>OX326949.1:33946202-36346202 GCA_946800315.1 Misopates orontium | reverse complement strand
AGACCTAGCAACTTGTAAAATATGTTGATGCTTTCTTTCCACCAACCCATTTTGTTGGGGTATCTCTACACAACTTTTCTGATGAACAATGCCAAAGGAGTTATAAAATGTTTCATAATGAACTCAGTACCATTGTCAGTTCTGAGGATTTTAATTTTAGCAGAAAACTGAGTGGCAATGAGTTTGCAAAAATGAATGAGTTTTGATTCAACCTCAGATTTATGTTTTAACAGAAAAATCCAAGTACACCTAGTAAAATCATCTACTACAGTCAAAAAAAACTTAAAACCATCATGGGATGCAACAGAAAAGGGACCCCAAACATCACAATGCACAATCTCAAAAGCAGAAGTAGAAGTACTATTACTGTCAGGAAATGATAACCTTTTCTGTTTGGCAAAGTGGCAGATATCACAAGCAGACTTGTCATGTGTTACAGATAAATGTGAAATGCCAGAAAGTTTCTGATGAGAAGCATGACCTAATCTAAAATGCCACAGATTGGCAGGAACAGTAGCAGAATTATATGTATTTTGAAAAGTATTACTCTTAACAACAGGAACAGTAATGTCAACAATATAAAGTCCAGATATTAATCTAGCAGAACCAATCTTCTTCTTCCTGTATGTGTCCTGCATATGACACATAGAAGAGAAGAAATGTAGGGATATTTGACTAGAGGCAGTCAATTTAGAGATAGAAAGAAGATTATAAGAAAAAGCAGGAACATATAAAACATTTAACAATGTTAAAGAAGAAGAAATATAGATGTTACCAATTAAAGTAGCCTTCGTTTTACTATTATTAGTTAAATTAATATCAAGATCAATACTAGTAGGAGGAGAAGTATAAAAATGAGACTGACATATCATGTGATCAGTGGCACCAGTATCAAGAATCCAAGTATTTTGAGTTTTAAAATCATTAGAAGAGTTAGAGTTAAAGCTAAAACAAGCATTTATACCAGCTTTGGTAATAGCGGCAGAGTGTTGAACAGGGAGGCTTTGAGAAGTGTTTTGAGATTTGGCAAATGCTAAAAACTGTTCAAACAAAGCCTGATGATTAGAGTCAGAAACCTCAGCAGGTTCAGGCTGTGAAATCTCACTGTCAAGAATAGTAGCATCAGCAGAATAGTTGTTAGGTAACTGTCTTTTACCCATGGGACCATCCCAACCAGGAGGATAGCCAATAATTTGGAAGCAACGGTCAACAGTATGACCATTGTACCCACAGTGGGTACATTTAAGTTTCTTCTTATCCTTAGTATTAATATTTTTCTGAAATTTGCCAGGATTGTATGGAGGAGGTTTGTTAGAACCATCTTGGTTAGGTTTAGTGCGAGTAAACATAGCTAAAGCATCAGTAGAGGAGTTAGAATACAGAGCCCTCTGGTTTTCTTCTTGCAGTGCCAGAGAGTAAACCTTCGACAAAGATGGCATGGGAGTCATTAAAAGAATCTGACTACGCAAAGCAGTATAAGACTCATTCAAACCAATCAGGAATGTAAGCACGCAGTCACTTTGCTGAAGAGCAAGCATATTCTTGTTAACATCACAGGTACAGAGACCACAAGAGCACATAACAACAAGGCGTTGATTAACAAATTCATCCCAGAGGGATCGAAATAGGTTATAATAAGCAGTAACATTCAGTGCCCCTAGAGAGAGAGTGGATAGGGATTTCTGTAGCTGATAGACCCGAGAGCCATCAGTACGATCATACCTGGTCTGCAACTCCTCCCATACCTCGCGAGCCGTGGAGAAATACAACAAACTGCTACGAAGTTCCTTAGAAACGGAGTTGAGAAGCCAGGAAAGCACCAGGTTGTTTGCGCGAGTCCAACAGACGCGCAAAACAGCATCAGTTTCAGGCAAAGGGAGAGATCCATCGATGAATTTGACTTTATTCTTGATATTCAGCGCCATCAAGATCGCCTTGCTCCAAGACAGATAGTTGTGACCAGTGAGGATGTCACCAACAATCGCAGAACCCGTAAAGTCCTGCGAGCCAAGATAATACACCGAAGACGAGTCTTCGCTAGGATTTTTGACCGGAACCGAGGAGTTACTCGGAGCAGATGTAGTCATTCTCGTGAAAAACCAGTAGATCGGAGAATATAGAGAGACAGTACACAACCGACCTTAAAAATCGGTAAAAAATCAGATCCGGAGATTTCAACCGGTAAAATCAACAGATCGAGACTTTTAAACGGTGAACACGCAAGATCGCAGAAAATAATCGGTAAAACCCTAAGAATCGCAAAGAGATTTTGCGCAGAAAACTCAATCGTGAAGAAAAAACTCCACAAAGAACAGGCTAGAGAACAGATGCAGCGGAAAACAGAGCGGATCGAGTATCCCAAACGAATGATACCATGAAAACTTCCTCAAATCTAGAGAGAAGTGAGGAAGAAGACGAACCAGAGAGAGCGGCGAAAAAGTAGAGAGAGAAAACTAGGGTTTGTGAAATATAAAAACTGAATTAATTAATTAAAATAATTCTGAATGGCCCTATATATACAAAGGGGCCCGAGACTAATTACAAGAAGACGGAGGACTAAAAGATAAATAAAGAATAAAAACGTGAAAAAGAAAAACACGATTTTCGTGTATTTTAACAAGTAGCATTAATGACGACAAGGGACAATGGCTGTGGGGTTTTGCACTTAAAATATCTCAGCCTACGGTTCTTGAGGTAGAGATGGAGGAGATCAGAAATGGCTTGAAATTGGCATGGGAAAAGTGAGTGCAAAAAATCGAGATTGAAACGGATTCTTTGGAAGCTTTTAAGCTCATCATGGAGAAGGGGATTTCTAATCATTCGTTGAAAGCTCAAATTGAGGAATGTCGTTCTTTGTTGCATAAGCCGTGGATCATGTTTTTAGATGGATTGATCGAGAAAAGAATCGCCTTGCTGATGCGATTGCTAAACTACCTACGGAAACGGATCGTGATCTCAGTGTTTGGCTTGTGCCACCCCAATCTCTTTTGTCTATCGTTGCGGATGATGCTGTCTAAGTGACTTTGTTTTCATTTCTTTACAAAAAAAAACAAGTAGCATTAATTAGGAGGTGGTTGGTAATGATACGAGATTAGCCAATGCGTATTGAATACAGTTTGCAGAATCTAACCATACATATGAGCTGGAGAGCTTATATGCGCACATAAATTTTGTGTTGTACCCTATATATATATCTGATTGTGACCTAATAATACATATTCATTTCCTATGCACTGCGCGTCAATCATAGGTCCTTCTGTGTCAATGAAACTGGTCACCATCAATCATCCCATGTATAGGCTGCATGCATTCTGAACAAATTAAAACAGATGCAAAACATTTTGGATTTTTTCGATTGAATGTTTTTGTGATCATAGTTGTTTCCTAAGAATCAGGTCCACAACATAAATTAGGTAAACTCGTGTACCAGAAATTGTCGCGATTTCCCAAAAGTTCACCGAGTGTTAGTTCAGAAAGAGAGCCCCCTTGAGAGTGGGGGCTGAAGTTTAAAAATATTACATATTAGCCTCGAGTTATGAGAAGTTCATAATTATTCAAATCATAGATAGACTATGCAATTCGAATAAACCTCAGAAATACAGATGTAATTGTCACATTTTTTGAACTATATACAATCATATATATACTGTGTTACCTTATTGGACTATTGTTTGTCTTCCTTCTCTAATACGCGCCCTGATCTTTTTATTACGCTTGACATGCTACATTTTTTTAAGTGGGTTGCAGCGGAAATAGAATTCATGACATCTTGCTTGGCCTCATACTATATTGAATTATCGTCTCTCTAAAAGTTTAAGCTTAATTTTATATAGAATTGATATTTATTAATAATGTATATTCTCTAACAAGTGTATTAGGCTTGCAATTTATCTAACCGTAACAAAAAATAGTATCTAATAATCACACCACATGGTAAAATGAGACCACAAAGTATACTGTTTTGTAAAAGTTATGGTCTGTTATAACTTATAATTAAGTTATAACACACTATCACTTGTGATTCATTTGTAAAGTAACCCAGTTTGAAGTTGTCTACGAAATTGTAATGTAAGAACTTCAACATGCAATAAAGAAAAGTCGAGTCAATTGCCAAACTAACACTTTTAATAAAAGTAATTCCAGACTAACACTCTTCAAAAAATAATTGCCACAATATCACTCTTAAACAAAAAATCCCTATTCTAACCTTCTTCTTTCCCAAATAACTACCAGAACAATAAACTAGTTGATCTGTATATTAAGAAAACATTTGCAGATTTATAGCAAAGAGTTATTAGAAAATTGGTTAAGTTTAAAAGAAGGATTTTAATTTGATATTAAATGAAATCTCACACATTTAAATATATAAGTAAAATATTATTTTGTTATTCTAATAGTAAACTTTTGAAATTTATAATTTCTTTGTATATTTATAAACGTATTTGAACTTTTTATTCTAATGAATTAATAGAAAACACCAGTACGTGTTTCAAGTTGTAACAGAACCTTTTTATTATGTTTTTAAACAACACACACACTTGCTTGTGATATATTCTGAAAGATAAAGTTTATTTTTAGGAAAAATAAAGTTTTTTTATGTTTTTCTTTTGTTAAACGTTTCTTTATGTTCAATTAACATTAATTAAAAATAAAAATAAATCACTCATCCACCTCAACAATCTAATCCAATCCAATCCAATCCACTCCCCCCGCCTCCACCCACCCCCACCATCACGCAAGGCCTAGTGTTTCTTTGGTTCTTTTCCTCTGGATTACAGATGTGTAGGTTCACATCCATGGCGAGGGTTTGAGAGCTGCGCGGTCTTAAGCCAGGAAGAAGACATATTTTAACAAAAGTTTTTATTTTCTGATTAAAAATAGTTATCATTTACAATAAATCTTATTATGCAAGTACTTCTTATAAACATCAATTATACTTGGTGTTAGTTTGGTAGTGATTTACAGAGGTTAAAATGTAAAAGTTTGGTCAAGAGTGATATTGTAGGAATTATTTTTTTAAAAGTGTTAATTTGACAATTATTTTTTTTAATAGTGTTAGTTTGGCAATTCACTCAAGAAAAGTGTATACGTATACAAGCTAGTGTTTCATATAGGTGAATTAACGATGTGATATAAAATATATTCGTGTCTAGCTTGACAGGGTAGTTTTATTTATATATTCTCCATTCCGAAATGCTGTTATATATGTGCCAGAAAAAACAAAGTTTGATGCTCATATATTACAATTTATCCAATGATCTTTTGGAAGATCTAGTGAGTGGAGGCGATCTTCTATTTCGATCCTGAAAATCCAAACTATTTAGTACTTAAAACGTGCATCCAATTGTAGATCTAGCGAGATTTTCTCCTTAATTTTATGAAGTACTAAACTAAACATATTTGGTTTTCTACCTACCAAAAATATATTTAAGCCCTTTCATCCAATTGGCGAATCAAACTCGAAATACTATTTAGTACTTACAAGAGGCGGATCCAAGTGTACAATCAAGATTTTCTCCTTTTATTCAGTACTTAATAAATGGAAAATCATAATAATTTTATACCTCCTAAAATCCTGTTTAAGCTCTTTCTCCCAATTGGCATATCAATTTCGAAAGAGATAAGATCTGGGATCATATATACTTCGATAATACCAGCCTTAAAAGAAATATTTCTGCTACATCATCCCACGTCATGGGCGGTTTATGATTAATTTATAATTACCCTTATTTCTTAGTATAAAACTCGAACTATCAAGGGTTTTATAAGTTTACCAGCTCATACTTGATTATGCTTATGTAACTTGATAAACATAAGTTATTTGTCTATTAAGTAAAAGAACATGACATATGGAGCTGACACAAGCCGAGAATATGTATTATCCTCAATATCACTTTCACTTGTGAAATTCAATTTAAATCCATGACTGCGAATGTAAAGTGAGTTATAGAGTTTTACAAATATTAATATCTTTTTTAACATGTCTATGTAAATATAAATATAATTAACTGTTGTGGATGGCATCAGATGCAACTAGAATTAATCTTGTATAAGAACATAATAATATAGATTTAGTTGAGCTCCTTACATCAAGAAGTAGGTTTACCAAGTTAAAAATCAATAAACAACTATGCGCATGTAGCGCAAATTAAGATCAAGTCCATAAACTATAAGGCTATAATACATGAAAAAACTTACTTAGCGCATCTCCATGGATATCATGGCTATGATAAGACCATCAACCATATGTAACGAAATTATATATATGCATTACATAACTGCAATTACGATCGAGTTTTAGTGCATGAAAAGTAGTGACCACGAAAGTGTACCATACATAGACTTGGTTCAATTAAGAAAACATGTTTCATATAACGCTACTATTATATAATTATATTGTTGACAAATAGCTAAATCAAGTCATTCTAATTATCAAAAAAAAAAAAAAAAGATATCAAGTCATCCAACACAGTTCAAGTTCAAATTGAAACGGCACTCCTTGTACTGTTTGGAATTATAAGTTTTCGATCATGAATCAAAATTTTAAACGTTCTACGAAAAAGTGCGAATTTTTTTCAACATTAACTATGTGGAAAAGAAACATGTAAATATTTTTGACATTTATTTCAACAATAGTTTTTATGAATTTTACAAAACATTACCGAAAAGATCCCAAATTATTGCGAAATGTTTCTAATATTTAGTCACTGGAACATACATTGTTAACGAGACTTGGATCTAATTTTTTATTAAAAAAGGATTTTTGATTATTTTGTATGGTTAACAAGAAAGAAGAGTGATATTGGTCAGATAAAGAGATTTATAACAAAAATACATCGAGGGAAACATTAATAAAGTTCCATCCATCTTTTCTTTAATTTAACTAATTCATCTCCCACTAGTTAGGAGGACGGACTAAAAGCGATAAATCTGTTAATAAACTATTGAAATTTTAAACGTTCAACATTTTTCTCATTTCTCATTTTGAATTTCACTTTCAAATATCTCCCAACCCAGCTTTTTTTTTTTTTTGGTCTAAACTAAACCGTGTACACGACATTAGATACCAAACAAAAATGAAATTTTAAATTCTTTTATTTGATTATATATCTATTAATAAAACTCCTCACTTCTCGATATATCAACGTATTCCTTTGCAGAATGTCCTTGCCTGAATTTAGTTCTGTTCCGCAGTTATTCTTGATGTGACGAGGAGAAGAGCTTTAAGCTGATAAAGGCACGAAAATGTGGGAACTTTGGGACTGCAGCAGTTTACTAAGAGCTTAGACATCATTGGAAATTTTATTACAGGACCACTTTTCCTGCTCTATTTATTGATGTGAAGAAACCACATTTATTCAATCTTTATTGCCTCGTGGGTTCCACGAGACCAAATACTTCAAGTTGAACCTTTTGTTTATGAAAATTAGGCTTTCATTAATTATAAAAGGGATTAAAATAGAGGGTTCATTATGGGAAATTCCTAGTTACAAAATACATAAGTCGCCAAAAGCAAAAAAAAAAAAAAAAAAAAAAAAAAAAAAGAGGTATTTTTTTTTATCGCCGAAAAGGGGTACTTCTAGTTGAAGTACTGAAATGAGCAGGTTTTGTTCAACTTTCGTCCATTAATGAGTACTAACTCCATCTTTGGTCCTCTATTGAATTTTTTTGCAACTTTGGTCCTCTAATTTGTCTCACAATTCATACTTGATCCCTTTTTCTACCGAGTTCGTCTTTTTTGGTAAAAAAAAAAAATTCACGTGTTGTGCATTGTGGTCACATGAGGGTTGTTTTCATATGAGAAAGAAGTCGCGATTCTGAAATTGCACCCCTCTTTTTTTGTTTTAAGGCAACACTTTTTCTATTAGGGGACTAAAGTTACAAAAAAAATCAATAGGGGATCAAAGATGAAATCAGTACTATTAAGGGACCAAAATTAAAAAAAAAAAAAAAAAAACCCTAAAGGGGCCTTTAATTTTTATTATTCATGGTCTTTATTTTTTATCTTCATGTTATCATTATTGCTTAAAAAATGAGTCGAATCTCAGCAAGCAAACCAAATTTGTATGCATAAAAGCTACGACACTCTTCAATGTTGCGAGTTGCGACGTGTTTAACAACCAAATAATAAAAACTTTCTAGATGTGTTTCAAATGTCTCAAGCGAACATATTTTTAATGAAGCGAGATCTTTACATTTAAATGAAATGTGTATTCTATGTAGTAGAAATCTTCTAACATTCAAGGATCATATGCAAGTCGAAGTCTAGAGTATTCCAGTCAGGATTTAGTTGCTCTAATCCAGACGAAGCCGTTCCATCGACGAAGTTGGTTAAGGTTGTAGGGTGGGATGATGGGTAGTGGCTTGGGACATGATGGTCTGTCGAAAGTAGTTGATTGAATTTTATTTTATTAATTTATAATCATAAAAATAGCTCAATAGTGATTAATAACGCGATAGTATCAATTTTGGCGTCAATATTATATATTTGTTTGGTTCTGATGCTAAAATATAATGTAAATACTTATATCAATAGACCATGTTGTTAGTTTGTGTAACTAAATAATAATTCTGATAAAATTCTTCACTACGCCCCTATTGATATTTATGAGGTTCAATTAAAAACTATTTCGAAAAATCTATTCCTCCTCTTGCATGCATCCGCATGCTTCTACTTTAGGTGGGAAATGTCATATTTGATCTTCTAACTTGAGACTTTTTTTATAAGTATGAGTATTTCCGTTGTAACTTCTAAGTGATTTTTGATTAATTATTTCCAAAAATAATTGATTATTGTGAAATCATTTCCGTTGTAACTTATAACTTGTAACTTGTAACTTGTAAGTGGTTTTTGATTAATTATTTCCAAACATAATTGATTATGTGAAATCATGAGTAACTTAAGAAGTGGACATTTAGTATGAAATGTTATAAAGTAAAAGTAGTACAATTGAAGCAAATTGTTTTAAAGAATTAAAATTATACTACATAAATAATCACAAAAAGTATGTCATAAATAGATATATTTTATATGCTTACACGAATTCTTCATTATTTATTTTCACTCAAATCTAAATGCATCGGATGTTTTAAGAAAATATCAAGCTATATAAGATCTAATTAATATTAAAGAATTGATTAACTTTTTTCCTAATAATTATTACTAATGCAATATTCATAAAACTATCTTTAATTTTATGTATAACTTTGTCACCATAAGTTCTTTGATGCAAAATCACGCGATTTGTTTAAAATATGTACAGGGAACATATACAGTCAAATGTTATGTTAGAAAATCACGCTTTATCTTATTTACGACATGATAATAGTAAGAAAAAATTAAAATAAATTAAAAAAATAACAAGTTACAAATAAATGATTATGAAGTTAAGCAATTGGAAAAGTTACAATATAATTGAGTATAAACAAATTTGTTAGTTTTAATTACATAAAACCGAATTAACAATGTTCTAGGCCCGCGTGCTCCAGTATTCTAGTTTTATTTAAAATTAAGTCGATGATCAAGTTCTTGATTCACGGTGGAGTTTCAATAAAATGTATTCCAAAAGTTACCCGTGATGAATTACCATTCAAGGACTGCGAATAATGGATATTTCTAATAGTAATTTATTCCAGTACTTGGCAAAATCTAGATCAATCGGGAACCGAGTATTTGTTCCAATTAGACAATTATACCATGCGTGGTCTTGGAAAAAGTAATTTAATGAGTAATAAGTATGAGCTTAATTTGACTAGATGGTTTCATCTTTGACTGCAGCCTGCTCGTAAAAGGAGAATTGCTCATAATCAAAAGCGAACTCCGAAAAAGTTGATTAACTTTTGGTTAATATTCCGATTGTCCAACTTACTACTTTTATAAATATTCTAGTCCAAACCATACACGAGTGTAAATATTAAAAATAAATTATACATTTCCAAAATCATCCCTACTGCTGGCTACGGTTTCTGTCACAACAGCAAAAGGCAAACCTTGTACTATAGTAGCGAAAAGTGCTTTTTCTAAATGTAGACAGATAATTTATATTTAAAAGAAATGCCAAATAAAGATAAAAACCACTTCATTTTTATTTTGTAGGTAAAAGACAAAAGTATGTTGTAGGTTAGTCCTTAATAGTTGAAAATATCTATATAAGAAATGATAGTAGGAGCTTACGAAAGAAAAAAGAAAAAAAAAGGTTTACCAAGTTTCTTCTTTTAACCATACATTGCCTCACGAGTTGATGATTAAAATCCAACAAAGAAGAAAAAAAAAAAAAAAGGCTAGCATTTTTTCCATTCTATACTAAAATTCGGATCTTTTCAACAAGCATTATTAAGACATGTAAACTGTAAAGTAACGGAGAGTCTGAAGAATCACAAGATGAATTCACGTATAATGTCTACAAAATGTACCATTCGATTTATTCCCAACTCGTTAGTCTCAAAATGTGGTAAACAAAAAACAAAAATCCTCAAAAGACCACTTAATGCCCCAAAATTGGTCTCACCCCATTACTCCCTCCTCAAAACCAATTATGTAAACCTTTTACACCAAAATCACCACAGAAAAATAAAATTCAAAAAAGTGGAAAAATTGTAGTCTAACAAACAAGAGAGATGTTTGGAGAAAAATGGGAAGATAGTTTTTGAATTAGATTAAAAACAATAATAATAATAATAATAATAATTAATGGTTGTTGTTAATTAAGAGCTGTAAAACAGCTGTAAAACCTACTCACGACTCCTCCATCAAGAAGCGCTTCACAATCTTCACGCTTGGTTCCACCACCTGCCTCTCCCACACCCTCTTCGCCGCGCCGCCACAACCGCCCATCGCCGCCGCCACCGCCGCCGTGGCGTCCACCCTCTTCAGGTCCCATCCCGCACCGTCTCTGAGCCGCAGGATCTTCCCCACCTGCCTCTTCGCCAGCTGACACGTGTTGTCCTTTATTTCCCTCACTGCCTCCTCGTACAACAACCTTTGATCCCCCCCCTCATTAGTAAAATATCTCTCAAACTCTGGTACACCAATCGCCTTTTTCAACCCCGACAACAACCTCGGATCCGCCGAAAAATACTCCGACAGCTCCTCGTACATCCCCGACTCCAGCATGTCGTCAACCCGTTTGACCAGATACCGATTCAACACCGGTTGTGACACGTCAACCCATATGAAGCAGCATTTATATCTCAACTCTTTGCAAAACAAAACCGACTCGTTAAAAACGTCTAACTCGGGGTTGAATCTTTTGGCCAATAGTGCATAAATAAACGAGTTTGACCCACCTACAATAAACGGTATTCTGCGTCGAGATGTGATTTGGGTTATGAGTGACGTGGCGGATGAGCGAAAATCGGAGGGGGTGAACTCGGGGTGTGAGTCGAAGTCGCCGAGGAGGTGGTGTGGCACGTTTTTTCTGTCGGGTATTGGGATTTTGTTGGTGGTGATGTCGAGGCCTCTGTACACTTGGATCTTGTCGGAGTTTATGATCTCCGAACCTGGGAAAAAATTGGCGGCTAAGTCCACGGAGAGTTTGGATTTGCCGCAGCCGGTGGGGCCCATTATCACGACGATTTTCTTGGTGGTGGTTGAAGACATGCGGATGTGGGCCCACCTTGTGGAGGAGAAGGAGGAGGGTGTTTTGGGGAGGGGGATTAATGAGAGTTTGAGGTTTTGGTGAGGGAGTGATAATGATAATAAGGGGTGTTTTTGAAAGATTGGTGGTAATTTGCTCATAAGGAGAACAAAAAAGAAAAAAGAAAAATGGTTAGTTTAGAGAGAGGGGTGTGGAGCGTATGTATAGATAGATATGGTTGTTTGTGTATGTATTATTATTTGACTGTGAGTGAGCGTGATGATCGTGGTACGGTTGTGAGGGGTGGTGGTGGATGAAGGGTTGGTGCGGGTTTGTTTCTTGCTAATTTTTTAAAAACTTGTGTCTTGTTATTTATTTTTTTAATATGAATGTATATGTGTGTGTGTGTGTGTGTGTTTGTTTTATTGTTTTGTAGTAGTAGCAGAGGTGCAATGAGAGCGCGTACTGTTTTGTCTGCAGCTGTTTGTGGAGTACTGTGAGTGTGAGTGAGTGAATAAATACCAGCTCATTCATTCCTCTTGTTCATGCCATCGTCCTTTTCTGCAAATCTTGCATCCTATCAACTGCTTGTTCTTCTTTTTTCATAAAACTCTCTACTCATTCAATCTATTATTCATTTGGTATGGTCATATAGGTACTGTCTAGCGTTTGTGTGTGTGAGAGAGAGAGAGAGATATAATAAAAATGTATATACGAAGAATGAGAAGATGATACGGAATATAATGAAGTATGTTTTTGAGGACGTGTGACTCTTTCATACTATATATAGGCATTCTCTCTCAGGTACTACTGTGCTGATACTAGCTAGTTTCTTTTTTCTTTACTCTTTTTATAATTAAGCTTAAGTTGCTTTCTTTAAATTTCAAATTGACGCTCATTCGCTACTAGGTTACATGCTTCGTGTTTCTTTGGTTATCTTTGTTTTGTTTTTTTTTGGAGAATTACACAAACACCCCTGATGTATAGGCTAATTATTGTTGGAGATTATATACATAAATATATAAATGTCAATCCTCTCTATAAGCTTAAGCTTTTAGTGAGAACGGCGTTCAATATGGTATTAGAGCTCAGGAAAAGAGGAAGGTCCTGGGTTCGAATCCCATTGCCGCCCACTTATGGAGACCTACTCATTTTTTATGAAAAATAAAATATGGGTACAAGATTTTTGATGTATATGTTAACAATAACTTCTTATATTACGGTAATGTTAAAAGTATCACTTGTACTACATCTCCTCAATGCAACAAAGAAATATCTCAACCAAGGGCAAAATAGAAATTCATAAATTAGCCCATCTCGCATGAAAAGTTTGCGGTAGTTTTTGGTGGCTCCTGGACTTCAAAGATGGTACATGTCATGCACTACCGTGAAAAACATGACACGTCATTTGTAATGTCGCGGGGAAGAAGCATGGAGACTTTTCTCATAGACGTCCATTTTTATTTTTTTTTTTGGACCCAAAATGTTGAACTTGGTCTGTGCATAATGATTTTACTCCATTTGAAAACTCATCAATCCCATACTCGTTTGACCTTTGTTTGCATTCCTCCCTATTTATGCACGAGGCAAGAGTAGATTTCTCTTAGTTTAATTATACATTAATCCAAGATTCTAAGGAAACAGACTGATGTGTTGCTATGACTGCTAATTGTGAACTGAAGTGTGGGTGTCTAACGTTCAAAAACACAAGAAATTTAGGAATTATTTTTCTGAAATGCAAGCTTCTGTATTATGGACGATAGGTGATTTTCATATTATGGGATGTTATCTTAGCGGATAAGAACATATGGTTGATATTAATTTACTGTTGGAGGTCTCTTGGGCTTCACCTATCTGGCCTGTTAGCTTAACATGCTTCTTGGACCTTACAATTTTAACTGGGCAGGTAATCCTGAGAACCATTGGATATATTATAGCTTGAGACTTTTCGTGTACTATTTTTCAAAAGCCCAATATATTCATATTCATCCAAATGTGTTGGCATAGAAAAGTTTTTAAATGTTTTTCTTGAATGTGATTTTTTTTGGTTCAATAAGATGAAATTAGTAGTATCTAAATATTGAAATTAACTATTTTGAAAATATTTCGAAATGCTCCCAAAACGTTGCAAAAGGTTTCAAGTTAACAAGAAACTTTAATCTATTTGTATTGGGATATTTTTGCTTTTCTAGCTAAACTAAAACAAATAATAAGGTGTCTAGGAGAAGCCCAAAGCCTATAAGTCGAACCTACTGAATTGGGCCCGCTCCAACTTTTGCTACAAATGCCCTCTATTCTCATAATTTAAAACAAAAATGAAAAGAAAACGAAAATCTCTTAAATCCATTCCAGCAATTAATAAGTTAAATTTAATTAACATGGGTAATACTACTTACTGAAAGGTTTACCTATTAGCAGGATGAACTATCGTAATCCAGCCTACCCATAAGAATCTCTTATTAATGATATTTCATATTTGGTAGACAATATCATGTCTAATATCCCAAATTTTATGTACTATCCCATTTCAAACTATGGATATTAACAATAGGTTTGTGGCCTAACTCCCTGCACAAACGGCGCCAGTTAGTGGGCAAAATTAATGGAGGACAGTGGGGGCGAAACAATAGTTTACAAAGATCCGGGGACACAACATTGAAGACGAAACTGGGCCTACTCCATAATTTTGTGCAACTGTTGGATCATCACATAAATTTGAATGGTACTGGATTTGTCTTGTTGAGACGCCAAAAATTTTACAATGTGCCCCCTCTTATTACAATCGTTACTCGTATAAGAAGTAAATTATTCCTATCATGTGTAGACTTGTTGATGGAATGAAACAAATTCTAATCAAACTAGAGTAGCTTAGTCTATATACACATTAAACACCATTAGTATTACATCGATAAAGCATAGTTTCCAAACCCTCTTTCTGTTATTTGTTTTTAGATATAGATCGATTTTAAGAAGCTTGTACATGAACGATTAACCCGTAGTTTCTTGATTTCACGGGTGTAAAAGATTAATTTGCATTTGGTATGATATAGAAATTATGTGGACTTAATGTAGTTCAGAATGAAACATGCTATTTAGTATTCAAGTACTATTTTGAAAGACTTGTACAAATTTATCTACAATTTCTTTATTCCACAACATGGGCTTTGTTTCACTTGATAAAAGAGATATACATCTAATATTAGAAAATGGTGAAATTATTGGTAAATGCGGACAAACAACCCAAAGGAAGCCTCGCCTGCAAACATCAAATATTAGGAAATGGTGAAATTATTGGTGAGAATGAGGAAGTCGCATATTCTAATAGAGCTAAAAGTATATAATTATATAGGTTTACATGTACATGTCTTTAATTTACCATGATATAATATTATTAACATAAGTGATACCATATCTTATGCAATTTGTAATTAGCAAATAACACTCCACCTATTTAGTAAAAACTTATGTTGCACGGTATGACTATGACAATAGAGTAAGGCGACACAACTTCTTATTAGAAAAGATGAATGCCGATTTCTTTTAATATTAGGACTGATATATTATCGTTCACTACGGAGGATTCATGCAACATATAAACATAGAAGTTTTAGATGACATTAGTAAAAATAAATTTTAAAAATATTCAAGCAAGATAGATTATGGCATAGTATAACAACTTCTTTTTCTTGTTCTCTTGAACCATTCCTGGCCTTATTGCAGATGTCGTTGTGACTTGTGAGAATGGGTAAGGGGTCCGGGAAGAGGGTAGAGGTTTTATTTCAAATAATGGGCGATTTCGTTGTCTTGGTGAAAAGTGTCGAAGAAATTAAATTTTTGAAGTGGATAAATCTGAGATAATTGTAAAAGTACCCCTATGATATTCTACGAATAGTCTCTGTGTTATTTCTATTAGTAATAGCACCTTTGTAAAATTTAATAATTAGCAAAAAAATAAAATAAAAATCATGCCATCTTATTTTCAGTTGACTATACCGATAACTAATGATTTTATGCATTATAATTTTATATCAAATTCGTATTTACTCAAATAAGTAATATAAGCTTTCTTGTTACTTTTTGAGATTCTTTTGAAATTATTCAAAAAATATAACCAAAACAATCAATATTGTATTTCTGTTTCTAAAAGTACTGTATTTATGTTTCTATAGATCAAGATATAGAATTCAATTTGAACAACGTTAATCCTTTATGTATCAAGTAATTAAAAAAAAAAACACTTTTTGTTATCAATTTCACTACGTGCAAATCAAATAAGTGCATTAGGGGTGTTTTTATTAATTTATTAAAGTTACAGGGGGGGTTTGCTAATAAAAATTACAAGGGGTTATTTGCCAATTATAAATACCACAGTTGTAGTTTTTGCAATTAATCCGGATGAATTTGGTCATAATTCATAATCCAAAAGATCCTCGAGATACCTGTCTCCAAAATATTATTGTTTTTTACCAGTTGCCTTTTCTTGTATACATCATCAAGATTTACCAAATGAAAGAGTTGTTCGATGGCAATTTGAACCAACTAATTTTTTTATCATTCAGTCTCCCAAGACGAATATAAAAGCATTGTTGCCAAGTGCCAACTATTCAGAGTTGCATATCTCATGAACCAATTTAAAAACAAAATCGATAAATATCCAATAACTAAATAATCACACAAATTGCACGTAAAATACATACAACTAAAACATAGTTTCAACCGAACTCGAGCTTTAATTAATAGTCAATTAATACTCACATGATTTTGTGCCATACCAAACAAACACTTAAGTAAATTTCATTTGGCCGGTGAGTGGTGAATTTGTGATACATCAATTACCACTTTACTTTTTTTGATAGAACACTTTAAACTTTATTTACTTGCCTTTATATTTATGTCTGCATATATATATATATATATATATATATATATATATATATAAATCGACATACACGTTTATGATGTGCAATTGGACTGTCCTAACAATAACATAGATTCCTTAATGGACTTGAGTGCTGCTCTGACTTCAACTTTCTTTTCGCCGGAATATTCTCACACCCGCCGGAATCTAGGCCGACCCTTTATTCTCCGGCGACAGATAAGTCATAAAGCAACATTCTTGAAGAAAACTGTGATCACCATGGCCCAGAAAAAGGCTAGAATCGAAGGGGTGAGTGATGAGATGAACTCTATTGCCTCACAGAATCTGGATCACGCCCCTGCTCGCCGCAGAGTGCGATCAGCTTTTGCTAACGCCCAACAACAGCTGGATCATGTGTTGTTTAAGGTTGTAATTTGAGTTGAACGTTTGTGTACTTTGATTTTTATATTATGATGTACTAAGTGATATCTAGTTTAACTTAATTTTTCTTCTCTTTTTTGTTGGTGGTGTTTTTAGATGGCTCCACCTGGGATCAGAACAGATGAGGTGAGTTTGCATAAATATTTCTAATGCTATTTCGTCGAATTGTTTTTTTTTTTTTTTTGGATATACATTTGATTCAACTAGGACTGATATCTTTTAGTTGATTTTATGCGTTTTGGGGAGTTAGAATCGATCACTGAATGACAATATTGTGAAAGATTGCATTTTGGAGCCATTCTTGTAAATTTGAGCTGGTTATGATGTTTTGGAATAATTAGTTAAGATCTAGCATAAGTTACTCGATGAAATTTAGGGGGAAGAATAAGAATGTAATACCATTTTAGATCTAACTTTCGTTCAAGCTGTTTGATTAGGGTGCTCATCTTACTAGAATGGTAGAACTAATCTATATAGAAAGTTGAGTAATATTAACACCTTTTTTATGATTATACAACCATTGTGGCGCGTATTATACTTCTCGATTACCACGATCATTTGGTTGTTGGAGATATGCAAGAAATGTTTGCGCATCCTTTGTTGTCTGGTGACATAGTGGTCAAAGGAGAAGAAAAGATAATTACTGTAATTTAGATTATTGAATCCTTAATCTTAAACTTTTCTTTGCAGTGGTATGAAGTCAATTCTAATGGACAAGAAATTTTTTGTAAGAGCTGGTTGCCGAAGCCTGGTGTACGAATCAAAGGTGCTTTGTGTTTCTGCCATGGATATGGTGATACTTGTACTTTTTTCTTTGAAGGTTTGTAGCTCTCTATTTCTATTGACTTCATGTTTTTTCCTTTTAACAAATGATTCATCCAATAATGGTTAGATATACTATATATTACAACTGTAATCCAAATAATGCATCGTTGCTACTATCTGTTATTTTCCACGTTGTGGGAAAGCAGGCATTGCCAAGCACATTGCTGCTTCTGGTTACGGAGTTTATGCCATTGACCATCCGGGATTCGGTCTCTCTGAAGGATTGCATGGTTATATTCCTTCTTTTGATGCAGTAGTTGATAATGTCATCGAACAATATACAATAATGAAAGGTATGACTTCTCGATTTCCTTTTATAATGAGCAAATGGTTTCAGTATTATTTCACAGGCTGGATTACGCACTGGAAAATGTAAAGTTCCATAGGTTTGAGATGCGCATCTAAAATCTTGTCAAAACTAATCATATTCATGAGATGGTAACTTGTTTGATTGGTGAGGTGGGTGGGGGCAGCTGCACTCTGGAGTTTATTCACTAGTTATAACTAATTTTTGTTGGTGATACACAGGAAGACCGGAGATTCGAGGACTTCCTCGCTTCATATTTGGTCAGTCGATGGGTGGAGCAATTGCTATCAAAACGCTTCTCAAGGCACCAAAGGATTGGGATGGCATAGTTCTTGTTGCTCCGATGTGTAAAGTAATAGTCTTCTTTACCTCACACTACCTTACCTCTCATGTATTTGTGAAGAAACATTGTACTTGTAGAACTAACTTTAACCCTTGAAAGGTAATGATGAAAGAGGCTTTTGTGGGAACTGAAACCTCCATGAAAATCAATACAGTAAACCATATAAAAGTGGATTTTTCCATACATTTTTGAGTTTTAATTCAACAAAAGCGAGAAACAAGTGTATGACCTTTACGTATGGAGGCTTATTATAAGTTCCACGCATTATCAGAAGTTAAAAGGTCAATTCCATCAATAAAATTTGCAGAGTTTTGTTTTCTGATTAAAGCACTCTTGATATCGTCAACACTGACTGATCAGCTTATACTGTGAAGAAAAGCCAAGTCTGTTGACCATTTTTTAAACTTTTCCAAATAAAGCTCTTGACCTCGATTTGTAATCAGATTTCGGAGGAAATGAGCCCACCTGTTCCGCTACAGAAAGTCTTGATTTTCTTGTCTAAGCTTATGCCGCAAGCAAAGCTTGTTCCTCAAAAAGATTTGGCAGACTTGGCATTCAGAGAGTCGAAGAAGAAAGATATGGTATGTTTCTCTCCTGAATCTCCTGTTGTCCTTTTCTTTCCTCAATTCTGTCTCTCTGATCCCTCAAGTCTCAACCGAAAAGTAATTGCTTGTTGTTACCTTCAATATTATACTTTCACAATTGTCTGAAAATGGATATATGTACAAAGAGATTGTATTAAGCTCATGTTGTCTACAAAATTTTCATCTCCTTTTTGATATTATTTCTGCTGGAGGGGTTATTGCATATGTAGTCTGTGATTTTCAAAGATCTTTCATTTTTTGTTGTAAATTTTAGTTCGAAAGTTACTTTTTCCACATTTTTCGTATTGCATAAAAGGCATAGCTTGATCGACCAACATTTTAAGTGACTAACTAATACTGTTACTTGGATATAGCTTAAACCATTCAAATTTTACAGCCATCTATAACGTATTTCAAGCACACTCCGGTTTTTCTGTAAATCTGGTAAAATGCCATGGCCCTTAATCATATTGAATAAATAAGGGTAGAGCTTCGTAAAGACAATTAACTTGGTTCTGCTACAGTAAATGAAATTCCAAAATTCTTTTGCCATTGTTTGAAAAGGAAATTTGACACTATTTGATTGCGATGATTAAATGGCTCCATTGAAGAAAATATATCATCCTAAGTTCAAAACTGAAGAGAGAACAGATCGGCATAACTTGTTAACATATTTTGCGCTATAGATTTATCCTGACATCTTCCTTTTCCAGGCTCCATACAATGTGATCAGTTACTCGGATCAAACACGACTGAAGACTGCAGTGGAACTCTTAAACGCTACAAAGTATATTGAGTCTAATGTACAAAAGGTGAGTTCGAGTATAAATTATAACATGTTTTGTTTCAAGTAATAACGCCTTTCTTTTCTGGGGATACCACAGATTTCATCTCCAATGCTCATTCTTCATGGGGCGGCTGATAAAGTGACGGATCCCCGTGTGAGCCAATTTCTATACGACAATGCTTCCAGCAAAGACAAAACTCTGAAGCTTTATGAAGGAGGTTTTCACTGTATTCTTGAAGGGGAACCTGATGATAGAATCTTGACTGTTCTTAGTGACATTATATCATGGCTTGATTCTAGGACCGCGTTAAAATAGCTTGTCTTTTCCTTACAGTTGATCCATATACTTCATTCTCTTGTTGTAGTAGTTAGTTTATTTGGTTTTTTTTTACCATGGCTAAAGCTGCATCTTGCCGGTGTAATAAGGCAAATTGCATGCTGCAAATATGAATAACTGAATAAATTGTGTATTTTTAATGGTACGTCGGTCGCACACAACGGGTTAAGGACTAGAACTGGGGGACTCAAAATGGATATTAAAGTTTTACTTTTTCTGCAATTCAGGATGTAATGTAAGTCTCTTGTATTATGCATAAGATGCAAGAACAATTCGATGTGAAACAAAATAGAGCTATTATCATATATCACCCTTACTTCGTACCAATTTAACACTTTATGGTTTGCGCCCTTAGATTACAATAATAGACACATAGCACTTTACGTTGTAACAGTGTTGTCATTTTGCGCCCCACTATGTGCTTGTAGGTTTGTTAATGTGGTAATTTTTGAATTTCAAGTATGGCCAAAACTGTTTTTGCAATTTATACCCATTTTAAAAACGTTCCCTTTCACGTTCTTTAACAACACAAAATCTGTAGAAACCAAATCAAGGAGTACACTTTGATTATTACCGTTAATGCGCATTATTACATGGTCTTAAAGAATAATGATAGTTTTCACGAATATATTTAGTTGATTCTTAAATATTTAGCTCCTTACACGTGAACCCCACATGAGACTCACAAATGAAACTTTACAGCCTCTTTCTCTTTTTCGCAATGGTACCTCTGTTTCAATTATTGAATACAGCAAATCAACAATTTTATATGCTATCATATTCATAGTTTCATACTTTTATTCATTAAGCGCTCTTTGCAAGATTAAAGAATTTATTGGTGCATAAAATTTAACGGGATAATAGCAAAAACCACCCCTATGTTATTCTTAATTGACAAACAACTCCCTATTAGAGAAAATCTCTATGTGAAATTGAAAAATTTGCAAACAAAACCCATGCTATCATATTTTAGTTGACCGTACTGATACCTATCAATCTTAATGGATAAAAATTTTATATCAGGCTTTTAACTATTCAAATAAATATTATAAGCTTTCTCATCATTTTTAAATTTTTTTCTAGAATTATTTAAAAACATAACAAAAATAATCGATACACGTATTTTTGTTTCTAGAGATCCAGAAAGTAGAATTCTTTTTTAAAAAAAAAAAGATAGAAAATATGTATGAAACTCAATTTAAACAAAACTAATTCATCATCCTGCACCAAAACAATATACAATAAAAATTAAAATCTGTTACCATTTTCAGTACGTGCAGATCAAATAAATGTAACAGAGCTAATTTTTAAATTTGATAGGGTTCGTTTTCCTAATAACAATAACACAGGGGTTATTTACTAACACATAGGTAGTTATTGCAATTACCTCAAAATTTAACTAAACTGTATTAGGAGAGGGGAAAAGGTAAACCCAGTTTTCAACTTTGGTCCAAACACAAGCACACAATCCCAGAATCAGAATCTCAATTAATATCAGTTTTCTTTTCAAATACATATAAATCGATTTATGTGTTGTTAATTAATAAATTAGTTATATAGTCATTTAGAAGAGTCGAATTTTGTTTGGATTAAAAGGCCAAACAATGTCTGTGCTGAATCAGCTCTTCAACAGGGGGATCCTCGGAGCGAAGTGGTATATGTTCTTCAATTTCTTTTAATGTTTAATTATAATAATAATCCAGAGAATGAGATCATGGGTTTTATTATTTTCTTTGTGATAGAAACGATTGAAGATCTTTATGTATATTGCAATTTGTTTTGTATTACCCTCTTTGTCTTTTATCATGTGGGTCATCAGTTTTTTTAGTTTGAGCTAGTAATTATTCACTTTTTAGCTAAAAAGATTCAATCTTTACATGTTTAATTGGTTGTAATCAACTGGGTAGCATGTGTGATTTGGCACTTTCTGCTATTTTGGTGGAATAAATTGTGTATTCTCTCTGTTTGAATAAACCCCACTTCAGATTTTACATGGTATATGTTTTCTAGGAGTTGTGTAGATTTGTTCTGTAATAATTGTAATACAAGGCTGCTGGCCTGATATTTTATTGTATTTATCGGTTGTTTTGTAGCAAAACATGCTTAACATTGGCGATCTCACGCCTCAAGTTGTTGCAAAACAAGAGAGATGCTCAGCTGAAGCTAATGAGAAAGGAGATAGCACAGTTTCTGCTGGCTGGCCAAGAGCCCATTGCTCGAATTAGAGTAATTACTTATCTTTCTGAAATCTACGTAAAATAGTTAAGCATAGGTTCTGTTGATTTGATTTACTGTCCATGGACTTTTCTCAGGTGGAGCATGTGATCCGAGAACAGAACACATGGGAGGCGTATGAAATATTGGAGATGTTTTGTGAATTTGTTCTTGCTCGTGTTCCCGTTCTTGAAAGCCAGAAGTAAGACGCTTTGATACGTAGATTTCCTTAGATTGCATGGCTCGATTTATCTTGCTACCCGATAGTCATCTTTAAATCTGGATCTTTACCTCTTTCCTGGTTTTAAGCATCGTGACATTATGTCACATGGAGTCATGAGGAAACCTTATTCCTAATGCCAAATTGAGAGCACCCTTTCTTAACTATATACTCCGGGACCATTTGGTAAGCAATACAACCCCCTATTATAATCCGATCTCTCTTTTAGGCCCGAACATGTTTAGTGAATCTGTTCGACGAAGGTAGATAATAATAGCCCACAGCACACGGGCTGACTATATTACATTTTTCCATCTCGTATTTGCACTAAGTATATCAAAAGCCTTGAAAGGTGGTCAGCCCAAATACAGACTCCTCTCTAAGAGACTATGATGGGTTATCAAACGGCCTTGAACTTTCTGCTTCTTCTGCGGGCTTTTTTGAGGCAGACATGTGTTGGTTGCTACATTAGGGCACTTTAGCTGATATATACATAAACTATTGCATTTGGTGATTGTTGCATAGTCGAATGGGATTTTAGAGTGCATATAGAAGTTAATATACCGTAGTCATTGACTCTTTCCATGTGTGGAGCAGTAATATAAATTTTTAAAATGTGATCTAAGTAAACTGTTCTTCCTCCACATTCTTAAAGGCTCTCTAAGATGGCAACTGTAGATGAGGAGCGAGAGGACATTTGGGGGCCTAAATTAAGAATGGCCCAATGGGGATTGAATCTGTTTGCTAATCAATTAGCTATTGAATTGGACTTTTGATGGCCCCACTTTTATGCTATGAAGAATGTGATACTAGCATGGATTAAAAAAGTAGTAAGATATTAAAGCTATCAAGGGTACATATATACTGAACCAGGCTCGAATCTATCCGATCACCATGAATGCTGACAACTGTCATGCATATAATTTGGCTTATTTGTTCAACTTATGAAAACATCATTAGTTGAAGAAGAAAATAAGCGTTAAAATGAGTGTGAAGAAATAGGTCTTGCAAAATACAGATGTAGACGTAATCTGATGAATTAAAAGTATGCATTCTACAATGGACAGATGTATAAAGCAAAAGTATCAGTCTGTAAATAATTAAGCGACATACAAAAACAATATGCAACTAACTTTTGGTATCGAATGCTTTTTCCTTCTCTTTCTTCCTCCAACTCCAGGGTTTTCTTCACTGCCCCTACGCAGTTCTTCTGAATTTCGCATAGTATTCAAGATCTTCTGTTTTCGAGTATGTAATGAAAGTAGATTATCTTTTTGCTCATCTTTAAACTTCCATAATCCTTCATCCTGATTGAAACTAGGGGCTGGTCTTTACCAACTTCAGAATGCTCGATTTATGAAAGCCCAAAAAGGTGCGCGCCCCTACGGCTAGCCTTGTATAAAAGTCCCCTTACTATATTCCATAAATAGGGTGTTAGCTCTTTAGTTTGATTGCAGGGATGTGCTTGCACTTGACTAATAAAATAGAAAAGGGCTTTTCTTGCTTGGTTAGTAAAGTCTTGCTTTTTTCATTCTATAGAAGTAGGTGTTTGCTATGGCACTCTTCATTCTTCATTCAAAACAAATGATTGTTCAGTAGGGGCCTTCTTCCTTGTTATGAAAAGGTAGTTGGGTAAAGCAAACTCCCTCCTTGGAGGACAACGGGCGTAGTCAAGTAGAACCGATTGTGCTGCTTGATGCTCTGATCGAAACAAATCAGTTCAATGGCCCGCCCTCAGTGCATACTCATTGAGATCCGAAATTCTTGTTCGAGAAGATTGGCGAAGAACCTCTCTCTGATTTACCCTTAAGAAGCAGGTCCTTATCTTGGAGTTCTTGGGTGTGACAGTCAGGCTCTATTTTGACCACCACCTACCCCCTCCAACGGTATCCCTAGAGAAATGTGATCATTGAATAAATGAATGGATGTTGATAGGAGGTTGACTTAGATACGAGTGATCATTTCTAACACATATCATTCATATCATCAAACAGAGTTTTATTAATCGATCTCTGCGCAGAAAGTATGACTACGAGAAACTCAAACATCAGTATCTACAGATCGGTAACAATATAGTGTGAGGTATAACTCTACATATATTAGTGGACTGTTCAACTCTGTCGTCAATCAGACATTAGGACAAGTCTTTCCTTTCTAAGTTGAATATAGATAATATTTCCATCAGCTTATTATTTGGATGTCAATTGCTTCTCAAAACATACAACCTAATAACGTACTCATTCATGCCTGTACATCATATTGGCTATGGACCTATGGTTCGGCGATAGTAGAGCTAATGGATTAGAAATGGATTGCCGAACGAGAAAGTATTCATTCATGCCTGTACACGTAATGTATTCGTTCATGCCTGTACATCATATTCGGCTATGGACCTATGATTCGACGATAGGAGAGCAAAGGGATTAGAAATGGATTGAGAAGCAAGAAAGCAGATGGGGAGACTAGATGAAGATGATTAATTAGGTGAAAAGCAAAAATGGATTACTGATGGGAGAAGAGGGAGCGAAATTAACATACCTTTTGTGCTTCGTCTCAGTCCCTTGAGTCAATAACAACCTATCTCTAGCACAGGAATTTCTTTATTTTACCTGTTAAGTAGTTTTTGATTTTGTGAAGGGGTTATGGTCAAAACGACATTTTCTTTACATTTTGGTCTCCTATATTCATGGAATTTGAAAATTTTTATGCTACTTGTACTTAGTTTTGTGTAGAACATGCAAGTTTCTATGTTGAGTCTGCGGAGTCACCATGTAAATATATTTGTTTCAAGATGGTAATATTCTACAAAGGAAATGTTTAGAAGCTTGATGGATAATTTGGTTTTTTCATTAATTTAAATTTGCCCGGATGATCCTGCCCACACCCCTAGGGAAAAGGGAAAAAAATTCAAGTATCTTCAGGCATGTGATTGGATAACATTATCTTATTTGTGCAAGAGTCCAGAATGAGAACACGAAGGCCCTCACCCCGAGGAAAAAGCCAAATAAACATTGTTATACTTGCATTATGGTTTGACTTCCTCCATATGTTACTAATACCATCAATGGTTCAGATAGCCCTATATCTCACTGCCTTTGATTGCATAATTGATGTGATAAACAATCATAAATGGATGTTAAACTTTTGATTGAAAATAAGTGCAAAAAAGATAGTATCTAGCTTTTGCATCGTCGATCAATAAACTTATAGAAAGTAGCAAATACTTGCAGAATCAACAATATGTAAGGACCATGTTCAATTATTTTCCTGTGATTTTTGTGATAAGTGCTACGTATTAATTGTGAAGTGTTTAACTTAGTTTATCCTTATACCTTTTTTCTTGGCCTCGTTTATTATTCTCAGTCGTATCTAGGAGTGTCTTATCATGCTTGGACTAGCTTATTTTCCAGGATTAAGTGAATTATGATGACACCGATGAACTTTAAGTAAGTCACACGCCTTGTGCACGAGCTATAAATTCCATAACACCCTCAAGGATACTGCTTGAAAGATGAGAAAGTATTTGAAGTACGGAACCATTAAATGTGAAATAATATTGATTTAAATATATTTTTATTTTCATATGCTTTTGGACAATTTCAACTAGTTGTACCTGTTAAAAACTGGAAAGCCAAGATGTATTATATCAGTTTTAGTGAATATCAGTTCACAGGGATGGTGTCTGATAGTTTCTAAAATAATCTAACTAAACGTCACTGGTACAGCATAATTAATCAGAAAGGGTTTCATTAAATTACACCAGTTGCAGCTTGTTTGTGGCTATGACTTACTAAGTAACTGGTTATGAAAATTGACAGTCAATTGATATGCGAAAGGACTTTTCTATGTTGTCAATGCTAAATGAACTTTTGTTGCATAAAAAAGGGATTGCCCTAATGAATTGAAGGAAGCAGTGGCAAGCATAATCTTTTCAGCTCCAAGATGCTCAGATTTGCCAGATTTGTTGCACGTTAGGAATTTATTTGCTTCGAAGTATGGAAAAGATTTCATAGCTGCTGCATCGGAGCTTCGACCAGATGCCGGCGTCAACCGAACAGTTAATTGTTGTTGGCTTATTTTTCTTGCATTGACTATCCAGTCCAATTATATAATTTGAGAATATCAAGTAATTTTTCAGATAATTGAAAAGCTCTCGGTGAGTGCTCCACCTGCAGGATTAAAGCTCAAAGTTTTAAAGGATATTGCTTTAGAATACAATGTCAACTGGGATTCAGCAAAAACTGAAGCAGAGTTCAGCAAAAAACCTGAGGATCTCCTGGTACCTTTCCCCTTTCTTGGATCTCTTATCTTTTGGTCTACCTTTAACAATATGTCATGAAGTTTGCATTTTCTATAATTACTTGGGGTTTCATTTTTATCCTTTTTGGCCATTTTGCGAAAAACTCAGGTGCTTTTTGTTTGAAGCATTAATTTGAAAGGAGAGGAATAGTTTAAAATTCAAGTGGGTATTTTTGCAGCGAATTCTTTCCTAAAATGCAATGTACACTCGCTCCATATAAAATACCAATATACAGAGGATATATAGCTGTTGCACTATGATGATACCTTCTTTTTTTTTTTTTTTTTTTTTTTGCGAAAAACCACTTGTCATTTACCTCAACTGAATCCTACAGAAGCATGTGATTGTTTTCGGATGTTCAGCCAAAAGAACCCTAGTATGAAATAACTTCCGATGCATAAAATTTTAATCGAGAAAAAGTCAGAAAAAGTTATCCTTGAAGAAGTTGAATTTTTCTGATACTCGAGGGACCATGAATACTACCCTTACATTGCTGACTAACTGTCCGGTGTTACTATCTCATGAACATTTTAGAACGGTCCAAAGCAAGTAGCTGTACAATCTCAGATACGTTCGAGGACAGAAGTTCGTGAACCAGCATCCATTGACCATTCTGTGACTTCTTTAAATGGTAAAGATGGAAACCGTTACTTGCAATCTCCATCTTCTCTCAAGAGCCCTTCTCCCAGTGTGGCTCCGAGGGGAATTGAATCATCAACCAGGGACCAAAGTGCAAACAAACCAACCATGAACAAGAACACGAGTCAACAATCATGTGATGCTTTGCAAATGGCGTACGCTGCTATTGCTGCAGCAGAGCGAGCATCGGCTGCTGCACGTGCTGCTGCTGAGTTGGTACATGCAGATTTTACCCCGTTGAAACTAGAGGACTCAAAAACCTGATTTCTTATTTAGCAGTATACGATGTTTCTCTGGTTTTCTAGAGAGAAAAAAGAGTGGATTCAATGTCAAAGGAAACTATTGTAATTATATACTTAATTGTTTTCTCTTTTATTAATATGTAAATCTGTCTTTTTTATAACGTACATTTTTATCCTTTTTACCTTTTTTAGAATGTATAACTTTATACTCTTCGAAAGGTGTGCATTTTCTTGAAAAGTGTATCTCTTTCTTAGATTGTTTTACTCATTTCTATATATAAATTAAGAAGAGGATACAGGAAATTCATCGAGTAATAGTTTTTCTTAGTTTCTTCACGTACTAGTCTTAGCGTCTTAAGATGTTGATCTGGTCTTAATCTTTGACTATGATTCTTGGAAAATTTAATTTCTCTTTGTTGAATGGTACTTTAAGCTTCTTAGATACTCAATCTTTTACTCCGACTTAGGCGACCCACAGTTCGGCTACCCATTTCTCGGCTGATAGTTGTTTCTCTTAAGACATTCTCGAAACTTATGATTTGCTTCTTAGCAAAATGATTTCCCGCCTCTAGCTCGGGTGTCTACAGTTCAGTGACCCCTTCACCGGCATGCGACTGTCTCTCTTGCCGAAGCATGGTTATTTTCATGTTCGGTTTACAGCAAAATGTTGTATTACTTGGTCTTATCAATTTGAAACCTTCTTGAAAGGGAGAGACTTGTAGAGATATACACATCTCAAAGGAGGTACTTATTGCTGCAACCAGTAAATGCGTTGCTATCACTACAAGAAAATGTCCAAATGGAAAGTGAATATAGAAAGGGAATTGGAGTCACTTTCTGAATAAGTGTAAAATTTAATCAAAATTAAAAAATAATACAACAGAAAGGGAATAATTTGTTTCCTGGCTAAAAAACGGACGAATCCCTTTCTATGTTTTTCGAAATTATTAAAAAAAAGAAATTTAAAGCCTGAGAAAGGGAATAATCCGTTTCCCCGCTAAAAAAGGGCCGAATCCCTTTCTATGCTTTTCGAAATTATTAAAAAAAAAAAGAAAAGAAAAGCCTGAGAAAGGGAATAATCCGTTTCCCAGCTAAAAAAGGGCCGAATCCCTTTCTCTGCTTTTCGAAATTATTAAAAAAACATAAAAGAAAAGCCTGAGAAAGGGAATAATCCGTTTCCCCGCTAAAAAAGGGCCGAATCCCTTTCTCTCTGCCATATTAATTTTGAGAAACGGATCTCTCCCTTTCTCTGACAGAAAGGGATTAAATCCCTTTCTCCCGCCTTGAATAATACACGCGGATCATGCCTTTTGGGCATGATCCGCATGAGTGAAGAAAGGGACTTGTCCCTTTCTTCACATTTTATTACATTCTATAAAAACCCCCACCTCCTATTCACAATTTACTCTTCTTCACCCTCTTTTTATTACATTTCTCCATCCTTTTTTTTTAATTCAAGGTTCTCCATCTTCTTTCATTAAACCATATGAGAAATTGTAATTACATTTCATGAGGAAAAAAAATGCAGTTCAGAATTCAAGGATCTCCATCTTCTTCATTTTTTTTTTCCCTTAGTTGTTTAATAGATTTTGATAGTTTTATGTAATTAATAATATTGTATTGTATAGTTTCATTCATATATATAATATGTAACATTGTTTCATTCATGAGATTTTTAGGTTTCATTCATGAGATTTTTAGGTTTCATCCATGAATTTTTTATGTTTCATAATGTATATTAATAGTATTTTGCTATTTCTTGTAGAATATTAAAACTATATTGTAGTTTTAACTTTTAATTAATTACCCTAGTAGTTATAACATCAACATAAGTTGTGTAGATATATAATTTAAATGTGTTATATAAATTTAAAAATTTCAAAATTTCAAATCCCGCCGAATTTTTTCAAAATTTCAAATTTTTTCAAAAAAATGTGATAGAAAGGGATTTGTCTCTTTCCCATATTTTCACAATTCACATTCCCGCCACTCTCCTCAATTTGTTTAGCCTAAAAATAGTAATAGCATAGAAAGGGATGTTTTACTTTCTGTGTCAGAGAAAGTACATTTTCCCTTTCTATGGAAGAAAGGGATTATTCTCTTTCTTTGCCAGAGAAAGAACATTTTCCCTTTCTACGGGAGAAAGGGATTTTTCTCTTTCTCCCATAGAAAGCGATTATTTTCCCCTTTCTGTTTTTTCTTAGCAACCATGCCTACTAAAAGGGATTATGGAAACATCATAATCCCTTTCTGTAGCTCTATAGAAAGGGATTTCTACCCTATGGAAAGGGATTTGAGTTTTTCTATTTGAACAATTTCTTGTAGTGTATTGATCCTCAACTCATTCTTAATTTGCAACATCGTTGCACATCTAAGGCAATGTGAAATTATTTGCACTTGGTATATTATAAAGACCATTCAACACGTCAATTTCAACTGTAGATGACGATTTATAATCTTGATGAAAGTTCTTTGACAACATATTTCACTTTCCTCACAATATGGTCTAAACATATAGATCTTCTTCTTGCACAAATACATGATGCACTTACAATATTGTTTTAACTCGTAACCTTGGTTGTTGATGAAATCAATTACTTTGAAACTCTGACCATAGTTTGAAAATGTTTGATCATAGTTAGTGAACGGGAATCTACCGATCTATTTAGATATTTGCTTTGAGGAACTTCTTTGTGAAGAACAATAATTGCTTACTCTAGCTGCAATAGAAAATGGTCAATCTTCAATATGTGCTGTGGCTTAAGTAGCTCAACATAGACTAAGGTCTTATCTCGGGCACCATAGAATGATATGGTTGTCATAACTTTTGTCATTTCATTCAAACTCTCAGAACAAAAAAAATGAAACTACTCTAAGAAATCTAGCCATGTTATGAAAGAATGTTCCATATGTCCTCGTCGTTGTAAGGAGGTTGCTTATCAAGCCAGGGTTACTGGCAAAGCTCCCAACTGGATCCATGTCTACTTTGACTCCTACCCCAATTACAATCACTCTTACTCTTCAGTGGTACAGCAAATCATAATTATAGCTTTCTATGCTTTGGGGATATAAAGTACTGTTTTATCTTCTCGTCGTACTAGATTTTTGGACTCAAGAGCATCATCAATTCACTTGAGTAACTTAACTCAAGGGCTCTGTAATGTATTAGTGCTAGTTAGAATATGTATTAATGGTCTAGCATATTAACCCAACCATCTTCTTCTTATAAAAGAATTATTAATGATATTAAGATGAACGAAATCTTGGCCAGAATTTTTTTGTTGTTGTACTAAAGCAAGTACGGGGTCGATGGGAACACCTCAATGGCACATGAGTACTATAAGCACACGAGGCCTTTTGTACTACACTCTCCAGCATGCTAAGCATGAAAAGGATGATGAGTACACATTCATGTGTACAAGAGAAAAGACTTTGTCCTGTCTGGCCTTAAGGTTATGTAGTGCCACTCAAACTGAGATCAAAGGGTTTTGATGCTATCTGCACCAATAAGATGCATGCACCTTCCATAAAGTAAAAGAGGCTTCAAGATATATACAACTAGCCAAGTTCTTATAATTACACTACACACATGTATGTACCCACAATGACTAGTGTATGTTTACAAATCGTGTTTATATGTGCGTGTTTTGGCATTTTACATGCAGGCTAGCTACAAGGTCTAGGGCAATAAAGCTATAGATATAGCCAAGAATGCAACGTCCCTCTCACTATCTCTCTTCTCTTGAATCCAAAACCAAAAGACACTACCAAGGACCTTAACTGGATCCTTACTTTTTAAAATCACGAGATACCCTCTTTCATGTTCTCTCAATTCTAGAGAGAGAGAGAGAGAAGTTTCAAATTATTCACCATTAATTAGTACTCCAACAACTAGTCCTCTCTACTTGGTTTCAGTCCCTAAGCTTTAGTTCTCTTATATACTTCTGAAAGATTGATCCCCACACTCTCCTACCCCCTAACAAAGATTATTTCATCTGTCGGTTCCATGTATGTAATACTAATAGGCCTCACCCCACAAAGATTATTGATATTATCATTATTATCTCTTTGCTAGCTCTTAAACTGAATGGTTTTTTTTAATTAATTTGTTCTTTAATTTATGCAGGAGAACAGAGGAAAATCCATTAGACCTCAACAATTTTCCAGAGGATTACAGCAAGAAGACCTATGAAGACAGCTCAACATCTGCAGCTGCAGGTAATTAATCAATTTTTCTGTTTCTTAGCTAGTAAAAACTATTAGCTAGTAAAAACCAAAACCCTTCTCTCCAAATTTATCATATGCACCAAAAACCTTAAAATGTTACTTATCTTTGTCTATAAGTAAGAAAGATCTGTTCTTGTCTCCTGAGAAATTAGCAAAATTTTAACTGTCTTCAACTTTAAAAAAAAAAAAAAAAAAAAAAAATTAGAAAGCTGAGTTGGTTTTCGTTCTTTCCTCCATTCATCTCAGGCTTATCAACCCATAAAATAAATCCCTAAAAGATTCTATCTTTTTTGTGTTTTATATCCTTGCTTGCTCCATTTTACTCATAGAATTTTCTTGTCTTTTGCCAAAAAAAGTTAAACTGAAACCCTAGAAAGTGTAATGACAAGAAAGTGAAACATTCATATTATATTTATATTATTGAATGAGGCTGCATATATAAGATTAGTCTCATCAGAGTTGCTTTAATTGGCAATATTTACAGGGGTCTACAGGAAAAAGAAAAACGGCGCAAAGGAGGATGAAAAGAAGGTCTATGAGTGCAGGTTTTGTTCCCTCAAGTTTTGCAAGTCTCAAGCCCTTGGGGGACACATGAATCGCCACCGCCTAGGTAACAAATAATTATTTTAATTTTACTACTTACTATGTCTAGTTAATTATTTATTATGGACCAGGACTGCATCATGCGTTCTTATGTTCCAGAACATACAATATTTTTTTGGCCAATGTATAAGTGAAGCATAGTCTTGTCAATCTTGGATTCAAAGAAAACGTTGGACTTGTTTTTTCGTAGCACATATCTGTTCTTGTTTTCATGATTCTATTTGATGAATACAAATGTTTGTTTATGATCAGAGAGGGAGACAGAAACTCTGAACAAGGCTCGTCATCTCGTCTTCAACAACGATTTAGCTCCTCCTCCTCCTCACCTTGCTCATGTCACAAAGTATATATATTGCATGAACCTTGATCCATCTTATTAAGTTTTTTCCTACCTATATATTAATGTGTAATTCTTTGAACTTGTGCTGATAACAAGTGTTTTATTCAGTGGCCAAACAATCAATCGTCACGGAGGTTATCATCAGGCAGCTGGCGCAATGGTTGACTCCTCGTTGCCCTTCCGGACATCTATGTACCCTACGAGATTGTTTCCAACCTCTTCACCATCACCTCAGGCGGCGTCATATACGTACGCTTCTCCTCAGCGATTCCTCTCCTCTACACAGTACCCGCCACCGCCATTGGCAAACGAGTACTTCTTGGGACATGTTCTGTCCTCTAATGAAAGTAACTACACCTGCATTGGTGCCCCGGTGGGACACGCCTTCCCAACTGGCCGTGGAAGCGTTGAAGGACCTGTTGCTGGAGAAACGTCGCTGCTGCGGAATCAAGAGGAGGGACTCGATTGGGGGGGCCGGAGGTAGATAGGGACGATATATAGCAGCAAAACATTAGTGATCATGAAGTTTCAGTATTATTAAAGGATTCTGTTTCTTTTATTATTTTTGTTTCTTCATGTTTTTTGTCCTGAGCAAGACTGCGAGTGTTGATGTTGGCTTGACACAGCATTCCCATTGAAAAAAAGAAATTAAGATAGGAATCAAACAAAATGACAAATTGGGATTAATGAGAGTGAGAGAAGTAATGTGGGGTTTTTCTGCAGGTTTTGTGTAACAGCTTTTTGAGCTCACACATTCATATCCAAGCTTTTGCTCATTTAATTTGGCTTGGAGCACAGATGGAGATCTCTCTCTCTCTCTCTCTCTCTCTCTCTCTCTCTCTCTCTCTCTCTCTCTCTCTCTCTCTCTCTCTCTCTCTCTCTCTCTCTCTCTCTCTCTCTCATATATTTATGTATGTATGTATGTATATATATATCAGCAGAAGATGAGTTACACTGGAGTTAGACCAAAAAATTAATAATTGTTAAAGATGCCCGTGGCTCCATCATCAAGGCTAATGGCACCCGTGAGTATAAGGTCGGGCAATTGGCTCCAAGCCGAGAGCCTGTGGCGGGCACGACCTAGTAGCACCGACTCAAGCCTAATGGCACCCGAACAAAATTCACAAAACTGCAGATTTTCAGTTTCTTTCCCAATCCTAAATCCCTATTCCCATTTTTTGCAAACTCTTTCGTGCATATCCTGAAGAAACACAAATTTGATTAGTAGTAAAAATACTATAGACTTTGAATCACAATAGAATCATCTTATCCTTGTATTATAACCTAACTAGAAATTTTGTACCATTAGATAACATCATAAATAGTATGCCATAAATACAAGAGCTGTGCTTTATTTGTTTCACATTGTGTTTTCTATTTCCAGTCATTCTTAGGCATTTTATACAAGTTCTATTAACTTTTCACACAAACCTACTACATATCCTTGAAATCACCATGGCTTTAAAGAGATTATGTAGTGCAACTCGTCTTGTTTGAGAGATGACGATACTCCATATCGGCTAGACATGAAGTCGATCGTACTTCTTCAAATCTGAACAAACTTATGAGAACTTAAAAAGACTTTCAAATAGGACATTTCACACTAAGTGGGGACTTGATCTGATCCCAAAAATTATGGCCATAACGGGATGGGTGATTTTGCTAAAACTTCACCATGGACCGAGGCTACATTAGTTCATTAGTTTTGGAATTTTATGCATATCTATCATTTCCACTTGGAGACGATGTTTGAGTTCGACGGAAAAAAGTCGTTGTATCTGAGGAAATAATCTAAGGGATTTACAGGATATCCGATGAGCTGATAGAAGAATATAACTTGGAGGAAGATGCGAAGCATGAACCAGACGTTTCGGGTATTCTATTAAACATTAACCCCTTGATCTCGGAGGAGTGACAATTACTGCATGAGATCATAAAACGCTATGAGAAAACAAAGAAAGAACGACGACATATACAGTTTCTATGTAAACAAATCCGTCACTAAACTTTTGTGTCTCAATTCTATTGCTATGATGTTAGAAAAGGCTTTACAAAATAAAAAAGAAAAATGAAGTTTATTCTTGACTTTATTAATTGGTAATAGTAGGAATTAATTCGGCATCAAGTATTGTATTATGACACCAAATTCAAGTAAATATTTTTTGCTGAAGTTGTAACAACTATATGAGGATTCACTTAGTAATGATTGATAAAGTATTTCTTAGTAGATATAAATATGGTATAATGTTAAACATCAAGCATAGACATAATAAAGTTTCTACATTTAAATTCATTACAGCGATATAGTTCCAAAGAAAACAAATATGTCACTGTTTGTAAGGGAATTAGAATACGAGCAGTAAATCTATATTACCGATCAGATCCGAAACTGAGTGTTAAAGTTAATGTGTTTTTCAGAGCACACTAATCTGGCTAAATTAGTTATTGCGCACGAGTCTAAGTTCATAATTAAGTAAATGAATCTATTTATTTTTGTGTTTAATTTATGTTGTAAGATGCATTTATAAATTAGCATCAAAATTTCTCATTTTGTAACTCAATTTAGAAATTTATATGATATCAACTTCTCTCCTATATAATCATTATAGGTGCAGTAGGACTACAATTACAAATTTATATACTTTTATACTTCAATATTCCAACACTAAGCCCCCCAAAAGAAAAATCACTTTTCCTTGAGATTCTGCCAGCAGTTGATTCCCAATTTAAAAATAAAAATAATAACTGATCAGCAAAAGCCTAGTTATGAATGTGTGAGCTCAAAAAGCTGTTCAAACCTGCAGTAAAACCCCAAAACACTTGCCTAAACCTGCAGTAAAACCCCACAATACTTCTCCCTCTCTCATTAATCCCAAAAAAAAAAAAAAAGAGTTTGATTGATTCCTATCTTAATTTTTTTGTTTCAGTGGGCAAGCTGTGTCAAGCCAACATCAACACTTGAACTCTTGCTCAGCCGAAAAAAACACCATGAAAAAAAATAATAATTAAAGAAATGAAATAGAATCCCTTCATAATACTGAAACTGATTTTCTTTTTTCTCTCTTGATCATCTGATGTAGCTACTACTGTTCTTGTGCTTATATTATTTTGTCTTATCCAAAAAAATGACTAATGTTTTGCTGCTATATATTCATCATGTCCTTATCTACCTCCGGGCCCAATTGAGTCCCTCTTCTTGATTCCGTAGCAGCGATATATAGCTCCTTCATCGCCATTTGGGAATCCGAGGCACCAATGCAGGTGTCATTTGAGGAGAGAACATGTCCTAATTACAAGTAGTATTTTGTCGATGGCGTGGAGAAGGTGAGGAGAACTAGCTAGTGTACATGCATGATGGATCATAACCTTCGTGTGGATTGATTGTTTGGCCACTGAATTAATAAAACAATTGTTTAAAAAAAAAGTTGAAAGAATTATAAATAGATAGAAAGGAAGGAAGAAACTAATAAGATGGATCAAGGTTCATGCAATATATATATATATAACTATATATATTTATTATACCTTGAAACACAACACAACACAACCAAGGTGAGTAGGTGTCTCCCTCTCTCTCCCTCTGATTAAGAAACAAACATTAATTTGCAATATATATTAGATGATCAAAGACAGTAACAAGAATATCTTCTAGGAAAAAAAGAAGTCTAAAACAAGATTGACAAGACAATACTTCTTCACTCAAACAAGGAAGGTCAAAAAAGTATTAGTAAGAGAGAAAATTAAAGGAGTAAAATAAAATATTTTGCTACCTAGAGCTTGAGACTTGCAGAACTTGAGGGAACAAATTAAAACCTGCACTCATGCATACTTGTTCATCCTTTGCGCCGTTTTTCTTTTTTCCACTGTAAATATTGCCATTTCAAGCAACTTTGATGGGACTAATCTTTATGTGTATATATATGCCCAAAACAAAACCTACAGCCTTGCCACCTGAATTTTCCCTACATAACTACCTATCTATATATTAATATCCTCATTCGATAATAATAATAATAATAATAATAATAATAATAATAATAATAATAATAATAATATGATCCATATAGCCACCTCCGGACAAAAAATAATACTTTTTGTTATTCATTTTTTTTTTTTTTTTGGCAAATTCTAGGAGAAAAAAGGAGCACGGATGATATAAAACACAAAAGGAGGAAAATAATGAAACTAACGAATTAGATTTCTAATTTTCATTTGGAAAAGATATTTAATTATATTTCAATTGCTAATTTCTCATGAGGCAAGAAGGGATTTTTCTAGTTTTCAGAAAAAGATAAAGTAAAGTATGAAGATTTTTGGATGGAATGGTTTTGCTTTTACTAGCTACTATGGTTCAAGTGTGGTAATCAGTAATTTATTAAGAAACAGACAAAATGATTATTAATTACCTGCAGATGTTGAGCTGTCTTCATAGGTCTTCTTGTTGTAATCAATCCTCTGGAAAATTGTTGAGGTCTAATGGATTTTCCTCTAGTCCCCTGCATAAAAGAACAAATCAAAAAAAAAAAACCATTTAGTTTAAGAGCAAAAAGCAGCCGAGGGTAAATGGGAAATTATTGTAATTAATTGTTTTTGTGGGGTGAGGCCTGTTTGTAATAATTAAATAATACATACATGGAATCGACTTTCAGAAGTAATAAGAGAAGTTAAGCTTTAGTGGTGGAAATAATTATGTAAGGACTGATCCTGCTCTCTCTCTCTCTAACTCTAGAATTGAAAGAGAATACTCTCGTGATTCTAAAAAAGTAGGGACATCCACTAGTGAGGGGCTAGGGTGCGTGCACGTCATTGGTAGTGTCTTATGGTTTTGGCATTGTATATGAGAAGGACGTTGTAGTCTTGGCTCTGTGTTAGCTATATGTATAGATTTATTGCCCTAGTCATTGTGTGTGACGGGATAGTCTTCCGTACATCATGATGCACCACCTCCTGTCCTCACATGCATGTGAGGGCAGGAGGTGGTGCATCATGAGGCATTTGAGCATGCTCCGTGTGGGACTGTGTGTGTGCAGCGTGGTTATAAGCACATAGCTAGTTTATATATCTTGAAGCGTCTTACTGCATAGGAGGTGAGTGAGGGAGAGACCATCAAAATGTGCATGATCATGCATATTATTGGTGCAGATAGCATCAAATCAAGCCCTTTGATCTCAGTTTGATCAGTGGCACTAGTATATAAACTTAAGGCCAGGCAGGACAAGGCCTCTTCTCTTGTACACATGAATGTGCAGTCACGACCAATTTCATGTTAACAAAAGCTAGCTTGCATTGTAGTACATAACCAGCCTTATTAAGGCGTCGTGCGCTTATAGTACCATCGAGGTGTTCACATCGCCCCGTACTTGCACTAATCCAACAAAAACTCTGGCCTGATTTCGTTCATCCGATCGAGTACAATTAATAAATAATTGTTTTCTAAGAAACAAATGGTTGGATTAATATGCTACAGTACCAAAGCATATTCTATCTAGAATAAAATGTTACGCATGTATATGAACTCTTTAATTAAACTGGCCTTTATCATCCGCAAAGATGTTGTTAAATTTGGTATATGTACTTGTCAAATTAAGGAAACAAAGACGTTTCTTCTCCACCACTTATAATCAACATATTAATATCGATAATCACTTATGTAACCATATCATACTATATATAATAAATAAATACATACATATATATATATATATATATATATATATATATATATACTAAGAAACAATTTTATTCAAGAGATAATATGAGTGATAATACCCCTAAGGTTCAATAGGGGAATTTGCAATGATACATATTTTGAATTGTCAAAGAAAGACGGCCAATATTTATAATAAATATGAATTTATGAGTAAAGGCAGAACTATGAACTTATCTTACCCTGGGCTAAGGGAAGAATGTGGAATTTGAGGGAAGTAATATGTGGCTTGGCCTATTCCTTTGCGTAGTTTTTAATATTGAGGAAATTTAGAAGATTGAAGCATCATTAGCAAGAGGCCCTGAACTGAATGTGAACTTTTTGCAAATAATATATCTATTTACTTTGTTAATCAAGATACATTAAGCATTAACTTGTTAAATTAAATTAAAGCACTATTACTAATACTTCTATAATTTCCCAGTATAAGTAACAGTAATGTTTTCTTTGCGCTTTTAAAATAATCAATTTTATTCGGTGCAAGTACGCAAGACATGATGAAACTGGCAAATTCACGCTTCAACATTCCTCCGAATGGACTATAAACTCAGTACTACTCAGTCGAACCTATAAGGCTATAAATATCATAAATTCTTATTTAATGTAAGAGATCGAGACTATTTGGCTTGGGTTGAAATGTAGTTGGGTCATTGGGGCGTGAAGGAATAACCATAACTGAATAAGGTGTGGGAGTAGCTGGCAGGCTATTTGGGCTGGGAAAGGTATTGGGCCAGTTTAGATCAAGAAGGATCCGATCAGTAACCTTAAAAAAGAAAAAAATTAATGGTTATGAGTCTTATGACTTATGAGCTAGTAAATGTCCACTTTGTACAAGATTAATGGTCACCATCTAGGCTGTTACCAATTTACTAGTCAAGTACTCATGTAAATATCCTCTTCTTAGAAGTTAAATATCCCACTATGTATTCAGTTGAGATGTAATTTAGTTCCCTTCATCATTTAAACCATAATATAATAGAGACTCTATGGTTTTTTTGGATAATTATAGAGACTCTATGATTAAATTTTACGCACACCAAAAGAGAAATGCGTTGTCTTTTTTACCACTCTGTTTTCGTTTAACTTGTTTTATATTTTTTATTCATTTCACAATACACACACACACGCACATATCCCTATCCGTTAAAATCGAAATAAACAGATTACAGTGCAAAAACATTATCTCCAATGGCTTCTCTACTCTCCCTCTCCGCAACTACTACACCCCTCCTCCACCACCCCTCCTCCATCTTCAAGGTACGTACGTATACACACACACACACACACAATAACAATAAAATTCTCTATTAACATTTATCATATATACTAATTCAAAAATAACCCATTTTTTTTTACTTAAACAGGGCAACACAACAACACTCAAGGTTGCAGCAAAACCACCATCCATAAAACTGCCCAAACTCTCCATTGTTGTCAATTCTTCAGCAGCAGCAACTACTGCTGCTGTTGTACAGACAGAGTCTGTCCGATTCCGTTTGGATAACCTGGGCCCACAGCCTGGTTCGCGCAAGAAGGCGAAGAGAAAGGGGAGAGGACACGCGGCGGGACAAGGAGGCAGCTGTGGATTTGGGATGAGGGGTCAGAAATCGAGGTCCGGTCCAGGTGTAAGAAAAGGGTTTGAAGGTGGACAAATGCCGCTCTACCGTAGACTCCCCAAATTGAGAGGGATTGCTGGAGGTATTACTATTATTATTATACATTTGTTTGCGATTGCCTGTCTGTCTGTAATAAAGATTGCGTTTTTATGCAATGATTGCGTCGAGAAGATGCTGCACGCTTCAAATTAGTACTGTTAGACTAGATTGTGAGGAGTTTTTTTTTTTTTTTTTTTTCTTATGCTTTTTTCGGAGTGTGTGTGTTAGTTTAAGTGAGTTGTAACGGATGCGGCGGGTCGGTGTTGTTTTAGTTCCTGCCCGGTTCGTATTAGAGTTGATTGCGGATGATATTAGTATAGTTTGTCTAATCTAGTTCGTTCGTGATGATACATGGAGAATTTTGGGTGGAAGCTTATTATGATTGAGTGTATTGCTCTAAGTTGAAAGGACGGAAGTATTACTGTTGGTAACAAAGTTGCATCTTTGAATTGCTTAGTTGCTAATTTAGAACTTACGTATGAAATAACAGCTGTTTTGGTTACTAAGGTTGAGATAGATTGATCTTCTCCGCTTTATATATGGAAAGCTGCTGATAATTCATTACGGTAAACTTTAGACTCCGTGTACGCGGGGTTTGTAGTTTGAGCATGTTTTATCTTTTGGAGTTGCAAAATGATGCAGATGGCATTCAAATATACAGGGGTCTTACAATTGAAGTAATGATCTTGCTTAGCACTATCTCTAGAGGAGAGAAGAGTCTCTACTGAGTGTTACACGTTAAAGTTCCATCTAATCATTTTCTTCTACCAAATTTCGCAAAAGATGTTAGGTTATGTTTGAAAGTAGTTGCAGAGTTTTGCCTTTTGAGTTCTTTCTTGCTTCATCTTATGGTAGTGACATCTCGATGCTTGTGTTCTATGGATGTTGAATTAAAACAGAAATTCTATTGACTCCTTGATTAACTAAAGTCTCTGCCATCTCTCCTTATTTGCTTTCGTGTTTAGTTATGCCTTTTTTATTTCTAAGTTCTTATGTCAAAATTCTTAAAACTTATTTGACGTCATGTTAATTTGGTTTTTCTGGACTAGCTTTATGTGTATTCACTTCTCTAAATCCCCCCAAGAAATGGATTTCTTCAACTTCTGAAGTCCTCAGCAAAGAGATCCTTAAGTTCCTTCTCAAATCAAAGTGATTCAGTAATTGAATTTTACGGAGTAGGCTATAAGAAGTAGTCAGTCACTTGGTTCCTTAACCAGTTTTTGGTGCATTGAGATTTATAACAGCAATGTGTATTTCTATACAAATGTAGTCTTCTGAAAAAGGATTGCTAGTTGAAATTCTGTCAGTCACTTCCACAAATTCTGCTCAATCATTCCTTTGTCTGGAATTCACAATTTTCAGTAGCTCCTGGTTCTCATGTTAGTTCTTGTAGACATGTATGACTTAAACCATTTGATCAATTTTTGAGTGTTGATGAAAGTACGTACACTTGTATCACATGAAGAATTATAATTTTTTCTACCATTTATAAGATAAAACTGTTTTTCATTTTTGTCATGCTTTTGGCGTGTGATACAGTATTGAGTTTCTGGCTTCCTTGTGAAAACTTTGACAATTTGACTGTATTAGTTTTGACTTTTGAGGATTTACTGACCTTCCGAACATAAAATATGCTGACTAGTCTTACTTAATGGACCTTGAACATGTTTTTTACCTTTCTTTAACATGTTAAGTGATAGTGTGTGAATGAGCTCATAATGCATTTTAAGTTATGATTTTGTTGATTTGTGTATCTTCTTCTGTATATCAAGGTATGAGTGCTGGACTACCAAAATATGTCCCGGTCAACTTGAAAGATATTGCAGATGCTGGGTTCCAAGAGGGAGAAGAGGTTTCATTGGAGTCATTGAAGAAGAAAGGTCTGATCAACCCATCAGGAAGGGAAAGAAAACTTCCGCTGAAGGTAACAATTGGATGATAAAATGTTGCATATTTTCTGTGATTAACTAATGACTCTACTTTGGATCGTAAGTTAAGGGGTATCTGCTAATAATATAACACATGGGTTATTATGCCAATTAGACATAACGCTTAAGTGGTTTTTGCATATAACTCTATTACATCTAGTATGTTGGTGATTTATTGTGTATGATCATGGCCACATGATCATAGAATAAAGAGAAAAAAGACAAAGGAATAAATTCTGTTATGTTGGCAATATTAAAATGGTAGCAGATTCTGTAAGCTCTAAAAATTAAAGAAAAAATCTCTCTGGTATTAGTGTACTTCACTTTTTCTCTCCTTTTTTGTTTTCTACTGGTCCTTGTGGTCCTGTGCTTGAATACAAATAACTTGAATGGGGCTTTGTCAAAGAATTCAATCTTGATAGGAGGATTATCGACAGATTGGTACTGGTGTAAAGCTCCCAGTTTGACTTGTTGATGCTAATCTTCAATGTTAATTCTGTCCTATTCTTGTGTTTTCATGAGTGAAGTTACTGTTTAAAATGAAGATATGAACCCATAAAATGTTTGCAGTTCTGTCCTTAAGTTGTTGATAAAGATCATAACGCTTAAATCTTAACTGTATCATTTTCAACAGTGACAGAATTATTTGAGATAGAATGCTCAAGTGAATATTGACAGAATTTGCAATTGTTTCTTTCTAATTTTTCTCTACTGTCACGAATGAAGTTAAGAAACATGATGTTGCCCCCACAGAAGTGAATGCATCTATGCTTTTCTTCTAGCTGGTCTGAATTAGAGTATTGCTTCGGACGCAATGCCTTATATCTGGCAACCACTGAGCTAATTTTACTTGAAGCTCCAAAAAGTATGCCTTTTGAACAATTTCTCCAACAATAACCCTGTGATTTTAACAACTGCCACCTTTTGAAACTATATACCATTTTTAGAGGTTAGGTTATATATAACAAACAAAATCCGTGTGTGTCACCTCCTTTGCAGATAAATATGGTTCTGTCTTCATCTGGGCACTTGAAAAGGTTGAAACTTTATAATAACTTGTCATATCTTTTTATTGCAGATCTTAGGCGATGGGGAACTAAGCGTGAAACTCGACTTCAAGGCCCGTGCTTTCTCGGCATCAGCAAAAGAGAAGCTTGAGGCTGCTGGTTGCTCATTGACCGTTCTTCCTGGCCGAAAGAAGTGGGTGAAGCCCTCCGTGTCTAAGAACTTGGCGCGTGCAGAAGAATACTTTGCCAAGAAACGAGCTGCACCTGAATGGACGGATACCCCTTCTGCTTGATTTTTCTATTTTCTCTAGGGACATGTTACTTGTGAAAGAGATGTAAAGCTTTTGAGACAATTTGGCAACTGTTTATCTTTGTTCCACCAGAATATATTTTTTGGCAGATTCTTTGGATTAAATTCAGTGGATCACTGTTGACTTCTTATTGGAAGTGGTCCAACTTGTAGGTATTGGAATATTTGACCTTTCTGTTCCATTGGGCTGTTGAATTAGAAGTTTTGTGCGGTTGTTACTGCTGTTGCTCTTAGTAATTTCTACACCAGTTGTTGCTTTACATTTTAGGTGACTTCAAGTACAATTAGAAAAGTTCAACAAATTTTTATGTATATAAAACATTTGCATTAGTGTTAGACTAGGTGTTGGTGTTGGTGTTGGTGCTGGTGTACATTCTACTTTTGTTTATAGTCCCTCTTCATTAGAGATATAATACATTATTTTCTCGTCCAACTCTTTCTTTTTTTTGTTTTTGACATCAAAGCCTCACTAAATGAGGTTTATGTAATTACAACAAACCTCAAGGGTATACCTATGATTATGTAGCATGTAATAATTCGTTGTCACTCGCGGTAAATATTTGGCAAGGGTCTAAAGCTCACGTGTTATATTATTTTTATTAATGAAAAGATATTGAAAGTAGAATTCATTCACTCAAAATTCGCCAAATATAATAGAACTTTTCCTATGCAAAGATCCTTTTATAAGATACGAAAGCGATTGACATTTATAGTGGATTAGACACATTATATATGAAAATGATTGCAATTTGATTCGTAATATAGTTGAAGTTCCCAAAGGAAAACAATTCGACGAATTTTCAAACAATGCGGTAAAGACAAGACAAAGTCCCGGACCCCTTGGAAATATTTTTTATGCTGCCGTGTGAATTTGTGAAGTCAACTAATTGGTGCTTAGGATTGTTGTTTGCAACGTAAAACCATATAATATAATAATATACTTATAATAATGTTTCTTTATCTTGTAAAAAAAAAAAAAAAGTTTTCTCATAACTAAAAATAAAAAATCTTTCTATCTTCACATAATTGGCAAATGACACACAGAGACACACACACACACATAAATTTTAAAAGAGGTGGGCAACCGGTGCTATAAGTCAGCCTCAATGTGTGTGATATACAGATTTTGACCCAAGTTTCTGTTATTATAGAATTCAGCCCCACTTTTGTTATATACTAACAATTAAATTTATTATTCTTTGTTGAACAATGTACTTGACTAACCTTATGAGTTGTTTTACACTTTTGAAAATAACAATACAAAGTTTAAATAAAAACCACATAGTGCCAAGATTTATAAACACAACTTATAAATAACGTACGATTTAAATGGAGTTCACATGTTGTTGTCAATCTCGACATCATCCATCTGAAAGAAAAGAAAAAAAAAACGGTAAAACTTCTTTATTAACTATCAATATGATTAATCAAATAACAAATATTACAAACTAAATATATATTGAAAAAATAAAAGATATACTTTAAATTAGATGAACGTTGTTGAGTTGAATGTAGGCTGTAAATTTTTCTTCTGAAATAAACCTCTAGATATATTTTTGTGGTTATCTTGATTATGAAATAAATTGCATAAGGACTATATGACAGTGCGAGATTCGGTCTGTCATGCTAGCATATCTGTTTATTCGCAATTAGGTGTCATTCGTTAATTACTAGTTCTTACAACGGCATGTAGCATAACCTATATTGCCGAAACTAAAAGGCTTAAAAAATCTTAGAAATAAAGTCTTTTTTTTTTCCGAGACTTTTCTTACATAGCACTGGACATGCATCTTATTTTTTGGAAATATAGTTTCTAAATTTATATATCCCAAATACTTTCCAATTAGTTTTGAAATGCCTAATGTTGTATATATGAAGTGTCTTAATAGAAAGAAAGCTTAGCGAAGTGCATTCTTCCACGGTAAATGTTGATGAGCATTTAGAGAAATAAATTAATCATGCTTATTATTTTTCTCTTGAAAGAAACACCAATTTGTGCTACTAGAGTCTCCTTGATAGTATAACGTACAATTTCGTACGAATATCAGCATTTAATCAAAACAGTTATAGAAGATATTCTACATGATCCAATTCGCCCGTATGCTAGATTATTGTAAGCATTATTGGAACGAACATGATCTTGTCCTCATTTTTAGAGACACCTCTATTATGATGGGAGATGATATTTGCCAACTCAATTAAATGTTAACGGAGAATTATACAATATGGATACCGTTTGATCATGCCATGCCATCTTTATTAGTATAGGTTTTGCACATGCCGTTGGGAGGAGCGTTGATGGGAAAAGAAATTATGGAACCTATGAACATGTTGCAACCAAAGATCAAAACGATAATTTTTTATATTGTAGACATTAATATCTTAGTAATTTCATCCCAATTATATATCCACATTAACAGTTAATTTGTATGCACCACTGTAATAAGGCAGCAATTACATAAAATAATTACTAGTGTTGCATACATTGATCCTACCATACATTTTAAGAGGATCGTACTTAATTAATAAGGAATTATTTTATGCAATAGATAACTATGATGAGGTGTAATCAATCAGATTACTATGGGGATGAAAAATTGGTAAATAACCGTAAAGAAGTTAATTTATATATTTAAATTATTATTTTAATATTAATGGACAGATTGGTTGAACTACGACATCATATAGAAGTTGTATTAAATAATTTTTTTCTAAATAAATTAAAGGAGGATTTTTATTATTTAGGCAGGAGTTTGTAGCCTACTACGAAAAAAAAATATTGATCCATAATTACAAGATGACAAGGTATATTATTTTTACTTTAGATTCTAATGGTAGAGTATAGATAACGGCCAACGAGTTACTTAAATATTTGGTTAAATTACGATATACATGATACATCCATTCCCGTTCCTAGAATATACATTTATATTATCTGGCTGCTAGGATCTCTTCTTTATATTTTATTTTTATGATTCAAAAAATAACTATATAAGTTGAATAGTGTTATTCAATATTCATGCGGCTTAGAGGCTGGATGCATGACTGGACCCGTGGATACCCCTGAAGCCATGGAAATGAGATTTGGTAAATTCATTGATCAAAATTTTCATACGTTTCCTCGAAAACTATCGAAATGTTTTCGTTTTTGACTTGATCGAAACGAAACCTAGAAGTAATTTCTAATTTCATTACAACTATAACATTTACGAAATTTCGAAACATGTCGAAAAGCTCCCGAAAAGTTACGAAATGTTTCTAATATTTAAGAGACCGAAACATACACCGAAACCGAAACTTTGATTCATGGGTATATTGTTATATGATCAATTGTTATATATGTTCTATAATGTTCACTTTTTATTGGAGAAAAATAATAATTCTTAAAAAGGAAAGGGATCGAACTCCCAAATGAAATTGTGATACGGGTCGGTGACAGTAATTGATTAAGACACCACTGGTTCAAATGCGGTAGACTTTAACTCGTACAACCCAATCAACCACAAAATAGCACGTCTGAAATGTGCACCATATAATTTGTCTGAAACGCAAAATTGTCCATGACAAAATAAAACTTAAAAACATGCACTTTTTGGCACAGGATTCTTTTATTATTATTTATAATTTTTGGGCACAGCATTCTATTATTATATTGTTTATAAATTTTGAAGTACATCCTTATCCATGAGATACTGATGGCGAGGAGCCATCACAATTGTTATATCGAAATTGCTTTTTACGTCTCTGAAATATAGCGAATTGGCGAAAACTATCCTCTTCCCAATGTATGGTGGGTTAAAAGATCATTGCAAATTTGTTGCGGTAACCTTTATGCCACTATCTGACCTGTGACTGCTTTGTTTTATGGACTGATTTACATCATGTTTCATAATCCACTTTACAAGGCAAAAACGTATTCACGTATTTTGCTTATCTTATGATCCCTGCATATTAATCTCCAACATATATTATATATCCATATCGCTATCTCTTCGTTATACACAAATTTGTACATCATTTGATAGAGAAAATCAACTGACCATGTACTTCCTTAAATTTCAAGGTTGGTTCATCAATTAAGTTTTTCATGGTGCAAGGTTGTTTACTTATTAAATGTTTCTAAACTGTAAATGAGCTCGTACGTTGAACTAAGGTTTTCTTTCGGCCCTTTATTTTAAGTGATAGACATATGTCTTAAGTTTATATTATCTAGACTTTACTTAATACTATGATGCATCAACACGTCAAAAAATATCTTAATATAGTGTATGACACGTGCCGAACACCGAGACGCCTTCTACACGTGTCTGATATGCTAAGTATAGATATAGATATTAGAGGAGTCAAACATTAAACTTTAAAAGTTGAGTAACTAAGTAGCAAAAATGATCTCTTTTTTTTCCCAATTAAATCTCACGAAGAAGCCCATTTCACTGCATTGTCTTCATTTCTATTCAGCGAAAACAATAAGGGCAGACATAAAAAGTTCGTTCTTTCTTCAGGTCGTGGCACTAAAGCTTGATTTAAAGATTTCAGTTGAGTATTGTTTAACACTTTGTTCTGTCATTTGATTTGTGTATGAGATTTTTTTTATTTAATACTTTGAATTTGTGATATAAACTTTAGTGAGTATTTTATTTGAACATTTAGTAGTTGGTTACTTGGTTTTGAATTTAAACATGTTTGGCTTGATTCTGTATTTGAACTTAAGAATGTTATTTGTGCAGATTTTGATGGTGTTTTAATATTTAATATATAAATATTTATGTGTCGCGGCCGTGTCGTGTCTTGTAATCGTAAGAAGTTTATGTCATCGTATCCGTATCATCGTGTCCGTATCCGTGCATCATAGCTTATACATAGGAGAAAGCACAAAACTTTACCTAAGGCTATAGCCCACCGTAGCATTAGTCTAGAATCCGCCCTTGCTCCAAACTATCAAACTCTAGCTTTAACAAAGTCTGAGATTCTTGTGGTGTCAACATGACCATTTCTAAAAATGATCTCATTTTTATGAATCCAAATAAACCAGACCACGAAGAATCACATAACTCTCTATTCAATCTTCCTTCTTTTTGTAATTTAAGGGCCTTCAATTGAAAAGCTGATAATTTAAGTATGTTGAAAGAATCGTTATATGAACCAGCAATATAAATTTGTTCAAATTTGTGAAATCACTTGAAAAGCAAGAAGACTTTGTTCAATTGTTCCCAAATGCATATTACACATGCGACAATTTGGGTTCCACCCTTCGATTTTATTTTACATACCTCTGCGAGTTGGTTAGCCAAAGGTGGGATGTGCTTGCAAATTATCACCTTTTTAAGCAAAAGTTGATTCTTTTTAAGGAGCGGAAGAGTCCTAGCAAAATCTGAAAAAGGAATCGAGAACTATTTTTGTGAGTAATCATGTTATTCGCCAACTTCATCTTGAAAAATCTTGAAGGTTCAACCTTGCACATCATGTTGCATCATGATCATCATGACATTGGGTGTTGTTAACAAGATGTAAGAGTTCAATTAGTTGCTCCCAGGGACGGACTCTCATAGGAGCTAGGGTGGGCTCAAGCTCGGGGTTATTTTTTTGCTCAAATTCAATAGGTATGTATATGTATTAATGTGTAACCCACTTTAAAAGTAATGTAAAGATAATATAGAGGTCTAATCATCTACTCAACTAAACAATTAGACTGGCCCAAAGTAACCCAAATCTTAATTAAATTAAAAAGGAACTCAGCCCACTAAAATATTTATGTACAATTGGTCAACATTTAATTTCAAATTCTCATTAATTTAAGTTGTCAAATCTTTATAACTTTTTATTGTTTTTCATCTAATAAATAAATTATGCTTATTGTGGATACAAACTATAGTTATCTTTTGATAATTTTTTAAAAATACTTCAAAACTAAGTTCTATTTTATTTTATCAAATATTTATTTTTGAAATTGATTGAGAGGTTTTGAAAGTGAGACTAATATAATCATTTTTATGTACATAAGATGTTTGTTGGATATTGTTTTGTTTGAAAGTTTAGATGTTTGATGGATTCTAAGAAAAAAAGTTAAAAACTACAATATGTTTTTGGTTGATGGGTTAAGTTAGTATCCTGTGAATATTATTCATTCTAATCAATGAGTTTAATATTTTTAATATTTAATTTATTTAAGTGAAAAGCAGCCGGCGTTGAAAAAAAGTTCTGGTTCCACCTTGATTGCTCCTATTCCCCACGAATTAACGTCTCCAATTCCAAGTACACTCCCTGCATGTAGATCGATTCCAACTTGTGACTATTTGGTCAGATATATAACACAAATTTACATATTTTAAGAATGTCTTAAACTCCATATTTAATGAGCATAAAAGATATAAGGATAATTACAGCTAGACCCCTGAGGTTTGGTGTAATTACACATACCTCCCATGTGGTTTGAGAAATTACAGAGACCTCCCTTGAGGTTTGAAAAATTACAGGGACCTCCCCTCTACAAATTAAGGGTTGTTTACGGTGTTATTTATGATCTTATTATCCTTTATTACACTTACATCCGTGAAGTTTGGTATATCTATAAAAATATTATTTTGATATTTGAAAAATATAAAAAGATTCTCCAAATAATTTTATAAACTACTATATTACTAACTAAAGATATACAAATACTAAAATTATTTTTCTCAAAATTATATTTTTTTTAATTAATCACTATGAAAAATCAATTAATTATGTCTTTACTACACAATTTATTTCTTTTCTCACTCAAAAAAATGTTTAAATTTAAATTTAAAATTTGAAATAAATTTAAAATTTTAATCCAAAATACATTTTTGAATCAAAACATTCAACTTTTAGTTTTTTTTATTTATTTTGATTTCTCAAACAAATCTCCGTCCAAACTCAACTAACCACTATCTTTTGTCTTTCTAGTTGCAATTGTAACCTACCAATCATTTTAGTAGTAGAAGAAGATAACCACTGAGATTTGGTTGCAGAATATTGGAATAAAAGTAAACTCTAGAAAAATTGGAAGCTGCAGTAAAGGCGCATAGCTTGCTTGCATTGTCAAAAAGTGCAACAAAACTTGTATCCTAAAATCAATGACCACGTACATCCAAGGATGATAAGTCTCTTACCACTGTTGTTGGTAATTTTGTCATCATTCTTCGTTTCTTAAAATGTGTTGTGAAAATTTTTGATTATTTTTGTTGTTGTTTTTTTTAATTTTATTAAGAAGGTGAAAATTTGGAGAGTTTTCTATTTCCTGTCTTATTTTTTCTGGAGATTAGGGGAAGATGTTATTCTTTTACCAAATACTTACTTTTTTGTTGTGATAAGTTGAAAATTCTGTGGTCACGATGGTAATAGTATTAATATGGAATTGTGATGAAATTCATGAGACTATGAAGAGTAAAACATAAACAAAAAATTCAAATGAGAAACAAAAATATGAAATTAAGTATTTTTATAAAATAAAAATATTTGGATTAAATTTAAAAAAATTAATTTAAATGATTTTTATATCTCTAGTTAGTAATATAGTAGTTTTGAATTATTTGGAGTATTTTTTATATTTTTCAAATATTATAGTAGTTTTGAAAATTATTTGGAGTATTTCTTATATTTTTCGAATATCAAAGATTATTTTTATAGATATACCAAACTTTAGGGATGTAAGTGTAATAAAAGCATAGTAATAGAAAAATGACACCCAAACAACCCTTAATTTTAGAGGGAGGTCCCTGTAATTTTTAAACCTAGGGGAGGTCTCTGTAACTTTGCAAACTACATAGGAGGTATGTGTAATTACACCAAACTTCAAGGGGTGTAGCTATAATTATCCAAAAAATACAATACTAACCTAAATATATAATGCATGAGTTCGTAAATCACCTCCCTTCTCACCGATGGCATGTTTGCAAGGGCATGTTTGCAATAGTTTATATAAGTGAGTTTTTCACTACTTTTGAAGAAAAAAAAAATTATGCATATTTTAAGAAGTGTTGTACTCTTTATTTTGTATTAGAGGTGATTTATTTCTTACCAATTTATACATGTATTATATATGAAAGAACTTAATATGTAGTGTAAAAGCAAATTGAAGTACTAATAGTTTTCTAGACTGGGTAATATTTATATTTCAGTTTATAAAATATATCTCATACTTCAATTTACAATACAATTAACTTTTGATTCAGTTAAATCCTAAACAAACTAACTAAGTCTCTTCTTTATCAAATGTTTCTGAGTTTTTTTTTTTTTTTTTCAAATTTACCATCACTAATTAAAATTCAAAAAACTTTGAAATAACTTACTTTATATTTCAAAATAAAACAAAGTATTTTTTTTCTCTCTTGCTTGCATTACAGAGCGACCATGGAAAAGATTTTTGCATTTTTAAGAAATCTACTTTTAATTATTAATTTTAAAATGCAACATATGTCTTATAAAGCACGACAATTTACAAGGTTCATTGAATGTATCAAGCATCAAATTCAATCATACTTTCATGAATTATTTGCTCAATGATTTAAATGAGAAAACTGAAGTTATCCGATAACTTGTACTTAAGGGCATCTAAGATATTTTAGTATTTATAAAAAATAAAAATAAAAAGCGAGCAAATAAATCATTAACACGTGAGGTTTTTGCTAATTAATCTAGCAAATGGTTCTTTTCCTTCCAAATTAAATAGAACACCGATGGTACACTGGTACTCATTTAACTCCCTATTTATCACAATAATTTTTTGTTCAGAGGAAGACACGAGGAATATAGTACGGAAGTAATCATATTAGAAATTATATACGAATGAGAATACGGTTTCTTATAGCAATAAATGTTGAAGACACATTTAAAAAAGAAAATATCTCTACAATACTACAATCTGAATTTGGAACACCAAGTAACGTATCTTTAGAGTTATAACATTTGCTCGATCTCATTAATTTATGATAACTACAAATATATAGAATATTGAGAAGATCTGTTAATGGATTAACTAGGGCTAGCGATATTGCCAAATTACAAAATATTGCTGTCAAAGCAATATTTTTGAGTTTTCTAATTTACCCAAGTAAAGAAATACATAAATCATGTTTTACAATCTTGTAATATTTATTTTCCTAAAATTAATATCCCTTAATTGTAGCATGTGATTTGAACTATTCAATTGTTACATTATTAGTTTCTTCATCTCCGTCTACATTTTTTTAAAATAACTATTATCATTCCCCTTTGACCATTGATATTAAAATTGAAGTGTAGTTTTAATAAACTGCTTGAAGAAGTTAATAGACTGTTTATTTATAAAATTTCTGTGTAAATACATAATAATTATATTTGAGCTTTTGTGTGTTTAAATCAAATCGGCAGACTAAACGTAGAGAGTGTGACTGTTTATGATAAATACGTTCTTTTTTAATGATAAATAGGTTTTGAAATACATCAAACGCATTATATATGAAATAGGACTTCAATCTTCAGCTAAATTTATTTGCTAATTTGTCAATAAAGGTAAATAATATAGCTAAATTAAAATAAGATAAATTTGGCCTTTTAATTCCCAACTTATATACATACTGATTCATAATGGAATTATATATTGGCAATATATCTGGATTAAAAAGTTTTTTTTAAATAATAGGAAAAGAGATATAAATATATTTTTAATTGAAAAACGAACATGTATATATTTCTTATAAATGCAATTCTAATTGGAATAACGTGTAGGCTTTAGACACCTTTTTTTTCTCATCCAAGATTGAAAATGTTGAATAAAAAAGATTGCTTGAAATCGTTAAATGATATATTTCATACCTTCCCTAATTTTAATTAGCTATATATAGTATATATTAAGTACAAAGGGAAATTACACTATTTAATGAATAAGAAGGAAGATTAAGTTGCTATAATTAATGAATAACTAATTAAGATAATAAGATATTATGGAAGTTTTGTTATTTGACTTATAAATTGATTGATAAAGAGGGGCAAATAAGAGAAATTAGAAAAGTTGCTTTGGCAATAACGTTTTGTGCTTTGGCAATATCGCCGGCCATTAACTAGATGATGTTTATATTAATTGATCAAAATTCAGATGCAATATAAATTTAGTGATGATGATAAAACAAAAGTTTGACACGAAAAATAGAATATTGAGAAGATCTGTTAGTGGAAACGTGGCCGTTTTAGGATCGTACACTTTTTTTTTCTTAAAATAGAAAACCTTACAGCACCAAACAATGCCGGAAACCGTATGCGGGGACCAATTTGGTGTTAATGGAATTATTTGTTTTTGAAAAGTTAAATTACACAAAAATAAGATTGTCCCGCTTCTCTTAAATAAATAAAAAAATAGTTATACTTTTCATTTCTATTTTACAAAGCCTATATATATATATTATATGTTACTTCATTAATCTCTACTTGTTTCTCAGTGTCCTCCAGCCTTAACTTTTGACTTATTTTTATCTCTTTTCTTTAGTTTTCCCAATTGATTCAGTTAACAACGCAATTTGCGGCCGTTTGGACCACTATATGAGTTTACTTTCATAAAAGCAGGAAACAATAATCACAGCTTTCTAAGTAGTTGGATAATTTTGTCGAATGAAACTTATATGGGTTCATCTCACTTACCACATAGAGAGTTGATTAAACGCGAGTTAGGTTTTACTTGAATGATGATTATTTATTGTAAATAATACATCACATTATAGCTTTACGATGGAAATCAAAAGTAATCATTAGCTCTTATCTTGCATGTTAATTTTTTGTACCAAAATGTTGCTCTATTCTTTGTATTAATTTATAAGACGCGTAATATCTGTATTTCTCTAACTATTTACGCGCAATAGGATTTTGCTTACGAATCTGATAATGGAATTGAAACTTGGTAAATTTACCGCTTATCTAGTGTCTGTTTGCCAGATATAATGATTTCTATAATTTGAGAAGTATACTAATTAATTGAAACCACAAGATAGTGAAGTAAGGTATAGATATTGAAAATTAGTTTTTAACATCTAAATGCTCATATATTGGTTGGAGTCGCTTGCAAACATCTGAAACCCACCCTTTGTGCAACTTTAGTTCGAAGTAATGTGATTTTTGCGAAATTTAAAAATTCTTTTTTATTATTTTTTATGAAATTGTTTTCAATTGCTAAAGTATATGGTATTTGAAAGTAAAATCAACTTCTTTTGCAAAAGGGTTAATTGCAGCAAAACCTCCAACTCTATAGGGTATGTAGCCCTTTGCCCATAATCTATGAAAATGTGTGAAATACCCCTCAACCTATTGATTTTTGTGCGATTTGCCCCTTGAATCGTTAATCAATCGTTCATTTTGGACACATTTCTAAGTTCTTTTTCTGTTAGATTTGACACAAGTGACAAATTGCACAAGAATCAATAGATTGATGGACATTTCGCACAATTTCATAATTTAGGGGGCAAAGTGCTACAAGCACTATAGATTGAAAGGTTTGATGCTATTAGTCCTTTGCAAAAATATTTATTTAATTAATCTCTAAAAGATATGAAACGTAAGATAAATTTATTTTTAAGATATTTGAAAAAAGTTGTTGTTTATTATTATATTATTTTTTAGCTAATTTTTACTATCATCATATAAGACAACAATAATAAAGGCATTTCAATTTTGAGAAACTGACTCATCTGGATTCTACTTCTATTTACATTTTCCTAGACAATCAAAGGTATAAATGATTATAGGAAAAATAAATTCCCCATCTGTCTAAGGGCGAGATAGGAATTTTACATTCACGATGAGACCTTAAATTTTCTATAAAAGCCAAACTTTATGCTCTTGGTAACCTTGACCTTACACCTTGGATTTGAACTTCAAACAAATGTTTCGGGCAAATCCTTCGATGATATGATCCTAAGTCAAATGAGCCTCTTAAGCCACGATTCGCAGATCCTCGACTCTATATGCCTAAGTTGTAGCTTAACACACCGAACTAAACTCTTATCTTAGTTGTTAAATAATATCTTGAAGTCCTTGCAACATCTGTAAATAGAAGGACTCAAACTAAGTTCTCACGCCCTGATGTGGACGAATCCCATTTCACTCTTATTCCTCAAAATTAACTTATTGACACCATAATAAAATGATAAGATCCAATTAACCCTTCGCCGACACTTTTAACCTCGTATAAAACAAATAGACACGACATTATCCTCGTAATATGGCCTTCAAGTTAAAGTTGTATTGCCATTGTTATTGTTATTGCAGCATTTAGGGGGCTATCTAAATTGGCACGGGTTTAACTTGTATATTTTTATCATGTCATCACTTGCTTTCATGTATGCGTTTGAGTGTTTTCCTTGTCTTTTATGTATATTTTGTGTTTTGTACGTTTTGAGTTAAAGAATGTAGTAGATAGTGAATAAAACACGAAAATATAGCAAAACAAGACCAGTGAAGCCTAACTATAGTATAAATAAGTGAAATAGATAAGAAGAAAAAATACAAAGTGCTCATGCAGCGTTGACAATGTTGCCGAGCAGCATTGACATTTGCCTAGTGAAGAGCCATTTAACGTTTTAAAAACATGCCTCTTCTTTTAACACCTAGAACCATTTAACGTTTTAAATTATACTTAGATAAAAATTTAAAAAATACGTTGATGGATATCTCTCGTTCTTTATAATTTTTCATCTCCATCAACCTATTTTTTAATATTTTTTTCCTCCCGTACTCTTTTATAATTATGCAAGGACAAAGCTCGTGCAATTATAAGTCTTTAAAAGGCCAAAATGCATAATAAAAAAAAAAACAGAAGAACGCGCCTCTTCTTATAAATTTTGTAGGTGTGCTAATCTGAATATGACTCGCGTTCCGCTCATTCGTTTTGCGCATTGTTTTTTTCTTTTCTTTTGCATTGGAAATAGACTCGTATGGCTATTCAATGATGTATAAATGCAAACTGTAATTCAATACCAATCAAAGCAGTTTTTAGATTGAACTATTTGGCTAAAACAAATAGCAATATCCTATTTTGTGTTGTTTTCTTCTTTCTTTTTGGTGCTCTATTATTCTGAGACATTATTTCATGGAAGCGTTGCAGTATAAGATGGCACAATAACTTGATAATTGGTATAACTGCATGGCTGGATGAGATTGTGGGATGATTAGTGCCTATATTTTAGAAAAATATTATGATTTCAGTTGTTGGTTGCACCACTTCAACAATGCAACTACTGCATAAAGTATTTTTTTCATTATTCTACTTTGGTGCCATTCTCTTCTCCTTTTTCCATTACTATACCTAAATACACACAAAAAAAAAAAAAAAAAAAAAACGAAAGCAGAAGCGAAACTAAACAAACATGATAAAATGACATTTGATTTCAGAGTGTTTTCTCGAACTAGCAAGAAATAATAAGAAAAAGTGATAATACACATATAAAACATGTAAAATCCTATAAAAAATTAATTTTTTTTATTTATTAGTTTAATATAATTTAAATCTTAAAATAGAGTTGCCTTTTGAGAACTTAAAATAAAATATCAAAACACTTTCGTTGATTTGAATAATAAATAAAAAAACTCTGTAAATATGAGAATTGAATAAGAATATTTTTATTTTAGTTTTATTTTTTAAAACCTTTTTTATCAAGACAATTTAAACTTATATTTTGTAACTTTATACAATATCAAATTTTTACTCTCAGAACTTGGTAGATATATTGAGTGCACCCGATGTTATATAACATTAACATTTCATCTACATTTCTCGAAAGTTTTGATAAATCAAGAATGTAACTGGATGTTCCTTATAACGTATTAATATGTGATAAAATTAGTTAAATTGTTTTCATTACTTTTATTAAATCAGTTTTACGGGAGGTTATTATAATTGTCTCACCTCAAGGGACGTTTCTATAGTTATACCAAACCTTAGGGGGTGTACCTGTAATTATCCTTTACCTTTAATCTTTTAGAAATTCCTAACCACAATTAAAGCTCAAAGTACAACTATCCACAACGACAACTGAAAGGCTCTAGTTTCAAGGGCGTCTGTTCCCACCACTGGCGGATCTAACATCCAAGGGTCAGCTTCAAAATCACGAGCCATCTACCTCAACACGTGTCGACATATAAGAGGCTGCAGAAACTGTAGTGAACACTTGTGCAGTTGATATTTAGCAGATTTTTATTATTTTAAACAATTAACAATAGTTTAAGTACGGAATACGATGTGATTTATCGTGGGAGGCACCGCCTTCGTGATTATGTTATCTTGAGAAAAATATCACGGAAAAGCAGATAGGAATAATATATTAATACGGAAGCAGTTAAATCAAGGTATAAAGTCATAACCGATATTTCTTGATATTTAGCTCGATAGTATTTATTTTTTAATAATTTACAATATCGGTCATATCTTTGAAATTTTAGTTTTAATTTTAATACGTAAAAACCAACAAACTACAATGAGTCGGTTTTGTCGAAAATGTGTTCTCGCCAACTTTAACCTACAATTCTAATTAGACAAAGCTAGTATTCTGTATGTAGATACTTTTAGATACATCTTTTTTGGAAAGATTAACTAATGTGTACTGAAAACTATTTTCATATTTGAAAAAAAAACATGGTTTCAGTTATATTTATTGAAATCCAATATGTGAATTTTTTTAAGATAAAAACTAATATTTAGATCAAGCAAAACAACGAATCAAAAATTTTCTTTTACCCTATTAATTAATAATATATAAAAATAAGTACAAATGAATACAAGCATATAAAAAAGTAAAAAGAAGATTGGTCATTTTTCCTCTCCATCATTAGGAAGTAGGGGCTAGCTTGCGGGTGGACGAAATTGAGTGGGCTTTTTGTTAATTTGAATTAAACAAGTATATTAAGGGTAATTCGTCATTTGACTATTAAATATATTTTAAATAATAATTCAAAATATATTTTGCATTTAACGAATGATATCTTAACTCTCTTTAATAAGGAGTGAATGGCATAATCATTTTCTTGTTAAACAATTGTCTCTTTTACCTACAATTGAATATTTTATATGTAGCTATTAAGTAGTTAAAAGGTTTCTCTTTTAATTTTTTTGCTCTTGATAAATTGGTCATGTATAAAATGAAGGTTCTTCATAGAGTAAAAAGTCTCAACTAATTACTGGCTCAAATCATTTTCTTATGTTAAAAAAAGATGCCGATTTTGCAAATATGTATAAAATAGATCCCAATTTCGTTTGATAATTAACATAGATAAGAATGAATTGTTCAGAAACGTATGCCAATATCTTGCCAAACCTACCTTGGAAATAACTTGTTGCTAAAACTATTATGTCCTTCCCTAGAAAATAACTCCTCCTTCCCCTATGTTATATAGCAGCAGTTGTACTACAGTATCATTCGCCAAAATTTATTTAATAAGTTGGTCAAATTTTCAACAACTGGGTCTAGCAACCTATAGACTGTCCAAAAGGTTAAAAACATGAGAGTTCACATCTTTACACTTTTTTTAATGTATTAAAGCCATCCCACTGGCATCAGTACTAAAAATGAACCAAGATCTACTTTTAGAAAAGAAATCGTAATGCCTTGTTTGTTTCTGGTCAAAAATGAAAATGTTGACATTTTAACCAAACAATTCAAATATGTGATAAAGAATAGAACTTTTAGGGGTGTAGGTGTATGCAAAAGCTTTAAACTTTGTTTATTAAAAGCATTTCTTTCAAATGCACATATTTTTTAAACTCACATCTACTAAATACAACCTCACATGCTCATAACACTATGCTCTTAAGATCGTTGATTTACACTTTTTCGATACTCTCGTCATCCATTCTCTGGACAATTGGTACTGGTGAGAACCTCGATTTTTAGTTCTTAAAATGGTTTGGTCCATTCACAATTGTTAAAAAATTGAATTATATTGTCACTCATTTTTTAACTTTCAAGATCTTTATTCGTGGTTTGGAAGTTAGAAACTACCCTTAGTCCATCAATATGTACGCGTGGTTCACCTAGTCCACGGTATACCACTTCATAAGACAAATTATGTTGAGATTCTCAAGGCTATCATATTCTTAATAGTGCATATTCCTGGTTATAGTCGACAACATTAATGATCTCTTCTCGTAGTCTTCCATGGAATTGTCTCTAGAGTCTTATCTTTTACCTCATATATGTTTCTTTTGCAAGGTTATGCGGTATCACGAGGCTTTACTCATAAAACTAAACCTTCTTCACAAATGACATGCCCTCGATGACATTACTTGTTCGCTTCGCCAAAGTGCAATAGAAGATACTACACATCTCATCTTCCACTGCCCACTTTTTCGACCTCTTCGTGACAAATGCGCTTACTTATTTCAAGTGTTCGTTGCTAATAACATTATCATTAACCTTAATAATAAATATATAATTATTAAAGCCAACTCATTCTCTGTTACCGATACAAATGTCATGCCCATATTGAGTCTCTTTTTGCTGATAAGCTTTATTAGCATACCTTATAATACATGTTCTATGTTGCACTTATTTTTTGAAAATCGTCACATTCTCCATTTTAAACAACATAAAGTATTTAAATGCCAACTTAAATGGGAACCACCATAGAAGGCAATGTTTAAACTTAACATTGTTTTGAAATCTGTTACGTCATTCACAAAGATAACCAAATGATCCTAAGGGCCTTCTCGACACCGAATGGGTATGACACTAATAACAAAGCTAAGAGCTTAGACAATACATATTGTTCATCTTTACATTGAAATCGAATCTCGATTTTTGTTTTATTTGATAATGAGGAGACAAACTCAGATTCAACTAATGGATTTTCTAGCGAACATATGGGAGTTGTTCATTGAAGTAGTACGTAACATGTGTTTTTTTGTTTGCAGGAGATAAGTTGAGAAATCAAGATCTTATCATGCCAGTATTTTTGTCGGCGTCCAATCGAATGCTTCGAGTACATACTTAGGGTTTGTTGTGTGGTCGGATATTTTATATACATACTACCGACTTTCCTGATCCCCCAATCCAAATACTCATGTATATATTTAGAATAATTAATGTCTTTCTTATGTTTTTTTTATACAAAAAAAGAAGCATTTCTTTTAAGAAAATTCAAACACAAAAACAAAACTTTTTTTGGAATACCAAGACACATTTAATATATATCAAATACTCTACACCATAATCTTATGAACATTATATTTGCACGCGTTAAATTATTGTCTATCTTAAGATTTTATTCAAATTTAAATAATTACAGATACTCAACATTAGTTCATTAATTACGAAAAAAATCCAAATTTAGAAAGTTGTTTTTGAGCCGTAAATTTAAGAAGTTCCTTTTGTGAGTTTTACACAAAATATATTCATAATCATTGAAATCTCAAGAAACTACTACGTTATTAGATGAAAATTATAATAATCTAGATAAGAATTCGAAAAGAGTATCATCCCAACCTATTTTTTTTTCAAAAGTCATCACCCCAAACGCTCCTCCATTTTCTTTAACAAGGAGGGTTATTACAAAGTAGGGACAAACTAACATTTTATATTGCAGCCTTACATCAGTAGTTGTCTCCCACGCACTAATTAAAAAAATAAAATAAATGTTCGAATTATTATTATTATATTTTGGTCTCTAAAATTTCTCATTTTTTCAGTTCTCATCTCACATTCTCTCTCATCTCATTTGTGTATAAATCTCCACGAAGCCCTATCTTATCAACCTTCTTTCTCCTCTTTGTCCGAGACTGACCGTTTGCTCCGCTCCTAATTTTCCAATTCTTCTTTCTCTCTCTATTTACTCTCTCTTCAACTTTTCCATTTCTTTTTAGTCTCTTTGTATACTACTACTACTATTTCCTCTTCTTTTGAAGAACCATACACCAAATTTTGTACAGCTCTTTAAAGGTAAATAAAATTGAACTCTTTTTATTTTCTCTCTCTTCATATGTTGTAGTTGGGGGTAGATGCAGAAAAAAAAAATTCTTGAAAAAATATTATTCTTATTATTCCTACGTTAAATTCTCGTTTTTTTGGTATGACCCAGATGAGATTTTTCTTCAAAAAGAGTCTGATTTGGTTAAAGATTCAATTTTTAGGTATAATTTTTAATTTTTGAGCTGGGTTCTTGAGAAATCTGAAAGCTTGTATGCAGATCCGTGTAGTTCATATTAAGATTCATGTTTTTCTCTCGTAGTTGTGTTAAAAAGTCAGTTTCTTTTGTTTGATCTGTTAATTCTGAGCGTAAAAAAACAAAAAGCTTCGATTTTTTCAACAGATCTGTATATTTTCTTCTTAAATTATTAAAAAAATCATATTTTTTTCTCACTTAATATTTTTTTTAATCATTTTTGTCTGTAAAGAACAAGTCAAAAATCTCGGCCGGCTGTTTTCATTATCTACCCCCGTTGACCGGATCTCAACTTATATTACAAGAAAAAAACTGATATCTATTTGTACTAAGTTTGGCCTTTTTTGTTGTTGTATTAACAGGTTTCTTTCTTAAAAGGAAAAGATGAATCACTGCGCTATTCAGCAGAAGAACTTTGCTGCCCGTGATGAGATTTGGGGCAGCAGCGCGGGCAGATCTGTCGAGAAAGAGACGGTGGTTTGTCCGAAGCCGAGGAGGCTTGGACTAATCCACACCGCTCTTTATGAACCTTCTGCTGTTAGGCCCCTCCGATGGCATGTTAGGTAAATTTTGTTCAATTTTGTGTTTTTTTATTTTTATTTTTATTTTGTTCTGATTTAATATGCTAATAAATTTAATTTTTCTTGGCAGCCATCAGCAAGAGGTTAATGATATGAAAGCTGGAAATGAACTTTTGGACATCATCCACGCTAAGGTATTGTTTGTTTGTTTACTTTTTATTTTGTCAAATTTATTTTTGTGTCTATGTAGAAGTTATAAACTAATTTATTGATCAGATGTACATATTATAGCTAGTTCATGTTAAGCTTTATTACTCAAATTGAATCTTATGGTAAAATATTACACCATACTGGTCTTGATCCAACTCTTATTAGTCTTTTGTTTGTTAAATCAAGATTTCCATGGTATAAAATAGTAAATCAAGCTGGAATCGTGTAAAAAAAGATCGATGGCTGCATATCATCTAGTTCGTTAATTTTTTTAAAATTATTGTTTCTTAGATCTGATGAGCTTTTTTGTGGCTTTTATTCAACAGGGTGGTGTTGATCAGTCCATTCCAAATATAGCCTCGTCGCCCCCATTTTTTTCCGGGTCACCGCCGAGTAGAGTTTCTAACCCACTAATTCAGGATGCACGCTTTGGGGACGAAAAGTTCACCCCCGTGTCTCCACGAGCGATCCCCACTCCGTCCGGGCTTGCCCCCTCCCCGACCTCCACCCGTAAGGGGGGCTGTGTCCGGGCAAATTTTGGCAACAACCCGGCCGTCAGGGTCGAGGGTTTCGACTGCCTCGACAGGGATCGCCGCAACTGCAGCATCCCTGCCCTGGCTTAGTGTTTTCTAAAAAACATGAAGCATATCAAACTAAAGGGAGGAATTTTGAACATTTTGATCAAGTGAGCAAAATATTAATAGTGGATCATTGGTCATTTTGTGTTAGTGTATATATGTCTTATAAGTATCATTTTGTAATTAAAGGGATGCGTTGTAAGTATTGAGGTGAAGTTATTGAGTAGAAATGAATGGTCTTGTGGAGTTTTTTTAGGGAAAGTTTGAGGGCAACCCCCTTCTTTGTAATAGTGTAAGTAGGAGAGGAGAGGAGGGGGGAAGTGCTTTTAGTAGTGTGTTTGTGTCCATTTTGGGTCGGTTTTGAGATTTTCGTATTAATTATGAGGGTAAGTTGTATAAAGAAATCTATAAGATGGTATTGAGTCCATCGTGTTTTGTAGCGATATTCACTTTTGTAAATGCCCAAGTATTATAAAAATTTCTACTTTCGATTTATCGTGTGTATTAATTTTCTACTTTTAGTGGATTCATGATGGTATGATGGGGTCATTTGTGATGTCTGTGAACGATGATGCTTTGCTTGGTTTCCACGCGAGAGATTAGAAATTTATTTGTTTGCCTTTTGGGTCGGCGAAAAGCCATGTTATTAAATCCAATTATTTAATGAATTATATTCATGTTAAAATATGTTGTAAATGTTTGCTTGCCATACCGCAAAAATACTTCATTAAGATCAAAACATGGAAATCAAAGCTCTATATTTTTTGCTCAGATAATTGCTTTTATTATGTTATTCACTAATTTATCTTTATCTATAACGTTACAGAATAAGTATCGGATAAGAAATACTCTATGGTTGCATGCTAGTGAGTTACATCAACAATATTCGGTAATCGATCGAGTAAATATTTCATAATTTAATTATCTAGACCAGTTCGATGATGGGTTTTGTAGTTCATTTTCCTCATGTAATAAAAAACTTATGATGCTAATAATTGTATGTATTTAATATCATAATATTTTGAACGACTTGATGAAGTCATTATCAGAAAGTCGAAATACCTAATTTGGATACGAATTGAATGAAGGCTCCTAAGCTGTGTAGTTTGATGGTCTATCTGTAAAATTTGAGCGTGGAAGTCATCTTTCGTTACACCAATTGTATTCGGACCCTCTTCTGAATAAAAAGGAAGAAGGAAATATTTGATTTATGGACAACATCATGGTGGTAAAGGTTGTCATGTTAGAAGAATTATTATCGCAAAGCATAGAAGAAGAGGTCATAAGGGTTTTTACTTCATACCATAGAAATCGATTTTCCTCAGAATAAAAAGGCTTACATGATAGAATTGTAATTACAAAATAAGATCATATTCGAAATGCATAAGTCTGTCAAATCCACAGGAACCTAATGACAAACAATTTTTTTTTTAGAAGAATTTCTTTGCCTTCTATATTAGCAAGCTCCTCTAAAAGTTTGCTAAAATAGAAAAAGATCAACAATGCAAACTCGTTATATGGGGTTGATCCCTTGTCTAGTCTTTTGAGCATTTGGTGCCAACTCTGCTACAGAATATTGGAACTCTTACAAATAAATTGAAAACTCTAGACTAAGGGGTATTTGTAAAAACTTATAAAAAGAGTTTGCTCCCCGAATTTGGTTAAAGTTATTTCAAAAGAGTTTTGACAAAAAGTTAAGTGTTTGTAAATCCTTTTCAGAAGCTACTTAAAATATTAATTAGGTGTTTACAAAAATTAATGAAAAGTGAATTCTTCTTTTAATTTTTTTTAAAAATAGCACATTTTTAAAAGCAGTTGGAGAAGCACCACTGACCCTACTTTTATGGCTTTTGCTTATTGTGACTCTTTTTTAAATAAACACAAACAAAAATCACTGTTGTAAACATTAAAAATATGCTTTTACGATTACAAAAGGGAATACAGTTATTTTATAAAGGTTACAAACACCACATATATCTCATTCCAGGTCAAAGCAAAAAAGACGTTTTGCACTAGTCTTATCTGAGAGATAATTTTTCATATTTTGTTAATTTCAATAATAATAAAAAAAGAAGAAGAAGAAGAAGACCGAGAACGTACAACGTGCAATAATAATGTTCCATGCTTATCATCTGTCATCCACCCAGGGAAAAAAAATGGGATTAACGTATTGCACTAAATGGACCCTAAACGCGGCTATGACTTGCATAAAATCAAATTTCTTAAAGCTAAGAAAATGTATGAGATTTATTTAACCAAGTAATTATATATTTAAACATGAAACTTGCAAGGCCGTTGTGCTGCTGGAGCTATAACTTGTAATTTGCAAACCTAGTGGAGCACCCCTTGCAGTGGAATAAAAACTTATCCCAAAATTTGAATAATTACACTAACACCTCTAAAGCTTTAAGTATATGTACAAATAGGAAGCTTATGCATAAAAGTAATTAAATACATAATACCTATGTGGTTTATTCAAATTTTAGTGGATCTTAGTAGAAATGTTCTTTTAATTTTTAATAAATGTTTTCGTTATTCAAACAGTCACGTTTTTAATAAATCCCAAACTTTTGACCCTTAACCACTGTTGATGTTTTTGGGAAAAATTTTGGTTCTAAAATTAAGATTTAGTGTAAATTTGCAATTGGGAGCTGAAATAGTTGCAACTAACTTTATGTCATAAAGGAAAGAAGTCCTGCTGGATGTTAGCTATCGTGATTTCATTTCTTAACAAACTTTCTGTTTGGATAGGAAAAGCAATGTCCAAATACAGATTCTGGTTATTCTCGAAGTTGGGAATTAATAGAATAATTGTTTGAATTCAGAGGAAAATTTCCTAATCTTAAATTATTTAAATTACATATCTTTTCCAGCATTTAATATTTTTCTTTTTTAAGAATCATACCCAGGTTTACAACGGTCCATCTTGGGGGCAAATTAGGAAATTGCAGCAATTTATATTTCTCAAAATATTGCAATAGTGAAAATCTTTAAGGGGATCGAGTCACGTGCGGACTACCTAACGCCATGCTGTATTTGCCGTTTGGTTTTCGGTGTGCAACTTATTGGGCGTGACATCCTTTTCTATGTCCGACTACAAATGTAACGTTTCATTTATTGAATTATAAAGTGGGTCATAAATGATAGCAATAAATAGCAGGTAATTATGTTTTTCTTCTATGGTTGCTAGTAGTAGTAAGTATAAAATGCAGTCTCTCGTCAGGGTTAATATCTTTTATTTGAAAAAAAAAAAAAGGATTCGTTGGAATATATTGATGAGAACTGCATATTTGCCAACTACCAACCAAAGAAAATTGTTGAAATGTTGAAAGGAAACATACAAGTGTTTTTTCACATCTAATATGATTTTCAAAATTTAGCATATTAGAAGTTCTCTAAGCATTAGAAACAAGTGTTTTTTCACATCTAACATGATTTTCAGAATTTAGCATATTAGAAGTTCTCTAAGCATTAGAAATAATTTCTAATATTTAACAAGTCAAAACGTACAGTAAAAACTAACTTTGATCCATTAATAGGATATCTTCTTTGACATGCGTATAGACTTTTCATCTCACTCGGAGTTTGCCTCGCTCCACAAAAGTATATATGTATTGAAAATAACACAAACACGAGGCATGAGATTCGAGTGTGAGATCTATATTTGTGTGATTTACAATTGAACTTGGAGAGATTTCAAGGTGTTACGTATCCCCGAATAGGAAATCAAGCCTTTAATACGTAGTTCTTTTGTTGTTATTTAGTTTGTGATTGCTCGTGAATTAGAGGAGAAGATGGAAGTGGAGAGAGTTCCACTTGCCTTTATTTGATGACTTGTGGTGGTTTATATAGTTCCTAGCTCCTGCTTAATTAGTAAGAAAGTAAATTGATGGTGGACAAAGATGGTGAAGACAATAGATGAATAAGAGAGGTTATCAGGCAAGTCACTTGCCTAATTATTAAGTTGTAGGATGCTGGTAGCATTAAAATGGTGATAGGGGAGGTGAAGGTGAATGGTGAAGTAGGTATCTTAGTTGCCTACTTGTCAAGAGTTAGATAGTAGTGGTAAATAGGTTACTGACTAAGGGAAAGAGAGGGTGAAGAAGGGTGGTGCCCAAACAAGTGTAAGGCATACACCTAAAACATAGATAAACCTGTAGAAGGGCAAATTGATGCATTAAATAAGTTGATTTTGGATCTTGAGAACATAGATGTATCTTTAGATGATTAGGATCAAGCTTTACTGCTATTAAGTTCATTTCCTATGTTACATGCTCACTTTAAAGAAACCCTGATCTATGGTAGAGAGTCTTTGACATTAGATGAAGTGCAATCTGCACTAAACTCTAATGAGTTGAATGAAAGAAACGAACAAAAGACTTTTGTAAATTGAGGGGCTTATAAGGAAAACACCATAAGAAGAACCATAAGAATAAGAAAGAGAAGGATAAGACACCTGAGAAGGAAGCAAACAGTGAAAGGAAGTGCTATCACTATCATAAACCTGGTCACAATATAAGATTTTGTTTAGATATGCAAACACTCTCAAATTTTTGTCAAAAAATGCTCAAAGTGACTATTTAAACAAAAATAGTAAACAAACTCCTTGCATAAGTTCTTGTAACCATGGATCAAAGTTTCTTTCTTTAATTTTTTTTTTCACGATAAGTATCGAAAAATTTTCATTTTTTATTCTATGAAAAGAAGCAAACTACATTTCTACGTCTCATGCAACAACTTTTACGAATTTTTTGAAACATATCGAAAAGATCTCAAAACATTGTGAAACATTTTTAATATTTTTATGACAGTAAAATATACCATGGAAACGAAACTTTGATTCACAACCACCTTCTTAATCACAGACTTTTAATACAAGAATGGCAAATTTTCACATCTCACGGCTTCAAGAGAACTATTCCAAATATTAGTATTTATTTCTTTTAGTTTTAAACTTTTAATCAATCAAATATATAATATTGTCCCCTTACCCACTTGCAACAACAGTTAAAGCTATATTTTCTCACAAACGAAACATAATTAAATAATAGGTGAAATTTAGTCCAAAACCAAGTTTTTGATTATACAAAGTCAAAAACTATCAAAAGTGGATAAAGAACTTCAAAAAGCTACAAATTAAAGCCAAGAAATTAAACTCGCTAGTCATGCATGCATTTGTAATGTGAACCATTGACATTTTTTGAACAAAATAATAAATTAAAAAAAGAACCATTGGAAAATAATCCAGCAATATCGTTTTGGAATTTGCACAACTGGCCAAAAAATAAACATAATCGCTTGCATCATATTCCCACCACGCGAAGAAACCGAATTTCGTAATGGCAAATTTTTTTAAAAGAGAGTAATGGAGATAAGATCATAAGATCAATTTATTAGTTGGTGGGCCGTGGGCCTCTGTAATGTTGCAGGAATATTTATGCAGAGCATGATAAAAGGCGAATTACGTCCTGTGAGCCTTATAAATGAAGGTTTGGGCTTAAGCGCATTTTTCAATAAAGGCCACATCACATGCTTACGGGCAGGCACACTTCCAAAGGCCACCTCAGAGACAGCAGTCCTTTCGGCGCCGTCGGGGCAAGCCTCACTACCAACGTAATGAACGAGATTTATTTTTTGTTAACACATAGAGTTTTAGTTCACAATTATTTTAATAAATAAGGGTTAATTGCATTTAACCCCCTAAATTATATCCCCATCTGTAATATCTCCCTAACCAATCAAAATGTGCGACTTGTCCGTTAACCTATTGAAAAATGTGTAAATTGAGACTCATCAATTGTTTATTTTTGACACGTATCTGTGTTTTCATTCATCAGATTTGGGATCAGGGCTCAATTTGCACACTTTAGCATACGTTAAGGGGGTAAGTTGCACTCTTTGATAGATTAGAGGGATATAGCAAATGTGGCGCATAAGTTAGGGGTTTAACTCAATTGACCTTTATGTTAATTCGTAAGAAAACTTACAACTTATCGAGAACTTATAAATCAAATTGCAACCGGAGACATAGTTGATACGAAATAACTGCAGGTCTTCATGAAGTAGCTCTAATTTGTCACACAAGAATTTGAAGATAAAACAAGTTAAGTTAAATAGTACACCTTTTAATATACGTTACAGAATATTATACAACATGTGGTAAGTTTACTCTTGGATGTCTTTAAAATCTAACGCTCATGTATACATTATAACTCTTTCAATAAGGTGTTCTTTGTTTCTGGTTGAAAGCTTCAAGCTCCTCAACCTATGGAGTTATTCTGAATTATAAAAAAAACAAAATTAAAAAATTGTCTCCTAACTTATTTAAGTTTGTGTCAAATGCCACCGATTGATTTCGTTTGATTTGGACACGTGTTTACATTTTTCTTTATTGAATTCAACAAACACATTGTGATACACCCTTTGACAACTTTACGTAACTGACAGGAGTTTGAAGCTTTTTACCTTTTTTTCTTCATATTTATAATATTAACTTCACTGAAAATGCAATCTTCAGCATTGTCTCCCAAATTTATGTTACTAGACTATAATCTGAGAAGTGATATTTGGTTCTCCTTTATGATATTATGTTGTCAACTTTATACTTTGAAAAATGCATGCCCGATAATGCAGTTGAGATTAGTACGTAGAAGATCAAAAGGGTGTTTAAAAAATTTATTTGACAAAAGACAAAGACGCAATACTGTATTATGAATCATCCTGCATTTATGAATAAGAAGGGACATAAATAAAACATTATTTCAACACAAGCTTTTGCATGTTTTGCAATCTATTATCTATCGTCCTCCATTATTTTTTTTACGTGTTTATTAGTTAGTTATAGTAAATATTTAAAATCTGAGAGCATATTCTTTTTAAGAAAAATCGTTGAATAATGAAGACGAATCATCTGCAATGGTGTTAATTGCCTTAACACTTCTACTTTGTACATTATACGTCGCGATTGATAATTCGATTGGGGTCCCAAGAGCATACGGTTGTTGTAGTCATGTTTTTGTTATTATTTGATTGATTGTTCTTTTGATTTATATATTAGGTTATTGTTGTTGTTTTCAACAAGTCAAGTCAAAAAACAAAACAAAAAACTGAAAGTTGCCAATAGTGAAATGTTAATGTGTTGATTACTGTAGGATGATAGCACCTAATGATCATGGAAATGGTGGAGGCGGATTCTGTCTCCAAAATAAGAGATAGATAACATTGTCCTTGCATAATATGGCCAAAGACCACATTATGCGTTGCCATATATAGTAAGAGTTAGTAAGTCCAATAATATATCCATTGATAGTATCTCACTTGATATTAGGTCTTTTAGGGTGAAGTTCAAAAGTAAATCCATGAGGGTTTGAGCTAAAGTGGACATATTATTGTGAATATATATTCATAACCGTTAGTACTAAAGTCAGTACTCCTGGGGATATATGATCTAGTCTTAGTCTCTCATTTAAAGAAATGAAGCCAGAGATTTGCGCTTTCGCGCGAGAAGCAAATAATAAAAACACACCCTACAATGACTGATTCTTTAAGTTAACTTTGTGGAATTTAATTTGATTCTCTAATGATGTAAAGAATGACCTTTGCGCAATAATGAAGATTAATTCAAAATAATGAAAATTTCAACTCTCGCGCAGCCATGTTTGCTACCGCCTAATGGAACCAAAAAACGACTCAAAGATCCATGGAGGGTAACATATATGAGCCGAATTCAACTTTTCCAAATATAGAGAAAACCATCTTTGAAGTTTGGTGGGCTTAAGCGTATCAGTGCAAGTATGACATATTAAACTAGATAAGATTAAAGTTCCAAGATGTCAAATTAAGATAATATACCCATGGTCAGGAATCTAAGTTCCGATGAAAAGGCTTTTTGTTGCATGTTTATAAAAAAATATCCAAATCCTAATCCTTACTCGTAGATCAAAATAGGTACTCGCAAACACGGGTTCATACTTAATAATAAATCCCTTGCAATTGGCATATAATATTTCTATTAATTTCTAGCCCACGTGGAATTTTTTATTTGCTGATTGACTAATTTGTAAATTTTGCTTCAAAATTATACAACAATAGGATATAAACTTTTGAAAAACAAGTGGTGACTTATGTCTTCCAAGTTCAAGTATTCTTTCTGTAAATAAGTTGTGACCTAAGTCTTGCATGCTTGATATATAAGCACCAAGAGTGTGCCTGACTACTGACTGTAAGCCTTCTCTTTCTACTTAGTCTTTTACATAATTATCATGTTGTGATGACAGAAGATTGAGTTGTCTATTTTGAGTACTATGTTGGTATTTTCTCTAAAATCAAAAACATTAGTCTATCTTCGCAACTATAGTACGTACACAATAAACGAGATGTTGCGTAAGATTATATTCGTTGGGTTGTGACCTAAATCTTTTTGGAGCAGAGCAAAAACGAGTGCATGCATTTAAGGATAGCTGCACCGCACCCTCAATCTAACTTCCATTTACACTTGTCTAGTACTTGACATGCAATTTTCTAAATTCTTTTCTGTTTTTAATAAATTTCGCCTTTATGTTATATATGTTTCAGAAAACCATTCATTTAAGTTATTTCTAAAAGAACAACGAGGAAGTAAAGTAAAAAATGACCTCTACTATAAAATAAGGTTGTGTCTTTGAATATGCGGAGGTAAAAGCTGAACATGCAATTCAAATGAACGCATACGAGATGACGATTTCGAGCAACTTTTGGAAATTATTCATATTTTATGTACATATTGTTTCTGATTTCAGCAGATAAAATAACCCAAAAAGACGTTAATAAATATCTGCAACAAATGTGGAACCTATTATTTACGACAATTATATATAGTTTGAATTCTAGTTTAAGTACATGTAAATCTAAAATTATTATTGTTCACATAGCATCAAAAAAATATAACACGATTTGCAGTTTGCATGGTTCTAACATCATCTGTAATCTATTCTCGTTTATAAATTTATAAATAATTAGATAGCTCCGTTTAGTTTTCTCTCTTCATGATGTATTACTAACGTTAAGAAATGACCTATTCCTAGACCATAAATTGTTTCAACATCAGAAGTACCAACTTAGGTGTTGCATGCATTTGAAGCAGAAAGCTATAAAAGAAATAAAATATAGCTAAATATGAATTGTTTATACATCTCTTTATGCTATCTTAATTATTTGCCAAATTATCTAAGCTATAATTATGTGTTCTTTAGTGCTCTCCGGCATGTTTAATTTATTTACTTTTTCTAATGAAACTGACCTTTAAGAATTAAAACTATTAATTAGTAAATCACTCCTTTCTCTATTTTTTAAAATAGTTTTAAATTCGCCCTCGTCTTCCATGCGGCCGACGCGAAATTGTGGAGTGAATAAGGTCAAAGTCGGTTTATTGTGGTCCAAAAGGTCGAATTTCATCCCAATTAAGACAGATCCGCCTCATGTCCACGTGACACTGAAACTTTGTTACAATGCGCTAATCACCACGCACACCAAGTTCCAAAATCAAACCACCGCTTCCACCATAAGATATTTTTCACCACTATACTATATATATCAAAACTCCTAAATATCACACATTAATATATCACTATAGACCGACACGCGATGTTGACGTGTATCATGCAATGTGACATAAGTTCTTAGATATTAGGATCATTCGTATATTATCCTTTTATTTTGGAAAAAAATGAAGAGGCAAAGAGGAAAAGCAAAGGAAGGTGGAGAAGTGGTGACCGCAACCACGAAGTCGACGACGAAAAGGACGAAAGGCGTGACGGAGAACGAAAAGGCGGTGGTAGAGAAGGTGGTGGAGGAACGGAAGGAACGTCTCGCGGTTAGTGAGGAGGCGGCGAGTTTGTGGAGTGGGGTGGATGAAGAGATGTCATTGCCCACGACTTGGTGTCCGTTTTGGGACATGGAGGCTATGGGAGATGCTTATGATTCGTTGTTTGCGGATGTTTTGTGGGATTATCATATATGTGACTTGCAATCATCAAGTGGGAGTAGTGCTCCTAAGCCTTGAGAAGTCACTCCATGCAACCACTTTTTTTTTTTTTTTTTTTTGGTTCTTAGCATTCTCGAGTTTGTGTAACAAAATATCAACGAAAACCTTTTGTATTTCCTTTTGCCTTTTTTTTCTAGCTCAACAGGTTGAGTTCAACAAATAGTTAATTTCGTCCATGCAACTTCAATGTGGGAATTTAGTGTACGGCGGGATTGAAAGAAAGGACTAAGACATGATTGAAATCTAATCAGCATGCAATACATATAACTATAACCACAAAATTGCCGTGTCGGAACTTTTGTGATGTTGAAAAGTAATTTGCTTATAGTTAATGCTTATTTTTCAAAAGGAACATACAGATTAAAAAAAAAAAAAAAAAAAAAAGAGTATGGCTAAGGGCGCGAATTCACGCTCTTGTGGCCTAAAATTTTTTCGACCGATCGAGGATGATAATGATATATGTACAATTTGTCATTTTTTTATGACCATGTTATATCTAGCAACGATGAAGGCCTTGAATAGAAAAATGATACCTGGAACTTGGCAAGATGTTATGCGGTCTTAATATCCCAGTCCGAGATCACGTTAATCGTTCAAAACTCGAATACTAGATTAAAATTGCAAAAAAATATTTATCTTCTACAACTTGCGGTTATATTCCTAAGTTTAAATGGTAAAAAGTAATCCTTTATTTTTCAAAAGATTTGTTTGTAAACATAGCCTTGTTAAGGAATTAATAACTTATGACTTCTCCTACGTTTGAATTATTTCTAAACTTATGGATATAGTCACGTTTTTTTGTTGGAGTAATATATTCACGTATTTTCACTTATTAGTAATTTTATTTTTCTGTCATATTTAATCATAATGATTTTAATAAATTTATTTCATAAAGTAAGTACTATACTGGTTTTTCTCACTTCAACATTTAGGGGAAATAAAATTCAGTTTATTACCTAAAACATTTGGGGGGGGGGGGGGGGGGGGGGAATTTAAAATTGCTGATTTGAGATTAAACTCAATTTACAAAAACAAATTATGAACTTAAGGAAATACGACTTAAATGTTAACAAATGAAGATAAATGATTCTATTTATAAATTATAAAAGAGTGAGGATTAAAATTGCTGAACAAGTAAGTATATGTGAAGGTATAGTATTATATTTGTAAGTTATGAAAAAGTGACGATGGATTTTGTGACCCCCTTAAAGTTAAGGAGTTTGTTTTGAATTTTACCGATTAAGATTTATATTATCTTTTCAACAACAACCTCTTGGCCGAATCTCATGTTCCTTAATTGAAAATCCCTCAAAGCCTCAAATCAGAAAGTTTTGTAAAATATTTAAAAACTTTTAGACAGTTATTAATAATGCTAATATGAAAAAAAAAAAAAAAAAAAAAAACAAGATTATTCAGAAATATGACTAAATATTTTCTTCAGAAATGAAGTGCACATGTACTTTACAAATGGCAATAAAACTTTTCCTTCGGAAAAAAATTCAACCACCTTACCACAAATTTATTCATGACATTAATTGGATGTATTTTCCAACATTTCCAAATCAAGTTGGACTTCAGCCATTTCTGATTGAACTTGGCGAATAGGCTAAACCATGATTGTATCATTCTGAAACTTGTTTTACTTGAGGAAGCATGACATTTACATTATGAAAATATTCAATGATAGGTATTCATATTGTAGTTTCTTATGAGTTAAGAACGGAAACTCTAAGAATGGGAGATGACATAAAATAGAAACTACATTACATGTCATAAAAAAACTTATTGGTCGTACAATCTTAACATGTCTTCTAAAATGCAGAAACAATTAACTAAAGTTAATTTACTTAAATTAAGTCATCATAAGTGGATAATAATTGATTACACTGGTCTTCAGTCCAGTGGAGCTTATGCCTTTATACAAGCGGGCCTGTTAGCGATCTCCTTAGTAACTTACTGGGCCAGGTCTGCTGCGGGCGTATCAACAAACTTCTTTATAACTTTTTTTTACATGCAAATGTTTACACGATTAGTGTAAATTATCCTTGTTTCTCTTTTTATGACACAAAGGCAAATGCCAAGATTTAAGCAAAGCATAATCTCCTACGTTCTATATCGCATTTTTACGCAAATATAAATTGTGTGGACCCGACTATTCTTCATTTTTTTTAATAGTACAATGAAAAATAGAGCCCTTAGGCAGAATCCGACTCAATCAAAGACAAAAGTGAACGGGGGACTGTGCAAAAAACATAAATCTCCTTCCGTTGAAGCTTGTAACTTGGCAACCGCATCCGCCAACGAGTTTTGCGACCTATTAATCCAACGAGAAACTTGCTCCCATGGTTTTATGCAAAAATGCGCGGCATTCTTCTATCTTTTGCTTAAGCGGATAATGAATGGGCGTCTCGTTCGCAATAAGCTTGTACGCATCCTTTGAGTCCGTTTCAATAACAAGCTTGCGGATCCTATTTTCCCATGCGAGTGCAAGGCCCTTTCAGATAGCCTCCACTTCCGATTCAAGAACTGTAGGTTTGAGGAATCTTAGTGACAAAACCCTATTGCCAACACCGGTTCTATTTTCAAAAGAAAAAAATAAAAAGAAATAAAAAGAAAGAAGGACTGAGAAGAATCCCCTCTATTCTTGACAAATATCCGACTCTACTTGTATTTTACATACGAAAATCTCACTCTTGCACCGAACCTTTTTTTTTTTAATTTTCTTTGAAATTATTACAGACCTTAGGTGGTTGATTATGCATATCCAATGTTATCATACTTTATTTGACAAGATGGATCAAAGTTTCGTTTTTACGGTATAATTTGCTACTATAAGTGTTAGAAATTTTTCTCAATGTTTGGAGATCCTTTTGACATATTTCGGAAAATTCGTAAAAAAATCAAGTTTAAAAGAAAACGTTACGATATTTTTCGTGAAAAAGAAAATAAACTTTGATCCATAGACAAGAATTCTGTCTTTTTTTCCTTAATAAATATATGATGCTATTTAGTAAATTTTGTTTTATCAAAATTATCCATGACAAACATTCGGCATTAATTACATGCTAAATGGCATATAGCTATCAGTTTTCACACTATCATTTGAGTCGCGTTTCAGATATTTTTTCATGTAAATGTGTCGAAAATCTATCAAACAATCTGAACTTTTTAATTCCCATATCTATCAATTTACCGTCAACTAATCCTTCCCGCTAGAAGTAATTAGAACTGTCGAATTACTCTTAACTTTCTAAGAATCCTCCATATCTCTCAATTTACCTCTAATAATTAATCCCACCCACTAAAAAAATCATCACCAATCAATCAACGATGACTAAAATTTCCATTCATTGACCCCGCGCGTGTAAGCCACTATCAGATTCCCGACATTCTTCTTTTTCCCACTCTAAAATCTTTAATACTTTATTACTCTTTTTTTAAATACTTTATTACTTTTTTTAAATACTTTATGACTTTACAAGAAATTGGGGTTAGCAAGAAGTTTGTAGATAACCTTATACGCCTTGCACCCATTAATTTTTAATATCTTTAAGTACTATATATTTATATTCGTAAGTGAAGAAAAAAAGGCATAAAAGAAAGACTTACCTAGATGTAAAGAGTTTGAGTTAATTGCAGATGAATCATCATAATTGGAGTAAAATGAAAAGAAAAGTAATTTTATTAAAAAAATATGAATTATAAATAAAGTAAATTATAGTTCTTAATAAATAATATAGTTATTTTCATCTAACTTAAATTGTAAAATCAAATTAAAAATTTAAAAATAAAATGCTATAATACAACACAAATTATAAAGTTGAACGTAAAAATCAAAAATTTGATATGACAAATAGCTCTTGTTTCATATATTAGTATAAATTATAAGTGCGTGTACAAAATTGACACACACTTTAAGAGTAAATCACTCTCTTTCGTTTTGCCAACTCACAGACAGTGAAACAAAAACACAGGTGAAAGAGAAATGGGAGAAGAAAAAGGGTCGACGCTGGTTCATCTTCTTGTCATAGTTTTGAGCTTAACTGCTTTCGGATTCTCCATTGCTGCTGAACGACGCCGTAGCACTGTAAAACTTCTATTCCTTCTTCAACTTTAGAGCTTTAACTGAACTGGGTTTTGTTAGATCCACACAAATGTTGTATCTTTTTAATTTCAATTGAATATTTGTTATAATGTGTGTGTCTCTTGGTCTAAAAATTTGATCTTGTGAAGCTTTGTACTCTGAATAATGGGTTTTGTGCTTGGTGTGTTGGGGTTTATGAGTTTTTTTTCCTGTTTTTTTTTTTTTTTTTTTTTTTGGGTGTGTAGTATTAATTTTTTCTTTTGCATTATTGCTTCTGTTTATTTGCAATGGCCTTTGTTTGAGACTTTGGTGGTAACTTTAGAATATTGACTATTATTTAATCCCTTAAAATGGTTGACCCTTAGTTTGTGTTATTTTTAATGAGGCAATTATATCAGGTGTTGCGTGGTTATTCCATCTTTATCTAGTTGAATGTTGCATTCTATATGAAGGTGACTAGTTCAATTTGATGTTCTTGAATAACATAGCTTGAATTGAGCAAACCACCAACAATGGGCAAAAACCACAAAGGAAAAGGTTTTATTTTTACTGTTTAATCTGAAGAAAGTACATTCTTTATCGGGTTTTCCGTTGTACATTGGGCTTTTAGCATTGAACACCCTTGTGTTGTGTCGGATTGGCAAAACACACTGTCTGGAAGAAAGAAAAAAAAAAGCACAAATAGCTCCGGGTGTATATTATATATACATGGCAAAAAATTTCCCTGATATATGAGAGTTTAGTTCACTCGTGGAAAACAGAGAGACTGATGGATTTTTGCTTAAAAAAGATAGTTTTACCCTTTTTTTTTCTTAAAAACAGGTATCTTTTGATTTTATAGTTTGATAACAAAAAAAAAAGAGATAAAAAATAATTTTCAATTGTGATAATATATATGTATATCTGTTGTTTTTAAATTGCAAAGAGGGAGAAAAGATTAATAACATTAAATATTAAATTACAAAAGAATATATATTAGAAATACCAAGAAAATATAAGCTCAGCTGAGTTCTGAAATGAATCAGTTGTAACAAACATCTCAAACTATGACTGATTACATAAGCATTTATATATATTCATTTACCAAATAGTTTGCAGAAATCTCAGATAATTATTAACTAATGAGTGCTCATTAGAAGAAGTGGGTTATAAATTCTTTCACTGAGGTACATGTTAGCTCTTCATAATCATTGTGTCACAATCTTGGTTTATCTATTTATCCATTACCTAAGTATTGAATGTGTTTGGATTACTAGATCATCTGGAATGCACCTTTGTCAAAAAAGCGTGTATATTGGGGTACTTGTGAAGCACCTTTGTCTGAGTCTTCTCCCAAACTAAACGCCAAATGCAGTCTAGTTCAGCCATTCTGTCTACTAAATGAAGTGGCATAAATTATTGTCTTTCACGTTTCCTCCTTGAACTTCTTTTTAATTTGAGGGTTTCTTACGTAATGTTTTTGGCCCATAACATATATTATATTGCCGAATACACTTGGAAGTGATCGAGTGAGAATCAACTAGTTCAAGGACTCATTCTTCATTTCACTTTACTTTGACTATTAAGGAAAGCACAGAATGACGTGGCCAACTTACATGGGGCCGTAGTTTAACCCAAGTGTAAACTGTTTAAAAATTTTGTCGGGATGATTTAGCATTACTGTTACGCATTAGAGAACTCTAACAAATAATATGTCCAACACTTGGACAATATTCATTATTTCGTTAGCTGCTTTCTGATACTTGCACAACCCTATGTTTTGTTGAAGAATATTCATTATTTGCTGTTTAAGGATTTGAGAACCTTTGCCAGAGAAATCTTGCCTACCAACCTGTTTGAGAATGTTTAGTAGTATGATTAAGAGACATATTAAGTGAACTTACTAAACTTTACTTCATCTTATTTCTCGTCATCATTTTCGCATGAGTTCATGTTGGATTATATACTTACATCTTTGATTTTCAACTTACCAATATATGCTTTTTACGAGAGGAAGGAAAAGAAAAAGAAAGTGTAGTTAAGTATAAAATAAATTCTCATCACGTAAGTCTCATTAACACTTATCTTGGGGACTATACCTGCATCTTTCATTGACTTCATTGACATGCATCGTGTGTGAAACTTCTGTTTTGACTTTTATGAACATTTTTGAAGAGTATTATACTGAAAGTATCTAGTTCGCATATTTTCGATATCCATATACATACAACAACAAAACCTGAAATCCCAAATAATTGGGGTATGCTTTATGAAATAAACGAGAATAACGTTGAGCCGAATGCATCAATCTCTTTATCCACTGGTTGCAATCAGTATAGCGTTTTCATTCTGTCTTTTGACGATCATATCATTCTGTATGACCTCCATCCATGTATTATAGTCTTTCTTCATTTAAGCATATTTTCAAGTTTCATGAGCATTTAACTTTGTTTGGCAGAGGATTCTAACTTTGTTTTCTCGACAAAATAATTAACTTTCTTTTTTATCTGATGATGAGTTTGTTAGAGAATAATAACAAACTTATGGTGCATGGATGCTATATACAGTGTGCTTGAAATCTTGATGCAAGCCTTGCTATAAATTTTTTTTACTGGTTTGCAGTGCTCTGGAGCAAATACCTGCTCCTGTTGGGTTTCTTTGAACATATTTTTAGCCAGATGCAAAATTAGCGTCTTATTACACAAATGTTCTGTATTATGTCAGAAACCTTGTTGTACTTGATGTGCAGATATAACTCGCCATTGTTCCCATACCATTTTCTGTAGCAAATATATATCTTTTTAGCATATTGATCTGTAATTGTGACTTTAGACCTTGAGGATATGTAGTGTGATTTACAATTTGCACTTGTCTTTTAGCAATTATGTACACGTTGATACGATTGTGCCATGTTCTTTCTTATATATGGTATTCATGGCTTACTGACCTTTTCCTTGCATGATAGGGTATTCTACATAAGGATGAACTCACTAATCGAACATACTGTGTTTACCACTCTGATGTTGCCACTGGGTATGGAGTTGGGGCTTTTTTATTTCTACTCTCAGGTGAGTCTCTGCTTATGGGTGTTACAAAGTGCATGTGTTTTGGAAGGGCGTTGGCTCCCGGAGGCAACCGTGCTTGGACCATAATATATTTTGTATCATCATGGTAAGATATTGTCTTCCCATCATATAGTCAGTGGTGTACTATATTTTCATTCCTTCGATTTCCTTTTGTATTGTATCTGTTTTCCTTCTATATCTGCATTGGGCTAGCATCCCCTGTGGTACCCTTTCCTGACAGGGTTGCGGTGTGGGTGGTGGGGGTAGCAGTTCAAACTCTTGCGCTGTTGAAACTTTGCCAATTGTGGTTAATGTTAGACATTACAAGGCTTTATATTTTTTAGATAATTACATCTACACCCCAGGTGTTAGGTCTACTCACTTAAATCTTTATTGAAGTTTGAATAGTTACAAGGCACCATCTGAAGTTTTAGAACCATTAAAATAAGGGTTTTGTTGGGATGTTTCTCACATTTTGAAGGGTGTCTCCATAATTATTCAAACCTTAGTATATTATTTTTAGGGGCGTCTATGGAATTATTCAAGTAGTGGGGGAGTTTTGGGTAATAGACCATACCTCAAGTATGTAAATGTAATTATCCCTTGTTTATCTCTCATTTGTACGATACCAAGTTGTAATCCCAACTTTTTTCACCAGTACATCATAGAAGTGTCCATCAGTGGCACACCATTGAACACAAAAGATTTTTATCTTATATTGGATTTTAGAGAAAAGGGGAAGAATGGGGGGATAATCCATAAGATCTGGTTCTCTAATGTTGATTCTGAATCTGGCTAAATGAAACTATGAACTTAGAGAAAATAAGGCTTGTTACTTGTCAACTTCAGATGATTAAAATATGGATATGTTTTTATCTCCATTGATGAGATAGGCTTCAAATTCTTTAAATGTAAAATGTCGAATAAGCGGTAGTATGATAGGTTGTTACTAAACCACCAAAACTTCGCAGGATGACATTCATAGTGGCAGAAGCTTGTCTAATAGCTGGTGCGAAGAAGAATGCTTATCACACTATATATCGGAATATGATCTATGCTGATAACTTTTCTTGTGATTCTTTGCGGAAAGGCATATTCATTGCTGGAGCAGTCTTTGTAATTGCAACAATGGTTCTCAACGTCTACTTCTACATGTACTTTACTAAAGCAACTACTCAGCCTGCTCGCAAAACCAACCGTGCTGGTTCAGCAGTTGGCATGACTGGGTATACATAAATTTGCCGAGGAGAATCTGAGATGTCTGAAAATTTTTCCTTCCTAAATATTAGATATTATAAGCGTATGGATTGTTAGCAGCGGTATATATGTGTACTTGATAGTGAGTTGCAGCTGAATGAAGTTGGATGAAGTCGAAATCTGTTTTTGTGCGTTATGGGTAATTCGCTATCTTGATTGGCCTAGTTTGGAATTGATTTGCTCTGTAATGAACGTGTCAATGGACCATAATACATTCAATGAAGCTGTGATGTTTCATGGTTTACTTTGGTTGTGATTTTGCTTGAAGAGTATTATTTGTGAATTCTAATTTGCCGGCTTGTGGCGCGAGTATAAAGCACATGCCACTTGAAATAGTTTAAAATGGAAGCTCCAAATTCTGCTTTAAAATTGTTACTGGGTAACTCAGGGCATGATGAGCGCTTCACTGAGGGATATAAAGGTGCAAACGCGAGCCCTGTTTTGATGTTTCTTTTGAAACTGTAGTTCCATTTTGGTCGGTCCTCGTGCCTCGGATCATGCGGTGCGGCATAGATGAGGAATTTTCCTGGTTGATCTTGCACCTCGGCGGCCCGGCTGGAGTTGTAACTGACTGGACTGGATCGGCCTGGCCCAGGCCTGTCGAGGCCCTCTAGCTGCGTCTGGGATTTAAGAGCAATCTGTGCATTGAAGTGGGTTGTAAATTGGTTGTGTTTTTATATTTGATTATTAGTCATATATATTAGACTTAGATATGTGGTGTCTCTTCCTCCGTATCTATAGAGATTAGAGCCTTATCGTCGATTGCTCAAATAGCAATTCAGGTTTCTATTCTAAGCAAGAAATTTTCTCAAGAAGACATTCTAAGACTTAGTTTATGATTCGTCCGCCAACTTATCATGGTCTCAACTCTCGACGGAGAGTGTGGCTCAAACAAAAAGAATGGTGGAAATGTCAAAGCAAGTGACCAAACAAAAAGAATGGTGGAAATGTAAAAGCAAGTGAAGTTATGACTACTTTCATGTTTCATCAAGAATCTTAAGGTTTTTTTTTTTTTTTTTTTTTTTTTCTGAATGAAACAATAATATAGAGTAGAAACAAACTTACAGGACCTGAACTAGTAACATATTTTCCTACTGTCGTTTTAATTTGATATGAACTTTCAATACGATTAAATTCTACGTTACCTTTTCGGCTAAGAGCTTCATTTTTATTCAATTACTCTTACCTTCTAGAGCTTGTCAAAATGGTTTGAGACTTGAGACAGTTTAAGAAAAGGGAGCATAGGTATATCTATACGGACTGACCATACAACCAAAAGAAAACAAAAATTTAAAACTTGAGTTTGAATTTATTACAAGTTCGTTTTTTTCTATTTTTCAGAATATGATAGTCCCTACTAAGAATAATTAAGATCTAAAAAAATAGGATTTTAGAATAAAAGACAGTTCAAAAGTTTCCCCTCCGACAATCACCATCTGTAGCTACCTAAATCCCTCCCTTCACAATCCTCCTTTTCCCTCGTTTCACAATTTTGAAGCAAGTTGTCCAATATTTAAAAAAAAAAACAAGTTGTCCAATAACATGTCAATTATTAAGTTTAATAATCCCTATAAAGTGTTTTAGATACCCTTTTGTGCCGGTGTCAGTGATCCTATAGCAGTTTCTTACAATCACAAACTGCAAATGAAGGATGAAATTACTGAATCTATAGTGAAAAAATATGTGATTTATTAAGTAGCTAAGTCCACACTTTAAACAAAATGATACACCAACCAAAGATACATTCTATCTCTCTTTCACACTCCCTCTCTTTTGTTCTTTTTTTTTTTTCTTTTTTTTGAACTACTCTCATCTGTACAACACTCTACATCGATAACCCATAGACAGCAAATATAGGAAAAAAGAAAAAAAGTAGTACAAGGATACAAGGTAACGCTGAGTTTGATGCTAACACGTACGCCATACTTCATCTCCTTGGTCGGGCACAACACTGATTTTCTCAAAGCATTGAAATTGCACACACCTATGATACCTTCTGAAATGATCGGGAAGAAACTCCATGCAGAAGCCTGACGAACCCTAAGAAGCTGAGCTTCCCATCTGAGTGTCTAATCCAGTCCTGAAGAACTACGTGCACAGGAACGGATGGACTAAGCCCAAGCTCCTGTTCAAAAATGCAGAAGGTCACAAATTATTACAGTCTATACCGAGTTGTAATAATATGACAAACCCGGAGACTGAAAAAACCGAACTAGGAGGATGTTTTTAACTTTTCTGACAGATGAAAGACGTTACCCCAGAAACACCACACCTCTCAATGATGATCATATAGTGTGTGTATGTGTGAGTGAGAGAGAGAGAGAGAAAGAGTTAGAGAGCTTACAGAAGCAAGTTCCTCAATCATGATGGGCCTGTTTCCATCCTTCTCAAAAAAGTCATATGCATGGCGTGCATGTTGCTCCCAGCTTTCCATCCCTTCTAGCTGATGTACACTTATTGCTGCACCACAAAATTCTTCGAAATCCATTTTCTTGTACTGAAGAGAACTCATCTACACATGAAGCAGCACAAAACATACGCAATTATAATCAGTCATTAGATAGCAAAACTAGGTGATGACATTATAATAATGGTAGGCCTAAAACTTGGACCTTTTGAAAGAATGGCGATGAAAATCTTACCACATTGACATAATCTAAAACCCGCGAATCCTTCACAGCATCAGTAGAGTACTTTGACATAGCCTGAATAGAAAAAGTAATTTAATAACCAAAACTAGAGATAAGAAGACAAGAGAACTTGAAGAGAGAGAGAGAGAGAGAGAGCTGACCGTTTTAAAGTTCTGTAAGGATATAAATCCGCTTTTATTTGGTCCTAATAATGTGAATTGTTCCCGAAGATAGGCTAGCTGTGGTATTGTCAATGTTCTTGCAAGAGCCTGTTGAAATCAACAATTTTGTAAATTTACAGGAGGCTGGATTATATCCAGAAAGACTGATTCACCACTAATATTAGAGTGGAAGTAATACACAAGAGCATAACTTTAAAGCATGATAGGACTTGTATCGAAATATGTCTCTTTCCTTCAACTAATACCAGTTTCAAGAAAAATAAGGAACTATAAATACTGAAAACATGCAACATAAAAATTTATACTTCGCTGGAAACCATTCAAGAACTAATCTTTGAAAGAGTCTTCTCTAAACAAATAAAATGAACATACCCCTAAAGCCGCCTTTCTGAGAGAAGACGAACATATATAAGCTTTTACAAGCTTATAAGTTATCATATCCAGAGGAATTTTCACATCGTGGTGACCAGCAAGCCATGGATGACCTAGACGAAACAACTAGATTAGAAAATTACCTATCAAACTCAAATACTCTTGCTGAATTAATTGAACAGCTTTTTGGGGACTTCCCTTTTCATAGACAGTAGTTTACTTCTCAATGTAACAAATACACACACTACTAACTGCAAAAGTTTAGGTGGGCCGTACTAAGATCTGACAAGTGACACCTCCCTACTCAAACTACTTACCAAGAGCCTGAGCTGCTGTTAGCCTTTTACGGTAATCCTTGTTCAATAACCTTTTCACAAAATCTACGGCGTCAGGAGACAACGAAGGCCATGGGGCTTCGTCAAAGCTCGGATCAGCCTTAAGAACAGCTCGAAAGATTCCAGATTCTGTCCTCGACCAGAATGGCCTGCTTCCACATAGAAGAATATAAGCAATGACCCCAATACTCCACATATCCGCCTCTGTTCCATATGATCTATGCAAGACTTCAGGTGCCACATAGTAAGCACTCCCCACAATATCATTGAGCCTTTCATCTGCCAAATATACTACTCATAAAAACTCTACACGGCAGCAAGGAAAAATGCTAAAGCTTTGGCAATAAAACTGACCTGGCTTTACATAATCAGATAGTCCAAAGTCGATAGCCTTCAAAGGGGAAGACTCATCTTTCGAAGTAAAAAGAAAATTCTGCCATGTAAGAAATACTTGTCAATAAGGGGGACAAAATAAGAAGTTATTAGATCGCTAGAATATCAAAAGTATTCTCATATATTTGGGAAAGTCATAAAAGAACACAAATGTATAGTTGTATGGTTTTCTATGGAAATGGAAGACCAACAATTGATCTGCATGATCCTGCCGAGCAATGTAGGACACATGGAAACTAAAATTTGTGCAGGAAAATGAATTTACCATCCAGGACCAGATTAAACTGCTGAAAGTGATTCTCTTTGGACTTCACACGATACTTAAAATGCATTATCTCAATCATAAAATTACAACTTAGATAATTCATAAAAGGAACAAGCCAGAGCATCTCCCAATGCGCTAATCCAAGAAATTACAGAAGTTCTATGAGGCATAAGCAGATCTCTAAGAAGATGGTTTTTTTAATCCATGAATACAAGTGCAAAAGTTGTAAAGACCTATATTTTGTATAAATTTACAACCCTCCTTACAGAAAAAGGTCCACAAGAAAACCTGAAGTCCATGCTTGGATTTCATTTGTGGAATTATCGTATGTGTTAAGTATCCAAAAGAAAATAACAAGACCATTCTTGGAGAAACATATTTTTATCAGCGTACTTTCAACCTCAAGAGCCATGTTCATTTGCAACCAAATAACTCGATTTCAAAAATTCCTCCTACCAACACACATAGGTAATGCACTTGTAAAAAACTAAAAAACCACCATCATATCCTGTTGGTGAAACTTTAAGAAGACTAGGCCACAAAAACTCTCATAAATGCACAAATTTCTATGAAACCTCAATAATACACTTACAAAGATTTTATACATTTTTCAAAATATTCTCAGGAAAGAAATACGGATGGGACCTAAGATGTATAAAAAGGAAATAAGGAAATAATGAATATCCAAGTGCAATGTAGTGTTTAATCATAAACTTGACAACACCTTCTGCCACACAATCACAGATCAAAGATGTGTATATCATACATGATATATTTCAGTAAGAAAAAATAATAGTTGGCAAATCACTGGATGTACCTCGGGTTTTAGGTCCCGATGAACCACACCTTGAAGATGACAATATGCAACCACACTTAGAATTTGTACCATGACAACCTTGGCATCTTCTTCCGAGTATTTGCCACCCCTTAAGAAAACAAACAGAAACTAATTGGAAACTGGACACAAGATGCTATAGTTTAGGTATGTGAAAACAATTATAAATACCTAGCGAGTATCCGATCCAGTAATTCTCCTCCTTTGCATAACCTAGATAAAGGAATAAACAGACAGAGGTCAGAGTCACAACTTTCTATTAAGTAGACTGTTAGAGGAGCACAGCAAAAGTCCCCTCCCTCCCCCCACCCCTTACCACCCACCCTTTGTCATAATTAAAACTAAAAGCATACCACATTGATCAAGTTTTTATTTTATTTTATCCTAAGAAATTATAGGTAGGGGTTTGACAGGTGCAGACACTTGGCCAGCTAATCTCAGATATAATTATATAACAAAAAGGATCTTGCACTAATGAGACAGCCATGACACCAAATGAAGTCTTCTAAAACTCAATTGGACCAAGTGGCTGAAGACCTAGAAAAAGTGACAGAGTAAGACACTAATAATAATTTAACTGCATATCATATTGTGTGCATGGCCACCAAATCTGTATGATGGTAATATAGAAAAACTAAAATAAAAAAGAAGTTATACCATGTCAGACCCAGATTTTTTACTTGCAAAGAGAGAAGTTCAAATAATAATAAAACCAGAAACATAGCAGCCGAACATGTTCAACACAATTGAAACAGATAAATTTCCATACTTACTCCATCACTACGTAGATGTTTTCATCATCCTCGTAGGCATCATAGAATTGCACCAAGTTCTTGTGTCCTGTTAGTGCACGTAGTATCTTCACTTCTCTTCTAACGTCTTCTATGGCAATTGCCGTCGTCATCTAGAAAAAATATAGAATATTCCAATCACAAGACAGGAAGAAACTATCTTTGCCAATCATCATCTTAAGCAATTCAATTTTATCCCGTAAAACATATTAAATCTCAATAGAACTTTGGTGATTCAATGAGAAACACGCTAATTATGAATAATCACAAAGAATGCAAGGACATGCACAAATTATAATCCCAACTGAAAGTCCTAGACAAAGATAACACACAACTGTTGAAAATAGTAAATCATGCATCCTTACAAATCTCTCGATTCATCACGATATTGTCTTATTCATCTATGCAAACTTAATACTTCATGATGCTGGACAGTCATCCAACAATAAGAGTGCTCTGAGGCAAAAACCATCCTACATGCTAAGTAGTGCAGATTTTTACAGCATTCTGGTCCCCAAAAACATTATCACCTAACAGACAAGTAACAACATTAAAGATAATATCAAGAGAAACACAATTAAAGGTCGAAGAGGATTATGTTGAACTATAGATCAACAGGAATTCATTAACTACTGATATTTAGTAGCAAATTCACTAGATGAACAACATAGGCAATTCACAACAAGATAAATTTGCACTGACTCACACTTCTACTTCCAAAGCAAAACAAATTAGAAAATATGAATCATGAGCCATTATGAAACCAGACCTTTGATTTTGGGATGACTTTAACAGCCACATCCTGACCTTTCAAGCTCCCTTTCTTTCCTTTAGCTGAACATGTGTAACCAAAATGTCCCCTGCCCACCTCTTCCCCAAGCTCATAGTGGCTTACGAAATTCTTCGAATAACCGAAATTCTTATCTAGCCCAATGATCTCACACTCACTACCCTCAGGTATACTGGCCTCATTCGGCTTCACGGAGCCGTGTCGCCGTGCAAGCAAGGCCTTAATGTGTTTAGCTGGTGATGGTGGTGGAAATGGTCTCTTAAGAAACCGAAGAGGCGTCGAGGGGACGCTACTCGAATTAGCAGGGGAATTCTTGAATGCACTAGGCAATGGACTTGGGCTGTAAAATGGAAACTTTGGTGTCTTCCCAGTTGAGGAATTAAGGGTAGTAGTAGGTTCACTTATTTCACCAGGATTTTCAGTAAACTTTTGTGGGGATTCAATGGGTTTTCCATGACAAAGCCCCATTGAATCAAGAACCCTATAGTGCTATAGACAATTCAAGATAAACAAGTACAAGAAAAGCTGATAAAAATACAATAAAAAACAGAGGAATCTCAAACCACTTAAAGGGCAAACAATTTGCAGTGAAGTTGGAGATTAATAGAACATACAATCAAAACTTAATCTTGATCACAAAACCCACAAGGGAAACGAGAGAATTCACCAAGAAACAACTATAATCTTCAGAGAAAGTACATAAAAAAGCTCAAGAACGAATAAAAATGCAATCTTGGCAGAAAAAAAACAGTAAAGGTACAATCTTTTTTTCTTCTACAATGATCACTGCCCCAAAAAAATGGAAGAAGAAGAAGAATAAGAGGAACAAGTAAATAGCTTCAGCTGAAGAAATGGGTAGATAGAAATAGCAACTTTGGAATCACTCAAAGCAATAAAAAAGAGAAAGAAAAAAAAAATGATACCACTAACAAGAAAGTAAAGAATGGTACTGAGAAGAAAAAAGCAGAGCAAAAGATGCTTAGCAGAGCCTTGAAGAAAAGGGAAGTGAAAATGGGAAAAAGCAGAGCAATCACAACATGCTTTTTCCTTTAATAATAATTGTTATTTTTATTTTCATTTAGTTCCCACTTATTTGTTATGGGATTTTTATTTGTAATTGATTTTATTTTTTTGGGTGGTTTGAGGACAAGTATCAAATTTTTGTTAGAGGGCCTATTGTAATTAATTGACAATAATGGTTTTGTGGGGTTTGAGTTTTAGATCATTTCCAGCCTGTCCTTATCGAGGTGAGTGATGGATGATGTGCCATATTGTATACTATATTTTTTCATGCGTGTGTAAACAACATCTGCACAACAAACTAACCATGTTAATGTTTCTTTTTCCCCCTCTAGTTTTTTTTCGAGCTTTGACTGGCTTTTTGGGGTTTGGGACTTTTTGTATTTTTGGAATAAGCAAAAAAGATGTTCATGTTTTCAAGCTTTTACGCCTCTCTAATTCAAAAGTTTCTGCATTTTCACTAGTATAATAATCGTTAAGACATATAATTAGTAGTTCACACACGAGACAATTACATATTGGCCCCTAATGATATTTTTCATTTTGCTTTGTCGAACTGTATTTCTTCTTATTACTTATAAGTTTCATGACTCCCCCCTTATCTCATTTATATTCTTCAAGAAGATGTCTATATTTATGCATGGATTCAAATTTTGGTTTTCAACCTTATAAGAGCTTTAGTACACTTGCATCATAGTTGATAACGCATATCGTTTGACGTACGCTGGGGTCGTATCTAAGAAAAAGGGTTTATTAGATGATACCATTCCCCATAGTCGATATTTTTAATGAAGATTTACGTGTAATAAGTCATACTTTAAATAGCTCCGCATTGTCAGACGCTCAAATGTTTTCACTATCATTGACCCCTCGCACAAGTATTAATTAGTCAAGAATAGGTCATTTAATGGTTTGTTGCAGAAGACACTTGGCATGTAAACAAGTATCTATGTAAGCATATTTGGCAACAACAAATAGGAAAAGTTTACACAAACACTTTCTACACTCTCTATGGGGTCCTAATGAGGTTCCGCCCAATTGTCTACAAAATACGTTTTGTTGAACATAGCTTGGGTCTATAAAAATTGTTTCGAAATTTTGGTAATATTTTAATTCCATCCTCATGAAGTGATTCGTGTTATCCATAGTTTTGATATTGAATTATATGAATAGGTAACAAGATTTTTCGATTTTGCTCGAGTTTGGTTTTCTAAGTTGCTCCATTTGCCTTTTATGTGAATAAAAATAATTAATATTTAATATATATTCTTACTTTTTTTAGGATGTTTCTACGCAATGTTATGTGGAGATGGTGGATGAGTTGATTGAGGCTTTCGTCTCGGAAGAGTTTTCGGAGCTTGGGGGCCAAAATGTATAAAGTACAAAACTTCTGGAGCAATGAGCATTATACGCATTTGGGAAAATTGGTAAACCTTAAAAATACTCTACAATTTAGCAATTGACTTTTCATGCCATGACTGCAAAAATGATTAGTGATACTTGACGCCATTAAAAATATATTTGTATTATTTGGCCATAATGCAACACGGTAAGCAATTGACATAAGTGAACTTTCTAGGGCAACCTTTTCTAATTTGAATTAAATGATATTAACTTAGTTCAAAGAAAGAGAGGCGCCTCGATTTGTAGCAATATTGGTTGCCTTCATTAGTAGGTGTAGCGACTTTCACTTTTTAGTTTTGTTTTTTTAATTAAAAAAATACGTGTAGCATAACCCCTTAAGCTAGCCATCGACGTCCCATGTTAAAACCCTTAAGCAATTCATTTGATTGTCTCCACGGAAACAGAAATTTAGGTATGGACTATGGACTATAAAGGGATAAGGGAATTTTATATTAATTTTTTGATTATAAAAACTCATTCATCAACTTTACTCAAATATATAAGAAAATATTAGATACTTCTGGAAAAAATTAGAATTTTCATTAGGCGTCCATGTTATTAACTTGAATAGTCTTTTGTATTGTATGTACAGTTGAGCGTTCCCTCACAATGGTTAATTATTGGCCTAAAACGGAATAGCTAGGTTGGCTATATATAGTTTAGTCACCCATATTTAAAATTTGACAACTACGCAAATTAAGATTGAGCTTTCTTCACACATTATATATGAATGTGGTTTTTGCAAATGTTTGTGAAAAAGTTTTACAGACTTTTGAGCCTAAAGAAATACATTTTAAGTGTTACATTGCTGACTTTTGTTTTTCTTGTCATGAAATGCATTAGTCTAAGAAGTTGGGTTTATAGTGTTTCTCAAACTACTTCTCTAAATATGGTATTTCAAAAGTTTTGAAACAAAAAAGGTTATTTTTTATTAAATATTACAAACACATGCCTAATAAATACTTTAACTAGTTTTTTAAAATATTCAAATAATCCACTTTTTGTCGAAATTAACTTCAATTAACTTCAAATAACTTTAAACAAAAAAAAAAATACTTAGCAGAATGAAATGCTTTAGCTGTGAGTTCTGCAAAAAATCGCCGCCTCTACATGTTTTTCAAACACCTCGAGAGCATAGGTACATTGTGGCACGCCGCTTGACTCCAAATAAGCACAAATTAGCTAATCACAAAAGCAATAGTGTGTCTCATCTCATGAATAATATTTTCGACATATTTTTTGTAACTTTTTTGAACAAGTCATATTTGTTAATAATTACAAATTATGAAGTAGGTCACCAATATTATTTGATTAATTATTTCAGAAGAACATTAAAATATATAACCGTGCCGGAGGCGTGTAATTGTTATGTCAATATATAATCATAGCATATACTCAATCAATCCGACATTTCCTAAAGAAATCCCAAGTTCCTAACCATTCTCCACTGTCAATATAGTGGTTGGTGCATTTATACAGCCGTACAATGAACAATTTATTTATGTTTCCTGGGTTTTCTTCCTTAAATTACGATACACGATGTTTCAAAAGTTAATATTGATGCTATGTCAAATCGGTATTTGGGTCATTTTCTTGGAAAAGAAAATTGAACATTACAGATTAAGTGTTTGCTTTTTTCTTTTTCTTTTTTTTTGGGTTTGCCTCACAAAAAACACAAGCCTAAAAAATAATTAACTTAAACTGCGTGAAAATACCGCATTTTATAAATAAATAAAATTAAAGAAAAAAGCCAGTTCTCATATATTAATGCATGTACCTCATTAATGTTTTAAGCATTATTATAAAGTTTACAAACACTTTTGACTTTTTAATCATAATTAACTTCAAGTACTTAATAAAAGTTATTGAAAAAAATTGTTTTTATAAAATCTTGCAAAATACACTCTCTGACTTTTGTAGAACTTTCGCGCACTGCTCACATACTTCGTTTTTCAACAAAACTAAAACTATTGTAATTCAGGATTCATGCGAGAATCCTTATCATCGATATATGCTTTTCTGTTGACTTATTGAATCTATCTTTGGATTGACACTCTCATTTTTATCATAAATGTTTTTTTGTATTCTTGTTATATAGAAGATTTAACAATATATCTGAAAATAGAAAACAAATTAATTAATTTGATTTAATTGTCCACATAAAAGGTCTAGTTGGTGTCATAGTTTTGATGAAGTAAGTTATTATCACATGGGATTATGGTTGCAATGTACCAAAGTTTAACCATAGGTGTGTCTATCTAGTCAATAATCTTATCTATTTAATTAATTACATTTTTTTTTTTTTGAAACATAATTAATTACATTTAAACAGCATTATCTGCGGAGGACAGAAGAGGAAAATTGCGCCAAGATTTCACAAATATCCGACTTCCATAACCTAGGAAAACCTTCATCACATATTTATATTCTTATCGATTGCATAACTTTAATATTATTAATTGTCTGAATGGTATTTAGGATAAGTTGTTTGGAATAAATGACGTCTCCGTAAAAAAAGTATAATATTATTTTTAAGGTTCTTAGTTTTTGTTTTAAATTCTTTATGAATCACTAAATTAAATTGTCTGATCTAGAAGAAAAGTTTTAAGTTTTAACAACTAAATCAATGTATCATTATCATGGATCAAAGTTTGTTTCTACAGTATGTTTCGAAAAGTTAAATATTAGAAATTTTTCGCAAAGTTTCGAGATATTTTCCATACGTTTCAAAAAAATCGTAAAAATTGTTGTTGCAATAGACGTAGAAAATACTTGTATATTTCGTTTTGCATAAAGTCAAAAATAAAAACATTTCGATACTTTTAGTAGAAAAGAAACTTTGATCCGTATGATCGTTATTAAGGCTCAGTTTATTTCTAAGAAAAACTAACAGGGGAGAGAGAGAGAGACTATTTTTCCCAAGATGTACAGAATTAAGCTTAATATTAATTTCTTACAATGAAATAGAATTTTTATATTTCCACTGACACAAAAAAGACGCCGAATTTTTATTTTTTAATTATTCTAAAAGATACATTTTAGATTTGCATAAGTCGTGTTAATGAAAATCAAAATATATATTATTTTTCTGGATTCACCGCCTCAAGTAAAAAATAAGATAAGAAAATTGCATCTTAATAATCACGAGTTATGAATTCTTCACTGTTTTTTTTTTTTTTTTTTTTTTTTTTTTATGAATGTATTTTGGATTATTAGTTAATAATTTACTATTTATCACGCTTTGAGTATGTAAATTTTAATACTATAGTAAGCATCTTTTGATTATTGATTGTATTTATTTGTATTTCAGTTGCATTAGATAATAAATATTTTGGTAGAATAATAAGTTTTCACTTATATTTATTGAGTTTGTATTATTTATGTTCTTTAGTCTCGAAAGTATTGACAACGCTTACGAGTTTTAAAATAAAACTAAAATTAAGTTAACATCATGCTTCTTAAATTAAAAGTAACTAAATTAGGATTTTTTTTCAAAAACCAGTTGTAAGGAGAACTTCTCAATATCTTAAAGGTTAATTTGACTACATATTTTAAACTTTAAAACATATAATCATGATACTAAAAATAAAATTAGTAATAAAGATATGGATAACAAAGGAAATATTTGTTTTCAGTATAAATTTCCCCGAGAAATCTCATTTTTCCTTATTTCTTTTTTTCTCCTTCATTTTCCGAGGAACCGAACAACACCTAATTAACCTTTATAGGGAGGAAAAAGAACCTTGAGTATTGGTTCAGAGAAAATGTGTAAAGTCAGTTCATTCTGATCCAAGATTTATTCGAGCTTAATATAAAACATGTAATAATTTTCCAGAAAAAGAATTCGCGATTTTTTATTGACCAGAATTTCCACCTGTATTTAACATGTAATAAGATATGTCTAATTGACATAGAAAGATATTAAATAATACTTTTGCCTTTGCTCTTCTGATAGTTAGATAGATCTTCCAATGAAATTATACATGTTATGTAGTATATAAGTTGAAAATAATTCCGACTCTTGATAAAAGCAGACCTTTATATTAAAAGAGTTATCTATGAGAATTTATTCCCGTTATCCTGATAGGGTTCCTCGAACTTTTTGCAGAAAAGTATATTTTTCATCAACTTATATGTAATCACACGAACATCTCAATTAATCCCCTTACCTTAATCTATATAAGAATGGAACTCAAAATAATAAAAATAGAAGAATCAATTTGAAGTTATCCATATTATATACATATCGTTCATGAAATATCAAAAGGATGTAAAGGGCTTCTAGTTATATTTATAGCTGTAGCTACCTAGATTCGGATTAATTAACTTTGATAATCAATTGCATGTCCTAAGAAGTGTAAAAATGCATATATATGATCCTACTTGTGTTTAGTTAATCTAGTTAAACCAAATAAAAAAACTGAGCACTAATTGTACGAAACATTAAAATATAAACTAGAATGTTTCTGAAACAAGTAAAGATTTAGAAAAAAGACAGTGCCTTGTATTATATTACCTCCATTAATTCCCTCTAGTACATAGCCCTATGCATAACGACTAATTCATAATTTTATTACCTGTCAAACCTATGTTAATTATGACAAATTCTTTAAGATAAAAATCTCTCGTAATCATGAGAATACAAACAAAAGAACTTGTAACTTTTTAGTTATGTTAGCATTATAAGATATACAAAAACCCTCAAGTATATACAGGAAAAGCATTCAGAACTTCCACTGTTTGACCCCTTTTTTGGGCCAAAGTGGAGCTTTTTGTCATTGCACAAAAGAAAGAAATTCTTATTCTTTGATGCCCTTCTCTCAACCATATCTTTTATTTGAGGAATAAAGTTAATTTTGAAAGATAGATACAAAAGTTTTTGGCATCTATATACTCTACTATATCCCAATAATTCACCAAGAATATTTAAGTTGGTTGAGTATCAAAGATTGGTATTGAACATGCACGAACATGGGTTACAGATGTTTATTTGCCACGTCATTACAAAGAATTTATGTACCTTAAAAGATAATATTAATCATTTTTTGGTCAATATTCTTTAAAAATATTGCGTTTGATTATTGAGAATCCAATGGCTATAGGGACGCCAATCGCGATTTACGGCCACTTCACAATCATTGTTTTATTTCTTTTTTTAGGTCAATCATCTTTTAATTATATATACTATATATATGTATATTTATATAAGTATGTATTACGCGTGTGTTTATGTGGTGGTGTACAGTGTACTGGTCAATGTTCCAAATTCGGGGTTTGTTTTGTTTATTTCATTTAATTAGTTAATGTATTTTTATTTATTTTTTTTGAACGAGAGTTTTATTATCAAACCACACAGTTATATACACTAGTACGGGGATCGGGGATGCGGGATTGCCTGCTAAAAGTGCAGGTTAAGTCAGATGTAAGTAGTGGTACAAGCCAGTCAGGACAAAAAGTCCAAAATTTACATAAGAGGTTCGGCTGGACAAGGGCCGCAAAATCGTCTTGTCTGGCTCCCAACTTTGCTAGCGCATCCGCTACCCAGTTGCTCTCCCGAAGCACAAAAGAGGACCGAGTTTCAGCAAACTCAGTCCAGATCCTCCATATGTCCATCAGCAGTGTCAGCAGGCGGATGGGATGGGCCTGCCTCGTCATCAAACTGCGGTAAACAAAAGACGAGTCAGTTTCAACATATAAATGTGTAATATTAAGTTTCTTGGCAAAAAGTAATCCCTGTTTAACCGCCCAGAGTTCCGCTTTGTTATTAGTCCCAATACCAATAGGTGAAGAGAAGGCTCCTACCATTTCTCCTGAATGATTACGAATAACACCACCTATACAAGAAAGGCCCGGGTTGCCGAAGGATGCACCGTCTATATTAAGTTTAAAAAACCCTGGGGAAGGGGGTTCCCACTTAACATGAGTAGTAAAGTGTTTGGGTGCAGGTTTACGAATATGGTTGGAGGTTTCACGTAGCAAGGTTCTTATGGATCGTGCAAGATATATATTATTGATAGGTTTATGGATGAAGATAGATTCATTACGAGCCCGCCATATAACCCAACAAGAAATGAGGAATGTAACTTTATGTTCCATGTTAAGGTTACGAAGAAAGATTAATGGATTAAGGTCATTATTAGGAAAGCTATAAAAGAAAGTATCGCGTAGAGGCTGAAATAATGGACAGTGATAGAAAAGATGAGTGATACTATCATTAGTACTGTGACAAAGCGGACAAATGTCCGTCTCAAGTATATGATGTCGATAAAGATTATCTGCAGTGGCAAGGGCATTATGTGTCCAAAGCCACGTAAAGAACTTGATTCGAGGAATAACCGGTGTACTCCAAAGGGTATTCCAAGGGAGTGTTGGGTGATTTGAAGTCATATCCTGACTAGTGATCCAACGGTACGCACTTTTGATAGTAAACTGTCCTCCTGGATCCCATGCCCAGTAGAACGAATCAGGATTTTGATTAAGAGGAATGGGTTGACTCAGGATATCCCGAATAACATTATCAGGTAAATAAGGAGCAACAAGAGTTAAATCCCATTTATTAAGATTTGTATTAAAGAGTTGTTTGACACTAAGATGAATAAGGTGAGTCGGAACTTTCACAACATAATCAGCAATAATATAATCACTAAGCCAACGATTAAACCAGAAATTTATATCTTCACCAGAATTGACAATCCAAAACAGAGATTTTTTAATGAGATGGGTAGTAGAACAGATAGACTTCCACGCCCAACTATTATGAGGTTTAGGAGTAACAGAAAATAAGTGTTTGTTCGTCAGATATTTGGCTTGGACAACCTGACTCCATAGCGTGGTTGGATTATTGAGTAAACACCAACCTAATTTCATAAGAAAAGCTGTATTAACGTGCTCGAGATTTCGAAATCCCAGACCTCCCAAATTCTTAGGGAGACACACTTGCGTCCACCTAATGAAAGGTTTCTTTTTTTGATTAGGAGACGCATTCCACATAAAAGATTTCGTAATTTTAGTAATATTAGTGAGAACCGTTCTAGGAAGACGAAACACTCCCATGGTGAACCCAGGGATAGTTTGAATAGCAGTGTTTGCTAACGTACACCGGCCCGCATAAGATAGAAAGCGGTTAAACCAACAACCTACACGATTGTTTAAACGTGATATCATAGGATCAAAAAAACGTGGACTTAAACGGCCCCGCCATATAGGAATACCAAGATATTTATCTGGAAACTTCAAAGGAGACATATTTAGATCCGATAAGATACCTTGCCTGCGATAATGTGTGATATTAGGCGAGAAGATAATATTAGATTTATCGCAGTTAAGAGCCGGTCCTGCAAATTGGTGAAAAATGTTAAGGAAGTGTTGAATGAGACGAACATTATGTCGATTATCTTGACAAAAAACAAAGCAATTATCTGCAAAGCTAAGAATAGGAATTTTAGGCCCATTCTTACTAGCCTAATTAGTTAATGTATTGATATTGATGAAAGTTCATCTTTTCCTTTGATGGTCAGTTAATTATTTCAAGCATCATTACATTGTTGAACCGATGAAGAACCTTTTACTTTTTACCGTAATTATGTTAATGTTAGGTGACCCACAGTGGGCGGTCCTCACTTGCTTATTGCTCTGACCAAGGGAAAATATGGGAGACCACTGACCACTGTTTAAGCTCTGCGTTGATGGCAAATTAAGTTGCTTTTTTCCGCAGTAACTAAAAACTGTCGGGAAAATTAGTTGAAGATTACGAATATATGCTTAATTATTAATTTTAGTTTAGTTTAAAGAGCACATCAAATAATTTTTGCCCTTTGTCAACTTGTTTAGATCAAAAATACCCATTTGCTGTTTAAATCAGTGCGGTGTCATTGAAATAGTATGTTCATTATTACGGGCATCTATGATATAACTGCCAACTTTAGAACTATTTTGTAACAAAGTAGTTTCAAAAATATGTCAAAATTTGTTATTTTATTATTTTAAAATTTTAAATTTCTTTATGACAGTAAATTCTACCTATACTTGTATTTCTAAATTAAGTATGATAAATTTATTAAATGAAATTCCTAAAGGAAACCAGCAATATTTAGTAAAAAAAAATCTTGAGTATATTTGAAAAAGTAAATGAAAACTAAAAAGTGGTTTTAAATAGATATTGCAAATATAGTTTTTAGTTTGAATATTAGCTTCCTTATCCAAAAAAGATAAAGTTCTGAATATCTATGTTACTATATATTTTTTGGTTTTTTCTTTTAGTTTATTGAATCTGTCTTTTTCTAAACAAAGGTCTTTTAGTACATTTATGTATCATTTTTAAATTGTACAATTTGAAATACAAATAAAAATGTAATTCACTTAACTACTATAAACTCATTTCTTAGTTTTATAAAAAGACTAATTCAAAATATATTTCTATGTTTTAAACAATTGCCAATAGTTGTTTATACATACATATGTATATGTATATAGATATATACACACATATATATATATATATATCTACACACGCGCGCGCACATATATATATATATATATATATATATATATATATATATATATATATATATATATATATATATATATATATATATATACATGTATATATATATATGTATGTATATATTATAGACTTCTCTTAATAAGTAAGATACTATATATATCAATGACACTCCTCCCATATATTGATCAAAAAGTATTTCAGTCTTAATAAGTAGATCAACGTCACAGCCAAAATTTGACCAAGAGCAAAAGAGTAATAATGAACATGTGTTACTCCAAATTTTAGGGAAGTCATTTATATTATATATTAAAAAATCAAGGAGTGTATTGACCAGATTTTAAGAAATTCTAGAAAGTGTCCTGATATTAATACGTTTTAACTTTCTTACGTATTTGTGAACCAGTCCACCCACCTCTAAGCTACCTGCATGCCCCAAGATAAATAATAAAAAGAAGAGGATTATCTAGGTTATCGGCATATATGGTTTATAAGTACACTCAAACTCCTCAAGAGAAAAATAAATAAATAAATATTTTTGGTGAATAACGAACAATTTCAAAGAATCGTACAAGTCTTTGTTAGGGAATTTGTATATGAGATTCAGATTTAACTCTATAATCACAACTCACTAGTACACACATCTTATCAATACTATGTATAGGCAATGGAAATATTCCTTATTATTATTATTATTATTATTATTACTATTATTATTATTATTATTATTATTCTCTTTTCTCCTTTTGTAACTAGCAATTATTTTCATCTCAAATCTTTTGGTCAAATCGTGTGTCATCCACATACACATATACATATATAGTTAGAAATTAGAACCCAATATCCCAAAAAGACATTGTTAAGGAGTGATAGATTTCAACATCCTCTCAGACCGTCGAAATAAGCATTGGGTCATATCACGTTAATATAGTAGGCAAGTACGTCTTTGACTTGAACATTAACTTTTATACCAGATTATTATAAATTAGAATCCTTGAAATTGCTTATAAAAATGAGAAGCTTATTGGTGTAGTATGACAAATAACAACTCCCAAACTATGTTGAATTTACTTCAAAACACACACACACGCGCACACATAAATATATATATATATATATATATATATAGTCTGTCACAAAAATATGTGTTTATATAGACATATTTTTCTCATAGACCATAACTCGCGTTTATCACAAACTCATTACACGTTAATACAAATGTAAATGCGGAATACCGTTTAACACGGAAAACTTCAACTGTGATTACTTTTACTAGGAAGTCAGAAATAGGTGGGGGGCGTTCTGACCGTTCTTTTGCCACAAAAGTGATAATTATTATGTTTTAATTTGGTTCCGATCGAGTCTTTCTTACAAGTTGGAGATCTATATCAGATATACATACACATTTGTGGATCACCCACTAATTAATTTGTTAATAAATTATCTAGCCTTGCTTATGGAGCGAAACACGTGCTTATTGATTGAAGCCGACCTAATTGTTTTCTGAAACAAAAACCCAGGTTTTTACACCCATGGAACAAAGTTTAGGTTTCGATGCTCTAAATATTAAAAACGTTCCATAAAATTTTGAAAGTTTTTTCATATTTCAGAAATTTCGTAAAAGTTATAGTTTTAATAAAATTGAAAAATGCTTCTAGGTTTTATTTCGGCAAAGTGAAAACGAAATCGTTATGGTGATTTTCGAAGAAACGTATGAAAATTTTAACTCATACTTGCACCTAGCTAGAACAAGTACTTTGGTACTCCGTCCATGTATGAGATGTTTTAGTTTTAGGTCATGCAACGTAGTATTACTTTTTAATTATACTTTTTGTATAATTATTGAAACAGTACATTTATTAAAGGGTTATAAGCAACCTAGCATTTTTACGAAAGGACCTCACCTATTAGGAGATGGTAAGGCCACTCTAAAAGCCATGCATTTAATTTCACAAGTAAAAAGCCATAAAATTTGGTTACTGCTACTGCCTATATATTTAATGATATACAGATTTCATTTAACGGATTATAGGTACAGCAATTAGTCCTTTTCTCTTTCTTTTACAACATTACTACAAGAGTTGGACGATAAAGATATAAACATGCATATAAAATCATATGATATACTCATCAAATGTGAGTCTCATGACATACATATAAAATCATATCTCAGTTGGAATTTTTAAGATTTATTTATAGTTAGATCCTTTGTTTGGACTTTGAAGTTAAAAAAGAAAAAAACATTTTATGTGTGTTTGTAACGGGAACTTCAGTACTAGCAGTCTAGCCCACAAACTTTGTGCTTTGTAGACTACATATTCGCTAGTTACAACGTACAACGGCCTAACAAAATTCTATATAATGGGCCAAAAGCCGAATATACCCTATGAGTCGAAACCCAAACCATATTATATTCTATGGGCCGAACTGATGTTTGATTGAGACATCACGCACACTAAAATGGGCCGATAGAGTGAGTACTGGGCAGCATAAAATTCTCAGCCCAAAAGAGTGGCTAGCAGTCCTAAACGGGACATGTATTGCCAATGACTTTATTGCCCATACTTTATGCTACTACGCCAATGTGTAGAGCTCTAACTACTAAGTAATAACCAACATTAGGACAATTTTATTTTATATTTTGTTAGAAATTTTTTAACATTAGGACATTAAACACAAGAAAATGAGAAAAGAAAGGCTAGATATCACGTGCTGAGAAAGAAACAGCAACATCCCAAACGATGGCACGCTTCACAAAATGTGTCAGAGCAGATTATAAGTGGAATGTAGAATAGCAGCATTGGTTAAAGGAGATGAAGAGTGTATTAATTCCTCTCTTGTTTGTGCGTGTGTGTGTGTGTGTGATGATTATTATCCTGACAAAGAGTGAGAAGTGTTTTTGTACTATGTGTGTTTAAAAACTCACGCCAGGTCGCAGGTTGCCCGACAACATCTTCAATGCGTGACGCCTATTGTCGGCCCCGTCAGATTATTAGGAGCACTTATATCCCAGCACTAGCTACGACTACTGGTGTGGCTGGGGTTTTGAGATCGTTTTTATTTTTTAAGCTCATAAATTTTTATATATTGTGACAGAATTATTGTGTTAAATTATAATTTCAAAACTGAAATTGTGATACATGAGGCCACAGAACTCGTAACGTTCGCTTTGATTTATTTTGATTTAGTTTCGAGTGTTTTGAACGAAAAATTTATGTTTGAAGAATTCTATTCCGTAATGAAAAACATGTGCTAGGATTAATTTACAATGCATATATTTAAAAAAAAAATGTTCGAGCTAATTTTTAAATTAGTATGATCAAATCAAGAAAGTATTATTATTTATATATCTTTTTATATTTATTAATAGAACTAATGATTAAAGTTGTTATTATTTATTCTTATGTTTAAAATAAATAATATAGATATCATAAAACATATGAAAGTTTATATGCATATTATATTTTATCTATATATATATATACATATATATATATATATAATTTACGTGAATTTATATGTATACAACATATAACTAAGTTATAAATCTTTTGAGAATTGTGCTAAAAGAATATTTTTATTCTAGAATAAAGACAATGAGAAGTCTTAATTAAATTAAAACTAAAATAAAAACTTCAACTTTTAGATCCTCAATTGAATAGAACCGCCAATTATCGATTGATGGACACGCGGTCCCGTCGCATGACGCGTCAATCTATGCAAAATTTCCATATATTAATTAATTAAGTAGAATACAAAATAGGATTTTTGGCAATTTATCTTCCCCTGGTTATGTCAAATTGCCAAATTACCTTCTTGTAAAAAATAAATAGGCAAATTATCTCTCTGCGATTTTAAAACTTGGCACACCACCTACCTGTAATTTTTGTAGTGCATTTTTTATGCTTAATGACCAAAATACCCTTGTTATTTCTAATATTTTCTTTTCTCTGTAATTTCGAATTTGATTATAACTTTTCGTAAAAAGATTATAAGTAAAAGTATGAAAAATATTATAAAACATACATATTACGAAATCATAACTTGTTTTTAAATTTTATTTTCAATTTTTGCATTTTTTTTAACAAGTTAAAGTATTAAACCAAAAATTTACATAATTTTTTTGAGAAATAAAGGGAATAATTGTTTTGTAAGCCTAAAAAACCATTCTCACTCTCAAATTTGAGCAAGTGAACTACACCTCCCTATATAAGGAGGTAATTTGCCAATTTTTAAAATCAAATGGGAGTAATTTGCTTATTTATTTTTCACAATGAAGTAATTTGCCAAATTAACATAACACAGGGAGGTAAACAAAATATCTTGAATATTTTCTTCAATTGCTAACTAGTACTCAGATTCGAAATTAGCAAATGTCCAAGTACGTTTTCTTATAAAATAATGCATGCTGATAAATTACTTCCAGAACAAAATTAAAAACACCAAATGATTCATATTTCAAACATTAAATAAATGTTACAAATATAAAATATGGGAAAAACCTAACATGCCAGCCCCCACCTACCCCCTCCGAGCCACGCAAGCAGCGCCAATAGCTACCGCATGCGCCTGTATTGTGCGGCCACGCATTACTGGATTTGGTCATGGAGGGGAATTTGAGTAGAGATTATAATTCTTAATTTTTTTTTTTAAGTTTTATAGTTTGAGTATGTTGACAAATAAAACTCAAAAGAAATTATACGATTGAAACATACGAGTATTAGAATTATTTTATAAATTTTACTTACACATTAAATGATAAATTTTATCTCTATTTATAAAAAATTAATTCTCTATATGAAGTGATTTTTGATTTTTTTTTTATAGATACTCCATCGAAGTTCCGCTTCCACTTTATTGTAGGAAAACTATACGAGGTGGTGCAACTAATATAGTTATAGGCACAAAAGCATGGTGAGGAGTGTAGAAAGTTACTACCTTATAATTTAGGAATAATATTTAATTCAACATTCGGTTGTGCTACACTATCATGCAACAGTTTGCATGAAATATTTTTTTTCTAAGATTTGCATAAAATATTAATGTGGGTTTTGGAAAAGAATAATATCACTTACACGCTTGGGTTTTGGTCTGATTTGTGAAGTTATTTTGAGGTTCGAATAATATAATATTGCTCATTAATTTACGAGATCAAAACTATTCTGGCTCTTCAATGTTAGGATCTCTTTTTCGATTGCCACTTACCTGTAGTTTATCTATAAATAAAAAGTTGAAAAAATGAGAGGGAGCAAGATGTTGAACGCACAAAATTACAAAATGGTTTAATTCAACGAATGCATGGTTGCAAAAGTTCTATATGTGATGAAAATGCAAATGGAAAACTTCAAGACATTATACCGAAGTTGTATGAGACCAGATGCATGAGCATGACTATATTTCACACACTACAAATTGCCAGATTTGACAGAAAATTCACGTAAAGCAAAACAAGACTAATATTCCGTGGGGTCTCCAATATGACAATTTGTGTTCATTAATTGAAGTCTAATTCAATTTTCCGCTTACTTAGTTTGTAGATTCAAATTAAGCATGTAAACATGTCCTTGGTACAGATCACCAATTTATATATGTTCCAATATCCACACCGGTCATGAATTAGCTAGGCCTCAACTATGGAGCCAAACCGCAACAATTCTTTAATTTATTTTTTCAGCTTTGCACAAATTAAGGCTACAATTTCTTGCAATGTTAAATTAAATAATAACAAACAAACGTTTAATTAATTGACATTTCTTATATAAACATGAATAAGAACTACAATAATCGAACAACACAGACTCTATAAATCCTACTCTGCTCGAATATAGCGTATTCATCAAATATTTGAACTTGTGCAAATCAAGTTCACATCTTTTTAAGTGTGGCCTCCCCTAGTTCATAAAAGCAAGGCCTCAATTAGAGTATCGATATAATAACCCTTCCAAAGATTTGGACCGTCCCATATTTCAGCAAATTAGAATTAGTTCACCTTTGTTTTGGTAATTAAAATTAGTTCACCTTCTTACCGAAAACTATATACAATTACAAAAGAAATAACATAAAAGTCAATCCGGAATTAGATACTAATTAACGTCATTACTAATATCAAAGAGATGTTTTCATTGATTTGAGCGCGACATACAAAACCCTAGACGGGAGAAACATATATACGAGACATTCCCTCAACATACATAAATTCTTGAAAAACATAGAAATCATCAAATCCTAGAATTTAGAGAGAATGTTTGTCTTCCGCTATATTCCCATTCTATCTTGATCATGTTTTATTCTGCTTAATTAATTTATTAATTTGTTTCAGATCTGAACCTAATATCAATATTATCCATCGCCCTTTCCGTCATGTGTTGGAATTATGTATAAATAAATATCAATTTTGTTTTTACAAGATGTCGAAGCTCTTAAGATGGGACAACAATTTAATAGGATTACTTCTATTTATTTGTGTATAATTTTTAACATGCCATTCACATGCAGAATTGTGAATCTTTTTATTACGCCTGATGTACCATATTTCGTACACAACACGTGGCAAGGTCTTAACCTGCCACCTCGCCTCCTAAAAATTTATTAAGTCATTGACTTTACTTGCTGACATAACACGTGGCAAGGCTTTCAGTCTTAAGCACTCTGAAATAAACTAACTTTTTGGCTTAACATAACTCAAAGGCTCGCAGCTTCACAGGCTCGCAGGCTCGCAAGTACGAATGTTCACAAGTATTCAGCTTCGCAGCCTCACATGCATGTAGCCGCGCAGGCTCACAGGTTCATAGACATTCAGCTTCGCAGCCTCACAAGTTTGCAGCCTCATAGGCATGTAGCCTCGCAGCCTCACATGCATGTACCCTCGCAGCCTCACAGGTTCATAGACATTCAGCTTCGCAGCCTCACAAGTTTGCAGGCTCACAAGCATTCACCTGCGCAGCCTCACAGGCATCTAACCTCGCAGCCATTACATCCTTACTATGGATCTCCTAACATGGGCTAGGCCCACCTAGGGCCCATATAACTCCTATAAATACCCCATTTCAGAATGGGAAAAGGTACACATTCTCAGTTCCGCTTTCTCTCTCTAGACTTTATTGTCTACATTCTTACTAACTTAAGTATCGGAGTGCCTACGCCGGGGCCCACCGGCTAGTCTCACGTGCCTTGTTTGAGTGCAGGTAATCCCGAACCAAGCCAAGGATTCTTCTGTTCGAGTTCCAGTTGGAGGATTCTTGGTCTGACGCGGCGTATCGGAGTAGCATACGAAGATACACCGCATCAACGCCTAACACGTGACATTTTAAGTGGGTTGACGGTGAGATTTTAAATGTGGAACTTCTTTGGCCTGAGCTCCAATACCATATTAAACTACCATCTCATCTAAAAGCTTCAAGCGTGTAGAGATCTAAGTTTAATTTTCAACATCAAGAATAATTATTCATTTTCTTTATAATTGTGAATCTAAACAGTTCTGAATATTCTCATGCTTTCGGGAACTTATTCTTACATTCTGAAAGATTCCAAGAAAACCTGAAAAAGAATGCAGAAAACTGAATGAAGAAGTCCTAGATCAGTAATAGTGTCATTCTTATAAATCACGCGTACATAGAAGTCAAATTACAACAAATACAAACCCTAATTACACTCCCCAAAACACATAAAATTAGTACACCAGAATCTCTTGTAATAATATGAGATATATAACTCTTACAACTGTCTCATGATACCCTGATCAAACATTCTCCGCCTTTTGGACCTTTCTCCGGCCCCATAATTACTCGACCTTAGAATCAGCGTCTTCAACGAATCTTTCAACATTAACAGAACAGATTCATCTGTCTGATTCTTGTCACCCGCCAATACGATCACATTCCTAATTCTCCCTCCCAATGTAGCAATTTCAGCCCGCAATGGTCTTAGAGGCAGTGGCTTTAGTATCTCGATCAAATCAGGAATTAGATCAATTCGATCTTCGCAACAAAGGGACGCCTTAACAACTGTCGACGTTCCATTAAAAGTTGATTGATCTTCATCGTTTTGTAAGAGTACTACCGCGACTTCGTCTGTTTCCGAAGGGAATGTTTGGTCGGAGTGCATGATTTGTGATGTCTGCTGTTTTAGTTCCCTCACGCGTTGAACCACTTTTGCTAACAATGACGCTTTGTCCGTCTGTAGATAAAAAAGAGATGTAATTAATTCATTCATTAGAAGATGAAAAAGAAGAACATTATAAGTCAAAAGGGCAAAAACTTTCTTAGAAAAGCTGGAGGTGACTCGGTAAGTCTTATAACATATAATCATAGTTTTTCAGTACGCATGCACCTTTAGTCTTCACAATTCTCACGCATGCACACTAGGAGGGCCCATAATAGTAAACAAATACTATTTCAGTTAATTATTAAAGCTGGTATTTATGTAATATGAACAAGATTGAAATTTTAAAGGTTTATTTTCTAGCGTCAAACGATGAAGAAATTAGGCACCCGTATATTTTCTTAATAGGCCTTATATTAGATAGAGATTATTAATATACAGAAGCTCAAATTCATTCAGAAGCAACACGGAGCAGGGGCTCATGAGTCTCTAAGCAATTCAAACCTTAATCACATCAAATTAAGCATTGACAATATAAATCAGATACCAAATTAAGAAATATATAAGACACTTTAAGATGAACCTAATTAACTAAAATTGTTAAGGTCCCCTTTGCACATACTAGCAAGTATTATAGAGAGATAAAACAAGGGTTTGAACGAATTTTAAGTTTTAATTGTTTTTTAACAACTACTAGCCTCTTTGCAAGAAATTAACATATTGATACTCTTTACCGGTTGATATGATATGATTTAATGGGATCTAGTTAAAAAAAATAAATAAAAAATTAAATCGAGTAACTGATTTGGATCTTGCACTATATGTTTATGAGAGTGAAAATAAACTTACTTTTGAGTTGCAAAGAAGAAGGGCTCTAAGGCTATCAAGATGAGCGTTGATTCTCTCTCTACGTTTTCTCTCAGCTTCTTTGTGATTCTCCGAAGCTGCAAAAGCTCGAGCCTCAGATTTATCGTTAAAGTCCAACAACTGATGATCCACGCCGCCTGTCGCGTAAAACGGAGAAGAACGGCAAAGGCTTTGCATCGCCATAAACTGATGAAATGATGAATTTTCCAGCGAATTTTCTGGCTGCATAATGGATATGACTTTTTTGATAATTAGGGTTTTAGTGGTAGGACTTGGTATTGTATGTTTGTGCTACTAATATAAATATATATATATGCATAGTTCTTTTTTTCTTTTTCTTTTTTTTTTTATGAATTAATATAATATATAGTTCCATTCGGTGCTTTTGGTTGTTTCTTTGGTCACTAGTATGTCATTTGTGTCGTGTGCAGTATGGTCAAATAAAAGCCACGCCTGCCTACTTTTTTCTCATTTTTTTATAATTAAGCTTACTTTAAGCAAAAAGGAAAATTACTTTTATATGTTTCTTCTCTTCTCCCATCATCTTCTACTACCTTTGCATTTCATCAACTTTACTGTTTTATTGGAATAAAAATTGTGCTTTGGTATATCGGTTCAAGGCGATCAGTTTATATATATTCTTTACTTTTTCTACTGATGTATTATTCCATTACAAGTCTTATTACCGAGCACTTTCTGCCTCACTTTTACCATATTTAGTATAATTCCAGCTATTCGTTACCCGCCGCACTAGTTAACTTCTTCCAATCTTTTAATTAATAGTCATGAATTATAAATGAGTTATACATACAGAGGTTTCTACAAACTTGGATAATGTAAAGGAAAGTGTTATTTTTTCTTTTTAATGCAAACAAACATAGCATTGATTAAAGTTAACCCAAAGTTCTGATATACGATACGACATAATACAACCGTTGAGACGTCGTCTAGCAAGAGAAGCACAAGCCAAATCAGGCAAATATTATAGAAATGCGAGAATGCAATAGGCCGGGGTCTTTCAAAAATTGTCGTGGTATGTAAGTAAGCGACAATACTCCAACCTTTGCCAAAAAGCCCGCAATTTTATTCAACTCCTAATAGCAATACATTCTCGTTATCACTCTGCTACTACGTAGAATGTCACGGATCCCCTTTTGATGTCTGCTAGATGAGCGAGAAGGTCCTTCTTCCTGCTTAGCCAATGCAGCATAAGAAGTGAATATGTAACAAATATGGGGGCAAAATCATGTGAAGAAATTTTACAATTTTTTTTGTTTTGTTTGTTAGTTTATTCGATTTTAAAATAATCAACATAGTAAAGACATAAGTGTATTAAGAAGATATTTAATACTAAAGAGTAACTCTAAACACAATAAAGTTAATGGTTTAAAATTTTTAAAACAAAACTAGATAAATAGATGCAAAAAATATGTCATAATAGATAGAGATATATATACGCCCCTAGAATACTAATGTTCACTCAATCGACAATTGTGTCGTATATTATAAAATAATATTAAACTTAAGACTAAAGCAATATCAAATTACAGAGATATTACTTTCTTAATATATATAACTAGTGCAATATTAAAGAAATTATCTTTATTATTAATTTTGCCTCATTTAATTTTCTAATACAAAAATATATGTTGCATATAAGGAGTTCTAAGAAAAAGTTACATCATCTAAAAAATAAATAATACGCTCAAATATATATTATTGGCTTTTCTTTATTTTATGAACTACATGAAAATAGTAAGAGAAACTTTAGATAAAACTCAAAAAGTAGTATAACTAATTATTAAATAATATGAAATTAACTGTTGGTTTTGAAAAGAAATAAAAACTAAGTTTTGAGTATAAATTAAACTAGGATATTAGATTATGCAAATTACTTATATATAACTATATATAACTTTACAAAATATTATATAAGATATATATATATATATATATATATATATATATATATATATATATATATATATATATATATATATATATATATATATATATATATATATATATATATATATATATATATATATATATATTAAAGGGGAGGGGTGGGGTGGGGTGGGGGCAGGGCCTTTGCTCCGCCCCTGAATGTGAATATTTGTATAGTGGAGGTTACTGCAATGATGAGCCTATCACGAAGTGCTTGAAGTTTTGGCATGCCTGTTGTTTGTGGTGTGGCCCACCTACGTTGATTGATTATGCTGCCGCAAAATTCTAGTATTGTCTCTAAATATTTCACCTGGCTATACTAGCTCGTCTTGGTACGACTCATCAAAATTAAGTTGGACGAAATCAGGTTATGCAGGGTGTAAACTAAGGTGTTTTGTAAATGTGAACTTGAGCTCATTGTTTGTGGGTGGGTGCGTGATGTATAGTGTTAACCTAGATTTGGTATTGGAAATAGATGGGATCATCGTCGTGGATGATGTTAGATTTGAAAAAATTGCTTCTTTACGATGTTGCCAAATTGTCGAGATTAGCATGGCCCAACCTGCACGAGAGGATGGCGTGGGCGTCGGAAGGTATGAGGTGGTTTTCAAGATTGTCTCCAGTGGCTCTCGAGAAGAAGGTATTGGTAGTGGTTAAAAAGGAAGAACATTTTAACAAAATATGATCTACAGTTAATCGAGGATCCTTTTTTCTTGCAAGTGGCGAGGGCCTGACATATGTATATAAAGAAATAGGTATTCGGCGAAGTTTTAAACTGTTATATTGCAATTGTTGGATTAAGTTCTAGATGCATGTTTAGTGGCAGGTACTAGCTGACTGCCTGAAGGTTCTGAAATATGTTGGTTTGGTCCATGATTTTTGCTATCTTCAGATTGTGATAGTGATTATTGTGATATTTCGTCGGTAAGGATCTCATATCCATTTTTTTTTCCATTCCATGTTTCACACTATCTGTGATGATGACAGGAATCCATGATCTTAATATATAGGGGATGGGTGGATGACATATGTCCTTAATGTTAAAACATAGAGGATGGATTATTAAATGAGATATGGAATGGGACACAAAATGGGAGAGAGGATCCATTAACCATATTTCGTTATATAATGTTCTTTACTTAATAGTATTTAACATGACAAATGACGTTAGTTCTTGAAATACCAAATACACCATAGTACTTTGTGTAATACTTAATGTGTTATGTAATTGTAATAAAAACACACTTTTAAGTATTGAAACATAAACAGTAAGTAACTACATAAACCATAAAGTAGCAACAAAATACTAAAAGATCCTTTTCAAAGCCTCTACAGAACATAAAAAGGGGGGGGGGGGGGGGGGAGGTTCCGAAGGTATAACTCCAACTTCATTTTCTATTTATTGCTAATATTCTTGGCTTTTACAAACGAACCTATAGAGTATCCGTTTAATGATCTCACAGGGGAATTCTTTTAGTTTGAATGGATAAAAGTTAAGAGATATTGTTGAATTGATTAGTTATAATAGTATTCATAACAATCACTTGAAGTTTTGAGTAAAACTTAGTTTGTTGAGAAAACTAAAATTGAACTGAAAGTGCTCTTAGAAAGCTTTTTTTGCCACAAATTATAAGTATTTACTTCGTTAGCATGAGGCCCACTAACAGAAACCCATCCTGGACCTCAGAATGGCCCAACGGACTGAAAACAAGCTGGCGTAGGTTGAAGATCAGGGATATATTAATAATATGTGTGAGGATGTGAATTAATTTAAGCGTGCCTCATATTCTATTTTCACTCTTTCATAATTGAACTAAAGACTGTTTCATAAGATGGATTAAATGTCTCATGAAGATTTTTTTTTTTTTAATATAACAAACTTGCTTTTACCCATGATTGTTGTTATTATTATAATTATAATAATAAGAATAACATTAATAATAATAATAATAATAATTATTATTATTATTATTATTATTATTGTTATTATAATTATTATTATTATTATTATTATTATTATTATTATTATTATTATTATTATTATTATTATTATTATTATTATTATTATTATTATTATTATTACTATTATTGATTCTAAGCATGCTTCCTTGCACCCTCATTGTAGCTACCTCATGCTTCTAATTATGATGTTTATATTATTTGCAGTATTTGTTAATTCATTATATCCTCTAGTTCACTTATTGATTCTACTCCTTTCTTGGTAAATAAAATGAAATATCCTGGAGATATTACCGACTTGAACAGTTCGCTAATCATTACTCCATGTGGTTTTACACGTTCCAAAGTTGGAGAAATCCGTCAAAATTCATAAAATTGTTTTTTTTTTGTATTAGCATTTTTATTTTACTTTTTGGCTCAAAACCCAGAGACAAGTGATGTACTTAGAGTCTAATAAAGAATTGTAACTTAACAACTGGAAAGATATGTCACGGAACTTACATGTGATGACCAAATTTTCTTTTTTCGGTGAGACTAAGATACATCATTACATTACGCATTGAGAGAATTATAGAAACCATTATTTGAGTAAACCATTAAAATATGAAATCGTTAATGTTTAATTATTTTTGGAAAACTAACAACCCTAAACTTTAATAAAATCTTAAAAACTCGACTTTGCAATTCGGATAAATCGTCAACATACAGGTCGAACAGTACATTTCCATTTTTATAGACTATGTTAAAGGATTTGCCCAAAAAATAGAATTCAGAAAAAACAACAAAGAAAAACTATATTACGGGTTGCGACCATTGTGAACATAAGTAACATATGAGACAAATTTAGGAGAGAAATAAATCGAAGGCGACTTGGCGTGATCACGTGATACACATTGGTATAATACTATAAATAGTGACGTGAATTGTTTAAATGAAGATTAAAGTAAATACGCCGCACTAATCACATCATTACCCAACACATCACATCAAATGCGATTTACTTTATCTATTTAGTACTGCGTCGGATCCATGAAAATAATGTTAATAACCACTTGGATTATTGATAACAATAACTAATTAAAAGTTAAAACAGTATTTTGTCTGCCTGGATTGATATTAGGTGTCAATTAATTCCCACTAAAAAGCACTTTTTGGTTTGAATATAATTAATTTCTTAGAGAACTGAATAAAACGTTTATTTATTTATTTGTGAAATGGTACTTTTCGTATTTGATAATCTTGGAAGTGGATAGTAGGCTTTTATTTGCCTGGGGACGTGTTTTGGCTTTTAGTAAGATGAAATCACATAAAACATTGTTTGTTCCTCCACATTTAACTAATCCAAAGTTTTCTAAGATAATGACTATCCGACTTTGCATTTTCCCATTTCTACTTTTCAAACTGTTTTTTACACTACTTGTGATGATCACATAGTAGGTTGGATTTATTGTGATTTCTTTTCACTTACCTTTTGTTTTTCTATTGGTTTGGAGGTCAGAGTTTCAGTGTAAATTGATTCAGATCTGGTATGGTTTGAATTAACGCTTTGAGGATCTAAATCAGACTGATCTAAGATAATATGGTTTATTAATTTATATAGTTGGGTTATATAACTTTACAGAAATTTTATTAATTCTTTATATGTGTGTATTTTAGATAAACACCTTACGAATGTGATCAAGTTCCACGATAGTAGAATGAAGAGATGATTATGAATTTTATTAGAAAAAACATAATAGGAAGCAGTAAAGAGTTTTCGTTAACATCATTCTTAATTAACTGGAGCAAACTAAAAACTAACTTGACTCAAAAATATCCAACCGGTAACTTTGTTCCTAATATTTATAGTGGTGTTATATTAAGATTATTGTCTTTGTATCTTGAAATATATATTGCTTGAAATACATCAGCATTACACCAAAATAATATTGTTTCTAACAGAGAGAAATCAGCTCATGTCTCAACATTGTGTCCTTTATACAAAATCACATAACAATAGCAAAAACATGATCTTTCCATTAAACAAAGTAAGTAGAATAAGAAACCTTGAGCAATGTGGCGAAATCTTTCTACGTGATAGTTTTCATGATTTAAAATCCATTTTGCAATTTGGCTGGAAACAGTTTCCCAGTTTAAATTCTTTTATGAAAGCCAATATAGTCACATTTAATTTGGTGTGAAGGTTAAACTTTAGGTTCATCAGGTAATTAAATTTATGAAATGGCTTGGCTCGATTTTAATTCGTCATTATCTTCAGACAATCAAACAATTAAAGTACACATAAACCAAAAGGTAGTCCAGCATAGTAATTGATGAGCCGGCAGACCTAAAACCTATAGCTCCTGCGACCCTATAACTTGAACATATATAGGCCCTAATGTGCCATAAATTTGGGTAACACTCACACCACTCGAGACTCTGGTGGTGTTGGAAATTTGAGAACATTTTCATTTATTATTGTCTGTGCAGCACTAACTGTTACTTGTTGTTTAAGAATTTTGCGCAAAGCACAATTAACGTCAAAAACTATGATAGAGAAATGAAAGGTATTTTCGTTCACCTCCCCTAAAGTTTCATATATTGGTAAATAACCCCTTGAAGTTTCATATATTGGTCAATATACCCTAAGATATGATATGTCGACAAATACTATTGTTTTGCATATACCTCATTCCATATATAATATATATTGACCGTTAGGCAGCAGTTCAATGTGACGTAAACATGTAGCTTTTTCTACTTAAAACTATGCAAACTTATTTTAAGCTATCAACTCATTTAATTATTTTATATATAATCTGCTTATTCTCACTATTTATATTTCCAAAATTGAGCATGACTTTTTCTAATAATGTTCTTTTTTGTGATGAATAATAATGTTGGTTTGTTAGCAACTTTATATCTACAAATTTATTTTGTTTATAATTCTATCAATAAGTTGGAAGTTGGTCTCAAGATCACGAGTATACAACTTAGATTTATTTTCTGATATGATTAGTTGAAGTTTCAACTTCAATTGCTTACTTTTGATATTTATAGAATATTTTGCATCACTTTTACTAGTAGTTTTGGATATTTTGGTTCTATGCACACTTGTTGACGATTGTATTGATCAAATCATATTTTGCTAAATCATTACATATATATAGAATTTAGTAAAATCATTGAAATAAAATACAGAACAATAAGATTCTATCTCTAGATTTGCATTAGAATTTGTTTAAGAAAAATAATAAATGCATATTTTAGCAACATTTTGCTTCGGCTTGTACATTGTAATTTAACGAAACTATAGTTAAAAACGAACTACCAACTTTTGAAACCTAACTCACAAGTTAACTTCTAGACTTACATTGTACAATCATAACATAATTCTTTTTATCATATAGTTATTGTATAATCTGAACGAGTTAAAGAAATAATTAAACAGACTCAAAAAAAAAAAAAAGAGATATTTGCATTTCCAGAACCATAGTAAGAAAAAGAATCAATCAACTTGTTGAAAAAGGGAACATAAATTTCTTTTACATGCAATTTAAGTGTTTTTTGGTGGATGAAAAAAACCCAAAAAATGAAATTTTAAATTGTTTTTTCTTTTGTTATGGACAAAGAAACTTTTAACTCGAATGTATCGGTGTGTGATGTGAATCCGAAACAGTTTCAAGTTTTTCTTGCATAGAGATGAGGTTCCAGTTTGGTAAATCTTTTTGACTCTCAGCCCTTTTAAGAACAAGAACAGGCAATAATAAACTATGTAGTAAGTTCTTAACTCTACAAAGCTTTCACTTTTCTTCATGAAAAGACCAAAAGTAACACTACGGCATAAGGTTTCCCAAATGAAGGGACTTTAATACAAAAGAAATTTCTACTACAACTACCACTAGAATATGGGACACCATCTTCTCTTTTGTTTGACCCCTCATGTGAAGACTGCTCTTTTCTTCACATTCTCTTCTCTCCTACATTTTCATTCTATGATCCCTGTTAGAAAACATCAAAAACTAACATGGCAATAGAGGGGTTAGCTTGAAACTAGTGCTTCAATCCTCAGAGTCCAAGCAAGATGTAGTAGAGCAGAGTGATTGGTAGAGCTACTAGCATTCCAAATATCACCCTGCAAAAAAAAAAAAATCATCAAATTAAAAAGTGAGTACATTGCAATAGGTATTTGACACAACTTCGGTGTAATATAAACAGGTTTGGCAGCGCTAACCCTGTGCTAAGAATATCAGGATGGACGTTGTATTCCTTTGCAAAGACAAAAGGGACAATTCCTTGTGGAAGAGCAGCCTGAAATTTAGAATCACAAACGATACTTTAGCCAAGGTAAAATTGAATGGCATGCTTTCGACTTTGGTTGTAACGTTAAATTATGAAGTACCTGAACAATGGCAATGTGCAACAGGACACCCCTTAGTCCAACGGCTATGGAAGCAGCAGCCATAACTGCAGGCCCGGTCAAGAATCGAACAGCCATGGAGAAGGCAGCAACTGGTTTCCCACACGCAATAAGCCTAGGCTGAAGAGCCATGAACAATCCTACAATCATGTAATTTAAATGTCATCAAGCAGCCTCAATTCTTGCATATCTCCTTGTGCTTCTTAAGGTTAATCAAAGCAAATATATTGCTGGAGAAATATAGACATACCAAGACTGAACATTGCCATTCCTAGGCCAGCATCGGACAAAATGGATATGGATTTGGCTAATATCGCGGGCATCTCCACGTGCCACCTGAAATAGTTTTGTAACTCATTTAAAATTGAATGCGCTTAAAATGTAGTGATTGAAATGAGATACTAGTGATTTTGATACATACTTGAAGGAGACCAGGGACCATGTGAGGCCAAAGAGGCTAGAATATGTGTTTGGATTGCGAATAAGCTTTCTCCACACCATTATCAGTATGAGTCTGGTCATTACACTTGTCGGTGGCATTGCAGTTGGCTTGGTATCAATTGCAGTTTTTGGATTAAGTTCAGCAGTGGAGCTTGAGCCAAGCTTCGACAGCACAGGTCCTTCGCGCTCAGTCCCGTTTGCGCCACCCTGCTTGTTCCCAAAACTAAACTCGTCTCGACCAAAGTCATCGTAGTCTGCATCGTGTAAGTTAATTCAAATTAATAATAGCAAAAACATATATAAATAGCATAGTATATTGGTCTGCAGATGTAATCAAATGAATGAAGCATGTGACAATAAAGACAAATAGACCAAGATTTCAGGGAACTTGCATTGCTAATGACAAACAAAGAACAGAATTCTCATCCTAGAAAAAAAAAAGGAAACATCACATGAATGAGACACAACAAAGCGACAAACAATAAAAAGCCACTTCAAACACAAGCTAATAAAAGAAAATATAAATCCAGGGCAAAGGTCTCCCTAAATGACAAATTCAGTTACATAAAAAAATGACAAACGATTCCATCACACAAACAAGGGATGTATCTCATGTAATCAATGATCATACTTGGACATTAAACATATAAACTAAACTATAACACTATTTCAATCCATGAGTCAAACATACCATTAATCATCAATTTAAATTTGTCATAAAAGTCCAAATGCATTGAAAAAAAATAAGAGCTTTTATACCTGCCCTGAAGACATGAATCCCTCCTTCAGAAACAGGTGAAGCACTTGAACTCCAAACAAACATGTGAACATCTTTACCATTCTCCCCCTTCTTCTTCGTCCCCACCGCAGACGTCGCAGCCACGGGGGAGAAAATCCCGGCATTCGCGGGCGCGGGGTATCCGCTGTGACCCCTCGATTGACCCCCATACCCAACCTCCTCATCGAAATTCGACTGCCTAGGACTCACATTACTCCCACCACCACCATTCCTCCCCCCATTGACCATCGAGTAAAAATCGGTATGACTAAAATTCGACCCCCTCGGCGTCGGGTTCCTCGACGACTGCATCGAGTAAATCTCCGCATTCGTCAAATTCGACGGCCTCGGAGTCAAACTCACCCCAGAATTCACCCCGTGAGACTTCCTCGAAAAGATCTCGGACCTCGAACTCGTCGACTTTCGAACAATCACATGAAGCTTCCCATCGTCACCAACCTCGGCCTCGGTCTGAAGCGGCTCTTTCCCATCTAACGAAATGACATCAGAATCAACTCTGAACGACACAATCGATCCAGCAGTATCGGGGAACTGCTCCGCTATTAGTGTCCTCGCTCCCCTGTACTCGAACAAGAACAGCATCAAAGTATACCAAATGATGCACTGCAGCACCACAATCTGGACCATCAACGTGCCCGAATCGTCGCCGTACATGCCCTTCAACAGAGGGATGCCCATAACGAGTGTGTTGGGCAGTGTCGAGAGTGAAAACAGAGTAATGGACCACTCGAGCGAGCCTCTGCTGCTGGCTCTTGACCAGACAAAGAGGACGCAGAGTACTATGATCTTTTGTAAAGTGTCTGCTGCTATGAACCTGTAGTTCATGGCGTACGGGTCGTTGGTGGAGATGAAGTGGAACGAGAGTAAAGGGACGGCGAACAGAGCGACGAATCTGTTGATGCCTGAGCATTGATCTGGTGTGAAGATTTTCCACCATTTGACTGACCCGTAGGCCAAGATCATGGCCACGTACAGAGGAACAACGGCTGTTAGAACGTGGTATAGGTCTGTTAGAGTGATCATTTTTTGCTCTGTTTTCAAAAGGGTTTTTGTTAGTGTTTGAAAAAAGTTGTAAAGATTGGATTTTTATTGCAACGATATGAATATTTAAGTGTTCTTCAACTACCCTTTTGTTCTCAAGAGAAGTTGTGAAGAAAAAACTATGTATTGGGCTTATTTGATGGTTTTCATTAATGGGTGTGCTTTTAAGAAAATGGTGTGATGATGATGAAAAGCCAGAGAATGGTTTTTGAGGCCTGATTTTCTGGCTGAGTTTGGGAGAAAGGGTTAAGGGTTTTTTTTTGTTTAATAATGAAAACAGAGTGGGGTGAGGGACATATAGGGTGACAGAGGTGATATTATATGTGTGATATTATTATTAATATTTTTTAATGGAAATTAAATGGCAGACAAAGAAATTAAAAGCTGAGGTCTTTTGACAGGGCTTTTTTAATGTCTTTTTGATGGGAGATGATGGGAAAGAGAAAGAAAAAGGTGTCTTTTTACACACTATCAGAGACATTTATGCCATGCAGCAGCAGCAGCTGCAGTACTATGAATATATATGAGTCTTTTTTTTCTTTTGATGAATATATGAGTTGTACTAATGAGATAAATTAAATAGTATATACTAGTTTGTAAAGTTGTTCTGAACCTGCAATTCATAGGTTTCACGGTTGTAGGTTGAATTTATTAAATGTATGTATATCGGTAATTAAGACTATGGATTTTTTTGCAGAAGTGCATTATTAGTCATCCGGTACAAGAATTGCTATAGCATGTTGTAAAATATGATTGTATTGTTAAAGTTCTTTAGTAAATTAGTTGAAAAAGAAGGAAGTAAAACATGCTTATTCTTATAATATTTATGAAACTCCAATGATAACAAGTTTATTTTTGTGTGTATTATTGTGAGGTTTGAAATTATTCAAGTTCAAATACTTCAGTTGATTACAAAACATAGTATTAATATATGTTTTTGATATTGAAGGGAGTGAGTATTTTTTTACAACGGACGACAAAAAAACAGCATATACTATCATTCTCCATGATAGTGAAAAGACCAATTAGCAAAAAAAGAGAAAAAGACCATAAAACATCAGAATGAAAAAGAAAGGGGGCTAATATAAAAAGAAAATAGAATAAACATGTACAGAGACTGGTGTCGGATGTTCAGAACTAATTAACACGAATCATTTTTGTTTTAAATAATTCATGAGTACCATTAATTCACGGTTAATAACATAAAAGCAATTTGTGCAATTTGTGATGATCTCTCCACATTCTTGTAATTAACTTCATCATTTTAGGCCTGCCCTTTGAGACTTTTGTTGTTAATTAGAAATATGCTGCTACTTTTTTTCATTGTCGGACAAAAGATTTGCTTGACGGGCCCAATGAATAGTTTGTCGCTATCTCCTTCCTTAATTTATATGAGACAGTGTTATTTGGCATAAAGTCATGTTTTTTCTCCATTGGCAGCTGCAAAAAGGTTTAGGTAGGGCAGTGAAAAATGAGAAGATAAAGTGGGGATTGGCTTAAATTGCATATATACCAGTTTAATTATATATATTTTTTTGCCTACAACTTTTACATTAAAGTGGGGATCGGACTATGAAGAGTGCTCTCAATCATGTCATGGGATATTAAATATATGAAATGAAATGTTGAAATTTGGTAAAGGTATTTTATGCAATATTACAAAACAAAATGACTAGGGAATAAATATAAATACATGAAAGGGGAGTTGGTTCAGATTTCGTTCAAATTCCAAATGATAAATCGACATAATATTAATCAAAATATTTTAAAGGCCGGTATTAAAACAACAGTATGATAACTATTGGTTTTATTATTGTTATGGTTGTATTATCACTCCCTATATTTACTTCATTTGCCTTGAGTTCTAGATGCTTAGTGCAAATAACATCTTCTTGTTCTTTCACACTTGATGCTTCTATTATCAAAATTAGTAGTTTAAAGTTTTTCTGTGCTTATCTAACAACTTCTTATATTTGTATTTTAAATTTTAAGTTTGTCAATTTTGGGAGATCAAAGTATTTGAACATAAAATGTACGGATGTTTACAACTACACACCAAGTTTTGATGTAATTACATAAACCAATTCCAAGGTTAAGAAATTACAGAGATACCCCCTAAATTTACATAAATCTTACTACAAAGTTCAAAGTTAAAGACATGGATGAAAACTTTCGGTTTTACCCATAGTCAATTTCAATTGAACTTCCATAAAAAAAGTGGACCAAATTACCCTCCACATATGTATATTTTATTTAAATAATCCAACTCTCCCTTCTACATCAACTCTGACACTATTTCCTCCACCTGTGTCGCCACGGCTGCCAATCATCACTTTATCTCCTAACCCAACAATAGTGACGAGTACAACAATGACTACATATCAATTCCATATTTCACAGTTCCGTTCCTTCACACAGTTTTATTTTATTTTACACTTCTTTGCGACGACGACTAATACTCCTTGCGCAACATGATGGGGCCACCTAGATCCACCATATTTTGATCGCATGTGACAGTGGGTTCGGTGGGGGTGGGTTGATTTGGATCGAATGTTTTAGATTTGGATTTTAATATACTAATTTAAACATAGAATACGAATTGTTATAAAAATTTCGATAATTGGATGGGTTTTGGCCTTTTGTTCGATGGGAAAACAACTACAAATTGATTGCATTAAGCAATTTAGTCTTCTGCAATAAACTTACTTTTGTAAATTCTCTAATAATAAGATTACTAATGGGTGTTATTGTCTTTTATATAATACAAATTAGTTAGAGGAGGTATCTTAGTAATTTTTCAAAACTCAAGCGTAGTTTCTACTAATTACCTCTAAACGTAAAAGTTAATAGAACTTGAAGCCCATTTATTTATTCCCTTAAAAGGTTTTTTTAAATGGAGGTGGAACTTCTCTTTATAAGTATAAGTCCAGGCTCTTTCTCAAGTGATGTGAGACACTTCCTTACACGCCCATTAAAAGGCATTCTAAGAGAAGAAATAAATGGGCCTAATAGAATTTGAAGCTCATTTATTTTTTCTCTTTAAAAGGCCTTCTAAGAGAAGAAATAAATGGGTTTCAAATTCTATTAAAAGTAAATTAATAAATTGGAACAAGAGATTTTTATGGTGGAAAGTAGTCCGCTAATTAAGAAGTAGCCGTAACTGTGCCATGCATGGAATGGCACTATGAAACTCGAGTATTAAAATGAGCATGTCATTGTAATTCAAAACTTTCTGAATAAAACAATAAATTCGGCTATCACCAAATATTGGAAAAACTTTGATAACAGCGGAGAACAGATTCAGAGCTCTTTTACCAGTCCGATACAATGCTGACTCCCAAAGTTTTCTTCCCTTTATTCCTTTTTCTTGTTTGGGATTTAATGTACAAATATTCGCAATATCATGAATTAAGGCCATACGTTTCATATCTTACAACCTGAGCATTAAAAGCGTAAAGCAATTGGACATAATTAGAAAACAAAGCAACAATTCACCATCGATAGATTTTTTCACCATAAACATCATAAATTCTTCATATGAATAAATGAAAAAGTGAAGATTGTGCCAATATTATTCCCTTGATGTGGCGTGTTGTCCTTTGGAGGAATCTTGGACAATACACAGTGAACATTAGCAATGTACAAGATTTGATTGGCAAAAGTGTAATAGACCATTGTTTCTGCTAATGTTGTTGCTGCCTATGTGCATGCTAAGAAAGAAAAGAAGAGTTGTGAGAGTGACAAGGCATGACGAAAATGAAAAAGTAGCAGAAAAAGAGGGGAATAAAATCTTGAAATGCTGGAATAATTAGGGCAAGGAATCTAAATAAAAAGCACCTTACATGCGGGACATTCAGCACGTACCTAGCCATTTGTGATCATTGTATCCAAGACAAATGTAATAGACTTCCATTGCCATATGCAACACAACAAAAAAAAAAAAACACTAAGCGACGCAACATCATGGAATATACTTTCTTAGAATCTGAAGAAAGTACACAAAAAAATAAAATCATCTATATTTATAAACAACAAATATGTGATTATAAGCGCACCTCATTTTTCACAATTAGATATGTACCCATTGGAGATATAAGATATTAAAGTGAGATTTTTGGAAGAACAAATATTTATGATGATTGAAATGACAAATTCAACTGGGCTAGCTTGGGCCATTTGCTGGTTAAGAGAAAATGAAGTTAGTATGGAATGGCCACTTGAAATAGCCCAGTCTTCTCAAATGTAATTTGAGGCCCCATCGTATGTAGCCGGCCCGTGATATGCAAGCCATATAACTAACATCTTCAATAGCCAATATACGTGGGCTTGAATATAAATATATGAATGATGAACATGGGTACCTCTTTACCTGGTCCACCAAATAAAGTAATCCACTGTGAAAAACCACGGAGTTAAATAACCTAATTCCGATTTTCCAATGTTAAATATTAGATTTTCGAAAACTTATATCCATCTCAAATGATCATCATCACCAGACATTGAAGAGGCATTTTGAGATGGACAAAAGATCTCAGGTCCTGATTCGCGCTACATTGTGCATCATATAACTACTCACTCTTCATGTTTCAATATTAAAAATATCCACTCACTTTTCATTTTTAAAATCATGAACACGTGTCATCGTCACAATTACTTAGGATAAAAAATGGGAGGTATCAAAGATTTTTTTTTTCCTGCCCGTCAACTACTAAAATCGGGTTGTTTGATTTGTGTTTTTTTTTTTTTTTTTTGAAGAAATTGTTTGATTTGTGTTTGTTTTGGGGTGAAGAAGACTTTTCATCTGTCTTAAACTAATACTTTCTCACGTTACATTCCTTATCAATTTGCGAACACTACTCACACTTGTATATATTTCTTACTGAAGCAATGAGAATAAAATTTACTTTGTATATGTTTCCAACTTCCTCATGGTCTACTACATAAAACCTTATATTTATTTTGATGATAAACACTAGCTTCATAATGCTCCTTAAATTCAAAGTTTTAAAGATTATTAAAATAAAATAAAATCCCTTCAATTAAAATTCTAAGCAAAATAGAACATTTAACAATATAGGGCCAGTTTCATTTTAAATTTATAGATGTTTTCACATTTTTAAATAGAAATATTGGAAAAGGAGTTGTCTTTGTTCTGTCCTTTTTGGGGCTTAAAAGTTTTTTATACAACATGGTGAGTGCTCTATTTTATGTGGTGTTTGCAACTCTAAAGAAAACCTAAATTCTATTTTTTACTTGAAAAAATCCATCGCGAAACGAGCTTTTGTGGTAAGAAAATCTTTTCGAACTAAATACCTCCACAATCTTTGAACTGATATGGACTCGTACTTTTGCTTGTAATCGTCTTTTATTTTTATAAAAATACTTTGCTTTCCGGTTATCCTAAGCAAAAATTACATCTTTATGTCAGGAGTTTTTTGAAAAAATGAATCATCTTATTTTTCACATATCAATCTATCAGCTAATTAGTTTGCCTTTGATTTTATGTGAAACTGAAAGATGGTCTAACCAAGCAATTGTTTGGAAGACTTTACAACGTTTCAGTCTCCATGTTTGACTTGTGCATTGTTAAATTTGGAAGAGAGCGGCTTTATGGAAAATTTGTCTTCTATAATATAACGATGATTTCTGTGAAATGCTTGGCTATTTATCTTTGAATTAAATGCAAAAACTACCCGTGTAATCTCTAATTGGCAGAAAACTCCCTGTGTAATTTGCAAATCTCCTGTGTTATTTAGTCCAAAAAACCCCCTACAAGATGCGAGTGGGCTTGAAAATTTTGATACAAAATTACCTTTGCACCCTTAGTTTCTAAAATTTTGAAATAAGTTAAAAAACAATTACGTATATTCTGAAAATTTGAGAGAAAACACCAGCCCGGAATCGTCACTACCTGTTCTCCATCGCCTCCATGAAACTTTAGCCATGGCCAGTGACTAGCTTTCTCCTCGGCTAATGTTGACGGACAAAATCATTATTTTTATACCTTTTCAATAACCTAAACCCTAGATTTGAAAACATTTTCTTAATATTTGTTAAGAATTTGGTAATCTTATTGACACAATTCAAAATCTCATTTGCTGTTCTGGTGAGATTTGACGTGGGATTAGTTTGAGGTGGCTGGCCGTGGAGGAAGGGATGAAGAAGAAGATCGACCTGATTTTTTGTTTTTGTTCTTATCTATTATTTGATATTTAATTTCTTGTTTTCAAACTTTAAAATTCAAAATATCCTTCCCCGTAATTCTCAATAACACAAAATAAGAATTTATTACGAGATTTGCTTGTATTGCATATCTTTTAATTATTATTAAGAAATTCTATATTTGATAGAAAAAAGAACAGATTTTAGTTTTAAAAGTTAAAAGCTTTTACAAAGGGGCAAAATTGACATTTCACGTCAAGTCAAAGCTAAAAAGTGATTTGGGTGGAGTATGCTAATTTATGAATAACACAGGGGGGTTTGCCAATTAAAATTACACAGGAGATTTTCTGCCAATTAGAGATTACACTGGGGTAGTTTTTGCATTTAACTCATTTATCTTTTCTCTCCTAAAAAGGGATGTTTGTCAAAGTTAACATAGATAGATTGTGTTATTACATTTTTAAAAGTTATTCTTAATTAGAAGTCAAGAATTGTAATTTTTTTAAAATACTTATATTATTAAGTATGTATGTGCAATTTAACAAAAAACCAACGTTTTCTATCCAAAAAACCATTAATTAATCAAGCATTTTGAGAAACATCAAACATTGTTTTTTAAGACTTGTGCTTTTCATAAATTTTTTAAGACAACTAATAATAACAACATAATTGATGCAGTTCACGCGCTAAGCTGAATTCCCTGGTCCCGTTTATACTCGAGCACATTCACGAGTGTGTGATCGAAATAGACATTTTATCCGTGAAGCACGTTCAGCTTATCGATCGAAATCAAAACCAATTCAGAGTCGATACACCAATTTATTGAACAATATTCCAGACAAGAGTTAAATAGTGAGCAATCATTGACTATATATTTATTTTAAAACATCTTTCAACCTGCAACCATTTCATTAAACCATATATTATTTCTTAAGTTGTACAATCTGAACATTTAATCGCCACCCACTATTAAACAAAGACCAAAAATAACTAAGCCAAATTAGAAAAATGGCGAATAGTGTTGCAAGCTTGGAGCCATGGGCTGAGCTGAACAACAAAGTCGTGTTAATTACCGGTGCATCATCCGGGCTTGGCTGGCAATTGTGTTTGGAATTAGCTAATGCCGGCTGCAGAATAATAGCTGCAGCTCGCCGAATCAACCGGTTGAAATCGCTCTGTGATCAGATTAACGGTCAGGTTTCCTCGGATAAGCCGAGCCGAGATCAACCTAGAGCCGTGGCTCTTGACCTTGATGTCGGCTCTAGCGAGCTAATAATCGAGGCTAGGGTGAAAGAAGCTTGGGCAGTGTTTGGAAGAGTCGATGTTCTCATTAACAACGCTGGCGTTAGAGGTACGTACTTAGATACGTTCATGAGTTCATTAAAAAGAAAATTGAAAACTTGTATTTATTTATATATTATTCTCCAAATAAGTTGAAGATCCAAACACAACAGGTTTATTTGTTATTGATTTAGTATAGTCTATGTTTTTCTTTAGATCTCTTGTTTCACTATTTCAATTTGTATCTGTTAATATATATATATTTGGGTGGATCTGTTTTTGATGTGTAGAACGTATTCACGGGCCATTGGACCTGACGGAAGAGGAATGGAACAGTGTAATTAGAACGAACCAAACAGGGACTTATCTAATGTCGAAGCACGTGGCTATTCTCATGCGTGATTCTAATCAGGGAGGAGGTTCCATTATTAATATCTCTTCCATTTCGGGACTTGATCGAGTGCAGTTCCATGGCGGTTATGCCTACGCTGCTACAAAATACGCCGTAAACTCCATCACTAGGGTACAATACTCTCACCTCTTATTTGTTTCAATTTATGGATCAGTCGCCACTATTTCAACATGTTATTGTTTGTCCATAGACGTACAATTAAGATTCATGTATATATGTAGGTTATGGCGATGGAATTGGGGGCGTACAATATAAGAGTAAACTCGATAGCCCCTGCTGTTTTTGAATCACAAATAACAGACGGACTCGTAAAAAAGAGTTGGTACAAAAAATTAAATATGAAGCCGTTAAGCACCGAGGGCTCAATAATGCCAGGATTGACTTCACTAGCTCGATATCTAATTCACGACGATTCTGAGTATGTGACTGGCAACACTTTTATTGTGGACCAGGGTCTCACTCTGTGCGGTGTTCCATTATCCCGCTCCTCTAAGCTTTAGTCTTCAAATCTCTGTGAAATAAATTTAATTTGCGAGTTTCAATCATATGTAATTTTCATGTTGCTGAAGATTCATTCGTTACTAAGTTTGGAGATGATGATTCATAGTATTGGAACTCCTCCTCAACATTTAATTAATACAATATGATTGATGCCGAGTTAAGAGTTTTCCAACATACTGAAAGTATCATTGCGTTATAGTTCACCTACCTTTTTGGTGAAGGCGAATGCTCATTTCTCTTTTAGTTACATTCTCGTGATAAACGAGAAACAAAATTAAAACAAACTTGCTAAGACGCCTTTCTGATAGTGTTCGTCGGTATTTGTTTTTTAGAAAATAAATGTAATGAAACAAGTACCAAAATATAGGTATTTGTTTTTTAGAAAAGAGGTAATTTTCTCAAAGTACTTGTTCATAATCATAATCTTGATGGTCGTGCCCTTACATACATAAAAATTAATACAGAAATAACTTCCAAGTTCCACTGACACTGAAACTACTCACAAGTCACAACTCCTAATTAAAATATTACATAAATAATATGAAAATATTGAATATTAAAAGTTCAGTGGACCTAACTTAGATAATGTAATCTTTAGCCCAACCAGGAGCTGACTTAAGTCTGCTAGCTGGACCTCGCAGCAACAATAGGCCCAACTGGTTGTTGGGCCGTATCACCTCCAAGTCTCCAACGTGAGTCTCTATCCATTCTTAACCAGCCTCATTATATTTAAATTCTCTATTCATTACATGAATGTCAAGTTTTATAGCCTGATGCTAGCTTACAAAGGTTAAATGTTTTTTAAAGCAATTTGTTTCATGCTTGTTACAGTTTAGTTCTCTTTTAATATTGTATCATGGTACTCATTTATTGACCTTCTACGCCTTCTCATTTATGGTTAAAGTTTCTTCTTAACAACGACGCCTAATAAATTAGTAACATGCCATTATGAGTCAGCTTGAACTTTTTATGGACAGCAGTCCAAATATGCTAGCTTTCACCCCTATACCTTCCAATCATTGTTCAAAATTATGCAAATCTTTGATTTTAGGTCGGTAGCATATCAAATTATTGTTTTTTATGTAGAACTTTTTTCTATTTATATATAGTGGTTGATACATAGTATCAAATATCAATTCCCGTGCATTGCACGTGTGCTACATTTAGAAAAAAGAGTATACGCGTCATTCTCCTATTGACCAGTCAACAATTAAGCTGTGAAATTAAATTTTCGGACACTATTTTGATACTTAGTTCAAAATACTCTAATGCAAAAATTGTAATCACAATCTCCAAAAGTATTTCCGAAAACTAACTAAATGAAGAAGATTATTCTGGATCGTAATTGCACATTGACCTATTAATGAAGTCTTAGTAGAATATCGTATAACAACCACCGTCGACTTGGACTACATCTTTTCCACCTTGACCAATCACGATGGAATTTTAATTTAAATATTTAATAAGTTAGATAACTTTTTCCACTAGTATCAGTATGGCCACGTTAATATTCCAAAGTACCGCAGATTTTAATACAATTTCAATAGCTCGCATAGTCTGACTTAGTTAGCACACATTCCAAGAAGTAGCCATGACACTTTCAATTTAAAAATAACAACTAACTATCAAAAATAATCAATCAACTAGAACTATATATATAACTTATCGACATAAAGAGATCCAATTATTTGTTTAGTGCCAAAAACAATAATAGTTGAGATCAAAAATAAAAATGGCGAGTGGAAGTAACAATAGCAATAGCAGCGGCTTAGAGCTAAACAACAAGGTGGTGTTGGTGACCGGCGCGTCGTCGGGGCTCGGCTGGGAGCTGTGTTTGGACTTGGCTAAAGCCGGCTGCAGGGTCATAGCCGCTGCACGAAGGACTGAACGGCTGAGATCGCTGTGTGACCAAATCAACGGTCAGTATTCGTTGAGCGACGGCTCAGATCAAGTAAGAGCCGCGGCTCTGGAGCTTGATGTCGGCTCAAGCGAGCCGATCATTGAGGCTCGAGTGAAAGAGGCTTGGGCTGTGTTCGGGAGAATTGATGTTCTTGTTAATAACGCCGCTGTTAGAGGTATATATATTTTTATCAATTATTTTAGAAGAACATTATATTTTAGATACATCTATTATGTTTCTAAATAATTAGAAGAAAATCGCAAGGAATTATAAGATCACATACAATGTTTAGTTGAACAAATATACATTTGTTAAGACGAAAGAAAGAAATAGATCGTAACTGTTATAGTTAATTTAATGCATAATAGTATGGTGGTTTCTGTTAAATTTAAATTTTACATTAGATATTTGCTAATAAAAATAACATATATAGGAGATTATTGCCAATTATAAATAACTCATATGACTAATTTTTGCAATTAACTCGTTTTTGACTGATATTTACTATTTAGTCAACCCTTTCGTTACGAAACAAAAATTAATGCTTTCACCCTATGTATATTGTATGTAGTTGAAATAAGTCGGTCATGATCTGTGAAAAGTAGACAAGTATAATTGTCACAAATCTTATTATTAAGTCAAATTATGCCTTTATCCCGATTGATGAGGTGTGGACTGTGCAATTTGCTTGCCAGTTATTTTGATAATTCAAGACCCTTATTTTTTTTTTTTTTTAAAAGTTTGTTGGCTGGGGAACCAAAACTTTTAGTGTGAAAAATCTCATAAAGTAATTTGCTTGCTATGTTGTATATATAGGGCGTATTCACGGGCCATTGGATTTGAGTGAAGAGGAATGGAATGATATAATTAGGACAAACCAAACAGGGACCTATCTGATGTCCAAGCAAGTTGCTATTCTCATGCGTGATTCTAAACAGGGAGGAGGTTCCATTATTAATATCTCTTCCATCTCTGGGCTTGATCGTGTGCAGTTCCATGGTGGACATGCCTATGCTTCTTCAAAATTTGCTGTTAACTCCCTCACTAAGGTACTGCATTTTGTACCTGAATTAGTTTAACTGTTGAATTATTGGTAACTTAGTTAATTGATTATATTTATCATTTTCTATTATTATAGGTTCAGGTTAATAGCAAAAACTATATCTGTGTTATACCCAATTGGGAAAAAGAAAAACCGTGTTACTTTAATTGGCAAAAACTCCTGTATTATTTTGGTAGTGGCAAAAAAAAAATAAAAAAAATAAACGACCTCGCGTCCTTTTTTGAACTACAGGAGCGTAAAGTGTGATTTTACTCCTGATTTGCTGACACTATTGCCCCCGTGTATTTTAATGAACTAATATTTGATTTTATAAAATTGGCAATAACCCCCTATATTTTTATATCACTGACAATAATCCCCCTATGCTTTTACAGAATTGACAATAACCCCCTTCTATTTTCGTTTCCTTCAATACGATGTATCAATTTCGTGAGTTTTGGGAAATAAGTTTTAAGAGCATAATGATTTATTCACCCCGTCAACGTTTAAAGCCAATATGGGGACAATGTGCTAATTATCGAGTACTCCATGTGACGTTTGCCAATTAAAGTAACAATAAGGAATTTTTTTTTTTGCCAATTGAAAAGAACACGGGTGGTTTTCGTTTATAACTCTTATTTGTTCACATTCAAATAAAAAAAATCCTGAAACATCTTTTTTTTTTCTTTTTCCCTAACCTTTCTAAAACTAATTTTTAATGTAGGTTATGGCACTGGAGCTAGGAAAGTACAACATAAGAGTGAACTTAGTAGCACCAGGAATATTTGATTCCGAGATAAGCAGTGGTGTGGTGAATAAAAGCTGGTTCAAAAAGCTTATGTTGATTATTCTCCCTTACAGCACCGATGAGTCAATAGTACCAGGAGTAATTTCGACAGTTAAATACTTAATTGATGACGACAGTCAGTACGTCACTGGCAATACTTTCATTGTGGATGCCGGTCTCACCTTACGTGGCATCACCCTACGTGGTGTCCCATTATACTCTTCTAATCTTTAATTTTTCATTTCCTGTCCAAGAATTTGTGATTGGGGACCGATGATGATGAGATGATCTATAATCGAGCTGTATTAAAAATATTTTATGTCCCACTTTTGTTCAAAAGTGTGATTGATTATTAGATGTGACAATTCAAATACTTCCACCAATAGGTTATGTCTCTAAGTTTATTGTTAAAACTTAAAACTAGACAAATAGTGTTATGTATCGTCTTCCCCGGCATGCTCAGCCCACACCGACACCTTAACCCACAACCTATGTATAAGGCACTTGTTGCTTCCGGGCTTTCAATGAATTTTTTATGTTCTCAATAATACGAATTATTAGTTTTAAACTTTTAATGGATTTTTGTAAGCGTCTTTACTGTTGTACCCTAAAAATAACTAATAAGCATTTGTGGCACATTGAACACTGTAATTACAAATTTAACAAAATGCACTCTAGAGATGTATAAGGTGCACCCTCAAAGTTGAAAATGTCGAAATCGGCATGCCAATTTATACATTTTTTTTAAATGACAACCAATTGATTTAGATTCAATTAATTATTCGGTGATAATATTAAATAAGTGATTATTTTATTTAAAATCAAATAAACTAGTTTAAAAATAATTAGTGCATTACTTAATTTATTTTTAAAAGAAGAATAACTAACTTGACTACTTCAATTACGAGATGTCATTTTCTATAATTTTAGTAAATTTTATTTAATATCTTTTATGAATTCTGAGTTAATTATAATTTTAAAACTGATTTTTAAGGGCACTCTAAAAGTGGAAAGGAAGGTAAATGATAAAACACAAGAATGTCTTGCATAAGCACTTTAAATATAAGAAAAATAGATAATACCAAAAATACCCTTCACTAAATGAACTAAATCACTTAATGCAAAAAAAAGAAGAAGTAATTCTAGGATTTACTTAGCCAAAATTGATCGTTTTCGGGGCGCAATTGGCTAAAATTACAATTACGAAATGCAATGTGTCACAAATGATTATTTGGAGTGAAAAAAACACTCCTTTTGTAATCTTAACAGTCATTGTTTTAAGAAGATTGGAGCTTCATTAGCCGCTTTTGGATAGGAACGAATGACTTACCCGGCTTGCCTGTTTTGTTTGTAGAAGCCCAACTACGATAAGAAATCAAAGGAACTTGCTTTCTCCTAGACCCATAGGATTTGCAGAAAAATCCAAAAATAAACAATTAAAAGAGGAGCGAATGACTCAGATTTGAAATTGACAAATTAAGCAAAATCTGATTTCAGCAGAACAAATTTAAAAAAAAAAAAAAAAACCGCCAAAATTGCCAAAAAAAAATTGGTTAGAGGACCAATTTTGAAAGATGTTGTAACTTATAGAACTAAAGTTATCTAAATAACATTTACACGACTAGTTATAAGAAGTGTCAATTTAGAGGACTATTACTGTCATATTCCCATTAAATTATTAAAAATGGTTGTAGCTTTTTGTAGGAGCTCCTAAACATCACGTAACTTATATATTTGCATCTCCAACTAACAAAAAGTCCCAACGGATAAGTTCGCAAAAGGAGGAAATAGATTAGAGATGATTAAAAATAACAATAATCACATCAAATAATTGTTCTCAAACCATTTACTAGCTCAACTATCACTCGCGTTTGAATTGAGTTTCATATTCAGCTCTTTATTGCCACTCTAATTTAATTTCATCGTTGTTTTTTATTATTATTATTATCGCGAATCACAGCTCAATTCGAGTTCTCTTCAATTAGGTTTCAACTCGTAAAATCAGAAAAAAAAAATTATATAAAAAAAGTTCAATGTTATTGCGAAAATCTGTGAACAAATTATCGAGCTGGAGATCTGCACCGTCGATAAATTTCCCCCGATTGAAGATCTCTTTATGCGACGAAATGGAAGTCAACGCTGACGCCCCTCAAAAGCGTGCTGAGTGAGTCGTTTTAGGTTTTTTTTTTTTTTTTTTTTTTTCTGTTTAATTTGTGAAATTCATATGTTGACTGCAATTATTGATGTTTATGTACACATCACATTAGTTTATGTATGTATCTCTAGCTTAGGGTTAAATATCTACTCAATGGCTTAAATTGGGACTTTTGTTGATGAAGAATAGCAATATTATGCGAACAAGAGACTCATGTTAAAAGCTTAAATTTGTCGAAATTTTTACGGTATCCTCTAACTACTTTGTAATGTACTCGGTTGGAGTTTAGACCATATGCCACTCTTAGAACTGATAGGAATTTATTTAGTAAGTTTTGTCTCGTGATGAGATTTCGAAAGTTTATTCCTGATGTTACTTATCGTGTTACCGTGGAACATGCTTTATCGTCAGTCTTCTAATAGCAACATTGGAAGTGTTCTTCTCTGTAGCAAGGATAACTGGAAATCGTCTTTGCTAAACAATGAACTAAAGAGACCGCCGCTGTTCAATTTTCTCTCCAATGGAATGACCGGAGTAGTCAGGCTTGGAGGCCGTAGCATGCTAAATAGTCACTACTACAGCTCCCACTACCATGCTACAGGTGTGAAACACCAGGTATCTTGCCATATTTGCCTGCTTGTTGTCGGTAGGTAATAGATGGAGAACGCTTTTCTCAAGAAGAGTGTAGCACGTATTTTAACTTTAACGAGAATTTGAATAGCCATATTACACCTTGATATTTAGTTGACCAAATTCATGGAAGCAGCCAATACTTTGTTGTTACTACTTCTTATTGTGTACGTTTTTCCGTTGTTTTAGTTATCTCTTAGCGAATTTGTTGTCTGATCTTGCAGCTGTTGAGTTCTGTTCCCAATTTTGTGAAGATAGTGGAAGTTGGCCCGAGAGATGGACTGCAAAACGAGAAGGAGATTGTACCTACTGCTGTGAAGGTTGAATTAATAAAGATGTTAGTTTCCTCAGGGTTGCCGGTTGTTGAGGCTACTAGTTTTGTCTCACCAAAATGGGTACCCCAGGTAAAGATAGATTTTCAGAATTATCTATGGATCTTTACATTTGCATTTGCCAGTGAAGACAACACTTTCTTGGAGGCTTTTATCAACAGCTCAGAATAATGTGTCGTAGCATCTCTCATGAATCGAATAAGATGAATCAGAAAGTGAAAAGACCAAAAACTAACCAATTCAGGATAATAACACAATGACATTCAATTTGCACAGTAAAGGTGTTTTACGACCCAATAAGCTCATTTATGTGTTCTACTTGAGCTGCTGTTTCAATCTTGAAGTTGTTTATCTTTGTTTGGCATACGCAAGCTAGCTGGTATAGATTGAACGTTGGATTCATGTGACGTGGATTCCTTGGGGTGCATGCAAGTTTGAGGAAAAAAAAATTTGATACCATGTTTCTGTAGTTACTCATGGTTGTTAGAAAATCATTATCTGATTTCTTTTCATTATAAAACTTTGCAGTTAGCCGATGCAAAGGATGTGATGTCAGCTATTCAAGGCATTGGGCATTCTAGATTTCCAGTTTTGACTCCAAATATCAAAGTAAGTTACTTTTATTTGGTGATTGACATTCAACAAGCACTGATATAAGGTGATTTAGGATTTTAAAATCTTCCATGGCTTTGTTCCAGGGTTTTGAGGCTGCTGTAGCAGCTGGAGCAAAAGAAGTGGCTGTCTTTGCTTCTGCATCAGAGTCTTTTTCTCAGTCAAATATAAATTGCAACATCAGAGATAGTCTCGCTCGTTACCGTGATGTTGCCCTTGCTGCTCAAAATCATGCCATTCCTGTTCGTGGGTATGTCTTGAAGCCGTGATAAGTCTCTTGCTACTTCTAATTCGTAACTTCTTGAGTCTTTCAACGATAATGAGATCCTTCTGGAGTCGTGTGAATGTCTTGAGCCATGCTAAGTCTCTAGCTATTTCTAATTTGTAACTTCTACAATCATTGTGATAATAAGATCCTTTCTGCTTACAAGGTGAGACTGCTTCAGTCAAATAACAGTTCTTTTTTTTTTTTTTTTTCCTTTTTTATTAACTGAGAACTTGAATACCGTGCTGTATAACTCTTATTATTAGTTCCTGGTAGTTGTGAACTGCTGCTGGTATAACTACAATCGTGCAATTTGAATTGTAGGATGCCTATGTTTCTCTCAGATGTTTGTGCATGTTTTGCACCAAGACATCTATTGCCATCACAGATACTACACCTTTGATTTTTCCTGATGTATTGGAGCCTGTTGCTGGAGTCGGGACAGGACAGTGCTCGATTGCCAATTTCTATAAGTTCATCTATATTAGCAAGATGACCCTGGTTAATTTACACTGTTATCTCATATTTCTATGCAATTCTTGTAGTCCTCCGAAAGTAACTAGACTGTAAGATGGACGATTGGACTCATCAGAATTGAATCTTGTATTTTTTCTGGAAACTCAACATTCGACTGGCCTGTCAGACTTCAATGAACTTAAGTATTCTTGAAAACTTTCCAGAAGCATAGTCTTTTAGCAGTATCTTTGATTGCTTTGGAATTTTGATGCCATTGTTAATTAGTTTGCCACAATATTGTACAATAGCATTGGCATATCATCTGACGTCTGTTCGAGGATTAACTTCATTAAGATCAGTCTTTTCATTTATTAATTTTGAGGTGCTAAACGTCCGCAAAACTTGATTATGATAATTGTCGAAGCCATTATCCTCTCATTTGCAAATATTATTAATTTCTAGTTGAATTATAAGAATTTTCGGAAACCAGGGAATTGGATTCTAATTTTAGGACATGGTGCATAATTTGTCAGATACATCTCATGTGTTGTGGGTTGTCCAGTGGAAGGAGCAATAGCTCCATCATCAGTAGCATATGTTGCTCAAGAACTTTGTAACATGGGATGTGCTGAAATTTCTCTTGGTGATACAATTGGTGTTGGCACTCCCGGTAAATGAATCTACCTTGCTTGTAGAAGCCCAACAATGAACTTCTTTCCGTAAATATCCAACTGTTAGTAGCCCATGAGAAGTTTTCTTTCAAATATATAGCATACACCTGTAACTCCTTCAACGACTTATTCTTTATCGTTTCACTACACGTGATTTTATTTTGCTCAAAACATATTATATGCAACAGTCCCAAGATTGGTTTCAGAATTTGCCCAAAGGACTTGTTAAAAAGTTTGCATCACAAATATGTCCATCTGTATCCGCTGCTTTGACTTTACCAGATGTTCACTATTATCTACAGAGCTATGTGTTCTTATATCGATTCATTTATACATCAGGTACGGTTATTGCAATGCTTGAAGCTGTTCTTAAGGTTGTTCCTGCAGAGAAGCTTGCTGTACATTTTCACGACACTTATGGGCAAGCACTTTCAAATATTCTATTGTCCCTCCAAGTGAGTTGTCCTGGTAGCTGGGTTTTCAGAAAGAACCTCCCTTTCCTGTATCTTCTACATAGACTGTTTATAGTCTCATTAGAATTCACTTGCTAGATATATACTGGTTAAGCGCAAACTGAAGAATTTTGAAGAACTTGATCTTTATGATCAGGCTGGAATAGGATATAATATTTAGGTATATAATGGTTGTAGTGAGTGAATGTTATATCATGTTTGACCTTGAAATAGCAATGCGTTGGCCATTCACATCAAGTTCTTGATCCATTGCGAGACATGATTCAGTGTTTCCTCCGGTTGTTGCTCAATAAGTGAAATGTGTCTTTTAAAACCCGTTTTACAGTGTCTTGAACTTTTTGGGTACTGTATGCTCTTTTATTTCAGTTCTGGTCCTTTAACTTGGTTGTATTCGTTGCAGATGGGTATTAGCACTGTGGACTCCTCTGTAGCAGGGCTTGGTGGTTGTCCCTATGCCAAAGGTGCTTCAGGGAATGTTGCCACGGAGGATGTTGTATATATGTTAGATGGTTTAGGAGTGAAAACGGGTGTGGATCTCAAGAAACTCATTTTGGCTGGAGACTTTATTTCTAAGCATTTAGGCCGCTCTTCTGGTTCTAAGGCTGCAATCGCCTTGAGCAGAAAATTAGCTAATGCATCTAAGCTTTAAGGTATTTTCCCATGCCTTGGATGAGAATAATCAGGAATTAGGTATTTATGTTGTATCGCCTACCCAAAAGAAATGTTGTATTCTCGTGTTGCTTTTGCACACTGTTGGATCTTATTCTACTAATTTTTGACTTGTGTATATACTGACATTTAAAACATTGTAAAGTTGGATTGATCAAAGTTGTTTTGTGAATAAAATGATGAAGGCAGCCAATGAATTTGCAACGTTGTGATTCAAACTGTCTACCGTTTTTGTTGTGTCCTTTGTAATATATGATATGATCACTTTGTAATGAATGTATACGCCTCGTATATTTGGTTTCCTTATTAAGTTACGACGGCCATTTCCTGCAGAGAAGGGTATGGGCACTTGCTTAACACAAATTCTCTCATGCCACTGTCACTACGGTCCTTTTTGGATATTGCTCCACCATTGTCCACACTATCATTGGCAGAGTTGAGTATCTTTTGGTGGTTGTATACCTTTAAACTCTGGGTATTAATTGCACTGCCTGAATCAATGGTATGGGTCCTTGTGGTTTGTGATTTGGGTTACTGATTAGACATGACAAAGAATAGCCTGGTATTTCAGCTTCAAATGAATCAAAACAGGTTCAACTATTCTAACCTGCTTTATTTATTTGTTTTTTTTTTTTTGCTTTCTAAAGCTGCATGTGTTTGTGACTGCCAGCTTAGGAAAAAAGAATCACGAGTGAATGAACCATGAGAAAATTTTCATGACCACCAGCCCATGATTTTATAGCAATTATTTGTCTTACTACCTCTATTGTTGCTATATGTATTTTTTTACACACATGTAAATGTTATTAGTTAGGAAAAATTGCATAAATCTTCCAATTCTACGGACTCTCAGACTGTCGACATCCGCCTCTCGTACCAGGTCCGATACTGATCAGTGCTATCTGTCCAAAATTTGGATAGCCTGGTGAAGTTCACCAACAAAAAATATGCGCACTAGAGTAGATTTCTCGATGAATAGCTATTGTAAAAAATTAAGAGTATTTTAAAACTGAATATTTATCACTTGCTGCCCAGCCCATTGATTTGAAGTTGAATTTTATGTTTACTCTGTCAATCCTGGCCTTTTTTTTTTCCAGGCCTTTTTTTTTCCTGGCCTTTTTTTTGTTCTTCAACAGATTGAAAAAGTACCCTCGGATTCAGCACAAACTGCGGTGTTGACCTCGAAAAGTAAAAACTGGTCCGAACGTCAAAATTATGATACATGATATGATTGATTCTCAACTTTTGTTAGATAATAAAGTTCTTAACTTTGAAAGTTGACGGTCATACATTACGACATGTGTGATACCAGCATGATGTCAAATGAGGTTCTGCGGAAATGTGTGATAATCAGCTTTATTAAAAAGCAGTTTCTCTATTAATTTGGTTGGCTTAGGAAATGAGTATATTTCTTTGATATTTCTTCCATATTAAGTTTATTATAATTTATGTGTTCATGGTCAATCAAAACGAATATGCCCTTTGGCACACAAAAAAAATCACTAGATCGGGGCAGTTAATTACTGCAACGTAAAAGAACCGGTTCCGTTCATTTAATATTGTAGCCGCAGCTAGCCACACAATCTGATGTTGTAGTTTTCAGAAAAATCATTGCCAAAAATTAATTTTGAAGAAGCAACAATAAGAAAATAGTGAAAAAAATTTGAGTGGTTAAAGATTGACATCATTTATTACCCAGTACAGATTTTAAGCCGAAAGAGATTGAGGTGGTGGGTCCTAAATATTTGAAAAAGTCACTGGAACTTCGTGATGTGCATTAAGTGCCCTCGGTTTCTACTCAATGTGCAAATACAGGGACAGTGGCAATATGAATAGTGACGCGTGCTCGAGTTAAAAGGTGCATAAGTATCATTTTCAGATTTTCATGCATTGATTTTCATAGATACTTACACGTGTACATCACACATGTGCCCAATTTACTAATTCTACGTATTAAAATTGTCATCATTCCAAATTCATGGAATAAATTATCCATGATTCGTCAGAGATAGCCTCTCTCGAGCTCAGTTTAGTTCAAAGGAAAGTGAAAGAAATAAAAAAAAAAAAAAACATATTTTATTTTTCAACTATTCAGTTAAATTCGAGTTTTCAGGAAAAAATGTTTAGCATGAAAAGTTCAAATTGATTAATGTTCCATCGAAAATGCCATCTGAAAAAGATGTAGAGAAATTTAGAATAATATTAATTCTTTGGTGGAAACTTTCTTCTTTCTGCAAACACGAAAAATAGGAAAATATAATCTATAAGCTATATAAATTAGTCATTACTCATTTTCTTATTCCATCACTATATTTTGTATTACCACAATATAAATATTTTTGACATAATTTCTAAACTTTACATAAATAGTATTTAGGAAAGTGATTAATAAGTTATCCGATTCAACAACACAAGCATAAGAAAATACATTTTTGTTTCTTATGGATTTTTCATAATTTATGAATTTTCGATTTTTTAAAGTTGATATTGACAATTTTTTTTTTTGTTTGTTTAACAGTTAATAGTTTGTTGTGTATTACTTATGTTAGATTGATTTATCATATTTTGAGCACGTAAGTTTTGTATATTATAGCAAATAATTTTAATTGTTAATTATTATGGAATAAAGATATTTTCTTAATGTAATATGAAAAAGAATTCATCAACAATGAGGAATCGAGAATAGTTAGTGATATACATGTTTAGAGCATAAATTAAAAGGACCAAATTCAAAGAAAACGAAGAAAAACAAAATCAAAGTAATCTTTTCTTTAAAAACTAATACTTTCTTTCCCTTTAACCGGCCCCTAGTTTCCGTGGAAAAAAAAAACCGAGCATTACAGTATATAACTTTACTTATAAACTCATAATATGTTGCAATAACAAGTTACATTTGAAATATGAAATAAGTTAAAATTCAAGAAATTATGTGCAGGAACATTGATTGAATTTATGGTAGTGCAACCTCTTGCATCAGTCAATATCTCGTGTTCAACTCAGGAAAATTGAATTGGGCACATATGATTCCATCTCTTAAAATTCTTGTACTAAATATGGAAAATAAATTGACCAAATGAGAAAGTGAACAAAAGGTCTTTTTAGGTAGATATTCCTTATTATGCTTTAATAGGAAATGTCATGGCTAAGAAACCACCAGCAAAAAACTCAGAGACGTATTCATTATACACACCACCAACCACATTTAATGGCATTAACCCCAACAATTAATTATATAGGTACATGCAAACAAATAAACAACAATTATTGTTTTATATCTATCTTTCAAAATCAAACAAAAAAATAATATTTATTATCTCAACCAAATATCTGAGGATAACTTCCATATACAACATCTAATTAAAATCACTAAATATATAAAATGGCATCAAATAGAAAGTAAAGCTCAAGAACTAAAACTAGGAAAAAAAGAAAAGTCAAATCTTTTGTACTAGTAATTAATAATTATCTATTGTGTAGAGGATTGGGACCTGTGGAGACTCTTCTCTTCTCAGCACCAAAGATTTCATCTCCATTATTATTATGCATGTTCTTGTCTTTTGCAGCTCCATTTCTTCTATGGATTGTGACAGCATTTGAGGCAGAATCTTTGGTGAATCTCTCATTCGCATCTGCAAAACATAAAAGAAGAATGAAGCAGTACAAGAAAATTACAACTTCTCTTCTAATTCTCATGGCATGGGATATTTTTGTTGAACTAATTAAAAAGGAAGATTAGTTGTTTTATAATAGAGAAATGGAAAATGAGAGGACTTTTTTGTGATTGTTTCTATTTGTATTTATATATGGATGGTGCCTCGGAGTTTGAAGAAGGAGCTAAGTCAAAATGTTGTGTGGAGAGAGAAAATAAATAATGTGCATAGAATTTGGTGCTTTTTCTCTAATTTGGAGGAGTAAAGTTTTTTAATTTGGTTGGGAGCTTTATATATATATAAATTTGTTTCCTGGTTTCAGAGCCACTACACACAATGAGAGAGAAAGGGAGAGGGAGGTGGAGCGTTTGCTAACTTAAATGAAAAGCACATTCAGAAGAGAGAGAATTAAGAGCAATCATTTTTTTTGTTGAGATATTTTCTTGGCTTTTTGGGGAGTGCTTAGAGCTGTGAGGAACATTTTGTTAGTGGAAACCTCTAAGATGTGTCTATAGTCTATGTATATATATATAGCATCCATTGCCCTTTTGTGATTTTCAAGGAAAGGCAACATATTGTAAAGTTTAATAACTTTCTGAAGATAATTCTTTTGTCTTTACGTCCGGAGTTCACAAATAATAATAAAAAATATTGTTAAGTTTAGGGTTTTTGGCACAACATCGATTTTGTTTCATGAAATAGGTTCGTTGCGTCTTGTAAAAAATAAATGAGCAAATTATCTTTGTGTTATGTTAAAATAGGCGCATCACTCCAGTATGAAAAAATAGAGGCAAACTACGGCTCAATAGTATACTAGAGAGACATATTATCTCTATATGCACTTTTATACTTTACAAATTAAATAGCTCCTTCTCAACGCAAGTGCTAATGGAGTTGTGTGCTACTTTTTAAAATTATATTTGGAGCTAGAGGTAATTGTCTATATTTTTATCGCGCGAAGGCAATTCTCCTATTCTATATAACACAAGGGCAAAATGTCATTAACTTTAAATTTAATATATTCAAATTATGATTCAACGATATATTAAATGATAACTTCCATATCGTACTAATTAGTAATGTATATTGTGAGCTTATCTACGTAAGATTCTTGAACCTACTGCTTAAATTATTTGATTTCTATCAGAAAAGACCACAAATACATCAACTTATAGCCTGATTGGTTGCTATCATGTTTCTAACTTTCAAATTAGGGATTGAGCACTAATTACTAAACTTTCCTTTTTAAAGTATATATGTTCACTAATTACCCCATTTTCTGTTTAATTATCATGTAACCCCATTTTCAATTCAACCATCTTTAATATATTCTTTGCGTTTAATTTTCCATAATATAATGATCAGATTTTCATCTTTTTCAATTCTGCTGCCGTGAAGTCTAACCACTGCAATCAATTAGTCAGAAAAGTATGAAAAGAACCTTGTACAGTATTAATCGTAGCAATAATTATATCAATTGCCCTGAGATTTTAATCAATGAACTAGGTCCATCAAAAATGCTATCATTCATTTCTCCAGCTCAAGAAGAGCTGAAGTCTGGAATTGACCATTTTAATTTAATATCCAGCGGAAGTTTCTATGATACTTGAGATGATATAATACTAAGGGTCAATTGTGTTTTGCTCCTTAAGGTTTGGGGTGTTTTGTGACGTGTCCCCTTACGTTTCAAAAAGAATGCTTTGGCCTCTAACGTTTGTAAATAAGTGCAATTTCTCCACTAATGTCAAATCTAATGAATGAAAAGATAGCCACGTGGCAAAAATGAACGGTAGATTAAAGACTGAGGGGCAAATTTCAAACATTAGAAGACAAATTGCTCTGTTTGAAACGTTAGGAGGCATTTTGCAAAACACCCCAAACGATATGGGTGATCGCAATTGACCTTAATACTAAAGTCGAATCGGAGTCATTCACTGCTTGTGATAGTTTTACTCATACAATTATAAGTTAAAAACATTAATAAAAAAAGAGGCATTTTTTATTATGCGAAAGAAGAAGAAAGAAATCTTATGTGCATAAAAGAGAGGACAAAAACTAAAGTGTTCTGTACAAGCAGCAAAAGATCTCTTTGTGAAAAATAAATAGACAAAAAGAATTATGCGCATAACAGAATTGATGTTTTTTCTCTTTAAAAAAATTAGAATTTTTTGCATATTTATTTATCACATGGAGTTTTCTTACAGCTTATGCTAAACACCGGGAAATTTTGTGCTTCTTTTTTTTCTTCATAGAAATTACTTTGCCTCTTGTGTGTGTAATGCAATGGGGTATTTTGCTATTTCCTCATAATTGGATTATGAGCTCATGAGTACTCCCCGTAATGAAGGTCCTAAACTGAAGCTATATTTGCTACTGTTGTAAACAGAATCGTCAAAATGCTGAGGAAGGGATATATTTTCTCTCTTTGGTTTGTTCAAAAGATTAAAAATCATTTATGTATTAGAGGCAAAATGCTACAGAATAAATAAATAGGCAAACCCCTTTCTCCTCGCCGTGACGTTTTTTCTTAAGAGGGCAAAAAAACGAAAAATATAAACTTATAGAAAGTCTTTTTGCTTTTTTTAATTACTTGTCTCATATGGGTAATTTTGCCTCTTAATTTAATTTAATTTAATTTTACCAAAAACCCACATGCATGTACAGAACTGATTTGTTGCTTAAGAGAACTTGTCACCATCTTTATCAGCTTGAAGTTTGAGCTACCTGCAGATTGTCTTAGGAGTTAGGTCAAATCATAAGGAATCCTTTTTAAACAAAAACAATCACTATATGTATCAATAACTATTAAATTCTGGTTTAACTACACAAATATCTCTGATATTTGACTGAATAGTAAATACATACACTTTTAAGCTTGTAGAAACGATGGAGAAATATCTAAGCCTTAAAGATGTCTCTGTAATTATGCTAACTTTTAAAGAGTTTTTTTTAAGTTTTATATGAGGTTTATATTTAACTTCTTCATATTTAGTTAAAGTACTGAATATTAGAAAGTGCATTTTAAATTATTCCGGAAAAAAACAGCGGATAGTTCGTCTTTCATTTGAATAAAAGAGGCGGATTAGTTGAAACATGCACACATTAATGAATGGAATAAAACTTGATGATGCAAATAAATTAAGATTAATGTAGAATCGACTATAGTACATAAATATTATATATATTGACAGTCGAACATTTCTTATGTAATCAAAATCTTGCAACCAAATACAAGGGAAACTATAATAAATTTAGTGAAATCACTTAAGTACATGTAGGAAGAATGTGTATATATATTTATACATGCATAAAGATTTTATACCTAAATTAAGCATAGGCGTATCATCATTTGATCATAGACTCGAACAAATAAGAGATTAGCTAGCTGAGGGGCCCAAAAAAAGGAATTACTAATTATATAATTAGAATTTTATGAACTAACTTTCTTTGGAGAAATGATGTTGCCTCTTACTTCCTTTCCAAAAGTAACAGTCGGTGAAAGTTACAATTGCACACCATATTATTATCTTTTAAACCAAAAAGTAGGATCAACTATCTCGTACCACATCCACACCCGAAGATTGTCAAGTACTCCATCTCAAGACTTGTTTAACAGAGAGCTTACCTTCGCGTAATTAACCATAACCTTCGTCATCATCTAAGAACTTCATAAAAGTGCAAAAATATTTGATAGAAGAGGTAAAATTACTATGTCCATAAAAGTGCAAAAATATTTGATAGAAGAGGTAAAATTAGTAAATTACTATGTCAATTGCTACGAGAAACTTTTTTTTTTTTTTTTTTGTTATACCTAAAATGTTAGTTGAGGAGGTGCAAACACCAATGGCTTGCACATAGCTAGCAAATATGAAATATGAAAAATCGCCTCTTTACTGAATGGGAACACCATCATTACGCCTAGCAAATGAATATTTCTCTACAAGAAACTATCGTTTCCTAGATCTTTCTCATCTTGTCTTGCGTCTCTTTTTCTTTGTTTCCCACATATCTCATAATTTTAGAAATTTGATTAAAGTTACGGTCCTACGTACTATCATTGGAACATCAAATCCAACATGAAATTTCATATTATGACGAAGTTCCTTCAAATACTTAGTGACCAATATCACTTACATTTAAAATAACTGATATTTTAGTAAAGCGGTTTTAATTTAGTGTCATTTCTTAAATACGAGTTTGGACGTGCACCAATTAACAAATAATCACATACTCGATTTCGTATGTCCTTGTGTGCGTTATGGAATTTAGATATTATATTACTAATCTAGTAATCTGGTTAAATATTACATAGAGGATGAAAATTTACATTCTTAAAATCAACCATATGGCTTTAATTTCTTTTTCCGTGGTAGTTTCATCTGGACCTGTTATGTCTCGACTCTCGAGTAAGACTCGGACCTGACAATAATCAATTTTTGAGTCCGGGTCCGGGTCCAGACCCGGACTTGGACCTACCAAATTTCTAAATGCGGATCACCTCTAAATCCCAAACCCCGTCTTTGTTATTAAATATTGTTCATTTTTACTTGGCAGGGTTTACCTTGTATATATAAAATTCTGGCTACATGATTTAAAATTTGTCCAAACGACGATTTAAACCAAGATGTTAGTTCGGGGCTTAAAATTCATTTCCAACTCTGACTTTTTGTCGGCAATGAATCTTCTATTCCACTTTTGTATTCCACTCCATGTCTCAATTTAATCTCCATCCTCCATATTTTAAATTAATGACACATGTCATCACCACAACTAGTAAGACATGTAGTGGAACAAAAAAGTGGGACATAGAATCCTCTCATGTTCTTGTCAAGTTAGTAACACTTGCTTTTTTTTTTCTTTTTTTTTTTGATGACAAATTAATATCTTAATTGTTGGTTACAAAAAGTAAGTAATCACCGTACATGCTTATTCTATTTTATATCACATATTTTTTCTGATGAATTTATTATAACAATTGCGAAACGAAATATTCTATAACATATTATAAACTTTTTGAACATTTTGTAACACCAAAAGGTAGCCGGTTTCAATTATAGGATCCAATTCTATTGAATTAACTTATTATCTTTTTAATTCTATAGAAAGGCAACCATTTACAAATATTGATAGATTTTAAAACGACGGTAGATATTTTAATTAAGAGTAAGATTAAATTAATTATATATGGACAATTTAAACATCTCTCAAGTTAGTCGGGAATAAGGCTTGTAAGAAGTTTGTTTAATATTTTAAACAACTTAAAAATTATTTGTTAAGAGAATTTCTTTTAGGGTGAAGAAATCAAGCGAAGCAAGAAGAGAAAAATAAGAAGAATGGATCGGGTACTCGGGTTAGACTCGACCCGTCTATGCGGGTACAAATTGGGCCTTCATGCACATTAAACAGGTTGGGGGTCCGGCAAACACGAGTCTTCATGTACGGGTCTACATCGGGTCCGGCTCCATATTCAGACATGATCGCTATTTTTGAGTGGGAAATGATTTGGGTCTGGGTCCAAGTAAGACCCTAGCTTTGATAAGACTAGTTTATCTGAATGTTAAAATTCATCAGAGAGTAACTTCATGGAGTTACTGAATGCCCGAGTACTCCTTGGAAACAATTTGAGATCTGTTGGGCCTTGGGTTGGGCTAAGCCTTGATTTCTCACTAGGCTTGTATTCTCACTGACCAAAAACTCAATAGGTACTTTCAAAATTCTCATTTAATTGCTCACATTTTCCCATAAGAAAAGAAAATGATAAACAAAAAATAGCCGCTATTCTCCTCCCTGAAACATTTCCTCATCATGATTCATGTCATGCCCCTTCCTCGTCGTTTACACAATTAACTTGTTTTTAAAAGTAGTTTCTCATCTAGCTAATTTAATCAGACTTTTACGAGTTGTATTCTAGTTTAGCTCAACTTCACTTGCATAATTACATTGTGATTTCATCGAGTCACTTTCCTATATAATTGAATATATGATAAACTGATAAGTAACAAAGGCACGACAAGGCTAAACTTTGTCGCTTATAAAATTAATGTTGTTAAGCTTGCTTGATTAATTCCAAAGTTTCTTTTGCGATATTATGGCAACAAATAGGGGAAAAATCATTTTTCATACCATAACTTGGCACGATTTTCACTTTCATACATTAGTTTGACACTCATCAATTTGCATACTACATATTGGATACTTTTTTCACATTGGTGCTTCGTCGCCAAAAAAGTACAAGGTGGCATCCGGTGAATCCAGATTTGGAGATTTAGACCGAATCCAACCTTACATCTCAGCATATTCCACTTCAATTGAACGTACGTTTTCGACATCGAAGTACCCAATGTGAAGAAAATGTTCAAATTATGGTATGCAAATTGATGGTGCCAAATTAAGGAAGAAAAAAGAAAATTGTGCCGAGTTATGGTATGAAAAATGATTTTATCTGGAGAATACTAGTCCAATGATCATTCAATGCGAAACAAAAATATGTATGTGCAGCTGCTAATAATTTGTGTAAGGACTAAGGAGTATACCTTTTTAAACCAAATTAAGATGAAATGTATCATGTCTTTGCATAACTCGAATAGTTGATAAATTTAGACATTGATGAACACAGAAACAAGGACTTGAACTAGAAGAGTTTCAGACTTGAGTGTGTAGTTCAAGTTTGGTTAGAAACTGTTTCATTAAAGATGCAGAAGAATTCAATTCATCTCTCATTCAAATGCATGTGTCCGATTATTTCTTGACATATTATTGCTCAACACATCTAGACGAGTCTAACGGAAGGATTTCTTCCATTCACTATCTCATTGAGTCGTGGAAGTGGCTTCCCCCCAACAAATGAACTGAACAGAACGAGCGATCTCTCTGGCTGAGAAAACGGTGCTTCGTGAGAAGCCCCTCTTATAGTAGCAAACGATAGAAAATCACCGTACGCTTGTGCCCAACCAGCTACCTGTAAATACAAATATTGCATGAGTCTTAAATCCCATGATCTCCAGAGTCACATAAAGATTGAATCATTCACCTGTTTTCCCTCAAACCAAGCACTATAAGGCAATGTTGTATTCAATCCATGGTCTTTGGCCAATCCATTGACCAGAGTTCGGGTTCCGGTAAGTGGGAGAACAGAATCTTGATCACCACTATAAAAGAATTTTGCACAAGTTAAAATCACAAATTATATGAAGTCTGAAACCGAAATTCAATTCTAGAGTGATGAAGTTTCTGTATCTTGTGAACGCACCTGTAAACTAATACACGAATGTGTGCCTTGACGAGTGTACCCAAAATGCCAATAGTTGGTATCTCTAGGTTTTGCATATTATAGTGTAGAACTCTGTCACCAAGCAAATGAATTAGAAGCAAAGAACAAACAAAACTATACTGGATGCAAAAGAATACGTATGTTCATGCTAAAGCAGAATTAAGAGGGTAAGAAGCACCTGCGATATCTAAGGAGACAGTTTCATAACCATTATTGTCTATGAGATCCATGAATGATTTACGACTGAAAGTTTTGTTCGGAAATATAGGCTTTTGACTCAAGAATGTAACTAATTTGAGTTCATTTTTCTTTGGAAATTTATCTTAGAACTTGTCTATGATGCAATAGTACCTTGATGATATGCATTCAGAAGCGAATTTTTGTATTCAGTACTATCTTCTAGTCTTTATTATGCAAAAACTCTACTACTGTATATAGTTTCCGTGAGTAGAGTGAGAGTGACATTACTCGCTGCAAATGCCCCATCTCTTGACTCCAACAAGGCGAGCATGGAGAGCCGCCTTCACATCTTCTCTGTTTAAGTACAAAATTGTTTCATCCTCGACACACACATTTATTTTCGTTTCATCCTGCTAAAAGTGGAAGAAAGATCATCCATATCAGTAACAACGAAACCAAGATATAGCGAAGAAAACAAAGAAGCGGAAACATGATTCACTCACCAGTTTATTTAGAACCTCAGATTGCATTAGAACAGATGACAAACAAACGTCGAGAGTTACATCATATGCGTCTATGAATCTGCTGACCTCTGATGAAACTAGGTTTATCACCCGAGTGCAAACAGGTGTAAGTGTTCCGGTCTGAGCTTGCCTTCTAATTTGTGAGTTGTTGCAGACAGAAGTAAATTGATCAAATGTTGCATCGGATATCAGACCATGAGACCACAGAAACTCTGCCCTTGAGTTGAAATCGGTATTGAATTCCAGGAGAGGATTTCCAATCTGATATCGACAAAAAACAAGCATGCGGAGTATGTGTTACCAATTGAAATACTTTTTTGGCCAAATTTTGCTTCCTACATTTACTCATCAATGAAATGGCTGAGGTATAAAACAACTCACAGCAATTCCTTTGAGATTGATCTTTGATTTGGATTGTAGAATGAGATTGGCTAGTTGTGGAACATAGTGTCCTGTCAAAAAACCAGAACTTCAGTTCCGAATAAGCTTCGACAAAATCTCTTTTTTATTTGATTGCAGCCCATCTAATACTAAACATACCACCATAACTTTCTCCTGTGATGAAGAATTCTCTGTTCTTATATTCTGGAAACTTGTCGAGCCATTTCTCGAGGAAAATAAGGTTGTCCCTAGCTAAACAAAGAGCAAATGGTACATAGCATAAGATTTAGAAGTCCTATATAAATTTGGATGATATGAGCCTAAATATTGTACTATATTGTCTAATAAATGTTCTTATGCTGTAAACTGAACTTAAATACCTGTCATTTCATCATTCACAGATTTGTAGAATGATTTATTGGCAGAATAAGAGAAACCAACTCCAGCAGGTGATTCCAAGTACAACATGTTTGCCACTGTAAATACACAAAATTAATCTTCATAACTTATATTGTATTTAAAATTTGCAAATAAAACAATAAATGACCTTTGTTCCAACTGTAGTCATTTTTAACCAAAACATTCCCCTTTGGTTGAAAGGGTCCATGCTCACTGAATGCTCCAGCTCCAACAGATGAACAACCAGGTCCTAAACAATAAACACTTTAACCAATTAAGTAAAAAAATTATTTAAAATGCTAAAAGAAGTACAATGAACACAAAGTTACCTCCATTTAACCAAAGAACAAGAGGCTTTGAAGCAGGCTCAGTTTCTGCCTCAACAAAGTAGTAAAAATACTCTCTTTGTTGCTTTTCATCAATTGTAATGTAGCCTGCATATTGCTGAAAACTGACCTTTGGCTGACCAGGTAAACTTACTATTTTATCACCTTCAAGATTGGTTTTTTTAGCTACTACATATATCTGCAATGCACAGATTATCACTAAGATTGACCATATCTCAGAATATACCACCATTATTACTCTCTCTTCTTTTCTTTTTTTTGTGTGTGTGGGTAAGAAAAATAGTGATTGAGAATAAAAAATAAAAAGTGAATGTGGAGATAAGTCACAATCTGTAATCTACTTTTAACCAACTGTTGAGTACATCAAGATTAAATATTTAAGACTTATGTCTTGTTGTTTATAATGAGTTGTATATTAGAGGTCTTTTGTCATGTAACATGAATTTTATACTAGAAATGGTGCAGCAATTCCCACAAGGCGTGAAGCTTCTTTGGACTTTCTGCACGCTTACTACATCTTGAAATTGCAGCCAAAGCAAAACTGCAAAAGCATGTAAGATAACACATCTTAATCTCTAAAATAATACAAGTAAATAAGTAATTAACTTTTGTCACCTTTTATTTTAACATCTTGTGATAATGAGAAAGTATTGATAATTATTTGGTACCATTTCTTTCTTTTTTATCAAATCTGACATGTGACAACTAACGGGAAAACAAACTTCGTTGCCACTTTTAAGTCGTATGGCGTGACGTCGAAAAATTATGATCTTTATCTTAGTGGGATACCCTTTTTATTGTATGATTAGTTATGATTTCTTTATCCACTAGAAACTTGGCGACTTTTTTCCCATCGTGTTTCTGTTTTGATGTTTTGTACATCACTACAACACCGAGTTACTCAGTTTTGGGCTCACAGTTTACGCTGTCAATTCTGGGCCATCATAATCAAAACTTGTATACAAGTTTTTAAGTTGGCCCAATTCAGTTAGGTACAAGGAGAAGTTGTGATGGGCTATTCAATTAAAGCCTACTTTAAATGCGTGCACAAATCTTCTTGGGCATGGTTTAATAATCAAAAGACCTATATAATATTCCTCTTATCATAGAAAAAAAGTAAATATGATTTTTAAAATTTAAAAGAATAATTACATTTACAGTCTCAAAAGCTTGATCTAATTAAGAAATATATATCCTTAATTAATTAAAGAGACACATTGCAGGAACATGAGGTTCGCTAGTAATAATTCTGAAACTTTAAAAGATTACCCTGCAATTATTTGAACTTCAAATGATTTTATTATTAATTAATAAACATTAAAATGTGTTGAATAATTGAACTAACACCTTCATACTACTTCTTTCGTTTTGGAAATAAACTAAACTTCAGACGCACAAACATACGGGAATTTTGTATTTTTTGTCCTGTAAGTTGGTTCATCTGTAAAATTAGTTCTCTAACTATTTTATCGCCAATTTTAGTTCCCTAAGTTGCAATGTTTGGTCCTTCGACCATAATTTTGGCGATTTTGGCCGAAAACTCCTATGTAATTGCGTGGATGAGAACAAATTGGACATGATAATCCATTGAATTTGGTGAATTTTTATTTGAACATGTCCAATTCCATAAGAATTTCCGGTTAAAATCGTCAAAATTATGTTCAGATGTCCAAAATTGAAATATATTGCCATTTAAAGAACTAAAATCACTAATAAACTAATTAGAGTAACCGGATACAAAATTTCCAACATAATTGTCTCCATTTCAAATTCTTCTTCTACACCTCGCTTGTAAACTCTTTGCTCTGCTTTTGCTCTAGATCCTAATCACGATCTATCTCCGCCCAAAAATGGATCCAGATTCGGCCCGAACAGCACGAGATTCACTGGATCTAGCTTTTCACATGTCGAACATTCTCGAGACCGGACTCGATCGTCACACGCTCTCGATCCTAATCGCACTGTGTGAATTGGGCCTCAATCCCGAATCCCTAGCCGCACTAGTTAAGGAGCTCCGCACTGAATCACCCGCTCAACAATCAGCTGCATCGCCTCCTTAATTAATTAGGTATATGTTCAATTAATTTGCCTCTTTATGATGTCAATATTGAAAAATTAGGTTTTTGCAGTGTAAATTGGGGATTTTAATCGCACTTCGTCAATTGTTTGATTCAGTACTCGATTTGCTTAATTGTGGTTAATGTTATGAAATTCCGAAGTTGTGATTGAGAAATTGTTTTAGTTTTAGCTGCTTTTGTTAATTTGATTTGATGTTGTAAAATTTTTAGCTGCATTTTGCATTTATGTTGATGTTAAGAGGTTCTAAGTGTGACGCGGATTCTGTTTCGATTTGGACAGACTGTGAGTCGTTGCGATTGTTTTGAAGATGTGGAGAGCAATTCGACTTACGTTCCGACAAAGGTTCGACTCTAGTATTGTGCAAAACTAGTTTCTGAATTGTGGGGTGTATTGGCGTCAAGTTCGTAAATTGAAATAGATTTTCAGAACTTGGTTGTTTAGTTTCGGTTGGGACCATTGTATTGTTTGAGATTTTTTGAAATTGAACCAGGTTCGTTTCATGACTCTGTATTTCTGTTGTGAAATTCCTCTTAAGTTTATAGTTTATTGTATGATAACCGAATACTTGACCATTTCAAATAGAGAGCCAGAATCGACGTGATATCAATTGTGAATTCTGAACTGTGATCTTTGCCTTGTATTTATTTTAGATGAATCTTCTTTTGGTTCTGAACCTGTTTGCATGATCACTTGCTATATGATTGATACGGTTTTCTGATCTTAGAGTTCAGTTTTTGCCATCGTGCGGTATTTTCACTCATTTATGGCTGGAAGGTTTTGTCTGTCGTGTGAATAACTTGTCATCATTGCTCATCTACGAAAATTAATCTGGAAGGTGTGGTAAGTGTTTGTACACTCATAGTTGCTGGGTTGTAAGATGAAAAGTCAAAAGATGTGAGAACCATTTTAGTTTGAAGTGATTCTGTCAAGGCAACTTGATGAAGATTCTTTGTGCCGCTTGTACCACTGTGATGTGGTTTTGATGGATGATATGATAATTTTGTAGGTTCTCATCTTTTACTATTTCGTTAGAGCAGAAACATGATCAACAGACGAGGAACACCTATTTTTGAAGTTCTGAATTTCACTCATGAAATCTCTCAAACTCATCTAAGAAGTGTCACTTGTGTTATTCGACCCCCAGTTTGTTTTACAAGAAAACGAAATTTTATCTTCTCTTATTCCCCTTCTAAGCATAATTTTCGTTTTCTTGGTCAATCGCCAGGAAAAGTTTTACAAGTTATAAATGATGAGTAACTGAATTGACGATAATGGTGCTCGTAGGAAATCTGAAGTGGCTAATTTTGTCAATACTAACAAGCATATCTCTGTGCTAAGAGTTTCCATGCATATACATCATTTACTTGGTATAGAAAGCAAAATACTTGTTTGTTAGGAATGGTTGCTAATATCTCCTTTAGTAGATGAGTGGATGTGAATCACGTAAATTAGTGATCAGAGATCAAAGCATTGTTTAATCACCTTGGCGACAAGTCAACAACTATATATGTATAAGCCATACAAAAAATAATTGTGCAAAGCAAAAAGGAGATATTAACTGCTCTCCTAGGAAAGTTATAATTTGTAAATGTGGTGGCTCTGATCGTTCTTGCAACAATTGGTTTTTACTTCTAACTGGCCTTAGGCTATGTCATTTGAGTGATGAATGATGATACTGTGCAAGGGGCTATTTTATGATGAAAGAACTTGTATAGTTACCCATTTATCCCTCCATGTTCCCAAAAATATCCATGGTTTATGCAGCCATCCGATGTCACCTTAATAGAAGGGATTCACATGTATTATGGATTTCCCTAAATAAAAACTTGAAATATATTTTGTTGATTCAAGTTATAAAATGCCTTTCGAGTTTGTGACCTATTAAATTCAACGTTCAGAAGGGATTCTGTGTATTATAAGTTATTTGCCAAGAATCCTAAACATTACAAATTTCTTTTTATAAGTTATATGTCAGTTTCAAACAAAAATAAGATAGAGGGAGCACAGTTTGTCGTCTCCACCCACCCCAACTAGTAAAAACCCTTCACCCAAGCCACTAATTCCACGGGTGGCGTCCACGCCATTGAACACAGCCCCATTCGACTCAATTCAAGTCGCTTCTCATGGCATGATCCGTTGTATGCAATCGTGTGTTGCTTGATGGACTGCACATGGTCATGTTATGATTGTTGACTTGTCGTATGAAAACGTAGCTAGAAACAATCTCGTCTATTTTTCTATGGCCGTCCCACTCGTTGGGCACGTCAGTCGTTACAATTACACATTTGTTGTATCGACCTCTGTAGTTTTAAAAAAGAAAAGAACAATAGCATTTTAGTAAAATTTGCAATTTCAGATCATATGAAATGTTTTGAATCAGGTCAAGAAAATGGATGATGAATTTAATTATTCCTTATTAATAATTATAAATAAATAAGTACACCGAACAACGATTATGTTTACAAACTACTCCAAATACTTGGTAACATTCCACAAGTCAAGAAACTATTGCTAATACTTTCTAACATTCAACAAGTCAAAATATAAACTCAATAAGCGTATCACATCCGTAAAGAATGAAACATGTCTTTTTTTTTTCTTTAACGTAATGTCTCTTTAATTATCAAAAAAACGTAATGTCTCTTTTTGCTTTCTCTTTCTTGTTTCTTCTTCTCACCAATCACGTGACCCACGTGTTACATACAACTCGGAAGTATTCCAAGGTTTCTAACAGCTAGTATCAGAAAAATAAATGGTTTCATTTTAAGAATTTGAACCGATGCATTTTTATTGCAACAAAGTTTCCTTTTTTAAATAAAAACTATCATGAAGTTTAATAACCACTTGATGTATGCAATATTAAATTACTGTAACATAACCTCAGCCCAATCCCCTGATCCCATCTATGACAAAGAAATTATAGCACATTATTCTAATAAAGAGTAAAATATATGTTGACCTAAAGTATGTAAATTAAATTACAACTCGCCACAATTGACGATATTTTACATTATCCACGTTTAACAAATGCAAAATGAAGAGAAGAGATCTGGTACTACAAGACAGCAAGCTATTGGATTACACGTGTCTCCTATTGGTTTATTAAATCTTACACGGATTCAGGATCAGGTGATGCATCTATTCCTCAGTAGACGCGTAGCATAAATTCTATTTTATTTGAAAAAACGTGTCCATTTCTCGTGCTAATAGACGCCGTGGACCATTCAATTTTAATTAATAATATTCATAAGTACTTCCAAAAATAGGGGTTGAAATTAAATTCAATCTTTTTTTCTGATTGTTGGATAAAATTCAGTTACCTTTTTATTCGAACATTTCTTTTCTTCTATTCTACTTGGAGATGGCAAAAATAATTGTGACAGACTATGTTATTTGTTAGGTCCAAGTGGTCCAACAAAAACACATATCGTAACATTTATTTGTTAACGTGTATGTTTAAAATTTGCTTTAAAATATTCAATACATGCTACAAATTGAGTTCCTTCCTGGACAGACCTACCCAGAATCCCATATTTGGTCACGTCGGTCTTATAAAAGCTAAAACATAAAAACAAATTAGTTTTGAAGGAAAAGTCATAAACTACCAATCGCTTGAATTCATTTCAACTTTATAATCACCCCACAAATCAAAAACGGGAAAATTTTAGTATTTAAACTGTCCTTGTTGATATATACGTTTGAGTGAGTACATCGTAAGAGTTGCTCATAATTTCATGTAGGACTCCTGAACTTGTATCATAATTTTGTTTCAAATAGTAGGGATAAAAATTTGAAAAATAGTAATTTGTAAGACATTCCATTCTTTAAAAAACTCGTCCTAGGCTCCCCAAGGACTAAACTGAATCCCAAATCTAGCGCGGCTCTTTAGGACTTAATTTTATATGTTTTACGCCCCATTATTTGGGCATAAGCCTTAGAGCACAAAAGACACGTATCTTACACCTCAAAGTGTTGGACTTACGCCTCAAAAAATAAATATTTATATGAATTATTTGTTTACGTATATATAATTTTTTTTTTCCCAGATAAACAACAACTTTATTGAATATATTTGATATTGTATAATAATTTTACAATTGAAATTTTAACAACTCAATTTTTGTTATATAGGTCTTAATTATAGAATTCAAACTTATCATCCTTTTTTGTAGTATTGTGTTTTTACCTTAATATTTTATGTATTATATTTATAATTATCAATTAAACTCATAATATTTAAAATATATTAAGGGTCTGTTTTTATGCAGCTACCATAAATGTGTAAGTTAAAATTTGATTTATCTTTATATTGACAGAAATATCTTTTTTAACATCTCCACTCGTTGTTTTTTGTCTTTTTAATTTTATTATTATCTATTTTTGAAATAGATAATAATATTTGTGGAGGCTTGCATACATACTGAGGCTTACCCATCTGTAAGTCCATAAAATGCCATGCTCAAGCTCAACGTATTTAACAACACTGTTGCTTACTTTGAATTTATGAATAGATTGATCATTGTTGTTGATAAGTTATAATTTGGTACCTACACGTGTATGCAAGATAGTATGACACATGACCTAGACATTGAACAATACAATGTTTGAGGCGTATGTTGAACTCCAATCAAGCCTAATTCGACTTACACCCAAGAATTTGAGCTGTTTTGAATGACCGGTTCGACCTATAAGCCTGAGCCCACTAGAAGTAGTCGAGCAAGCTCTGATAATTAAAGAATAAAATATTTATAGATACGCTCAAAATTGTCATTATGAGGTACATAATTTTTAATTCAATCAAGCTTAATTCAAGCTAAGTCAAAATCATTATGAACTATCATAAGTCAAACTTGATCTATTCACTATAGGTCGAATTCGATCTATATATTCCAATTCAATTTGCAAACCTTAGTTCGACCTCTTTGCCATTTTTGACCTATGGGCTCAGACTCTTAGACGAGAAACTTCTAACTCAAGCATTGAGGGGCACGCGGAGCCAACCTCGTCCTAGCTATTGTGTGGTGTCTTAGTGTAGGTTTGGAGCCTCCAAATTGGTTCATGATCAAATGGAGCTTGGATCAGTTCGACGTTGCGCGTGTCTATTAAGAGGTTGCCTCTCATTTTCCTTGGAAAAATACTTTACCTATTTATATATTTATGTTCAAGTATATAAAGAGAAAAAATAAACAATAGTTTTACAAATACAATAACAAAGGTAACTCTATGACCCAAATAAGAAATAACTTTGTCTAATTTTTATGTCCAACACTTAAGATTTACCTAGTACCATTTAAAATTGAGCCCTATAGTTTAATATATCTATGCATAAAACAAAACAGAGTTTTTGAAAATGCAAAGTCTCACAAAGCAGGATTCTTGAAATACAAAAAGTTGCATAGAGAGATTTAGTTAAGATTTGAACAATAATCAAAAGAGAAGAAACAAAAATCAACTTTTGGAGCATATTGAAGTCCAAAACCTTTTTAAAAAAGGTGTATTTTTGCCTTAATATAACATAGCTTATCTGATTGGACGTGATTATGCTGAACTGTTGATACTTAACAAATAAAAATGGGGTAATTGAATATACAATTAGGTCATATTATGATTAAAATTGTGCTTAAAAGTTAGAAATTACGTGGTCCACTATTTCTTTTTGTTGTTTTTTTAATGAAGTAACTTTTATCATCAGTTAATTTTACTCTTGCCTTGTTTAATTATTTTATATTAATTACATAAATAGAGTTGGCATAATATATAGACTCTGGTTCATTAATTGATGAGTTAACTTTATGTCAAGCATCAATGTAATGAACATCTAATATGGTATGAAACATAATGTACTTTTGACGTAGTTTTTTTTTTTCTGGAGAAAAACTGTTCTTTAGTTTAGAGCCCCGCATATAATATTCGAGTTACGCCACTGGTTGAGTGTCTAGTGGTAAGTTAGCTGACATTGATACTTCATATTAAATGTTCTCACGTTCTTAAAGATCTATAACGTTATGATATTATCCTATTATGTATGCTCGTTGAGTATGAATGTGGAATAATGTCTTACAACAATAATTAACGTAGAACCTCGTGTAAGCATTGCCATATTTTTGGATTTGATGTATTTTTATTATTTTATTATATTATTTTATAATTTGGTTTACAAATACACACGTTATAAACACTATTTTTGTCAACTACAAGTGATAAGTTAATTACAATAAGAGAGGAATTATTGCACGTTCGAAAGTTGATATAGAAGTACTAATCTAGAATTGCTTCAAAAAAAAAAAAAAAGAAGTACTACTCTAGAAATGGACAAGTTGATAAAACAAGTTGGAGTTTCCTTCCTAAGCTGTCATACTAACTGTTGGCTTTATACCTTCGTACATAATCATTTCAGAATCATGCAAACGGAAAGTGGGGGTACACATCATGTTTATTGTGTTACAATTATGAGAAATAACCAAAATCAACATACTAATTTACCTTTCATTTTCATAAAGAATATTAGTGCAATGACAACTTGAGAATAAATTATTTGTATAACATAAAAGGTATAGTATTGTCTCTTTTTAAATAAAACTAAAAGCAAAAAACCTCTTTGTCTGCGTAATTAAAGGACGGAAATGTCTATGTGAAATAAACAAAAGCCCAAAAGACCATCTCTGTTTTTCTTAGTTGGCATAAAACAAAAAACATATGAGAAAGAAATTTTTTTTTTTGATGGAAATATGAGAAAGAAATTGAAAAAATAAAATCTGACTACTACACGTAATACATGGATTTTTTGCTTTGTCAAAACTCAAAACCCCTTTTTCCGTGCGCGTACATATAAATGATAATGTACTAGTTTGAAAAAGATCAATAGTTCAATCATGACACATAACTTATACTGTTATATAGAATTATCCTCTAAATATACTCTATATATTATACTTAATTAGATCCACCAAAATATTGAAAATGTTATTTCAGTTATAGATAATTAAATAATTATAAAATTATAACTGTAATATATATGTTTAACAAGAATAAAAGAAATGTCACTTAACTCCTTGAAGTTTACCAAGAATATATTTCGAACAATTAGTTTCTTCTTTGATAGAGTTTTACGAAAAAAAAAGAGGGCGGATAAGGATAGACGCACAACAGAATATGGTAAGAGTGGGTCCAACAGAAAAAGGTGCATCGTCATTGGATAGCAAAGCATCCACCTAAATTAGAAATCAATTAAATTCTAATCACCAATATTACCCAATTTGTGTTGTATTTACTTTGGTAAAACAAATGTACGTTTGCAAATTTAATTTTTTACCCTCTTTGTTTCATACTAATAAGTATCCAAAACAGAAAGTCATCCTAAAGTGTAACTACTCGTTATTTGTCTTAAACACTTAACAAGCGTGTTACATTCTCTCTCACATAGTCACATACTAAGTGTATTAAAATGCACATCTGGTTAACAACCTGCACGTGAATTTCAAGTTATAATAACATTAACATGCCACAACTCTTGCGTTCACCTTTTTCAACAAACTCTCTTTATTTTATTCTCTCTCTGTTTAAAGGGTCATAATTAAAATAAAGTCCACCAAACTCTTCCACTGAATAAAAAACAAAAATAACAGCACAATAATAAATGGAATTTAGAAATCCTATCCTCAATATAAAATTTAGTAACCCTTATCATTAGCTTTTCAATTTTATTGGTTTGACTTTCCTAAAGTAATTGAAAATTAACGTAATCTAGTGCCAACAATTACATTGACAGTATGGACAACATTTACTATTGACAGATAATTTTTAGGTGACTGTTATCATTAATTTGTCAGTTTTATTGTTTTGATTTTTCCTAAAATGGTTGAATGTAATTAATATAGTCCAGGCCAGATAGTTAATTTCTTTGGTATGTGCATGTTGTATCCCATAAAAAGTCTTACAAAAATTTATAAATTATATTTGTAACCCTTAATTTATCTTTTATTATTTGAGTAAACCCTGAATAATTAGAAATATCGAAATGAAACATATAAATATGTCGATACCGTACAACATAAATACAACTATTTCTTCTGATAATAATGTTTTACTAATTTATGTATTAATATTAGTACAAATTTATTTTAATATAAATAATTTAATTTATAACACATCAAAATTTAGTCTTTAAGACATCAAATTTAATTCATAATACATTATTAAAGTTTAGACACAACATATATCTAATTAATCAATAAAAAATCTGCGTAACATAGTGACATTAAAATATCGGAATATCGAATACAATACCATAGTATTTAGATTACCGGATTGATTCTTCGAAGTATTAGTTCAACTTAATTTATACCCATATTATTACACGCTATAAATTTAAACTAACTTAAAAGCGACTTTAAGTCTAGTTGTGATATAGAAACAATAATACGACCGATCGATGTCGTTAGAAAATTAATAGCTATCTAATTTCACGATCGAGATCACAATAAATTACTCATCATTTTGTCGTCACGTTTGCAGCCGTTGTCGTTTTTCTCTCTCTTTTCAGCTAGATATTACGAATACAATTGACTCGACCGTTATGACACGTAATCACCTACCACCAGACACGTAACGTTAACGTTTGAACAACATATATCATTTTCGATCAAACGAAAATTTCAAAATTTTATTTCACTATAACTTAAGGACTACATAGACCATTATGGGAAACTTCTATAATTTCACTATTTTGGATTTCCCAAATTTGGTAGAGTGCATTGAATTTCAAGAAGCAAAATAAAAGGCTCGAATTTTTTTTTAGCACTCAAACAAATTAGCAATCCAAAGGCTTACAAAACTCTGTTCTCATCTCTCTCTCTCAAAAAACAGAGCATGGGCCAACAGAAATAGACAAATTTGTTGAATCGTAAGTGAATCATCTTCATCTGCCCTTTTCTTCTTCTTGCATTGCAATCTTTATCCCCACACCAAAAACTCAGTTAAAACAAATAAGAAAAACAAAAACAAAAACCTAAATTTGTGACTCTTTTTTCCCCAATTTCAACATTATTCTAGAGAGAGAAAAGAAACAGATGGGAGAGAAAATCTCTCATTGCCTTTTGACATAGATTCTTCTCTTGATTTTCTTTTTCTTTAATCGGTACAGAAGCTTTTCACCATTGATTGACCATTGAAAAAACTTCAGATTTTGCTTATCATTTTTATGTCTCAATTAAAACCCATTTAAATTATTTACTTTTGATGGTCTCTCTCTCATGTTTTTGCAGAAAACTCTGTTTTATCTCTGCAAATTAATCTGGTAGAACTCATTTCATTGTTCGTTATGATCATCTGAAAAAGCTACTGATTCTTTTTTTTATCTGTTTGCTATTGGCCGATTAAATTATTGTGTCAGAACTTATATAAACAAAAGACTCAATCTTTCTGAATTTTTTTTTTTTTTTTTGGATAAAGCAAGAGTCTTTGATTTTCAGGGGGTGTCAAAGATCGAAGACTCGAGTTTGTGATCTGGGTTTTTGCTCTAAAGTTCGAATTTTTATCATCGAGGCCTTGTGAATTTGAATATTTATATTCAACCATGGTCAGTTCTTCAGCGAGTCTTGATAACTGGAGGGAGTATTTTCGCGGTGCGAGTACCGATATCTTCGAAATAATCGAGCATGCAATCATGGTGGCTGTATCTGATTGCCCCAATGAATTCAAGCTAAAGAGGGATCGAATAGCTGAGATGATGTTCACTTGCAAAATGAGAAGATGTTTTGGATGCGATGGAATTGAATTGGCTTTGCCAAATGCTGATGACGGTGTTGAGAAAAGTGATGATAAGAACAAAAGTGGGATTGAGACCGGAGGGAGCAAGGACACGAAAGAGAGCGAGACGGGTAGCCGTAGAGATGATGACGATCGCAATGAATTTACGGGGATGAATGTGAATCGGGGTAGCAATTACAGTTACGGTGATGCTGAAGCGTTGGCTGATGAGATTGAGCTGGAGTCTCGGTTAATCGAGGAGGTTTTACGGCTGAAAAGGATCATTGACAACAGTGAAGAAGAGGTTTGCCTTCATAAGTTGTTTTAGTTAGTTGGACTTTACTGAATTGAATTCAAATGATTCTTTAGTTGCTTAGTTGTTAATGATATATTTGACAATTTGGTTCATTTTGTTGGTAGATTATGGTTTGTTGCTATTAGTATTTTCGTTTACAATTGATGCACTCTTAGCTGAACACTGAGAAATGTAGCTACTTGTTAAGTTTTCTGTAAACCATTTCAAAGTTTGTTGTTTAGTTTTGATAATTTTGGCAGTATTGCCACTTCCTTTATTTGTTTGTTTTATTGATTTAGGTGATCATGATGTTAGTTTCAGTTTTTCTTTCTGTTTCTGACTGTACCGCTTTGATTTATTTTTTATGACAGTCTACTGAGGACTTGTTTGATTCACTGAGGAAGCTTCAGCTAATGCCATTGTCTGTGGAGAATCTGAAGGTTCGACTAGAATCCTCGCTGCTATGTATCACTTTCATTAGCTGTTTCAGAATTAGTTATGCTTCTTTGTTCCACATCTTATGATCGCCATTCTTAATATAATTCTTTCAGGTTACGGATATTGGAAAGTCTGTTAATGCACTCAGGAAGCATCGATCAAATGATATACGGAAGCTTGTTAAGATATTAATTGAGTACGGACTCTCATCTCGAATCTTAGTAGTAAATGTGGTTTGTGGCTATAATTAATTTCCTATTACACACTGCTTAGATATCCGTACAATTATAAATGCTGTTAAGTTTTGAGCGCATCGAACTGTATTTATATCGGCCATGCCAGATATCTGAAGGCCGGTATGATTATATAATCAGGATCGTTAGTTAATGAAAGTCTAGTTTGTCTCTTATAGTTAGAGTATTACCATTGTTTTGATCTGTAGAAATAATTCAGCGTTTCTTCTGCATTTTCTTTAGTTTTGGAGTTCAGGTGTCTTGTACAAGTATTTTGCACGTTCATAATTCTACCATTTCTTTTTATTTGTCCACTCATTTAGTGAGTGGTGAGCCACATTGGTATTTTGATTAGGTATTTGAATATTATTCCTTTCTCCCGTTTTGATCTTGTTGTCTGAAATGCAGGTATTGGAAAACCATGGTTGACGCATATGTTATCGCTACAGCCGCAATTGCAGGTGGTTTAACTCAAAGATCTTTTCTGTTAAGCATGTTCTGTTTCTAATGAATTGGGGATTAATGGATCATTAACATGTTAAAGGTGAAGAAGCTGAGACTGATACTCTGAAAGATGTTGAAGAAGAGGAAGGGCTTCCATCTCCGCCAATGGATGAAGGAATTTACTTAACCACTACTACTCCGGAGGAGCTAGCACAGGTCTCATATTTTTCCTTTCTTGAATATTTTATTGATCCTCTGTTAGTTTGCTTATGGACTGATTTAACTTTTGTTTATCTTGTCTTCCTCAACTGCGATTTCACTAGTTCTTTGATGGCATGGATGATTATGGAAGTGAGTTTTTTGCGTCCTTATGGTTCATCCTTTTTTGTTCTCGCCTTTTGCTATGTGGTTCTTTATTCGAATTCCCCACTAGAAAAGCATATCGATAAATGATTTTCATTGGGGGTGTTATTTCAGATCCTCGAAACAGTGGGGAATTTAACAAGAACCGACATAATGGCAGAAAGCCGAATCTTGAGAAAAGAGACACCCCTAGACAGAAGCTCAACATCTCGGATGATTTCAGAACTCTCCCAAAGGACAGAAATGCTGAGCAGAAGAGAAATCAAGATGATATGGTGAAACAAGCCCCTCCTCGCAAACCAAATAGGCCTCCCAGTAATGAACTTGGACCAGAAAGACGAAAGTCTTCCAGCGGTCAATCTGGCCTGGGGAGACCAAAACCAGCTGTGCAGCAAAAGACTACTAATGAATTTACGGTCCAGCAGAAACACGAAAAGGGCTCAGTGCAAAAGAAACCAGCGCCCCCTCAGCAAGAGGTGTGTATTTCAACTACTAAGTTATCCACATGTACTTGCTGTTTAGGATCTATAACATAATTGACTATTTTATCTTCTAGATGAAGTTGAAGCGTAACAACGAGGCTTCAGATGGGATGAATTTAGAGGCTGCTAAGAGGAAACTCCAGGAGCGCTATCAAGAAGCTGAGAATGGTTAGTTTTCTTTAGTTTGATCTTTTAAAATAAACATCTTAGCTTCATTAAATTTATTCTTATTTTTTTTATTAATTCGCTTCTTTAAACTTCTTCAACAGCCAAGAAACAGAGAACGATACAAGTTGTGGAGTTGCGCGATATCACCAAGAAGAATGGCGCTCCGAGGAATCAAAACATGAGAGCTGGCAACCACAATAGGCCCTTCTCCAACGGAAGGCGGTAGATCGTGTCATCATTAATCTTTTAGAGTTAAAGTTTTGATCTTTTTTCACCTTCCCCTAGCGGGAGAACAATGGTACCTTCAGGCGTATATGGTGGCGAAATTGGAGAGTGTCGAGGGATGGTTAGAAGATGGACTTTTTGTGTCCACTTAGACATGTTTTCTCTTTTGAACATTTCTCTTTTTGGCGGTTTGGCCTATGATGGGAAGGGGACAATTTGCACATAACATTTTAGGTGCATTTCACCAACTTTCAGTGCTGATGTTACATTGAGACATTGAAACTTTATTGCAATAGAAAGTAAAGATTATAGTCATTTTCGATATGCATCATTATGTGATCTATTTGCATTTTAATCTCATTAATTAATTGTGCGTCGGCGCTTCCCTACAGAAGTCAATAATAGTTTATCCCAAATTCATTACTTTTATTCGTCCCTCTATTTTTGACCAGCATCTTCTGTCACCTTCACAAGTCATTTAATCTTAGGTGTGACATAAGAAAGACATTCACTAGCAAAGAAAATATTTACATAGATAAGTCTATGATAAGTCTTGTTATCATAATAGCTTATGTAATAAAATTTATTGTTACAATTAGTTTATATATTTCTTCTTATAATTTATGATTATGGGATGCAATCACAAGCAAGTAGTCTATTACTCTATTTACAAGGTTTATGTCAAAATTATCCTCCGGAGTGGTCTCTGTACGGTCCACGCGCAAACAATTGACCAATAAAAGTTTATAGTAAATAAAAAATACATAAGAATCGTATCTTTAGACCCAACTTGATTCGTCTCCCTTTACCGAATTTCACAGCCTACAATAGGTTATGTATTCAAGTAGCTGACATCCACATGGTAAAAAAATAAATAAAAAGGGAGCACTAGATTATGCCATTTGGCGAACTCCAATAATTGAAAAGGACTACCACTTTTGAATATTTGATGCTCCGACTTTTTGCACAGGTCGGGGCACCAAAATATATGATACTTAAAAAGGGGTTGCTTTATCTAAAAAATATTCAAATGATAACATTGCTACTTGTCCGCAATTTTAAATTTTATTTACTCAACTTATCGGTAAATTATAAGTTTCACGATAGACTTTCAAAATGTCAACGTCGTTTATTAGTTTGCAACTAAGTTTGGTTTCTTACGAAGATAAGGTGGTGTTCGCAAACTCTTAAAAAAAAATTAAAAATAGCTTTTGACTTAAATTAAGCAGTTTAGGGTGTTTGCAAATTTAGCTTCTATGGTTAGAAAACTTTTATTAAGCTAAAAACTCTCACAATCTTGAAGCTAAAGGGGTGCTCCTAGCTTATGGTAGCATTTTTTAAATAAATTAAATTTTATTTATCAATTTATACCCTTAGCTTCTATTATCAAATAAAACAACATATCTAATAAAAATTAATGTTAATTGAAGGAGTTCAGTGTTTCCGTTCTATGAAAAAAAAATCTTATCATTCTAGAAATGATTTACAAGTTCTTTTTAGTTATTTAAATTATTTTCTATCATGTTTTTTTTTGTTCTACGAGAATTTTATCCTATTATGTTGACGAGTATAATTTATTTAGTGATTCATCAAATTTGAGTTTTCATATGGATATTTTAAATTTAGTTTATTCTTGTTAATTTTTAATGAAATCGAAACTTATAGTTCAATATTTTAAAGTTGTAATAATTTATTATGACAATACATTTAAATGTTGATAACGTATAAGCTAAGGGTATCATTGTCAAATTATGAGAAAATCAGTGGAATCACTTTTTTTCTTGCAAACACCTACCATGAAAAATTCAGCTTTTAGATTGTTTTTCAAACACTTTCAGCTTCTAATTTAAAGCAGTTTTTTGAGCTTAAACTTAAATTTTGTATTTCTATTTTTTGAGAAGGGTTTGCAAACACCACCTAAGAAGGTGATGTAAAGGAAAAAAAGTTATAAATAAATGGAGTACACACCTAATGGGATAGAAACAATTGTCTGTTTTTAAGATCAGAAATAGGATATTGATGCTTGAAAATAGCAACTATAATATGTCACAACGGAATATAGAATCCTCTTATGTTTTTTAACATGTGGAAAATAATATCTCAACTTTTTTTTATGAATAAATATGTACGCCCCCCAAAAAAACGAATAAGTATATTACTAAAAAAATAAATTGAAACCGCGTTTCTTTGAAGCAGTAGCATTTGAGATTTGACTGAAAAAAGAAGAAACCATGAACGTGTCTTAGACTCTTAGGCTGATTTCCTGTCTACGGTCAAATACGTATAGTTGAATACAAAGAACTGAAGAACCATTTCAAATTCATTACGTCTCGTCAAGCAAACAAATTTATGAGTATTCGTCTAAATTTATAAATTCTATTTGTCGAGATAAACATTTGATATTTTAATTTATGGCACGTGTTAACTATATTATGTTACTTATGTAGTGATATTATGTGCTTCACTAATCATCAATTTTATTATCATATTTACTAAGATATTTTGTATAATATAACGTAAGTCAGAGATTACAAATAGACGAGAAATGAGGTAAAAACTTTCAACGGTAGTTTCGCACCGTAAAAATTCAACGGTCGGTCCTTTTTCTTTTGTTTTTATTTTTCACTCATGCTTTGGGAGTTGGAAGTTTTAGTTGGTAACAACTAACTAATAATTTAGGGTTAATTACACAAACTACCTTTGAGGTTTTGACAAATTATATAGATTATTTTATAGTATAGGAGAAATTACACAAACTACCCATATATTGTGTATGAGATTACACTTTTGCTCCTACGACCTTCAATCTAATGGAAGAATGTGATGCCAACAAATATATGTTTCTAAATATCCAAAATACCCTCGGTTATATTAGGATAATCAACTATTACTTACTATTACGTTGGATGCGGAATATCTTTGTTGGCTAGTTAGTATTTCACCTTAGAGAAAGATTAGTTTACTTATGGCAAATGATGCTCGCTTAGTTCAAAAAACTTGAGCCCAAACAAGACAAGCTAGCTTATTTTATGGTCTTTGGCTAATAACACTCCAGATGCTTGATTTAGTAATATTAGACAATAAAATTTTAAAGAAAGAAACTGTAGCTTATGAGGATCATGTAGCTTTGAGCATTCTTAGAGATGATACATTTAGAAACTCTATAGGTCAGCGGGTGGGTAGCCTAATGTCAATGGATCCCGAGAACCTCAAAAGGCGACAACCTGACAGTTATGTCAATCGAGTAGTCATATCATCTATAATAAGACTTATTATGACTAAGGACTTGATGAAGTATACCGTAGATAGATTTTGGTGGACGAAACAATGACTCTTAGGGAGCTTATCAATCTGAAACGGTGTGTGTTAAGTCAGCATATGAAATACCCAACACCAAACAATATTAATATTTCATGCAAAAAAAAAAACTATAAAAATTTAATTTTGTAATCAGTTTCGCTATATTATTTATGTTAGATGGACAATCAACATTTTATGTTTAACTGTAAAAGCTGTGTTGTAATTATTTTATTTTGCGGGCTTAATATAGTAGTACTAATTGCACACCAGAAAGACCACCCAGACTCAAGACCACCCGAGTCCAAGTGTATATGAGCCCATGTTGCTAAAAGACTTTTAAGGTTCTCGCGATATATAATAGATATATTAGATAAAGACCTTTCTCTTAAAATCGTCATTTGGAGCTGCGAGCTACTCATCTAAATTTCATTTCACTAATTTTAATTAAACCAGCGACGTCACAGCTATATATAAATTGCTATAATAAATTATAAGAAATAAATATATAATAAATGTCATATAACAAAGGTGATCTTTTACTGAGATTCAGAACTAAATCGGTTACTTAAAACTATGGTATCTTAAAATCGATTCTTAGGAATAAATTCTGAAATCTTCTTGACTGACTCACCGAAGTGGTCATTTTGATAAGATTGAGTCTCGCCTCACTAGTTTTATGTTGGTTACGGAATTATCGAAAAATAGATTAGACTGCGGGTTTTCTAATCAAATTTGAAGCATCATTTCATTCCACAACCACTATTCTAACGAAATACTACAACATCTAAGATACGTGTTCAACCTGGATGCAACGTCTTTTTTTTTTTAATGATATATTATTATTGTCGTACTCGATCACATAAATTGTGTTAATTTACCTTGTGTATTTAAACTGTCCTCCTTCGTTACATAAATTCACCATGATTTTGTGAGGAAACAAAAAAATATCTTAGAACTCAACCTACCGCACTTCAGTAATGTTACATGATATTTTTCACTAAGATGAGAATCATGTGGGGTACAAAATCTAAAAAAAGACGGAACAATTGACTTATTGCATATACCTCTTATAAGCACGGCCTAACCGTCTTTATTACTCGGCCTTTTCTTTTTTAGTAGCTATCTTTTTCTAGGCTTTGCCGACATCAACAAACCATAAATTGATCGACAAAGACCATTATTATTGTAAATATAATCATCTTAATTAACTACTGAAGTAAATGGCTAGCTCTTTTTAAGTTAATCTGCTTATGGTGGTTATTGCCTTCTTCATGACAATATATCATAAAGAATGGAGGTACTAGCTAGATAATGTTGGATATCTTTGGATAAGAGAAATGCAATTTGGTAATGAAGACTATAAATTATAAATATAAGACATGTGATAACGGTTCTTAATTGGACTGAATAGGATCGCACCATGTAGCAAATGGCAAATGCAGCTCTAACTACATAGGAAACTGAAAACATGTCTTCAACCAGGTAACCCACATCAGTCCAAGACTCCAAGTTCTAGTACTTGTTGGGCTGATAGTAGTTCTCCGTTTCTAAAATTAAATATATAGTTATCATGATTTGTTTTTTTAGACGTTAACAATAATATAGTTTCATGACTTGATGATAAGCTTGGCCCTTGAGGGTTAGGCCACAATAAGATCCTATGTGAAGTGTAGCTTGAGAGTCTACTTTTTTCTATTGGTTCAATTTGAAGGTATAATCCCTTATGTTAGTTCTTTATTTTATGATCTTCTTCGGTTCTTAAGTAAAACTTGGGACTTGGTGTATTTTCTAGAACTATAGGTAGTGAATTCTGGTGTGACACGTGACTGTTTAAGAGATCGCACGATTATATGGTACATCCGTGGATAAACAAGTATGGAAAATCCTAGTAATGATTCTAACTTCTAAGACGTGCAATCTTAAAACTTCTTCTTATAATTTTAGTGCTTTTTTCAATAAAAATTGAAAGATGCGAGAAAACAAAATATTTTCAGAATAAACATGAGCAATAAAGAATATTTCCAGTTAATACAGTTTACTCCGAGGCCTAATTTAGCTTACTTTTAGTTGATCAACTTTATAACGGGCTTCAGCCAATCTGTGTTTGTACAATGCTTATCAGGCTTCCCCAAGCCCACTTTAGCATGAACGTTCGGCGCTATATATCTACCATGAGATTAGTCCATGTGACTTGCACTATGCTAATGAGCTGTGGGCTTATAACTCAGAAATTAATTGATTAAAAGAAAATAAAGATGTTTTAGCCCAATCTTGAAAAAGTATTTTTTGAAACTGTTGTATGGAGATGTGATGCAACTATAGAAATGATAATAATTTTAAAATTATAGGCACTAACCACCCATAATCCCATCAAGAAAGTGTAGACTGTGGTTTAAATTAATGGGGGTTTTTGGCAATTTACCTCCATGTGTTACGTGAAATTGGCAAATTACCTTCCTGTGAAAAATAAATAGGCAAATTACCTCCCTGTAATTTTAAAAATTGACCTCCCTGTATTTTTTTTAGTGTTATTTTTTATACTTATTTACCAAAATACCCTTGTTATTTCTAATATTTTCTTTTCTAATATTTTCTTTTCGAATTTGATTATAACCTTTCTTTAAAAGATTATAAACAAAAGTATGGAAAATATTATAAATCATACATAATACGAAATCATAACTTATTTTTAAATTTTGTTTTTATTTTTGGCATTTTTTTAACAAAGTCAAAGTATTGAACGAAAATTTACATATTTTTTTGAGAAATAAAGGGTATAATTGTCTTTTTTAGCCTAAAAAACCATTTCCACTCTCAAAATTCAGCAAGTGAGCTAGACCTCTCTATATAAGGAGGTAATTTGCCAATTCTTGAAATCACAGGGGGGTAATTTGCCTATTTATTTTTCAAAGGGATGTAATTTGCCAAATTAGCATAATACAGGGAGGTAAATTGTCAAATCCTCAATAATGAAAGTAATGAACTTCCAAAATCTTGAAAAATTTCTATATACAACATTTGGACAGTGAGTTAATAAAACAAATTCAACCAATGGTGTATGTGTGTGGCCGGAATGGAGTGTTGAAAACTTACTATTATATAATATCGAGAAACAATATCATCTTAACATTTGGTTGGACTAAGTCATCATACATTTGTTGTATGAAATATATTCCGAATCCTCATTGCAAATTAGACAATTTGCATACCCATAGCTGATTCACGTTAGGGAATATTAGCAGGCCTATAGCATTCAATATCACTGGCCCATGTTTTAACGTACCCACCATATCAATTAAGGAGCAGCTTAGTTCGGTCGCTTTGGGCTTAATTTGGTTTATTATACTGTTCCACTTGGTCGCATGTTCTTTTCATAATGTTAGCTTAGTATTTTCATACGACGTTAAATCATGTGACTACCCTTCTGAATTATTGTGTGCGTTTAAAATAGGGGTGGAATTGGCTCGGGTATTTGGTATCGGGTAATTTTGTTGGGTATCCAATTATTTGCGTATCAAAAATTGCTACCTAATACCCACCCGAAATAATAAGTACTCAATGGGTGGGGTACTAAAAAACTAGATGTTGGGTACCCACCAAATCTTAAAAGGGATAAAAATGTCCAAACTTGATGGCTTTTTTTGTTCGAGATGTGCTCAAAACAAGGGAGTATTGCCCTCCTTTTTGTGTATTATTTTGTAAAAGACTAAAAGTGTTTTTCCATGATAGAAAACGTGTTAGAAACTTATAGTAAAAATATATAGCATATATCTTTTTGTTATTTTTTTAAATATTCAATGGGTACCCAAACCCCAAATATGTCGCATTCACCTACTCGCTATCCACCCGTAATATCTAAATTGGGTATGAGTACCCACCCGTTTGACAATCTGACCCAATTGAGTGGCCCAATTGAGGAATACCCGATTGGGTCGGGTGGATACCCAATTACCCGACCCAAAGTTCCACCCCTATTTTAAAATTTACTATTTCGTTGTTTCAGCGACCTCTTCATGTTTTATTTCGCATTTGTATAAATAGGATACAGTTTTGAATATACTTTTTAGGTGAAACAATCAATAGCGTATGGTGACAACACAAAAACTGATTGGGTACAATCAAATGGGAAACTGGTATAAACTAATGTATTAATCACACTTTAATGGAATTTCATTGGTAGGTTTCTAAATGGAAAATTATTTTGTCAAAACTCAAAAGTGTTGGGAGTTTGGACTATTTGACCACAATCATAATATGTATTCATTTTTGACAGAAAACAAAAAAAGAACATTAAACCACTTGGTACTTTCACAAACCCATCTCATTTGAGGAATTTAACAAAAAAAAAAAAATCTCATTTGAGGAGGAGTCTTGTGCGATATTTGCAAATTTAAACAGCTATGCATATTTGATTACTCGAATAAATACTCAATATATATGGGAGATAATACTAACATTTTACGTAATATAAAAAACACCACTTAAAATCCAATCAATTATAAATCTCGCCGTGATTCTTCTTTTGACCACAGGGATTCATCAAAAATATTTGAGATACAACCAGACACAAAACCAATTGCAAAACAACAACAACAAAACAAAAAAAAGACACTAGCACTTCAGTTTGTAAAAACCAATCAATTAAGCCACTAAAAGGGCACAATGTCTCGTGACGATCAAACTGCAAATTAATGACCCAACTCTCTTCTTTTTGTTTTTCTTCCTACACTAACTAATGAGAGGAACTCATCTTCGGGCTTCTAATTATCCAGCCTCATTGACAAGATCCCAATAATCCCAACTACAATATATATACATACACAAAATAGTACCCCATAACATTTTATGAAGTGAGATTATAGTTTGTGTGCTTGGATTTGTCCAAAATCAACCACATCACTTGGACATCCTCGTACCCACATGCCATCACTTCCCCTTGCAAGTCCATTATACGCTCATGCACTTGTCCTCCTGCACCAACCAATTAACCAACATATACTCTCAATAATCACTTCCACGTAAATATTCAAATCTAATACTTTGTCTAGAAGAAAACAAAAAACATTATTTTTGTTAATGATGAAGTACTAGTAATATATAGTACCTTGCTGCGACTTCTTGTCTCGCTGGTGGTTTTGTTGGTTGAAGAAAGTGCATGCTTTTCTGAAAGGAGACGTGATTGTTTTTTTCCATGAAGCCATTTTAGTTTTTGATTTTTTTTGCTCTAACTCAACTTATTTTTGGTGTATGTTTGTGCTTATATATATAATAAAGAGTAATGGAACAATAAACGTAAGAGTGGTCTTATTAAGGGAGAGAAGGGTTGTACCTAAAAGTTAAGGCAAGATCCGCGAGATAAGCTCTGAATCTATGGAATATGGTGGGTCTTTTATCATTTATTCTTCAATTATTAATTATTATATATGTATAGTAATAATATAATATAATATAATATACATGTATGTATGTATATGAGTTAGTTATTGTACCGACGACTGTACCTTAGCACATGGCGCACATTTCTCGAATGAACCGTTACATGTGATAAGAACCACCCTTTGCCGGCCCCTTTGCGTTTAACTGACGAGATTTGTCGTTTCAAGTTATCCATATAACGTTATGTCAACCTAACTTACCCAACCATCACACCATCTCCAACCTTTTTTTGTCATAGTATTTTATTCAATTATTAGATTTTTAATGTATGTGTCTATGTGATGCGACCAACATAAACTGTCACATACTATAGTATATATGCACTATATTGATAATTTAATTTTCAACTTACGTAATATAAAAAACATTGGTGAAAAAAAAATTAATGCGTAAAATAAGATTTAGATTTACATCCACCTATCAAATACTTTTTGGATATATAATGTTTTAAGATTAATTTCTTTGTTTGATAATTTTTCTATAACTAATTTTCTTTTTTATAGAATGAATTTTACGTACCCATGTAGATATGAATTGACCCCACAACCAAACAGCATGTTGACCCACCCCAACGGCAGTTGAGGGATCGAAGTAGCGATGACATCTTTGGGAAGTGCAATGTTCTAGTGCATGAACTTGACCCACTTGCATGCCTTGATGATTTTGTTTGATTCCTTTACTTCGTTTTGTGCATCACATTTTAAAAAAGGGCATACGGGTGTGAAATCGTGCACCTCTTCTAGAATTCGTAAAACTATTCATTTGATTATTATAAGAAATTTTATGCTTAAATTGGATTTATATTTCAGATTATACTTAAAGTATTAGTTTTCATGCATTCATACTTTTCTTAAACTAATAATATAACAAAATATGATTAAGAAAGAATTGGTTTGATTAGTAGACAGGTTGTACAAGAAACAAGTATTAGGCAGGAATTAAAAGAGAACATCTTCATCAATCTGTTAAGTAATTAGTGAATAAAATGCAATGTCAGGATAAAACTTTCAACACATTTTTTTAGCTGTATACAAATAGGTGAATCTTAATTTATAGTCCTATATTAAAATATACTTACTAACCTTAATAACAAAAATTATGTAAACAAATATTCTCGGTATTTAATGAAAAAACATCAATTGCATAATGTGGCCGAATCCAGCTTATGGACTCTTATGGTATGATGTTGGGTTTGAAAAGTACATATCCTGATAGTAAAAGGTCAAACAAGAAACCAAATGAAAATCAGTCCAAATGTTAGCCCAAATATGACAATAGGTTTTGTTGGACAGCAAAGTTTGTATTGTGCTTATCTCGTGATACAACTCCAACCATCCTATTAGTCATAAGTTAAACTTGTTGGACTCTTCTTTGTAAAGGCCCAAAATAAAGCCCAAGTAACAACAATGTAGAATCCATTTTCCTCTACATTGTGGTGTCCACTAATTACTAACTAGCTCGAGCAAAAATCTTTCAATTAAATAAGGAAAGAAAAAATAATGGCAAAAGTTTTTGGGAGAACAAAATGAGGGGCATGATTAAAATGTACCTGCAGCCTGCAGTTGTTTCAATTATATCTTCTTGTGTTTATGCAACTCGATCATTACTCATTGTTCGCATATGGATAGATTGGATTCTTTACTAGTACACTTGTTTCGTGTAATGTTTGTCTACATTGCTCTTGTCTCTTATTTTGCGAATAGCATTTCTTACTCTTTAGAATTCTATTGACGCACACACCCTTTTTACGTCTTATAAATCATAAAATATCCGCTTTTGTTAACGGATGTTCAAAACTAAGTTCATCAACAAAAAAAAAATAGTTGATTTAGTTTTGATTTTAGAATCTTTAAAAAATTATATTAAATTTGAATTATTGTAAAATCTAACCAAAAACTGTACTATTACATTTTTTTCTGCTTAAAAATATTTATTTCTTTATTTAGTTTCTGGACTTCGCATTAGAAATTTATAAGTCTCCCTTGCAAAAGAGACACTATTAAAACAATATTTGGTTTTTCCACAATGTTGTCAATCTGTGCATGTTATTTGTAATGATATATCAAAATATAAGAAAATATTATTATACTTATGTTATACTCTCCCAAGCATCCTATCGCTCATATGATCCAACAAAATTCTTATTTATTTCTTGATTTAATTATTTATTACTATTAGTATTATTATTTATTTTGGTTTTCTTGTTTGTCACTTTTTTCCTCTACGAACGATATATGGTGGGGGTCTGTGTACTCACAAGAGGCTAGCTTATCCTAGGAAATAGACCCGTTAGTCCACACCATTTAGACAAGGACATGTGAAATAATAAATCTGTAGTCCACATCAATTAAAATTGAAAAAGACTGTTATGCAACTATTGTGATGCAAACTAGATTAGCGGTTCACATGGTGAATTATGAATTATAATGCAGAAAAGGACGAGCTTCAGACTCTAAATTGAGCATACAACTTGATAAATTTTAAATAAAAAGAGGAAAAAATGGTTAGTCAAAGGAGTTGTTCAGTATGTTCAAGACCGAAAGAGCCTTATCTGCAAATGTTTTACAATGGAGACGCTACAATAAAAAAAAAAAAAAATCATTACTTCTCATGTTAACTAATTTAAACGCAAAAAGTAAATTAATAGTGCATCAAAATATCTCATACACCATTCACTTCACAGGGCCAGATCCATACTAGCTGCTGGATTTTTTTTTATATCTCAAATCAATAAATTTCTAATTTAATAATATTACAAAACGGTCCGCCATATTTATTATAGTTTTGCCATACATCTAGCGCAGGGGCCCGAACAAGGGTTTGGTGCGGGTCGGCACAAATGGAGCATTGCGTTGCTTTAGATAAATTTGGACCCTACCATGTGAAGTGTTTGATGTGGAAAAGAATAATATGAAAGCTTACAACTTTTTGGATTTTTACCATGTCTGCTACTTTGGATGGTGGCTAGATTCTATTAATTAAACTAACTTGCGTGTAAACTAATGCGAATATTGTCAGACTGATAAGAGATTATTTTGTGCAACTGTTGCACGATGGGGTAGCACAACTAGTTTGTTATTGGGGTAAATGCATTATTGGAATAAGATTGAGGAATAGTTGTTGTCTATATTTTAAGAAATTATAATTATCTTGACCGTTGGTTGCACCAAGTCGATAATGTAACGATTGCATAAAATAATTTTTTCTAAGTGACATATATTCAAACAATAAAAAGAAAGTCAAAGAAAATTTTGTTTCATAAGTAGCTTGTTAATTTAGTTTTATATTTACTTAATTTCCGTCTCTCCTCCCCTCCCTTTTGACCAATCCATATGATTAATTTTTTAAGTTTTGTGATGAAATGATTTTATTAATCTATTTTACAGACGACGGTGATATTATAATAAACATGTATAGAAAGGTTTTGAAAAAAGTTTTAGAACATCAAAGAATGTAAAGGTAAATACTTTATTTAAGCTGGTTGAAGTTACTGATTTTGGGATGTGAACGTGGAGTTAAAATTGAGGGCAACTAAAGAAATGTATTTTTTAATACATAATAACTATTTAAAGGCAATTGATGAGTTAGTCATTAAGGAATACGAATAAATTCTCAATTTTACATTTTTCACTAAAGAGAATCTGTTAACCTAGATATTGTCAGAAACTCAGAGGTCATCAATAAAAATAAGATCTAGCACAAAAGGCACGAGGTCTGCTAAATATATTCAAGAAAAGGAATAAATAGTACTAGCTCTTGTTTTTTAAATGAGAATCTTTGAAGCTTCACATTGTTTTAGCATTAATTTTTGATGGAATAAAGCCAGTTGATCTGCGTCTTTTGTTTGTTTATTTGTTTTTTTTATTGTTTGTTTGTCTGTTTTTTTAAAAATCTGTGCGGAATTGCACAACACGCTCATCCAATCTTTTCTGGCCTATAGAAATTAGAAATAGAATAGATGATGCCCCAAGCCAATATTTTAAGCGGTGCTCTAACATAAATGGTACCTTAATTTATGTCTTATTAATTCGGAAATAAACAGGGAGATAAGGTTTGGTAAATTTCGATTTTCATTAAATTATCGAAAAGCTTACGTTACGTATTTCTTTTTTGGATGAAAGTACGTTAGGCGGCTAATAATAAAAAATATCCTATATATCGAACTGGTGGATGTAGACCTAACAAGGATAGAAGATGGAGGTTAGTATAAACAAATAATTTGGACGCTCCTTGATTAGTAGTAACATACAGAAAAGTACTGATTCAAGTTGAAAATGATGTTCCTAAGATGATCAAATTCTAAAACTCTCTACTTTTGAAGATATAAAAGCGACGCAAAGAATTTGACAGTTTTCACACTCGTGAATGTATATAGCATTATAGCTCACATAACTCGTGCATTTACATTTTAAGATCGTGCTCTGTTGTATTTTAAATGTTAATTATTATACAACTAGGGCTGTTTTTTGTTTTTTTTTAAGGATAAAATCATTTATAAAGAAGTAAAATTATAATTTTCATACTTTGAAATTATGTTGTAGTTCATTGGCGGATGATTACAAATGCTTATGGAATCGACTTATTGGTTTTACGGTTTACATGAGCACATCTTAAGTGTTTGCATCACCAATTTGTACTTCTAATAAATAGACACAAAAAAAAGGGTGGAAGCCAAACAATAAGGGTCTAAACTTCTCATTGATTTTATTACTTATTTATATCAATTGAGAATAACCATGACATAAGAAGTAACTCTTAAAAATACTAACAAACACTCCAAAAGTATTATATCTTTACTATAAGTAGCTTTGGAGGCACTTTGCAACATTATTTACTTTTAGATTTAAGTAAAAATATGAAAGAAACAACAACTTTAAATCATAATTCATATTTCATAAGTAAACACTTAAAAAAAAAAACTCATATGTAAACACTCCTAAAATCTAGATTGACCGACCCTACATTAAATGAGGCCCAAAAATAAATAAAGTTCAACTATTTATTTCTCCACAAGAAATTTTATGAGTCCAGGTGAAACTACTCTTATCTAAAATGTATTAATAATAATATAACATACAATCTATTTTGATAATTAATATAAGTATATAACATCTATAATTTGTAGACTGCCGAACACAACCTTAATTAATTAGAATACGTTAATTAAGACATAAGCTATTGCACATATGAATTGACGAGGAAAAGAGAAATGCTAAACTAGACTTGTGCTGTTGATTGTATAAGATTCTTACTCTAAGTACCTTCAATTTTTTGAGGACTATGCAATGGAACACAACTGTATTAGAAATTAGAATATCGATCCTCGTCTTTGTTATATAAATTGAAGAATTAGCGTTTTTCCCTAGAGACTCAAACACAAGATTTATTTCATTTCATAAGTTAAATAACCTAATTTATCATCAAAACTATCATTATTTAATTCACAATATATCCATGCAAGTGCAACAACTAAAGTTGTAGGTATATATTTTCGGGAATTTTGAATTTTTGGTCCTATAAGTTGGCACATCTTCAAAATTGGTCCCCTAACTTTTTTAACTGCAATTATAGTCCCCTAAGTTGACACCTATTTCAATTTTGGTCCTCCGGGCTTAATTCCGGCAATTTTTGCCGGAAAACTCGATTTTTTATTTTATTTTTCGTTTTAATTTATTTTCCTAAAAAAACGTGTTTTCTAAATAAAAAAAATACAAAAACGAATTAAAACAAAATAAACTTTTTCTCTCTCTTCTAAACGCAACTCTCTCTCTCCCCGTAACTCTCTCTTTCTCCCTCTTTCCCCAAATCAAGAACCCTAACCCTAAATCTTCAAAATCCATCAAATTCAATCAATTTCCATGTCTAATTCGTTACATTAAGGTTTTCAGCAAATGGATAAAAGCGAAGGGAGTCGTAAGTTTCTTGATTGGTTGAATTGAATTGATTGAATTTGATGGATTTTGAAGATTTAGTGTTAGGGTTCTTGATTTGAAAGAGGGAGAAAGAGAGAGTTACGGGGAGAGAGAGAGCTGCGTTTAGAAGAGCGAGAAAAAGTTTATTTTGTTTTAATTCGATTTTGTATTTTTTTTATTTAGAAAACACATTTTTTTAGGAAAATAAATTAAAACAAAAAAAATAAAAAATCGAGTTTTCCGGCAAAAATTGCCAGAATTAAGCCCGGAAGACCAAAATAGAAACATGTGTCAACTTAGGGGACTATAATTGCAGTTAAAAGAGTTAGGGGACCAATTTTGAAGATGTGCCAACTTATGGGACCAAAAATGCAAAATTCCCTATATTTTCTATCTGACAAGAATACAAAGATATATAAAAACTCAACGAAATAAAATATAAACTACTTGATAGAGCCCAATTTTTATTAATCTAGTCCGGTAGTCCCACAACTCATAAGCATAGTGGTCCGGACCACCCTAAAGATTCCAATTTCACATCCTTCAAACCCACCCTAAAGTCTAATTAATTCCAAGCTTGCTCAACTGCTAATTACTACTAATCATTATGCTCATTAAGTTCCTTTTGCTGTGCCACCAACTTCAAAGATGTATTCTCTCACTCCAAAGTATTAGGTACAACTATCGTAAGGCATGATAGTGCAACTGGTCACTTATCGTTTAAATACATGTTAGGAAGTTTTTGTAATGAAATGTTAGGAAGTTAATGCTTATAATTTTATAAAATATCTAAATTTTTCGTCAGTTGCACCGTATTATTATGCACCAATTGCATAAAAAGAATTTTCCTCATGCACCAATTGCGTAAAATGAATTTTCCTCTCCCCAACATAAGTATGGCCATCGGTAACAATCAATCTGAAGTTGTAAGTAAGCTTTGCCAATTAGCCGAATTAATTTATAAACCCATCATTAGAACAACGCATTTAGCCCTACCCACCTCCTCTTATAATTCTTCTCTAGGTAGACTTTTACTCTTCTTTTCTTGGTAATAATCATGAAAGAATAGAACCCAAAGTCATAAAAGCTACTCGTCTCCAACTAATTTCATCATTAGCTAGCTCTTACATTAATTCTCTTTGCTACGCTAATGTCTTCATATATCAGACAAACAAAGGCACACAACAAATCAACATAAATGTATCACATATTATAATGGTCAGATTAAATATTTCTATGTAATTAAAATAATACTTTTGCTTTCGATAATTTTGTAATTTCTAAATTAAATTACAATAGTTCCTACTCCCTAAGCTATGTCGAATGTCCTTCTTGTGACACATTAAGTTAAACGAAAAACAACCCAAAAGACTTGCTTTTGGCTTACTCGGGTTTTTTTTAACTTTTGTCCCTTAATGAGTACTGATTTTATCTTTGGTCCCCTATTGAATTTTTTTGCAACTTTAGTCTCCTAATAGAAAATGTGTTTCCTTAAACCAACAAAAGAGGGTGCGATTTCAGAATCGTGACTTCTTTTCCGCATTAAAATAACCATCATGTGACTACGTGCACGACACGTGAATTTTTTTGGCCAAAAGGGACGATTTCGGTGAAAAGGGGGATCAAGTCTGAATTGTGAGACAAATTAGAGGACCAAAGCTGCAAAAAAATTCAATAGCCAAAGATGAAATCAGTACTCATTAAGGGACCAAAATTGATAAAAATCCGGCTTACTCAAAAATATTTTATACATCAGCAGAAGAATCTAAATTATACAAAAAAAAAAAGAAAAAGAAAAATAAAAATTGATAAAACATAACATTAATCAACCTTTAGGTAGCACGTGCCGTCTCACGTGCTACTAGAAGCAGCAGGCTGCTGTTTCTCGTAGGCATCGATCGAAGTGGTTAGGTCACCAAAAGGACAAAACGGCGCATCTACTACTAACTTTGACGCTGGTGGCAATCCCGTGAATAACTCAAACCACGTGTCGTGTTATTAACACTGCTCAGTATTTTCTAACCGAAAAACACGGCCCGCCAATTCGGTTATGCAGCTCCACGCGCCTAACAGCACGCGCCACTGCAGTGCATCGATCAATGCGCTATTATCGCTGTAAAGAGTGTGGGGACAGCGCGTGGTACAAAAGCTGTCGTGTAAATTTTGATTTTTTAATTTTTACTATTTGAACAATTTACTCTTTTTAACTGTTATTATTACAAGTTTACAATGATGTCTTCAGAGAATTTTCGTGACCTGTTTGAGAACTGATCATGCGAGTACTACTACTTGACTGAAGAACTTTTGCCCCTCAGCTCTATGTAAGTTGACGATTTTCTCCTTGGATTTGGTATTATTTTCAATTTTCAGCTGTACAGAAACATATTTTCAACCGCAATTAATTTTATATAATATAAGATTTGGGTCGTTGTTATAGATAAAATAAATATATTTGTGTCGTTATTCTGTATAAAAATTAGTGACTTTGAAAGGTTATCCAGTTGAGCAAAATATAATAGAGATGACTTATATTTTGATTTAATTTTGACCAAATCATAAATAACTTGGACACGAGCGCAGTGGCTGATTCTCATGTTTTCTTTAAAACACACGACTAAAAGCTAAAATTAATTCAACAGGAGTTTTCACCTTTTAAACGGCGCAAATTTATTATGATTGACACACAATTTGACACTAAAAAGTTGGATTAGTATTAGCACAAAAAAATCTTCTATGCTTGTGCCGCAGTAAAATTTTCAAGTAAAAGTTTGATTTCTTATTTCTGTAACTATTTCACTATCACTTGCATTAAAATCTCATACGCGAGTATGTACGGTGTTTTAAATCTAACAATATCGCAACAAGACTCTAGAGTGACACATAATTGGATATTGAAAAATTGTATTACTTTATTAACATAATATAAAATGAAAATCTTTTCGACCATTTTCATATTTTTGTCCGAATGGATTAGTTACTCAGATAAGATGGCAAAGATTATAAACCGAAAAAGTACAATTAACAACTTGGATTCTCATGTCATTTCATTAGAATTAAATTGGCAATTATGTCATAAGTCATATCCAGGGTGTCGATGGAAATGGTAAAAATAATAATTTGGCGGGGTGGGGTGGGGTGGGGGTGTCAGTGAAGATGTTGAGAAGCTTTTCCTTTATTTCTTTGCTTTTAAAAAAGCAGACAGACAATTCACTCTGATTCTTCTTCTGCTTCTCCTCACTTGTTTACATCACAAATTCTTTCTTTTTTCTTCAGTCAACAAAATATGGATTTGTGCCTTCACTAATTTCCTCTGTACTACCATCCTCATATTATTCTCTGTAAGTAGTAGCATTTGCCTTTTAACTTCAATGCTTAATTATTGCTTATATTCATGCTTGGAACAAGTAAATTAACAAGACTTGATCTTTTTTTACTTAATCTGATACTGGATTGTGTTGTTGTAATTTTGGTGAAATGGGGTCCTTTCTTTCTCTAAATTAAGATGGTGGATGCAATTTTATGTTTTTGCATGCACCAATTGCTATTCAGTGTTTAAAGCAAGTCTTTTGCAATTTTTTTGCTCAAAAGTTGAACTGAGATCACATATGGTTATTGTTGTTGTATTTGTATAGTGTGGCTGATCATGTTTGTCATTTCTCTTCTGTTTATTTGATTTATTTAATGAAATAATGATTTGCTATTTTCCTGTTAAAGATTGAGTTTTTTTCTGATGCGTGTTGGTGTTTGGTACATTAGTGCTGGATAATTTTCTCCTCTGCTTGGTACCAACATTAGATTTTCTCTTCTGAAAATGTAACTGTGGTTGATATGTAAAAGAGAACTTGTTGGAACCAAGTGAACTTTCCATTTTTACTTTAATTGTTTTGTTCGCAGTGGTTTTGTCTGGTTTCACTTCTTTTGCAGAACATGTTAATAATGCTGTTTTTTTCACTTTTTCTCTGTCTATTGAGTGTTATTGTGATGAACAGTTTTTTTCTTTTCCCTTTTTGCTTAACATATGAGAACATGTATAACTCTATTTTACCAGGGATGAGCAAGAAAAATTGGTTCTCGGGTCGTTTCGTGCTTATATTTTGCGTCTTGCATGAAGTTCTGATTTGATCTTTGCTGAAATTCTTTTCTTTTTCTTCATCAATTAAATGACTTCTCTGTTGGTGTGACAGAAAATAAAATCGGGCGAATGACGAGGGTTAGCCCAGATTTTGGAAATGAGGTGCAGGCAGTATGGTCCGTGTCGGCGGATGCTTGTTTTCAGACTAATCAATTCCCCAAGTATAAATTAGGACCTGATAATCAGATTATAGATGAGATCAAAGAGGACAGTAAAGGTCCACCATTGAAGGAGGTTGTTGTTCAGGAGACGAACCAGCTAACGGAACAACATAAGCGGCTATCTGTTCGTGACCTGGCCAGCAAATTCGACAAGAATTTGTCTGCTGCAGCAAAGTTGTCCGAGGAGGTAACTAGCTGCTGTCATGAAGTTTACTTACTGTTTTGCTTTTTATGAAATTGAGTTTTCATGGACTGCTTGTTACTTGAAATATTTGTCTGGAAAATTATGCACTTTACATAGAGGAGTTAAAGTTCGTCAACACGTTCGTCTTTGTATAAATCTAAAAAGAATCGCGTGTTTGAGTACTGTAATTGATGAAATGAATAGTGAAAATATTTTGTGGGATTCAGGCTAAACTTAAGGAGGTGGCTTCTTTAGATGGACTGGTACTTTTGAAGAAGCTTAGGGATGCATTGGAGTATCTGAAAGGAAGATTAGCGGGTCGGAACAAAGAAGATGTGGAGAGAGCCATTTCAATGGTCAGTTCCTAGTTATATTTACTAAAGTCAATGTTGTCACTATACCTTTGCTTATGGAATACGTGTCGGTTTACTTATCCAATCAGTGTATTTGTCTCTACCTTCTGTAGATCTTGCCTTGGTAGTTATTGGGTTATAGTGCTTGTATGTTGACTGCTTTGTTCTCCAGGTGGAAGCTTTGGCAGTGAGATTGACTCAAAAAGAAGGAGAGCTAATTCAGGAGAAGTTTGAAGTGAAAAAGCTAGTGAATTTTCTCAAGCAGGTTAAGTAGCTTATCTGTTCTGTCGTGCGTATGACCCTCACAATAACGATAATCGAATTCAAACTCACTTAGTTGCTTTTAAGTGGTTCTAATCTATAAATTGCTCAATTGGCATCTGATGTGACTTCTGAGCATCTAATGCTACCTTTTCGAGCATCTGAAATTGCTGAAATCGGCAGTTTTTCTTTGTTTCTTACTTTTTAGATCTAAGATGTAATATGTTTTCCTTTCTCTCCCTTGTCGTCTTTGGATGACTGAAATTTCTCTCCTTTCCACAGGCTTCTGATGATGCTAAGAAATTGGTCAACCAAGAGAAGTCTTTTGCTTGTGCAGAAATAGAGAGTGCAAGAGCAGTTGTGCAAAGGATTGGGGAGGCCCTTCAGGAACAAGAAGGAAATCAAAGCTCAGGAAAGCAGCAGGTGACATTAGATGTTTCGAGATTTTTTTATTTATTTTTTATTTCGTACATGTTTGCTGTTAATTAGGTTTTGTAGGAATCGAGGATATAGAATATCCATGGATACCTCGAAAAAAATATGACAATGCCCTTGGATTGCCTGAGTTCTATTGATTAGAAATTTCACCTTTTCGTCTAAAAACTCAATCACCTAAAGTGAAAAAAAAATTCTTTGAGTTATTTATATCAGTATTTGAGATTATCTTTATCACTATTTCTCTATACAACCCGAGATTTGACATTTATACTACCTCAATAATGTTCATCCTGTGTCTACTGGATGTGATAATGCTGTTCTTGGAATATGGATTAACCCAGTGTCAGATTACTCGATAGAACTACTAACTATTGCTCGTATTTCACAAGAGATTCTCCATTGACTGTGCAACATATCTATTGAACTATAAAATCTTGTTAATGGTCCATGTGTTGGACCATAGTATCTGTTTATTTTCACTTCAGATATAAAAGAATGCGGGTGCATTTGATTTAATATTCACTAGTGTAATTTTGCGGCATCGCCATCTTCATTTGGAGTATATATGTTTTTGTTAACAAAGCTTAGCTGTTGGTGTCGCATTCTGCCCTTCTTCATGGAAAAGAAATGGCTGCTTCTTTTATTATCTACTTTAACTTAAATTTTCATGCTGACAGGAGGTGGAGAAACTAGTTGAAGAAGTTCAAGAGGCCAGAAGAATTAGACTGATGCATCAGCCGAGAAAGGTGTGCCAGTATTTTTTGTTGTTTTTACATTTTCTAATGACTTTTTGAAAGTACTATTTTTGTTTCCATTTTGCTACAACAAAACTAATTACTAACAGTAGATAACTGGTGATTTGTACAATGATTGACTAAGCCATTGATGTAATTGTACTCACATGTTACTCTACTTATAGTTTGAACCTGAACTTAGAACAGTTTTTGTAACAATCAATTGCTTTTCCATTTGTGGTGGCTTATCCCCCCATTCGAGATCAATTGGCTCCTTTTTTAATAATTAAGATGTGAATTCTTAGCAAAGAATCAATTATTTTAGGGATCAGTTTCAGATGGCACAGAGAATGCAGCTTACAATCTTTTAAATTCACGGGATTCGTGGACTGTCAATAATGTGTTTATGTTTCAATCTCGGTTTATGTTAAATGATTTTAGTTGTCTTTGCTACTTCAATCTACATACTGGAAACTACTTTGTGCTTATGATGTTTTCATCTATATCATTTACGTATTTGTAGGTTATGGACATGGAACATGAACTTCGAGAACTGAGACTTCAAATTAGAGAAAAGTCTACAATTTCAGTTTCTCTTCAAAATGAGGTCTGCAATTTCTTCAGTTTAGAATCATTTACCAATTCTATTCATAGCATTTTATGGAAAAAAACCTTTTGCAGTTCCTGTTTACCTGTATTCTTTTACTTAACCTTCCGTTGTGTTCAACTCTAAAGATACACATCCTTTTCAAAGAGTTCCGAAATTATTGTCATTTTAACTCGTTATTATCTTTAAAGGTCTGCACTTAGTCCAGAGATAATAATTAGTCCAAGACTTATGCCCTCATCTTTTACAGCTGGTGATGAGCAAGAAAGCTGAGGAAAATAAATCTCGATTGTACGAGCTAACTGGTTCTGAGACTATAGGCTCTATTTTACGGATTCAATCCTGCTCAGACGAATCAACAGAGCTTGCAAAATGCATGATCCAATGGTATCGTCTGTCGTCTCAATGCAGCCGCCGTGAACCCATATTAGGTATCAATTCTCCCTTTATTTATGATTGGGTTGTGATGCAACACATATTGATTCAATTTACGTAAGTGTGTCACCATATAAGAGGGATTCTTTTGTATTATTTCCCAGATCCTCCATTCATCATTATAGTACACCCTTTAGTTTCTGGTGTTCAGTTGTTTAATTCTATATTCTGTATTCTTTCAAATGCATGAACTTAAGTGCATCTAGAAATAGCAGTTTTGTTACTATTATTGGATTACTAGATTTATCATTCTATTACCACATTTTGGTCCTATTTTATCTTAGTAAATCTGCTATCTGCTCTGCCAGGTGCGAACAAGTGCGTTTATGCTCCTGAGCCCATTGACGTCGGTCGAGTTCTTGAAATAGATATAACGTCAAATGGCCAAAAGGTCACGCTTATGACAAATGGCACTATTGAGCAAGGTTGGCAAATAATTCGTGTTGTGTAGGATAAGAATTTGCTTGATGAGTCCGTCCCGCATAGAACTTTTTTATGTAGTTCAAGTTTAGTGACATCGTTAAATTTTTATTGGAAAATCTTGGATGATCATATGCTTATTTCATGGTAAATTTTGTACTTCTAAGTTTTTATTTGTTTTTGTTTTTTATTTTTTCAGCTCCGGACTTGGGGAGCTATGTAGAGACACTTCAGCGGAAACCGAACTATGACTTCAGTGTATGTGACCTTATTTCCCTACAACTGCAGAAGAACAATTGTATTATTCTCGAGTACTATGCCTTGTAGTTTGTAGGATACTAAGCTATGCAAATAAGACTAATAATTCACGTTTAGGCATTCTTCGTTGAAATCAACTTTGAAAATAGTTTTAGCTTGTGATCCTAGTGATCTCTGTATTACAGGTAGTTATTTCCCAAATGAATGGACGGAATTATTCTTCGCATTCAGCCCACGTGTTTCATATTGGGAAAACAAGGATAAAGCTTAGTAGAGGATGGATCACAAAAGCCAGAGACTCTTACTCTCGATCTATGCAGGTATCACTCCCTTCTGGCCTAGTACTTTTATATCTGATTTAAAACAATAAAACGAAGGGTAAGTTAGAAGGCTCCATTTCATTAACTTCTTCCCATAAGATGTGATATCTATGCGGCAATTTGTCCTTTTTATGTTACTTGTCAGTTTCAAGGTTTATTTCTAAGTGAATGCCACAATGCTTGAATATTTCAACTGGTGGAGTCTCGTGATGAACTCTTCTCTTTTATTGTGGCTAGAATTTATTTTCTCTGGAAGATTAGGGGAGTCTAGGGAGTTCAAAGATACAGCAAACATGTTTTCTTCTTTTTCCTTCTTTTCACGTCATTAAACCCTGTTGCAAAGAAAAACTAGCATAAGAATATCATTTCGCAAGATCTAAAATCTAGAAATGTAGTTCACGATCTAAAAACTTTTCTCGGTCTTTCTTGAAACTACACAACCGCATAAGATAAATTTTCTCTACCTCCAATCTGATAGATATTGAACCAGTTTATTCATCTCATTATAAGGCCTTATTGAAGGGAGAGGGACTTTCTTTATACTTTAGCCCGAATTCTTTTTCAAATGATGTGGGAAGCACTTGTTAACACGATAATTGATGCCTTTGAAGAAGATAAGTTAATCAATATTTAGCGTCATAAAGTAAAACTCCTTCTCCTGGTTAGCGGCGCAGAATGCATCTTCTGTATAAAATTCCATGTCATACTTAAAAGAGTTTTCAACTGGCTTTCAGCTTTGTGGATTCAGAGGAGGAGGCAATTCTGCAGCCAAGTCGCTATTTTGGCAGGCACGTAAAGGACAATCTTTTGTGCTTGTTTTTGAGTCGGAGAGAGAACGAAATGGCGCCCTCATTCTAGCCAGGAAATATGCTTCTGATTGCAACGTAAGCTTCCTCTCATTGCTTTCTCTTTCTTTTACTAGAACTTATCAAGTTCTCTCTCATTCCTACCCAATCCTAAAACGACTCTCCCTGTTCCATTTTTTTTTCTTTTTCAAATGACAGTTTTTGCTTGCTGGTCCGGACGATGATGCTTTGCTGTAAAGACTGACATCTTAGTTTTTCGACTAATACCGAGTGTTTTTGAAAGCGTGTTGAGTGCTTTTTCCCATTCGTGTTTGAGTGTGCAGATTGATTGATCGTTTTGTAATTGTAATGTTCGTGTTTGGTGGTAGTAGTAGTTGCATCCTCTGTAGGCATAGTTTTGGTTTGCCTAGATCTCTGGTTGTAACATTTGTTTCTACTAATTAATCTTTCAATGGTTCAATTGTGCCTGATTTTCAATTTGTAGTAGCATCTCTCTTCACTTGCATTCTCCTGCAAAAGGGCAAAAAACTGTTTGTAGTTTGTAGTTTGTAGTTTGTACTATTTTCTTATATTTCGTGTCCTACATATGTTTATCTTATGTGCATGAAGTGATACATAGAAAATCTATTCCGGTCTGAACGCATAACAGTAGATAGATTGCCGATTCTTTGAATATGGGCTTGGGAGGAATCATTTTGGCCAAGTTTATTATTTTAGTATTGAACTTATATAAGAAAAATAAAAATAGTCCGACTAAAATTATTTATAATACTCAATTTACAAAATCGTATGTTCTATTAAAGTAACTTCTATGTTTACCCAGTTCGGTTATTTTTTTCAATTGACTCAATTCATATTTTAGCAAACAAAACCATATTATATTCTACAATATCAAGAAAGCAAATTATTAGAGATGAAATTTCCCCCATGCAAAAGTATTGAATTTCAAAGGCACTACAATTATAACTTAAATATATTGAATATTTTATGATGAATTCCAATATTTAGCAATTATTTAAAATATCAGGCTTCTTCAAATCAAATTATTTTCACAAACTCAAATTGTGTATGAAATTGAAACGTTTTTGTATAAACACACCTCGGCAATTCTTTTATTGTGCTGTTGAATTATTCTAAAATCTATAATGTATCCTTTTTAATTCCGTGTCAATATGTAAGTTTAGTTTTGGTCTTATATGACCACTTTTAAATTAAATATTATGCATTACATCTTTAATTAAAAATTAGTAGTTGACGAAATCATAAAAAATAAATATAAACTTATTGGTTAACAACATTTGATCATACACACGAAATTGCAATTATGATTAAATTAAATGGCATATTAGAAATATATGCTTCTTTTTTTGTATTACAATATTTAATTAAATTATGATGCTAATTGTTACACGGTGCAGTTTAAATTCCTAGATACGCCATTTGGGCAACATTGTTTGGCAATTAGGCAAAAAAATGTTACAACATACACAATATTAATTTCGTGTAGGGGCATTACATGATTTCAGTTTTAAAATATGCTTTCGGTGTATACTATATATGTACACATACATCTAATATATTTTATATGTTGCACTACTATAATACATATAGAAAATTATGAACTATGTTGCACAAAGACTTCAAAAAATTACATGAATCCATATTAGATACTTATTGGATACCAGTATTTCTCGTATACTCCTCGATACGTATTCGACGCGCCACGTAGTGTATCTTGTAATTAAAAAAAAAATATTACGGATAACCGTATCGAATACCTATCAACAACATATCTAACCATTTTCAACACAATATAAACCCCTATTTAATTTTAAAATTTAGTAACATAAAATTATAATAGCAAAGAAAGTAGAAATAAAGAACTTGCATTCCTTCTTCTTGATTTAGTTCCAGAGAACTTATTCACCTTTTAAATAAATTCGTTATTACATTCTTCTTTTTTAATGTTCTTTTATATTAATTAGAAGTTATATGTAAGATTTATTTTCATTTAAAATTTTAAATATAATGGTAAAATAGTGACTTTCTCTGTTCTAGTTATATGATCCACATAAATTTATTATATTTGTACATTATAATTATTATAATTATAAAATAATCCGTACATGTACGTGTTTCGTACTCGTATCGTACTGGACTCATATCCCCATATTCATATTCATATTCATATCCGTATCTATATCCATGCAACATAGATCATATATTGTTTGATACAAGTCGTTCTAAATTTAATAGGGGTCTGTTAATTTCCCCGAAAATGAGATTTATTAATTTTAGTTCATACTCTGTTAAGTAATAACTTGATAAGTGTAACGGGGAGGGATTATTATTAGCATTTAGTGCACACAAATTAGTTCCCTAAAAAATATTATTTATACCGCAACGGTAACTTTCACACATTCTCAACGGCTAAAAGCGGAATAAACCAGCGCACGATGAATTTTCATAAACAGAACATAGACCATACGATCGACCCTCATCCAACGGCTCTAAGTTTTCAAAAATAAGACCGTTGAAGTGGGAATCGCCGCTTCTTCTAGTCTATAAGCTTATTAAAGAAGCGTCTATTCACAATCGCTTCAATTCGATTGTTGTGCATTTCACAATCTCTTGGCGAGAGTTAGAGAGAGAAAACAAGAAGAGGGTTTTAAAAAGTGTTTGATATAAAAATGGGTTCAAGAAATATTGTTCAACAGCAAAACAGAGGTAGTAAAAATCATCCCTTTTAATCTATCTATTGGTGCGTTTGTGTGTTTTATTAAGTTTTGTTTGAGATTTTGCATCTGGGTTTTGTGATTTAGTTGGTTCTTTGTTGATTTTTACACATTTAAGTTTGTGGGTTTTTACTATTGTTATCTTTTCTTTTCGACTATAGAACATAGAGGGATTAAAAACAGTTTTCATTTTTTTTACTGTTGTATGTGTTAAAAGATCAATCGTTATTGTGCAGATTATTTCGTTTAGGGTAGTCTATTTGTGTTTGGTTTATTGCAGTTAAATGTTTGATTAAAGAAAAAGAGTATTAGTACGATTTGATATTCACATATTCAAGAAAACGCGGAAAAAAAGATAAATCTTGGACACTTTTCAAAATGTAAAATTATAAACCCTTCTGAATTTGCTCTGGTGTTATCTTGTGTGCAAAAACTTGTTCAAGTTTACGAATTTTTAACTATTGTATGTGATAAGAGATGAATCTTTATTATGCATAGTATTTGGTTTGAGGGTTGTGTATTTATGTTTGAGTTATTTCACTTGGATGTTTGATTAAAGAAAACGTTATAATTAGTACGATTTGACGTCAACATATTCAATAAAACCCCTCTACATTGTTTTCTGGTGTTGATCTTGTGTGCAAACTCTTGTTCAAGTTACGATTTTTTTTATCATTAAGATGGATAATGTTGTTTCTCAATATATTGGCGTTGAACCTTGAACGGCTCTGATCCAATGTGCAGCCGAGCCAGCAGTCCCTGGTGCTATGAAGCAGAAGAACATAGCAGGTGAGAAGAAGAATCGCCGTGCACTTGGCGATATAGGGAATCTCGTTACGGTTCGTGGGGTAGATGGCAAGGCCAAGGCACTTCCTCAGGTCTCTCGACCAGTTACTAGGTGAATATTCCACAAGTGTTTCCATCTTTTTTATTTAATGGATGTAATATGAACTCTGAATATGTTTGATGAATTCTGATTGATCATATGTTCTTGGTATATATGTTCAGGAGTTTTTGTGCTCAGTTACTTGCCAATGCACAGACAGCAGCTGCAGAAAACAACAAGGTCCAATTCATTTCTTGAAATCCTTTTCTTCTTTAAGTATGTCTCGTTTCGCTTATTGATTTGGACTACTTTTGATTATGTTGAAATCACAGATTAATGTGAAAGGAGCCACTGTTGTGGATGGAGTTCTGCCTGATAAACGAGTGCCGGCGGCACGTGTGCCAGCACAGAGAAAGGCTGTTGTTGTCAAACCTAAGCCAGAAGAGATAATTGTAATTAGTCCTGATTCTGTTGCAGAGAAGAAGGAAAAGGCAGCTGAAAAGTCGGCGAAAAAGAAAGCTCCTACTCTTACTTCAACACTCACTGCCAGAAGCAAGGTAACAAGATTTTTGTACTTGGTTTCTCTAAGGGGAATTCTAAATTTGATCCAGAGTTCTTATTATAATCCTGTTGTTAATCTAGGCTGCTAGTGGGGTAAAAACTAAAACAAAGGAGCAGATAGTGGACATAGATGCTGCCGATGTTAACAATGATTTGGCTGTTGTGGAATATGTTGAGGACATGTACAAGTTTTACAAGTCAGTTGAGGTATTATTACTGATGAAAATAATTGTGATAAGTCTATTTTAGCTCAACTATGTCTTGTGACTGTTGTTAAGTCTTTTAACTCAACAATGTTTAGTTTTTCTCAATTTGTTTTGGTGGTGCAGAATGAGAGCAGGCCTCATGATTATATGGGTTCACAACCCGAGATAAACGAGAAAATGCGCGCAATTCTGATCGATTGGTTGGTTCAGGTTCACCACAAATTTGAACTTTCACCAGAGACACTTTACCTGACCATCAACATTGTTGATCGGTACCTTGCTTCCGAGACTACGATAAGAAGAGAACTGCAGTTGGTGGGCATGGGTGCCATGCTTATAGCCTCCAAATATGAAGAAATCTGGGCCCCAGAGGTGCATAAAAGAAACTTCAACATCTGTCATGTGTCTCTTACAAACATTTTAAAGATATCTAATGGCGAACAATTTCTTTTTTCAGGTTCACGACTTAGTTTGCATCTCGGACAACACTTACACTGATAAGCAAATCTTGGTTATGGAGAAGAAAATACTAGGCGCGTTGGAATGGTACTTGACAGTTCCGACCCCTTATGTATTCCTCGTGCGCTTCATAAAAGCTTCTATGACTGACTCAGATGTGAGTAACTTCTTCTTGTGTGATAGCTCCAGAAGTCTCTGGATGCCTAAGATTCAAAATTTAACGATAAAATCTTGTTTACCTGGTTTGCAGGTTGAGAACATGGTCTATTTCTTGGCTGAACTTGGAATGATGAATTACGCCACGCTTATATACTGCCCCTCGATGATTGCTGCTGCATCAGTATATGCAGCCAGGTGTACCTTAAACAAGACTCCTTTTTGGAACGATACGCTTCAATTGCACACTGGATTCTCGGAGTCACAGCTTATGTAAGCAGATATTTTTGAATCTTTAGTTGAGCGTTATGCTGGAAAAGGGGCAGCCTTTGATGGAAAAATGTTGTTTGTTTTTTTGAATCAGGGATTGCGCTAAGTTGCTGGTAGCGTTCCATAAAATGGCTGGAGATCAGAAACTGAAGAGCATTTACAGAAAATACTCTAATTCGGAGCGAGGGGCCGTCGCACTCCTGTCACCTGCCAAATCTCTGTTGTCGTTCTCATTGAGCTACTAATGAATGTAATAGAGAAAATGCAGTGTTCTCTCTTCTTTACATAGAGATTTGATGTAGGTTTTAACATGCTTTTGGAGGAACATTAGTCCTGGATGTTCCTTTAGCACTGTAGTAGCAGAGCAATTTCTCTTATTCCTTTAATTCTTGATGCACTTTGAACATAGAGGAGATCTTCATTCATATTGTGTTTTCAGTTCTTCATACATTGTGGTATATACCTGAAATTTTCTGTGGATTCTGTTATATAAGAAAATTTTTATAAGAAGAATATTGACTGTCCCACAAAATGAGCTGGGAATTCCAGTGTAAAACAAAATTTCCAAGCCAATAGTGTGATGAAAATAATGAATTGAGGAGGCTTTTTATTTCATTTGAAAAGTTTCCAGCCCTGAACTTTTACTTAATTTAATTACAAATATTTTCATCTAACAATTTACCCAAGACACTCGCAGTTGCGGGCATTTTTACAGTAGCAGCATTCTGAGCCAACAATGTGATTTTATTTGAATAAATTGGGCTTTTAATTTTGTAAAGTTCAAAAAACTTTTTCAATGGCAAATTTTTCCTTATATATTTTTTTCTCTTTCTTGTTTTTCCTTCTTTTCATGTCATTAAACCTGTTATGAGGCAAAACACAGCATAAGGATTATCATTTGGCAGGATCTAAAATCTAGAAATGTTTTTCATGATCTAAACAAGCATAATCTTGGAGTAATTGTGGTGAATTGGCATTTGAAGAAAAATAGTAAAAGGACAATCTTTTGTGCTTGTTTTTGCCAGGACAAAACGGCGCCCTCATTCTTGCCAGGAAATATGCTTCTGATTGCACCATTGCACCATAGGCTTGTTCTCATTGCTTTGTCTTTCTTTTACTTAAACATATCTAGTTCTTTCTCATTCCCACCCGATCCTAAACCGACTTTTCTCGTTCCAAAAAAAATTCAATGGACAGGTGTTGCTTGCTGCTGGTCTGGACGATGATGCTTTGGTGTAAAGACTGAAATCTAAGTTTTTCGACTAATACCGAGTGCTTTTGAAAGCGTGTTTGAGTGTGCAGATTGATCGATCATCGTTTTGTAATTTAAATGTTCATGTTTGGTGGTAGTAGTAGTTGCATCCTCTGTAGGCATGGTTTTTGGTTTGTCAAAATCTCTGGTTTGTTTCTACTAATTAATGTTTCAATGGTTCAATTGTGCCTGATTTTCAATTTGTTGTAGCATCTCTCTTCACTTACATTCTCCTGAAAAAGGGCAACGAATTCTCAGAAGTCTATACCATTTTCTTATACAACTTTTTGTACATCGAAGTGATGAATAGAAAATCTCATTCCCATTTGTTTGAAATTGGTGAGTAATGTGCAATGGCGTATTTGAATAGGGGCTTGGGAGGGCTCTTTTTGGCCAAGTTTATTGTTATAGTATTAAACTTATATAAGAAAAAAAAAACAGCCCAACTAAAATTATTTGAGGTAATAGCGAAAACTACCGCTGTTTTATTTCTAATTGGCAATATCCCCATGTGTTATTTTAATTACAAAAAAACCCTGTAAATTTAGAAATTAGAAAAAAGTCACACTTATTTAATTTTCACATACGGAAACTAATAACAAAACTTTTATGTACTTAAAAAATTTGTACAAAATGAATTATAAATTTCTTTTATCAAAATTTCTGAAAATAATATTACTTTCTATAGTGTAACAATAAAAACTTGGTATTGATTATTTTTGTTATATTTTTAAGTAAGTCTAAAAAATCTCAATAAATTATTATAAAGTTTATAATATTCTTTTGAATAACTATACATTTGACATAAAGTTTTAGATTGTTAGCTATAGGTACGGTAACTAAAAATATGATAGCGGGGGTTCTTTTTTTTTTGCTAATTTTTGAAATTTACAGGGGTTTTCCCCCAATCAAAATAACACATGGGTTAATTTACCAATTAGGAATAACACAAGGTGGTTTTTGCTACTACCCCAAAATTATCTATAATACTCCACTTGCAAAATTGTACGTTCTATTAAAATAACTTCTATGTTCAACCAGTTCAATTACTCTTATCAATTGACTTAATTCATATTATGTCAAACAAAACCATAACATCTTCCAAAAATAATAATAATCAAGAAAGCAAATTATTACCAAAAAAGAAATAATCAAAAAAGCAAATCTTTTGTTGATGAATTCTGATACCTTTCAAATAGTTAAATATAAGCCTTTTACAAAAAAATATTTCGCACTCAAATTGTGTATGAGAAGGTTTTATATAAACCCACCTCATCAATTCTTTTTGTGTAGTTAATTATTCTAAAACCCATAATATATCGTTTTTTATTCCGTGTCAATATGTAAGTTTAATTTTGTCTTATATGACCACTCTTAATTAAATACTATGAAGTACTTGCTTAATTAAAAATTAGTAGTTGATGAAATCATAAACAATAAATATGAACTTATTTTTTTAACATTTAAACATACACACGAAATTGCAGTGTATGATTAAATAAAATGGCATAGATTGCATATTAGAAATATTTGCTTCTGCTTTTTGTATTATGATATTTATTTCAATTTTGATGCTAATATGTTTTAGTCCTTTGAAATTTAATTTTCTAGATACACTGCAACAGTTTTTTTTCTTCTTTCTAATGGCCAAAAATTTTCACGACGAACACAATGTTAATTTCTCAAGGGGCATTGCATTATTTCAGTTTTAAAATATGCTTAAAATATAAAAAAACTGGTCTACTCCATAATCCATATATATATAGAAAATCATAATTTTTTTGATACCGGATCATCCTAAATTAGTAAATTTAATAGGCCTACTAATCTTACAAGCGTAATAATTTCCCCGAAAAATGAGATTTATTAATTTTAGTTTATAAGTAACTTAATAAGTGTAACGGGAGAGATTAGCATTTAGTGCAAAAAGGGAAAATAGTTTCCTAAACAATATTATTTATACCGCAACGGTAACTTTCAACGGCTAAAAAGCGGATTAACCAGGCGCGTAATGAATTTTCATAAACAAAACATAGACCATCCGATTGACCCTCATCCAACGGCTGTAACTTTTCAAAAATAAGACCGTTGAAGTGGGTCTACAGCTTATAAAAAAAAGGGTCTATTCACAATTGCTCCAATTCGTTGTATGTGTTTCACAAATCCTCTTCGCGAGAGTTAGAGAGAGAAAACAAGAAGAGGGTTTTAAAAAGTGTTTGATATAAAAATGGGTTCAAGAAATATTGTTCAACAGCAAAACAGAGGTAGTAAAAATCATCCCTTTTAATCTATCTATTGGTGCGTTTGTGTGTTTTATTAAGTTTTGTTTGAGATTTTGCTTCTGGGTTTTGTGACTTATTGGGTTCTTTGTTGATTTTTACACATTTTAATGTTGTGGGTTCTTGTATATCGTTAAAATTAGTTCTATTTAACTATTGTATGTGTTAAAAGTTGAATCTTTATTGTGCAGAGTATTTCGTTTTAGGGTTGTCTATTTGGGTTAGATTTATTTCATTAAAATGTTTGATTCAAGAAAAAGTAAGAATTAGTGCGATTTGTCGTTGACATATTCAAGAAAACGCAGAAAAAGATAAATCTTGGACACTTTTAATTGTAAAACTATAAACCCATTTTACATTTTCTTCTGGTGTTGATCTTATGTGCAAACCCTTTTTTATGGATTTTTATCATCAGGATGGATAGTCTTGTTTCTCTCAGTTTATTGGCATTGAATCTTGAATGGCTTTGATCTCTATTGTGCAGCGGAGGTAGCAGTCCCTGGTGGTATGAAGCAGAAAAACATTGCAGGGGAGAAGAAGAATCGCCGTGCACTTGGCGATATAGGGAATCTTGTTACGGTTCGTGGTGTTGATGGCAAGGCCAAGGCACTTCCTCAGGTTTCTCGACCAGTTACGAGGTGAATATTTTACGAATATTCTCACCTTTTTTATTAAATGAATGGAATATGAACTCTGAATATGTTTGTTTGATTAGTTCTCTTTGATCATATGTTCTTGGGTATATTTTTACAGGAGTTTCTGTGCCCAGTTACTTGCAAATGCCCAGACAGCGGCAGCAGAAAACGACAAGGTTAATGTGAAGGGAGCCATTGTTGCGGATGGAGTTCTGCCTGATAAACGAGTGCCGGCGGCACGTGTGCCAGCACAGAAAAAGGCTGTTGTTGTCAAACCTAAGCCTGAAGAGATAATTGAAATTAGTCCTGATTCTGTTGCAGAAAAGAAGGAAAAGGCCGCTGAAAAGTCGAAAAAGAAAGCTCCTACTCTTACTTCAACACTCACTGCCAGAAGCAAGGCTGCTAGTGGGGTGAAAACTAAAACAAAGGAGCAGATAGTGGACATCGATGCTGCCGATGTTAACAATGATTTGGCTGTTGTCGAATACGTTGAGGACATGTACAAGTTTTACAAGTCTGTTGAGGTATTATTTCTGAAGACATCTTAGTAACTAGTCTATTTTGACTTAACTAAGAAGTCATGTGACTGCTTGTTCTTTGTTAAAAGTTTTTCTCAAATCTTTTTTTTTGGTGGTGCAGAATGAGAGCAGGCCTCATGATTATATGGGTTCACAACCTGAGATCAACGAGAAAATGCGCGCAATTCTGATCGATTGGTTGGTTCAGGTTCACCACAAATTTGAACTTTCACCAGAGACACTCTACCTGACCATCAACATTGTTGATCGATACCTTGCTTCTGAGACTACGATAAGAAGAGAACTGCAGTTGGTGGGCATGGGTGCCATGCTTATAGCCTCCAAATATGAAGAAATCTGGGCCCCAGAGGTGCATAAAAATGAAACTTCAACGTCTACCATGTGTCCCTTACAACATTTTAAAGATATCTAATGGTGAACAATTTCTATTTTCAGGTTCACGACTTAGTTTGCATCTCGGACAACACATACACTAATAAGCAAATTTTGGTTATGGAGAAGAAAATACTAGGCGCGCTGGAATGGTATTTGACAGTTCCAACCCCTTACGTATTCCTCGTGCGCTTCATCAAAGCTTCTATGACTGACTCAGATGTGAGTACTTCTTCTTGTGACATAGCTCCAGTCTTTGAAGTTAAAAAAATATGCCTAAGATTCAAACTTTAACGACAAAATCTCGTGTACCCGGTATGCAGGTAGAGAACATGGTCTATTTCTTGGCTGAGCTTGGAATGATGAACTACGCCACGCTTATATACTGCCCCTCGATGATTGCTGCTGCATCAGTATATGCAGCCAGGTGTACCTTAAACAAGACACCTTTTTGGAATGAAACGCTTGAATTGCACACTGGATTCTCAGAGTCACAGCTTACGTAAGTTGAATTGTATAATCTTTAGTTGAGCGTTTATGCCGGAAAAAGGGGCAGCCTTTGACGGTAAATATTGGATGTTTTTCTGAATCAGGGATTGCGCTAAGTTGCTGGTAGGGTTCCATTCAATGGCTGGAGATCAGAAGCTGAAGAGCATCTACAGAAAATACTCTAACTTGGAGCGAGGGGCTGTCGCTCTCCTGCCACCAGCCAAATCTTTGTTGTCGTTCTCATTGACCTACTGATGTAATAGAGAAAATGCAGTGTTCTCTCTCTAAACATAGAGATTTGATGTAGGTTTTTTAACATGTTTTGCTAAGGAACATCAATCCTGGATGTTCCTTATTACTTGTAGCAGAGGAATTCACTTATTCCTTTAATTCTTTATGCACTTTGAACAAAGAGGAGATTATATAACATTTTGTTTTACTGAAAACTCTGAAATTGAGTACCCATTCTTGGGATCTTCCTATATTGTGTTAAATCCCTTCATATATTCTGTTATCAGACCTGAAATTTTCTCTGGATTGTTTGTGTGTGTATATATATAAGAATTCGACTGTCAAAACAAAATTTCCAAGTCACTTAAGTGATGAAAATAATGAATTAAAAGAAGCTCTCATTGGTGCTGCTTTATTCCATTTGAAAAGTTTCCAACCTTGAACTTATATTTACAAGTATTTATCTTTTTGATAATTTATACAAGTATTTTCACCTAACAATTTACAAGACACACTCACTGTTGCTGTCATTTCTAAATAATGGAACTTGTTTCTGCTGTAGCATTCTTCCTTTTTTTTCTTTTGTTGATCTCAAATAGCATTCTTTAATTCTTCTAGCCAAACAATGTGAGTCTTTTACAATAAATCGGGCTCTTTAATTCGTAAAAAGTTAAAGAGGGCTAATTTTAGCTTATCTACTTGTTTAATCAGAATAAACCCGCCAAACTGAAAGGGGAATATTTTTTTTATTGGTAAATTTGTTTATCTCTCTACATATCTTTTATTGTTATATTTTGTTTATCAATTTTTGTAATAATAAGATTTTTGTGCAACAAGAAGAACCCGCCCAATTCTTCAAATCTTTAAACCCTCAATTAGGGTTTTATTACTCAACCCCCAATTCTTAAACCCTAAATTTAGGGTTCATCACTCAAAACTCTCACAATATTAACTGTTTCAATTTGAAATTGCTGCAACACATCATCATGCCATCGAAGAAGAAGAGCTCAAAAACACCCTCCTCAAAACTCTCCAATAATAATTCTTCAGATTTGTTGTCCCCTTCATCACCATCGTCATCCTCTTATTCAATCTCATCATCCCCTTTCAACCCTAATTTGGTGGAACAGGACATTTCATCTTCTCTCGATGAAGCCTCCGTTAAATTCCCCTCTCTCATCTCCACCGCCGCTCTCGTCGCCAGAGTCACCGACGACGTCGTTTCGAGCTCCAGGGGATGCAAAGTTTGGCTATCTGAATCGGTCATGCTCTCTCATTCCATCTCCCCTGGCTCCATCGTATCGGTACGGTGCTACGTTCTTCGCTATTTTTACTAAAATCAGTACTTAGGTTTTGCTGTTAATATTTGAAATTCAGTTTAAGATGTGTAGACATTGTACATGTGTTTTAACAGGTTTCTCTTGCTTCTATGGAGAATGTTATGGGCGGAGGATTTCCGTTGAGCAGGCTGTCGGATGAATGTGCCAGGCAGTTTGGGTTGGAGTTGCCGGAGAAATTGGACGATGAAGCGGGGGATTTCTTTGTCCTGGCGACTGTGTTTCCTTCTTGTAAGGTTTGGATATTCTTTGAATGTGTGCACAATGATACTCTCTATGAAATGTGGTACTTAGAAAGAGTTCCTAGATGACACTTTTTTGTTTAATTTTGTGCTGGTTGTTTGCTTGTACTTTCAAGGATGACTTGTTCCGAGGCTAAACCGTTGTAATTTTTAAAATATTTGCTCCTATTTATTTTCACAGTTCGTTTGCTGGTCAAATACTCTGCAGTTGCGTTTCCATGTTACGCGTATAAATTTTTTATGTTCTCTTTGTTGTTTAACTACACGTCTCGTAATCGTAATCTTTATAGTAAATGCTAAATAGACTGGCCTCTGTAGAAAACATGACATTTTGATGATATTGAATTATAGTTTTGGTGCTACCTGAATTTGTAAAATCAAGCCCATTAAGATACAAAGTCTAAGCTCAAGGAGGATAGGAATTGAATAGCAATCAATTGTTCCAACGTGGAGTCAATGCAATATGCTGATGAAGTTTTATCAACTTACAAATGTTGGCAATGTTGTCAATTGGAGAAGTCTCTAATTTCATGCTAGGCTCTCCACACCATGTGGTTGTCTAATTATTACAGATGTCTGAGAAATAGGGCATGGCAGATAATGCTAATTAAGCATCTCCTTGTTGTTCTGTATCCCCTCATCAGTTTACTCTGGACGAGATTCTTTTTTGTTGGCTCATCAGAGATTTGTTCTAAATACAGGTTTTGAAGAATGGTGTGCGCTTATCTTTGAACCTTTCATGTATGCTTGGTTGCCCAGCTTCAGGAAGGATTGCCTTTGTCTATCCTGTTAGATGTCAATCCTTGACTGAGAATGGCAATGGTGGTCGACGTGATCTTTTAGCTAGTTCTACCTCATTGAATAGCTGCAAGGAGTTATATCTATCTCTAGTACATATCAAGGATAATTCCAAAGTGGAGAGTGCGGCACCATCTCACGTTGACCGATCCAAGGAAGTCACAAATCGTCAAGTTAATAATGGCAAAATCTCATCTCCAAAGACACCATCCATTCAAGAGGCTGAAGTTACCTCTCCCTTTCCAATGCAGTCTCATAAATTGGACTATAACAAGTCAGGATCAGCAGCAACCCATTTATCTTCTGTATCCTTTAATCTAATCGATGTCAATGAAGTTTTAGGAGATGATTCTTCCCGGAAACTTCTGGAAATCTGCTCCGCGTCATGGTTATGTACACTGGTTTTACTCTCTGGTAATTTTGTCAGAGTCCCAGTACTCTCGAGGCTATGTATTTTCCAGGTGGTAGGTTCCGAAATAATGTCTCCAGATAGTGACCATTGGAATACTAAGAATCGTGATCTTCCTGCAATTCAAGATTATGGAAAAGAAACAATATGTAGTTTTTCTGTAGATAAGGAAACAAAAGTCCATTTGCTATTACCTGGAGATCCCATGGTCGAAACTTCTCGGAGAAAACGTTTGCCACTGGCAGAACTTGCACATGGACGAACCGTAGATAATATGGGAGTCGACTTTCCAAAATTAGGAGGACTTTCCCGAGAATTTGCTATGTTGAAAGATATTATTGTATCTGCAGTGGAAGGTACAGTTGCCAGGTATATATATTAGAACTTCTCTAATCATCTATGGTTTTATAAGGTCATGTTTCCTTTTGCACTTGAGGCAAAGGGAAAAACTTGTTCCCATTTTGCTGCGGGTACTTTAAGATTGGTGTTCTTGCACAGTCTTGATTCCGTATCTTTATGATTTGTATTCAGTTGTTCTGTTTTAGTGCTCTCATGCCTTTCCAGCTCTATCCGCTAATCTTGAATCTCCAATGTCTTACATACAAGATCAGATTGCATGAGTCCTAGCTCAGGCCATCTGAATTATGTGTAATAATTGTAGAGAACTACTAGTGATACCATAGCATGATAGTTAGCAACTTTCCACATATTAGCGCGAGTTTATGCTACGTTTTCGTTATTTGATCTCTCCATTTAAATAGTTCATGGCATCATTCGATAGGCATTATTTGTCTGTTGGCTATTTTCTTATTGCTTCAACTATGGTTAACAAGCTAATACATATTCAGTTCCAGAGCTAAGATGCAATAAATTAAGATCTTGAAAGAGAAAATTTTCCTTTTCAGTTATATGCTGATAATTGTGTTTCTTACTTTTAGCTTGGGTTTACGTCCTACAAAGGGGGTGCTTCTTCATGGGCCACCTGGAACAGGAAAGACGACTTTAGCTCGACTATGTGCTCAGGATGCCGGTGTTAACCTGTTTCCTGTGAATGGACCTGAAATCATTAGCCAGTACCATGGAGAAAGTGAACAAGCATTAAATGAGGTGTTTGCCAAAGCCAGCCAGGCTGCACCTGCTGTGGTGAGACTCGTGCCGCCTCCAGTTCTTAAATTAGCATATAAATTTGGTTTACTTACTAATTTTTTAGCTTAATTTATTATTTCATTGCTAAGCATCAAAGCTCCATGCTAAACTGGTAATGCTGCATACAGCGGTGCCGTTGATGTTATTTGGATTAGAGAGGAACCCCATAATTGAAACTTTAAAGTTGTGATATGAATAAACCTAAATGTGTAAGCTCTTACTGGACTAGCATATTGAATAATCACTTGAGCTATTATCTTAAGTTGCCGAGCATTAAGGTGACATTTGATATTTTACTCTTATCATGCCGCCTCACCTGCAGGTAGTATTCTCTTTCAGAGCCTTTATGCATGGATTTTATTTCTTCCTATATTATCTAAATAGATGAGTGACGATGATTCACGAACCTAGAAACTTAGTTCTAAATCTTATCTTCTCATCTAAAAGGAAACTTTATTATATCAATGACATTTGACAGTTCATGTCACTACAGAAAATTAATGTGAAACTTAGGGTTTTCTTGTACAACTGTCTTGATAAAAACTAAACATGCTAGGAAATGGCAGTAACTCGCCAGCGGCGGGAGGATGCAAGGAGTGTTGCTAACCTGTTAGTTTAGGATCATGCAAGAAAATATGACCTTTGATTTGTGGATCCAAGATTACCCATTAGGGTTAAAGACCTCCTTCTGATTCAGGTGTCTATAAAGTTCTGGGCTAGCAATTCGTTGCATTGGATGAAGATTTTAGTTTCTTAGTTGTGTGGAGGAGGCTTGTGACATTTTTCCTTTCTTATAGTGGTTGCATTATGTTTCGCCAAACCCAGATCTTCTATTTTATACAGAACACTGTTTAGTTGTACAAAATAGTGCAATGCTCCCCAACCTTTTGAGTGGACAGTTTGTTTCTGTTCTATATAGTCGGTGCTTAATACTGCAATACTTGTTATGTAAATAGGATGTATATTCCTCTATACTGTATGAAGGTATTTGAGCATAATGAAGTTTTGTTCATATTGGAACCTAAAAATACTAAATTTTCTTGTCTGAAATGCTTTGTGCCATGGTAGTGTCAATGGTGTACAGTTCAGTATTGGTTTTTTTCTATTACTTCAACTCTTTCATGAAACTTGTTACTAGTACTTGCTGATGAGCTAGCTAGAATTCATCATCATCATCCTTGTTTATTTATCATGACTTTTGTCTTTCAAAAAGTCCAATACATGCTAATGATTCATAATCATCATCCTTATGTAGTATCATAAATTTAAAAACATGTCTGGAAATTTTTTAACAATCGGATCAGAAGGTTATCATTGAGAAGTTGCGCGTGGAGTGTTGATATATTCATTTGCAGGTTTTCATAGATGAGTTGGATTCCATTGCACCTGCACGTAAAGATGGAGGTGACGATCTATCTCAAAGAATGGTTGCCACTCTTTTAAATTTGATGGATGGTATTAGCAGAACTGATGGAATACTGATCATTGCTGCAACGAATCGGCCCGAAAGTATTGAACCAGCACTTAGACGACCTGGAAGACTTGATAGAGAAATTGAAATAGGTAATGATCCTATTCACGCATATTTCATACTATTATCCAGCCACGAAATTTACTGTCGTGAAGAGGGCTTGCCCCTAACTTGCTGCTAGTCTAATTTATAGCACAGATTGCATGTGTGCCAAAAAAAGAAATTAAGTTACTGAAGTGGAATGATTTTTTCCACATTATTTGTCCATAACTATTGCTGCCGCAAGATCTCAGGTCATGTAGCCATCTCCTGTTCTTCATTTCTTCTCAGAGTTCTACCCTACTTGTGCATTGTTTGCTTTATTATCGTACAAAACTGAAATTCCAACAATTGACACATAGAAAAGAAAATAATTATACAAAATCAAATTTGTGATACCCTAGTGTTGGACTGATTTGCATCATATGTATTTTTTTTGATTTCCTTTTTCATTCTAAGGTGCTAGTACTGTATGCTGGTAACGCATAGTTATCAGAAAAACTTTGAAAACAAATGTGACCTTACCGGCCCACCCAAGTACTAAATAACCAACTATACTTGTCATTTGGAAACAACATGCAGAATATGGTGCAGTTGTGCTTAAAGCTTTCACTGACAATATTCAGAGGAATTCCATGATAATTAGAGACATTTTCTCATTTCACTATTGCCTGCCTTTTTTTGTACAGATTATAATTCCTGTCGTTTTGCAAGGGGTGGTTCCTTAATATTTACACCTGCTTATGTATGCAATTAGTCACAACCATTTTGTTAAGCTTCATACATTAATGTTTGCTTTGATTTACACCATTTCTGTAAGTAGTTATAAAGTGTGTTTATGCGACATGACAAAAATCTGTTATTGTATCATGAAAATATGTGTAGGTGTGCCATCTCCCGGACAGCGTTATGAAATATTGGTTGCTCTTCTTGGTGAGATGCAGCATTCACTATTCGAAAAGGATATTCAACATCTTGCAATGGCCACACATGGTTTTGTTGGAGCCGATTTAGCTGCTCTTTGCAATGAAGCAGCTATAGTTCGTATTCGGCAATATGTTAATTTGAATCGGTGTGATGGTGATTCAGATTTTAAATTATCAACTGTTGCATTTGATTCCTTCCGCCAAACATCAAATCGGCAATCTGATGTTTTCTTGAATGGTGACGTGGATATTGCTCAAAGTTCAGGAGATTCTGCTAAAAGTAATTCCGAGCAGCTTTCCTGCACTTCAGGGACACAACACTCAGATTTTATGGATGGAATTGGACTAATGGGGACTCATGTTCAAAATGATATCCTAAGAATTACTTCTGAAGACTTTGAGAAGGCTAGAGTTAGAATACGACCAAGTGCCATGAGAGAGGTAAATTTGCCCCTTTTTTGTTGTGCCACATCTTATACAATAGCAATAGTTAAGATCCAAAGTATGAAGCTAATTTCCTACAACTAAATTGCATTTCTAAGCGTTTATTCTTGATATTGTCATTGCTGTTAAATTTAGAACTTGCCTTGTTTGTCAGGAGTTTACCCAGTGAAGCTCCGTTCTTGTTCCTTATTAATTTGGCTATCCATTTAACCCCTATTCTTTTTACCGTCTAACTATATATAAATACGTTGAAGCTGCAATTTGATGCACTAGTAATTTGTCTATCCAATTGATCAGTGTTCGTTTTTCAAGGACCCATATTTAACGGGTTAATTGAATGTTTCACATGCCATTCTGTAAGGAGGAAGTGAGACCTCCAATTAGTTCCTTCTTGTTTGTAGTTGAATCATCATCAGGGTGAGAGTCAATGCTGCCTTCTTTCATATGAAAAATTATGTGAATTGCATGATTCCTAGTCCTTGTATTTAGTTCCCGATGTTCGTTATGAACTTTAGAATACTGATGACAATTTTTATATGTATTCTGATGGCACTTTTTGGTGCATCAAATTTAGTGTGGATACTGATGACTATTCTTGAGTGCGTTCCAGCTTAACAATATATTTGCTTTTGATACCAATAGGTAATTCTTGAAGTTCCAAAAGTTAGCTGGCAAGATGTTGGTGGCCAGTTGGAGGTTAAAATGCAATTGATGGAAGCAGTGGAGTGGCCTCAAAAGCATAAGGATGCTTTCAAGCGTATTGGAACACGCCCTCCTACTGGAATATTGTTGTTTGGTCCACCAGGATGTAGCAAAACTCTTTTGGCCCGGGCAGTTGCTTCAGAAGCAGGATTGAATTTTCTCGCAGTAAAAGGCCCTGAACTTTTCAGCAAATGGGTTGGTGAATCTGAAAAGGCCGTACGTTCTTTATTCTCAAAGGCAAGGGCCAATGCTCCATCAATTATATTTTTTGATGAAATTGATGGTCTTGCAATAATTCGTGGAAAAGAAAGTGATGGAGTCTCTGTTGGTGATCGGGTTATGAGCCAGCTTCTTGTTGAATTGGATGGTAACTGTTCCCAAAAATCATTTTTGCAAAACTTTCTGGTTTCCTATGTCTCTTTGTCCAAGAAAGGGGTTACTGTTGTCAGAAACTCTGCCCATATGGTATAATTCTTAATGCAAGTCATATTCTGCTGATAGGTTTGCAACAAAGAGGTAGTGTCACGGTTATTGCTGCGACAAATCGTCCAGATAAGATTGATTCAGCTCTTCTGAGACCAGGTAACTTCCTTTGTGTGTCTTGCGGCTTTGTGTTCAAGATCTATGCAAGTGTGTTTGTTTCACTTTTATTTTGCAAACTTGTTAGGACGCTTTGATCGATTGCTTTATGTGGGCCCACCAAATGCCAAAGATCGTGAAGATATATTCCGTATCCATTTGCAAAAGATGCCATGTAGTTCTGATGTATCCATTAGTGAGCTCTCTCTTCTCACTGAAGGCTGTACAGGTGCTGATATATCACTTATTTGTCGTGAAGCAGCCATTGCAGCAATTGAAGTATGTGAAGAACTACCAATATGTAATATTATGTATCATGCTACTCTATCTTCTTCATTATAGTCCCTAGTAATTTATTGTCATGTGCTGTCAGGAAAACATATCCGTCGCAGAGATCACCATGGAGCAGTTGAAGTCTGGTATTCGTAATGTACAGCCATCTGATGTACGGATGTATGATGAGTTGTTGAATAAGTTTCAGAGACTCGTCTGTTCGACTGCTCAGGAAGATAATTCGGGATGTGAACCTTGCTCAAGTAAACCTAGTCAATCGCCTTTTTGGTACGTCATCCGTTCCTCGGTGGCAACTATAAGAAAGTCCTCTACATTATGGTTGACTGGTGATTTTTCTTGCAATGCCTTTCCAGGATATATAATATGCTAAATTGTACTTTCTTCATATTGAATGGTTTCCTATTTAAATTTGGGTAGTTTCAAGATGTATGCCTTTCTGACTATGATGCCCATGTTAACCTCTCCCGTTTTCAGTCAATTTGGTAAAATGTAAAAAACTATATTTGAATTTCCCCCATCTCACCACACGTCATCCTTGCTCTTGTTCTTGACATGTTGTCCACCTGCTTAATGAACTTATTACCCCTATCAGCTTCTCAAAAGCACCAAATCTTCTTTTTTCCCCCCTCTTCTTATCCTTTTGGGCGTCTGTGGTCAATTAATATGCCTTTGAGCTTGTTCTTGATGTAATTTACTTCCATCTAATTTACTAAATAAAAGTGAGATAGCTTTTACTTCATATAATAATTATTCGACTTACGCAAAAATGTAATCATTCAATGCATCAATTATTAAGTCAGACTTAACTATTATAGTTTTCATGTCTCTGAAGGAGACAGCAAAATCATTCCCAAACTGTACATTCCAAAAGTAATATGATTACAATGTAATCCTCACAAATTAAAATGTAATTACAAAAAAAGTTAACAGAATAAAAGTTTAAACTCATTAAGTGGGTAGACAATACGAACTAAAGCAGGAACCAAGTTGAATTCCAACTTCTGTATTCTCCTCCACTCATTTTTATTAAGCACTGGCTTTTATTTAGTAAACCTTTGTCTGCTACATTCACAAATTAGTAATAACTCATTATAGTAAACTAGAGGTCATAAGAAGCGTTATATCAAGTTGAGCTGATGTTGTAGCCTTGTTCTCCATGAACTTAGGTTCATGCTATTATAATTTACAAATTGACAACTGACAGCAATCATAAATCTGTGAGGTGTACTGGAAGTGTGATTTGGCATTTCTTCTTGTGTCTACTCAAAAGCAATTTATCTTTAGATGGCAGATTTGACCTAATCTTGCGCTATCAGACGTAATTGCAGAAAAGAGGTTTTCATGTACAGAGTTGCAAAATGGAAAATAATTTCATTCATTGTTCATGTATGTGGAAGGGTAGACTAGGTAGAGTGATCAGCATGACTGTCTGTCAAATTCTAGCCAATCAGTATTACAATGTAACATATATCTTTCGCATTCGTGTGAAATGATGCAGATACTAGAAATTCTGATCATTTGATGTTTTGGCTGGACGAGTATAATTTTCTTAAAATTGTATGATGGCAACTAGAATACAGAAAATAGATAGAGAGTGTTTGTTATGTTGGTGGCTTTTTTGAACTTGACTCTGTTCCCTTGGATACATGCCATCTTAATGAGAAACTTATGCAGTCAAAGGAGCTTGCTTATTCTTTTGATTATCATGAGCAGAGACCTGCTTGTTCACTCCTTCTTCGTGGGTCAAGTGTTCAATTTATTCTCTAGCAAAGGGTAAACGATTTGTTATTCTATAGACTTTTATGGCAAGATGACCTTATCCCAAAACAATTTCTCTTGCTACAAATGAAACATTATCAAATCAGACTAGCTCTCGAGGACTCCTCATTCGTTTGGGCGGGAAGTGTACAATTGCATTTATGATTTCTTATTGGAAAGTGTTTCGATATCTGCTCCACGCCATTTTATAGGGTATTGTGGAATTTGTCATCTTCACTTTTGTATATAATTTCTGGTTCCTCTTTATGTGCTTTTTTTCCAATTTACATTTGAAGAATATTAATGTCTATGCATCTAAGCAGTCAAAACTCTAAGCATTAACTTTGTTGAGCAGGTCAAGAGTGCGATCTGCCGTGCTCTCTCTCTTTGGATATTAAGGTTTCTTTTGCAACCAGATTCTTCATGGAGCAGATTTGGGTGGCATGCTCTAATTCTAATATATGAACGTCACCTGATTATTTGTGCTTCAATTTTAATCCCAGAACATTGAAGATCACGCTGTCATCTGCTGTTTACTGGGAGGGAGAAGTGAACTTGCCTATCAGACTGGAAAAATGCGCATCTGAATGATATCACTCACTAAAGCCATCTGCAGCTGTGTGAAAGTAGCTTTCCAGTTTCCTCGGGAGGCTCTAAACCGCGGCTGGGTATATGTGTTCACTTAACTCTACCGTTCTTTCCAGTGTAAATATTCCATTGACAGGTCTTTTATAGAACTTTCTGATTCTTTCGTCCTTTTATTTCGCTTTTGTTATACATCCTTCTGTATGTGGATGTCCCTATTTTTGGTGGGTAAATTTATCTTGGATAAGTGAATATGAGGAATATTTTTGTTGGTTATTGTATATGTTAGCAATTTACTCATGAAAATTCTAGTGCTACTGCATCTGATTTTTTGAACTCTTACATTATTTAAATGGTCCAGTATCTTAAATTTGAAACGTATTATGAGAGCTATTAATTAAATTATAACTTCATCCAAATGTTTTGAAGATGGAATAATTTATCACCCCCTTGGAATTTTGATTAGTATCTGCCAACCTTGTCAATTTATTAACTTCGTCGTCAAGTAAAATAATTTTGATAGTAAAAATTCTTCTATTAAATATTCCGAAACGTGAGAATTCGTCCAACATTTGTTGGTCACTCGTGTAATTGCCCAGCAATTTCTTTTGGTAGGCAACTAAAGGAGTGAGATTTTGATTCTCCAGTTCGAGATTTGATATAATGAGAATGGATTAAAAGAACACGCGCTTCAGCGCCATCTTATTAGAATTAAAAGATTTATCAGTAACTCGAAATGCGTTTGGTTGCAATTCCTCAAGTTGTAATAGGGCGCAAGAAAGAGCGAAGAAAATTTCCCATTATATACTTGCTTAGAGTCGTAGACCAAAGTTTACTCTTCAACTTACTATTGTAATATTTCCAGATTATTTCTCTCAAGGGTTTCAAGTATTTGGAAGTTACTATAACAATAACCGTATGCTTGTATCTAAAGTTTATATTTAATAAAATATTACTTTTACCAAGTTAAAGATTTTAGTCATCAAAAAGAAAGAAAAAACAAATCGCTTTTATGTTGGTCGTCAAAAAGAAACAAAATTCGCTTTTATATTTGAAGCAAAAAACGCCTACAAGCTTATTCCTTGCAAGAACAAATATCTGAAACCCACCTTATGGCAACATAACTGTTATTATCGCACAAATATGGATACAACAATAATGGTATGGTAGTACGATATAATGAGTATGACAATTTTTTACGATGTACGCAGTTAATTATTTTAACCTTAATACATTAATAAAATTATTTAATTTATAATACTTAAAGTTTAATCTTTATATATTGCATCTAAGATGATGCCCAAGTAAAATCTAAACACATAAGCTATCTTAACATTCAATCAAAATATTCATAGGAAACATAGAAGTATCAAACATTAGAAGTAGTAATAATTTGTCTAAGCTTTTCATGCAATATAGTTAACAATCAAGCCATTTCACAAGTTCTTCAACCACTCTGAGTATGAGATTAACAGGAAGACCATATCGTAATACAAAACTAATTTGCGCCAAGATTATCTTTTGAAGGAAACTGCATTAGTTTAGGAACTAATCTCATTCTTGCTTTTACGTTGATATATAAGGCATTATCACAAGAGATTTTCTGTTTCCTATATATATATATATATACACTATTCACTTTTGCCTTCGTTGTTTTTTTTTTTTTTTTCTTCGATGTATGTTGATGCCTTTTGCCCGGTTTGCAGAGTTACAAGGTAACAACTAATAACTACCAAAAAAAAAAGGTAACAACTAATTAGGGTGATCTGGAATGGAGAAAGCATGCTTTTGACATAAATATAGTGCTATAAACAAGAAATCACATTGCTAATTTGTGCTTTTATAATGTTAGATTATTCAATTTAATATTTCATGTGACTAACTAATTGTATTTGGTGATATGAAATGGAGAAAGCATGCTCTTGGCATAAATATAGTGCTATGTGAAACAAGAAATCACACTGCTACTAAGTTGTGGTTTTATAATGTTACATTCTTCGATTTTATACTTCACATGACCAACTAATTGCATTTGTCTTAACAGCATGAGAACGAAATAGATTAACCTGTCGATAGGTCAGTGGGGTCTGATGATTAAGTAAATTGCTTTAGTTGATTTGTATTAATTACCGAATGTCAATCAGCTAGAACTAAAAATAATCTTCCACGCGGAGTGTGTAGTCTCCACAAGTACAAATTAAGGTTGGTCACAATCTCCATTCTCAATGCATGTGTTTAAATAACTTGGACAAAGTATATGTCTGAAAAACCATTGATTTGAAAGACACAACTTTATATATATCTAAAGATTAATTAAGATTTCGACATCTAGATATTTTTCCTAAATCAAAACGTGATACAAGACAAGATTTAAATAAAATAAAAAAATATTCGAGTGTAATTGCCTTAGCAGTTTCTTGAAAGTTAAAACTACTTGAGATTCCCTTGTCATTTCATTTAATGCACCTCGAACACATGTCGCCCTATGAATGGAAAAAACATTGTTAAACTTGTAACCACCACGAACATAAAAGGAATCTGGCAAGAAAAGTCAATATTATTATCCCATACGTACAGCCAAGCAACCACTAATCACATCGAGCGCCCCAAATTTATTCCCTGCTACTACTACTAGTGTAAACAACTATCCATCTGCATAAATAGATAACTTATCCTAAGAAATTTACCTCTACAAAAAAAAAAAAAAAAAAGATAATTACCTCAAAGGGATTTTTGTGCATTACGTGCACTTTCCACCTCAATCAAGCGTAGGCTTAAAGTCTATAAAAAGTTCGACAAATTTGTTACCGGTCGCTTTATCAAAGATATTACTACTATTATTATTTAATGAGTTAGCATTAACAACATTCACTTTCACTTTTATGACTACATGACTTAGCACTAACAACATTTACATTTACAAAAATAGTGACGGTCCACTTGGAGCTCTATTATTGGTCAACATCTAAAAAATGGCACTAAAAATCCATTTGCTCACACACATCAAAAGAATCCTTCAAAAAAGGACCTAACTTTGCATTTTCTTCACACTTTTTCCCACTCCCCCTTTTTCCCACTTCTTAAAAAAACTAGAAAACTTTCCCAATCCCAATCGAATTCCCCATCCAAGTACAAATCCAATTTTCTCAATTAAACAACACTTTCTCCCTAACGCGTGTTCCACAATCGCCATTTTAAATGCCTGAAAAAATAAAATAAAAAAAATTAGAAAAACCTATTTCTCAGGCCTAAAACTCTACACCAGATATTGACTTTTTGTTTTATATATTTACTCCTACAAAATCACCCAGCTATCTGATTTAATTCTTTGCAGCCAATGAATATCGAGCGTGTGTCTCACTCTCCAACATATGCCTATGTTTCTCTCTCTCTCTACCCACAATATAGATATAGATAGATACATACCGATATCCATCTGTAGATTGTACAAATAAGAAAAAGCATAAAAATCTGATGAAAGTAATTATTGAAACAAAAAGAGTCCCTTTATTTAGTATACGGGTGACACAAACTCTCAAGAAACTGAAACTCAAAGCAAAAAGTACCCCCCTAAATCCCGCAAATAACATTAAATAAAAAACACAACATTAAATTCATCATCTCAAAAATAAAAAATAAAAAATTATAAAGCATCAGCAAACAGTAACCTTAATAAAAAGCTGAAAAGAAGAAAAAACAAGATCCACCTCGATCACCCCTCCCATAGTACCCCTTCATCCCCACAAACACACACACTTTCTCTCTCTACAAAATCTGTATCAATTTCACAGATTCAAACAAATCCCACTTGTAAAAATCCAATCTTTGAATAACCCATCATCTCAATTTTCAGTAGTATCAGTTTTTAAAAATCAATTTTCAGAAGAATTAATCGAAGAAAATGAGAGAAGAAGATTCGAATTGGTTCTCCAAATGGGAAGAAGAATTGCCCTCACCACAAGAGCTCATGCCCATAACACAAACCCTAATCACGCCCGATTTAGCCCTAGCCTTCAACATCACAAACCCTCAACAACAACAAAATCACATCAACAATACGACGCCGTTTGCTCCTCCTCCTCATCCTCCGCCGCACCCTTTATCCTCAAACCCAAACTCCTCCGCCGAATTCGACTCGCCGGAGCTCAGCGGCGCCGGCGGAGACGAGCCGGCGAGGACCCTCAAGCGGCCGCGCCTCGTGTGGACCCCACAGCTACACAAGAGGTTCGTCGACGCGGTGGCGCATTTGGGGATCAAGAACGCGGTGCCCAAGACGATAATGCAGCTGATGAGCGTCGATGGGTTGACCAGGGAGAATGTGGCGAGTCATTTGCAAAAGTATCGGCTTTACTTGAAGCGAATGCAGGGGATTTCGAGCAATGGTGGTGGTGGTGGCGGTGGTAATAGCGGGGCGGGTTCCGGGATGGACGCTGCCACGGATCATTTGTTCGCGAGCTCGCCTGTCCCCGCGCATTTCTTGCATCAGGGGAGGTCGAATTCGGAGCATTATATGCCGTTTGTGCCTGTGGCGGCCGCGGCTGCAATGCAGCATCATCAGGTCCATCAGATGGCTGTGGTTGGGCCACCGCCGCAGTTTAGGCATTTCGGGAGTTCGCCGCCTAATGGGCAGTTTGAGCATCCTTTTGTGAGGCAGGGGCAGGGGGCGGTGCAGAGGATTGGGATGCCGGTGCATAGTAGTAGTGGTAATGGTTCGGTCGTTGCGCCTGTGTATAATGTGGAGGATTTGGACTCGGCAAATGGGAGGAAAGTTCTCACGCTTTTTCCGACTGGGGATGATTGAGTGTTGTTAAGAGGTGGTTTGGATTTTCGTGGCATTGCGAAGATATGTTCGGTCTTTGGGTAACGAATTTATGTTTCTCGTTAATTTGGTGTTTTTTAGCTGTTGTTCATGGTGTAAATTGAGTTACTGGAATGCGGATAGTGAGATGATGATTTATGGTTTTAACTATTATGTTCTTCATGTGGATCTCAGTATGTACCTGTTAGATTTTAGTGAGTGCATAGTGTAAGTTGCTGTGTTCGTGAATCCAGTTCCGTTTTTTCAGTGCATAAATGTAATTAAGCTGTCGGTATTTGGAGGTAGATATTGTTATCTCTTGCTGAGTAATTTGCAACGGTAGTGGATATTAGTCGTGATGTCACTCAGAGCAGTAATAAATTTTATGGACCCTTCTTCGAGAAAGCAATCTGTGAAGTTACGAGAAGTGAATGGTGTCGTGTTGTTGAATCCGTGGTGAATTGTGGTCAGATATGATGACCGAAGCAACCGATTCGTTGATGATGTCTTTCTTCAGGAACTTGGACTTACTATCCATGGACAGATGGACTGCTCATATGGTACTGGGTTTTCTTCGCATTGATCTGTCGCGTAGCGATGTAGGTTCTGTTGTTACTTGGTTTGCATCATGTGAAGATGAGTCCTTTGCTTTGTAAATGATGTGATACCTCTGACAGTTAAAGCTTGACATTTGGTTATCTTAGAGAACAATAACAATTTAATCGTAACAGAAATGTTCATTTTAGTGTGTGGAAATGTGTAGTTATTGCCTTCAATTTCTCGAAATTTGAAGGATCCTATCTTTATTTGGATGTTTCCCTACTTGTAGAATATGCTACAAAGCACGCCTCCTTGATGATTTCTGTTGCACAGGTCTAAATCTTGTTTATACATTGTGGCAAAAAATAGAAATTGTCATTCATATACATCTTAGATATGATGCTTCTTTTTTCTTCTCTTACACTCCTGTTTAGGATCTTGGCAAGATTTTCATTTGCAGTTTTGTTGTCATAAAACCATGCCACGTCATAATATTGCCTTTCCGCGTGCTACAACACACTTGTTTTACTCCATTAAGTAGCGCATCTGCACATTGTACATTGGAACTTTGAATTGCTATGGTCCTCTTTTCCTCTCTTTGAAGCTCTCAACATATGTGCACAGCGTAAAACATCCTCTCTGGCTGGCGATCAGATCAGCTACTTACAGTCCATATCTTCTTTTCCAATTTGTGAGCTGTTGTCATGGTTTCATCGTGTTTGACGGAGTTGCATCATGATATAGTCGATTGTTAGTGCAAATTCCCTTGTTGTAATCTCCATCATTTACTCATTATACGCGGTGGATATTCAATAGTTGCAAATGAATTGGCCATACTACTTGGTGGATAAGATTTTGAATGTGCTACTAAAACTAGGATCAATGATTTTGGAATATTCTAGAAGAGCAAGGACTTTTATTTCATTGTATAAGCTACAAAATGATTGTTGAATCGGTTGATGAAGGCTTCATCAATCCTCCCTAGTCCCCACAAGCATAGTTCTTATCTCAATTCAACAAATTGCTGAAAATCTCAACTCTTCAGTTGAGATTGAACAAAAGTAGATCCACACTCTTTTGCTGAATTATAGCTATCAAACAAAAAACTCAGCATCACCTGAAAAATTGAAGAGCCCCTTTAGTTTTTGGATTTTGGTTGCAGTCTTATTCATATAGTTGTTTTTGCAAGTGATATTTCAGTTTGTCCTGGCAATTAGAGTTTGAAAGATCCTTAACTAAGTTTGGATCCTAGTAGATTACAGACCACTTCTTTCTGTCTGATTCATATTTTACTATAAATGTTCAGAATATTATTTTGTGTCAAATTTTGCCTCTAAAATTGTTGATAAAACACTTTGTTTTTTTTTAATCAGGTAGAGATATGTAATAACTTTGTAATATAACATTGGATTGACATTTGTGCACATTTTCCTTTTTTTAATGAATATTTAGATTATTGGGTTATTTAATAACCAAAAAAGAAAAAATGGTTTGAAGGAAAAAAAGGGGGCCGGGTGTGGAAGGAGATAATTGGGGTATGAAATGTAGATTCTCATCGTACGAAAGACAGATAACGTTGAAAGGATTTTTTGGTGTCCCCACCCGCACTACGTAAAATAATTGGAACATTGATAACCGTAGGGAGCATTGCTTGTCCCCAAGTTGATTTTATTAAATTATTTGCCATGTGAGTTAACTCTTCTTATAACATTATTTATTTTGGTTTTTGTAATATATTTATAGAAGATAGGATTTGGATTTGGATTTGGATTTGTGATCTCACACCTAATTTGAACACGGCCAGCGCACTTAATCTTGCGGTCTACTCTCAATTCTTTTTTTAACTCACGAAAAACAAAATCTATATCGTAATTGAGTTTTAAATTTCTTGTCGCCAGGTTATCCTCGGGATAAATTTTATGATTTACCTTTTATAATGTTATTCTTTTTCTTGAGTGATTTTTCCTTATATGTATTTGATTCTTAGATAGTAAATTATTGTTACTTTATCGAATAAAGTAGAGTATTAACTTTAATACTGGAAATTCAATAGACCAGTTAAGACGATTAATGCATCTCGAACCACAAAAAGAAAAAAGAAAAAAATCCTTTTGTTTGATTGTGTGGGAGCTTTTCATATTTTGAATTGTTAACCCCTATATATATTTTTGAACACAAGAATTAAGTTACTATTCCCAAGCGTTATCCCAAAAAACTAAAAAGTTAAAATTTGCAGATAACCAGGAAGATCTTCTAAGTTTTTAAACTTGCTCATCAATGATTTCACATTTTCTCCAATGTCAGGAGAGTAAGTTATCGCCAAACACGATATTTGGCATATATGCAATTTCCCAAATGTGGAATGAAATTTGATCCCATGATTAATGCTTCAAAAGTAGCCTCCATATATTTATTTTATATATATCTCACCATTAAAATATTTTAAAATCCAAGAGATGCGTTATACCTAACGCCTCATCAATTATTTGTTTTTTAAGGATGGTGTGCTAATCCAGCATTAAATGGAAACATGCCACCCGCCTACACGACCGGCATGATTTTTGGTCTTCTTTATTTATGCAAACAGATCCGATCTGTTAACCACTCTGAACTGATTTTTCATGTATAAAAATGGAAACAACTGCATTTCCAAAATTGATTTTGTCTAAAAGACTTCATTCATTGTCTGACAGTTCACACCCAAGCGAATCAAAAACACCCCATGCGATCTTTAGCTGTATGAAAATTAATAAACAATGCTTCCATTATCCATCAACTCAACAATATTATTTTAGCATTAAGATTTTAAATAGTAAGCTGGCATTGAATTATTCTCACTCAATTTCTCATTTCTTTAATGGACAATCCACAATTTGCCACCCACCCCACCATGTAATCATGTGCTTTGGTCACTTTTCAAAGTTTGAAAACAGAATCTGAAGTTGTGATCTTTTTTCTTGGAGCATCAGCAATTTTGTCAACCTTTTCTCAAATGCTAGACAAGACGTGATATCTAGCATGCAAATCCCTTTCCCTTGTTTGAACTTATATTTGTTATCTCCAATTTCTGGTGCAATTTAGTTGTTTCGACTTTTTAGACCAAAATCATGCCGAAAAACACAATGGTCAACTATATTGTAATGAGCACTTAAGAGTTGGCATCAAATGACATTCTAGTACTGAGACGATAATAGAATCATAAAGTGCAAACAGGAATTCAACAATGACAAAAGGTTCATGCTAAGGTTTTCCAACACCTTACGACTCACAAAGGTGAAAGGAAAGAAAGCTAAACTGCTATGACCAAGTTCACTGTCTTAAACTCTTGACTAAACAAGGAAACTCTAGAGAAATACAGACATCGCTCACGTAAATATTCCGACCGTCATAGATGGTTGTGAGAGTAATCAAAACTTAGAGGCTGCTGACTGAAGGGGGCCTACAAAAACATGAAAGAAATGCTTTAGTTGTATTTCAAGTAAACAATAAATAATGGCAAAAGAAATGAAGAGACAAATTTGAACCTGGAAGAATAAAAAGTAAAAGATGGAACAATGAGCAATCAATAAACACTGCACTACAAATGTTATGGTCAAATAGGAAAAATTATCATACGCAACCGTTGCATGATGACGTGGTACGACTAAACGTTGAGATTATACATAATTCCTTAAATTATAGGGCAATAAATTCTCTACACCTCATCGCCACCATACTTACACCAATAACTGAACTGGCTGCACTACCTAATCGTGCAAAGGCTGCACCTAATAGTCACTATCCTTGGTTCTGGACATCAATCTCATCCAACTACCAATTATGCGTTCGACTCAAACCTTTCGACAACAGGGAAAAATGTATTAAGTGAAAGTATGCGTAAAACATCTCTTATGTCAGTCTGTTGCCATTGAGGTGATAGAGGTAAACACCCTGTATTCCGAAAAGGTTTCCCAACTTAAGCCAAGTACAGTACTATCCACTTGTAATTACTAGTAGAGTCTCAAACATTTTTAAGATGAAAAATAAATTGCAAATAAAAAAACAGCAGTTCTTCCTGCTACTTTTGCCATTGCAGGACTAATGTCCCTTAAACAACCCCCTCACCATGCACTTACTATCCGTCCATCCTTATTTTCTCCAGTTCTACATCCCCTCCATTTCCTTCTTCAACTCTCACAAGATATTCGTGTATGTACTTCATTCAGAGTGCAAAGGCCAATTTGGAAGAAATTAAGGGCAAAGTTTAAATATGGTTGAACGAGTATGCATATAGGCACTTCCACAAAATGCTACGAGGAAGTAGAATACTGAAAAACATGTTAACCCTACCTAGTCCGCAAGTGTTCAAAATTGACAACCAAGCAAAAAGCAACAGGACTAGAACTGGATGCTTACCTGAAAAACAGCATGTCTCAGTTGGTCATACGACTGTGCATACATCATGGACTGCGTTGGCCACTGCATATATAAAGCATCTCCAGAAGTCTGATTTGATCCCATGGCACAGTAAGGGCTCATAACTGGGCTCCTGTAGCTAAGGGAAGCTTGAGGTGCTGGCATCTGACCCAGCTGATGAAAAACAGAATCATATTGGACAAAGGGCTGTTGGAATTTCTGCATACTGAAAGGCACTAGGTTGAAACTTTGAGCGTTCTGGTTGCTCCTAACATATCTGCATATAAGAAAGTGAAAATCTCAGAAGCAGTTCTTGCTCTATTTGCAAAAGCGCATAAAATGAGAGCCCAAGATTATAGACATGGAAATTGACAACTCCGACTTGACAGTCAGCTAAATATGTCTCGTGATATTGACTTGGGCTAGTTTACATAGCAATTATTACGAGTCTAGCAAATTCAGTGATAAAAATTCCCTTGTTTCCATTTTCTCATATCAAGTTTTATCAAATATATCTTCAAGGAAACATCATTACACCTTATTTTCTACGTTAAGTTGTCATCAGAACCTGCAACATTTGAATCACTGATGCTCTACTGAAACAACTATCATAAGAGGTGTATGAAAACACACTCCTGACTTAGGTATCATCACATAAATGGTCATTAAAATTCCATTTTAAAAAGCAAAAGGAGATAAATCCAAACACAGCTCATAATTCATGTCAAAGTAGACAGGATTTTCATGACCGTAGGCAGCAAAAAAGGGTTAAATTTACAGTAATAACACTTTCTTTGGAAGAACTTCACTACTTGCAGAGCATTCAGGTCAACGAAGCATACTAGCTTGAAAAGGAAAAAAAAAAACTCTCAAACCCTTCACAACCCTCGCCCCAACAGAACAGGTCGAGCAATCAGAATACCAGAGTTTAATTTCAAATAATACATAGCAAAGACAAAGAGGTCTACAAGAGTTTAATAACTAAAATAAGAAAATTCAAGGACAAGACAGAATGGCTACGTTTGCTAAAGAGAGCAGAATGAAAAAGTGGCCATTAGGGAGCTAAGTAACTCGACAAACTAAAAACGGACTGTACAATTTAAACGAGTACTAACTTTTCAACAGAGAATAATACTTTTAAAAAGAGTTCTTCTATTACATTCACGTCATGTAAGCATGCTCAGATGCAGTTATATTTCAAGGACTCGCCAAAAATTCTAAAAAGTATGACATGAGATGAAATATAATCATTAAATGGGCTGCCTTAACATCCATTCTTATCAAGGTGAGCACAATTCTGGTATTAAAAGCCTATAACATGGAATACAATGCAAATGATCTTCACCGATTATTAAAGGCGATCCACTGAAAAGGAGTACAGGAATATAAGTTACTCAAAACTCAATACAGGGCTTCTCAGAACATACCTGTCATAACTGCGATCATAATCAGGGTCAGTGCGATCCTTTTCCCTGTCCCTAAAAATAGCTACTCGAGAAGAATTACCGAAGTCCCTACTATAGATGCTTTTGTCCCCTTCAAAGCCCAAATTCCTTGAAACTTCATTTTCATCAACAATGAAGTTCCTCCCATCGGAAGTAGCCCGAACTAAAGCATCTTCATTATCAGAACTATTTGGACTATTGAAAATACGAGCTCTCGCTCTGTCATACTCTTCCTTCCTCTCTTCCACTGTTCTTACTGGATTGCGTTTTGACCCCAGTCCATCGGCATCACTTGTAGAAGTTTTAGGTCGTGGTCTAATAACAATCTTGATTTGATCAAGTTTGTCATTTTCGGACTCCTTAGCTGGTACATCAGATAAGCGGACAGCAGGGAATTTACTCTCTGGTTTCTTCATGACCAAGATTTTGATTCCCTGTCCTTCTACAACATTATCCTGAACCATAGTCTGCAAACCATAGTGTTGAGCAACACGATGTGCAGCCAGACGAAGGTATGAGGTTGGGAAGTGCGGAAACTCGAACTGCTGCAGATCAGAAGTCTGCAAAAAATTCTGTATATCGAGTTCCATTCGCAGAACTGAGAGGAAAAAATTAAATGTCATCTTCCATACGAACTAATAAAATAAAACATTATTTCAAAATTAGTAGCCAGACAGCAAAAGAATGAGTTAAACATCCAATAGCAACTTTGCTGCAATGACATTCAGATACCTTTATACTGCCAATCAAGAGGAACATGACCAAGAACATATGCAACATTCTAAAGTTGGGTTAAGAGTATTATATTGCTTTTCAATAAAAACAAAAAGAATCCCACCTACACTAAGGGACAAGAAGAGTGGAGAATAACATATCATAGAAATATTTAGAACAAGCGGATACTGTTATAAAAACAAACCAAAGATATTCATAGGGGAAAGAGAAGTAAAGGATGTCTGTTAAGAGTGTCTCGACCAATATATCTTGTCCTGTATCCATGCTATATACATGTAACTTCTTGTTGTTCTATTTCTTCAAAAGAAACAGGCCCCACATTCTTACTAAACTAATGCCAATTGAAAAATTACAAAGGAATCTACAAGAAGTGAATTTTAAAAGAGGGGTTTCTCGAAACACGTTGGAAAGATATATTATATAAATGTCTACCTCTTCAACATGACACCCCAAATAGTTAAATTGAACAGTATGGTTTCAAGAAACTAGCAACTACTATAAGTCATCGGGAATCTTGCACCACGTGTATTTGTTAGAGCATGACCTGGAAGAGAATTGGGTTTCTCCTAAAGCATCTTTATCCCCACCCGTTATTAATGATGCATCTTTATTCCCATGCATACACAATGAGTGCGTCTTTTTGATTCCTGGGACCACATCCATTTCGTCACCATGACTAAGGATGCAGTTTTGACCTCGAACTTGTTACTCTACTATTATACTTCAAGTTCTGTTCCAATAAACGTGATGTTCCATTCACTAGCTAAAACGAGATTTTTGCCTCTTCCAATTCATCAGCATATTTTCCTTCATAAATTTACAGATTTCGAATAAAATCAAAGGCAATTGTTATGCCACTATTTTGCAACTCAAGGTTGGCTCTAGGTTACCATAGATATTGTTAGAATGTAGAGACGAACAATTCGGCAGCATTCCATCTACATAAATTTACAACAGCTCTATTTCGATATAAAAAGTGTGGCGACCCCATAGAAGGAGCTCAAACCATTATAGATAATGCTTAATTCTCAACCAGTCCCGAATAAATTACGTACATACAAAAAGGAAACCTAACGGGAACTAGACGCACATCGGTCTCAATAACTTACGCGCTACGATGCTCTTTAAACGTATTACGACAATGACGCAAAATTAAGACGTAGCTAATTACCAACATCAACAGAAAAAGGAAATTAACCAACCAACCAAACACGAGCTAGCGCAATCAACCATGCAGCCGAAATATTCCCCCACAATTTCGAATCCAAGTTGTACAAACTTCTAGAAACAAAACAAAAGAGCTGAAAGTATCCCCAATTCAGCTTTTAATCTAACCCAGATCTACATCAATTCACACAGCTTAAACAAAATCAAAACCACAAAATTAACCCTAAATTCACAAAAAACCCCAGACCCCGAAATAGATCTCAAAATCAACACTGAATTATTAAACTCATAGACGAGAAAAAACTCACTAGTCAAACGATGGCGAGGGTTTTGAAGAGCCTCGACGAGGAACGGGTCCACCGTCGACACGTGAGCTGGCTGAGGCTGCTGATTCTCGTCCTTCCGGTCCAAAACGACGCCGTTCGCAATAGCCAAAACGGGTGTATGTTGACTATTGAAATCCATTGATAATAATTCCCCAAATTAAGACCAAGAATTAGGGTTTGGTGAGTGTGTAATAGAGAGAAGAGGAGAATTGAGAGAAAAGGGCAGAGACAAAGCAGACCCCTTTCTCTGAATTTTCCCTTTTGGGTTTGTTATCCTCTCTCTCTCTAGCACCAATCCAAGAGACTAAAATTGAAACACACAATTTGATTGGCTTTTATATAGGGGCAATATATTTTGTTTTTTGGCATAATATTTTTTATTTTGTTTTAATTTTGGTATGTATTGAGTGACGAATTGGTGGTGTTGATAATGGAATTGGAAAGTCTGGAGAAAAAAGGACAAGAATTTGGGCTGTGCCGAGTCTTCTGGAATATTTATTATAATAATAATAATAATATCTAGTAATTTTTATGACTGAAAAGCTGCCCAAAATCTACCTCTCGAAAATTCGGGTGTGTATTTATTTCTTGTGAACTTGAGAATTTTGGTTTTTGGTTTTTATTGGTATATATTTATATGTTGGGCAAAGTAAAGTTAGAAATATATATATATATATAGATTGTATTTTAGATACTACACGAATAATTGAAAGGTAAGTACAAGGATAAATCGTTGGGCCACTCTCATGCACTCGAAGAAATTCAACGGCCCAACAAGAGTTACAATCTCAGTAGATATCCTTTATGTAAATTGGGTGAGAAATTCAGAAAACAAAAGGCGTGTATTAATCAAAATTGACGATATTATTGGTAAAATACTTCTTTGTTGCGGAAAAGGACAACAAAAGAATGTGTGGAAAAGAGAGGTCCAAAAACATCCTTGTGCTTCGTTGTGAGTTGGGGAAAAAAAAGACTTCCTTGTGCTTCATGTAAATAGCAGAAAACAATCCTTATTTGTGTAGAAAAAGGAGGTGTTTTGCCTCTTTTGTGAAACTACAAGGCCTTTTTTTACAGAAAAACAAAAAGGAAGCCTTTTGCCTTTGATTCAAGTTTTTTTATTGTTACATCTCGTAAGTCTTAAAACATAATTATTTTTCTATACTATACTCATCACTAAATCTTCACTAATTTGTGCAATTTGACTTTCTAAACAATTAAGAGCCTGACATTGAATATGTTATGTTACTGGACAAAACTCAGGTCATTAAAGAGATTCTAATGCATGACTTGAAATTCTTTTTTCCACCCAAAAAAGAAAACACGAGTCTAAGAGGAGACATTTAGTTTGTTGCATCTCACTTGTCATCAACCTTATTTCGGCCCAAACCTAGGGCTGATTGACAAAATTGGATGCTGCCCAAAACTAAGGCCGGTAGGCAAATAGAACGCCCAAGCTGAGCCCAAACTTAAGGGAGATGATATATACAGTGCAAAATCTCTCAATGCAGAGCAATTTTTTATTGTTGACTATTATACCCTCTTCATATTAATAGTTTAATTTATTTCCCTTGTATTACTTGTCAATGATTAGCACAATCTATGGAAACATAATCAAAACACTAATCTCTTCAATTTATGAAATGGAAATATTATCTTTCTTTATATAAAATTTATAAATAGATCATGTGAATAAGTTATTTAATTAAATTAGAATCAAGTATCTAGAATCAACTATGTATAAGTATTTGCATATTACGTATTAAGAACAAGAAAAAGTTTAATAACATAATTTTAATATGACTAAATTATTCATTAATTAAACAAAAACAGTGGGAAATTTTTTAAATTCATGTTTAATTGTTCAAAACACCTCACACTCAACCATAATTGCTCAAAGCAATTCAGTTTTTAACTCTCCTATCACTCTCTCTTCTTTGTAATGTTATCTTTTAGGGATATATATATATATATATATATATATATATATATATATATATATATTAGACGTAAGCAAATTATATGTTCTAAGCGCTAGCACCGACCTTGCAATTTGTAGTGTGGAACTGAGTTGAACAAAAGAACAAAGATAAAAAAAAAAAAAAAAAAAAAAAAAAAAAAAGTGATTAATACAAGAATACGATGAGAACTTAACTATTAGTATAATATATATGTATTAACATGTGTATTTATAAACAATAATAAATTTAATTCACCACAAGTTTTCACCAGAAGAGTTTGCCGTTTTTTTTTTCTAAAGTTATCCAGTCGTAATTACAAACCAAAAATTTGAAGAAATTTGTCAAGAAATAGAATATAATTACATTTAATTAAGTAACTAATTTAATTATATTAGTTATTATTCATTAACTATTGTTATAACAAAGAAAGATAATCTTTCTAATTCATAAGTTGGAGAGATGAGTGATTTTGATTATGTTTCCATAGATTTGCTAATCATTGACAAGTATTACTAGGAAAATAAATCAAACTATTAATGTGAAGAGGGTATAATAGTAAACAATGAAAAATTGCTCTGTATTGAGGGATTTTGCTCTGTATATATCATCTCCCCAAACTTAAGACCCACACGAAGCCTGAAGTATATTTTCTGTCTGACACTGTGGCACAATATCGCTGTATTTTTTTTTTCCACCCATCGCCGTAGTCATCTAAGTTTTATTAAACTAATTCATAATATTATTGCATCCCCAAAAATATATGGTGTTAACGAATGATTTAGCTACTTTTCGGGTTCATTTAGATTCTAATAGTTAATTATGAAATAATTTATGCGGTACATTCTCTTGTAACCTATTTATGTTTATGACTAACCTTTTGTTATCGTGAAAATAATGTAAAGACTCGACACATAATTTTTTCTCAATAAGTTACAATATTACATATGTACCAGTTGCAAATTTCAGTATAGGCATGCAAAAATAATCGAACCGATCATATTGTTTAGATCAAATCTATGAGTGTGCAAAAATGATCGAACCGACTAAAATGTTTATAAAACAATCGGGCAATCCGGTTTAAAAACTGAATGAGATCTTCTATTCGAATTTTTCATTACCATCCATGCACCGAACTCCGCTTTAAATTGGTGTTCGATTTTAGGGTGCGAGCCCCGAATGAAAGAACACGACTTTTGTAACATTCAACAGTACCACATCTTAAAATTTTGTTCTTCACTAAAGTAGCAAAATCTAGTAAGCATGATTTAAGTGGAAAAAAGAAAAGAATCCATAAGCACGTTTTAAACAAAAGAAATCTCGTGATATGGTCGTTTGAATAGAGACAAGTGAAGGGCATGTTGGAATGTGGGGTTGCAATGAAGGATCTAGTGTTTAAATCTAGAGATAAACATCAATAACAAATATAATTTCCAAAATATATAAAAAACATTCAACAACTAAAATTAAAATTAAAGAACTAATCCAGATTACAACTAGAAACATGCAGAATATAGCAAAAAATTAGAACCTGAATGAGTTATATAATGATGAATTAAATTACTTGTTCATTATGATGCGTTGTCTAAGTTAGTTTATTTTTAATATGTTTGAATTGAATATTTGATTGTTTGTGCATCGTGTGAATTTTGAATTATTTAAAAGTGGAAGGTGAATTTTGAATTTATGATGATCGATGATTATTTGTATTGTAAAGATGTGGTTTGATGAATCTGATAACATATACTTTTGTAGTGTTCAATAATTGTGTCTTTTAAATATTAGATGAAACTTTTATGTTACAAAGTTTAAAAGGAAAAAAAAAATCACGAGTTTCGCTTTTGATTGTTGGTTTTACATTTGATCCAATTTAATCTATTGCACAGCCCTAACCAAATGTGTTCATAATTCTGTAGTTATGATTTCAATGACATGGAGTTGCCAATATCGGATATCCTGCTCACACATATATCACAAGGTTCAAATCTTACCCTAATCATAATACAATATAATATAGAGGATTTGCAATTTACTTCCCTATGTTATGCTAAATTGGCAAATTACCTCCCTGTAAAAAGATAAACAAGCAAATTACATCCCTGTGATTTCAAAAAATGGCAAATTACCTCCTTATATAAGGAGGTTTGGTTCACATTCTCAAGTTTGAGAGTACTAGGGATAGTTTTTTAGGCAAAAAAAGACAATTCTACCCTTTGTTTCTCAAAACAATAATGTAAATGTTTTATTTAATACTTTAACTTGTAAAGAAATGCAAAAACCAAAACCAGATTTAAAATAATTTATGATTTCATAATATGTATATTTTATAATATTTTGTTGTACTTTTACTTATAATTTTTTAAGGAAATGTTGTAATTAAATTTTAAATTACACAAAAGAAAATATTAGAAATAACAAGGGTATTTTGGTCATTAAGTATAAAAAATACACTAAAATATATATAGGGAGGTGGTGTACCAATTTTTAAAATCACGAAAAGGTAATTATTTATTTTTCACGTTGAGATAATTTGCCAATTTAACATAACACAGAGAGGTAAATTGCCAAAAAATCCTATAATATATAGTACCCGACCGTAAGTGGGAGAATAGAGTCTAGACCATTAGCTTAGCCTGTCTAGAGGCTAGATCCAACAAAGTCTTATGTATGACCATCATCCACAGTGTAGTATTTGAACCCTTTGTTTGCTTTTCTTTTTTGAAAGATTTGTACAATCCTAATTTATTTCTCTAATTTTTCCTCTCTCCTCTTTTCTCTTACGAATTGTGATAATATTTTCAGATTTATTTTTATTAAGCTCCGACTCAAAATACTTAAGTATCTGATCCGGAGCTTCAGTTTTAGCTCGAATTTGGTAAAAATACTAAAATTATAATCTCGTTTTTAAAAATTATTAATGTAAAATTAATTCTCAAATTTTGATCTAAGTCGGAGTTTCGGTTCATGGTTTGGGCCAAAGACGGCGTAACCCTAAATCCAAACAATTCCTCAAACTCATTCAATTTAGTGAATGACAAAGTCTAAAGTAGTAATTATTCACTAATTACACCTATTAAAGAATACGATTTAAAAAAAGCAATTTGATTGTACCAAAAACATGACAAACCCCCACTAAATGACTAGAGTGCCCCTACATGCAACTTTACTTGTTAAGAATTAAGATACCGTACTACCCTAAAAAAGATACCGAATCTTGGTTGCAAAGATAGCACAATTAAATTAATAAATCCCTAGTACTATAATTCAAAAACGTAGTCGTGCACCAAAGACGGTCATCGACGACGACTTAATAAAAAATGAAGATTAAGTAGATGGTAAGCAATCTTAATCTAATACTATAATAAATAATAAATTCGTGATCCCATCCCATCGCAGACGCATGAAAGAAAGGATAAGAGGATAGGAACACAATATTTTGCAGTTACTATAAAGTATTTAAAGTGGATCGTGTTAGGTGGTATTGTGCGTAAAGGAATGGCAAAGTTTAAAAGCAACAACAAAAAGAAAGGGTCAATTGCGACCGCCCCTATTATTTGGGGTGTTCTGCAAAATGCTCTCTGATGTTTTAAAAGAAGCACTTTGCCCTCTAACGTTTGTAAAGTTGTCCCCTGAATCCTTGATCTACCGTTCATTTTTTCCACGTGGCTATCTTTTCATTCATTAGATATGGTATCAGGGGAGAAATCGCACACTTTTACAAACATTATGGGGGCAAAGTGCTCTTTTTGAAACGTTAGAAGACTTGGCAAAGTGCTCTTTTTGAAACGTTAGAAGACTTGGCAAACATCTCAAACGTTAAGGGACAAAACGCAATTGACCCAAAAAGAAAAGAAGAGAAAAAACGTTTAAATCAACACCAAAACTAGAAGTCAATGGAAGAAGTTTCCGGATTCATACAAGTACAACAACATATAAATAATACATACTTCGCATTTTTGATATGTGACTCCCACGCGTTCACACAACTATTTTGATTTCTTCATTTCATGTTAAAATAATGACAAAAAATTTACCCATTTTTTTAAAAGCAACCGTCCCATTTTAGTACTAAAATGAATGCATAGTCTTATTATTTACACATAAATGGGAAAGAAGTGATTGTGAAACAAGAATGGTATAAACCAAGCTGCGCAAACATCCTAAAAATGCAAATCTTTTAACAACCTTGGGTCCCATTATAGTAGAGTTTTGCTACTTTTTGGCTGCGTTAAATTTATCACACAATTTTTACAGCTGTGATTTGTTTGAAAATAAATAATACCATTTTAGTAACAACATTTTAAATTCAGTTTATGTGAGTTTTCTTTTTTAGTTCATTGGTATTTAATGTTAAATATGTAGGAAACATAAAGTCTTTTTAAGGTTAGAATCAACAAATTTCGTATCAGCCTATCAGATATGACATATTTGTGAAAGTGTAACAACCAGTCAACCACTATTAAATGCTAATTATTATTTAGTTCACTTGATTCATTTTGTAGGTCAGTCAATCTTAATAATAACAACCTTTTTTTTTTCTCTTCTTTCTAAAGCAATTGTCAAATTGAAGAGAAGTTATTCAAGTTTACCTAAAGCAACACACAGTATCCCAAAATTAATGCAATTTGCTTGTGGTAAATTTCATTAACAACCAGTAATAAATTTTCATATCCACAAAAAAAGTAAAGTTGTATGAAAATATAGACTGCAACGTATCCGACATGAATTACACAATCAATGATATGTCATTTTACAAGTAAACACTATTATATTTATTTATTATTGAAGCATGTAGTTAGAAAGAAAAAAAATTAAAAATTCATTAAAATCATTATTGTCACTTTCTGTTTTTTCAAATTTTTCCTAGTAAAACTTCTTTCGTCACCGTTGTCAACAACAATATCCCGAGAACTCAATTATCCAAACTATATAAATCCATTATCATATCATAACAAACTAAAACAATTTCAAAATTTCATTTTTACATAATCCACTACGAGCGCGTGTCCTTCACAACCCTAAAATTGGCGCGTGAGTGTGTGTTCCTTAGACCCTCACTTCTCTTCCTAAAACCTTTTTTTCTCCACACATAAACCAAATCGTCTTCTCCGGTTCAACGCCAACTTCTCCTAAAAAATCCCCAAATTTTGCCCTAATTTATCATTTCAATTCAAAAAAAATGACCGACGCGACCGTCGTCGCCGTCGATCCGCCGCCCGCAACCGCCGATTACAACTCCGGCCTCTCAGTTCCGCCTATCGACGCCTCATTCTTATCTCAACATTTGATCGGCGATGATGGCGCCGATCAAAACGGCACCGTTCCGATCGACGACCTCGATTTCGATTTCTCGTTTGACGATTTCGGTCTGCCGTTCTCCGACGACCTCGACGGTCTGTTCAACCCGAATCAATCACAGCAATTCGATTCTGTTGTAACGGAACCTGACCTAGGGTTTCATAATCCCCAATTTGACCCGAATTTCGTTCAATTGCCGAATTTTGTTTTCAAATCGTCGCCGGAAATGCGGTATCTATCCGGTTCAGGAGGCGATGGGGATCACGTGTCGAATGGGTCCGGTGTGTTGGATTCGTCGTCCCCTGTTATGGAGTGCAATCAGGTTTCGGGCTATCTTAATGTGCCATCGCCGGAATCTAACGGGTCGAATCGCGGGAGTTCTGGAAATGGCGATGCTGATGGGAAGGGACTGAATTGTTCTGCGGAATCTGGGGGTTCGAGGAATTACGGGTCTAATTTGTCGGATAATTCGAATGATTGCGCGCCTAGATCGGTAAGTTCTTCTCCCGATTCGAGTAACAGTTCTATTAGGGTTGGAGTTGTTGATCAGAAGATTAAATTAGAAGATTCGGGTAATAACGATAAAGTCAATAGTTCTTTGTTGAAAAGGAAAAAGGAAAGTGAAGATTCTGCGATACATAATAAAGTTGAGTCGAGGACTAGTAAGTATAGGAAATCTAACTGTGACGTAGAGAATGATCTGAATGCTGATAGTAATGGTGGTTTGAGTGAGGATGATGAGAAAAGGAAGGCAAGGCTGATGAGGAATAGAGAGAGTGCTCAGTTGTCGAGGCAGAGGAAGAAGCATTATGTAGAGGAGTTGGAGGACAAAGTTAAAAACATGCATGCTACCATCCAAGATTTGAATGCGAAGATTTCGTATTTCATGGCAGAAAATGTAACCCTGCGTCAGCAAATGGGTAATCCTGGTGCTGCTGGCGGAGTGCCGCCGCCTCCAATTGCACCACCACCTCCAGGGATGTACCCCCATCCAGCCATGATGTATCCTTGGATGCCATGTGCTCCGCCTTATATGATGAAGCCTCAAGGGTCTCAAGTGCCCCTGGTCCCAATCCCCCGGTTAAAACCGCAACAGCCTGCACCGGCACCCAAGGTGAGTAAGAAGGCTGATAATAAGAAGAGTGAGGGGCCAAAGACTAAGAAAGTTGCTGGTGTTAGTTTCCTGGGTTTGTTGTTTTTTATAATGTTGTTTGGGGGCTTGGTTCCCATGGTCAACGTGAGATTTGGTGGAGTTAGGGAGGCATTTATCGGTACAGAAAGTAGCAATGGAGGTGGGTTTTATGAGAAGCACCGAGGGAGGGTGTTAATGGTGAATGGGACTGAGTACGGTAGTAGAAGAGAATATAGTGGAAATAGTAGTGTACACTGCGATCAGAGAGGTAACGGGAGTGAACCTCTTGTTGCATCGTTGTATGTTCCCAGGAACGATAAGCTCGTTAAAATAGATGGAAATTTGATCATCCACTCTGTTTTGGCAAGTGAGAAAGCCATGGCAACTCATGGAAAGGAAGGTGGTGAGACTGGTCTGGCAGTTCCTCAGGATTTATCTCCTGCTATTCCTGTTGCAGGTGTCGTAAGGAATGGTGCTAGGCACCCTCTGCTTAGGGCTCTTGGTTCTGGTTCAGGGGAGAATGATGATTTGAAGTCAACAGCTACTGATGGAGAGCTTCAGCAATGGTTCCGGGAAGGTCTTGCAGGTAATTTTACTCATTTTGCATGTGATATTGTGTTGTTTGTATAATACTTAGGTTGATTTTTTATTTTTTTTCAATAACATTTCATTTGTCACAAATGGTTGGCTTAGAACATGGTGACTACTGGTAACTATATTGGTTTAAGCACGAATAATGACACAGTTCCGGAATCAACGTATGGCAGCTTTTCTTGGGTAGTGTTCTGGATAATAATGGTCTGAGCAAAGATGTTTGCATGTTGTTCATTATTCACTTTTGTTTATATGCAACTCTTGGTTTTGAAACTTTTTACAGTTCTCCCGTCTATATCTCTTCGCTGACATTGTCGATATTAGTATAACTTGGTGTTAAATTAGAGGGACAAGCTTGCATTTTCTTCAATAAAACCATAGAGTTACATGTCCAAAGAAGTCATCCTCACTTAAGCTCGCAGTTTTGTTCCAGGGGGGAAATTAAATAATTGAGCTGTTATGAATGGTAATTTGTTCATCTTTCCAATATAACTGGGTTTTTCTTTCTGTTCAGGGCCAATGTTGAGTTCAGGAATGTGTACTGAAGTTTTCCAGTTTGATGTGTCCTCGGCCATAGTTCCAGCCACTTCTACAAGAAACATTTCCGAAGAGCACATTCAGAATTCTACGCACCTCAGTAAAGGGAGGAATCGAAGGATACTCCATGGTCTTCCTATTCAATTACCTGAATCCTCACACAATAATTCTAGAGAGCATGCAGGAAGCAATTCACATAAAGAGAAGTTGAACGGGGATAAGAACGTTTCTTCCATGGTGGTCTCTGTGCTTGTTGATCCTAGAGAGGCAGGTGATGCTGATGTGGATGGTGTGATGGGAAAAAAGTCGCTCTCACGCATCTTTGTTGTTGTATTAATTGACAGTGTCAAGTATGTTACCTACTCGTGCATGCTTCCGTTCATGGGAACTCCTCATCTAGTGACGGCTTGAGGATTGAACGGGAATTAAGGCGCAAGTGTCTCGTCAATCAGTTTTGTAGATAGTTGAGGCATATCAGTCTTTAGGACTTATAACTTATATACTACTACTATAAGCTATGTTACTTGAACCTTAATGAAATATGATCGAACTTTTAGATGTGAACTGATGATGTAGGCTGATGCTTTTACCATGTATCTGACTAAACTTGCAGTAATAAAATTTGGTTCCTTTTGCCCTTTATGAATGTTCTACCTTATATTTTTGCTCGGGTCATTCATCTTTAGATATTGATGATCTAACAAGAATTATCTCTACAACTTCCAAAAACTGATTCAGATGTAATTCATTTCTCTTGACAGCATCCAGTTTAACAATGTGGAACATTCTCTGAAGTAAATTTGGACCTGTCCATAGACAGTAATACAGAAATTTTGATTTTATGGATGTCAAAGCATTTCACATCATTACAGGACTTGTATTCATATACAGAAACACTCTATTCAAAACTCAAAGAATATAGCTTCGATTTCTCTTCTTTGACGACGTTTTATATCTCAAAGGAATCTAGAATTGCCTCTAAAGTTTTCTCTGATGACTGCCACTGTTTATCATTGGCACTGGCAACAAACAGGACTACAGTGCTTCCTCTTGCTGTCGCCTTAGCAAGATTGTGCGTTCCTGTGAGAGCATATGGAGTCTCAAGAACATATTTATAGTACTGCATGGAAGAATAGAACAGATTAGTTTCTGCAAGTAAAAAACACTGTGAATTTGCGGCATTAATTATAAGCAGATAAAGTAACATGAGAACGAACAAATTATCATCAAGACAATTGAGTAAACCAAAAAAGGCATATGAAGAGATGAGCACGGGAATCTCATACTGTTTGATCTCCTCGTTTCTCGACAGAAGATTCAACGACTTCATCAGGGTCAAGGGTATTTCCAGTAACGAAAGGACCTAGAGAAGCAATGAGTTTTTCTGGGCTCCCAATATCTTCAATTGTGGCGTTAGGTTTGTTTGTCAGGCGAATTAAAGGAGAAGCTACCACCTGAACTTTTCCCTGTTTTTCATCTTCAAATTTTACCTCTATCCAGGGCTCTGCACACTTAGGTTGGCAATAATTACCGGAAAGTATGTTCGCAATCCGCAGCTGTTTCCAAGTTGGTGGCAGCATGAACTTGTAGGGCTGTACATTTCCTGCAACCAACTAGATTCAGAGATTTCATAAGCACGTATAAGAATGAGCAAATTACATGAAGTGGGATGGAGTTTTTTACAAAGGAAAAAAACAACGAGAAATGAAGATAGCAAAGACAAGAAAGTGGAGAGTGGTACGCCTACTGAATAAAATTTTGAGTTGTAAAGAATCATCTGCAGACCATATAATACTGTTAAGCATAAAAAGAATCTTCCGTATAGATATAGACTATAAACAATGAAGATGTGAAAATTCAATAGCATGGAAGAGACTTCAGAAACAACTGGACTATTATGATCAATGATAACTGCATATATCCTCTGTGACTCCTTCGACCCTTAGTTAGGTCCTATTACCATGACAATCAGATAAACATATGTGGTATGGGGATTGAGAAAATAGCTAAAAGATTACGATTTGGTAGCTTCTCAAATTCAAAGCAAAACATCAGAAAAAAGTCCATGGATATGCTAAGGCTAAGAGATTTCAACTGAGAGGGCTTGGAGCTTCAGTGGTGACTAGGATTAGCTGAAATATTAGGTTCTATTAACTGTTCTGTAGTGAATACCTTGTCTTATTCTTGTTTGAGAATTTGTTTTACGCATAGCCAAGGATTTTCTAGTCACTGCTTTGTACCAATATTATTGAAATCATGCATGCCCTTGAGTTATGTGCCATCTTCAGGTAATATTTTGATTTCTTCAAGCTTGGACTAAGCTTCTTTGTATCGTCAGGGTTAGTTACTTTATGTGGCGTTTGAAGTACTCTATTTTGATGGGGTTGTTATTTTTAGTCAATTATTTTTCAAGATTGAATAACTTACATAATACACATGATATTTAAGCTTCGAAACCTTATTTTGTTGATTCATTATATTTAACTGATACCATGTTTTCTTAATTCTATTGATTAAGTTTTTGAAAAGTCTTAGACTGTCTTTCAATAATTTGACTTGCCTGTCTGACCTATATTTAGGGCTACTCAGGGTCTTCAGTACTTTATGGTGATTCTGAATTTGAAAGTTCTTTTGTTAATTTGATTTTTGTTGGATGAGATATAGGATTGATGAGAAGAATTAGATTTAGTATTCTTGGTTTATATTTAACGGCTCGTAAGATGTGTTTAAGCTGTTGACTGGCTGACTCTAAAACTTTGATTTTTCCTTGACAACCACCAAATCCAATTGAGAGACTAGGAAACTACTATAATTTCCTATTTAAGTTGGTGAAATTTAAGGACTTATACATTTGTTTCTGCTCTGGTAAGTGCTGTTCAGGTAATTGTTCTAGTTTTTGTGTTAAGTCCGGTTGACTTAATGCCTGGTCTCATTATATATGTCAAAGGTGTTTCATTATGATTTCTATTATTTCCCATCTAAGATCTTCTTACAATGTCTTCTGCAGTTTGCTGGTGTTTGCTTCATAAACCAGATTAGTTGAATTGCCACTACGCAAACCATAATTTCGACGGAGTATGTTGATTCTGGGGGCTCTTGATATATGTTTATGGTACCAAAACGACGAGATTGAAGATGACAAAGACAAGAAAATCGAAAGTGGTAAAGCCTACTGGTATAATTGAGCTGTAAAGAATCATCTGGGGACATATATTACTGTTTGCTAGGAAAAACAACTTTCATATAGAAATGGACTATGAGCAATGAGGATGCTGTGAGAATTCAGTAGCATGGAAGAGACATCAAAAACAACAGGACTATCAGACATTTTATCCTCTGAAATCAGTTGCATATATCCTCTGCGACTCTTTTTCGACCCTTTTTTAGGTCCTATACACAATTACAATCAGATAAACATATAGTACGGGGTCGAGAGTAAAGCCAACAGATTACGATTTTAAACTAATATTTCAGTTTTTCCTATTTAGAAATATTAATCCTACCCTTTCCATCTTCTACATTTCATCCCTCCGAGAAAAATCTCGGTCATCACCCAAATCAAGCTCGATATATTCAACGCTACCAAGATAACATTACGCTGTTCAGGGTCAGAAGATTTATGGAGATGCTATCCGATTATCCCTGGAGTTTTATGCCACATTCCAATTCATACTTCACTGCTATGTAAAAATGCATATTAATTGCCAGAATAAGAACCTCAGAGCATAATTCAAGAACATCCAATCTCCTAAAATTTTTATTTCCAGTGAAAGGAATCTCAGATTCACCATTACTAATCACTATCCACTAATGCAATAATTTTTCAGTTGGTGGTTCACATTGTTGGAGAATATTATACAAATTCCTCTCTACTTGTCCTCGGTTTAAATTCCGCTGCCATCCACTTATCGAAAAGTATCACATGTCAGACGTAATAAAAGATCTACATCCTTCACGTGAGGCGGCGTGTTGGAGAATATATATAAACCAATAAATTTCAATACTCTCCTAAAAAGCCTGAGCTTTTAGACGAGATGACAATTCAATACACATCGCCGTACGTACCTTCTAACTCACCACAAACCAAACTACAAACATACAAACAATGCACCAATTCAAGCCAAAGTACTCTTATCAACAACATTGCATTTCTTATATATTACCTGCACGAAGAGCCGGGGTGTCTTTCGAAGTGGCCTTGAATAGCACGAACGACGGGTCGGTGGGCGATTGCGGTAGGTAGGACCCGACCTCAATTTCCTTGGCTAGTGAGGGTGGAGGAGGTGAAATGACCAGTGGCAGCAGAGCCACTGATGATGATCCATTCAAGATGAATTCTCTTCTTGACACATTTGTTAGCTGAAAGTTTGAATCTTGATGATGGGTTTTGAGAGAAAGTTTGAGGGGAGATGTTGAAGTTGAGAATGGGAATTTGGAAGAGGGATTTGGAGTGGAGAGAAGTGTGGAGAGTGAAGAGCTTGCTGCCATATTTTTTTTTTTTTTTTGCAGAGTGTGAGTGATGTTGGTTTGATGAAGAGAGGTTATGGTTATTGGTTGGTTGTGTTGTTGGCTCCCGCTTTTTGTTATCCACTTTGGATTAGATTTGGGTTGCTTTCCTTGGGTAGAAACTTAGTAATATGATTTAAAATAAAAGTTTATATATATATAATAAAAAATTTAAATACATATGATAAAAAAACATATGTCCACACATGCATTAAGTTTTGTTAACTTGAATGAATGTCAGTATTATTTTTCTAGTGTGAAATAAAAAGAGAGAATCTCACATATGGCCATCGCATAATATATATTGAAGAAACAACCTAAGATAATTAGTATTATAACCATCTATACTAATATATAAAGAAAGAGGTAGTTGTAACACCAAATTTTTGATTTCTAAGTTTAACTTTATAATTTATGTTCCACTCTAGCGTCTTATTATTAATTTTCCAATTTAACCCTACAATTTAAGTTAGATGGAAGAATGATTTAGTTTTCCTATAATTCATATTCTTCAATGGCAATTACTTTTCTTTCTATTCCACTCTAATTATGTTGATTCACTCTCCCATAATTAGTTGAAATTCTTTCCATTTAAGCAAATCTTTTTTCTTGCTCCTTATTTTTCCTTCCAAATTTAATTTTCCAGTTTCTAGTATTACTATATTAGTGTGCAAATACTGAGTCTGATAGCATCAAGTAGGTAGGCCGTATTTATTTTGCATATAAGTAGATACATTGTTCTATACAAAAGTTTATTAAGTCTTTTATCAATACATAAGAAAAAGTTATTACGAGTTTGATGAAGACATAAATATGTAGGGTTAGTATTTAAAAGTTCTAAATAATAGGTAGATAGTGGGTTTTAACTTTAAAGTTACACACATTAACAACGAAATGTTTATTTGTGAATGTCATCAATATATCAATATAATCAATAGAAACAAATAAACTCACGTAACTTGTAGAATAAGTTAATTGCAAATTACAAATGTACAAAAATTATCTATATAATCATTTAATTTATACGAAAAGAACCATCTTTAGATATAGCAATATACTTATGCATATTCAGCTAAACTCTCTCTCTCTCTCTCTCTCTCTCTCTCTCTCTCTCTAAGTAATTTATTTAGCATTATTATTGGATTTGGGTGTGGATTTTCGACATCAGTCCAGTCGCCTAATTAGCTAATTGAATAATAAAACCCTCAAAACATTTGTGCCGCTGCACCACTAATGAACCATTTTCAAACATCATTAAATAACAATTAATTATATAATCCATCTGCAGATTATATCAAACAAACATAAAAAACTCCGAATGTTCGGCATTGAAGTCGAGAAGAAAAACCCAAAACCACCAACTGAAAATCAGCTCATTTCATCGACCAAAACGGCAAGATAATTTCCGTATCTTGATCAAGAATTCAACCCTGATAAGGGTTTTTTTTGCTTTTAGGTAAACGAATATTCTTCTCATTTTCAACTTACCATTTTTCTCCTCTTTTGTCCGCTTACTCCTTTTTCTTTTTTGCGATTGTTGAAAGGTGACTGATGTTTTTACCGAATGAAACCCATTTAGCCTGTGTTGATCTGTCGTTTGTTTAATTTTTTTTGGGATTTTACTTGCCTGGATTTGAATAAAAAAAGGATCTTTAAATAGTAAATGCGATATTTTTTCTGAAAAATTCGTTCTTTATGTTATTTTCCATCATGGGTTTGCTTTTTTGGTTCTGCAACATTAGATAATTATCACTTTGTTTAAAGAATCACTTGTTAGTTGTTGTTTGTTGGAGTATTAATTTGGCAATGTATCTTGATCTGGACTTGTACAGGTTAGTTGTTTTGGAACATCAAATATGAGTGCAAAAACTAAGAGGAGAACTGTTAATGAGAATGGCAATACTGGTGAGGACTCTGTTCTTGCTACCAAGACCAGCAATTTGGAGGATTTGGGGCCGATGGTTAGGCTCGCTTTTGAGACGGGGAAGCCCGAAGCCCTTTTGAAGCAGCTCAAAATTGTGGTTAAAAAGAAGGAAGCTGAAATCGAGGAGCTATGCAAGCTCCACTACGATGAATTTATTCTCGCGGTAGACGAGTTACGTGGTGTCTTGGTCGATGCTGAAGAGTTGAAAGGTGAGCTGGTAAGTGAGAACTCTAGGATACAAGAGGTGGGTAGCGCCCTACTTATGAAAGTTGAAGAGTTTCTCGAATCTTACTCAGTTAAGAAGAATGTTACAGAAGCCATTAAGACGTCGAAGATGTGTTATCAAGTATTAGATCTTTGTGCGAAGTGTAATACTCACATCTCTGAAGGTCGGTTTTACCCGGCTTTGAAAGCTATTGATTTGATTGAGAAAAATTACTTGCAAAATATTCCTGTTAAGGCTCTAAGGATGCTGATGGAGAAGAGGATACCTCTGTTGAAATCCTATATTCATAAGAGGGTATCTAATGAAGTTAATAACTGGCTAGGTCACATAAGGAGTGCTGCCAAGGATATTGGGCTTACTGCAATAGGATACGCTGCTTCTGCTCGTCAGAGGGATGAGGCAATGCTGGCTCGTCAAAGGAAAGCGGAGGAACAAAGTTGTTTAGGTTTGGAAGATTTCACCTACGTATTAGATGTTGAAGTAATTGATGAGAATTCTATTCTAGAGTTTGATCTAACTCCTCTTTACCGAGCATATCATATCCACAATTGTCTTGGGGTCCAAGAACAATTTCGCGATTATTACTACAAAAACCGGTTGATGCAACTAAACTCAGACTTGCAGTTATCATCGGCCCAACCATTCTTAGAGTCCCATCAGGCCTTTTTGGCTCTAATTGCAGGGTATTTTATTGTTGAAGATCGAGTCTTGAGGACCTCTGGTGGACTGATTTTACCAAATGAGCTTGAGACAATGTGGGATTCAGCCACGAGTAGAATGGTTGCAGTTCTGGAGGAACAGTTTGCCCTTATGGATTCTGCAAGCCATCTTCTCCTCGTGAAGGATTACGTGACTCTCTTTGGAGCGACTCTTAAACAGTATGGTTATGAAGTCGCCACAATTCTTGAAACTTTGAATAGTAGCCGTGATAAATATCATGAACTTCTTTTGGCAGAATGTCGGCAACAAATTACTGATGTCCTTGCCCGTGACACATATGAACAGATGGTGATGAAAAAGGAGTCTGATTACCAGGCGAATGTTCTCTTATTTCATCTTCAGACCTCAGATATAATGCCTGCATTTCCTTACATTGCTCCTTTCTCTTCCATGGTGCCTGATTGCTGTCGCATTGTTCGTTCGTTTATCAAAGACTCTGTTAATTACCTGTCTTACGGGGCGCAGTTGAACTACTTTGATTTCGTTAGGAAATATCTGGACAAGCTCTTGATTGATTTCTTAAATGAAAGCATAGTTGAAACAGTTCGCAGTGGTACCACAAGTGTGTCTCAGGCAATGCAGATTGCTGCTAATATATCAGTGCTAGAAAGGGCTTGTGATTATTTTTTCCAGCATGCTGCCCAACAATGTGGAATTCCAGTTAAATCAATTGATCGGCCACAAGGTGGTTTGACAGCCAAGATTGTTCTTAAAGCCTCGAGAGATGATGCCTATCTTGCTTTGCTGTCTTTAGTAAACTCCAAACTGGATGAGTTTATGGCACTTAGCGAAAATGTGAATTGGACTTCTGATGATGCATCACAGCATGCAAATGAGTACATAAACGAGGTTGTCATTTATCTTGAGACAGTCATGTCAACTGCTCAGCAAATTTTACCACTGGACGCTTTATATAAAGTTGGTAGTGGTGCATTGGAACATATATCTAACACCATTGTTGAAGCATTTCTCAGCGATACTGTAAAGAGGTTTAATGTTAACGCGGTCAAGAATATCGACAACGACTTAAGGGCATTGGAGTCTTTTGATGAAAGATTCCACTCTACTGGATTGCACGAGATACACAAAAAGGGAAGCTTTAACGGTTGCTTAGCAGAAGCCAGGCAACTAATAGACCTCCTCTTGAGCAGTCAGCCTGAAGATTTTATGAATCCCGTGATAAGGGAAAAGAATTACAGTGCTCTGGACTATAAAAAGGTAGCCGTTATCTGTGATAAATACAAAGATGCACCTGAAGGACTTTTTGGTAGCCTTTCAAATAGAGCCTCAACGCACAACGTCAGAAAGAAATCCATCGATATGCTAAAAAAGAGGCTAAGAGATTTCAACTGAGAGAGCTTGGAACTTCAGTGTCGGACTAGGATTAGCTGAAATATTAGGTTCTATTGACTGTTAATTATTTAGCGAATAGCTTGTCTTTTCTCTTGATTGAGAATTTCTTTTATATGTAGCCAAGGATTGCTCAATTTTCTAGTCTCTGTTTTGTACCATATTATAGAAATTATGCATGCCCTTGAGTTACGTTCCATCTTCAGGTATTTCTTCATGCTTGGAGTACTTCTTTGTATCATGATGGTTAGTTTGTTCATGTGGCGTTTGAAGTACTATATATTCATATGTTTGTTTTTTAGTCAAATTATATTTCAAGATTGAATGACTAATATGATGGACATGATATTTAAGTTTCTACACTTTATTTTGTTGATTCATTGTATTTAACTGATACCATGTTTCTTTGGTTCTACTGATTAATTTTGAAAAGTCTTGGACTGTCTTTCTATAACTTGACTTACCTGTCAGACCTATATTTAAGACTGCTCAGGATCTTCATTCCCTTATGGTGATTGGAAATTTGGTAGTTCTTTTGTTAATTTAATCTTGGTTGGATAAAATTTAGCAACGATGATTCGAATTAGATTCAGTATTCTTGGTTTCTGTTTAGCTGCTTGAATGTGTAGCTGTTGACTGGCTGACTTTAAAACTTTCACTTTCCTTGATATCACTAAATCAAGTTAAGTGACTAAGAAACTACTCGAATTTCTTTTGAAGCTAGTGAAGTTTAAGGACTTGTGATATTTTTTTTTGCTCTGCACTATGCCACTATGGTACTGTTCAGGTAATTAGTATAGTTTTGTTGTTATATCTAGTTGACATAATGCCTAGTCCCAGTATATATGTCAAAGGTGTTTTGTTAAGATTTCTATTATTTCCCCCAGAGCTGATCTTCTTACATCTCTTCTGAACTTTGCTGGTGTTTGCTTTATAAAGCAGATTATCTGAAGTGCCGTTGCATGAAACTTAATTTTCCACAGAATATGTCGATTATGGGGCTCTTGATATAGGATTTTGGTAGCAATTCTCAGTTTTGGCAACTGAATCCTGATTCTTTTTTTTTTCCTTGATTATTTAGTGAGCCTGATTCTGGTGTTACACTATCTATATATCATATTGAATTTTGGGGCAATGTTCAATTTGGTGCTATTTTGTTGCTTTCAGTCGATGAAGATGATACCATTTTTTCTAGATCAATTGTTTTGTTGATTTAGTTGCTGTTATTTGCAATAAATTTCTTAGGAGATCTTGTAGGTAGCTAAAAGCACAATTTTTTTAAGGTTTTAAGTAAAGATATGGTTGTTCAGAGTGCTACTTATATCTGATTAAATAAAGTTGTAGAGAACTTTGAATTCTTGATCAAATTGGCACATTTGTGACATTTTCTTCATTGAATGAGGTAGTTAGTGACCTGCCATAATATGGTTTTTTGTCCTGGTATAAAATTCCAACATATAAACACACAAACCGTAGAAAACAAATCTTTCAATTACCAGGAGGATTCATCCATTGATATGAAAACAAACTATAATGTTTTCTAAAGAAATACACCAAGAAATGCTCACTCAATCCTCTGCTTTACTCTTACAGGTAAACCACCCTTCATCCTCAGTGTCAAAGACAACAAATACTCAGGACACTTTCCCTTCTCCAGCACCACATCAAACCTAAACTTCTCCAAAACAGAAGCAGCAATTGACTTCATCTGAATATATGCCATGTCTTTCCCAAGACACATCCTCGGCCCTGCGTGAAAAACCGGATACTTGAACGGATTCTCTTGTTTAAAAATCCCGTTCTCAATCCACCTCTCTGGTTTATACTCGCAACAATCTTCACCCCAGATATTAGCCATTCTACCCATTGCAAATGTATGGTACGAAACAAACCAGTCCTTCCCAATAAAAGTTCCATCAGGCAAAACATCATCTTTGTTGCAAGCTTTTGTGTCCACTGGCACAGGTGGATAAAGCCTCATCGCCTCTGAAATCGATGCTTGGAGATAATGCATCTCGCGTAATTCGTCCAAACTATAGATTTTGCCTTTGGATTTTCCACTTTGCTGTCTGATTTTTTCTAGTTCTTGTAGAATTCTTTCTTCCACTTCTGGTCTTGAAGATAATAGCCAGAAGAACCACGACAGAGCGGAGGATGTCGTGTCTCTTCCTGCTAAAATGAAACTTATGACTATATCTCTAAGAAATTCGGCTGAATTCTCATTGTTTGCTATGAATCTTGACAACAAATCTTCATCTTTTCTTGCAGCCCTTTCTTCCATTCTTGTTCTAATTATCTTATCAGCAAAGTCATGCACTATATCGATCGACTTTCGCAGTTTTTTCTCTGACCCTATATTGAGAAACTTTTTAATTGCATACAGTCCAGGAAAAGCAGACATAAACCTGCCTGAACTCATAGCAGTAGCATCCTCAAACGCATGCATGAATTCACCACTTATAGTTCCATCTCCTAAACAACCAGGATCGACGTTAAATGCGACTTTACAAATATTATCAAAAGCAAACCTTTCAAGAATGTCTTGAACATCCAAAACTCTGTTTGTTCTAACAGCCTTCTCAAGAACCGGAATCAACCGCGTTTGTAACTCCAAAAACACGTTTTCCATAACGAAATGACGGAGGGATTTCGTACTAAACTCATAACTCGCTGTTTTGCGTTGGATTTTCCATATTTCGCCATCGGAATTGAATATGCCAGTTCCAAGAAAATCTTGTAACAGAGTCCTGAAACGTATTCCTTTCGGGTAGTTTTCGAAGTTGGTTTTAAGCATATGTTCGACGACTTGCGGGTTTGCCGTTATGATGCCGTGAACTTTTCCAGGACGGCTGAAGAGCGCGGTGTTGGTGGGGCAGCCGCGGAGGACCGTGGTGCTCCAGTCGAGAAACCGGTGGCGGTTGAGGATGAAATCAGGTAAAGTACCTAAAAGAGGGTAGATTTTGAAACCATATGTAGCGGTTTTATTTGGTTTGTTGAAATGAAATAAGATGTAAAAGCACAGAGAAACTAAGAAAAGGTAGATGATTGTTGGGAGAGAGGTGAAGTACTCCATTTTTTGAATACTTGTTTGTAGTTTAAAGATGAAATGGAACGATAAGATATATCATTAGGTGCCTATCAACTTTTCTAAAGTGATGAATAATACAAAGAAAAAAACACTTGGCCGATATATTTCGACGTGTGATATATCAAATGGCAAAAAAAGGGCAATGTGGTGAAAATATCTGCATGCATTATTGCACGACAGTAACAAACACTTTGTATCGTAGCGGCCTGCTAGAAGTGAGAAGATTTATCTGTAGTTAAATATCCAAGAATGTACCAATTCTACATAATAAAAAGTGTTGATGATCATGACACATTATAGTTAAAAATATTGCAAGATAAGAATTAATTTAGATGGGAGTTACGTCAAACTTACCACTGGCATGACTACTTACTTGCGTAACTAGAATAGCAGAGCGCTTCGCATGCATGACTACTTATTAATGACACTTGAGGGTAGGCTACGTATAGAAGAAAACTTGTAAATCCACGTATTGTTGTTGTTGTTGTTGTTTTTTTTTTTTTTCCTTCACAATTTTTGGCCAAATTAATTTTTAATTAATCAAGTATTAATGTGGTGGTTGTTCCCTTAACTTAATTTGAAATTTAGCCCAGTAAGTAATTATTAGATTTAATAATTCACTATTGATTATATGTTAACTATTACATTATTTTATGAATGACAAATGTTTTATAATAAAGACTGAGTTTTAGGCCAAGCGTTATCGCTGATCATATCCAGACGAACAATGTGATTACTTATCGCGAGGAGTGTCAGCTACCTGGTTTGTTTCTATTGTAGAGTTAGATATTTTGTGTACATATATACACCCGAAATCCCCATCCCGGATTGTCCAGTAAACTAATTATATAAATATTTACTTGAATATAATAATAATAATAATAATAATAATAATAATAATAATAATAATAATAATAATAATAATCTTCCTGTTAAAAAAAGGCCTCATTTTGTAGGTTGATTTAAGCGATGTAACGTTCTCAATAAATTAAGGGTAAGATAAGTACAAAATAATTTATTGTTACGTTATAACATCTCTATGTTTATTACTATATATATATATATATATATATATATATATATATATATATATATATTAAAAAACTTAAACCTGTTGAGCGCTAAGAAGTCAGAACACAGAAATGTTCCAATAACATTGTACGATAGCAACATACTATTGTAACTGAAATAGATTACTTGCCAACTAAAATAATATCAAGTACGATCAAGTTTTTATTAAAGCCCGTTGCAACTTACGGCTTATGGATGAAGTTTAGGTGGTGTTTGCAAACTCTTAAAAAAAGTTAATATCTGCTTTTAGTTTAAATTAAGTAGTTTGGGTGTTCGTAAAATCTAGCTTCTATATGCTTTGAAAACATTTTTTAAGTTAAAAAACCCTCACAATCTTGAAGCTGCTAAGGGGGTGCTTCTAACTTATGGTAGCGTTTTTAAAATAAATTAAAATTTACTAATACAATTATACCCTTATCATCTATTATAAAGTAACACATTCTATCTAATAATCTCAAGTTGACACGGAGAAGCCTGTAGTATTTCTTCAATTATACTTTTTTTTAATCACTCTAGACATGATTTACGAGTTATTCTTAATGTTTTGAATTCTTTTCTGTCATTTCAAATTCTTTTCTATCATGTTGACGAGTGTAGTATATTTAATGAATAATCAAATTGATTTTTGAATGTGATACCTAAAACAATTCGTTCATTCTGGAAATTTTTTATAACATTGAAACTTGTAGTATAGTTAAATTCTCAAAGTGGTATTCTTAAATTTAAATATAACAATATACCAAAACACGTAACATTATGGATATGAAAATATAAATAGTTCTTGTTATCATATTTTTTATTCTTTATTTTTTTAGCTTTGTAGTACTTCAAAGTTTTAAAGTTGTAATAGTTTTTTATGGGAACGCATTTGGATGTTAATAATGTATAAGTTATGGATTTGGTCAAGTTGCGAGAAAATCAGTAGAAACACTTTTTTCTTGCAAACCCTCTATAACGAAAAAAATCAGCTATTAGGTTCTTTTTCAAATACCTTCAACTTATAACTAAAGTTATTTTTAGAGTTTTAACTTGAATTATGAACTTCTAATTTTTTAGAAGAGTTTGCAAACACCACCTTAGCCTAAATGAATCGGTAACTCGAAGGCAAAAGCCCTATCATCAACAATGTATACTCCTAATCTCTCTATGGTTATGTCAAAGAGACAGAACCAGGTCCACATGTTTGACAAAATTAAACTAGTGAGGCCTAAACTCATGATCCAAGGTTTCACATTCACAATTATATTGTGTAAATCGAAGGTGTCCGTTATAGGATGCTCAATGTTCACTCATAAGATAAATGGTCAATTGCGATCATCCCCTATCGTTTGAGGCATTTTGTGAAGTGTTTCCTAACGTTTCAAAAGGAGTCCTTTGCCCCCTCAAGTCTATAATTTGCCCCCTGAGTTCTTGATCTACCGTTCATTTTTGCCATGTGGCTATCTTTTCATCCATTAGCTTTGGCATCAGGGGGAAAATTGCACATTTTCACAAACATTTGGGGGCAAAGTGCTCTTTTCAAAACGTTAGAGGGCACTTTGCGAAATACCCACAAATATTAAGGGGCAAAACTCAATTGACCCTAAGATAAAACTAAAAACATAAAGAGGGGAAAGAGAAGGTAAAAATAACACGACTTTTTACAGTTGCTTTAATCAAATTGCCGGAAAAGTAAGCAGGAAAAGAGACCTTTACTTTATTGAACGAAGTATCCAACCTCCGAATTTAATGTGATTGATTCTACATTTAATTACCTGTGGGAAATCACCTCGCAATAAAATTTGTAGACCCAAAATTGGAAAAAATCAACAAATAACAATTAGTGTCAGTTAAATATTTGACACTTACTAAATAGCTAACATGGTTTTTTCTAAAGAATAAAAAAAATAGCTAACATGGTGCAAAGTGCAGTCAATTAGATTATTGATTTAAATACATGGTTGTAATATGTTGAAAGGTTATTACTTTATACTTTATGCACAATCTTGATCGTTGGTTGTACCACGTCATTATCCAAATATTGCATGAAATCAATTTTTTCGCAAATCATAACTGCAAAGATGTATAAAGAAAGTCACACATATGTTACCTGATATTTGGGAAGATCTACCTAAAATCTCCCGCGGTTTTGAAAACACGAAAAAAACTCTCATATGTTTTGTTAATTGTGTAAAACCCCTAATGGTTTCATATGTTCGTTCATCTCAAAAATTTTTCCGTTAAGTTTCAAGGAACTTCATTAGTTTTGTATTAAATGATTAAATTGTCCATACTTCAACTTTTATAAGTACACATATTTATATTATTTTTTTTCAAAACAAGTTTATTTTTAATTTTTTTTCAAACATAAGATTTTTTTATTTATTAGAGACATTAAAAATATTATATGTATTATTTTATAACAAATAAATTGAAGTGTAGCCTATATTATATTTATAATAAATAGATTGAAGTGCGGATTTCATGCATAATTTTTTCAAACCACGTACAAGAGAGTTTGTGCATGTTTTGAAACCACTAAGTCACTAACGGAGGTTTAATGCTAAAGTCCTAAAATGTAGATCCTTAGAGTATCGATCGTACGTAACCAAGTGTATCTTGACCCAACTAACTGAGACCTAATTCGATCAAGTTCAAAAACTTGGGGTATCGATCCTTTTAAATATAATTAGGTTTGATTTGCTACTATCCATTCATTCCGAATATCTTCTTTTATAGCTTCGGAATGTACATGGTTTCGATCAAACGAGAAAACGCTTACTTGTAAATTTTAAAGAATATAAAACAATAACGTAATGTTTATTAACATCCCGCTGACATAAGAACATAATACTTGATCACTCAATCAAGTTTTGGTAAATTTTTAAGGTCGTTTTAATAAATTGATCAATTTATCCGAAAAGTAAGCAAGCAATGAACAACTTTCCTTTATTCAAAGAAGTATCCAACTTCCCATTTTGATGTGGTCAATTATATATATATTTTTCTTGTCTACCATCATCTGACAGTTAAATTAATTAATACCCGTAAAAGCAATTGGAATAATCAACAAATAACAATTAGCATCGATTCAATTAGCACTTACTAACTATTGAAGACGCTTAAGATATCTGTGGAAACCCATAACATAAAGATGCTATGTACAAACATATATGTTAACTGATATTTGCTCCAGATATTAAAAACGAGCCTGTTCATGCGAGCATGTGACAGATAGTACTAACAAAAAAATCGCAAAAAGTAACAAAGATTGACATACAATAATCCGCGAACACGTTTTGTTTGTGGGAGCCATTTAAAAGCAGAATGCGTGTAATTTTCCGCAACTTTATCAAATTCGTAACATGCCACTGGTTTCAAAAGTTGGATCCTTTGTCGATATTCTATAGTCACTATATATAAGTAGTACAAGGTGTACAACTATTGTTGAGTGAGTGGCTCTCTCCAGCCCTGATTGAATTGTTCAGGCGCACTTTTCAAATTACACGCAATATACATCTTCACAATTAATAGCAAGAATTTTGAAAATTTTAGAATGAAAATAGAAAATTGGTACTGGGGGCTGAGCCACATTTTTGTGACTATGTTTCTGTCGAGTTTCGCGGCATGGATGGTGTTACCGGTGATGACCGACGTGACCGTGGAGGCGGTGTGTCACGGTAAAGATGAATGCTCGCTTGCAATTTACCTCACCGGATTCCAGCAGGCTGTACGTTATTTTCAACTCTAGGAATTTACCTTTGTTGTTAAGTTTTGATGACTACTTCACATTTTATTCTCCTCAATTCGACGGTATAGTATTATTTGTAAGAACAATAGCCATATTAAGTTAGTCTCTTTCATACATGAAAAATAAGGAGTGCAATATACTGCTATTTTAACTTTACAGGGTCTGTGTTGTTTTTTTTTTTTTTCTTTCCTTTCCATTTACGCATATTTTGAGAGAATGGTTCTTTTTAGGTCGTATATGTGTGTATAATATTCGAGATGCTGACAGAGTTCATTAATTTGATTGCGATTGAGTGAAGTAACTAAATATATCATTAGTATGTAGTAGTAGTACATCCGAAAATTATTTTCTTACGTCGTGTAGCCATAGCTTGAATATAATATATAAATACGTGTTATAGCATATTTGACCCTCTTGAAATTTATTCCACATTGTTTGGAAATTCTTTCCGGCTTTGTATATTAATTTAAGTTCCATCTCTGATTCTCTACCTCTAATAAAGCATTTTAGGTAAAAATATAAAAAAAAATTCAGTTTTATATGGCATCATAATCACTTCTGCTCAAATCAATATTGATCTTGTCTATAGCTCACCTCATTTCATAGTGTGTAATATTAATTTCATTAATATTACATTTCGCTTGCGTAATGTCCAGTTCCTATCTTTTTTCTCTTAAAGGTAATCATTAAATCATGGGCCAGGCACTTTTTGACTAACAACCAAACATATAGATTGGTGAAACTTCTTATTCGTATTGATCAACTTGTGGATATGATACAATTGCCTAGATATTTTCAGTTTCAAATTAAATTCTCATCTGATCTTACAAGTGTGTAAATTTGATATTGATCATTCATTTGCATGTGGTGCAGATAACAGGTCTAGGATCTGTGGTTATGATGCCACTGATTGGCAGTCTGGCTGATACTTACGGAAGCAAATATTTACTAAGAATTCCTATGACTCTAGTCATTCTACCAATAGGTACATTATGCCACTTTAATTTCTTTTCCGACTTATATAATAACCTTTTTTTTTATACCAATGAATCAAGTAATACCGAGAAAATAGTTGCGATGATTGTGTTGAATCACGCATCACCTATAAGGAGGTGTTTGTATATACTTATAGAGAAAGGTTATTGACTTTTGGACCAATAAGAATACTTTTGAAGTATTTGAAATACTAACTTATAATGCTTCAAAAGAAGTAGAAGTTCAATAAACAGGTTTTATTTCAATTAAAACCTTCTTTTACATACATCTTCTTCTACATAATTCAGATTATTGCCACGTGTTCTTTTTAGCATACGCAAAAATCACACATCGACTTGTATATATTATGAGATTTTGTCTTTGTCTTTTAAGTCTTGCGTGTACATACTTTATATATCATTATATCATTATATCATGTACCATTGAGCTTATTTGTGCAGTAATCTTGGCATGGAAAAGGACAACAGGCTTCTTCTATGCGTATTATGCATTCAAGACCTTCACTGCCATGATTACCGATGGTGGTACTACATGCCTCTGTTTTGTTTATTTGGTAATAGTTCCTCGTTCACTGGCTATAACCAGTACACTATTGCACATAAAAAAAAAAGGACCGTTTTTCCCTTAATTCGTTCAAATTTAATTGAACTAATGTTATGTGCGAAAATATTAGATTTAAAATGCATTGCCATGAGACCTAACACATGGTTTGCGTAAGAGTTATAGACACAATGCTCATTAGATACGGTGTTGCAGCAGAAGCGGCACTTCTCTTCAAGATCTAGGGTCACTACACGAAAACCAAGTTTTGGGAAATTAATAGTTCATTATGAAAGTCCAAACTTTGTCACTTAAACATTTCAAGAACGTGATAATTGGGTCCTACGTTCTCTCTGAAGAAATGTTGTCGACTACGTACTTAGAGAGAAATGTTTGCTGTTGCAGGAAATAGTACTTTGAAGGACAACCAATTTGTCGTTAATCACATTCTAAATGTAGTATCTCTCATCACAAAACGCACACCAAGGAATGTAAAAAAAAAAAAAAAAAAAAAAATACACACACACACACACACAAAAATTAAAACTCTAGTAACTCCACATCTAGTAAACTAATTAAATAAGAACGAAATGTAATTCTTGCAAACACAAAGATAAATCTTCAAGGTCCATGCCTAAGTTCTTTACTAGGGTTATTTTCTACAATCACTTTTGCCAAGTTTGCTCATAAGGTTCACGTGTAATTCTTTAATATGAAATTGAGCTTCCATTAATCTGCATGTTTCTTTAGGTGTATGTATATGTGATAGATGAAATGCAAATGAGAGCAATACAAGGATGGAAGACAAAGACTAACAAATAAAAAGAGATTGAAAATGGGATGCATGTGGCTCAAATTTGAGTACCATCGACAATGTTACTAGTAGCACACTTTTAGGTTGCGCTAATTAATTAGGACAATCTAATTATAATTCACAAGAAAAAAACCTTTTAGTAAAAATCAAACCAAAAAGCAGTGTTAGCCAACTATTATCTTGTGATCATGTCCAGCGGCGTAGCCACCCCAAAGGTTAGGGGGGCTACGACCGGAGGTATTCTTTTAGTTCTTCACTATATATACATATTTATATTAGTCACTCAACACAATTTAATTAAAAGAATATTAAAAGAACATAAATATCTCAATGCAATTTCACAAATCTATTTTAACTCAACTAAAGACTCATTTGAACATTAGTTGAGAAGTGAAACTAACCCACAAGACTACAACTAATTTACGTCACAAATTACACACATTTAATTGATATATTATTTCCACTTGTACCAAATCTCCCATCTCTACCACAAGAAATGAGCATATTTAGCTTTGAAAATTATTAAAACTATGTTCCGTAATAGAATGAAATAAATTTTTTGTCTTTTAAACTTGTATGCCTATTAAATTGATTAGCATACCAGAATAAAAAAAAGTGCATAAAACCCTTTAGCATTTTCTCAAACCTGCATCAAATCTCGTGTTTTTCAAAACTTGCACAAAACTCCTATGATCAAAAATCTTGCACCAAACTCACTCATGTTACTAAAAACTTGGACAAACCGCATTCCATCAGAAAATACCAGCTTGCACCAAACCACTTCATATTTATCAAATATTGTGCACCTTAAATTTTTATATTGACAATTCACATTTAATTTAACATTTCTATTAAATGGAAGATCTATTGCAGAGTTTATGTTGCATGAGGAAGTTTGCTGCACGTTTTTTAAAACTTTTACGCACTTTAACAAACATTATCATTTTTTTTTTGATAGCATACAGTTTTTTTGTTATTATTGTACTTGGTTAAACAATAGATATTTTGCCTTATGCTTTAGAAATTTTACATTAACAAAATAAAAATTCTTTTGTTTAGTTTACTTATTTTTTTAGCATAGCCCATGGTATAAAAAATTCAACGATCATGTCAGAAGAAATTTATTCAATTTGATGATCATACTTGTTGTGTTCTAATTCAATAAATTTCAGACAGGCAATGTACCACAAGTGAAGCACTCTGCTGCATTTGCAGCATTATTTGGCATAGCTAGTGCTGCAAATGTGTGTAGTAGTGTAGCAGTTCGCTTGCTATCTGCTGCCCAGATATTCCAGGTCTTCAATTTATTACTTATTAATTTTAGAAATCTTATTCACCAGATTCTAACAGTAGACAATCCTTGTTATAACTACCAGGTCGCGGCAGTTGTATACACTATTGCATTATTGTACGTGATAGTTTTTCTGAAGGACACTCACGTCACCCGTGGAAATGAAACTTTAGAACGTCCATTAATCTTGAACGCGATATCAGAAAGAAATGGATCCAACAGTGGATCGTCGAGAAAATTCATAGATTTCTGTAGTCAAATCCCCTTGCCAAGCGACTTATTTCGACTGCTCAAGAGTAGGTAAAAAACCATGGATTTTATACTATTTTCTTTTGGAAAAATATAAGTGTAACACCTCAATAATAGTATTTCTCTTATTGTAGCACTCCAGTTGCAATAACAGTGTGTATTGGTTTCTTCAATAGCATGGGTGAAGATGGTTGTGGAGCAATCTTAATGGTTATCTCTTCTCTCCCATGAATATGAATTATCTATTTTAAAGGAATATTGGAGTTATGAATTTGATGTGTAAGTTTAACATACTCTTAAGACACGATCGTTTCTGTAATCAGAACTATATTTATAAAGAGAAGTTCTACCCACTTAATAATGGTTTTAATTATAGGAGAAATAATACGACTTTAATTTCTATAAGTTCCTGTTTCACCGTGTAACTTGGCTAACGAGATATTGCTTTATATTTTGCAGTATTTCTTGAAGGCTCGCTTTCACTTCAATAAAGACCAATTTGCCATAGTATTTCTCATCGTCAACATTGGAGCATCCTTCTCAAACGTGCCCTAAAATACCTCTTCTATTTTTCTATAGAAGATTTTTATTTCTTTCATTGTTTCATATTAAGTTTTGCTCTAATATTAATCTTAGTGTCATGAATTGTTAACATGTTGTAGGTGATTCTCATGCCTATAGTGGGACCTATTTTAGGAGAAGAGACAGTGCTTCCCGTTGCTCTCTTTTGTGCATTCCTAAGTGTACGTACAATGTCCTCATGCAAAATCAGAAAATTTGTAATTATCAAATTTATTCTTAGTGATATTGGATTGATTTCTGATTGTGTGCAGATGCTACTAGATAGCATAGCATGGTCAGCCTGGGTAAGTCTTTAGCACTTTAAAAAAAATGCTTATTATTGGTTATTTTAGGTTTTTCCACAAATAATTGTATTTTAAATCACCATTAATCTCTATTTTGCTATATTTGGTCATGATGGTTGTTTCTTTTACGAAAGCAGGTAGCTTATTTTTCTGGATTGTTGGGGATGTTTTTTGCGTTATCAAACCCTTGTGTGAGTTGCTAAAGCTAGTTCCAAATATATAGCCAGTTTTTGAAGTTTAGGTTTACAAATTTAAAATGCTCATCAATTTAAATTTGAGTGGCAGATAAGAAGTATTATTTCAAAAGAAGTCGGCTCCAATCAACAGGTAAATGTTCTACTCTAAAGAATCTGTTATGTACTTCCATTGGTCCATAAATAAATGTAGTACTAGTAGTACCACATCTAAAAATTAGGTGACTAAGAAATTGTGATTTAAATACTCCATAAATTGCATTTAAAGTAAATCCAAAACTATAATTGCTCATATTCATTTACCAGGGCATTGCACAAGGATGTATTTCAGGCATAACATCATTAGCAGCTGTGATATCTCCGTTAATCTTTAGTCCTTTATCAGGTGATTTTAGAACTTATATATTCTTTATTAAAATTATCATAAGGGGCTGCACTGCACTTATTCACGTACGAGTATATTTCCTAATTTTGCAGCTTTATTTTTGTCGGAGGAAGCTCCATTTAATTTCCCTGGATTCTGCATATTGTGCGTTGGACTTGCTTATGTAAGCTATCTCTTTTTAATTAACTAGTTTTTCTCACTTAATTGTTTAAAGTGGATTATTATTCAAAGTTTATTATTAACTGATTCTCACGATGCTAATTGCACATTATGGTGCACAGTTGATAGGTTGTATTTTGAGTGTCGTGATGAAAGTTATTCTCACAATGCCAAGAGACGGAGCAAGCAACAGACGTTGCACAGAGGATGCCTAAAGTAATTTGCGCAACTCGAGGTATAATAATGTCATTGTATATTTTAATCTTGGTTTAAGGCGAGTTATAATATCGTCGATTTTCTCATCATAAGCTAACTACTATATATTCACTATCGGTGACGTATTCTGGGAATTGGTAAGGCAATGTTTTGTATTAAATTCAAAAATAAAATCTGCGGTGAGTATTGACTATTGACTCGTATAAATTACTTGTATTTAATAAATGATTAGATTGAATTCTCTTAAGTTGATGTTAATCTATTGTTATAGTTTGCTTACTATATATATTCATAAACTAAAATAATATTAAGAACGACATCAAAAATTGTAATGTAAAAAATTAAAATCAAAACCGAGTTACTTGGTTGTGTTTCATAAGATCTTAGTTGGGTTAAAAGCCAATCAAGTGCGACCTAATTTGATCAAATTTACTAACTTTGAGAATTGATCCAATGAAACTTAATGTCATGTCATATTTTCTATTACTCTTTCATTCAAATATCTCATTTATATAGCCTTGTCGTGTAAAAAATTTGGAGTGAAAAAATAAATATTTTAGAAACGAAAAACGACAAATCAAGGGTTAATAACACTGCACTAAAATATCAGAGAAACTTACTACTTCACTCCAACTCCAAGCAAGTCTTGAAGGCAAACTACTACGTTTTTTACAAAAAAAAAAAAAGAAAAAGAAAGAAATTTAGGGTAAATTTAAGTTCTGGAAAAAGAACAACACATATTATTAATCAAGGATCGAGGTCTATTAATTTTAATAATAGGGACAAAATGAATACGCAGGCCCCAATATTGATACTTTTCTTTTAAAGGCAGAGATAAATTAAATACATAATTCATATCGATTAAGAGTTAATGATCGTTATGCATTAAGTAATTGACAATAAAAATACCTAGAATAAATAATTGGATAGGCAAATCGGGCCTAATTCGGGCTGAAATTTCCAACCGATCCAAGTCCATCAAAGACTCATTCATCATCTAGTATACCGACCTCAACATAATATATTAAGTCGAAAAATAATTCTCGAAACCTGAACTCATGGTGTAAATTGTCATATTTTCCAATTATATATTCGCTAAGGATTAAACGTCTAAATCGAAGGGTGCCCGTCATGCAATAAAATACACATTGTAATCCTGACGAATGAAACTCTAACACTAGAGTACTCATTGTTCATACTTAGAAGAATAATTTAAATAAACACAAAGAGGACAAATTAAACAAAAAAGATGGAAAACTGACTTGTCCTCCACTAATGGGCATTAAACAATTTGCAAGAAAAGCAAGCCTCTTTTATTTTATTTAATTAAAAATTGCTTATCCGATTTCGGATAAGCGCGATTGTTAATATTAATATATCTTTCTCTCTGCAATAATCCTGGGTGCCGTAAACCATTGGAAAAAATCAACAAAAATCATTTTAAATTAGTATATTGACAATATTCTGTCTGTCTTATTATCCTACAGGAGGATAATTTTGCAAACCCGGCCAAGATGCTACAGACATATAAGGATTTTTGGCAAGATCACGTGTAAGAGCAAAAATCTCTTTTTCTGTCTTGGTAAAAAGCCCAATAAAAGAGAAAAATAACAAGGGAAAAAAGCTCTATGCGCCTGCAAAGAATATGAGCTTTTTGCTGCCTTTGTTAAAATTAATATAGTTTGCCTATGTTTCTTACATGTTGGTTTTCGTTGAAATTCATCAAATATTGTTTGATCATGAAGTCGGACTTTGATTAATTGCTACCTCTTTTTCTCAATAAGGGTTTATTATGGAGATCAATAGCCTCTTCGTTTCTACTAGATATCAAACTCTATTTAAAATAATATTGGATCATTCCAACCTACATATGAGATATCGTGTTGAAATATCTCACATTAGTTATAAGTGAGTTGATTTCTTTTTTCTTTTTCTTTTTTTATAAATAATCTCACCATCTCTTTTTAGTAAGTTCTTTTAGGCAGAACCTAAATTCTACCGTCTTTTGCCTATTTCACACGATACATTTCTAATTAGTAAAGCTCAACCTGTAAAATCAGCTGTAAATTACCGTTCTTGTGAGAGTTGGTTGATTGGTAGTTGGTACCAACATATATGTACATATATATACCACGAAAAGTATGATTATTGAAATACAATCATTAACTCACATTTTTGTCGTGTGAGCCACACTGAATTAGTTTACTGGGGCTTTTCCACTGCTTTAATTTGTAGGGTCACATATATGAAATAACAGCCTCAAATATTTCACCCTAGCTCCACGATATTTTTATGGTCACGTCACTTTTAGAGAGCGGACCACTCAAATCAATTTTGGTTGATATTTGTGGTTATTATTGACTTTACAATTGCAAAGAAATAATAAAGTTAGCGCAAGCAAATCTTTATAATTCTTATATACATCTGTTGTTCTTAAATTTTTAATTAACACATGATTCTTGCTAACCCAAAAAAAGAATAATTAGAATAAGAGCAAGCAAATTGTTTGACTTGCACTTGCAGCACTACTAATTTCTCAACACATTATAATCTTCATCTCTTACACACATTGCTCTGAATTTTTCTTAACTAAAAACATGATTCTTTCTTTGTTTCTTTATTAAAATAATAGTTTTGATAAAAAGCAAATTTTTGACTTTGAGCTCTATCTTCAGCTCTATATATATCACACAGGTTGTGCTCGGTTGAAATAACAGGGCAAAAAGTTATATAATCTTGAGAACAAGCAAGAGAGATTATAAAAAAAAAAAGAAGAGATGGAGCATTGGTGGGGATTGAAATTGAGCCACATTTTTGTGACAATATTTTTGTCGAACTTTGCGGCAACAATGGTTAATCCGGTGATGACCGACGTGACGGTGGAGGCGGTGTGTCACGGCAAAGATGAGTGCTCGCTTGCAATTTACCTCACTGGATTTCAGCAGGCTGTATGTTTATTTATTTCAACTCTATATATAGCTTTATTTTCTTTTTTATACTTTAAACTATTATTTAATTGAAGTATTAGCAAAATTACCCTCGTGTCATCTCTAATTGGCAAAAACTTTGTTTTGTTGTAATTGGCGAAAATCTCCTATATTGTGATGTTTTCCAAACTTTAAGGGGTGTTTTTGTAAGTATTTAAATCTTGAAGGGGTCTATTTGTAATTTCTTAGACTTCGAGGAGTGCTCATGTAATTATCCTAACAATTCTGTTTTTGTCTATAACTAGGTCGGAGAATAATTGTAATTATGCCCTATTTTTGTTTTTGCTGTTTTTTTTTTTTTTTTTGTATTTGAGATTTTAGCATCATCTAAAAAGTCAAAGCTACTATGTAAGAGGAATGTTAATTTTGTCTTCGGTCCTGATGGTATGTTTTTTTATACCATTTTAAGCAATGCCTATGTGTGAACTTCCAATTCTTCGTGAGAAAATTTGCCCAAAAAGGAAGCATTAATTTTGACATCTCCTTTTGATAATAAATGCACAGAATATCTTTTGTGATTATTAATTAATTACTATTAGGAAAAATACTAATTGAGTCATCTAAATCTATGATATGCATTTTTTTTTCTTCGTTCTTGATACGTAGTTACATTTAAGAATATTTAATCATTGCTTATTTCACAGCCACATGAGATTAGATAAACCATTTCTTATAAAACTGCTTACACATGAATTTTATATAGTACATGAAAGATTATGTACTAAAGAAATTGTTCATTCCATATGCAGATAGAGTTGTTGATTGACACTAGTGAACACAAATTGTGTCGACATTTCAGTTTCAACGTTGCTATTTCTTTTACAGAAGTCTGTAAATTTGATTATTGATCGCTCATTCACATTTGGTGCAGATTACAGGCCTGGGATCTGTGGTTATGATGCCACTGATTGGCAATCTGGCTGATACTTATGGAAGCAAAAGTTTACTAAGAATTCCGATGACTCTAATCGTTATACCGCAGGGTACAAAATGCCACCTTACTTATATATATTCATGACTTTAACAACTTTGTTCATTGAAGCAATGACTCTACCGATACCAAAAAAGATACACAATGTTCTTAGTGATAAATCATGAACTCGTCGTTACTAAGAAACACTCAAATCGTGATAAAAAGTTAAAATATAAAGTATTACAGTGTCTGTTTTGTCGGTCTTTTCAGTCTTCTCTCTAGATACGTACATTTGTCACATAAGTTGAGCTCATTTGTGCAGTGATCCTGGCATGGAAGAGGACGGCCAACTTCTTCTACGCGTATTATGCATTCAGAACCTTAACTGCAATGGTTACTGATGGTGGCACCGCGTGCCTTTCTTATGTTTATTTGGTACTAAGCCCTTTTACCTGACTAATTCAGAAGTTAACTCATTAGTACTATGTTGCACATAGAAATCTATTGACGAGTTTTCTTCCTTTTAAACAAAATTTGATGTGGACATCGGAAACCTAGTTCTTATATGCATTGTATAATATCTTTAAACTTACACATGGTGCAACGACACTTTTCGTCAATCCTGAGAGCATGTCTGTAGAAAATTATCACTCTTTTATCATATTCAAAGGAATTTATTCTATTTAACTTCTTCAGGCAGATAATGTACCAAAAGAGAAGCGTTCTGCTGCATTTGCAGCGTTATTTGGCGTAGCTTGTGCTGCAATTGTGTGTGGTAACTTAGCAGCTCGTCTACTATCTGCTGCTCAGATATTTCAGGTCTTTTATTACCATCTTCAGTTCAGTTTTCATGTTTTCTTTACTGATGTTCTCGACCAGATTCCAACAGCAAATACTTGTTATAATCAACCAGGTTGCAGCAGGTGTATCAACTATTGCATTGTGTTACATGACAGTCTTTCTGAAGGACATTCACACCCGTGACAATGAAACTTTAGAGCATCCATTCTTGAAGCCGATATCAGAAACTAATGGATCCAATCGTGGATTGTCGAGGAAATTAGATTTTAGTAGTCTAATTCCCTCGCCAAAGGACATATTTCGCCTGTTCGGGAGTAGGTAAATACTATTATGTTTGTTAAATTTTCTTCCAATATCATTGTAACATCTCAATGAAAAATATAGTTTTCCTCTTATTTCAGCACCACGGTTGCTATAGCAGCATTTGTTGTTTTCTTCAATAGCCTAGCTGAAGATGGTGCTCAAGCATTCTTAATGGTTTCTCTCTTCTACCATAAGTTTGAATTATATATAAATCTAATGAATTATCAGTGGAGAAAATGGATTCTAATATTTGATCTTAAAGTTTCCCCTATGCTCTTGTTGGCTAACAAATTGCGTCTTTTCTCTGGAATTATGTTTTGCAGTATTTCTTAAAGGCTCGCTTTGGCTTCAACAAGGACCAATTTGCCATATTATTTCTCATTATCAACATTGGAGCATCCCTCTCAAATGTATCTTTCAAACACCTGTTTTATAATTTCCATGAAGTTTTTTCCTTCATCGTTTCATTAATTTGGCGAAACATGCTATGATACATGTGTTGTTGGTCTGAATTCTTAAAACGATGCAGGCGATTTTCATGCCTATATTTGGACCTATTATTGGAGAAGAGACAGTGCTTTCCTTTGCTCTCTTTTGTGGATTCATAAGTGTACAATCTCCTCAAATTCTGAAGATTCATTCTTAATTATATTTATTTGGAGGAGCTCCATCTCCGACTTCTTGTATACTCATATCGATTGGTTTTTTCGAATATATGCAGATGCTGTTTGATAGCATAGCATGGTCAGCTTTGGTATGGTCTTTAGCATTTCAAAGTTTTCTTATCATTGCCTGTTCTTAGTTTTCTTATCTTAGCATTTCAGAGTATATCTTAATTCATTGGTTATTAGTACTTTGCTATATTTGGATTATTCTTTGGTAACTTATTCTTCTTGTTGTGAATACAGGTACCTTATGGTTCTGCAGTACTGGGGATGTTCTTTACTCTATCAGCCCCTTGTGTAAGTTGCCAAAGCTTAGTTCCATGTAGCTAATTCTTGAAAATTTTGATATAAGTTCGAAATGTTGATCAGTATGTAAATTCGAGTTGCAGATTAGAGGTATTATTTCAAAACAAGTTGGCCCCAATGAACAGGTAATTGTTCTGTTCTAAAGAATCTGAAATGTACTATTCTTTAAACTAATATTGAGTCCATAAGTAAATATAATTATACGACAAAATTTACCACTTATACACTCCTTAAATTGCATTTCGAATGACACTCTAAAATTAAACTTGCTCTTATATATTCCTATTGATCTACCAGGGCATTGCACAAGGATGTATTTCAGGTATAACATCATTTGCAGCTGTTATTTCTCCGCTAATCTTTAGTCCTTTATCAGGTAATTTAAAAACTTATTCTTTATAAAATAGGGATAATATCACTCACACCCCCTGAGGTTTGGTGTAATATCAGTAACACCCCCTGAGGTTTCAATAATACCAGTGACACCCCTTGAGGTTTGATTTTCAGGGGGGTGTCACTTATAAAATGACACTTGTACCCTTTAGTTTAATATTACCTAAAACTTCTCAAAAATAAAAGACACAAGTACCCTTTATTGTTCAAATAATAAAATCAACTAAGAATATCGTTGATCATCTTGCATAAATTAAAACAATTCCTTTATTTAATAATAAGAAGACAAACGAAAGTCCTTTGTAACCCTTTCCTTAGTACGAATTATATTACCAAAACTACCGGAATGACTCTATATAATAAGTCAGGAATATAAAGTTAACATCATTATAAACAATTATTATATCTACAAAAATAGTTTCGTAGTTATCAATTGAAACAAATTAATTTTGACCGGGATACGTTAGTATTCAAATCAAAATGTTATTTCTTTTACTAATAATAGAACTAAGGTTTTTGATTTAACAAGAAAACAAACGATTTAACAAAATGTAAAGAACAAAAAAAAAAGGTACTTGTGTCTTTTAATTATAGTATTGTTTGATTTTATTACTTGAACAATAAAGGGTACTTGTGTCTTTTAATTATTGAAGGGTATTTTGTAATATTAAATTAAAGGGTACAAGTGTCCTTTTAAAAATGACACCCCTAGAAATCAAACCTCAAGGGGGTGTCACTGATATTATTCAAACCTCAGGGGGTGTTACTGATATTACACCAAACCTCAGGGGGTGTGAGTGATATTATCCCTATAAAATATTATCATAAGGGGCTACACTTATTGACATACTAGTATATTTCCTAATTTTTGCAGCTTTATTTCTTTCGGAGAGAGCTCCATTTAATTTCCCTGGATTCTGCATATTGTGCGTTGGATTTGCTTATGTAAGCTATTTCTTTTAAATGAGTGAAATTAACTTAATTTAAAGTTGATTATAATTAAACGATTCTCACAATGCTAATTGTACATTATGATGCGCAGTTGACGGCTTTTATTTTGAGTGTTGTGATGCAAGCTATTCCTCATTTCTCAAGAGACAGAGAAAGCCACAGGGATAGCACATTGGATGCTTAAAATAATTTGTGCAACACGATTAAGACAACATATCTTACATCGTAAGCTAAATTATGTAAATATTTTTCACTTGATGGAATGTATTTAATTTATTGATAAGCCATTCTTTTTATACTAGCTAGCTAGATTGTGTTGTAAGAGATTGAAGCTAATATCATGTGTATCGAGTATCTACTGACTCAGAAATTGTATTTCAGCTATGGTCAGCTGTTGTTTGGAAAAAAAAAATGATAAATATGATGATTTTATCGATATTCTTTCAAATTATATTTTGTTTTGTCGGTTTTTGTTTAATAATTTTCATATACAACAGCAACATATGGGAACTGTCGTTTTTACTGAAAAAAGGTTTTGGCTAATTTATCTCTATATTATGTTAAATTGATAAATTACCTCAGCCATAGGCAAACTAAATATGTAACTTACATTCAAATGTAGCAACCCCTATGCAGGGAGATGTTTAAATGGGGGTGAGTTTTGTGCGAAAAAGACAGTTAAATTCCCTTTGTCTCAAGAATTATGTATACTTTAAGTAGTAAAAGAAATACAAAATAAAAACTGATATTTTTTAAAACTCGGTTATAAATTTGCTATGTATGTGTTTATTTTGTTTTATAATTTTACTTATAATTTTTTCCAAGAAGGTTACAATTAAGTTTGAATTACAAAAAGGAGAATACTAGGATACTGAATTATTTGGGTCCCTATTAACGGATAAACTAAAAACTAAAAAGTATATTTGTAACCGTGTGCAATTTTTTGAAATCGCGCAAAGTATCTTAAACTGTATACTTTATGTATGGGGTATTTACCACCTCGGCTCGGCAAAGGATAAGGGTAATTTTTCTAAACCCAATTTAAATTCTTCGGCCCATTAAAGATTAGTTTGATGCATGAATTTGGTTAAGTAACATTCATGCCGGCAAATTAGTGGCCAGATACTAGGCGGGCCTGACCCAATCTAAGAGATGCTGGGGGCCCGAAGAAAAGTGCCCTGCCAACAATAAATATATATGTGTATATATATTTATAGAGTTTTTCCGTTTTATTTTCACACTCGTGAGTTTATTGTAATCGGTCTTAAAATCTCGAGTTTCTTTTGTTTTTTCTTTCTCATTTTTAGTTTAATACAAGTCAAACCCTAATGCAATACATGATCTACTATTTATTTATATATATTGTAAAATATTTTGAAAAATGCTAAATAACTTTGGTTTTTTTAATATATTTAGTAAGTCTTTTTTTTTTGAAATATTTAAGACAATTCTAAATAATTTTGCATTTTAAAAATATCTAATAAGTTGAGCATTTATTAAGAACGAATAGCGAACCGCAATAAGAAGCAGAAGGTAGAATCATGCTGCAGCAAAATAAACAACTACAACACAAACCCATTTTGATGAGTGTCCATTTCATCTCTTTAATAAAGTTCACGGGTTTTGATTTTTTAGGCCTGTCCCTCACAAATAATTAAAGTAAGAATATACTATTACGTGTGAATAAAAAATATTGTGCAACAAGCAATTAGTAAAGGTAAACGAATGAGTCTTGCTAGATAATTTGCAAAAAGAAAAAATAAATCACGTAGAAAATAAATGTTGTAATTAAAAATGGCACCTCTAACATAACCGAAACTAATTATAATATTATATCCAATGAGATGTTGCTCAAAATAGACTCGGGAGCGCCACTGGACCTCAAACAAAAAAGTGTTTTGTTTCGACTCCTAATTTAGGATGTTTAAAACATTTGAGCTAGATGTAGTGGTTCATTTGGATACTGCATGATTCCCACTTAGTTCACATAAAATAGTAAAATTAAGATTATACATGATTAAATCAAATTCAACTAGTATTGATAGTTGCCATCTAAAATTAGACATCTGCTAAATCGATATGTGACCATTGAGAATGAAGCAAGTACATCCTTTTAGCTTGGTCAAAAGAACAAGCACTTAAAAAGGGGAAAATAGAAAACTAATTGATAACATCGATCCTCGAGAAAAACAAAACAAAAGAAGAAAAAGGTATGACCTCATCAGCTATGAACACTGAAAGCATTTTCAATTTTTCATCGACTTGAGTTGAGATGAACCAAAAGAAAAAAATACGTCCAAATGCTTATAGGCCTCATGTACAAGACAAATGTCCAAAAGTGGAACAAAAGTAGTTAAAGAAAAAACTTGTACGTTTGGACAAGTGTTCACGTATACTAAATACGTCAAAAAAAGATTTAAAGTAATGGAAAAAGAGTTGCGGGGATATATATATTTTACAAATAGTCATTAAGTTAAATCCAAGTAAATTTCTCAAGTAATCGAGTAGTTTTTTAAGGTCAATTTTAATCTAAAATTAAAAGTTTTCCCTGTTGTTGGTTTAGTTAATTAAATCATAATTAAGTATGCACGACTAAAGGAACTTAAGCTCAAAAAGTCGTTCAAAGACACAATTTATTTCGGGAAACATTAAATATGCGTAAAGTAAGTAGGATGCACGAGTGGTTCTATTATTTAAAGATGTACATTTGTTTTTTAAAAGATCTGAAACATTGAATATTATCGTATGGCACTGCTAGCTAGCACACATCAATCGTTCAACGCAAGACTACAAAAATGAGAGACACACGGTTGTTTTAAAAACAAATATATCTTAAACTTCACTTGCATAGTGTTAAGCTTTACAAGAAAAAGACATATCAGAATTTATTAAGTTTTCTTAATGCTGTTTCAGTAGTTGATTTGTGGAAAATCACAGGAAAAAGCTGTGCATGGTTACATGATTGAAATAAAGATCCTTACATGTAATGCATCTGTTGACCACAACTTTTTCGATTGAAATTATTTAGCTTATAAGTCTCAATAATTCAGTCCCTTTACTTGTTAGAAAATTATATTAACTAGCACTCGTGGGATCGAATAAAAAAGTACAACGATAATAAGAGCTTTATAACTTTTTATGTAGGATTGACATCTTAATTTATATAGAAACTATTGATTTCCTTCTATGATGAAGAGTTAAAGTTTGGTCAATGAACCAATTCATTACGTCGGATGGAAAAGATTGTTTAGGAAAAAGAATGAGCCTTTTAATTCTTGTTTTTGTTTTTTCCAAGTAAACAAACCTATAGTGAAAGATGAGATGTTATATATAACTATTTTGGTCTTTGTTTTCTTACGTTACTTGTAAGGAAATATGAAAGAAGGACGATCACTTCTAGTACCTTTAGCTTTTATCAAAATTTTAAAGAATGAATTTTTTGTTATGTTACAAGAATGGATTGATTCAGTAGTACACAAATGCATCGGTGGACCTTTCAGAATATTTTCTGTTCATAGTTGCATGCAGATTAGTCTTCATTCTAAGGGGCATTTATTTGCACGTATAACAACCAAATATGCTCATCCTTGATCTCTTTTTCCTCTTCTAATATTTTCCAAGTAAACCACCTAGAACTCTAAGAAGTATAAACTAGTTTTGGAGTTTTTGCGCTTTTTTTCATCTTTTTGAGACACCAATGAAAGCCATAAAAACTAACTAAAAAATCAAACCTAAACTAATTAAAACTCACCATAGAAATAAAAGACTTAAGTAAGTTGCTGACTTTCTCAGGCACAAACCCTTCTAGGTTGTTGAAATGTACATTTTCCCATTTCTGACTTTTTCATTCAAAACCAAAGTATTCTGTCTCTAGGCTTTTAAGATCTACCCTTACTAGCTTAAGCATCATAATTGTTTTAGCCAGAGATCATATAGCAAGCTTAGGTGTCTTGTTTCAGCGTAGGTTTTTCAAAAAAAAAAAAACTGATGATCTTATGTCCACATATTACGACGACTATTCTCAACCTTACATAAAGTATATGAATAGTCAAAGAAGATACCCTACATCAGATTCAAATATCATATTAGAACATAGACACCGGTAGATCCCTAAAAGAACCTTGTTAAAAAGATAGAAGGAAATTAATGATATAGTACGTAGGACTTAGAATAGTTCTCAAACAATGTGAAACAATTTTCAATAAGTTGTCTTTTATGAAAAATAGTGAAGCCTGAGTCCCGCATGCAATTGTTTGAAGCCCAATAATTTTCTTAATGGATTGTCACGTACTATTCTCCTAAACATTAACCGAAGATTCGCCGCCGTAAGACAAATAAAAATGGAAGATTAAAAGCAATGTGAAAACATTCGCAAATTGCTCCAACAACCATACAAAAATTCCAACACCGAAAACCTTCGTGAGGCCCCTTCAATCCCCCACTCCTCCCTGCAAAACCCCATCTCGCCTAATGCACTTTATTGCATGCTTCCTCTTGTTACTGAAGCATTAAGTTTCCATTTGGTTGTCCATGCAATTGCATAGCTATATTATTATTTTTTCTTGGTGACAAAATTGAGTAGACCATGCAATTGCATGGAGCCAATTGTCGGTCTTGCATTGCGTGACACTACTCCATGTCGAGATGATAATTGGGGCTGATTAGATCCGCATTTGAGGGAAAAGCCAAAACAATTGTCCTTAGCCCACTAGCTAGTCCTGTTTTCGTCATTGTACATTATCTCTTCGCGTCACAATTATTGATCGAATCCTGAAAATTCTGGAACAAGACCAAGGTTTGTTCTTATACATGTGATTAAATCATTAGAGTTAAAGAGCTCACTTATTAACTTCTAATGGCATCATCATTTGAAATAATAATCTCTAGGCAAATTTGTGGCGTTTGATCTTAATTTGTCCATGCATTTCATTCCAATTGCTATACGTACACCACCAAGGAATCATTAAAATATGATTGGATAATTAAGCCCTTTGGATTATTATTATGAAGTTGCTAATAATCAGCATGCTGTACTAATTCATCCTATGGATGTATTTGAAACTTGGATAAGACCAAAAAGTTTAGATTTTGGGAACTCTACAAGAAATTGGCTAGTGAAAAGTAACAACCAATTACCGCTGCCTGAGAATGTCGTATCTACCACGTCATCATGCAGCGGCTGCACCTAATAATTTTTCCTAACATTAGTTCCTTATATATGTACTTCTCAGACCTCATATAGAGGTGTTTGCACTTAAGCTGTTAGAATCTGACGGACTAATTAATGAAACATGTACATGCTTAAAGGATTGACGAAACCTTTGTAATGGAGACAGAAATTTAAATTACCCAAAAGATAAACAATCGTAGACGTGTATAATTCTGGTATGTACTATTCCTCATCAAAAAAAAAAAAAAAAAGAGGAAAAGTTGTTGCTGATATTTATAAAAAGGGTTTTGCATAATTTGGTTAATTAAAAGCGAGATTGGTTAGTAGTCACTATTTCCTTGCCACCACTAAAAGAAACTATGTATTATCCATTCCGTGCTTTAAAAAGACTACAGTACTGATTTTATCAAGACACCAACTAGTGATTGCTGGTCTAAGTACTGCCTGTGTATCTGTATCTGTCTGTTCATCTTTGGCTTCAAAAGAATAAAGAGAAGGCTGTAAAATTAATCCAACTGTACATTCTTTTTTTTTTTTTGGTCAAGTACAAGAATATGAACTATACATTCAATCCATGAAATCAGGGACAAATAATCTAGTATCATGTTTGGAAAACGTGGAAAAAGCTGAACCAATTATCCATGCATGTGACAGGGATTTATTAAGAACTGTCCTCTAAGTTGTATTATGTTCATTTTAGATTGTTTTTATGTTGTTTTAATTTAATTTTGGTTGTGCAGTTTCTTTTTCTTTTTCTAATTTTATTTCCCGACCAAAATAAACCCATAATTTCCTGCCAAAACTTGATAGAAGGACTATAATTGAAACCAAAAAATGCATAATGTAGGACCAAAGACGACAACACAAATGATCAAAAATTGACAGGGCACAACTTAGAGGTTCAATTTTGATGAATTCCCCTCATTTCCACGAATTAAGATATTGAAAATTTATCAAAAATAGTCATATAAGTTGTGCCTAGTAAAGCACAAAACAAAAATGGTTCAATACTTAGGATCAATTCTATAAATTCTCAACATTTAAAGATGTCACGCACTCACGCTGATAAGAAAAACATTTAAAGATGTCACTGATTACGAATAATTCTAAATTATTATTTACAGATATATAAATTAACTTCAGGTTTATAGCAACTCTTTACTACAAGTCACGATTTTCAGTATAGCAATAAGGCACATAGCAAAACTTTAGAACGAAGAAATTTACAATAAGTTGAAGTTTAATTAGATATTAAAATGAGTGAAATTATACACAAATCATCAATATCCGGCTGATAGAGCACCTTTACGTTGGAGCTAGTGAAATTAAAATATCATTGCGCGCACTTTGAAAAATAAGTATTTGAAAAGATATGATAATTAAATTGGATACCGAAGAATCAAATTGGATACAGATTGAGATTCTTCTCTACCTAAGTTGTGTTTCGCACTTGTCGTGCCTATAAAATGGGTAATAATTATGCTCGCGTCAGCTGATTTTTACAAGGAATTAGAGTAATCATTGATATTGGCTAGCGATATTGCCAAAGCAAGAAATGTTGCTACCAGAGTAATTTTTGTAAATTCTCTAATTTGTCCTTTTCGGTCAAACGTTATATAAGTTAACTGTAAAAAATACTTATCACACTATTCATTAATTAACTATCCTTTATTATAGATTTTCTCTACCATTAATACAATTCAAACTGAACTTATGAAATATAATGAACGTCTAATATAACTTTCTCTACCATTAATACCATTAATAAACTATCCTTTATTATAGATTTTCTCTGCCATTAATAATAAAAATATTTACTTTTTTACTTATGAACATGTTTGTTTACATGTAAACCTTTCCAAATAAAAAATAAAGCTGAACTCAAATTTTGTCTTTAAATTATAAATTGTTTGTAGAAGTTCTTAGCTAAATTAACAAGTAAAATTACATATGGGACATGAAAAATAAAATGGAAGATGTTTTAGTTATTATAATAAAATGAACAAATATTAGACATATTATTCTTCAACTTAGATTATAGAAAAAAAATCTGCATTTTTGGATTAAACGTTCTTTTAAACTCTCTTATGTGATTGAAAAATTAAACAGGAGCGCAAAACAAAGTTAAACATTTATTTCTTCTTATATTAATAAAATATTATTCATGCTATTTTGCAAAATATTAGACCTAAACTTTTTCATATTTTAACATATATCATGAAAAGTAGAATATACATCTCTCTTGAACTTGAAACGTAATTGACATTAAGTTTAGCCACAACTTTAAAAAAAATAGAGAAAAGCAAAAGTAGAATTATAGTAATTTATATAAGAGATTTAGAAGGAAAAATAATAACAAAAAAATCTAAGGATATGCTTGGTATTGTGTAATCAATCAGTGCCCAAATTTTAGAAGGAAAGAGCACAGATTTAGTGTCATCTAACATACTGAATGTAAAAGAGAAATAGAAAGTTTTTTAATTTTGGGAAAAGCTTAATTGTTGCAATTATATCATTTGACTATGGAGGGCAAATTGGGTAAATAAATAAAATTGCTCTGGCAGCAACAAAAAGTGCTCTGGCAATATCGCTAGCCATTGATATTTGACCCGGACCTATTCTAAATAAGTTAAGGTATATCCTCGACTACAACATTTAGCGAATCAAGAGACATCGACTTTAATTTTGAGATCAATTAAACCATATGAAACGAGATTATAAATATGGAAACTATGCATTTAACTGAAGTAAGGTGGTGTCTACTGTAGACAGTCTACATATACTTATTGAAAGGCTAGCGATATTGCCAGAACGAATAAAAAGGGAATATTGGGCCTATTTTATATGTAACAACAAACCTCAGGGGGTGTCACTGATATTATTGAAACCTCAGGGGAGGTTTCTGATATTATGTCAAACCTCAGAGGTGTGAGTGATATTATCCCAACAAAAAAAAAACACAAGCAACAAAAGCAGGATTTATGATGCTTCTCAAACTATTTTTGAAAATATGATATTTTAAAAAGATTTTGGAAGAAAAAAAAGCTAATTCTCTTAATTAACGCCAACACTTTATTAATATTTAAATCACTTTGTGAGAAGATTTGCAATTATTCTTGACTTTTTGTCAAAAGTCAAGTAAGTGAATTAAACAAAAATAGTGAACACACTTCTTTTATATGCTCTTACAAACACCTCTTAATTCCAATAATAAAAATGAAACATTTTACTCTATTCTACTCCTGATACTTCAATGTTTAAATTGATCTCATGTTTTAAGTTTTTTTTCAAAGATTGATATATAGGACCCTTTTTTAGGAAGAATTAGGTCACTAGCTAATTAAGCATCAGAGATCCAGAATATTATCCACTTCTCTGCAAAATTACGAGGTACTGTACGTTATAAAAAGATTCGGATTGCATGCTATATATACATGTAAGCCAACCGTAGTTTCCATCGACGCAAAAACTTCCCCGTGTTATTTTTAATTGGCAAATAACCTTCAATATTATTTTTATAAGCAAAAATACCTTCGTAATATAAGTAAATTAGCAAAAAAGTATCTAATGCACATATTTCATCCGCATATACTGATAACAAATTGCACTTTTATTGTATTTACTGTATAAAGAATTTTGTTCAAATTCAATACATATATATATATATATATATGTGTGTGTGTGTGTGTGTGTGTCAGAAATATTGAAAAGAATATTACTTTCTAAATATGTACAAAAAATTAAAATACAGTATTGTTAGTTTTGTTATGCTTTTTAAATAATCTCATAAGAATCTCACAAAATTATTATAAAGTTTATAATTTATTTGACATATACATGTTTGATATAAATAGTGATGCATAAAGATTGTTAGTTAACTGTACAATCAACTTACAATATAATAATGGGGGTTTTTCACTATTTTCAAGTTTCACATGGAATTGTTTTGTAATAAAACAACACATGGAGTTATTTGCCACTTATGAGTAACACATGCATGAGTAGTTTATGCAATTACCTTAAGAACTGACATATTTGCAAATATACAGAAGTGTACGCAATTTCGGCACTTAAAGTAATTAAATCATATTTGAATTATTAGATAAGTTATATAATTAACATAGAGATGAAAGAAGGATTTGAAAGCAATTCACCAATCAGTTCAATAAGATATAATGTAGAGGGAAAAGTACGATAATTAGTGCTATAAGATGTGAAATTATTTGGGACGTTTGGCTTCAAAGCCCCAATTCTTTGAGAAATACCCCATTTGAGAAGGAAAAGAAAAGTGGCAAAAGAAAAATTAAGCGGGGATGAAAATATTCTTTTTATATTTTAGGTAAAAAAAAATTAAAAGACTAAATTTAAATCTCAAATTAAAAGTTCTCTGATATATATCTTTGTTTTATACTTTGAATTACAAAAAAACTAAAAAAAATTATTAAAAAACGAAATTATAAATTAGAAAAACAAAACAATAGTGTTTTGCTTACTTTACGTAACAAAATACACAAAAAAATGAATAGTGAGAAAATGTGTTACCTTTTGAAATCGATTAACTGTCATCTGCCACTCTTTGGGGTGAAATTTATTTATTTGACACCGGGGTAATTCACCATTCGCTCAATTACTAACACCTTACATACATGTATAAGGTGTAAAATCATTTTAAGGTGCAAAATTACATATTTATATAGATATTAGATTATTAATTTGGAATCTACATATATAAAAATCATGGATGTGGCAACTCGATATCTTCCAAATTAGAGCACAAACTCAAACTCTTTTAAGTGGACATTGCGTCACGAAACTCAATTAGGCTTTTCATCAAACTCGTGAATTAGGCCTTTTAGCAACCTCATGAATATTGTAATTAAAACCACAAATCATATGAACTCAATTAATTAGGTCCCTCTCATTATCTATCCGCGTTAAGAATTATCCAACAGTGCTCGAATTACTTTTTCTTTTTCTTTTTGTTAATGTATTGTACATTAAATAAAGAGACTTCAATTTCTTCAATCCCAAACTCTTAAATAATTACGTCACATAAACAAATGGAACCCACCCTAGCTAGTCCCAAACATCATCAACCTGATAGACACCACGTGGATTCACAAAGCAAACTCATTGGTTAAGAATATTCATTTTCTTGCAGCTAGCAAATCAAGAGCCAGTGGAAATTCCCAAACAACCCCCCACTTATGTGCCTATAAATATTGATGCACCAAGCTTCCATTCCTTAGGACAAACACAAGTTCTTCTAGTGTTTTCCTCTCTTGATACAACATTTTTCTCTCCCTCTTACTTCAATTTCAATAGAAAAAACATTCCCATTTTCAAAAACTTAAAAAAAAAAGAAAATATGGAAGGAAAAGGAAGTTTCTTTGAGACGGCTAAGCCTTACATAGCTATGATTTGTTTGCAATTTGGTTATGCTGGTATGAACATTATTACAAAAGTTTCACTTAATAGAGGCATGAGCCACTATGTGCTTGTGGTCTATAGACATGCCTTTGCCACTGCAGTTATTGCTCCCTTTGCTCTAATACTTGAAAGGTGCAATTTTTTTAATCCATCTTTAAAACTTCCTTTTCTTATATATTTCAATAAATGAACTCTTAACTCGATCATGCATCTCATCTGTTTTTCATTTTGTTAATTTCCACAGGAAAGTTAGGCCAAAGATTACATTCACAAACTTCATGCAGTTGTTTGTGTTGGGACTACTTGGGTGAGAATCTAAAGAACTATACATCTTCTCTTGAATTTTTATTTTTTTTGTCATATTACTTAGCTAAAGTTTGTGTCTTTATATACAATGGGAAATTTTACAGACCAGTGATTGATCAAAACTTCTACTATGCTGGGCTCAAATTCACTTCTCCAACATTCTCATGTGCCATGAGCAACATGCTCCCAGCTATGACATTTGTGATGGCAGTCCTGTGCAGAATGGAGATATTGGACATAAAGAAAGTGAGATGCCAAGCAAAAGTGATAGGAACAATAGTAACAGTAGGTGGAGCAATGCTGATGACAGTGTACAAAGGTGATGTGATCAACATGTTTTGGTCCAAATATATTCATCCTAGTACATCCAATGTTCCTGTGGTCACACCACAAGACACTGACAAGGACTGGGTTATGGGCTCTATTCTTCTCATTATTGCCACATTTGCCTGGGCTTCTTTCTTCATCCTTCAGGTGTGTGCTATGTTGCTAGCTAAAAACAAGTCCGATTTTTTTTTTTTTTTTTTTTTATAACAAACTTTGATTGTGAAATATGTTGCTAAACTTTTTGGTGTAATTTTTTGGACACAGGCTATCACATTAAGGAAATATACAGCCCAGCTTTCACTCACAACAATTGTGTGTTTCTTGGGAACACTACAATCTATTGCTGTCACCTTGGTGATGGAGCACAAACCTAATGCTTGGGCTATTGGGTTTGACATGAACCTTCTCGCGGCTGCCTACGCCGTAAGTTATTTTCTCTTCCTCCTGACACAGGAAAAAAAATATCATTACGCGCATCTGTTGTATGATGACGTGGTGCGCGCAACCAAAAAACTAGATTTTATATATTTCTTAAATTATAAGGTTTTTTAACTTCTCAATATACTGATAACTAAATTGGATTTACCACCTCACAGTCCACTCGTTGCATGTAACAATTTATCGGGACAGAGACACGTGCATAGAGTGATTTTACACATGCAACTTTTTGTTTAAAAGTAAATATTTATAAAGATTATTTTTTGTATTGGTGCAGGGTATTGTTTCATCCGGCATAGCATATTATGTGCAAGGTATTGTCATGCAAAAGAGAGGGCCAGTCTTTGTTACTGCCTTCAGTCCATTGATGATGATCATTGTGGCAATCATGGGCTCTTTCATATTGGCTGAAAAAATATATGTTGGAGGGTAATTTTCTAATCCTTACACTTATCATAAAAATATGTATAAAACAATTATGTCACTTAATTAATTAATTTTATTTTTTATCTATAATATTCAGGGTTCTTGGGGCAGTGTTGATTGTGATTGGGTTGTACTCAGTGCTGTGGGGAAAGTACAAGGAACACAAGGAGAAAGAAGCAGAGGAAATTCCTGATCCAATAAAGGGTGAAATAGGGAACAACAAGATTATTGAAGATATTGAAGCAAACTTTGTTGAAATGCAGAAAAATGAAGCAACCAAAGTATCTGCTCCAGCAATAGTCATAGAGGCACCAAAAGCATAAACCAGTTGAAGAGAATGAGTGGAGAAGTATAAAAAGATAAAAGTAGATATTATTATTCAAAATTTGGTTGTACTCGTAGTTTTTTTTCTAATAGTTTCTATTTATTTGTTTGTCATCTTCCTGGTTTTGTTTTCTCCCTTTTGAATAAGTTAGGGAGTTTGTAACCTTTGGTGTAATCTACAAAATTTCCGCACAGAACTGAATTAATGAAAAGTGCTTCTTTTAGCATATAGTGGTTTTCCTCATGTCCACTTTGAATAATCATGTTAATATTAGTTTCTTTAGACAATTTGCTGAGGTGTGATTCGGAATCCCACTAGTTAGTACTTTCAAAGTTTAGAGCAACATGAAAAGTGAAGTGCTATAACTTTGTGGCACATAAGTTCCATAGCGTGTGTTTTGTTGTTGGACTTAATTACATGAAATAAAATATATCTAGAGTACTCTTTTTTCTAATTGCTCTTTTATGTATAAATAACTCAAAACTACTGTGGTTTGTATATTCATAAGTTCATAACATGAAGACTTGAGGTTTATATTTGGCCTTGGGTTTATAATCATAAGTTCTTACCGTTTAGATCTTCAAGGATTAATGATGCATAACTACTGTGGGTTATAGATTTTCTTCCTAGGCCATGGCTTTTAATTCATGAGAATTTTGGGTTTAAGTGTACACTAGTACTACGCAACATAGATGCAACAGTTCACGTAAATTCGATAGTTTGGTCTATTGAAAGTTATTGCCTCGGGCCTAAAGCTACAATTTGATCAAATCAACTTGAAACTAAAACCTTTCCGGGTAATAAGTGAGCTTCCTCCTCGAATATAGAGCAAAACATATAATTCTAATTATATCCAACTCTTTTAGCATATACTTCTATGACTAAGTCAATATAATTCTGCCACTATAACTCTTGTACAAATTCTAATCTCGTCACAAATAAATTTTCCATACGTGTTTGCAAAAAATGTGGAGTAGTTACAAATTTAATAGCAAAATAAGTAGCTATATCCATGTTGTACTCTAGCCATCATTCTTTGTTTTTTTTTTTAAATCCGTATCGCACATGTACAGTTTTATACCTCTGTTGGTGTATCTATTCCATGCAACATAGGTTCCTTGTTTGAATCTTTCATGCCATTTGAAAGAATAGCAGAACCTATTTTGGTCCAGAGTTGCAACCATCCATGTTTGTTGCGATGTCAACTAGACTTTTCGTAGAGCAATTAACTTTTCTGTAATAGAAGATATGCAAAAACTTTCTTCTAATAGTTAATTAATTAACAAATGAAGAGAGATTTTGATATGAAAATAATAGAGTTAATCATGACAAAAATAATAAAACGAAAAATCTTTCCTCAGAAAAATGATATTAAACAAATCTTTTCTTGCAAGAGAGATTCCCGTAATAACTAATGTATCGAAAGATTCAAACAAAATAAACCTTAAATCCTAATTCCCAGAAAAACAGATTTAAGATATACTAATTATTTAACTAAGCTACAACAAAATCTCAAAATTCTAGTTTTCAGAGAATAGACTTAAACAATATGGCATATGTAAATAAAAATAACATGGATCATAACAAAAATAATGATTCGACGCAATTCATAAGTTTTTACATCAAACAAACTTAACGAAGATCGTTAAAGGTATATTCCTTCAGTATTCCAATTACTTTTATTTGGGGAGTGATATTGGGCGGGGTTGCTACTTTAAAGGTAGTAATTTGACAAATTCTCTTTTGGGAATGTGTAAATTTTTCGCCCACTTACTATGGTATATTCGATGGTTTTGTTTATCCACTCACTTTTCTGATTAAAAATTGTGAAATTGGATTGTCATAGGGTCAAAAGTTCGCATTCCAACGATAAATTATGAGGATGGTGATCATGTAAATAACTAAATACACACTCGATCTGGACATTTTTTGTGCTTCCTATGCTATTATATATGTTGATGGTGACAAAGAACAATTTCCATCTAAACTTTGGATAATGGTTACAGCACAATGGCACTTGTTATTAATCGTCTTGCATGGAAGTCACTAGCGTCATCCCAATAATGGTGCAACATCGATTCTCCACATCATAGCTTTAATCATTAAAGTTATATCTGTACAATACATTAATGAAATATTATTTGTTCCCGAATGTGTTGCTTAGCACTCCTAAAGAACCTTTGTCGTATTGTAAGGAGGCATTCGGTTAGCCACAAATCAACATTAGAATATCCTCCCACTATCATAATTGAGTTCCTACCATTTATGTTATTATAATTATTTACGTGATTTACATTTGGTGAATCTACGGGATTTACGTGTTCTAATTTGAGGATGAAAATCGGATGAAAAGGTATATAAAGACTATCTTGTGACGTTAGACAGAGATGGATATATATCCAGTAATATAGTATTAAGATACTCGAAGCAAACATTGATCCCAATACCTATAACTGAAAATTACTCAACAAGGATTTGATATTACAAGTGTTCTTATAAAACTAAAAAATATACAGTGAATTTGATTTAAATTTTGAACTACTTAGAAGGAATTTTCTGTAATTAGTTGCCATTCTAGAATAGAAAAAATAATCTCTTAGCTAGGTCGAAGTCTAGCTTATTAGCCTAATACATACGTTTATTTTGCATCAAATAAAGTGACTTGTTCAAAGAAGATACTAACAAAGGCAACTCATTAGAAACTAGATAAATGTTCAGAAAAATATTTGGGACCTAGTGGTCCTTTCTTCTGGGAGCAATTTTTTCATACCATAAAAATATAAATGTTAATTGTGTGGAGCATGGGCAAAACTTGCCTGATTAATAATACAAAACAAGAAGCCAAACCAATGAAGAAAGTAATGAAGGCCTAATTAATGGGCCCAAGTCAAAGTAGGATATGAATGATTGTGCTATAATTATCTCATATTATTATAGTACGAAATGGGTTCTATTATTCTATGTATCTTACATATTTGTTTTGGGTGGACTTTCTTTATGGTTTGAGGTTTCCTGCTTTCTAGCCACTCTGAGCTGAGGCCCAAAGTTTCCCTGATATAATAGGGAAAAACTCCATTGTGTAATTTTTCTGTGTATTTTATGCTTCCTAATCCTAATTTAATTACCAAAAGTAAAGCTTATATTTCGTAGGAAAGTGAGTCAGTCTATGTTATATATATATATATATATATATATATATATATATATATATATATATATATATATATATACCCACACATCTTTTTTTTATTATCTAAAGTTATAAATTTTGCTACAGTTGGAGCCTTAAATTACAAAAACAGCAAAACTAAAAACAAAAACTGAAAGAAAAAATATTCTATCTTTGTTTTTATACCAATTTTTAACCAAGAGCATCTTAGGCTTTTCAAGTTAATATACATGAAAAGAAGTAACAAGTCCAGTTTTTGCTTGGATATTTCTTATGAAAAGTAAATCCCTCGAAGCCAAGTTGATACCACACACTGAGCATATTAGTTTCTGGTACTTGTAGCTCTGATGAAACAGTGAAGGGAAAGAACTTGCCTTAAAACTGCTCGATGTTCTCCAAGAAACAAATTACCATAAGAAAAGAACACATGCTAGTCTGCTAATTGACAAAAATGGAAGAAGATCTAACTGTTGCTAAGCAGTTCTCAATCCAAAGAGAATACTACAGAGAAAATGTCGATGTAAGTCATAGTAAGATCAAACGCTTGATATCAGCTTATATTTTTGCAAATTACCGAGGCAGATGCAACGTTGCAGGGCAGCCATGGTTTATAACAAACCTGAATTATTATGTACATGACGTTTAAGGCTTTCATGAGTTCTCTACTTGTTTATTATAAAGAGACAAAAGAAAAAATCACAGGGTTTGCTTAATCAACCTCGAGATTCTCTTTTGGAGTTCCCACCTCCAGAAGCAAGAACCTTGAATAATCCTCAATATCCTGCATTCAACAAGCGTAACTTACTCAAATATGGTATACATTTTCCGCTATGAAGCAATTGAATAGAAACAAGCAACAAACAGAGCTTTTGGATAAGAAAGGTGTAAGACAATATCATCAAGTAAATAATTTGCAAATCTCAGCCTCTTCTCGTGAACTCTAAAGTGATGCAAATGAGTTCGTACAACATAGTTATATTCTGTACTTTCATCAGGAGTAACTAGCAAAGTTTATAACCAGAGTTGGGATAACAGAAACGATAAATTGCTCAAAACTCGCAATCATACTCTTATGCTTCAGTTTATGGATCTCAGAACATATCAAGATGTGCCATATAATGCAGCCAAATTTACATACATATGAAGAAGTACCAGATATTCCAGAAGTTAACATATAGGATCTATGATATTTACAACGTTGAGTGTATTACCAGGGTGTGAAGAGGTGAACGAAGGCGTATCAGGAACATGCTTAAATTCTTGCAACTGCTTGAAATTCATCCATGGTTTCACCCACACTTTCGCTTCGTACAGCTTCTTTTTACCAGAATCAACTGCCTCCAGCGTAAGATGGTACATCTTACCCGCCACTACTTGTTCTTTAGCCTTCACCACTCTCGTGAACTCAAGGATGGCGTTCTGTTAAAACACACAAGCACAACCATGAGATATAGCGCGAATAACATGAGGTTCTCTTAGATTATCAGAATTTATATGGTTCCATAAAAGAAAATAATTCAAATTTTAGGTACGTTAGTTTGTTAACCGCTTCCCATTTTAGGAAAGTCGGGCTACTTTTGGTTAGTATAAATAGTTGAGTACCGAGTTTAATTTAACTCGTTTTAGATAAGATGTTAGATATTTTGAGATTCTCTCTCTGTATCTTTCCCCAATTCATCATCTCGATCATTCAATCGTTGATAAGAACATTCACGTAATTGTTGATTCCCAATCGTTGGAAACAATCAATTCCTTTTGTTTGTGTTTACACTCTGTTCTGATTCACAAAGTTAATAGGTTCATTCTTTTTTCTTTTATTCTTTTTGACAGAAATGAGGCTCATTCTATTGCATATATTGATGAATCGGTCGTCTCGTCTAAAACCTTAATGTTTTCGAGAGTTTGCGCATTTATTTGTTCACATAACACGTCTCCTAGCATGAATACTTAAATCCTTTTGTTACTCTAACACATGACAATTTTTTTTTTTATAGATAGGTAACGGACATAAAAAAAAACTCCTAGCCTAAGCTCTGATACCATATTTGAATTGTAGTCTCATAAGTTTGTCGCAGGTTTGGGCATTTATTCGCTTACGTCTATTCCAACAACATGAATTAAGTGATTGATGTTTCAAACTATTGAAAGTAAAAAAAAACAGATATACAGAGAATTGATTCAGATTAAAAAAAGGAAAAAAAAGAAAAAAAGCAGACCTGATTTTTGTTGTGCTCTTGAACAGCAAATCGCCCCATAGTTTCAATCTCGCCGTTATTTTGGGCACCCGTGAAATCACGAAGGCCACCAAGAATGCTGGATCTTTTCATCTTTGTCGACTGTTGTTCCTCTGATCCGCTGCAAAAACCAATTTGTGCAAAAACCAAGAGAGGAATAATAATAAAGAAAAGAGTATGATCTCTTTTATTCTTGAGTTTCATCATGGTTATGGATCTATTCTTATTTCACTGATTGGTTATTCTTTTTGTTGTGTTGTTCTGTTTCTTTTTCGAGCGCTCTTATATGATCCTTAATTTGTGTCTCTGGATCTTTTCCTACACTTCTTGTTTTTTTAGCTTAGTTGCTAAGAATCTGGTAAGTTCGTTGGAGATCCCTCATGTTTTGGGAATTTCCTTTTCTTTTAGGCGGTGTTAGAGTAGCGCTAATGGCAGAAAACCCCCTATTTTATTGGATCTATTGCACTTTACCCCCTAACTTATAATATTGTGTGATATGCTCCCCAATTTATTGATTTTTGTGCAGTTCATTTTTTCTTTGTATCTGAGTTTTTCTCCGTTAGATTTGGCATTAGGCGGCAAATAACACGAAAATCAATAGGTTGGGGAACACGTCGAACATTTTCATAAGTTAGGGAGCGAAGTACAACAGACTCTATAGATTGGGTGGTTTTCTGAAATTAACCCTTTAGAGTATTTGGCTAACAATCTATAAAGTTTGAAAAAAAAAAAAAAAGAAGAAGCTTAAAACACGAAAATATAGACCTATTTCAGCTTGTTGGGGATTTTTCTCGAGATTCTATATATTTTTCATTATTCAAACTCCTAACTCGTGAGTCTCGTGACTCAAATTTTATTTTACAGTTTGAAGTTTTAACTTAAAAGACACAACATACCTACACCGACACTTAGTTCAAGTCCACACGTATGGTTTAAAGTGAGATGAAAATGGGATGAAATAAATTTACTGGTTGTTATACAGTTTTACACTAAGATGAAAAAGAATCACTGTCAAAATATGCTACATTTATTTCTACCTATATGATTTAATTTTTTGTTTTTGTTTTTAAATTTTTTTACTATTGTATTTGTCAATAAACCTCTTTCATTCTTGGATAGCAAATGAACATAGCAAGGCAGTTGAGGAATCAACCTAAAATCCCCTTGTGGTTTCGAAAACCTGCACGAAACCTCCTTGTGGTTTGTTAATTGTCTAAACCCCCTTATGGTTTCATAAACTCTGCACAAAATCACCTTTTCATGAATTCACAAGGGGATTTCGTGCGAAAATTTTTGAAACCACAAGGGAGTTTTGTGCAGGATTTATGAAACCACAAGAGGGTTCTAGACAATTAACAACCCACAATGGAGTTTCGTGCAGGTTTTCGAAATCATAGGGGGGTTTTATGCACTTTCCCCCAAGGCACTTTCACAATTTGTGAAAGCCCCAAGAGTTACGGGTACAAAACATGCTAAACCCCCTACTATGCAGAACCACCAATACCAAACTACACACTATCTTAAAAGCTACTCGTGGAGTGCATCCAACACCAAATGGAGTGATACCTCTACAATCAACCACCATAATCTATTAGGGGCATGTTTGAAAACACTTTATAGCCTATATTAGGGGTGTTTGTGTATCGTTAATCCAACCTAATATGTTGTTTGAAATTCTAGTTTCAATCCAGGGTCGGGCCTATTGAAACCATCCGACCCTGGATTATGGCCCTTTTATAATCCTCTATGGGTGGGCATCTTAGCCCATCTTATAATATGTGAGTGATGTAATTTATTTATAATAGGAGATAATCTTTAATTGCAATCTAGGGAATCAAACAACACAATGGTAGATTGAATCCGGCCTATTCTAACATATGTCATATTCTAATATATCATAATCCAATAAAGTTTTCAAACGTGCCCCTAGCAAACTGCTATCTATTTACAGAACACTCCTTGCAATCTGGGGAGTAGGAACCGTTTATGTCAGGAGCTGACCTATATCTGGACCGGGTGGGCTCGAGTCTGGGTAATTTTCTATGCAATTAGTACTAGAATACTAAGTTCTTGTAGAAACCAAATTAATTTAATAAAAAGTTTTTTAATTCACAACTTAAGTAATAAACTAGTTTTTATATTATTTGTTTGTCCAAAACAAACATTTATTTTACTCAAACTCCTCTTCATTTATCTAAAATGGCCCATCCTATCAAATCCAAGATCAAACAATTTTGGGATCTTATTTGAAAACAAACTTCACCTTTTCGCCCTAAAAATCTCTCTTATGGCACAATATTGCTCTGAAAACTTGAACTGTACTCTTTACCGCCTCCAACATATTGAGTAGAAAAATTACGGAATGATGCAACTCATTGAACCTGTTTTGTGACACGAAACTTAAATCTTATTGTACGTTAGTACTTTTCAACTAGAATGTACATATAATATGGTTTTTAAAAGCTCTAAGTTTCTTCATAAACCCGTTAATGTATAGTTACTTTTCATATGAATTTATCCATCTAACTTTTGGTTGATAGGTCAACTGCTAACAGTTATTAATCCTGTTGTGCTTTTAACTTTTGTATTACAACATTTGTAATTGTTGTCACTATATTTTAACTGGCACTGACAAAATTCAATGAGTCAAGAAGAGAAAATTATGCCTTCTTCCACAAACTAAAAGAGCATATATATGTAGCTCAACAAGTAAATAACATAATCAGTCAAATCATGATACCACAGTTCCTTATGGCATTATCTTTAGGTGAACTTTTAATACTCTTATGAATATTTATCTTAATTAAATTAAAATTTTGGATATTCCATAAAAATGTAATTATTTTTTATTTATTGTGTATATTTAGCCAGAGCAGAATAAGTTTCTGGATGCGCCTTTAGTTTATGTCAAAACCAGATAAGGCTCAAACCCTTTAAGATGGCATGCAAATCCACCACCACCGAAAGTGATTTCTCCGCTCACGCCTCTTTAGCCAAACAATACTAGATGGTTTAATCTAATGTTATATATGACTACATTAAGTAACAAATTAATGCAGAACATCATTGCGAAAGACATAAGCGAATACGATTTGCAGGTTTACAATTTTATATTTCTTGAAAAAAAAAAATATCCTGGCAATATCTATATTAACATTTAATTATAGGCTGTCGATATTGTCAGAGCAATTTTTGTAAATTCTCTAATTTGTCCTTTTCAGTCAAACGCTATATAAGTTAACTATATAAAATTACTTATCACACTATTCATTAATTAGCTATCCTTTATTATAGATTTTCTCTACCATTAATACAATACAAACTGATTCTTTAAAATAATTATTCAAATATAACATTTTGTGTTAATAACAAAAATATTTACTTTTTAACTTAAGAACATGTTAGTTTACATGTTAACATTTCCAAATAAAAGATAAAGTTGAACTCAAATTTGGTCTTTAAATATAAATTGTTTGTAAAACTTCTTAGTTAAATTAACAAGTAAAATCACCTACGTGACATGAAAATTAAAATGGAAGATGTTTTAGTTATTATCAAATAAAATGAGCAATATTAGACGTATTATTCTTTAACTTAGACTAAAAATATTGTTTTTTTTCTGCATTTTTGGATTAAACGTTCTTTTAAACTCTCTTATATGATTGAGAAATTAAACAGGATCACAAAACAAAGTTAAACATTTATTTCTTCTTCTAATGAAATATTATTCATGCTATTTTTAAAATATTAGACCTAAACTTTTTCATATATCATGAAAAAGTAGAATATACATCTCTCTTGAACTTGAACGTTATTGGCATTAAGTATAGCCACAACTTGTAAAAAAAAAAAAAAAAAAGTAATTTATAGGGATAATATCACTCACACCCCCTGAGGTTTGGTGTAATATCAGTAACACCCTCTGAGGTTTCAATAATATCAGTGACACCCCCTTAAGTTTGATTTTCAGGGGGTGTCACTTATAAAATGACACTTGTACCCTTTAGTTTAATATTCCCTAAAGCTTCTCAAAAATAAAAGACACAAGTACCCTTTATTGTTCAAATAATAAAATCAACTAAGAATATCGTTGATCATCTTGCATAAATTAATAATAATAAGAAGACAAAAGAAAGTCCTTTATAACCCTAGTCACTTGATTTCAAAATTTTAAGATTGGGTGGTCCTTTCCTTAGTATGAATTATATTACCGAAACTCCAGGAATGACTCTATATAATACGTCAAGAATATAAAGTTAGCATCATTATAAACAATTATTATATCTACAAAAATAATTTCGTAGTTATGAATTAAAACAAATTAATTTTGACTGGGATACGTTAGTATTCAAATTAAAATGTTATTTCTTTTACTAATAACAGAACTAAGATTTTTGATTTAACAAGAAAACAAACAATTTAACAAAAGGTAAAGAACAAAAAAAAAATAATACTTGTGTCTTTTAATTATATTATTGTTTGATTTTATTACTTGAACAATAAAGGGTACTTTGTCTTTTAATTACTGAAGGGTATTTTGTAATATTAAAGTAAAGGGTACAAGTGTCCTTTTAAAAGTGACACCCCCTGAAAATCAAACATCAGGGGGTGTCACTGATATTATTGAAACCTCAGGGGGTGTTACTGATATTACACCAAACCTCAGGGGGTGTGAGTGATATTATCCCTAATTTATATAAGAGATTTTAGAAGGAAAATAAAAACAAAAATATCTACGAATATGCTTGGTATTGTGCAATCAGTGCCCAAATTTTAGAAGGAAAGAGTACAAATTTGGTGTCATCTATAACTTACTAATGTAAAAGAGAAATAGAAAGTTTCTTAATTTTTGAAAAAACTTAATTATTGCAATTATATCATTTGACTATGGAGGGCAAATTACGTAAATAAATAAAAATACTCAACAAAAAATGCTCTGCAGTATCGCTAGCCTTAATTATATTACGTCAGTTTATTTTTATTTTTAAGTTCAGACATTTAGTCCTAATTGGCCTCTATTATGCGAAGTAGAAATGGTAGTTTATTGATAATACACTTAGAACTTTAATTACGTCATGGTTTTAATAAACACATAAATACACATCACATACATAAAATATAGTAGAAGTTAACCACTGTTCCAGATGATGTATTGAAGATTCCTTCTTGATCATATAGAAATAAATGAAATGGCTACAAATTGACTGTAAACTCGAATTTTGCATAAGTCAATCGAAATGCAACTAGTAATGATTTATTATTTATAATTTATTCTAAATCACAAGCTTATCCTAAAAATCTTTCATCAGGGACCAATTATAATATTATATATACTTACGTACATTTTGAATCTGCTAATTAATCTTTGCCAAAAACTCTCTATGGGGTCTCAAATGTGTTAGAAGGGTCATTATATTCATAGGTCAGCACTTGTAATAAAATAGAATACTCGGAATGTTTATTTTGACAACTGTTTAATTATATAAGACTATAAAAGTTCAAACAAGGTGATTTTTGCTTGACTCAATTTCTTTTAGAATGTTGTATAAACTTTTAATCATGCCCGTTAACTGTTTAATATCTAATAAATAAACACACACACACACACACACATATGTATGTATGTATGTATGTATGTATGTATAGTGCAATTGTAGTTGACCCCAAATAAAGTGCTCCTTAAGCGCACAAAACATTCTACCAAATTAAAATCATGGGCATTTTCCAGGCATGGATCAAAGATTCATTTTTTGTATGTATAATTCAATCCACAAAATATTGGAAAATCTTCACTATGTATAAATTCTTTTGACTTATTACTTTAAAAAAATCATAGAAATTGTTGTTGTAATGAACACACTTTTTTTCTTCTTCCACATAGTAGAAAATAAAAATGTTTTGTAATTTTTGTGTATATATTAAAAACTTTAATCCACGACCATACATGATGTTCCGTTGTGCCGATATATAGTTTATACATATAAAAGAGAATAATGGACGTAAAAAACATATTTGAATAAAATTTTAGTTTGCCAATAGAATATTAATTAACAAAAACTGCTAAGTCAAGGGCGTCCACTAAGGGGCTTGGGAGGGCTACACCATCCCAATCTTTTTGACGCTCTAATTATTAGTTCGTTAATTTTATCTAAGAAAGGTAAAAATAATTCAAAGTTAACACCACTTGCTACTACTTAAATACAGTAAATATTCTGGGATAAATTATATACTCTACAAATATATTATCAAAAATAACCAATTTCTTTAGAAAGCAAATTATTTACACAAACTAGAATAATGTTTGTTTTTTTCTTTCTAAATGAACCTTTTCACTATTATGTTAGAATTTATGATCTAGTTTTGATAACCTTGTGTTGGGTTTTTTAACGTTTTTATTTTCTTATATGATAATTTTACATTAAATATTGTGCATTACTTGTTTTATTAGAAAATCTAGTTAATGGGATCATAAAATTCTTACTATGAAACTTCTATCAGAATTCTTTAACAATAAATTAATGATTTATTTAGATTCATTAATTTTATATGAATGACTAAATTTAGAAAATGGTTTTATATTTATTTTGGAAATTTGCTTCTAAAGATTAAATTTTAACTGTGAGTTAGTCCACTCAAGATTAAATTCTTGAATAGATCACCAGCAATATATATATATATATATATATATATATATATAATTAAAAAAATAGAGTGACAAACATTGGTGTGGAAATCTTAAGATTCTAACTGAACGGTCAGGAATAATATGATTATTTATCACTAACCAACCGGCATGACTTGCAACAGTGCAATGAACCAAATAGCTAAATGTCGTAATATTCTATCAAGTAATATCATTCTGGAAGCCAATGACTTCATGCAGTTGGTACGTAGACCAAAATAAAAATCAGATATTAACTCATTATAAACCTGGTTTATTAAGAATTAAAGTTTCTCTGTATTAATTATGATATAAAAGATGGCGAAATATTACTATTCCCTAATTCAGTATGAATGGAATTAAATTTTTATTTGTGAACTTTTCTTCAACAACACTATAAAAAATCCACAAAAGCTACTGTGAAACGGAGTTTGATAATTGGCTAATTATGTTAGATAAATTTTTTATCCGTTCTTTTAGGCTCGATAATTTCTTTGTTAGTTGATAACAAAAAAAGGTGATAAAAGTCTACGAATTCATATAACATGAGCATGTTAATGGCTTAGCATAAAACAATTTCTTCATTTACGAATGACTTCCACACTGAAGTAAAATGACTTAAAACCAACATGACTAAACAACTTGGAAGGTGGAAACTAAGAACAATATGTACCATATATAGTAATTTCAATAAGGCATATGTGACATTTTTTTGGGGCGAACAAGTGTACACCTAAATTCTCGTGTTCGTATTTATTGAAGAAATATATATGATTGAAATCAAAATAAACAGGATTACTTTAATGTGAATTCACCAAAAAAATAATTTGTCAAGGAGACAAGGACCATCTTAAATTAGCATCATTCCATTCAATTAAGTTTTTGAAAACAATATAGCATTTGATGAGTTGCGTGTAGGCATCGATCTGACCAAAAAACCATATAAAACTAACAACTCTCAAGCCCGAAGGATATAAACAAAGATAATATATATATATATATATATATATATATATATATATAACTCCGAGGTCAACGGAAAAGTTAGTATACAACATACAATAATAGAATCTGGCGTTTTGAGCTTTGTAGTATATGATGCCTATTATTCTGCAATTTCATTTCTGTTGTGTATCATTATATGCAACTGAACGTCCAAACTTAGAGGCCACGGTCTACTGCCTAATAGTTACAGCATCAATATTATGTTAAAGAGTAAACTACAAATATCACGTTCATGTTATTAATCGTTGGTAATATATATTTCACTTTGTTATTTTGTCAGAAGTTAATCCATGTCAAATGTAAAAATTGACATTATTTCTTTCAATTAAATACAATCAATAACTAGCTGTTGATATTTATGCATTGCAAATTTACACTTTCGTTTGGAATATAAGCCTTTTAAATTAATATAATATGAGACCTTAAACAGTACTTTAGAACATAATGAAAAAGACCACTGGTTGTACTCTTTGTATATGATCTCAAGAAAAATAATAATTTTTTGACAAAAATGTCAAAAAAAAAAGACTTAGTATAATACTTCAATAGGGAAAAAAGAGAATAATGGAGAGTTCAAACGTGATAAAGGGAGAGATCATTGTCTAAAATCTTTTATCTCACTCCTAAATTAATGTCTCATATATATAAAAATGTGATAAAAAAAAAATGTGATTTGTTTAATTCAACCCATTGTACGAATTAAAATTCTACAACAATTTGTGCCGTCAAAGCAAAAATTAACATAACGTTTCACATGACTTGACAACCATTTAAATTGAGAGCTTGGATATGACATGGCCTTCAAAGTTAAAAAAAAAACAAAAAAAAAAAAAAAAAAAAAAACTAACTAAGCTCTAAAAGAAACATTATTGAATCCACTTCATTTATATTTAAATTTGTCCCTTGGGGAGAGAAAGAGAGAGAGTCAGAGGCATCTGACTTAGACGATGAGCATTTGTATATAAATATTCATTTGTTTGTGAGGCCTTCAAAATCTTGGATAGATATAGATTGAAATGAAGCGGAGGAGAGAGGCAGAGAAGACGGCGTCAGAAATCAGGTCAGCCCTTAACGAGCTGTCAACGCTAGCGGTCAACCTCAAAACTGGCGGTGCAACCGCTAGCGATCATCCTCGCTCGACTGCTCAATGTCCCGTCAAGCCTTTTCTTTCTCTTTGCAATTTGCTCATGATTCAAGTTGTTGGTAACTCTTTCTCCTAAATTTTGAAAAATATATGCTTCGACGTGTGGATCGTCTGTCCCATTTTATGTGTCATTTGTCCGTCGTTTTGGTGCGATGTTATGTGATTTATATCTTAAAATCTGAAGGATAGATGGCGATATAGCACGTGAAGTAGCATAGATATTAGTCCATTGTGGTTGCGATGCTTCATTGTTTTTGTCTAACGATTCAAAAACTATAATGCAATATTGGCTTTTACGTGTAATATTTGCACAGAAAATTTGTGGTGTTATTTCCATCAAAAAAATATTCTTTATATTTTGCAGATAAGATAGGACCAACTATGGCCGTGTTGAGACAAGACATTAATCAGAACATACAGGTAACCAAATGGAACTATATATGCACAAAATTTGTCATTTACAAAGTGTGTGCAAAACACACGCATATATCCCCTATCAAACGTCTTCATCATAAATAATCCATAGCCAAGAAATTAACAACCAACAAGGAATTAATTACAAGCCCTCTATTTTGACTTTTTCGCCTTAAAACTTACTTACTGCATTGGATGTACTTCTATTAGATTACTTCTTTCTAATGTGTTACTTAGTAATTTATTGATAATGTCATTTTCTTTAAAAGTTTATTAATCTATCACGCAAGAGCTTGCTATTTATTTCCTGATAGAATATATAAGGATAATGATGTTTGAAGCTTATTGGCTATCCAGCAGGGCTATTTCTGTCAATTCCTTGCTTCCTGAATTATTGGTTATGCAATTTTTTTCGACATTTTATTTTTTGCATTTCTTTTGTTTTTAGAGATTGAGCTTCATGAATTTTATTAGCAACTCTTTTTCCTCATTAATTTATCTTGAGTTATGTGTTTTACCAGATTTAATTATGTGTCAAATGTCATAATTAATTAGTGTCTGTTCATGTCTAGAGATTAGAGAAGTTCCATGACTCGGATCCTGCAATTTATTGGGATGTGGTTGCTATTTTAAAGAAGGAGGTCGATGAAGGCAAGGCAAAAAAAGGTCCCACCTGTAGTAAAGCCTTTGTATGGCTTACTAGGTAAATATTTTTCTATAAGCATATGGACGAAATAGCATACATTATTGATCTATTATCATCTCTTGTCATGTTTATCCTATGGCCAAGTGAAGAAGTGAACGGGTCTCTATGTCAAAACTCGATTTATTTGAACTTCCTATCAACTTTTGGCGTTCAAATAGCTAGCAGATATTTAAATTAGTTGAAACTTGAATGTTAAGATTAAACATGGGGCGGGGGAAAATGCATAAAACCCCCTTGTGGTTTCGAAAACTTGCACAAAACCCCTTTATGGTTTGATATTTGTTTAGAACCCCCTTGTGGTTTCAAAAACTATGCACAAAACCCTGCACGAAATCTCTTTTCCATCCAACTCCGTTAGAGCGTGGTCCACACTCGCTCTATGTAAGAGTTGGCTTGATTTTTGTGTACTTTTTTCTCTCTAAAAAGTCAATTTTACCCCTTAAAACTTTAGCACAAAACCCCCTTGTGATTTGGAAACCTGCACAGAACCCCCTTGTGGTTTGAAAAACCCTGCACGGAATCCCTATTTTAATTTATAGTTTATTAAAAAATATACGTAATTATTCTTATTTGTCTTATAAATTCAAACAAAATTATGTTTTAATTTGTTTAAAATAAAATATATTTTTTAAAATTTAAACAATATATATATATATATATAGAGAGAGAGATAGTGAAGTAAGGGCATTATAGTCACTTAATAAAAAAACTAATGGAGTTACAAGAATCTTATTGGAAGGGATTTTATGCAGAGTTAATGAAACCACGAGGGGATTCTAAGCAGTTTACAAACTACAAGGGGGTTTTGTGCAGGTTTTTGAAACCACATGGGGGTTTTAGGTTGATAGCCCCATGGGGTGCGATGATGATTCTTAAATTGTCCCTTAATAGCTTAAGCTTTAAGAGGTGATCGGAGTTTCTTGTTTTATAGAACTTTTTCAAAGTCCCTTCACCTGCACGGAATGATGCATGACATTTTTATAGCAAATAGATGATGGTGGAATCTGAACATCTGAACTATTTTCAGTCATATACTTAAAAAAAAAAAAAAAAATCAAATCTCTTCTCATCTAAAATTTAGCTTTTAAAGATGATCGGCATTTATTGTCTTCTATATATTTTCGAACAATGAGATTAATATACATGCATGTGTATATATATATTTTTTTTCTATATTTACACGTAATCTTTGCCCTGTGTGCAGGTCTCTTGATTTCACTCTAGCTTTGCTGCAATTACTAGTGAAGGATTTTGGGAGAAATATGGAACAGGCAGTTGAAGAGTCTTATAACAACACTTTGAAACCGTGGCATGGATGGATTTCTTCGGCAGCATATAGAGTAACCACTAACCTCCATATTCCTATATACATTTCTTCTTCTCTCTTTTCTTTTTCCTTAACCAATTATGCATAAGCCTCAAATTTTGCGAATCGTTTGAAGAACTGCGTCTTATAAAGATATAGTTATAATAATTCAATTTTTGATTAATTGATATTCCAGATGATTATCTAATTAGGTTCTAGAGCTTACGAGTTTCTCTCTTCCTTTTTAAGGTGGCTCTAAAATTGGTCCCGGATAGCCATACTTTAGTTAATATTCTCAAGGCCAAAGATGAAGATTATGATATGCTCAAAGAAGAACTGCAAAGCCTGATCTCATTACTCGTGCCTGTATTACAACAGAATAACGATATTCTGGTGAGTCACAAATAAGATGTAGTTACAATTTAATGTAATTTTTCATTAAATAACTGATACAAGAACTGGCATCTAATTAAGTTATATTTTTATTTTAAAAAAACTTGTGCTTCATCCTGCAGAGAACATATGGATTGGACAAATTGAAGTCTACATAACCTGATCATAGAGGTATCTAGAAAGGCAAAACATTTAATGTACATAATTCCTTTTTTTTTGTTAGTTATATTAAGCTTCATGTGTGATGAAACATAGAGCCGTACCTTGTACATTGGAAATTTTTTACGCTTAACAAATGAACTACGTTGTAACTTTTATCCAATAACCATACCGTAATCATGAGCATATTATACGAACTTCATGATTATCTATGTTTTAACACCTAATGTAATTTGCAGCATTGTAAGAGACTGTTGTACATAGTTCCTGATCGTGTCATATCATATGTACATGTCTATCTAATTTTTGTGCTTGTTTCGACTGTTTTTGCTCAGGAACGAATGTCCATATATATTTTCCTCGACATGGTTATTCTCTTGTGATCTTTTGGCCTTTGAATCCTGGATTTTGAGTAACATGCTATGGTAATCAAGTTCTTTGGATTAAATTGCAGAAATATATACATGCGTAGCAAAGAGCAATAATAGCCGAAGCAAAATTGACCCAAGTACAACCAATATTTGTTTTTGGGTTCTTCGTTTAACATCAAGATATGAAGATTTTCTTTTTTTATCAGCAAATTATAAAAGTTGTTTTGTTAAATCATAGAGTTAAAAAGTACTCCGTGATTGAGTTACAAGCAGGAATTGCTTAACCTAACGTCCTAACCTATGCTGATTATGCCTATCCACGAACAAAAAAAGAAGTGACTTTATGGAGTTTTCACTTAGTAACCTTATATTATATATATGGTGCAAATCATAGATTGAGCTAAAGTAATTTTAGGTTAAGGATATCAGGAAATAATCAGAGTTCAACTTTTTAGTATTATCTTTATCTAAGATCAGTGATAATTTAATAAATCTTGTTATAATATTTCTTATTTATTAAATATAATGTAATATTTAATTGGGTACATGCAAAGTTGCAAACATAGCTTAATTATGTTGTATTGTTGGACCGACATTCGAGAGAACTGTGGGATATACACAAATTAATGAAGTTAATTGATTGTTGGGCTTTCAGGGCTCCGGCCCATATATGTTGAAACAAAGATCATATTGCAGGACAGGATACTATTGACCCCATGATTTTTTATTTTTTTTTGGGTAATAAAATGAAAGAACAACTCTCAAGCTACATCTGAGTCCAAAACGGATACAATAGAAACAGGCGGAGACAATAGCATGATATCATTGCCCTCCCCATTAATCTGCAGTTTTTCAATCGCATCTGCAAGGCGATTCTTCGATCTCGCAATCCATTTAAACTTGTGGTCCCATGATTTCTGCATGAGCAACCGGCATTCTTTAATCTTCATCTTCAAAGGGTGGCCTCCAATATCACCTTGCTTAATAAGTGAAAAAGTTTCGAACGAGTCTGTTTCAATTTCAATCCGTCTAATCCGTTTTTTCCAAGCAATTGATATACCAAGTCGAATGGCTTCCACTCCAGATTCCAATACCGTTGGTTGTGCGATTTTGCTATTGACCCCATGCTCTATTGCTCTTATAAAATCACATGCTCGAAGTTCTTTATTTCCTTTGTAATTTTCGGTTAAGGTTTATTTAGCTAGATACTGTAATATTTAATGTCTATTTGTTTCGGTTAGTAATTCTTTGTTCATTTTTATTTCTTTGTTTTACAATGCAATTATTATTAACAATTCCAAATTTTTTGACATGTTTAAAAAAGGTTCAAATTTTTTTTTTTTATTAAAATGGATGCGTAAAATTCTTTTATACTTTGTTTTCACGTAATCTAAAGTTAAAACATTTTTGATTTTTGAGAAAATAATAATAAGCTTTAATCCATGAAATGGAATCGCGTTCATTATTGATTAAAAATGTGATGATTATTTGTCAACATTATAACTCGATATGTTATTGGTAGGTATCACTCCACATTGTATCAGATAGTTTTAAACATTCAATATTGCTCCAATTCATGTGGTGCCCTCCACTTTTCTGATAGCGATTCGATTATTGAACTGACTTTCAACATTATCTTTTCATAACCGAGACGTTAGCTTAGTAATTTATATCTCTCCATTACAAGCGCACTCATTTGCCATAACATAAAATCAAATGGATTACTTTTTTAACTAGCTAATCAACGATACGAAACGGAGAAATCAATTGCAAATTGAAAGAAACTTAATTGGTCTCCTCTTTCGCGGACTTGCTTCAGAAATTATGAACTTCCATTGTAAGCACGATCGATTTATGTAGAATGCAAATAAATATAACTTGATAAGGACGTGTAATATTGGACATTAAAGTTCAAAGAGTTTTTTCACATTGCCTCTCTCACATTCGTCTTCGCCGTTGACCAGAACAGAAGTAGTAACGCATTTGATGATGCACACGTTCCAAGTCCCATAAATAATTAAATATGTTGATTAATTTCAGACAAAGTTGGTAGGTGGGAATTTTTTATACTCCAAAAAAGTCAAGAATCGATTTCACCTACCAATCCACTTGTTGAGCACTCGGGTTCCAGACCTAACCCCTAATGACTACGAGGAGGCTGCTTGGATTTTTAAGCAAAACATATTTACTAGGACTCAAATAATTTGATGAGGTGTGGATGTTCCTGTCATAAAGGATTTTATGGCATGTCGCTGTGGATTATGAAAATATAATTTTTGTTCGAACAAAAATTAATATATTCGGACGAATGTGTGTCCGATCAATTGTATTAACAAAAGTTGGTTTCTACATTTTTCTTCTTCTACTTCTTGAGCTAATTAAGTTTGATTACCATCATAAAGATTCCATGCTTCTATAGAGTTCCTTTCTCGTTAATGAAAATTGTTGTCAGACAATTTATGCTTTAATAAAAATAAAAATTGGTGATATTTATTTGGCTTCGACATGCAGCATGATTCATTTTTAGTGGACAATTAAGTTAGAGGAGTTGAGCATTATTCAAATGCTAATCTCTAACAGAAAGGGATATGAGTTTGACTATGCGCGCAACTCCTAAATATTGCACTAGTGAATGCTGTTCTTGAAACAAATATCTCAGAATGAATATAAGTTATAACTTTTATTTTTAGCATTACAATATTCAATATTCACACGCATATATGTGTAGATTGACCAGTTCCAAAAGTAACTCTTAGGTTAGATATATATAATAAATATAGTTAAAACTAACTTCACATACCTAACCCAGTTGACCTTAAAATTTAGTTTCTAAACCTCATATGGACATCAATCACCCAAATGAATTCACATCTCAAAACTTTTATGTAAAATAATGTGTCATTTTACGTGAGACACTAATATTTATATCTAATGTAATTATTATAGGCATAAGTGTGAAACTACTTGTCCTAGCTACATCTCTTTTTTACAACGTGATGATGGAAAATTTGTCTTTTCAGAAATGCTAAGCTTAAATATAAAGAATTATCACAATTCAACCATAATATCACTAGTCTTAATTTTGTTCAACTTTTATAATATGTTTTTTAGTTTAACTTTCTAATCATAATTTTAAACATTGTGATGAAATTGAAGAAAATCGAGGAATTTTATTAATTTGGAGTTAAATCGAAATAAATCCTCCTATTTACACTTCATTTTTCTGAGAAAATAAACTCTTTTCCAACAAAAAGTTTACCAGATATACTTTGCACAGATAAAAAAGACTAGAATACATCTTTTCGTTTTCAATCGGTAAGTGACACGTTGCAAAAAGAAGTATATACCACAAATTTAACAATTATATAAATACCCTGATTCTAAAGTAAAACTATAAATACTTATTCTCTTAACTACTCATAGTCGCATGCAATAAAATACATTAATTCAAGCCTAAACTTCCGAGTATGTCCCAGGAAATAATTGAATTAAATTCATTCAACCCTACAACAACCTTAAAATAATTAATAGATAGAACCGCAATCCAAGAACCAAAAAAAAGAAAACAATTCCCACTTGAACAAATCAAACAATGCTCCTGCCAAGAAAGAAGAATCGGACCAAACCCACACACACAAACACACACTTCAACTACCTATCATCATCACCATCATAAAAAAAACACTTCAACTTCAACTACCCACTTCTCACCACTTTTTCTTTTAAACATTTTTTTAAACAATTTCACCATTTTTTAAACATATAAAAAAAACCATGTATATATATATATACACATGCACATAACTCACCCTCTATAGCTCCATAGTCAAACAAACACAAACATGTCTCTCCCTCTCATCACCACCCTCTCTCTCCTCACCCTCCTCATCTCCTACAAACTCTTCCAGCGCTTCCGCTACAAGCTCCCGCCCGGCCCACGCCCCTGGCCCATCGTCGGCAACCTCTACGACCTCAAGCCCGTCCTCGTCCGCTGCTTCACGGACTGGTCCAAACTCTACGGCCCAATATTCTCGGTCTACTTCGGGTCCCACCTCAGCATCGTCGTGAACTCCGCTGCTCTGGCCAAGGAAGTTCTCAAGGACAACGATCAGCAGCTGGCCTATAGGAACAGGACACGTCAGATTGCCAAGTTTAGCAAGAATGGGATGGACCTCATTTGGTCCGACTATGGGCCTCATTATGTCAAAGTGAGGAAGCTGTGCACGCTCGAGCTGTTTTCGATGAAGAGGATCGACGCGTTGAGGCCCATTAGAGAGGACGAGGTTACGGCCATGGTTGAGTCCATTTACAAGGACTCTCTTAAGCCTGGTAATGATTTTTTTTTTAATTATGTGTTTTTGATGCATATATCTTGTTAGATTAGAGGTTAGGACAAAAATCTTATAATTGTTTGATGTTGGCCGGGGGTTTTACTTTTGTTGATGAAGATGAAAAAAGGCGTTGACCGAGTCGTTATGGGATCTTATATGTCACTGTTAGATTTATGGCACGTGTAATGATATAATATAAATATGTAAATGTTTATTATCAAACCATCCACGATCGCTTACTGCTAGTGACATAAATCTATCGACGACAGAAATTGGCACAATATTGAAGATATAATTTATGGACTGCCTTGGAATAGCGGAAGGGATCTGAATTTTATCTCTTTTGGAATTTGTTTTCACTGTTAGTTGATATTATATCTTAGGAAGCTCCTCATCCATCTTCGTCATATTGAAATAGAAAAAGGATTATCTGTTGTTGCTTAAATTTTGATTGTGCTATGAATGTGCTTGTGCTACTTAATTCTACTGCTAATGTGTGTTTTTACTAATGAATTATGGCAGAGAATCAGGGCAAGGCTTTGGTGTTGCGTGAATACTTGGGAATGATGGCGTTTTTGCACATAACGAGATTGAGTTTTGGGAAGAGGTTCATGGATTCGGAAGGGAATGTTGATGCACAGGGGCAGGAGTTGAAAGCAATTCTAAACAATGGAATTAAGTTGGGTATGAGGAAGTCCTTTGCGGAATTTATCCCATGGCTTCGGTTCGTATTCAGAGCAGACAACCAGGCACTTGAGGAGCATGATTCTATGGCTGATAGCTTCACCAAGAAAATCATGCAAGAACACACTCTTGCGCGCCAAAAAACAGGGAACACCAAGAGCCATTTTGTTGATGCGTTGCTATCTCTTCAGAAAGAATACGACCTTAGTGAAGACACCGTTATTGGTCTTCTTTGGGTAAGTAGAACCTTAACTCTTTCTACTTAGTTTTATGAATCTTTCCATAAACACAAAAGGTTTATACATGTAAGTGGAACATAGAGGAAAATTTTAATTAATGATATCAGAAATTTCCTAAGACAAATGATAGATTTTCGTGTATAACAATAATCCACTCCTTATAAAGTCTTCTAAGGAGAATATAGGGACTTCTAACTTCTACACTAAATAGGCTGGTTAGCAGCTTTTGATATACAAATCATTAAACGTTTGTATCAATTTCTTGTGCAGGACATGATCTCTGCAGGCATGGACACCACCACCATCACAGTGGAATGGGCATTGGCTGAAATGGTCAGAAACCCAAGAGTACAAAAGAAGATTCAAGAAGAACTCGACCGTGTTGTAGGCAGCGATCGCGTAATGACAGAAGCCGATATCCCCAATCTCCCTTACTTACAATTCGCGACCAAAGAATGCTTTAGAATGCACCCTCCAACTCCATTATCTCTACCTCATAAAGCCAGTACCAACGTCAAGATTGGCGGCTACGACATTCCTAAAGGAGCCACCGTGAGCGTCAATGTGTGGGCCCTTGGTCGAGACCCGGCCGTGTGGAAAGATCCCCTTGAATTCAGACCCGAGCGGTTCCAAGAAGAGGATATTGACATGAAGGGAACAGATTATCGGCTACTTCCGTTTGGTTCCGGTAGGCGTATCTGCCCCGGTGCACAACTTGCTATAAACTTGGTGAGCTCAATGTTGGGACACTTGTTGCACAATTTCAGTTGGGCGCCACCCCCCGGAGTGAAGCCTGAAGATATGGACATGATGGAGCAACCTGGAGTGGTTACGTACATGGGAACACCGCTAAAAGCGGTTCCTACTCCGAGGTTGTCTGCTGACTTGTTCAAGCGCGTGGCTGTCGGAAATGTATGAGAATCTTGTGTTACAAAGCAAACTTCTTGTGTTCTTTGCATCCAACTTCATACTTTCTATGTTTCTGTTGATTCTTTTTCTGTTAGGTGCAATTCTTGAGGTTGTATCTACTGTACTTTTGGATTTTGAAGCAAAATATGTCCATTGCAAGCTCTTCTGCTATTGACGAATTAGTAGTGGGAATCACATCTTTTCTTTAAGGGATATGATGGCATATCAATTAGCTTATATATTTCAAAATTTATTGAATGCAAGACATAGCCTCTTCCCCATTTATTTTCATTAAAATTATGTATACACTTTGCTGTCTCTTGCTATAATTGTAGCATCGAATTTTTAACCTCTAAAATAAGCACGCGCTGAAGAGAAAGCAATTCACAACCCAAAAATTGTAGTAATCAGGCAAGAACTTCGACGAAATAAGTAAAAGTTGAAAATATCTCCACAAGCAAATAGAATATGGCTAAATTAAAGAAGGGGAAATTGTGGCAAACCCCAAAGGCCCAAACTATGGGTGTTTTTGTATTGTGCCCCTGAGTTATGAAAATGTGCATGTGTCTTTCAACCTATCGATTTTTGTGTGATATACTCCTAATGCCAAATATCTCAGATGTTGTTTGTGTAATTTTTATAAGCAAATACGTACCTCCTGCAAAAAAGTAGTAAATACCATATATTGCTCTAAATTGATCTGCATTTCCGGAACCTAAAACTGATAGCAAAATTCAATGTCTTATTATACTTATTTATGCTTAACAACTTAATGGGTTAACGCCCAACATTCTTCAAATTAAAGTGTGTATACATTATAACATTTTTATAAGAAGAACACGAAAATATTACTTTTATATCAGTAAAAACAAAAAATATTATTTCCATAACGTTTCCAAAAAATTCTCAAAATTCTCAAATAATCAATATAGAATTTCAATATTTAGTTGTTAAAATAAATTTAATGTAGGATTTTAATTCATGAGAATTGTTAGTTATATAGATTAAGTAAACTAAAATTGTTTTAACAACATTTTATTTGCTAATTTTTGTATTTTACAAGTAGCTACTAATAAAAATCAGACATTGCTATTTGTCAATAAATATAACACATGGGTATTAAGTTCTGGATACAAACTAAAGTCGTAATGAAGAAACACGATTTTAGAAATTTTGAATCTTCTTCTCACTATAAGCGAACTGGACACTCCTTTATTCTGAAATTGATGTTGCAGGCGCAGAGGATTATGGTCTGCGGAGCGAGCGATTATCTACTCGCCATGGCGTCTCTGGTGAATTTCTACTTTGTATTATAACCTATTTATTTATGTGATAATGCTGTAACCTAATTTTTTGAGCCAAACATTTCACATCTCTGTTTTTGATACACGTGGAAGAATTTTGACGAGTATGCTCACCAATCACGCTGTTAAACAAGCATTTCGCCAATTGATTGTATCGATCGTCAACTATTTGTAGATGTTAGTGTTATTGTGCATCAGCTGTGTTTATTATATGTTATTTTGTTGTATGAATATGATCTTTTTTAATTTTTGTGTGCTTGTTTTGTGGTTTTCTTTTTCAATTTGCGCAATGTGGTTTATGAAGTGAGCTGGATCACTTGGGGATATATAGATATTATAGATTGTTTTGATTTCTATTAGGGTGGAAACCTTGCATATAAAAAAACACGCATTTAAGAAATTTACGTTAGGGATAGGTCTCGTAATTTTGGTCCTGTAATTAGATGACTTGGTTCGATTTTTTCATGCCCGCGATTATCTACTTCGAGTCTTTGACAAACTTGTGTTCATGATCCGATGATGCGTGGTTTGTATTCAACATTGTATTAAATAAATTCCTGGTTTTCCTACTCTATATCTCTTGATTTTGGAAGGAAGACAGCAGTAAGTTCATCCCCTATTAATGTATGTTACTCCAACTGGTGAAAAGTTTAAAGAATATTAGGGAAAATGATTCAGAAATTCTTTGGCACGTGATGCATTATTCGTCTTTCCTTCAGAGTTAGTGCCATTTCTTTTAAGCTCACAAAGTAGGTCAGGGAAGAAAAAAGAAGAAGAAATGTAAGTTACGATTAGTATGTTGCAATCACGGTGCTGTTCCGGCTTTGCAATTGGCTACTTGTGGTGATTGGAAATATTTAAATAGCTAAAGATAAACTATGCTTTGGTTTGATACACTGAATATCATAGTTAACAGCTGTAATCTGCTACCAGCTGTTGTGCGCTTCTCTGACATTAATATCTGCTAATTGGCATTTTTATTTCAATGAAGGATAAAAAGTATGCCATGCATGCTCAAGCTGCAACTGACAAATACTTATATACAAACAGTTAGCAAGTGCAAGGCATTTGATAAGATCAGCTATGTTTGTTTCCAACCATCAGCCGCAAATTTTGATTGGGATACATTGCCTGTTTTCTTCTTTTGCGTTCAGTTGGGGGGAGGGGGTCTTGCTGATTTTTCTGTCATGGTAGCTGTTTTTGTCATGGGAAACCTGTACAGAGGTTGTCGTAGCTTGTCGACAACAGTCTTGTTTAAGTATATTTGTTGAAAATTAAGTGAACACTCTATTCCACACCCCTCTATTATTGTTTCAGATTCTTTGTTCACCATTATATAACTAAGAAATTATCAAGAAAAACTATATGCTTAATATTTTTCCGTCCTAATCTCAATAAGCTGCATTGCTTTATATGACTGCTTTTTCTTTGCACATGTTTTGTCTGTGGTCCACTTGTCTAAATTTCTATTTGGTTATTATTAACTGTAAGCCAATTTTAATTTGGTCACTTTCTTGCTGATAGAATTCGTGGATTGTTCTGATGCCTAAATACTTACTATTGATTTTACAGTTTGTTTGAACTCCCTTTCTGCCTTTGAGGTGAAACGGAAATGGTTGCTTCACAAACAGGTAGTTTTTGGTGATGGCTAATAAATAAAACATAACAACCATGCTGTTCTCCAGAAACTTACTGCCAGTCATATTAGATTAACATTCAACTTTTTTCAAAATTTTCAGTTGAGCAATATTTATTACGATACCAAGAACAATATAAGGGCAGCTCCAAGGATTGCATGTTCTATTGAGTCAACAAGAATGGAGCATTCTTTACAGGTCACGGCTATGGATGAACATGTAGGATGTTGTGAGCTTAATCAATATCTTGTGTCCAGAAATTACAGGAGACCCGATTTTATTTGTTCTGAGATTAATGTGAAATGTAATGGGGTGAATGTGAATACTCAGATGGAAGGCCTGACTCCACAAACCAGAAAGGTGAGACCAATTTTTATGGTTGAAATTGTTTAAAAGAGGAATCTATGCTAGAGCATGGAATAATGTGTATATTCCCTTTTCTGTTTTGGTATTTCAAAGATATTGAAGTTCTGCTGAGAGCATGGACTTATTGCTATAGGTTTGCAGTATCTTTAAATGGCCTAGCCTATGAGTTATTGATACTTTATAATTCATATGTCCAGATTCAGAAAACATCCTAGGATATATGCTAGAATTCATCAGTCAGTTTATAGATTTAGGGACCATGTTAAACTTTTGGAACAAAAATCATTAACTGCTAAAGAAATAAATCATTTGCAGAAGCTGTTTAGAGTCTTGGGATTTTGACATTAGATTTCTTACGTTCCTATTTATTGTTGTTAACATATTAATTGGGATTGATATCACAGTCGAACCTCGCATTAAAAGGCAAACAATTTTTTCATATAGAAGGCACTATATAGATGCTAAAACACTAGAGCTTCAGAAAAAAGAAAAACTAATTGAGATCCATTACCCGTGGAAAAATAACAATTAGATTCAATTCAAGAGATATTATATTCAATCTTATTCAAGTTATGAGGGACTTAACTAATATCATATGTTAAGATGTCGTAATTTGTGGGTAGATAAAGACTGGAAAATCATAGCAGTTCTGATATGTAATCTTACTCAATTTATATGAAATTGGCTACTATCTCATCTTATGAATTTCAAAATAATGTTAGATGGCATAACTTCCTATGTGAGTATGATGGATTACTTTTAAAAGCACAAAGGCTGCCTGTCACTGACACAAAGTAGTTAGATTTCTTTTAAAGCACACAAACAAAATTAACCGGGCATTTGGATAAGGATGTAAAGAACAAGAAAACAAAAGTCATGTCTTTTTCTTATTTAATCTTATATAACTGAAATTCTATTTTCCTCATTATTTAACTCAAGTATAAAGAAAGCATGGCTACGTATATTAGATGCTATATATGACAAACATATGAAGTCGTAAATCTATTTAAAATAAGAGGTAACTACAGTGCAAGTACGGAAGTGTACGGATTCGATAAAGCTGTTGAGTTCATTAGACGAATTGTACAAAGGTTTTTTTAAAGTACATATTTGCATCATAACCTGTTGAAACTAAGAAAATTATCATTATAGAAAGGAAATGTATTGCATATGTAATCCTTCTGTGGCTTGGTCCAAGTTGAATTCTTATATTGTACTATTTAGGATAGTTTCCTGTGCTTATATTGCAGTTACCTTGTGTATTTCATTCATGCATTTGAGATTATTGTGTTTGTATAGAAACATTCAAAGAGAATTTGTGTAATATGAGCATGAGATTGCATTACTTCCACATGTAAAAGGTCACTTTTACTATATGCCTTAGCTATAAAGTGAGAACGTTTGGTTGGATTGTAAATGTTAATGAAGAATCTCTTGAAGCCCACTGACAATCTTTTACTGTTGTTCAGTACTTCCCTTCTTCTTCTTATCCAGACAATAGTCAACTGACTAGACTTTCAACCTTAATTAAGAAGAGATAAGAGATAGGTATAAACTTAATTGGATTTCTGTAATATAAGGAATAAACTTGATGACATTCTAATCTTTTGAGTTCTCTAGTCCAAACTCTGGCTTGGACTCTATTAAATTTTTCCTTCTTACAAGTGCAATCTGATTTGCAATGTGCATTAGTGTCCGTCCTCACGCTATAAATACACAAGTTGTTGTCTCTCAATAAATCACTTCATTTGACTTAAAAATACTTGTACAATACTTCTTCCATGGAGTCTCCTAGACCGAAAGCTAATAGTGTAGCCATGCCCAATTCCTCAAGCAAAAATGATGAGGAAGAGAATCATGCCTCAAATCCTGAACTCAACTCATCTAGTCCAGTGGTGGCAATCTCTCCCATTATTCCTAGGGCACAAGAGCCTTTGGAAGATTTGCATGTCGCAAATGCTAATGAGGTCCGTGATTACGGATGCAAATATTGCGATAAGAGATTCAGTAACAAGCAGGCACTTGGGGGGCACCAAAACGCCCACAAAACTGAGCGTGCCATGGAAAAAAATGCAAATGAATTGCGACAGAATCAGTTTGCATACCTTTCCGGTGCATCATATTCTATGATGGCTCCCCATCCTACTTTTCCTGGTCCCTTCAATTATAGGGCTATGATTAACAGGCCTTATCAGTCACAACATCCTGTGCACCACAGGGTGCACATTGGTCATTATGCCCGCCCACTGCTGCCAATGGCAGCTGTCCCTTATGCTCGCCGTGCCCTTTACCCTGGATGGAATGTGCACAGAGTTTCTCAATACATGGCACCATCATTCCACGCGCAGTACGATTCTGGATTTGCGCCAGTAGGAATGGGCAATTCAAGTGCACGGCCTGTTTCCGGGGCTCATCCAAATTTCACAAATTCAGGTCTTATTCCTGGCAGAAATCCTGGAGGCCAAAATAATCAGATGAACAATCCACAAAATCAGGAGCAGGACGATTCCGACCTAGATTTATCTCTCAGGCTCTGATGAAGTCATTGCCTTGTTAATTTATGTAGTCTGGTTGTAATCAGTGGCCTGAGATCTCATATCATGTTTTGCTGTGAATATCTGATGTTTAATTGCTCTTAATTCCAGTTCATGGTTATAAACTTTAGTGTTCCTGCACCCCTTTTCTCCATTTTATATTATGGTCTTGTTTCATTTATCTCCTTAAGTTTTTTACTTGAAATAGTAGGAGTATTTTGCTTATTTAGTTTATATGTGTTGGAGAAGAAGATGTTACATACGAGACACCACTGAATTGCAATAGTAGAATTGTAAATTTAAACTCTGAGGTAAATCTAGTTAAATATCTCTCTTAATATGAACATGGGTTACACATAATAGGACATTTTTTCGGGTTGGAAACCTTTTATTTTCTTTTGTATGTTAGCATTAAATGAAAACAACATAGGGAATTGCACTTAAAAGTTAAAACTAACGACTTACAAACTAATTTACTTTCAGTTTGCCAATAGTAACGGAAGTTAGGCTCATAATTAAGTCGACCGGATTTAGTAATTGACAGCTTGATTTTATTTTTATTTTATTTTTATTAATGTTCTAGCAAATATTTATTACTAATTCTGAAAATTAACAAAATCGCAGGCTAAGTTGCATGCTTCAAAATGCTCTAAGCCACGCAATCTGATGCACACTTGAAAAATATGGTTAGTTACATTCTGTATCTTGTGATACATATGTTATCAGGGTAATAGTTTGGAAATAAATATTGAGTTTCTTGTTAATTTCAGCCCGATTAACTGGTTTGGGATCTAATTCTTTCACGCACAGAGAGATTACGTGTGTAATTTTTTGAATTTGATGTTATTTGCTGAAAGAGGAGATGAGAGACAACTCATTGAAGATCACGAAACAACTATGCGTTTTTGTTTCAATTCTATTAGGTTGGAAACCTTGCACATAATCTTCACATTCAAGACACTCACATTAGGGGTATGTCTTGTTTTCTCCCCGTATATTCCTGTAATTAGATGACTTGGTTCATCTTTTCATGCCTGTGATTGTCCACTTTGAGTCGTTGACAAGCTTGTATTCCTGATTTGATGATACGCTGTTTATATTCAACATTGTACTAAACAAGTTCCTATTTTTGGTAATCTATATCTTTTGATTTTAGAAAGAAGACGGCAGTAAGTTGATCCCCCTCTATTGTATACTCCAACTGGTAAAGTTTTAAGTAGTACTAGGAAAGATGATTCAGAAATTCTCTGACTCGTGATGCATTGTTCGTATTCCCTTCAGAGTAGTGCCATTTCTTTGAAGGCCATAAAGTAGGTTAGAGGGGAATGAAGAAAAGTAAGTTATAATTAATATGTTGCAATCACGGTACTGTTCTGGCTTTGCGCTTAGCTAGTTGTGGTGATTGGAAAGATTTAAGTTGCTAAAGAAAAATTATGGATTAGTTTGATGCCCTGGATCTCATAGTTACAGTCATTCGTCTACAAACTATTCTACGCTTTTCTGCTTCACGACTAATTGGTATTTTTATTTCACTGAAGGGTAAAAGGTATGCGATGCGTGGTCTGGCTGCAACAAACAAAGACTTCTATTCAAACAGTAAGAAAGCTCAAGGCATTTGCTAAGATCGGCGATGTTTGTTTCCAACATCACTGACAAATTTTGATCCAGATACATTACCTATTTTCTTCTTTTGCATTCAGTGTGTGTGTGTGTGGGGGGGGGGGGGGTCTTGGTGATTTTTCTGTCGTGATAGCTGTTTTGTCCTGCGAAACCTGTTCAGAAGTTTCCGTAGCTTGTTGACAACAATCTGGTTTTAGTATATTTGGTCAAGATTAAATATAAGACCCTATTCCACGTCCCATTATTATTGTTTGAGATTATTTTTTCACCGCTATATAATTAAGACAATATTTTTAAAAAATATCTTAACTTCTTATGCTCAAAGCTGTGTTTGTTTATATGACTGCTTCTTCTTTGCTTGCGCATATTTTGTCTATGCTCAGCTTGTCTATATTTCTATTTTGTTATCATGAACTTTAAGCCAATTTCAAGTTGGTCACTTTCTTGCTGATAGAATTCATGGATTGTTCTGATACCTAACTACTTTCTATTGATTTGGTGGCTTACAGTTTGTTTGAACTCCCTTTCTGCCTTTGAGGTGAAACGGAAATGGTTGCTTCACAAGCAGGTAGTTTTTGTCGATGACTAATAGATACAACCATATAAAGCATGCTGTGCTCCATAAACTCAATGCCAGTCATATGATATTATACAATAATTTTTTTCATAACTGTCAGTGGAACAATATTCATGATTATTACAACACCATAAACAATAAAAATGCAGCTCCAAGAGGGATTACATGTTCTATTGAGTCGACAATAATGTATAATTTTTTCCAGGTAATGGCCAGTGATGAACATGTGGTGTGTTGTGAGCTTAAATAAGATCTTGTGTCCAGAAGTTACTGGAGACCGGATTTTATATGTTCTAAGATTGAAATGAAATGTTATCGGGTGGATGTACTTTGATGGAAGACCAGACTCCGAAAACCAGAAGGGTGAGATAAAATTTTGTGGTTGAACTTCTTAAAAGCGGAATCATATTCTCTTTTCTGTTTTGGTATTGCAAAGATATTGACGTTCTGCTAAGAGCGTGGGCAAATTGCTGCAACTTTGCAGCAACTTAAATTGGCCTATGGGTTATTGATACTTCATAATTCATATGTCAAGATTCAGAAAAACATCCTAAGATCTATGCTAGAATTCATCCGGGCAGTTTATAGATTTAGGTACCTTGTTGAGCGTTTGGAACATAAATCATTAACGGTTAAATAAATAAATCATTTACATAAGATGTTTAGAGTCTTGGGATTCTGATGTAAGCTTTCTTACATTCCTATATATTTTTATTACCTTATTGCATTGGTATCACAGTGAAACCTCGTATTAAGAGCCAAATAAATTTCTCATATAAAAGGCACTACATAGATGTTAAAACACTAGGGCTTCAGATAAATGAAACTAAAGATGCATAACCTGTTTATCAATAAAGATTGAAAATAATGACCATTGGATTCAATTTACCAAATGTGATACACAGTTTTATTCAAATTGTAATGTGATTTGATTAATATCTTATGTTTTTCTCAGGAAAATGAAATCAATAAGAAATAGTGATTTGTGGATAGATAAAGACTGGAAAATGATAGCAGATCTGATATGTAATCTTGAAGATTGCATGAATTGCTCTGTAATTATGATAGAATACTTTTATAGCACAAAGGCGAAATTCATCGGTCCTGAAAGGAAGTAAGTAGGTAGATTTCATTATAAGCACGCAAAAAGAATTCACCTGCCATTAGAACAAAGTATGTTAAAACAAGAATACAAAAGTCATTTGTCTGTTTTTCTCATTTTATCTTAAATGAGTGAATTCTATTTTTCTCTATATTTTACTTAAGTGTTTAGAAAGCCAGGGTACATATTTTAAATGCTATATATGACAATCATATTAAGCTGTCAATCTATTTAAAATAAGAGATAAGTACGGTGCAACTATGGAAGTGTATGGATTCGATAACGATGTGGAGTTCACTAGTAAGGAGTGTACCAAGGTCGTTTTAAAGTATATATATGCAGCATAACCTGTGAAATTAAGAAAAATAATCATTATTTAACGGAAATATATTGCATATGTAATCCTACTGTGGCTTGGTTGACATTGAATGCTTATATTGTACTATCTATGATAGTTTCCTGTATTTATATTACACTTACCTTGTCTATATTATTCATGCATTTGAATTGAACATATTTGTGTCTAAACATTCAAAGAGAATTTGTGTAATATATGCGTGAGCTTGCATTAATTTCACTTGTTAAAGGTCATTGTTACTATATGCCTTAGATATAAAGAGAGAAAGTTAGGTCTGTTGTGAGTATGTTATAATGAAAACTCTCTTCAAGCCTACCAGCAATCTTCACTGTGGTTCAGTACTTCCCTTCTTTTTCTCATCCATACAGTGGTCAACTGGCTAAACATCCAACCTTCATTACGAAAAGATAAGAGCTAGGCATAAACTTAGTTGTATTTTATATGTGTTTCTGGCATATAAGGAATATTCTTTTGAGTTTTCTAGTCCAAACTCTGGCTTGTGTTGTCTTTATATATTTCCTTCTTAGAAGAACGCAATCTAAGTTGCAATGTGCATTACTGTCCATCCTCGCGCTATAAATACACAAGTTGTTGTCTCTTGAGACATTTGACTTAAAACTACTTATACAATACCTTCTCCATGGAGTCTCGTAGTCCCAAATCTAGTAGTATAGCCATCCGATTCATCAAACAAAAATGATGAGGAAGAAAATCATGCCTCAAATCCTGAACTCAACTCATATAGTTCACCGGTGGCAATCCCTCCAATTGTTCCTAAATCCTAGGGCACAAGAGCCTTTTGAAGATTTGCATGTCGCAAATGTTAATGAGGTTCGTGATTACAGATGGAAATATTGCGATAAGAGATTCAGTAACAAGGAGGCACTAGGTGGACACCAAGATTCTCACAAAACTGAGCGTGCCATGGAAGAAAATGCACGTGAATTGCGACAGAATCAGTTCGCATACCTTCGCGATGCATCATATACTGTGATGACTTTGCATCCTAACTTTCCTGGTCCCTTCAACTATAGGGCTATGATTAATAGGCCTTATCTGTGGCAACAGCCTGTACAGCACCGGATGCATGTTGGTCATTATACTCGCCCACAGCTGCCAATGGCGGCTCACCCTTTACTATGGAGGGAATGTGCAAATGCCCTGAGTTCCTCAGTATATGGCGCCACCATTGCATGTGCAGTACAATCCTGGATTTGTGCCAGTTGAAATGGGCTATTCAAGTGCACAGCCTCTTTCCGAGGCTTATTCCTGAGAGCCAAAATAACAATCAGATAAAAAATCCACCAAGTCAGGAAGATAAAGATTCAGACCTGGATTTAACCTCAAGCTTTGATAAATTAATTGCCTTGTTAATTTAGGTAGTCTGGTTGTTATCAGTGGCCTGAGATATCGTATCACGTTTCACTGTGAGTTTAATCTAATGTTTTAATTGCTTTTAAGTTCAGTTCATGGTAATAAACTTTAGCGTTCCTGCACCTCCCTTCTCCATTTTATATTATTTTTCATGTTATCTCCTTGAGTTTTTTTACTAGGAATAGTAAGATTATTTTGCTAATTTAGTTCATATTCGTTGGAGAAGATGATGTTTCGTACGAGCCACCACTGAAGTGCAATAGTAGAATAGTAAATTTGAACTCTGAGGTAAATTTTGATAAATATCTCTCTTAATACGATCATGGATTGCACAAGGCCGGATGTTTTTTCGTGTTGGAAACCTTTTTTTTTTGTTATTTATGTAGCATTAAATGAAAACAAGAAAGGGAAATGCCCTTAAAACTAACGACTAACAAATTGATTTAATTTCAGTTGTCAATGGTAAGATCAGAAGTAGGTTCATAATTAAGTCGACTGAATTCAGTAATTAACAGCTGTATTCTATTTTTATCAATTCTCTAACAAATATTTTTTGCTAGTTTTGCAAATTAATAAGATTGCGAACTAAGTTGCCTTAAGTCAAAATGCTCTAAGTCACGCAATCTGACATGCGCTTGAAAAATATGGTTAGTTACATTATATATCTTATGATACATATGTCATCTAGGTATAGTTTGGAAATAAATTGTGAATTCTGCTTAATTCAGCCTAATTAACTGGTTTGTGGTCTAGATTATTTCATGCACACACACGTGATTGAGTGTGTATGTGTGTAATCTTTTGAATTTAAGGTTATTTGCTGAACGGGGAAATGAGATATGACTCAATTGATGATCAAGAAACAACTATGTTTTTTTGGTTTGAATTCTATTTGGTTGGAAACCTTGCACAAAATCTTCAAATTCAAGAAACCTACGTAAGGGAAATGTCTTATTTTTCCCCCTATGTTTCCTGTAATTAGATGACTTGGTTCAGTTTCTTCATGCCTGTGATATCTCCCAATTCGAGTCTTTGACAAGCTTGTATTTATGAGCCGATGATGCGCGGTTTATATTCAACATTTTGTTAAATAAATTAGTATTTTTTCCTACTCTCACTATCTTGATTTTAGAAAGAAGACGGCAGTAAGTTAATCCCCCTTATTGTATATTACTCCAACCAGTGATAATTTTAAAGTAATATTAGGAGAGAAGATTCAGAAATTCTTTGGCAGATGACGCATTGTTCGTCTTTCTGTCAGAGTAGTTTCATTTCTTTGAAGGTTGTAAAGTAGGTCAGAGGAAAAAAGAAGAAAAATATGTTACAATCACTGTGCTGTTCGGGCTTTGCGCCTGGTTACTGGTGGTGATTGGATAGATTTAAGTTGCTAAGCATAAATTATGGTTTGGGTTGACACCTGAATATCATAGTTACAAGTATTATAAGCGTTTCTGACATTAAATTCTGCAGTTGTTCTGCTTCAATGAAGGATAAAAGGTATCCCATGCGTGCTAAGGCTGCAACTAACAAAGACTTATATAGAAACAGTAAGCAAATGCATGGCATTTGCTAAGATCATCGACGTTTTTCTTCTTTTGCATTTAGTTGGGGGGGAGGGGTATTGCCAGTTTTTCTGTGATGGTAGCTGTTTTTGTCATGGGAAACCTGTACAGAGGTTGCCGTAGCTTGTCGACAGCAGTCTTGTTTTAGTATATTTGGTCGAGATTAAATGGGAGACTCTATTCCACGTCCCACTATATTGTTTCAGATTCTTTTTTCCCCACTATACTGTTTCAGATTCTTTTTTCCCCACTATACAATTAAGATATTATCAAAAAAAAATGATTAATATTTTCCTTCCTAATCTCAATAAGCTGTGTTGCTTTATATGACTGCTTTTCCTTTGCATGCACACATTTTGTCTGTGCTCAACTTGTCTATATTTCTATTTGCTATTATGAACTTTAAGCCAATCTCAATTTGGTCATTTTCTTGCTGATAGAATTTGTGGATTGTACTGATACATAAATACCTACTATTGATTCTGTTGCTTAGAGTTTGTTTGAACTCCCTTTCTGCCTTTGAGGTGAAAGGGAAATGGTTTCTTCACAAGCAGGTAGTTTTTGTCTATGGCTAATATGCAATACATAAAAAGCATGCTGTTCTCCAGAAACTTACTACCTGTTTTATGACATTCTGCATTGAATTTTCATAACTTTAAGTGGAATTATATTCATGTTTATTACGATAACAAGAACAATAAAACTGCAGTTCCAAGAGGGATTACATTTTCTATTGAGTGACAAGAATGTACAATTATTTACAGGTAATGGAGATGGATGAACATGAGGATGTTGCGAGCTTAAATAAATATGTCCAGAAGCTACTGGAGACCGGATTTTATTTGTTCTGAGATTGAAATGAATATTAGGGGGTGAATGTGAGTACTCAGATGGAAAGCCAGACTCCGGAAATCAGAGAGGTAAGACCAAATTGTATGGTTGAACTTGCTTAAAAGAGGTACCTATGCTAATGAGAATATTCCCATTTCTGTTTTGGTATTTCAAATATTCCAAATACACGTTAGATTGTGTAAATTCCTGCTTCAGTATGGTAGATTACTTTAAAAGCACAAAGGCTAATATTTGCAGTTCACTGGAAAAAAGTAAGTAGTTAGATTTCTTTTAAAGCACAAAAACATAATTGACCTGCATTAGTATAGAACAAGAAAATAAAAGTCATTTGTCAATTTCTCATTTTATCTCAAATAAGTGATATTCTAGTTTCTCTTTAGGGATAAAAGCGTTAAACCCCCTATACTATACACCCGATTGCACTTTGCCCCCTATCCTTTTAATTTTGGCAACTTGCTCCCTAAACTATGGATAAATAAGCACTTGCCCCCTGAGTCCAAATCCAACGGCAAAATATCCTGACACGTGTTCAAATCCAATGGTGAAAAAACGACTCAGAGGGCAAAGTGCTTATTTATCCTTAGTATAGGGGGCAAGTTGCCAAAAATAAAAGGATAGGGGGCAAAGTGCAACAGGGGTAAAGTATAGGGGGTTTTATGCTTTTATCCCTTCTCTTTATTTAACTTAAGTATAAAGAAAGCACGGTGTACATATATTAGATGCTATATATAACAAACATATTAAGCTGTTAAATACTGTGAGAGTACGGAAGTGTACGAATTCGATAACCGTGAGGGTTCATTAGTACGGATTGTACGTAGCTCGTTTTGAAGTATATATATGCATTATAACCTGCTTGAAAATAATCATTATTAATAGGAAATACATTGCATATGTATCCTTATGTGGCTTGGTCCACATTGAATGCTTATATTATACTGTCTATTATAGTTTAATGTGCTTATAATGCACTTACCTTGTTTATTTCATTCATGCATATGAAATTATTGTGATTGTATCTAAACATTCAGAAGAGAATTTGTGTAATATGTGCATGAGCCTGCATTATTTCCCCTGTAAGGTCATTGTTACTATATGCCTTCAGATATAAAGTGAGAAAGTTAGAATGGGTTGTAAGTGCTAATGAAGAATCTCCTCAAGTCCACCGACCATCTTTAACTGTGGTTCAGTACTTCCCTTCTTCTTCTCATCCATACATTAGTCAACTGGCTAGACATTCAACCTTATTAATAAGAGATAAGGGATAGGTATAAAATTAATTGTGGTTCTGGCAAATAGGAATAAACTTGAAGACTTCCTAATCTTTTGAGTTCTCTGGTCCAAACTCTGGCTTGGACAGTCTTTATATTTTTCCTTCTTAGAAGAATACAATCTAATTTCCATTGTGTGTTAGAGTCCATCCTCACGCTATAAATACACAAGTTGTTGTCTCTTGAGAAACCACTTCATTTGACTTAAAACTACTTATACAATACTTCCTCCATGGAGTCTCCTAGTGCCAAATCTAATAGTGTAGCCATGTCCCATTCCTCAAGCAAAAATGATGAGGAAGAGAATCATGCCTCAAATCTTGAACTCAACTCATCGAGTTCAGTTGTGGCAATCCCTCCAATTGTTCCTAGGCAACAAGAGCCTCTGGAACATTTGCATGTCGCAAATGCTAATGAGGTCCATGATTATGGATGCAAATATTGTGACAAGAGATTCAGTAACAAACAGGCATTAGGTGGGCACCAAAACGCCCACAAAACTGAACGTGCCATGGAAAAAAATGCACATGAATTGCGACGGAACCAGTTCGCGTACCTTGGTGGTGCATCATATCCTGTGATGGCTTCCCATCCTAACTTTCCTGGTCCCTTCAACTATAGGACTATGATTAATAGGCCTTATTTGTCGCAACAGCCTGTGCACCACGGGGTGCACATTGGTCATTATGCACGCCCACTGCTGCCAATGACGGCTCATCCTTATGCACCCCATGCTCTTTACCCTGGATGGGATGTGCAAATGCCCAGAGTTCCTCAGTGTTTGGATCCACCATTGCACGTGCAGTACAATCCTGGATTTGCGCCAGTGGGCATGGGCTATTCAAGTGCACGGCCTGTTTCTGAGGCTCATCCAAATTTTACAAATTCAGGGCTTGTTCCTGGCAGAGATCCTGGGAGCCAAAATAACGACCAGATGAACAATCCCCAAAATCAGGAGGATGAAGATTCAGACCTGGATTTGACACTCAGGCTTTGATCAATTCATTGTCTTGTTGATTTAGGTAGTTTGGTTGTAATCAGTAGCCTGAGATCTCATATCATGTATTACTTTGAATTCTAATGTTTAATTGCTTTTAAGTTCAGTTCATGGTAATAAACTTTAATGCCCTTGCAAGTCTTTTTTCCATTTTATGTCATTTGAAAGGAAAATGTTGGTTTAACCCCGTAAGATTTATTTATAGAATGGTAGAATTATTTTGCCAATTTAATTTTTCTTGGAGATGTTTCATACGAGTCACCTCTGAAATGCAATAGTAGATTTGTAAAATCAACCTCAGGTGTAAATCTTGATAAGTATATCTCTTGACATGAACATGGTTTGCACAGAACAATGTCTCGTAGTCCCAAATCTAGTAGCATACCCATGTCCAATTCCTCAAGCAAAAATGATGAGGAGGAAAATCATGCCTCAAATTCTGTACTCAACTCATCTAGTTCAGTTGTGGCAATCCCTCCAACTGTTCCTAGGGCACGAGAGCCTTTGGAAGATTTGCATGTCCCAACTGCTAATGAGGTCCGTGATTACGGTTGCAAATATTGAGATAAGAGATTCAGTAACAAGCAGGCACTAGGTGGGCACCAAACAAACTGAACGTGCCATGGAAAAATATGCACGTGAATTGCGACAGAATCAGTTCGCATACCTTGGCGGTGCATCATATACTGTGATGGCTTCGCATCCTACCTTTCCTGGTCCCTTCAACTATAGGGCTATGATTAATAGGCCTTATCTGTCGCAACAGCCTGTACAGCACTAGATGCACGTTGGTCATTATACATGCCCACAGCTGCCAATGGAGGCTCATCCTTATGCTTCCTGTGCCCTTTACTATGGATGAATTGTGCAAATGCCCTGAGTTCCTCAGTATATGGCGCCACCATTGCATGTGCAGTACAATCCTGGATTTGGCGCCAGTTGCAATGGGCTATTCAAGTGCACAGCCTGTTTCCGAGGCTCATCAAAATGTTACAAATTTAGGGATTATTCCTGGGAGCCAAAATAACAATCAGATAAAAAATCCACGAAGTCAGGAGGATAAAGATTCAGACCTCGATGTAACCTCAGGATGTAACCAATTAATTGTCTTGCTAATTTAGGTATTCTGGCTCTAATCAGTGGCCTGAGATCTCGAATCACGTTTTTCTTTGAATTTAATCTAATGTTTTAATTGCTTTTAAGTTGAGTTCATGGTCATGAACTTTAGTGTTCCTGCATCTCCCTTCTCCATTTTATGATATTTTTCATGTTATCTCCTTAAGTTTTTTTACTAGAAATAGTAAGATTATTTTGCTAATTTAGTTCATATTCGTTGGAGAAGATTATGTTTCATACGAGCCACAACTGAAGTGCAATAGTAGAATAGTAAATTTAAACTCTGAGGTAAATTTCGATAAATATCTCTCTCAATATGATCATGGATTGCACAAAACAGGATGGTTTTCCGCGTCCTTTTTTTTTCTTCTTGTTGTTGTTATGTAGCATTAAATGAAAATAACATAGGGAAATGCCCTTAAAATTAACGAATTACAAATTGATTTAACTTCAGTCGCCAATGGTAAGATCAGAAAGTTAGGATCATAATTAAGTCGACTGAATTCAGTAATTGACAGCTTTATTCCATTTTTATGGATTTTCTAACAAATATTTGTTGCTATTTTTGCAAATTAACTAAATTGCGAACTAAGTTGCCATAAGTCAAAATGCCCTAAGGCACGCAGTCTGGCGTGCGCTTGAAATATATGGTCAGTTACATTATATATCTTATGATACATATGTCATCCAGTTAATAGTTTGGAAATAAATGGTGAGTTCTGGTTAATTCAGCCTAATTAACTGGTTTGGGATCTAAATTCTTTCACGCGCACACACGTGAGTGCGTGTGTATGTGTGTAATCTTTTGAATTTAAGGTTATTTGCAGAACAAGAAAATGAGATGCAACTCAATAGATGATCAAGAAACAACTATATGTTTTTGTTTGAATTTTATTAGGTAGGAAACCTTGCAAAAAAATTTCACATTCAAGAAACTTACGTTAGTGATATGTCTTGTTTTTACCCCCTATATTTCCTGTAATTAGATGACTTGGTTCAATTTGTTCATGCCTGTGATATCCCCCATTTCGAAGCTTTAACAAGGTTGTATTCATGAGCTGATGATGCGCGGTCTATATTCAACATTTTGTTATATAAATTGTTATTTTTTCCTACTCTCTATGTCTTGATTTAGAAAGAAGACGGCAGTAAGTTAATCCCCCTTAATGTTTATTACTCCAACCGGTGAAAAGTTTAAAAATAATATTAGGAAAGAAGATTCAGAAATTCTTTGGCACGTGACGCATTGTTCGTCTTTCTGTAAGACTTGTGCCATTTCTTTGAAGGTTGTAAAGTAGGTCAGAGGAAAGAGAAGAAAATAAGTTATATTTAATATGTTACAATCACGGTACTCTTCGGGCTTTGGGCTTGGTTACTTGTCGTGATGGGAAAGAGTTAAGTTTCTAAAGATAAATTATGGTTTGATTTGACACCCTGAATATCATAGTTAAGAGGCTATTATACGCTTTTCTGACATTAAATTCTGCAGTTGTTCTGCTTCACCAATAATTGGTATTTTTATTTCAATGAAGGATAAAAAGTATGCCATGCGTGCTAAGGCTGCACCTAAACAAAGACTTATATAGAAACAGTAAGCAAATGCATGGCATTTGCTAAGATCATCGATGTTCATGGTACCTGTTTTTGTGGGAAACCTGTACAGAGGTTGTTGTAGCTTGTCGACAGCAGTCTTGTTTCAGGGTATTTGGTCAAGATTAAAAGGGAGACTCTGTTCCGCGTCCCACTATATTGTTCCAGACTGTTTGTTCAGCGCTATATAATTAAGATATTATAAAACATAAATGCTTACTATTTTCCTCCCTAATCTCAATAAGTTGTGTTGCTTTATATGACTGCTTTTTCTTTGCATGCACACATTTTTTCTGTGCTCAACTTGTGTATACTTCTATTTGTTATTATGAACTTTAAGCCAATCCCAATTTGGTCATTTTCTTACTGATAGAATTTGTGGATTGTACTGATACCTAAATACTTACTATTGATTATGTGGCTTAGAGTTTGTTTGAACTCCCTCTCTGCCTTTGAGGTGAAACGGAAATGGTTTCTTCACAAGCAGGTAGTTTTTGTCTATGGCTAATATGTAAAACATAAAAAGCATGCTGTTCTTGAGAAACTTACTGCCAGTTATATGACATTTTGCATTGAATTTTTTCATAAATTTCAGGGAAATTATATTCATGTTTATTCAGATACCAAGAACAGTAAAACTGCAGTTCTAAGAGGGATTACATGTTCTATTGAGTGATAAGAATGTACAATTCTTTACAGGTAATGGAGATGGATGAACATGAGGGATGTTGTGAGCTCAAAATAAATATGTCCAGACGCTACTGGAGACAGGATTTTATTTGTTCTGAGATGGAAATGAATATTACGGGGTGAATGTGAGTACTAAGATGGAAATCCAGACTCCGCAAAGCAGAAAGGTGCTACCACATTTTATGGCTGAACTTGCTTAAAGGAGGTACCTATGCTATGAGAATATTCCCATTTCTCTTTTGGTATTTCAAATATTTTGAAGTTCTGCTAAGTGCATGGACTAATTGCTATAAGTTTGCTGCATCTTAAAATGGCCTAGCCTATGAGTTATTGATACTTCATAATTCGTATGTCGAGACTCAGAAAACATCCTAAGATCTATGCTATAAATCATCAGACAGTTTATAAATTTAGGGACCATGTTAAACTTTTGGAACATAAATCATTAACTGCTAAAGAAATAAATCATTTGCATAAGATGTTTAGAGTCCTGGGATTTTGGTGTAAGCTCTCATGGATTCCTTTTAATTGTTATTAACTTATTACTTTGGATTGATATCAAAGTGGAACCTCACATTAAAAGCCAAATAAATTTCTCACCTAAAAGGCACTATCTAGATGTTAAAACACTAGAGCTTTAGAAAAATGAAACTAATTAAGATCCATTACCTGTGGATAACTAAAGATTGGGAAAAAGAACAATTTTATTCAATTCAACGGATGTGATATACAATCTTATTCAACTTATGTAGGATTAACTATATCATATGCTTTATCAGGAAAATTAAATTAATAAGAAGTCGTAATTTGTGGGTAGATAAAGACTGAAAAATGATAGCAGATCTGATATATCATTTAATTTATATGAAATTAGCTATGTCTCATCTTATGATTTTCAAATACATGTTAGGTAGATTACTTTAGAAGCACAAAGGCGAATATTTGCAGGTCACTGAAAAAAATTAAGTAGTTAGATTTCTTTTAAAGCACAAACACATAATTGACCTGCCATTAGAACAAGTATGTCAAGAACAAGAAAACAAAAGTCATCTGTCTTTTTCACATTTAATCTCAAATGAGTGATATTCTATTTTTGTCTTTATTTAACTTAAGTATAATGAAAGCATGGGTACATGTATTAAATGATATATATGACAAAAATATTAAGTTGTGAATCTATTTAAAATAAGAGATAAATACTGTGCGAGCACGGAACTGTCCGGATTCGGTAACGGTGTGTGTTCATTAGTACGGATTGTACTTAGGTCGTTTTGAAGTATATATTTGCATTATAACCTGCTTGAAACTAAGAAAATAATCATTATCAAAAGGAAATACATTGCATAGGTAATCCTTCTGTGGCTTGGTCCACATTCAATGCTTATATTGTACTATCTATTATAGTTTTCTGTGCTTATATTGCACTTACCTTGTTTATTTCATTCATGCATTTGAAGTTATTGTGTTTGTATCTAAACATTCAGAAGAGAGTTTGTGTAATATGTGCATGAGATTGCATTAATTTTACTTGTAAAAGGTCATTGTTACTATACTATATGCCTTAGATATAAAGTGAGAAAGTAAGGTTGGGTTGTAAGTGCTAATGACGAATCTCCTCAAGCCCACCAACCATCTTTAACTGTAGTTCAATACCTCCCGTCTTCTCATCCATACAATAGTCAACTGGCTAGTGACTCAACCTTATTAAGAAGAAATAAGAGATAGGTATAGAATTAATTGTGTTTCTGGCAAATAAGGAATAAACTTGATGACATTCTAATCTTTTGAGTTCTCTAGTCCAAACTCTGACTTGGACAGTCTATATTTTTCCTTCTTAGAAGAATATATTCTAATTTCCATAGTACGTTAGAGTCCATCCTCACGCTATAAATACACAAGTTGTTGTCTCTTGAGAAACCACTTCATTTATTCTCAAAAAAAAAAAAAAAAAAGAAGCCACTTCATTTGACTTAAAACTACTTATACAAAACTTCCTCCATGGAGTCTCCTAGTGCCAAATCTAATAGTGTAGCCATGTCCAATTCCTCAAGCAAAAATGATGAGGAAGAGAATCATGCCTCAAATCCTGAACTCAACTCATCTAGTTCAGTTGTGGCGATCCCTCCAATTGTTCCTGGGGCACAAGACCCTTTGGAACATTTACATGTCGCAAATGCTAATGAGGTCGTCCATGACTACAGATGCAAATATTGCGACAAGAGATTCAGTACCAAACAGGCACTAGGGGGACACCAAAATGCCCACAAAATTGAACGTACCATGGAGAAAAATGCGCGTGAATTGCGACAGAACCAGTTCGCATACCTTGGTGGTGCATCATATCCTGTGATGGCTTCCACTCCTAGCTTTCCTGGTCCCTTCAATTATAGGGCTATGATTAATAGGCCTTATCTGTGGGAACAGCCTGTGCACCAAGGGGTGCACATTGGTCATTATGCACCAATGACTGCTTATCCTTATGCTCCCCGTGCCCTTTACCCTGGATGGGATGTGCAAATGCCCAGTGTTCCTCGGTATATGGAGCCACATGTGCAGTACAATCCAGGATTTGCTCCAGTTGGAATGGGCTATTCAAGTGCACGGCCTGTTTCTGAGGCTCATCCAAGTTTTTCAAATTCAGGGCTTGTTCCTGGCAGAGATCCTGGGAGCCAAAATAACAATCAGATGAACAATCCACAAAGTAAGGAGGATGAAGATTCAGACCTGGATTTGACACTCAGGATTTGATCAATTCATTGTCTTATTGATTTAGGTAGTTTGGTTGTAATCAGTAGCCTGAGATCTCATTTCATGTTTTACTGTGAATTTGATCTAATGTTCAATTGCTTTTAAGTTCAGTTCATTGTAATAAACTTTAATGCCCTTCTACTTATTTTCTCCATTTTATATCATTTGAAAGGAAAATGCTGGTTTAACTCCTTAAGTTTTATTTCTAGAATGGTAAAATTATTTTTCTAACTTAGTTTGTCTTGGAGATTTTTCATACGAGCCACCTCCGACATGTAATAGGTGAATCTTGAGAAGTATATCTCTTGATATGAACATGGTTTCCACACAATAATGTCTTTTCACGTTGAAAACTTCTTTTTGTTTCTGTAAAGTAGCATTAAATTGAAAACAACATAGGAAATGCAATGGAAAGTAATGAGCTAACAAATTAATTAAATTTCAGTTCGCCAATATTAAGGAGTTAGGTTCATAATTAAGTCAACCAAATTCAGTAATTGACAGCTTGGTTTATAACTTTATATTATTAATTTTCTAACAAATATGTATTTACTAATTTCAAAATTAACAAAACTGCAATCTAAGTTGCCATAAGTCACAATGCTCTAAGGCACCCAATCTGAATTCTGACGTGCAGTTGAAAAATATGGTCAGTTACATTATATATGTTATGAATTATGATACATATGTCATCCAGGTTGTAATTTGGAAATGTTTGGTGAATAACTAGTTAATATTTCAGCCTTATTAACTGGTTTGGGTTCTATTCCTTTCACATGACATGAGTGTGAGTTTAATCTTTGGAATTTAAGGTTATTTGCAGAACGAGGAAATGAGAGACAACTCAGTAAAGATCAATAATCAACCATGATTCATGACACTCTAAAATGTCGCTTAGCATTTTATGTTCGCTTATGCCTTGCGTGTCTAATTTCGGCTTTGTGAATGAAATTAGCAAGAGTTTTTGGTTTGAACACTGTCTCAGTCAAGTAATTTTCAATTTGTTCTGGTGGACTTTTGTGCAATTTAAGATGCAATGAATAGCGGATTCGGTAATTAATTATGCATCTGCATTTATGTTACATATTACTCAAGTCCTATTCTATCGCATTCTATTCTTCCATATTTGTTTGTCATATAGTAGTTTTTGAATTTTTTGGAAGATTTCTTTTCAATTTTCAAACACCAAAGATTATTTTTATAATGATACCAAACTTTAGGAGTCTAAATATACGCTCAAACAACCTTAAGTTATGGAGGGAAGGTATGTGTAAATTACAAACCTCAGGGGTGGTCTCTATAATTTCTCAAACCATAGGGATGGTCTCTGTAATTACACCAAATCTTAGGGGGTGTCACTGCAATTATCCCTAAAATTTACGAGAACGCGAGCTAATCTTCACATCCTTTTTTATCTTGACAAAGATAATTTTTTTACTGTGTGGGATAATTAATTTTACTTTATTCTAAAGTAAGTTCCTTTCATTTTGCAAATTTGTAAATTAAGGACTACAAGTTAGTGTTTGTTGGGTTAAAATGGTCTTGGGACATATGTTGATCAAATATTTAAATAGGCTCAAGCTGCTGAAATTGGAATCATTTTAGCTTATTATAATCTATGTCTTGTGTACATGAATTTATATATTTAATTGCTCAAATATGAGTGGCAATTAGTTTAGTTGAATGAATTTGACTCAAACCTTAAAAATTTTGGTTTTGATGGGTCTCAGTTGAAAATGGCTACAACGATTTGGATACATCATAGATTCAAATTAATTGAGTTATAATGATTCAATATGTGGATCAATTTTGTTTTATCAACTCAAATAAATTATAATTAACCAATAAGTTTTACCTACTCAGCATACCCACTTAATCATCCTACTCACCTATCACACCAAGCCTATCCCATTTACCTACTCGACCTGCCTACTAACCCACTAAACCAAATTTGCCACTATTGGACTAAAATGTTTTTAATCATAAACTATCAAATAATTGCATTCACACCCATATTTTCAAATAAATTATACCCCTAAACTATTAAATAATTGCATCTTATATTTTTGTGTGGTTATGTTTCAACTCCTAAACTATCAAATAATTACAGCCATGCTCCAATATTCTTGAATAATTATGGTTTCACCCTTAAACTATAAATAATTGCATTCACAACCCTCTTACCGATTATGTTTTGTGTAACTATATTTTTACGTTTGAATTATCAAATAATTTCATACACCCCTATATTTCTAAGTAATTAAATTTTTACCCCTAAACTACCAAAATTTATGTTCTCGCAGTATAGGAGTATGCATGCAATTATATAATAGTTTAGGAGTGAAAAAATAATTACTCAGAAATATAGTGTGATTGCGTATATTTAATAGTTTAGGGGTAAAAATGTAAAAACTAACAAATGTGTAATATGTTTGTAACTAAATTAAGAAAGCAATGATACTTCACTTGTAATGCGTGTTTGTTTTCCTATATTTCGTGTTTAGTATGTGTTTTGGGGTGAAGTCTATGTTTTACGTGTAATATATATTTTCTTTTTTTAATATTATTTTCATAAATATTTAATGGGTTAATGGATCTGGCGGATTATTTGACGGTTACCCAGTATAATAGTAGCCTAGTAGGTCAAAAATATGCGATGTTCGAGGACCCATTCAGTGTTAGTGGGTGAGGTGTGTTGATAGGTTTATAGTTGAGTTTGACGCCTATATTTAGCAACAATGTAGTTCAGTCTGCCTTAAATTGATGGCAGCTTTGGATTGATGATAGGTCTAGAACCACTACGAAACCACCAAATTCAACATCAATGGGACCTGGAATAGATCCATGATGATTCAATCTAATGGATTTGAGTTGCATATCGGTAAATTCATGGATCCAAATTCATATTGTCACCCTTACTCAAACAACAATGAACAACCTCTAGACAACCATCCAGTGGCGAATGGGCGTATAGTCGGCACCAAAGTGGTTTGATGAAGCGAACAAATGTGTCACATTCAATCACCCTAAAGCTTCTTGCTTGTTATAAATGACCCCCCATGTTTCATTTAAATTCATTCATTCAACTCTTTCTCGCTTCTTTCATGTTCTGAGATTGAGTTCTTATGATTCTTTGTTCTTTGATATTTGAAGTGCTTCTATATCGAGTAATAATAGTTATATGTCGAAAAACGATTGTCATAAAATCACGAGCAACGCAACACAACAATATTATTTTAAAGACAAAGAGTCAAACTCCCGCTTTAACTTAAATTTTGTCCAAGTTTTAAACTATACCCCATACCACCCGACTGTTTTCACATAAGATTATACTGTAAATTCCATGCAAATGTAACAAATAAATATTAGTGAGCGTAAGGTTTATTATTGTGAGCTAAATACCACATTCTTTATCAATTTGAAGTAGCAAATACTCGAAGTAATGTATAGAAAAAAAGAACTTCAACTATTGACATTCCATGAACCAATTATAGCATTATTGAGGCCGCAGCAGAGTAAATGGTTATATGAAATCTTTAAGATTCATTTGTAAATTTCCCTTACAAATCATTTATTTCATTTAAGTTTAAGAAAACACTGAATGGCATATAAATATTAAAATACTTAAAAATTAGTTGTTTCTATTAATTGATAAGTCAAAAAGATTGACATAAAAAATTTGAAAATGTGATTCGACCAATTTCTCATAACTCATAAGTGGAGCCCAAATATGCACTATTCTGGCACAAATGTGTTTTTTAATCAATTATTAAAAGAGACAAATTTGATACCTCTTCTTCTTCTTCTTCATCTCCGCTTTTCGTCCAGAGGTATGTATTCTATTGTCCATAGTTTTATCTGAACCCTAATTTTGCTGTATCGTCCAATAGATGTATCTGTTACAGAAATTGAGGAATCAAAGATTTTGACCTAAATTTGTAACTTAGGCTTTGAGATTTTATGATGATACTTCAAGTGCTATTTAGTGTTGCTTTTGATTCCAGTTCATGGTTAAATTTGGTGGTTTTTTAGTGCATGTTATTTTCTCTCCATTTTACACCATTCATTAAGGAAATGTCTGATATATACTATGAGAGTCGTAGAATTACGTTGGTGATTAACTGTATGTGTATCTTAGAGTTGAAGATGTTTTGTATGAATAACCACGGGATGTACAGTTGTTAATTATCAGTTCGAATACCGAGTTAAATTTCGACTGATGTAGCTCGACATGAACCTGGATTGCACACAAGATGCATTTTCACATCGATGTTTTTATTTTTATTTATTAAATAGGGTTCAATGAAAACAATACAGAAAAGTGCAAGTACAACTAATAGCTAACAAATTTATCTCAGTTTTCCAATAGTTATAAGAATAGAAAGTTAAGCCCGGAGTTTAAATTGTTGTTGAATTTACTAATTGACAGGTTAAATTTAGTGTGTCCTAATGATCTCAAAAGTCAAAAAATATGTGTTGTTCATTTGAAAATAACAAAATCAAGAACTAATTTTTCACAAGTCACAATGCTTTTAGGCATGTAATCTGATGTGTGCTATAAAGATATGGTTAGTTGCACTCATATTTCTGATGACATACATGTCATTCAGATAATAGTTTGGAAATATTTTGAATCTTGTGGGAACTACAAGTTAGTTTTCATAAAGGAATTTCCTCGATGAACCTGTTATCAATATGTTTTGATATTATTGTGCGATCAAAAAGAATTTACATAATCTGCACTTGAGCTTGCATTAATCTCACTCATAAAAGAAGGATATTATTACTGTATGACTTAGATATAAAAGTTCCTACATGGAGTCTCACAGTTCAAATGCTAAATGTGTAGCCATTTCTAATACCTCAAGCAAAAATTACAAGGAATAGAGTAATTACTCAACTCCTGAACTTGACCCATCTAGTTCAACTGTGTCAACCTCTCGAATTATTCCAAGGCACCAGAGACTGGAAGATATGCATGTCGCAAATGCTAATGAGGTCCGTTATTATGGATGCAAATATTGTGATAAGAGATTCAGTAACAAGCAGGCATAGGAGACACACAGAAATGGCCGTAAAACTGAGCGTGCCATGGAAAAATATGCACATGAATTGCGAAGGAACCAGTTTTCATACCCTGATGGTGCATCATTATATCCTGTGATGGCTTCCCCTCCTGTGTTCCTGGTTCCTTTACATCAATAGGGTAGTTACCAATAGGCCTTATCTGTCACAATAACACATGCACCATGTGCCTGCAACACCCACAAGGTCCCTCGTCAACTTCTAGCAACCATTCCGTCCAAACTGGAACATTTTGGACATCATGTGACAGGTGCTTGGAAAACTTCAATTATCACATGAAATTACTTTATGAGAAACTTGGTTACACCTGTTGTCTCCAACCATTTATAGCAAGAGTGAGAATTCCACGAGATGATATCACCTGACACAAAGCCCTTGGACTACCCACCCCCCACCCCACCACCACCACTTGTTCCAGCCTTAGTACAAGGGCCACTCAAACAGCAACCAACATGGGGCCATCTGGTGTCAATTTCAAAGGAGGAGAGGAGCCTTTGCCTCAAAGAACATTGCGCCAGAAAAGGTGGAGAAGTCCTCGGTTCTAGTGGTCTAAGGTAGAGAAGTAAACCAGAAAGAGACGCTCAGCAGGCGATACATCAAAATCTACAGTGGGTTGAAGAGGAAACACAGAAATGTGTAATTGCCTCGTTTTTAGATTCAGAGGATGCTAATGAAGGAGCACGGACAGATATTCGCTCGCAATTAACTGTATGTTTAAGACGACAGAATTGGACTCTCGACATATGAAGGACTAAAGAAGACCTCGAATCAAGTTAGTCGAGTGAGGGGTTTGAGTGACCAAGTAATCTCTATTTCGCAGAAAGATGAGTAATCATGAAGGAACCAAATATGTAATATTGATTTTTTGTTCTTGTCTTAAGTTAATATTGTCATGTCGTATCCTTGTTTTTTTTTCTCTCTTTTCCTTGTAATAAATGGAAACCATGGTTATCATGCACGTTGACAGCTGCCAATGGCTGGTGTCCCTTACGCTCCTCGTCCCCTTTACCCTGCATGGAGTGTGCATATTCCCACAATCGCAAAGTGTGTGCACTACCATTACACATGCAGTATTACACTCTAAATCCCGGATTTGTGCCAATAGGATTAGGCAGTTCAAGTGCATGACCTGTTTTTGAGATTCGTCACAGTTTATTTCTAAGGATGCGGATGAATAATACAGAAACTGAGAATGCTGAAGATTTGGACCTAGATTTGTCACCTGTGCTTTGAGATTTTATGTTATGTTTTCCTTCGAGTGGTATTTAGTATTTGGTTGCCTTTGATTTTCAGTTCATGGTCATATATGCTGTATTCAAGTGGTATTTACTGCAATTCTTTTCTTATTCCAATTTATACCATTGAAAAGGGAAATATCTGACTATTATCAGAATTGTAGAGTTACTTTGGTAGTTAACTTTATGTATCCTAGAGATGAAGATGTTTCATATTTTGTGCAATTCTTTGCTGACTCCAATTTATACCACTGAAAGGGAAGTATCTGGCGATTATCAGAATTGTAGAGTTAGTTTGGGTGTTAACTTTATATATCCTGGAGATGAAGATGTTTCGTATGAATCACAACCGAAATGTGGTAGTAGAACTATTAATTCAACCTTAAGCCAAATTTGGACTGATATATATCACTTGACATGAACGTCCCTTTTCACATAGAAAACATTTTTATAAAGTAGCATGTGCTGAAAACACCATAGCGAATTGCAAGTACAACTTACGACTAACAAATTTTATGCTAGTTGCCAATAGTAAGAATAGAAAGTTTAGCCTAAAATTTAAATTTTTATTGGACTCAATAGTTGACAGGTTGATTTTATTCTATATTAATAATCTCACAAGTATGTATTATTAATTTGGTGAGTAGTGCGTTAGATGTACCAGGCAACTAACTAAAAGTCAAGAGTTTTAAATTTATGGAAAACCAACTGGTCTTGCGAGATATGAAGCCGCTAGTTTCAGTGCAAGGTTTGGTTGATTTATGAATAAAGGAAAGCTACCATAAGCCAAAAGAAGTTCATGCAGCTTTGAGATGGTGAGAATTTTTAGTTTTAAAATAGTTTTCGTGAAAAAGTTAGATTTGCAGACACCCAAAAGTACTTTTTCAATTATTCCGTTTTTCTCTTTGAGTTGGCAAACATAAGATGAGTACTTACTTTGATTTCAGAATGTTTTTTAAGTCATCATGTACCTTTGTAGCAATTTATTGTTTTCTAGAGAAAAATTTCTGAACGGCGAGCACAAACTTGATAAACAAACATCAAAATCCTTGTGCGATTCACACACCTCAAATCACGAAGCATATGGATGAGTTTTTAACCAGACACTTATTCTCTATCCCTCTCGTACCCAATAGCCAGAGATACGTGATTGAAACATATACTTCAAGAAGCAAGATTTTAGTTCTTGAATCTTCTTTTCACTCTATGGGAACTGGATATTTTAGCTGTGCTTTTGTTCCAATTCTATGAGGGATGGAAAACTTGCACGAGAATTGCACATGGTGTGTAATGGAATTCGACACTGCTTAAGTGAGCTGTGAGACTTATTCTGTTTGGCATTAAGTGGAAATTTAATAATAGGGGGTGTTGTGTACATAAATTATGTCACAGACCTGAGCTTAAAGTAGTAAAGATCAATATATGCTCCAGTATTGTGCTGTATATTTGCATCATATCATTGCATCGGTTGAATTCTTATCTGTTGTAGTTTCGTTAATCAACACAGTATAATTGGCGGTTCAAATTAGTCTTTCTGAACAATTTGATTTTCAGAAGATAAAACATTTGAGGTTCCATACTACTTTTTTGGGTATATACATCTAATAAAAGTATACTACATTTGTTAATCTAGGCAATATCAACTAAATAATGTGCTAAGTTGGGGTTTACCTGTTGTAGCTTCTAGCCAAAAATATGAGATTATGTGTACTAGACCCCAATGCTTTGACACCTCCGTATTACTAGATGTGAATAATTTGCACAGCATTTGGATTATAAAGTTCTTTTTCTGTTTAAACTGCAGTCGACATTCACTTAAGAATCTTCACCACCCAACTGCGTTCAAGTGCGGCATGTATGGAGACTATTAAGGAAATACGAAGAAGTTTAACAGATAGTCATGGACTCATGGCCTGCAAAGATATAGTCTGGTTCAGAAGTGTGAGCTACTTTTCTTTGTTGAGGTGAACTGCTGTTAGAAAAGTTGCTAGGCTTGATGTCAATATGGCAGGACCATGTGCCGTCAGTTCGGGTGGCCAAACCTACTAGGAAGTTGATTTGTGCAGGATTCACCCGGCTGCTATCCAGGTTCTTCATTTTTTGTATCTTCTACTTGCCTGATTTTGTGTTTGATATGAAAATGGAAACTTGTTATCATATATTTTTTGTTTTTACACCTAAAAATACAAAAAGAAAAGAAAAATATTCTAAAGTTAGGGTCTCAATTTGGGTTTTGCTGCTAACTTGGTGAAGTGAATATGGTTTATACAGGATAAATTTGTCATTACGAGTAAAAATGCACGAAAAACGAATAGGGAGCAGTGAGCCGCCTTTTCGAAATAACGATAGGGTAATTATTCACTTTTTTTTTTTTTTTTTTTCTTTCTTTCTTTTTCGCTGGAAGGCAATATGCTTGTTCGAAATAACAGAAGGGGGTTGTTTGTCATTAACTTTTTCAGGTATTAATACAAACTTTCATACACAACTGTTTATGGCTGTTAACTATTACTTTGGGAATGGATATTGGGGTGCAACCTTGCGTTTATCCCATAAAAGACACTATGGAATCGTAGAAGTATTAGAGCTTCAACAAAACAGAACTAATATTTCCATAACCTGGGGATAATTAAAAATTAGAAAAAGATTGCAATTGGGTTTAATATAACCAGATCTAATCTGTAGTTTTCTTCTATTTGTGTGTGACATAACTGATATCTTATGATTTATTTGAAAAATGAAACTAATATAGAATCATAACTTGTGGATGAATAATTATTGGAAAATATGAGCAATTTGATTTTACATAAGCCGATCTGATTTTAATCTTATTTAATTTATATTAAGATTAACCAATATCGTATTATATGGTTACTAATGTAAAATAAGTAAAAAGCACAAATAGAAAAATTGGTTGTCTATCTTTCCCTTTTAATTTTAGTTAGTAAAATTTATGTTTTAGTCACATTAAATTTAAGATTAAAGAATTACAAATTTTAGATAATATATTGCATTAACCCCCCCGTAAAAGCTCCCAAACCTATTTAAAAGAGCAATATGCCTCATAACCTATTGACAAGCGTGTGAATTTCCTCCAGAGTTCTTGACCAATCGTTCATTTTAGACACGATTTTGCTATTTAGTCTGTTAGATTTGGCATCAGGGCAATTTGCACATTTTTCAGTAGGTGAGGGGTCGTGGTGCTATTTTTTATAGGTTTGGGGGCACTTTGCTACAATTTGGGGCGTTTGACGCAATTAACACATCAATTTAAAATAAGATATCAGTACAACACGTGTACGGAAGTCTACGGATGCTATAACAGTACCAAGTTCGTTAGTACGGATTGTACAACCACAATAAGGTCGTGATAAGGTGTATATACGAATTGTAAACTTTTAGGAACTAAGAACAAGAGTCATCATAATAATAATATAAAACCAAGCCATAAGTCCCAAGTAAGCCTTGAGAAATCCTTTTGGGATGTGATCCGCACTCACTGCTAATGTTGTACAATCTATTATAGTCTCTCGTGTTTTCATTTCACTTACCTTTTATATTTACCATCTGCATTTCTTGAATTGGGTTTTTGGGATATTCAGAAGAATTTGCCTAATATGCGTTTGAGTTTAAATATATTCCACTTGTATGAATAAGGTAATTATTACGATATGACTCAATTGTAAAGTAAGGAAGGTTGGTGGGATATTGAAAACTTAATGAAGAATCTCTTCGAGTCCACTGGCAATCTTTAACTGTTACATTCAACTCTACATTAAGAAAAGATGAAGAGATAGGCTAAGAATAGTTGTAAACTACCTTGTGAGGAATAATCTTGATGACGCTCTGAGCATTTGAGCTGTCTACTCGCAACTCTGGCTTAGACCGTCTTTAGTATTTTACCTTCTTAGAAAAAGGCAATTTGATTTGGATTCACTCGTTATTATCCGTCCTCGCAATATAAATACAGAAGGCATTGGCTCTAGAGAAACCACTTCACTCAACTCCAAATTTACTCATATATACTTTCTCCATGGCGTCTTCTAGTGCCAACGTCAATAGAGTAGTCATGTTCAATAGCAGAGATGATGAAGAAATGGATAGATCCTTGTCTGATCGTAGCCAATTTAGGCGGAGCCGTGCCTCAGATCCTGAACTTAATTCATCCATTTCAGTTATGGCAATTCCTCCAATTAATCCTGGGGCACAAGATCCTTTGGAGGACTTGCATGTGGAAAATGCTGGCGAGGGCCATGAATACGCTTGCAAATATTGCTACAAGAAATTCAGTAACAAGCAGGCGCTAGGTGGGCACCAAAATGCCCACAAAATCGAGCATGCCACGGAAAAAAGTGCACGTGCATTGAGAGACAACCAATTTGAATATTTCGGTGGTCCTTCATCCTATCCTGTTATGGCTTCCTCTCCTCCTCTCTCTCGTCCCTTCAACATCAGATCTCATGAATTTCTAAATGGGGCTAACTCACAACAGGCTGTGCACCACATGATGCACATAGGTCATTTTGCACGTTCACCGCACCCAATGGCGGGGGTGCCTTATGCTCCTCATCCCCTTCCAGGATTTAACCATGTTTACCCTGGATGGAATGCACCTGTACCGAGAATGTACAGATTAATGGCACCACCGTCGCACATGCAGTATCCTGGATCTCGACCACTGGGATTGGGTAGATCAAGTGCACAGCCTGTTTTTGACCCTCATCCAACATTTACTGGTTCAAGAACTATTTCTGATAGAGATCTTGGAGCCCAAAATAGTATTCAGATGAATAATCCTGAAAATCAGGTTGAAGATCCTGATCTTGATTTATCACTCAGTCTTTGAGCAATTCATAGTCATTTTGATTTATGCAGGCTCATTGTAATCAGTGGTCTGACATTTCATGTTATAGTTTACTTCAAGTTGTGCCTAAGGTCTGGCAGTTTGTTGTCTTTAATTTCATTTCATAGTCCTCAATTTTAATGTTCTGTGCACTTTTCTCTTCATTAAAAGAAGAAATCTTTTCTTTCAGTATTCTTTTTTTTCATTATTACCAGATTGGTAGAGCTACTTTTCTTATTAGCATTATCTATGCTGGATGTGTAGATTTCTCTGATCAATCATTACTGGAGTACAATAGTAGAATTATAAATCGGATCTGAGGTTAAGTTGACAGATATAACCGTGACATGCACATGTATTGCATACAACAAATGTCTTGCACATGTATTGCATACAACAAATGTCTTTTCATGTTGACACTTTTGCTTGTAAGTTGCAAGAAATGAAGACACAGGAAATTTCATCACAACTTAAGGCTAACAGATCAATCCTCAGTTTGCCAGTAGTAATAATATGAAGTTTGGTCCATAATACTGAAAACGGTGAATGTTAGTATATTACTTTTTGATTTTGTTCTTCTTTAGAGATCTAAGTAATATGTATTTAATTGAAAACCAAAGTAATTTCGAACTAAGTTGACATAAGACACACAAATCTAATGCTTGATATCTGATGTGTGCTTGAATAATATGGTTAGTTGCACTTGTGTTTCCTGTGATATATATATATATATATATATATATATATATATATATATAGTATCTCCATAATTTTTACGAAATAATTTTTTGTGCAGTTAACGTTGAAGCCTGTTTAACTGTTTTGGGATCTAATTCATCGTATTGTATAATTCTGGGATTTACGACTATTTTGTTGGTTTGTTGGAAGAAGAAAAGAAGATACTCATCTAAAGATGAATGCGAAACCATGGTCATGACTTGTAGAGTAGAATATTGTTTAATATTCATGTTTGGAATCCACATGCACAAAATGTTCTTATGTTGGTTTGTGACTAAAAGCCTGCAACTTTAGTTTTTTTTTTGGTGTGCATCGTTTCAGTAGATGAATTTCAAATTCATTCTGGTCGTCTGTGGTCTGCTTTCACTGGGAAACTGGGTTACGGGCGAACTTAACTATCAGCAGAAGTATGTATTTTTTGTGTCTGTGTCAGTATTGGTATCAATTCATAAATAGGATTCTACTTGTGTTGCTCAAACTTATGCTCATTAATTTAGGATATTTCCAGGTTAACAACGTAAAAGTTTCTTGTGATTTGAGAAACCACCATGAAATTCCGTTGTCATTCTGGCTCTGTGCCATTGAATTACCAACCCCAGTATTTCTTTCATAAAATTTCACTTTTACTCCTATCATTTTGAAGTTTTAAAAAGTTTCAGTGCCAAATTTTAATTCTTATATTATTTCCATATTTTAGTCTTGCTGTGAAATGATACTTGTTAATTATAAAATATGCCTATAAACTGAAATATAAATTTAAATGACTATCCACTAGTTTTTTTATATTTCCAACTCTACCCCCATCATTTGACAGTTTTTGTGCAAAATTTTAAATCTTACATTTATATAATATATTTATTCCATTTTGTATACTGATACTTGTTGATATTTGTATATGTATTTAAAAGAAATGGATCAGAATTAGATATCATTTCAATTTAATTGTTCAATTATCATCTGATAATTATGTGACTGTTTTATGATCTTTTCACATTTGCTTCGGTTTTACTTTCACTTTCATTTTCCTTTACGTGGTTGTCACTTTACTAAGTGTAAGGACGTCAAAAACCTTGTTTATTCTCAGTTAATGCAGGTGACACAACACTCTCTGTTAGTTGTTGACAGAGTTGTGTGAAGAGTGATTTTTGTGCAAGATGTAAAGAAGAAGTAAGTTTATGTTAAGAAATTTACCCGAGGAAATTAAGCACATGTTTTGCATAACACTGGGGCAGGTCTTGTATTTCCTCACATTTTTCCTGTCATATTACTTGATTCAAATTTTCCATCCCCTTGATCATCAACCTGGACAGGCTTCTGATTCAGATGCCTTTGAAGTCTGGTTCTTCATAATCCAGTGATGCTTCAATTTGTGATTTAAAAATTCTCCTATGTTTTCAAGCACTATATCTTTTGATGTTAAAGAGACTGCAGTCAGTTAATCCCCCTTATTTGGCTTGGTGGGCATCTCTTTGATGGAAGGCTTGGTGCGCATTAAATGCTTATATTGAACAATCTATGATAGTTCACTGTGCTTTTACTGTGCATACCTTATGTATTTCATTCACCCATTTGAAATTATTATCTTCGTGTCTAAACAATTAAAGAGACTTTGTTTAATATGCGACTATGTGTTTGAGATTGCATTGTTTCCCTCGTAAAAGGTTTATTACTATACGGCTTAGATATGAGAAGTAAGGTGGTTAGGTTGGGATATGAGTAGACATCAATGAAGATTCTCTTCAAGCCCACTGGCCATCTTTAACTGTTGTTCAGTACACTTCCCCATCCTCATCTAGAATACAGTCTACTTACTGTGTATTTACCTTAAATTAAGAATAGGTAAGAGATGGTCAGATGGGCATAAACATAGTTGTAATGTGGCATATAAGGAATAACCTTGATGACATACCAATCTTTTGAGTTCTCTTCACCAAACTCTGGCCTGGACTGTCTTCATACTTTTCCTTCTTAGATTTCCTTATCACATACTTGTTTTTTTTTTTTTTTTTTTTTTTTTTTTTTTTTTTTTTTCTGTCGGGGTTTATACTCTTCCATACAGTTTAAGCAACAATCTTTAGATGTTCATTTCAACAACAAAAAAAATAAATTGCACTTGCAAAATTCTTGATCTATGTGTAGATTTCATGCCGTAATGCCTTTTACACAACTATAATGTAGAATAAAAAAGCAATTCGTCACCAATTAGCAATTGAACAATGGGATGCATTTCAAGACTTAAAATTTAATCTGCATTAAGTGAGAATAGTTTCTTGAGAAGTAATCATATGGGTCTGATTTGACTCGAGCGAAGCATCCTATCACATTTCTTCAAATTATTCAGTGTTCCTTAATTAGTTCATACTGCAAACTTCCTTCAAGTAAAGAACTTTCACATTGTCAACTAGAATAACTGCAAAACACTGAGGTAAAACATTTTCTATCTTCATTTTCTGCAAATTCTTTTTATCTCTGTCCAACTTCATTTTACTTTCACTTGCATTCACAGTATTGAAATTCGTACTTTCCGTTCATATGTTGCCGTAGCTTTTTGCCAACGGTCTTGTTTTAATATATTTGGTCAAAAGATTAAATGGAAAGACTCTATTCCACTTCCCGTTACATTGTTTCAGATACTTTGTCTGTCAGAGAATTAGATGATTTCTGGATACCTCACTAAGGAGGATTTCTTCTCAATATATAGGCACAAACGTGCATGATTACAGGGGATGGTTTGAGAGAGATCAGCTAATAAGATCTCCTAATTAGAGTATATAATAATCCCTTAACTATCTCCTATCAATCTCTAATTTACAGCCTAACACAATCAACTATCTAAGGAAGGAAATATACAACAAGCAATCAGTTATCTAAACAAGGAAATATATAATTACAGGATATCATATATAAATATATAATCTGAGATATATTTAGTAACACCCCCCCTCAAATTGATGCCAGTTGATCAAAGAGCATCAATTTGTCAACCATGAATTTATGACGATGTCGAGATAAGGCCTTGGTAAAAATATCAGCTTTTTGTTCCTCCGATGAGATGTGAGGAAGTGTAATCACGTGTTGATTAAGTGCTTCACGAATAGAGTGACAATCGACCTCAATGTGTTTTGTACGCTCATGAAACACAGGATTAGCGGCAATCTGAATAGCACTTGTGTTGTCTGCATGAAGTGCAGTTGGGGTAAGTTGAGAGACACCAAGTTCAGTCAATAGTCCCCGTAGCCACACAATTTCTGAACAAGCGGATGACATAGAACGATATTCAGATTCTGTAGAAGACTTTGAAACTCTAACTTGCTTCTTGCTCTTCCAAGAAATGAGGGCACCACCAAGAAACATGCACCACCCTGTTATCGAACGACGAGTATCTAGACAACCCGCCCAATCAGCGTCACAATAACCTTTGAGCTGTAAAGAATTGTTAGTAGGAAAGAATATCCCTCGACCAGATGTACCTTTGAGATAACGAATGATTCGTCGAACTGCTGCCATGTGGGATTGGCGGGGTGTTTGCATAAACTGACTAACTTGTTGAACAGCAAATGAAATATCTGGCCGGGTTATAGTTAAATAATTTAGACTGCCCACTAGTTGCCGATACAAAGAGGGATCAGATAAAAGCTCACCATTTGCTCGAGAAAGTTTTAAGTTTACCTCCAAGGGTGTGTGGACAGAATTACCATCATTAAGACCAGCCAAGGTAAGAATCTCTTGAGTATACTTAGTTGATGTAAAAGTATACCATCAGTACTATTATGCACCTGAAGACCAAGAAAATATTGAAGTGCCCCAAGGTCTTTCATATGAAAGGTTGTCTTGAGATGTTGCTGTAGCTTCTCAATTAATTGAAAATCAGACCCTGTGATAACAATATCGTCAACATATACTAAAAGAATAACAATTCCAGCAACAGTTTTCTGAAGAAAGAGAGAAGAATCAAAGTGGCTTTGGATAAAATTGAAATCTAATAAAGTGGAGCGGAACTTCTCAAACCACGCACGTGGTGCCTGCTTCAAGCCATAAAGAGACCTCCTTAATCTACAAACCTCAGTGGTATAATGAGTGAACATTCCAGGAGGCGGAGTCATATAGATCTCTTCTTTTAGATCTCCGTGTAAAAAGGCATTCTTTACATCCATTTGGCAGAGAGACCATCCTTTAGAAGCAGCTATAGCCAAGACAGTTCGTACTGTCGTCATTTTTGCCACGGGTGCAAAAGTTTCCTCATAATTAAGTCCATACTCTTGACAATTTCCCAAAGCTACCAGACGAGCCTTATACCTATCCACAATACCATCAGATTTGAGTTTAATGGTAAAAACCCATTTGCATCCAATCAATTTCACGCCATCCGGGTGTGGTACAATATCCCAAGTGTGATTATCATGAAGGGCCTGAATTTCTTCTTGCATGGCTTGTTTCCAACATTCTTGAGTTGAAGCCTGAGAAAAGACTTAGGAACAGAAATATTATCAAGTGTTGCCTGATTACCAGTATGTGTGAATCCATACCTGTCTGGTGGGCGAGATACTCGAGAGGATCGTCGAGATTCACTTGGAACAGATCAAGCGTTTGTCCAGTGTCGGGAAGGGGCAGGGGCAGTGGTGGTTGGTCTGGACATCGCCTTTGATACACAAGTCCTGGCTTAAAACGTTGTGGGGTATCATAATGTTCATCATCAAAGGACAGTTTAGCATAAGAAAAGCTTGAATCATCAAAAGTATGAGATTGGAAGAAATACTGGTTCTCAAAGAAGACGACATTCCGAGAGATACGGAGTTTATTAGCACTTGCATCATAACACACAAACCCTTTATATGTATTACTATACCCAAGAAAAGCACATCGAACAGCTTGGCTAGTGAGCTTATGTCGTTCATTTGGTGGTAAGTGAACAAAACAGACACAACCAATGATATGAAGAGAATTATATTTGGGCAGAACACCATACAAGCGGAAATAGGGAGAATCAAATTGTAAATTTTCAGAAGGTAAACGATTAATCAAGTAAACTGATGTAGTTAATGCTTCTACCCAAAATTTTGCAGGTACAGAATATTCAATCAATAATGTACGAACCATATCTAAAAGATGTCCATTTTTGCGTTCGGCAACTCCATTTGTTGTGGAGTATAAGAACAAGAACGTTGAGGAATAATACCCTTCATTCTAAGATAACTTTGAAACTCATTTGACATATATTCCCCCCCTGAATCAGATCGAAGTATCTTGATACTAGATGAAAATTGATTTTCAACATAAGTCACAAAATTCTGGAAAGTGTTGAATACATCAGACTTAGATCGCAGGAAATATACCCATGTGAAACGACTATAATCATCAATAAAGGTCACGAAATACTTATATTGAGCATGAGAAATTATAGGACTTATACCCCATACGTCACTATGAATGATATCAAAACATGTGGAAGCACGACTGCCATGTAATGGAAAAGGTAAAGATTTACTTTTGCCAAGTTTGCATGAACTACAATCGGAAGACGTTGAAAAAGTAAAATCTTTATTTCCCAAATATCCTTGTTTTATTAAATAATTGAACACATTAGAGTTGGGTTGTCCCAATTTCGTATGCCACATTGCATTATCATGAGCAACAACAGTGTAAGCAAAGGAATCAAAAGTAGAAGAAGTAAACTGGAGAGGAAAAAGAAGTCCCACTTTAGGCCCCTTCGCGATCACTTTCTTTGAAGCTTGATCCTGCACACAACAACCATTACGATCAAAGTGAATTTCACAATTATTATCCACTAATTGTCCAACAGAAATCAAATTCGTAGACAATTCAGGTGACACAAATACATTTTTAAAGTTGGATCCAAGATTGCCAATAGCAGTAATTGGAAGAGTATTACCATTTGCTATTTGAATATGTTGGTTACCAGTATAATTACGAACTTCATGTAGAGCAGTTGTACTTCCAGTCATATGGTTGGATGCTGCAGAGTCGACTAACCAAGAAGAGATGGAAGGATTTTCTTTACCTTGTAGTCCAAGTGCAGACAAGGCAGAGACGATCATTTGTTGGACCATATCTGGCGTGAGTGACGATGTAGACTGTTGGCTAGGACTAGAAGAGACCATGGCTGAATTGGAGTTGATTGCATTTTGATTTTGTCTAATCTGAGGCCTCATTGGACATGTTTTGATGATATGCTCCTCCTTTTTGCAGTAGTTGCAGATTTTCTTACTACAGAACTTGGCAATATGTCCTACTTCTCCACACTTGTAGCACTTTTTTGATGTCTGAAATTTATCTTTTCCTTGGGCAGCATAAGCCATAGTAACCATCTCAGAAGTTGCACCTTGTTGATCCATGCCAAGTTGAGTGGCAAGTCGTTGTTCCTCCCGCAATAATTCCCCCAAGCATTCATCCAAGGATGGGACTGGATTTCGGTTAATCAAGCCAGCACCTGCAGTTTCAAATTCTGGTCTAAGCTTCATCAAAAATTGATCTCTTTGGCTTTGTAGTGCGACTAAGGCTTCCTTAGGTACTTTAGAGTACAATATCCCTGAATACTCACTCCACAAGTTAAGGAATCCAGCATAAAATTGATCAATAGAAAGATTACCTTGTTTGTAGTTGGCAATTTCTAATTCCAACTGGAACTTTCTTGCATTATTATTTTGATAGTAAACACGCCTCAAATAGTCCCACATTTCCTTAGCAGTAGTAAATGAACGAAGATTGTTGACCATATGTGGTTCAACAGAGCTTAATATCCAGGACACAATTTTGGCATCCTTACTTTCCCATGAACTAAAATCTTTAGGGTCTTTTGGAGCCGTAGTAGACCCATCCAAGTGTCCCCCTAATTCTTTTCCTTTTACAAACACTTTGAACTGAAATTCCCATGTGGAATAGTTTTTGCCGTTAAATCTAACAATAGAGTTTTCTCCAGACATGATTTTTTTTTTTAACAAAAGACAAAGTCCAGCAACTTCCGTCAAAACCCAAACCTCGAGAGAACTTTCTGATCCTGAAACAAGAATCCTCTAGCCCAAAGATGAGCAAACCAGAAATAAAATTCCTGTTGACTTACCACACTGCCGCGTCCTCTCTCACCGATGGAGCTGTCACCTTTGAGAGAAAGATGGCAGTGAGTCAGCAACCTAACACCGTTTTAACAGGTTTCCACCTGCAAACCCTAGAGCACCCTTGCCTGTTTCACAAGAGTGCTACGTCCTTCGACCAGAAGGTGGTCGACCAGGACCCAAGAAGATATGCTACCGAAAAAAAATGATTTAGAGAAGAAATCCAAAGATTGGCTCTGGTACCATGTCAGAGAATTAGATGATTTCTGGATACCTCACTAAGGAGGATTTCTTCTCAATATATAGGCACAAACGTGCATGATCACAGGGGAAGATTTGAGAGAGATCAGCTAATAAGATCTCCTAATTAGAGTATATAATAATCCCTTAACTATCTCCTATCAATCTCTAATTTACAGCCTAACACAATCAACTATCTAAGGAAGGAAATATACGACAAGCAATCAGTTATCTAAACAAGGAAATATATAATTACAGGATATCATATATAAATATATAATCTGAGATATATTTAGTAACATTGTCCACCGCCATATAATTTAGATATTACTAATATAATTAAATGCTTACTATTTTTCCTTCCTAATCTCAATAAGCTGCATTTGCTTTATATGAATGCTTTTTCTTTGCATGCACACATTTTTTCAGTGCTCAGCTTGTCTATATTTCTATTTGTTATTATGAACTTTATGCCAATCTCAATTTGGTCATTTTCTTGCTGATAGACTTCGTAGATTTTTCTGATACCTAAATACTATTGATGATGTGGCTTAGAGTTTGTTTGAACTCCCTTTCTGCCTTTTGGTGAAACGGAAATGGTTGCTTCACAAAAAGGTAGCTTTTGTCGATGGCTAATATCTAAAACATAAAAAAAGAAAAAAAAAGCTGTTCTCCAGAAATTTACTAAGAGTCATATGACAATTGCATTTAATTTTTTCATAACTTTGAGCGGAACAATGTTCATGTTTATTACAAAACCAAGAACAATAAAACTGCAGCGATTGCATGTTCTATTGAGTCGACAAGAATGTACAATTCTTTACAGGTAATGGAGATGGAGGAACATGTGGGATGTTGTGAGCTTAAATAAAGATCTTGTGTCCAGGAGTTACTGGAGAACGGATTTTACTTCTTCTGAGATTGAAATGAGATATTATGGAAAGCCAGACTCCACCATAGGTGAGACCAAATTTTATGGTTGAATATTCTCATTTCTCTTTTGGTATTTCAAAGATTTCAAAGTTTTGCTATGAGCATGGACTAATTGCTATAAGTTTGCTGCATCTTAATATGGCCTAGCCTATGAGTATTGATACTTCATAATACATATGTCGAGATTCAGAAAAACATCCTAAGTTCTATGCTATAATTCATCAAACGGTTTATAAATTTAGGGACCATTTTAAACTTTTGGAACAGAAATCATTATTGGCTAAATAAATAAATCATTTACATAAGATGTTTAGAGTCTTGGTATTTTGATGTAAGGTTTCATGCATTCCTTTTGATTGTTATTAACTTATATGTTGGGATTGATATCACAGTGGAACCTCGCAGTAAAAGCCCAATAAATTTCTTATATGGAAGGCACTATATAGATGTTAAAACACTAGAGCTTTAGAAAAAGGGAACTAATTAAGATTCATTACCTATGGATAAAAGATTGGGAAAAATATCAATTGGATTCAATTCAAAAGATGTGATACACAATCTTATTCAACTTATGCTTTTATCAGGAAGATTAATTTAATACGAAGTCGTAATTTGTGGGTAGATAAAGACTGGAAAATCGTAGCAGATCTGATATGATATATTATTTAATTATATGAACTGGTATTTCATCTTAAGATTTTCAAATACATGTTAGATTGTGTAAATTCCTGCATCATTATGGTCGATTACTTTAAAAGCACAAAAGCAAACATTTGCAGGTCACTGAAACAAAGTAAGTAGTTAGATTTCTTTTAAAGCACAAAAAATAATTGACCTGCCATTAGAACAAGTCTATAAAGAACAAGAAAACAAAAGTCCTTGTCTTTTTCTCATTTTATCTCAAATGAGTGAAATTCTCTTTTTTCTCTTTATTTAAAAGTTAAGTATAAAGAAAGCAGGTACATATATTAGATGCTATATACGACAAACATATTAAGTTGTCAATCTATTTGAAATATGAGATAAACACTGTGCGAGTACGGAAGTGTACGGTCAGTACGGATTCGATAATGCTGTGGAGTTCATTAGTACGGATTGTACGTAGGTCGCCTTGAATTATATATTTGCATTATAACCTGTTTGAAACTAAGAAAATAATCTTTATTAGAAGGAAATACATTGCATATGTAATCCTTCTGTGGCTTGGTCCACATTGAATGCTTATTGTGGAAACTATCGTGCTTATATTGCACTTACCTTGTTTATTTCATTCATGCATTTGAATTTATTATGTTTGTATCTAAACATTCAGAAAAGACTTTGTGTAATATGTGCATGCGATTGCATTAACTTTAATTGTAAAAGGTCATTGTTACTATATGCCTTAGATATAAAGTGAGAAAGTTCGGTTGGGTTGTAAGTGTTAATGCCGAATCTCGTCCAGCCCACCGACTATCTTTAACTGTGATTCGTCCAGCCCACCGACTATCTTTAACTGTGATTCAATACTTCCCTTCTTCTTATCCATACAATAGTCAACTGGCTAGACATTCAACCTTATTAAGAAAAGATAAGAGATAGGTATAATATTAATTGTATTTCTGGCATATAAGGAAAAAACTTGATGACATTCTAATCTTTTGAGTTCTCTACTCCAAAGTCTGGCTTGGACAGTCTTTATATTTTTCCTTCTTGGAAAAAGGGAATCTAATTTCCATTGTGTTAAGAGTCCATCCTCACGCTATAAATGAACAAGTTGTTGTCTCTTGAGAAACCACTTCATTTGACTTAAATCTACTTATACAATACTTCCTCCATGGAGTCTCCTAGTTCCAAATCTAATAGTGTAGCCATGTCGAGTTCCTCGAGCAAAAATCACGAGGATGAGAATCATGCCTCAAATCCTGAAAACTCATCTAGTTCAGTTGAGGCAATCCCTCCAATTGTTCCTAGGGCACACGAGCCTTTAGAGAGCAAAAATCACGAGGAAGAGAATCATGCCTCAAATCCTGAAAACTCATCTAGTTCAGTTGAGGCAATCCCTCCAATTGTTCCTAGGGCACACGAGCCTTTAGAGAGCGAAAATCACGAGGAAGAGAATCATGCCTCAAATCCTGAAAACTCATCTAGTTCAGTTGAGGCAATCCCTCCAATTGTTCCTAGGGCACACGAGCCTTTAGAACATTTGGATGTCGCAAATGCTAATGAGTTCCATTATTACGGATGCACATATTGCGATAAGAGATTCAGTAACAAGCAGGCACTAGGTGGGCACCAAAATGCCCACAAAACTGAACGTGCCATTGAAAAAAATGCGTATGAATTGCGAAGGAACCAGTTTGCGTACCTTTCCGGTGCATCATATCCTGTGATGGCTTCCCATCCTACCTTTACTGGTCCCTTTAACTATAGGCCTATGATTAATAGGCCTTATATGTCGCAACAGCCAGTGCACCATGGGGTGCACATTGGTCATTATGCACCTCCACTGCTGCCAATGGTGCCTCATCCTTATGCTCCCCGTGCACTTTACCCTAGGTGGGATACGCAAATGCCCAGAGTTTCTCAGTATATGGAGCCACCATCGCATGGGCAGTACAATCCTGGATTTGCGCCAGTGGGGATGGGCTATTCAAGTGCACGGCCTGTTTCCGAGGCTCATCCAAATTTTACAAACTCAAGGCTTGTTCCTGGCAGAGATCCTGGGAATCAACATAACAATCAGATGAACAATCCACAAAATCAGGAGGATGAAGATTCAGACCTGGATTTAACACTCAGGCTTTGATCATTCATTGTCTTGTTAATTTAGTATTCTGCTTGTAATCAGTGGCTTGAGATCTCGTGTCATGTTTTACTGTCCATTTAATCTAATGTTTCATTGCTTTCAAGTTCAGTTCATGGTAATAAACTTAAATGTTCTCGCACTTCTTTTCTTCATTTTATATCATTTGAAAGGAAAATGTCTGGTTTAACTCCTTAAGTTTTATTTCTAGAATGCTAGAATTATTTTGCTGATTTAGTTTATGTCTTGGAGATGTTTTCATACGAGCCACCACTGAAATGCAATAACTAGATCTGCAAAATCAAACTCAGGTGTAAATTTTGAAGTATATCTCATGGCATCGTGAACATGGTTTGCACACAACAAGATGTCTTTCCACGTTGAAAACCTTTTCGTGTTTCTGTAAGTAGTATTAAATGAAAATAACATAGGAAATTGCAATGTAAACTAATGACTGAAGAATACAATTAAATTTCAGTTTGCCAGTAGTAAGAATGGAAGTTAGGTTCATAATTAAGTCAACTGAATTTAGTAAATGACAGCTTGAGTTTATTTTTTATTGACGTTCTTGTATTATTAATTTCAAAATTAACAAGATTGCGAACTATGTTGCGATAAGTCTCAATGCTATAAGGCACCGAATCTGACGTGCACTCGAAAAATATGGTTGGTTACATTATATATCATATGATAGACATATGTCATCCAGGTTATACTTTGGAAATATTTGGTAAATATATAGTTAATATTTCAGCCTGATTAATTGGTTTGGGATCTATTCCTGTCACACACGTGTGTGTGTAACCTTTAGAATTTAAGGTTATTTGCTGAACGAGGAAATGAGAGACAACTCATTAAATAATCAACCGTGATTCATGACTCTCTAAAATGTCGCTTAGCATTTTATGTTCGTTGATGCCTTGAACATCTAATTTTTAGCTTTGTGAATGAAGTTAGCAAAAGTTTTTGGTTTGTACTCTATTTCAGTGTAATATTCAATTGTTCCAGTGGACTTTCGTGCACTTTTAAGATGCAATGGATAAAAGATATAGTACTTAATTGTGCATCTGGTTTGAAAAACCACTCTCTATCGTAATCTATACTTCGATATGTGTTTGGTACTCAACAATTACAATATTTATACGTGAAAGCAACAATATTTTTAGCAAGTGTATAGATGAAATGTGTGATTCATCCTTACATTTCTATGTTTCTCCCCTAAATTATTAAATAATTGCAGACACACTAGTATAACTCTAAGTACGTAATTAAGTTTACTCCTAAACTATTAAACTAGTTGTATTCACCCCAATATAGGGGTGATAACGAAATTATTTGATTTATGGGTAAAAATATAATTACTAAGAAATGTACAGGTGTGAATGCATATATTTAATAGTTTAAGGGTAAAACGCAATAACTCGTAAATGTGTAATATGCTAGTAACTAGACAAAATAAAGCAATGATACTTTATTTGTAGTGTGTGTAGGTGTGCATTTTTTTGTATTTCAGGTTTAAATGTAATTTCTTTTCTGTATTTCGAGTTTTATGTGTTCTTTTAAGGGTGACGTTTGTGGGATAATGATTTGTTAGCTATTTAAATAGTGAGTTATAAATGAATGACTTATGTAACTCATTTATTAAATTGGTCAATCATGACTCACTTAATGCTAGTGGTTTGGGTGAGTTGATGAGTTTAAAGTTGAGATTTGAGATTGACACCTCTATTTAACAATAACATAGTTCAATCTGCCACAAATTGACGATTGGTGTACTGCAATTGGACCTGCCATTGATCTATGAATGATTCAAGCTAATGGATCTGGGTTGAATGTGGGTATATCCATTGATCAAATTATCACTCCGGCTCAAAACCATTTTTGGGGTGAAAGGAAAGTTATATACTAAAGAAAAACTCTTTTTGGATAAGATTTTATGAAGCTTTTAATTTAGTTTTAGCTCAAATATATTTTAATTTAAATAAATTTATGTAAGTGAAAAAAAAGTTGTTGAAAGGTGTGTCTAGCTTGATAAAAGCGTGTCTAGTGAGTGAGTCGTTGTGCAGTCAGCGAACAGCCTCATAAGCACCTAATCGGCGGTAATAACCACTAAACATCCATCCAATGGCGAATGAGTGTACGTCGGGCACCAAGCTGGTTTGACGAAGCGAATGTCCATGTCCATTCAGTCACCCTTAAACAACTTTTCGCTTATTATAGATAGATTATCATCATTCATTTAGTTCTTTCTCTCTTCTGTTATGCTCAAAGAGTATATAAGTTTTCTGTAATTTGTTGTTCTTAATAATTAAATACTTCTATATCGAGTAGTAGTCATTATATCGTAGAAAATGATCACTAAAACTATGAGCACCGCATCCAGATAGTTGATCTGAAAGACAGAGTAAAAACTCTTGATTTGACCTCAAGTTTGTCCATCAACATTTTTCACATACGATTATACTTGTAAACTCCACGCAAATACCTTTGGACAAGAAAATGACACATGTAATAAACAAATATTTGTGAGTATAATATTCAGTATTGTGTGTTAAATACCACACCCTTTATCATTTTGGTGTAGAAAAGACTCAAAGTAAATGTTTAGAAAAAAGCTCTCAACTTTTGACATTTCTTCGAACCATTACACCATTATTGAGGCTGCAGAGTAAATGTTTTCTTTTTTGTTTTGTTTTAATTTCATTAAAGTATAAGGAAACTATAAAATGGCATAGACATGAAATACTTAAGAATCAATTGTTTTTGTTTAATTGATAAAAGCCAAAATAGACTAACACATAAATTTCGTGATGTTATTTGGCCAAAGTGAGCTAAACTTGATTTTTTTTTTCTTCATAAATTCAAGCTAAACTATACAAATTAGTAAACTTTTTGCATAAGAGTACCAAATGTGAATAATCAGTTGTTAAAAGAGACAAATTTGATACCTCTTCTCCTTCTTCTTCTTCTTCTTCTTCTTCTTCATCTCGGCTTTTCGTCTCAATTCCAAATCGCCAGAGGTACGTGACTCAATCTTCTTTTAACTATACGCGAATTGTAATTTTATTTTCTATGAATTCGTATGTTGTATGCTGATCATCACTTCATCTAGGCAATATCATCAATTAAATAATGTGCTAAATTGAGTTATTTTAACCTAAAAAGTGTGGGTACTATACCCCAGTGGTTTGAATAACACCCCCAAATTACACTATTCGAGAGGTTTGCACAACAATTTTATTCATTAATTTTACCTTAACTTTCTCTTGTGAATATTAATTTAATTGATACTTGGTCTATTGGGAGAGATTATTAGGTGCAGCGGCTGTACAATGAGGTGGTACAACAAGTCGGTTATTAGTGTAAATGCATGATGGGGGTGAGGTGTGGAGGAGTTACTTCTCTACAATTTAGGAACTGTGTTTAATCTCAACATTTGGCTGTACCACGTCATCATGCAGCGGCTGCACCTAATAGTTTTTCATCTATTTGTCCATAACTATCTGAAGCCTGAGTTTGCTAGCAGGGTTGCTATTTGTGTTGTTCATACTTATGCTATTACATGAATTTTTGTAGTATGCATTCTCGCGATAATAGGAAAAATGAAATTGCTGGACTACATTATGGTTTGGGAGTTTGACATGATTAATGACATAATTTACAATCTATTGGTCCCTTTTGACACTGAATTTGCACTTTTTCTGTGTGATTTAACTGTTGATATATTTATTTCAAAGAAGAATAAATGCTGTTATGTGCGCTAAGCTTACGACTATTTGGACCTCTTCTACGGACAGTGCGAGTGCCTGGTATTTGTTGAGATATGTCAGATTGCCTGCCGTTAGAGACTCTGAAGGACTCTGCTTGTTCCATCTTTTGCATTCAGTTAGCTGCTGTGTGGTTTTTTTGTTCTCCGTCATTTATTAGAAGTATTTGTCATTGGTCTGGAATTTATCTCTTCCGAAGGAGTGCCTTGGATATGTTTTGTCGTGTTTAAGGAAAACATGTAGACTGCTTTTTGTAGCTTGTGAACCCCAAGTTTCTATGAGTATAATTAATTAAGTTCAACTAATAACATTATTTTCCATGCTGCATTATTATTTGACTTCTGTTTTGCATTTTGAAAATTATGATTTTAGTAGCTTGCTAAATTTTCTTCCTAATGTTAATTTCCGACTTGTACATTTTGGCATGCTCATATTTTTTTTCTGGGCTCAACTTGTCTATTCTACTCTTTGTCCGTGGTTTACAATTTGTTTTGAATTCCCATTCTGCCTTTTGAGGTAAAAGGAAAAGGGCTGTTGTTGCAGTCATAGCTTTTGTTAATTGATAATAGGCACAACCATTAAAAGTGTGCTGTTCTCCAGAAGCTTACTGTAGATTATATGACATTTAACAATAAAAGTTTTTGTATTTTACTCTAAAAGTTCAAATACAAGCAATAAACGTGCAGTCCAGAATGTTCCCTGGAATTAACAAGAATGTATATTTTTTCAGCTAATGGTCAGCGATGCGGATGTTGGATGTCATGAGCATAATTAAAGATATTACATCCAGTATCTATGGGATACGAAATTGTATATGGTCTGATATTGAAACTGACAATGGTCTCTGGTGTTTGAATCAGATGGGAAGCCAGACTCCACCAACAAGAGAGGTGAGTTGGTAAAACCATGAATATCTATCGATGAACTTGCTTAAAAGAGATTTTTTTTTCTTCCTTTTTTCTGTTTTTGAAAATCAAATATACTGTTATTCTGCTAATAGCATGCACTGCAACATGTCAAATGGCATATGAAATATTATATTAATAATTATATGTACAGTTCCCAAAACATCCTCGGATTTGTACCAAACAATACTACTTTATTGATGTAAGCTTTGAAGCATTAGTATTTTATAACTCTTAATTATCACGTTGGGTTGATATCCAGTGGTGCAACCCTCATTAAAAGCCAAATAATAGCAAACAGATATGTTATAACTAGATGTAATATGTAGCCATATCCTTATTGTATGGATTAACTAATATATGATCTTACTTTCCTGTAGATAACGTAAATTCCACTTTTAATATTATAGATCACTTCTAAAGCACGCAGGCAAAATTCACAGGTTACAAAATAAAAGTAAGTAACAAGCATGTTATAAAAACCAGATGTCTTTCTCATTTTAACTTCTCTCTTTTTCTTTATTTGGTAAGTTAAGAAAAAATGGAGGAAAAAATATTCGATGCTTTGTGCGACATAATACGACAACCATATTAAGTTGTCGATCTATATAAAATAAGAGAAGTACAACTCAAGTACGGAATTATACAACCACTATAGCAATATCGAGTTTGTTAGCGTGGATTCTTCAACAATCGCAAGCTCATGTTGAAATTTCTATATACATATCCCAACCTGTTAGAACTAAGAAAAATAATCATTATTTAAAGGAGATATAGACCTCGCATATCTAATCCTTTTGTGGCTTGGTGCACAGTCTGGTTTTCTACAATCTATGGAAGTTTTCTGTGCTTTTATTGCACTTACCTTGTGTATTTCATTAGTCCATTTGATATCGTTTTGTTTGTGTCTAAATGTTAAAAGAGAATTTGGTGTAATATGCACTTGAGCTTGCATTAATTTCACTTGTGGAAGAAGTTTATTGTTACTGTATGACTTAGAAATTAAGTGATGTAGTTTGGTTGGGATATAATTTATTAGTACTATATTAGTGACGAGTCTCTTCAAGTCTATTGGAGACTTTTAACAGTTGTTCGGTACTTCCCTACCTTCTCATCCAGACCATAGCAAAGTTACTATATATTCAATCTACATTAAGAAGAGATAACATTAGTTGCATTTTTGGCATGTAAAAGAACAATCGTGATGACGTTCTAATTATTTGAGTTCTTTACTCCAAACTCTGGCTTGGACTGTCTTTATATTGTTTTCTTCTTAGAAGAATGCAATGCGATTTTCATTGTGTGTTAGTCTCCATCCTCAGCCACTATATACAAGAAGTTGTTTCTTGAGAAACCACTTCATTTGACACTAAACTACTCATATAATACTTTCGCCATGGATAGTCATATTTCAAATGCTAACAGTGTAGCGACTTTCAATACCTCAAGCAAAAATGATGAGTAAGGCATCATGACTCAAATCCTTAACTCAAGTCATCTAATTCAATTTGGCAAACCCTCAAATTAATTCCAGGGCACCAAATCCTGTAAATGATTTGCATGTCGCAAATGCTAATGAGGTCAGTTATTGTAGATGCAAATATCGTGATAAGAGATTCAGTAACAAGCAGGCACTAGGAGGGGCACCGGAACGCCCACAAAACTGCGTGCTGTGGAAAAAAATGCACATGAATTGCGAAGGAACCTGTTCGCGTATCTTGGCGGTCCATCATTTCAAGAACTTCTAAATAGGGTTTTTATCAATATGCCTTATCTGGCATGCCGACGCCCAAGAGATCCGCCGATGACTTCTAGCAACTGTCCATCCAAAACTTGAACATTTTGGACAACATGCAACAAAAGTATCATATGAAGTTTCTTTATGAGAGACTTGGTTGCCGCTGTTGTCTGCATCTGTTTATAGCAAGAGCGAGAAGTTCTCGAGAGGATATCACGCGACACTCACGCCTTTGGATACCCCCCAATCCCCACTTTGTGCCAGCCTCATAAGGCCACTCAAAAACTGCATCAACGAGGGGCCATCTGGTGTCAGTTTCAAAGGAGAGAAGCCTTTGCGACAGAGAACATTGCCCTAGAAAGGGTGGAAAAGTCCTCGGCTTGTGATGACTGCTCTAGTGATCTAAAGGTAGTGAAGAAAACGAGGAAGAGACAGTCAGATATCCAAACGTCTAAAATCTACCAAAGAAGGAAGCATGAGGAAACACAGCAATGTGGAGTTGCCTCGCGTTGAGATTCAGAGGATGCTAATGAAGAAGCACGAAAGGATATACAGCCGTAGTTAAATGTATGGAAGACGACAAAATTGGACTCTCTGTGACGAACTAAAGAGGACTTTTAACCATGTTAGTCGAGTCAGGGGTTTGAGTGACGAAGTAATCCGTCAATCTACCATAGTTTTAGTTTATCTTAAAGAAATTCTAATTATTTTTGCATCTACTAATGAATTGCGAGAACCAAAAGTTAGTTTTCATAAAGAAATGTCCTCTATGAAGCCCTAATCAATACTATTGCGTTTGTCTCCAAACGTTCAAAGAGAATTTATGTAAAATTGCACTTGAGCTTGCATTAATTTCATTTATAAAAGAAAGTTCTTATTACTGTATGACTTGGATATATTACTTTCTACATGGAGTCTCATAGTTCAAATGCTAACAATGTAGCCATTTCCAGTACCTCAAGCAAAAATGATGAGGAAGGGAATCATAACTCAAATCCTGGACTTAACTCATCTAGTTCAACTGTGGCAACCCCTCAAATTATTACGAGGCACCAGAGTCTGTGGAAGATTTGCATGTCACAAATGCTAATGAGGTACGTTATTATGGGTGCAAATATTGTGATAAGATATTTAGCAAGCAGGAGGGAACCAAAATGCACATAAAACTAGCGTGCCATGGAACAAAACGCACATGAATTGCGAAGGAACCAGTTTGCATGCCCTGGTGGTGCATCATTATATCCTGTGATGGCTTCGCCTCCTGCCCTTCGTGGTTTCTTTAACATCAGATCTTAAGAACTTCTTAATAGGGTATTTATCTACTTCCAAAAAAAAGAAGGTATTTATCAATAGCCCTTATCTCTCACAAAAGCACATGCACCAAGGGCTTCCGACGCCCACGAGGTCTCCCACGACTTCTAGCAACCATCTGTCTGGAGCGGGATCATTCTGGACGACATATGACTGGTGCTTGGATTTTTTTTGAAGTATCACTTGAGATTTCTTTATGGGAAACTTTGTTGCCGCTGTTGTCTGCAACCGTTTATAGCAGGGGGAGAGCTCCTGGAGATGATATTACCCAACAAGGATGGCCTTGGGCTGCCAACCCCCCTCCCATTTGTGCCAGCTTCAGTACAAGGGCCACCCAAACAGCAACCAACGCGGACCATCTGGTGTCAATTTCAGAGGAGGAAAGGAGCCTTTGCCAGAAAGAACTTTGCGCCAGGAAAGGTGTAAAAGTCCTCGGCTTGTGACGAAATTTAAGGTAGAGAAGTAAGCCAGAAAGAGATGCTCACATAGCCAGACATCAAAACCTACCAATGAAGGAAGCATGGCAACAATGGGTAGAAGAGGAAACACATAAATGTGGAGTTGCCTTGTCTCGAGATTCAGAGGATGCTAATGAAGAAGCACACATGGATATTAGCTTGCAGTTAAATGTATGGAAGCGACAGAATTAAACTCTCGACGTATGAAGGACTTAGAGGACTTTTAATCAAGCTATTCGAGTGAGGGGGTTTGAGTGACCAAGTAATCTCTACTTCCTTAGAAAGATAAGTAATCATGAAGGAACCTATTCTAGCTTGTCTTTAGTTTATCTGTTATGTTGTAGCCATGCACATCCAAAGTTGCCAATGGCCGGTTTCCCTTACGCTCCTCGTACCCTTTTCTCGCACGGAATGTGTGTACTCCCATAATCACGCAGTGTGTGCATTGCCATTGCATATGCAGTATAACGCACTAAATCCTGGATCTTCCAATAGGATTTGGCAGTTCAAGTGCACAACCTCTTTCTGGGACTCGTCACAGTTTATTTCTACTGATGCGGATGAATAATACAGAAACTGAGGATGCGGAAGATTTAGACCTAGATTTGTCACTTGTGCTTTGAGATTTTATGGTATGTTTTGCTACAAGTGGTATTTAGTGTTTGGTGGCATTTGATTTCAGTTCGTGGTCATATATGGTGGTATTCAAGTGGTATTTAGTGTAATTCTTTTCTTATTCCAATTTTGACCTTTGAAAAGGAAAATATCTGACTATTATCAGAAATGTAGAGTTACTTTGGTAGTTAACTTTATATATCCTGGAGATGAAGATGTTTCAGATGAATCACCACTGAAATGCAGTAGTTGAATTATCAATTCAACCGTAAGGCAAAGTTTATCACTTGACATGAACGTGCCTTGTCACTTAGAAAACACTTTAATTTAGTATTGTGTAATGTAAACATAGTAATTGCAAGGACAACTAACGATTAACAAATTTTATCGTAGTTGCCAATAGTAAGAATGGAAGTTTAGTCTAAATTTTTTTAATTGTTATGCACTTCATAGCTGACTGGTTTATTTTATTTGTATTAATGTTCTCGCAAATATGGATGATTAATATGGTAACTAGTGCACTAGATGTGCTAGCAACTGCATTAAAGTCAAGAGTCTTAAATTATGGAAAACCAACTGGTCTAGCAAGATGTGAAGCCGTTAATATCAGTGTAAAGTTATTTTTAGAAAAAAAGCTACCATTAGCCAAATGAAGTTCACGCAGCTTTGAGATGGTGAGATTTTTTAGTTTTAAAATAGTTTTCTAAAAAAGTCAGATTTGCTGACACCCGAAAGTACTTTTTCAAGTACTCTGTTTCTCTTTTGCATTCACAAACATAAGATGAGTACTTACTTTGACTTCAGAATGTTTTATAAAATAGTGATCATGTACCTTTGTCGTAATTTATTATTTCCTTGAGAAGATTTTCTGAATGGCGAGCACAAACTTAACAAACAAATATCGCAATCTTTGTGCAATTCGCACAACTCAAATCACGAAGCTAGCGGATGAGTTTCTAGCCATAGACTTATTCTCTACCCCTCTCTTACCAAATCGCCAGAGGTTGTTGACTGAAACCTATATTCAAGAAGCAAGATATTTGTTCTTGAATCTTCTTTTCACTGTATGGGAACTGGATATTTCGAGCTATTCTTCCAACTCAGTTAGGGATGGAAAACTTGCACAAGAATTGCACATTTTGGTGGAACGGAATTCGAGCACTGAGTAAGTAATCTGTGAAACTTATTTTGTTTGCCATTAAGTGAGAAATTTAATAAAGGTGGTGTTGTGTACTTCAATTATGTCACAGGGCTCAGCTTAAAGTAGTAAAGATCAATATATGCACCGATATCATGCCATATATTTTCATCATATCATGGCTTTGGTTGAATTCTTATCTGTTGTTATTTTGATGATGTGAATAATGTGTTAAGCTGAGATTACTTTTTGTAGTTTCTAAACAAAAAATATGAGAATATGTGTACTAGACTCCAATGCTTTCACACCCCCATGTTATTAGATGTGAATAGTTTACACAGCATTTGAATTTTAAAGTTTTTCTTGTGATATTTCCCTCTCATTTAAAATCTGCAGTTAACGTTCCTTCAGAATCTTCACCACCCAACTACAAGTGCTGTATGTATGGAGACCATTAAGGAAAAACAAAGAAGTTTTTAAGAGATAGTCATGACCTGCAAAGATTTATCAGAAGTGTGAGCTACTTCTTTTTGTTGAGGTGACATGCTGTTGGCAAAAGATGCTCGGCTTGATGTCCATATGGCAGGACCATGTGCCGTCAGTTCAGGTTGCCAAGGCAATTGGCAAGTTGATATGTGAAAGATTCGCCCGGCTGCTATTCAGGTACTTCAATTTTTGAATGCTCGACTTGTCAGATGTTGTGTTTGAAATGAAAATGGAAACTTATCGATTTATATTTTGTTTTTACACTCTAAAATACAAAAAAAAAGAAAAATTCTAAAATTTGGGTCTCACTTGGGTTTTGCAGCTAACTTAGTGAAGTGGATGGTTTATACAGGATATTTTTGTCATTACGAGTAGAAATGCACAAAACATGAATACGGAACAGTGAGCCGCCTTTTCGAAATAACAATAGGGTAATTATTAACTTTCTTTTTTTTTTCTTTTTGTGCTGGAAGTCAAGATGCTTGATCCAAATAACAGAAGGGGGTTGTTTGTCTTTAACTTCTTCAGGTATTAGTACAAAACTTGATGCACAACTGTTTATGGTTGTTAACTATTACTTTGGGAATTGATATTGGGGTACAACCTTGCTTTTATCCCATAAAAGACACCATGGAATCGTAAAATTATTAGAGCTTCAACAAAATAAAACTAATAATTTTCCATAACCTGTGAATAAGTAAAAATCCGAAAAAGGTTGCAATTTGGATTCAGTATAACCAGATACAACTACAACCAAGCCCTTGACCATTAACTGAGGTAGCTATATGAACCAAACAAGAATAACGTATAGTCAGCCACATGATGACATGAATTCTCCGCCTCCACTCGTTCTTGTTGAGTAAAATGTCTTCACTTAGGCTTCTAAGCTTCACGTCACTTCGTATGAATTCCATCCATGTTTTCTTTGGTCGTACTCATGCGCTGTTTTTCGCCACTAGGTCAAGAGTCTCCACACGTCTACCGGTGCTTCCATAGGTCTTCGTTAGTCATGACCGAACCATAGTATAACCAATCTATAATTTTCTTCCATTTTTTTGTGTGACATAACTAATATCTTATGATTCCTTTGAAAAATGAAACTAACATAGAATCATAACTTGCGGATAAATAATGTTTGGAAACTATGAGCAATTTGATTTTACATAAGTTGATTTGATTTTGATTTGATTTAATTTATATGAGATTACCCAATATTGTATTCTATGAATTTTTCGATTTATATCTCAGATTACAAAAAACTTCACGAGTCATTAACAAAAAATAAGTGAAAAGCACGAATACAAAAATTGGATGTCTATCTTTCCCTTTTAATTGTAATTTGCAAAATTATGTCTTAGTCTTATTTAAATTAAGAATAAAAAGTTACAAATTTTAGATAATATATACGAATAATACACAACATTTTAGGTTATCAATCTATTTAGAGTCAATTGCGTTAAGCCCCCCCCAAGTACCTTCAAAACTATTAAAAAGAGCAAAATGCTTCCTAACCTATTTAAAATTTGTGAATCGCCTATTGATTCCTTGACCAACCGTTCATTTTAGACACGTTTCTGCATTTTTCGTCCATTAGATTTGGCATCACGTGGTAATTCGCACAGTTTTCAATAGATAAGAGGGCATTTTACTTTTTTTTTTATAGGTTTGGAGGCACTTTGCTACAAACCCATAGTTTTACGGGTTTGACGCAATTAACTCATCTATTTAAAATAAGATATCAGTACAACACAAGTATGGAAGTCTACGGATGCTATAACAGTATCAAGTTCGTTAGTACAGATTGTACAACATAATAAGATCGTTTTAAGGTATATATACGCATCATAACCTTTTAGAAAATAAGAACAAAAGTCATCATAAAACAATAAATAATAAACAAAGCCGCTAGTCCCAATTAAGCCTTGAAAAATCCTTTTGGGATGTTGCCAGCACTCACTGCTAATATTTTACACTATATTATAGCCTCTCGTGTTTTCATTTCACTTACCATTTATATTTACCATTTGCGATTTTTGTATTGTCTTATCGGGATATCCAGAAGAATTTGCCTAATGTGCGTTCGAGTTTAAATTAGTTCCAATTGTATAAATAAGGTAATTATTATGATATGACTCAATTGTAAAGTAAGGGACGTAGGTGGGTAATTGAAAATTTAGTGAAGAATCTATTCGAGTCCACTTGCAATCTTTAACTGTCGTCCAATAATTCCCTTCCCCCTTCTTATCCAGACAATAGTCAACTTGCTATACATTCAACCCTACATTAAGAAAAGATGACGAGATAGGCTAAGAATAGTTGTATACTGTCTTGTAAGGAATAACGTTCTGAGCGTTGGAGCTGTCTACTCGTAACTCTGGATTAGACCGTCTTTAGTAATTTCCTTCTTAAGAGTTGGCTCTAGAGAAACCACTTCATTCAACTCCAAATTTTCTCATATATACTTTCTCCATGGACTCTTCTATTGCCAACATTAAAAGAGTAGCCATGTTCAATAGCAGAGATGATGAAGATATGGATAGACCATCGTCTGATCCCAGCCAACTGAAGCGGAACCATGCCTCAAATCGTGAAACTAATTCATCTAGTTCAGTTGTTTCAATTCCTCCGATTAATCCTGGGGTACAAGAGCCTATGGAGGATTTGCAATTGGAAAATGCTGACGAGGGCCATGAATACGGTTGCAAATATTGCCCGAAGAAATTCAATAACAAGCAGGCGCTAGGTGGCAACCAAAACGCCCACAAAATTGAGCGTGCTATGGAAAAAAGTGCACGTGCATTGGGAGATAACCAATTTGGGTATTTTGGTGGTCCTTCATCCTATCCTGTTGTGGCTTCCTCTCCTCCTCTCTCTAGTCCCTTCTACATCAGATCTCATGAATTTCTCAATGGGGCTACAATGAATATGCCTTATAAATCACAACAACCTGTGCACCATGGGATGCACATTGGTCATTTTGCACGTTCACCGAAAACCAAATAGCGGGGGTGCCTTATGCTCCTCATCCCCTTCCAGGATTTAACCATGTTTACCCTGGATGGAATGCACCTATACCCAGAACGCATAGACATATGGCGCCACCATCCCACATGCAGTATCCTAGATCTCCACCATTAGGATTGCGTAGTCCAAGTGCACAGCCTGCTTTTGACCCTCATCCAACATTTACTGGTTCAAGGCTTATTTCTGATAGAGATCTTGGAGGCCAAAACAGTAATCAGATGAATAATCCTGTGAATCAGGTTGAAGATCTAGATCTGGATTTATCACTTAGTCTTTGAGCAATTCATAGTCATTTTAATTTATGCAGGCTCATTGATTAGCGGTCTGAGGTTTCATGCTATATTTTATTTCTACTCGTGCCTAATGTTTGACAATTTTGTCTTTAATTTCATTTCATAGTTGTCAATTTTGATGTTCGGTGCACTTTTTTCTTCACTAAACATATTTGAATAGGAAAATGTCTTATTTCAGTATTTCCTGTTGTTTCATTACCAGATTGGTATAGCATTTTTTCTTATTTACATTATATTTGCTGGATACGTAGATTTTTTCACATTAATCATCACTGGAGTGCAATAGTAGAATTGTAAATGCGGATCTGAGGTTAAGTTGACAGATGTATCTGGGACGCGAACATTGATTACATACAACAAGTGTCTCTTCATGTTGACACTTTTGCTTGTAAGGTGCAATAAATTAAAGCAGAGGAAGTTTCCATTAGAACTTAAGGCTTACAAATCAATCCTCAGTTTGCCAGTAATAATAATAAGATGTTAGGTCCATAATACTGAAAACTGTGACTGTATGTAATAGTTTACTTTTTGATTTTGTTATCCTTTAAAGATCCAATTTATATGTATTTACTTGAAGATCAAAGTAATTTCAAACTGAGTTGACATAAGTTACAGTAATCCAATGCATGCAATCTGTATGTGCTTGATTAATATGATTAGTTGCACTTATGTTTCCTGTGATATATATAGTATCTACATAATTATTTGAAAGTATTTTTTCTATGTAGTTAGTGTTGTAGCCTGTTTAACTGTTCTGGGATCTAATTCGTTTCATAATTGTATAATCCTGGGATTTAAGGCTATGCGTGGTTGTTGGAAGAAGAAAAGAGAAAATACTTATCTAAAGATCAATGGGCAACCATGATTCATGACTTGTAAAGTAGAATATTGTTTAATATCTTCTGTTTGAAAATCCCACGCACGATATGTTTCTATGTTGGCTATGTGACTAAATTCTGCAACTTTAGTTTATCTTTTGTGTGCGCTTCATTTCAGTAAAGGAATTTTCAAATTCATTCGCTGATATGTGGCCTGCTTTCACTGGGAACGCAACTATCAGCAGAATTATGTATATTTGGGGACCTGTGTCAGTATTGGTATCAATTTGTAGATAGGATTTCACTTTTGTTGCAAAAACTAATGCTCGTAATTTGGTATATTTTGAGGTTAACAACATAAAAGTTCCTGTGATCTGAGAAACCACCATGAAATTCAATCGTCATTCTACCTCAATGCCACTGAATTACCAACCCCAATATTTTTTCATGAAGTTCCAATTTTACTCCTATTATGTTGAAGTTTGAACAGTTCTAGTGCAGAATTTTAAATCTTATATTATTTTGATATTTTAGACTTAATGTGAAGTGATACTTGTTAATTATAAAACAGCAAGAATAGGAAGTTTAGCCTAAATTAAATTGGCATTGGACTTAATAGTTGACAGGTTGATTTTATCTTCATATTTTGTATTAATGATCTCACAAATGTGTGTTATTGACTTGGTAATTAGTGCGCTAGATGTACAAAGCAACTATAGGCTTAAAATAAGGAAAACCAACTGGTCTAGCAAGATATGAAGCCATTAATATCAGTGTTAGGTTTGGTTGATTTATAAAATAAAATAAAAAAGGTACCATAAGTGAAAAGAAGTTCGTGCAGCTTTGAGATGGTGAGAATATTTTTCATTTTAAAATAGTTTTCTAATCCAAAATAGTTTTTTCTCAAGTATTCTGTTTTTCTTTTGAGTTTGCTAACATAAGATGAGTACTTACTTTGATTTCAAATGGCTTTTAAATTGTCTTCATGTACCTTTGTAAAAATTTATGGTTTCTTCGAGAAAATTTTCTGAATGGCGAGCACAAACTTAACAAACAAACATAGCAATCCCTGTCCAATCCACACGCCTCAAATCACGAAACAAATGGACCAGACACTTATTGGCTATCCCTCTCTTACCCAATCGCCAGAGATTACGTGATTGAAACTTATACTTCAAGAAGCAAGATTTTAGTTCTTGAATTTTCTTTTCACTCTATGGAACTGGATTTTTCTAGATGTGTCTTTCTTCTAAATCTATGAGGGACAGGAAACTTTCATAGAATAGCACATTGTGGTGAAACGGAATTCTACACTTATTAGTAATCTGTGAAACTTATCTGTTTGCCATTAAGTGAGAAATTTAATGAAGGGGATTTGTGTACAGCAATTACGTTATGAGCTTTAAAGTAGTAAGATCAATATATGCTCCAATATCATATATTTGCATCATATCATGGCCTTCGTTGAATTCTTATCCGTAGTAGTTTTGATGATCAACCCAGTATAATGGGCGGTTCAAATTAGTCTTTCTTAGAAATTTTATTTTCAAAAGATAAAACATTTGAGGTACCGTTATCGTTCTACATGGCCAAATATATAACTACCGCAATGTCAAATACATTTTTTGTGGGCATATACATCTAAAAAAGGATGCTTACATTTGTTAATCTAGCAATATCAACTAAAAATCATGCTAAGTTGGGTTTACCTGTTGTAGCTTCTAGCCAAATAATATGACAATATGAGTAATAGTCCCCAATGCTTTAACACCCCCATACCACTAGATGTGAATTGTTTGCACAGCATTTGGATTTTAAGGTTTTTTTTTGTGTATATTTACAGTCAATATTCACTTAAGAATCTTCACCACGCAACTACGTACAAGTGCTTTATGTATGGAGACTATTAAGGAAAAACAAAGAAGATTAAGAGATAGTCATGGCCTGCAAAGATTTAGTCTAGTTCAGAAGTATGAGCTACTTTCTTTGTTGAGGTGAAGTGCTGTTGAAAAAGATGTTCGGCTTGATGTCCATATGGCAGGACCATGTGCTGTCAATTCGGGTGGCCAAGTCAACTCGGAAGTTGATATGTGAAGGATTTGCCCGGCTGCTATCCAGGTACTTCATTTTTTGAATCTTCTACTTGTCAGATGTTGTTTTTGATATGAAAATGGAAACTTATCATCAATATATCTTTTCTTTTTACACCTTAAGATACTAAAGAAAATTAAAAATACTTCCCAACTTTATGATCTCAATTGGTTTTTGCTGCTTTTTAATGGGTTAGGGGGCATGTTGCTCTTTTTTTATAGGTTTGGGGGCACTTTTCAATAGACCCCATAGTTTGGGGAGTTTGATGCAATTAAGCCATCTATTTAAAATAAGATATCAGTACAAAACAAGTTTGGAAGTCTATGGATGCTATAACAGTATCGAGTTAGTTAGTACGGGTTGTACAACCATAATAAGGTTGTATAAAGGTATATATAACCATAACCTTTTAGAAACTAAGAACAAGAGTCATCATAATAACAATATAGAACAAAGCCGTAAGTCCTAAATAACCCTCGAGACATCCTTTTGGGATGTGGTCCGAAGTCACTGCTAATGCTGTACAATCTATTAGAGTCTAGTCTTTCATTTGACTTGCCATTTATTTACCATTTGCAATTTTGTATTGTGTTTTTGGGATGTCCAGAAGAATTTTCCTTATATGCCTTTGAGTTTAAATTAATTCCACTTGTATAAATAAGGTAATTATTACGATATGTCTCAATTGTAAAGTAAGGGAGGTAGGTGGGACTTTGAAAATTGAGTGAAGAATCTCTTCGAGTCCACTGTCAATCTTTAACTGTCATTCAGTCATTCCCTTCCCCCTTCTTATCCAGTCAATAGTCAACTTGCTATATGTTCAACCCTACATTAAATAATGGTCAAGATATAGGCTAAGAATAGTTGTATACTGCCTTGTAAGGAATAATCTAGATGACGTTCTGAGCATTTGAGCTGTCTACTCGTAACTCTGGCTTAGACCGTCTTTGGTATTTTTCCTTCTTAGGAGAAGGCAATCTGATTTGCATTCACACGTTATTGTCTGTCCTCGCAATATAAATATTGAAGGCGTTGGCTCTAAAGTAACCACTTCACTCAATTCCAAGCTTACTCATATATACTTTCTCCTTGGCGTCTTCTAGTGCCAACATTTTAGAGTAGCCAGTTCAATAGCAGAGATGATGACGAAATAGATAGATCATTCTCTGATCCTAGCCAATTTGGGCAGAGCCATGTCTCAAATCCTCCACTTAATTCATCTAGTTCTGTTGTGGCAATTCCTCCAATTAATCCTGGGGCAAAAGAGCCTTCTGGAGGATTTGCATGTGGCAAATGCTGACGAGGGCCATGAATACGGTTGCAAATATTGCCACAAAAATTCAGTAACAAGTAGGCGCTAGGTGGGCACCAAAACACCCACAAAATTGAGCATGCAATGGAAAAAAGTCGACGTGCATTGAGAGACAACCAATTTGGGTATTTTGGTGGTCCTTCATCCTATCCTGTTATGGCTTCCTCTCCTCCTCTCTCCTGTCCCTTCAACATCAGATCTCATGAATTTCTAAGTGGGGCTACAATGATATGCTTTCACACAGAACAGCCTGTGCACCACATGATGAACATTGGTCATTTTGCGCGTTCACCGCACTCAATGGCGGGGGTGGCTTACGCCCCTCATCCCCTTCCAGGATTTAACCATGTTTACCCTGGATGGAATGCACCTGTACCAAGAATGTATAGATTAATGACACCAGTGTCATCCTGGATCTCCACCACTGGGATTGGGTAGTTCAAGTGCACGGCCTGTTGTTGACACTCATCCAACATTTACTGGTTGAAGATCCAGGTCTAGATTTATCACCCAGTCTTTGAGCAATTCATAGTCATTTTAATTTATGCAGGCTAATAATATACCAGTGGTCTGAGATTTCATGCTATATTTTACTTCAAGTCGTGCCTAATGTTTGGCAGTTTGTTGTCTTTAATTTCATTTCATAGTAGTCAATTCTAATGTCCTGTACACTTTTCTCTTCATTAAAAGGAAAATGCCTTCTTTCAGTATTTCCTTTTGTTTCATTATCTATTTTTCTTATTAACATTATCTATGCTGGATGTGTAGATTTCTCATATTAACCATTACCGGAATGCAATAGTAGAATTATAAATCGGATCTGAGGTAAAGTTGACAGATATATCTGCGACATGAACATGGATTGCATACAACAAGTGTCTTTTCATGTTGACACTTTTGCTTGTAAGTTGCAAGAAATGAAGACATTTTTAGAATGTGTCCTTACTTTGTTTCAAATGATTTTTAGAATAGTCATCGTGTACCTTTTAAGAAATTTATTGTTTCATCGAGAAAGTTTTCTGAATGGCGAGCACAAACTTAACAAACAAACATAGAAATCCTAGTCCAATTCACATACTTCTCACGAAGCAAATGGACGAGTTTCTAACCAGACATTTATTCTCTATCCCTCTCTTACCCAATCGCCAGAGCTTACGTGATTGAAACTTATCTTAAAGAAGCAAGATTTTACTTCTTGAATTTTCTTTTCACTCTATGGGAGCTGGATATTTCTGGATATGGGTTTTTCTTCCAATTGTTTGAGGGATGGGAAACTTGCACGGAAATTGCACATGGTGGTAAAAAGGAATTGGTTACCGATTAAGTAATCTGTGAAACTTTCTCTGTTTGCCATTAAGTGAGAAATTTAGTTATGGGTGTTTGTTTACAACAATTATGTCAGAGGGATGACCTTAAAGTAGTAAGATCAATATATGCTCCAATATCGTGCCATATATTTGCATCATGTCTGCCCTTGGTTAATTCTTGTCTGTTGTAGTTTGATGATCAACCCAGTATACTTCCGTTCAAATTAGTCTTTCGTATAAATTTTGAGTTTCAAAAGATAAAACATTTGAGGTACCGTTCTTGTTCTACATGGCCAAATCTATAGCTACCGCAATTCCAATACATTTTTTGTGGCCATATACATCTGATAAAAGTATACTTACATTTGCTAAAATAGGCAATAACAACTAAATATTGTGCTAAGTTGGGTTTACCTGTTGTAGTTGCTAGCCAAAAAATATGACAATATGTGTTAAGGAATATATACACATCAAATAACAAGAGTCATCATAGTAACAATATAAAACCCAGCCGTAAGTCCCAATTAAGCCTTGAGAAATCCTTTTGGGATGTCTATGTTGTACAATCTATTATAGTCTCTCGTGTTTTTCATTTCACTTACCATTTATATTTACCATTTGCATTTCTTGTATTGTGTTTTTGGGATATTTAGAAGAATTTGCCTAATATGCATTCGAGATTAAATTAATTCCACTTGTATAAATAAGGCAATTATTACGATATTACTCAACTGTAAAGTAAGTGAGGTTGATGGAATATTGGAAACTTAATGAAGAATTCTTCGAGTTCATTGTCAATCTTTAACTGCCGTTCAGTAATTCCGTTCTCCCTTATCCAGACAATAGTCAACTTGCTATACGTTCAACTCTACATTAAGAAAAGATGAAGAGATAGGCTAAGAATAGTTATAAACTGCCTTGCAAGGAATAATCTTGATGACATTCCGAGTTTGAGCTGCCTACTCGTAACTCTGGCTTAGACTGTCTTTAGTATTTTTCTTTCTTAGGATAAGACAATCTGATTTGGATTCACACGTTATTGTCCGTCCTCGCAATATAAATACAGAAGGCATTGGCTCTAGAGAAACCACTCTCAACTCCAAATTTACTCATATATATTTTCTCCATGGCATCTTCTAGTGCCAACATTAATAGAGGAGCCATGTTCAATAACAGAGATGATGAAGAAATGGATAGATCCTTGTCTGATCCTAGCCAATTTAGGCGGAGCCATGCCTCAAATCCTGAACTTAATTCATCTAGTTCAGTTGTGGCGATTCCTCCAATTAATCCTGGGGCAGGAGAGCCTTTGGAGGATTTTCATGTGGCAAATGCTGATGAGGGCCTTGAATACGGTTGCAAATATTGCCACAAGAAATTCAGTAACAAGCAGGCGCTAGGTGGCCACCAAAATGCCCACAAAATTGAGCGTGCCATGGAGAAAAGTGCACGTTCATTGAGAGACAACCAATTTGGGTATTTCGGTGGTCCTTCATCCTATCCTGTTTTGGCTTCCTCTCCTCCTCTCGCTAGTCCCTTCAACATCAGATCTCATGAATTTCTAAATGTGGCTACAATGAATATGCCTTATAACTCACAACAGTCTGTGCACCACATGATGCCCACCGGTCATTTTGCACATTCCCCGCACCCAATAGCGGCGGTGCCTTATGCTCCTCATGCCCTTCCAGGATTTAACCATGTTTACCCTGGATGGAATGCACCTGTACCCAGAATGCATAGATATACGGCGCCACCTTCCCACATGCAGTATCCTGGATCTCCACCGTTGGGATTGGATAGTTCAAGTGCACAGCCTGCTTTTGACCCTCATCCAACATTTACTGGTTCAAGGCCTATTTCTGATAGAGATCTAGGAGGCGAAATCAGTAATCAGATGAATAATCCTGTTAATCAGGTTGAAGATCCAGATCTAGATTTATCACTCAGTCTTTGAGCAATTCATAGTCATTTTAATTTATGCAGGCTCATTTAATCAGTGGTCTGAGATTTCATGCTATTTTTTATTTCTACTCGTGCCTAATGTTTGACAGTTTTGTCTTTAATTTCATTTCATAGTTGTCAATTTTGATGTTCTGTGCACTTTTCTCTTCACTAAACATATTTGAAAAGGAAAATGTATTATTTCAGTATTTCCTTTTGTTTCATTACCAGATTGGTAGAGCGATTTTTCTTATTTACATTATATTTGCTGGATACGTAGATTTTCCATATTAATCATCACTGGAGTGCAATAGTAGAATTATAAATGTGGATCTGAGGTAAAGTTGACAGATATATCTGTGACCCGAGCATGGATTGCATATAACAAGTGTCTTTTCATGTTGCAATAAATTAAAACAGAGAAAAATTCCGTTAGAACTTAAGACTAACAAATCAATCCTCAGTTTGCCAGTAATAATAATAGGAAGTTAGGTCCATAATACTGAAAACGGTGACTGTACTTAGTATACTACTTTTTGATTTTGTTCTTCTTGAAAGATCTAATTAATATGTATTTAACTGAAAATCAAAGTAATTTCAAACTGAGTTGACATAAGTTGCTGTAACCTAATGCATTTAATCTGATGTGTGCTAAAATAATGTTGTTAATTGCACTTGTGTTTCCTGTGAGATATATAGCATCTACTTAATTATTAGGAAATATTTTCACTATGTAGTTAGTGTTGAAGCCTGTTGTAACTGTTTTGGGATCTAATAATCCTGGCAATTTAAGGCTACGTGTTGGTTTGTTGGAAGAAGATAAAACAATATACTCATCTAAACATCTATGGGCAACCATGATTCATGACTTGTAAAGTAGAATATTGTTTAATATCTTCTGCTTGGAATCCCATCTAAATATGTTCTCATGTTGGCTTTGTGACTAAAGTCTGCAACTTAAGTTTATTTTATTTGTGTGCATCATTTCAGTAAAGGAATTTCAAATTCACTCTGGTGAACTGTGTCCAGCTTTCATTGGGAACCTGGGTTTAGGGGAACTTAACTATCAGGAAAAGTATGTATATTTGGGGGTCTCTGTCAGTATTGATATCAACTCGTAAAAAGGATTCTACTTGTGGGTCTCAAACTAATGCTCATAAATTTTGTATATTTCCAGGTTAACATCAAAGTTCCTTGTGATCTGAGAAACCACCATGAAATTCCATCGTCATTCTATCTCTATGCTACTTGAATTACCAACCCCAATATTTTTCCTGAAATTTCAGTTTTACTCCTATCATGTTGAAGTTCCAACAGTTTTGGTGCAAAATATCCCCATCATTCGACACAGTTTTTGTGCAAAATTGTAAATCTTATATTATTAAAATATTTTATTCCCTTTGTAGACTGTATTGATGATAATTAAATATGCATTTAAACTGAGAAGTGAAAAGAAATGGATCAGCATTAGATATCGTTTCAATTTATTTATTCAAATTGATTCAATTTTTCTTCTGGTAATTGTGTGAGTATATCATTTACTTTTTTATGATCCTTTCGCTTTGTCTTTTGCTTTTGCTTTCACTTTCCTTATCATTTTCTTTTATATTTTTCATTCTTGTGTAAGTTCAAAATTAACATAAACGGAAACAACCCGCCTAATGGCGCCTGCTTCCTCATGGTTTATTTCATTTTAGAAATGATGAGGGCATCATGCTCAAATCTTAATCTTGATGTGAACTCATCGAGTTGATTGTGGCAATCCCTCGAATCATTCCTAGGGCATCCGAGCCTATGAAAGATTTGCATGTTGCAAATGCTAATGAGTTCTGTGAGTACAGATGCAATTGTTGCAATAAGAGATACAGCGACAAGCAGGCACTAGAGGGGCACCAAAATGGCCACGAAACAATTCGTGCCATGGAAAAAATGCATGTGAATTGCGAATGGACCAATTTGCATATCTTGGCAGTCCTTCAATATATCATGCGATGGCTACCCCTCCTTTATCAGGTTTCTTGTGACGATCTCATTACTTGATTACTAGGCCTTATCAGTTGCAACAGCCTGTGCACCAGGCGATGCACATTGGTCATTATCACTGCTGCCAATGCACACTGTCCCTCATGCTTCTCGTGCCCTTTACCCTGGATAGAATGTGCATACTCAGAGTGCCTCAGTTTATGGTGCGTCTTTGCACATGCAATATAATCACTCTAGATCCTGAATTTCCATCAACAGTAATAGCCAGTTCTAGTGCAAAACCTATTTTTGAAGCTTATGTAAGTTTTACTAGTTCACAGCCTATTACTGGTAGAGATCTTGGAGGACAAACCAACAATTGGAAGAATAATCTGGAAAATGCGGAGGCTGAAGATCCAGACCTAGATTTATCACTTAGGATTTGAGCAATTCACGGTCACTAATGTAGTTTCATTGTAGTCAGTGGTCTGAGATTTCTTGTTAGGTTTTACTTCAATTTTTTGGCAATTAGTTGCCTTTTCCTGTTTATATTTGCAAAAGAAACTTGTCTGGTTTCATTGACTCCTTTAGTTTCCTAACCAGAATGGTAGCAGTATCATTGATGATTTAGATAATATGTGCTTAAGATGCAGATGTTTTATGTGAACTGCAGTTGAAGTGCAATATTGCATTTGCAAAGAAGCGTTGTTGCTGAAATGAATTTATCTCAATGAAGAAAGATAAATTTGAGCGCTGCTCAGATGACCATGAGGCCAAAACCAAGTAGGAGAGACGCCATTTGCCCCATGTCTGGACTGATGCATGAACCTTCTTCTGGTTTGCATTGAAGTGGATGCATATTGTTGAAAATTGATGTTAAATTCACAACCAGCAGACCCTGCACAAGGAAAAAGACAGAAGAAACAGGGAATTTCTAGGACAACTTTCTTTGGCCTAATGATTGTACTCTCAGAAAGCATCAACTAGTAGTCATTTGTTGTAAAAGAGCAATTTTTTAACGTGGGTTCCATTTGGTATGTCTTTTAACGAGTTTGCTCAGATTTTTCCGGAAGAAAAGGCAAAATATTGTTAGTACGTTTATACGTATACATAGCATCAAAAGATATCGATTTAAATTCTCTATGTATAGTTAATCTACGAAGTGAAACACAGTAGTTCTTCATAGATACACTAACAAATAGTGAGGCGAGCGAAGCAAATCCTAATGTCTTGAAGCGACCAAAGTAAGTGTAATAGAAATAAGATCCTAGTAAGGTCGCAATTTGGTATTGCCATTGAACATGTTAAGAAGAGTAATTGCAGAGATGCCCGACACGTTGAAAATTATGCTCTTAGCTTCCCAAGAGTTTCATTTCCTATACATGTAACCGCTACTAGATAGAAATATTTGAAGTGTTAATCCAGTTGTCATATCTAGGAAGATTTTGTATATATATAGTATGTATTTAGTTTGCTGATATTTAGGGATATGATTTGTACAGATTTATTAGTTTCCTTTCTAGGCTGGATTCATATCAATTAGATGCTTAGATTGAGAATATTCTGTAACGGTAATTAGGCCTTGTATTCTATATAATAGAATAAACTGAAACGGGAAGAGACAGATTTTCCAGCAAAGTCTCTCTTTGACATGGTACAGAGCCAGTAATAAAATTCTGCTCATTGCCTCTAAGCCACAGATTCATTTTTTTTCTTTCAGAACTAGAGGTACGTTTTTTAGGACCCTAAAGGATCTAGGGTTTTGAGTTTTCAGTTGTCAGTATTTTGGACTCTTAAGGGTTTTGAGTTTTCAGTTGTCACAAATATGTCTTTCGATAAAATTGAGTCCTCTTGTACTCGTTTCACGGGTAAGAATTATTTTGCTTGGGCATTTCAATTTCAAATATATGTCAAGGGGAAACAACTTTGGGGGCATCTTGATGGTAGTGATCCTAGGCCAACTGATGTTGCAAAAAAGGTTGACTGGGAAGCGAAGGACTCACAAATAATGAGTTGGATCTTGGCTTCTGTCGAACCCCATATTCTGTTAAATCTCAGACCTTACAACTCATCCAAAGCAATGTGGGATTATTTGAAAAGAGTCTACAACCAAGATAATGATGCTAGAAGATTTCAACTTGAATTTGATATAGCAAACTACTCTCAAGGAAACCTTTCTGTTCAGGAATACTATTCTGGTTTTATTAATTTATGGACTGAATATTCTGATATTGTGTATGCTCAAGTTCCTGAGAACTCTTTGTCGGCTATCCAAGCAGTCCATGAAATTAGCAAAAGAGATCAGTTTTTGATGAAATTAAGCTCAGGTTTTGAAACAGTTCGGTCAAATCTAATGAGTCGATCTCCAGCACCATCTTTGGATACTTGTTTAGGTGAACTTATGAGAGAAGAGCAGCGTTCCCTTACCCAAACCACATTGGAACAACGCTCTTCCATGAATTCTTCTAACATTGCATATGCGGCAAATGGCAAAGCAAGAGGAAGGGACATGAAGAATGTTCAATGTTACAGCTGCAATGAATTTGGTCACATAGCAACACATTGTTCGAAGAAGTTTTGCAGCTACTGCAAGACAAAGGGGCATATCATTACCACATGTGCAGTTCGGCCGCAAAACAGAACTCAACGAGCCTTTCAAGCTACCGTGACCAATGCAACTGCTGATTCCACGACTTCACAGTCTTCTCCTGTTGCACCTACACCATCGAATATTGTCACACCTGAAATGGTGCAACAAATGATCTTGTCTGCGTTTTCAGCACTTGGCCTTTCAGGTAACAGTAAATCTCCATCAAACCTTTGGCTCTTTGATTCTGCAGCTTCAAATCACATGACCTATTCTACCACCAGCCTTTCTAATGTCAAGAAATATAATGGTAATATGGAAATACAAACTGCAAATGGAGGTTCTTTACCCATTACGGCGATTGGTGATATTTCCTCTTCTCTTAAAGATGTTTTGCTATCTCCTGGCTTGAGTAGTAATCTTATATCTATTGGCCAACTGGTTGAAAATAATTGTAATGTCAGTTTTTCTGCAACTGGTTGTGTGGTGCAGGATCAGGTGTCCGGGAAGGTGATCGCGAAGGGGCCTAAATGGGGGCGACTCTTTCCTCTACACATTCCAGCCGTTGTTTCAGTTTCCACACCATTCTCTTTTCTTTGTACTTCTGCCATAAACAATAATCACATGTGGCATAGGCGTTTAGGACATCCAAATTCGAAGATATTGCTTCATGTACTGAATTCTGGTTTGCTTGATAATAAAACTAAGTGTTCTATCAAAGATGTTGAGTTTGATTGTTCTAGTTGTAAACTGGGCAAGAGCAAAGTTTTGCCTTTTCCTACTCATAGTACTCTCTCTAGCAATTGTTTTGATCTTATCCATAGTGATGTGTGGGGTATTTCACCTATTATTTCTCATGACCATTACAAGTATTTTGTGACTTTCATTGACGACCATAGTCGATTCACATGGATTTATTTCCTTCGATTCAAATCTGAAGTCTTTGATGTGTTCAAAAGGTTTTTAGTTTTCATTGAAAACCAATTTTCCACAAGCATTAAAGTACTAAGATCAGATTCAGGCGGGGAATATATGTCTAATGAATTCCAGACATTTCTAGCAGAAAAAGGTATTATATCTCAAAGGTCATGTCCCTCAACCACACAACAAAATGGTGTGGCCGAAAGAAAGAACCGCCATCTACTTGATGTTGTTCGAACTTTGCTACTTGAGTCATTAGTCCCTTCTAAATTCTGGGTAGAAGCTCTTAGTACTGCTGTCTATTTAATCAATCGCCTTCCTGCACCTAAATTACAATATCAGTCACCATATTATCGTTTATACAAATCCCATCCCAAGTATTCTGCCTTACACACTTTTGGATGTGTTTGCTTCGTCCACTTGCCTCCCCATGAAAGAAATAAACTCTCTTCTCAATCTGTTAAGTGCGCATTTCTGGGATATAGTTCTCATCAGAAGGGTTTTTTATGCTATGACCCTTCTTCTAAAAGGATACGTGTTTCTAGAAATGTTATCTTTTTCGAGAATCAATATTTTTTTAAGTCTTCAGCTGAATCTTCATCCTTACCTTCATTATCAGTCTTGCCGGAGTTTCCTACTGATAGTTCTCCACCTTTACAACCTTCTCCAGTCCGATTTAAAGATGGTTTTGTGTATGAAAGGCGTGCTCGTCATGACGGCCCTCAGCAAGATCCTATTCCAGCACCTGAACCTGTATCTGCATCTACTATGCAGCCCCTTCGTAGATCAACACGCCAAAGTCAGCCCCCTGATAGGTATGGGTATTCCAATGCAGCTTTAACTGCTACATTGTCAACTACCCCTATACCTTTGTGTTATACACAGGCCATGAAACACGAGTGTTGGCAACAAGCCATGGCAGAAGAATTGGATGCTCTTCAAAAGAACCAGACATGGGAAGTTGTCCCTTGCCCTTTTGGTGTTACACCCCTTGGTTGTAAGTATGTTTATTCAGTTAAACTTAAATCTGATGGTTCTTTAGATCGGTACAAAGCTAGATTAGTTGCTTTGGGAAACAATCAGGAATATGGTGTTGATTATGACGAGACCTTTGCTCCGGTAGCAAAGATGAGTACAATACGCACCATTATTGCTATTGCTGCATCACAAGGATGGCCTATCCATCAAATGGATGTAAAAAATGCGTTCCTTCATGGTGAACTCAAAGAAGAAATTTACATGCGCCTTCCTCCTGGCATGAAACGCTCTTCAAAATCTGATGTTTGTCGTCTCAAAAGATCTTTATATGGGTTAAGACAAGCACCACGAGCTTGGTTTGAGAAATTCAGGGATACAATTCTGAAAATGTCTTTCGTGCAAAGTGGCTATGATACTTCTATGTTTTTGCAACAGACTCCCATGGGTATTGTGGTTCTTCTTGTTTATGTCGATGATATCATCATCACTGGCACAGATTCATCTTTGATTGCTAAGCTTCAACAATTTCTTCATGCTAATTTTCATATGAAGGATCTTGGTTCGCTAACTTATTTTCTTGGCTTAGAAGTGCACAGATCTGATAGAGGTATATTTCTCAACCAGCACAAGTACACAAAAGATCTTATTGCCTTGGCTGGTTTAGAAAACAGTACTCCTGCTCATACACCTTTAGAGGTGAATGTCAAGTATCGAAGAGATGAAAGTGATCCTTTCCCTGATCCCACCTTGTACCGTAAGCTTGTTGGCAGCCTTGTTTACTTAACAGTCACTCGGCCAGATATCTCTTACGCAGTTCATCAAGTTAGTCAGTTCATGTCTTCACCTCGACAACTTCATATGACTGTTGTCCATCGCATAATTAGATACCTACAGGGCTCTCTTGCGCGAGGATTATTTTTTCCAGCTGGAACTGATCTTACACTCTCTGCATTCAGTGACGCAGATTGGGCTGGATGCCCAGACACACGACGATCTACAACAGGGTGGTGCATGTACCTTGGTAATGCCTTGATATCTTGGAAATGCAAAAAGCAGGAAAGGGTTTCTAAATCATCTACTGAAGCGGAATATAGAGCCATGTCTGTTGCATGCTCTGAAATTCTTTGGTTGCGTGGACTTCTAGCTGAACTTGGGTTTCCTCAATCCACCCCAACTCCACTACATGCCGACAACAGCAGTGCAATACAAATTGCAGCAAATCCAGTTTATCACGAGCGTACTAAACACATAGAAGTCGACTGTCATTCTATACGTGAAGCGTTTGATAGAAAACTTATTTCCTTGCCACATGTTCCCAGTCATTTACAGGTGGCTGACATCTTCACAAAGGCCTTACCCAAACTGCAGCACGAGTTCTTGATGAGCAAATTGTTGCTGGTCACTACACTAGCATCAATTTGAGGGGGGGTGTTAATCCAGTTGTCATATCTAGGAAGATTTTGTATATATATAGTATGTATTTAGTTTGCTGATATTTAGGGATATGATTTGTACAGATTTATTAGTTTCCTTTCTAGGCTGGATTCATATCAATTAGATGCTTAGATTGAGAATATTCTGTAACGGTAATTAGGCCTTGTATTCTATATAATAGAATAAACTGAAACGGGAAGAGACAGATTTTCCAGCAAAGTCTCTCTTTGACATGAAGAAGATCCAAGCATATTACAGTAAACAATAGAGAAGAACGAGATGATAGAATTGTTGCTCGCTTCGTTTGGTACTCTGTCTCACCCATGACAAATGGCATCGACTCCCGGTAAATGATCCATGGTTCATCATCATTTCTTGCAACCTCTGTTCTTTCTTCTCTCTGCTGAAGTTTTTTACTTTTTTGTTTTAAGAAAAAATATTCTTACAGGGTAAAATTCTCTCAAATTGTTAATGTAATTATTTCAAAAAAATTAGGGGAGTAGGTGTAGGTTTTCAAAAGATTTGGATTAAAGGGTTAAAGATTCAAATGCAATGACCAGGACCTAAATTTGATTGATGACACATCCTAGGACTAAAATTGAACGTTTTTTAATTTTTTAAAGGACCAAAATTGATGCTCAAACAAGTCGTAAAATCAAATTCGATAATTTTCCATTTAGTGATAGATAGTCTGATTTTTTATTCATTAGTAGTATAACTAATATACTGGTACACTAAACTCTTAATTTTTAATTTTAACCTTACAATTTAAACCCATCATAACATCAAATAGTTAATTTCTAAGTTTAACTTCTAAATTTAAATTATACCACAAAAACTACCTTAGTTACTCTACATAGACTTCAATTTTATGTCTTTCGATAATATCTCGCATTTGTGTCTTAACTGGGCCTTCTATATAGAATCAATCCCTATATAGTAAATATATTTTTCTACCATTTTAGTATTTTTGACAAATTTAGGTTTTACAAAGAGGAAAATATGTTTTAAAATTGGCACTTAAAATTCCAGTCAAATACGTATCCTCCTTAAAATTTATTAGAATATCTTTAACTTGAGAACATTACTTACACCATAAATATGGATCAAAGTTTTGTTTTCGTTGTATGTTTCTGAGCACTAAATATTAAAAATCTTTTGTAATGTTTCGAGATCTTTTCAATAAGTCTCGAGAAATTCGTAAAAATTGTTGTTGCAATAGACTTAGAAAATACTTGTATATTTGTTTTCCTAAAGTCAAAAATGGAAATATTTCGGTACTTTTCAAGGAAAAAAAAATAAAAGAAACTTTCATCCATGATTATAAATTGTGAAAATTTTAGAAAAAGAAATTTTACATGGCATAAGCATTATGGCTGGTCGCCAAAGTAGGGTCTCAAGTGCTTCTCCAACTTGCTTTTTAAAATGTGTTGTTTTAAAAGAGTTTTTAAAAGGAAAAGTCACTTTTCATTAGTTATTACAGACACCTAATTAATGATTTAAGTAGTTTTTTTAATATATTACAAACACTCCTGAATTTTTGCCAAGTAATGGACAAGTTCTTCTATAAGCTCTTGCAAACACCCATTTATAGTCGCGCAAAAATCACTTGCTTAAGGTGGTGTTTGCAAATGCTACAAAGACTTATTGGCTTTTACGGTTGCAAAAACACTTTTTAGTGCTTGCAACTTTGCTTTTGTGTGTCTTAAAAAAAGTCAGCAAAAACCCAAGCTACAAAAGCAGAGTCTGATGCTTTTTCAACTGCTTTTGTGTATATATTATCCAAAAAAGTTTTTAAAAGAAAACGTTACTTCTCATTAATTATTGTAAATGCCTGACTAATTCTTGAAGTAGCTTCTCAAAAAAAATAAAAATTGCAAACACTCACAATCTTTATTCAAAATTATTTAATGTGACTTTAAACAAAAGTAACAAACAAACTCATTTTATAAACTCTTACAAACACCCTTAACTCTTAATAAAGCTATGCAAACCCTTGGGATCATCAAAATGGCGAAGTCTTAAGGACTTCTAACAAGTAACAACTAACAATTAATCATCCAAAGGGTCCAAGGTCTTAGCAATTTACCAATTTCCAATTTTGTTTGCCAAATCGATCCGAAAAGTGATAATCCAAATCAGGATTTACCCGCCACATTCTTTCCTGTTATTTTCCATATCCCATTCACAACAGCCTCCTAAATGGACATCACAACAACATTATTTTCTGCCTTAAAATCATGCACCAACACAAATTCACTGAAGAAAACTCAAACAATTCATCAAAAGATCATAACTTTCGGTCTACACAACAACATAGCCTTATGCAAGAACCTCATCAATCTCTACATATCAACCCACGCATACAAATCAGCAAATTCAGTTTTTTACAGCATAGAAAACCCATTAGACATCACCTTATGGAACGGCCTAATGGCATCACATACAAAAACCCACATGTTTGATGAGGCTTTGTCATTGTTTCATAATTTGCTGCAGTTCCCTTTTTTGAAACCCGACAGTTATACATATCCAAGTGTGTTGAAGGCTTGTGGTGCGTTGAGGAGAGTAGATTATGGTGAAAAGATTCATACCCAGTTGCTAAAGACTGGGTTTTTATCAGATATTGTTATTGCCAGCTCTTTGATCAACGTGTATGCAAAGTGTGGGTTGTTTGAATCAGCTGTGAAGCTGTTTGATGATATGCCTGAAAGAGATTTGGCGTGTTGGAATAATGTGGTTTCTTGTTATTATCAGAGTGGACAGTGTGAGAAGGCGTTGGAGTATTTCGAGAGGATGAGGAGCGCGGGGTTTATGCCTGATTCGGTGTCGTTTACGACTGCTATTTCCTCGTGTGGGAGGCTGTTGGATTTGGAAAGAGGGAGGAGAATTCATGAAGAGATTTTGAATAGCGGGCTCGTATTGGATGCTTATGTCAGTGCTGCTCTTGTCGATATGTATGGGAAATGTGGCTGCTTAGAGAGCGCCAAGGAGGTTTTTGATGGAATTAAGCACAAAAGCTTGGTTTGTTGGAATGCAATGATAGGAGGTTATACTCAGATTGGAGATAGTGTATCATGCACCGAACTTTTAGCCGGGATGAAGGAGGAGAGAGTTTGGCCTAGTTCAACAACCATAAGCAGCTTTTTGCTGGCCTGTGCTAAGTCAGCAGAACTGATGCATGGGAAATTTGTTCATGGTTATATAATAAGAAATAACGTAGTGAGGGATCTCTTTGTTGAAAGCTCACTAGTCGATATGTATTTCAAGTGCGGAAGTGTTTCACATGCTGAAAAAGTCTTTAGAATGATGCCAAAACCCAATATAGTTTCTTGTAACGTAATGATTTCTGGTTATGTATCAGCAGGCAGTTATTTCGAAGCACTTGGTATATATGATGACATGAGAGAAGCAGGTATGAGACCTGACGCAATTACAATCACTAGTGCCTTGACGGCTTGTTCACAATTGGCTGCCCTCGAAAGAGGAAAAGAGTTTCATAGATGCATCATTGAAAATAGGTTAGATTCCAATGTAGTAGTAATGGGAGCCTTGCTGGATATGTATGCCAAGTGTGGTGCGGTGGAAGAAGCAGCAGATGTATTTAGTCGGTTGCCTTCAAGAGATTTAGTATCATGGACTTCTATGATTGTGGCCTACGGTTCTCATAGTCGAGCTTTTGAAGCTTTAAACCTTTTTAAAGAAATGCTGCGAACCCATATAAGACCAGATAGAGTTACCTTCTTAGCTGTAATTTCTTCTTGTAGCCATGGAGGATTAGTTGATGAGGGGCAATATTATTTCAATTTAATGATCAACGAATATGGAATACAACCAACAACTGCAGAGTATTCGTGTGTTATAGATCTTTTAGGACGTGCTGGGAGATTGCACGAGGCTTATGAGATTCTCCAGAATAATCCTTCTACTAGAGAGGATGTTGAGTTGCTGAGCACACTCTTTGCAGCATGTCATATGCGCGGGGAAATTGAGCTGGGAGAGAAAATTGCCAACCTCCTTATTGAGGGAAATCCAGATGATCCATCAACTTATGTTGTTCTTGAAAAGATGTATGCTGCTACAAAGAAGTGGGATGATGCACGCAAGATTAGATTCAAGATGAAAGAACTAGGCTTGAAGAAGAACCCTGGATGCAGCTGGATTGAAGTTGATAAGAGGATCCAATCTTTCTTAGCTGAAGATAAGGCATTCCCAGAAGCCGAATCTGTTTACAATTGTTTGTACTTAATATATGGCCATATGGAGAAGGATCAAATGGTAAAGTAAGTATCTGACTAAACTTTAGTGCTGACCTAAGTGTTGTAACATTGAAAAATTGTGCAGCAGATATCTGTATGATACGGGTAATAAGTCAAATTACAAGTTCTCGCATCCATTTTTTTGCATCAATAATGACAAAGTAGTTTGCAAAAATCTCATCCTGGTTCGGAGTGATTCTCAGTAAGAGGTTTTTAGCTTGGTGCTTCAAATTTCTGATGACTTCACTTAACTAGTTATCGGGTTAATGCCTATTGAAAGGTTTTTAGCCTATCGTGATCTGTAGAAAAGTCGCATTTTTCACTGTTATTCTAGCTTTTCTGATCTAAATAACTCAAATGGAAAATCTTACATATTTCTGAAATAGTCCCTATCAAGTATGTTCCTTCTTTAACTTATACAGACACATGAAAGAATTCTGTGGATAGGTAGTTGTTTTGGCCCTAATATGCTTCCATTTTACATGATTCATCAGTTCCGTTTCCAAGATGCATGTAAGGTAAACTGGAATTACATCTTAATGGAGTAAATATCAAGGTTATCCCACATCGTTGATATGGATGGATTCAGATCCATGGGAACTCCAGCCGCCATCAGCTGAATGAATACTGGAGCAGTTCATGACTACACACAGTTTAATTTCTAGACAATATGCTTCGTCTTGCTGTGCGGTAGACTCCCATGGGTAAAAGTCCTTATATCAAGTGTAATGGAAACCGAAACTTTGGTGGGAGATTTATGTCTTATTATTCTCCGACACTTACCCTGCAGGTCTTGGATAAATTCATGAGGAAAGTCTGAAATCCCACAGTAACGTCTCTGCTTGGTATGTCAGACTGTGGAACATCGAGTGTTACAGTAAAACTTTGGATCAGAGTTCAAGAGGAAAGACGAGCTAGAAAGGAAGGGGAAACAAAGGTACACAATCTCTTTGCAACACCTAAACACTGGCATCGTCAAAAGTATCACTGATTTTCTGCCACCTCTACATGTAAAATTGGACCAATAAATATTTGTTCTGAAGGAATACATGTTGCCTTGTTATATCTCACACGTTGTTAGGACTAGATCCATTAATTTCTTGACTTCTCATCGCATAATTGCAGCAGCTGAGCCTCTGACAGTTATTAGAATGACTTGCAACAAGGAAAGTGTAGAAGCTTCATCTATCCAGTATGCAGAATATAGTTGGACGTCTGCATTGTGAGTTAAACTGTGTTTCATTTTTTGCGACATAATCAGTATCTTATTTTGAAAGATATACTTCTCCTTTATTTTTCAACTTTTATGAGTTATTAAATATAACTATGATAACAATTCTGATGCAAATCTTGCTTCTCGCCAATTTCTAGTTTTTCACATAATAAAAGCGAAACCAGAACAAGCTTTTTTTACTAAGGAAGGCCATGCAAGAATGTAGGTCTAGTAGGTAGCCCTGTTCTTCCTAAAAAACATGAGAAAGAGAAAGAATCAGGTAAACACCCACAATTCCCAACTATAATAAGAATTCACAAAACGAGTGGACATCTATTCCACAATGCACAAGCTGCTTAGTAAAAGAGTGGATATCAGTAAGGTACATCACTTAGAACAGCAAGCTGAAAATGTGAACCAAACTTATTTATTTAGTAAAAGGCTAATACCAGGCACTTAAGCTTCTTCCGATCTCGAAAGAGAAATAGGCATCAAGACAAGCATATGCAACCTGATCTTTAGTAAGATACCGATTATCCCACCGACTCAATGTAACATTCTTCGGCTTCTTCATATCCTCTCCAAGAATTTCCCGTACTAAACCTTTCAATCCAGCTTGGCGTAGCTCCTTGTCGGCCAACTCCTTTGCTGCCCAAGAGCATAGATCCCTCGTATTTGATACAGTTAAATTGTAGTCGTCCTGTAGCCTCCTAACATCATGCCTCACCCCCACTCCAACAAATGTGTAATCAGGATCTCCAAGAAATTCTCGGAGTCGACGAGGGATCTTTGGGGCGTGGAGGATTTGAAAAATAAGGCAAGAGTTGGCAACAGAGAGTTGAAGGGTTCCAACATGATTCGCTCAACAGTTGTTGAAGTTTGGGTGCCATTCGACATCAAGTCCAACAATGAGGCGGTGGAGACGGCAGTTATGGAGGCATTCTGTGTTGTTGATCCAGTTCTTGACCGTGACGGGGTCGTGGGTGACTAGAGTTTCAATTTCTTCACCATCGTAGACAACATCGTAGAGTTTATGGGTTTTGAAAGGAACGTTATGATCTCTGACAGATATCTTCATTGTGAAGCTATGAAAGAAGACTAGAGTGGCACTGAAATAGAGAGTGGTACTATAAAGCTTATAGGCGAGGAGAATTTACATACTTTGGTGCAGTATCAAATCAAGTTGCAAAAGAATCTGCGTTGGAACAGGTTAAAGAAACGAAGAAAAAGGCAATGTAGATCAATAATTTGACGTTTCTTCATATTTTTATATGTGAATTGTCTCATAATTATTCTGTAGCAATGCAAGACCTGGAGAAGGATAAGATCAGACGTGTGATGCAAAATGGTAATGGACCCCTTTCAGTGGTAAGAGTGTTGTTTCCATCAGGAAAATCGTACTTCAGTAACTGTTGGCAACCATTTTTCTTGCCTTTTTGATTATCTACTTTTGTGGGACGTAACCATAGAGGGAGGTGCAACATATTGCGTATGCATACAACACATACACACACATGCAAACAGCTCGAGGAACTTCTCCTCGAAGGGGAACACAGACAAAATCATCAAGAAGACAATAACTAGGAAGTTCCACCACCATCCACACACCAGAAAACATTAAATTTCAGGCTTAGAACATAATAATTTGCTGCAAACTAACGAGTAATTATAAAACTCGGAGAATTCGAGTTACCAAGAAATATAACCAAATATCCAAAAAGATTATTTCACCTCTCAAAGAAAGTCAAAACAAGTTGCAAAAGCATAAAACTCTAACCAAAAAGAATCCCCATGTCAAGAAAATAAATATTCAGCAGATGACCATGCATTATTAACCCATACCTCGTTAGAGGCACTCAAAGCCCTGCCAATATCAAAAGACGCATAAGCATCCAAACAAGCATACTTCACTTGATCATGCGTCAGCCGCCGTTGATCCCACGCACTCATGGTCACACTCCTTGGCTTCTCCAAAGTTTTTCCCACCACAACGCTCAACAAATTCTTCAATCCTGCATTCTTCCAGTCCTTCCTACAGGACAAAGACACCGCCAGTTCCCCCAATTCCACGACCCTCGAGTATAGGCCGATGTTATAGTGCCTGTAGAGTTTCTCCAAATCGGAATTTATGCCTACCCCGACGAAAGTATAGTTGCTGTTGGAGAGGAACATGGCTAGGGGCTGCGGTACGTAGGGGGAGTAAAGGAGTTGGTAGATGAGGCAACGGTTGCCCACGCAGAGTTGGAGAGTGGCCACGGGGTTTTCGACGTTGCGTTGATAACTAGGGCGCCATTCGATGTCTAGGCCGACAATCAGACGGCGGGTGCCACTGCATTGGTGATAATTATTGACTTCCGAGATCCATCTTGAGACAGTAGCAGGATCATGTGTGACGATGGTATAGATGGTGTCGTTGTAGAAGAATACATCGTAGGATGTGCGGGTGTCGTACGCATGGCGGAGGTTAGTATTGGAGTTTGCCATTGTTGCTGTGTTTGTGAGTGAGCGTATAGTTTTTAATGACTAGTTTCCGCTTACAGACGCAAGACTTATAATTTGATTTGTTTAGATTTTGTGTGTGTATATATCAACTTAATCTTCGGTTTACTTATTACTGTGGGGAAGTAACATTCATTTGATGAATGAAAAATTGATGCAATTTTTAAATTGTGTAATATTTGAAACATATGAGAAGTGGACAATGGACAAAGATATAAACAATTAGTTCCAATATAGACATGAAAATTATTGTTTAGTACATATGGGAATAAGCATCATTAAGGTAATAAATAATGTACCTTAGAAAAATATGGCAATCAGTATCTAATTAACTGACTGTATAATATTTAGGGATAATTACAGCTACACCCCCTGAGGTTTGATGTAATTACAGATACCTCCCCTGTGGTTTGAGAAATTACAATTACCTCTCCTAAGGTTTGAAACCTTACACATACCTCCGCTCCACAACTTATGGCATGTTTGGATATCATTTGTGATATTCTTATGCTTATTATACTTACACCATTGAAGTTTGGTATAATTATAAAATTAATCTTTGAAGTTTGGAAAAAAATACTCTAAATATTTTTTGAAGCTACTATATTACTAAATAAAAATGCAACAATATTTAAATTAAAATTTTGAATTTAATCCAAATATTTTGTTTGGATATGTGTAGTTATTATTAATACCTTCAAGATTGGAGAAGTAGGTGGTCAAGTTAATTAAATGATAAAAAAAAAAAAAAACTCTAATAAAGATAAAGGTTGAACATACCTTCAGCCTTGTCCATTGACAATAGAAGAAACGTAAAATCTTAATTAACTTTCAATATGATGCATTACTACGTGTCTTCATTTCCTCTAGATTTATTTAATACTAGTGAAGAAAATTGAACAATAATCTATAGTTATTTTTAGAGTACGACTTTAGACATTTATTTAAATCCATAGTTTATAATAATTCTTTATTTGATGTTTGTATTAATTATATATCTTTTTGAACATGGAATTTGTTTGTTAGAATACATTTAGTATTGATTTTGAAATATTAATGTTATTGTGGTGAATAACATGAAAATATAATGAATACAAAATTATTTTTAAAACATGTACAACTTTGGTATATTTGATTTAAATTCTTTGAGAATGATTTGTTCAGTGGTTGAACCGATTAAGCAAACTTGAATGCGCAGTCCGTTTTTAAGAACATAGGTTATCACAAAAAAAAAAAAAAAAAACAATGGGTAAAAGATCACATCTCTATGCGAGAACTAAGACAAGAAATAGAAAACTCAATTGAAAAAATTCTACTTCTCATTGAAAATTAAAAAAAACGACAGAATAAATTTCAAATTTAAACACTTTTTCACATATTTGGACTATATGTTCTTTTTTCCAAACATCAAGGATTATTTTTATAATTATACCAAACTTCAAGGGTGTAATAATAAGCATAAGAATATCATAAATGATATGCAAACATGCCATAAGTTGTGGATGGGAGGTATGTGTAAGGTTTCAAACCTCGGGGGAGGTCATTGTAATTTCTCAAACCACAGGGGAGGTATCTGTAATTACACCAAACCTCGGGGGGTGTAGCTATAATTATCCCTAATATTTATCAATACCATAAATTGGGGCACGCGGAGCGTGCACATTAACTTTTAATATGGTAAAGTACTATATGTTTATACTTCAAGTGTGAAAAAAAAATGGAAGAAGAAAAGAGAAGGCAAGAAAAAAAGATTTGCTTATATGGAAATAGTTTGAATTAGTGGAAGGGTGAATCATCATAATTGGAGTAAAATAGAAAGAAAAGTAATTTCCATTGGAAGAAAATGAATTATAGGGAAACTAAATCATCTTCTTAGTAAATGGTATAGTTAATTTCATCTAACTTAAATTATAGGGCTAAATTGGAAATTTAACAATAAGATGTATAGTGGAACATAAAACTATAAGGTTAAAAACTTGGAAATCAAAACCAACAACAATATTATTCGGAGATGTTTCGGGGAAAACATAATAAAAGGGAAAGTATCACATTAGCAGCCAATCCCTGCAGCTATTGATATTGTTGCTTGTTTGCCCTTGAGTAACTGAGACGAACCATGATGAGGTTTCTTTGCCTGCATTGAATTTAAGTAGTCAAAATAGTCGAATCTTAAATAAGACTTGCTAATTAAGACACAATGGCCTATATATGCTACCAATGACTTGCAAACAATAAGAGATAATATATAAACAAACAAACACATAGACAGTACCATTGCCTTATTTAAGTCTGAATTTTGTGAGCTAACTCACTCCTATAAGAAGAGCACAGAAAATTAAAATTAGTGTAAAAAGTGTTTCAAAGAGCGGAAAAGAGAAAAAAATGCATAAATGAATTCGAAGAGCTTAATTTACTTCTTCACACTCGCGCACCAACTCGTCTTTTGACACATCATGGTGTGCTATGATGAACTTAAGCTCTTCATTTCCCAAATCACGCTGCTCTTTTTCGATCAGAACAACTAATTTGGCTGCCTCGTACGAACAATATCTTACCTCAATGGTCTGTAACGTTGAAATGTTTCCCAAGTCATTAGGAATCTTCCGCAATCTCGTACACCAGTAAAAAACTACACGCTCAAGCCTGGGGAAATGTTCACTCGAGGTGTTCCATTCCCTTAGATCCATTATTGTAAGACTCAAGTATCTGAGTTGTTGGAATTCACCATCTCTTGTCTCCCATACTTCTCCAACAAACGCCTTGGCGGATAGTTTGAGACATTGAAGATTTGGTAGTATCCCTATTATTGACATCTCTTGATCTCATACTAGACAAAGTAAGCTTTTTGATTGTTGAAGGATAATAGATCTCTGTCAATTTACTACATTCAAAAGGACTAAGGAAATGAATGTGTAGTGATTCAAGCTGATTGAGGGAATGAAGATCGGGAAACAGAGTCCCCACACAATCGCATCTGAATCGGCGGAGAAATGGTGAATGCCTCAATATTTCTTCATCATCGTGGTTATGAATGAGAACACGTTTAAGAGACTCTAGATTAGTTGTCTGGTTGGAATCACAATCCTTCGTGATTCTTGACTTGTCTTTGGTGTGGATATGTCTCAATTTTGCCATTTTTAGAGTGGACGAGAACGTGAAATCTACACTGTAATCTGAATGAAGAGTTTCTAGATTCACAAGGCTATCTAGTACTATGGGATCCGGCATCTGATGAACGCCTAAGTATCTTAAATTGACAAGAAGATAAATTTCTTCTGATACAGTCCAGAGAATGTGTCTCCCATGGAGCAGATCAATGACCCGTAGAAGAGGCATATGTGAAAATCCTGGTGATGGATCAGAAAGATGCCCCGAGAAAGAGCGACAATGTAGGCCAAAACTTCTCAAGTTATTTTTCATAGTGTGAACAAATAGACGATGATGTTTCTCGTAGATACAGAACTCTCTGTAGAAAAAAAAATAAAAAGAAAGATTCAAAAGAATTCCATAACTAAAAACTCCAATCCTATCAATCGGTTTTTTTGAGAAGACTATCAATTTCTTTTAATTAAAAGACTCAGTTCTGAAATGTTAAAAAAAAAGATATAGTGTATTAAAATAGAGATAGTGAACGAACATACTCTTTGATAGATTTCAGGAAGTTTTCCTTGTGAATTTTTCTTTGGCACATGTCATGCAGTAAATCATGAATTTGACATGTTTTGATCCCCCCATCATGTCTCCTTTTTGCAATCATCACTAAGCTTCTGTTAATTAGATCAAAAAGATATTCCTCCGCTACATTCTCTGGACTCTTTTCTTCATGTTTTGCGATGAAGCCTTCAGCAGTCCATAGTTTTAAAAGCTTTCGCGTACGAATTTACCGTATCCTCTGGGAACGCTCCCAAGTAGAGGAAGCACAACTTTAAGTTATTAGGCAAATATTCGTAGCTGAGATCCAAAACGTTCATACACCCTCTTGGATCATCAAACATGTATGCGTCTAAATTTCTCTCCACTTTTTTCCACACTCTTTCTTCTTTTTCTAGTTTCACTAGAATTCCAGCTATCACGACTGTTGCAAGTGGTAATCCATGACATTTCGCTGCAATTTCCTTTCCAACGCATAACAATTCTGGAGGACATGGTTCCTTAGAAAAAACCTTCTTTTCTAATAAATCCCAACATTGAACATTAGTCAAAAGAGGGAGCGGGAAAAAGATGCTACCAGTTGGAGAAATATCTTTTATGCGATCGGTAAATATTATCCTGCTTCCATTTGCATCATTTGGGAAGTATCTTTTCAAATCATCCCACACATTTGAATGCCAAACATCATCCAGTACAATGAGATATCTCTGCCCCATTAAAGTTTTATGAATCTCCAGTGCCAAACTTTTATCTTCCATTCGGAAAATCCTCTCCTTGTCTATTTTGCTTGTCGCTAAACTTGTGAAAATACCGATCAACACATCTCTCTTCTGATATGTTTGAGAAACCACGCACCATGCTCGTTTATCAAAATAATCGCAACATAACCGGTCATCATATATTTTCTTGGTCATAGTCGTCTTACCAAGTCCAGGCATCCCAAAGATAGAAATTATCTGACGTGCTTTTGATCCTGCAGTTAAAGCATCCAAGATCTTCAACTTCTCATCCTCAAAGCCCACTACAACATCAGCATTCATAGCTACATCAACAGAATTTTCTATAGCTTGGAATGATAATTTTCGGCTAAAATCTTTCTTAACTTGTAAGACATTCAGGTCAAAGATGTTCTTGATCTCTCGAAGTCTTATCCCAATAAGTTTAATATTCTGAATCACAGTGGGGAGTCTAAGATTCAAGTACTAACTAGGAACATTGCCTAAAGTATATGAGTTGACGAGATATTCAGTTTCATATGCCACATCTCGAATTTGGACGGAAGATTCTTTAAGTTCATCTTTATATGTACCGTGCACCGACACTTCAACATCCTTGAGAAAAGTACGCCCGAACATCATCTCCTCATGTATTGCTTTGATTTGATCCTGTATTCCGTCAATGGGCAAATCATATCGGGAATTTATGACATTTTCAAGATCTTCTAGAAGAGAATCAACTATGAAAAGTGAATCGATAGGATTCGTCTGTGGAGTTATGTCTCTAGGAACCATTGCGAATTTACTGCAATGCTCTTTGATCTTTTCATTCAAGAGCCCAAACAATCCCAACAGAGAATCTCTGCCCCCATAAAACCTAACAGCTTGAATTGGATGAGTTGCGAACAAACAAGAATAGATAAAAGTTCCTGTTTCATTTGACAGGATTTCAAATTCAGCCAAGATACTCTTGACTAGTTCAAGTTGAGTGCACTGAAATGGAATATCCCCAAGAAATGTAAGAACAAACCTCAGCTCCTTCTGAAGAGGAGCAAACAGCTTCTCATTATACGAATGTAAAAGTGCTTCGGCATCCAATATTTGAAGGAGAAAATCCAGGAAACCTGCCAAGATTTCGTTTTCCTTGACGGACTTGTCCTTGTCGAACAACTGCTGCAGCTTTGGAACCCTGAAGAATTTCTGCACCTCTGGAATGAAAGAGTTCACATATATTTCAGCTATATCTTTTTCCAATCCCAGTTCTTATTGTCTGAATCGTCACTGTTTGCCGCTGACATTTTTAGCTCTTTGTGTTCGAAGGCTAAATCGTCAAGGCGTGTTATTGTACCAGTCAAAATAGTACCATGATGATGCTGATCATAATTTGGAAGCAATTTCATTACATAACGCAGAACAACTAGACAGGTCGGGTGATACCATGGTAATGTGTGACCTTGCCAAGGAAGGGATTCATGGATCTCCAGTACTGTTTCATCGTCGGTCAAAACCATCGACCAAGTCCAACCGGGCCTGCGCAGATAATCTGCAATATTTTCAACAGAGAGAGCCATTACTATTATTATTTCTAACAACAGTCTTTGATGGTTTGCTAGTTTTAAGGTATGTAGGGGATAGAAATGAAGATGAGAGGAATGGATTTGGAAAAAAATGATGATTGATTGTCTTATTTTGATCGAACATATGAAGATGGGATGTATGGGGTCTTTGATCGATCGTTTTCCTTATTTTTGATCGTTTACTTCATCAAAAACTACTTATTCAAGCGTGGAAAAATGGACCTCGAGGGGTTTTGCTTTAATGTACGTAGTAGCGTTTACTACTTGGTGGTCTACTCTAATACTATAATCATGTATTATTTGTTCGATCAACTGGACTCAGCCACATGATTAATTAATTGTTGTTAAACCCTATGATCATATTATAAACTTCATGATCAGAGTGCGCAATAATATATATTAAGTTTGAAATTTGATGAGCTGGAGGTGTTTAGTTTTTGTTTCTTTCAGGACAGACTGGACAAGTTTCTTTAGGGGCAGAATGTCAATTACAAATAATGAGTATCAAATTAATACTCTCTAATCGAGTTCCAAATTTTTGGTTAGGTGAACTGAAGAAAGCGACAAATCGTTCTGTTGAATTGTTTTTTAAGTCCCTAAACAAACACTTCATTTTTTTTAATCTATTTTCCCTTTCGAATTCTCAAGCGGTGGTTAACCTCTCATGTACACCTATGATGCACGGACACAGACACGGCGACACGGACACGGACACGGCGACACGGACACGACACGATACGGACACGGACACTACACGATACGGACACGGCGACACGGATTTTTGAAAATTACAAGACACGACACGGCCGGGACACCGCCGCACTTTTTTGTATTAATATATATATATATATATATATATATATATATATATATATATATATATATATATATATATATATATATATATATATATATATATATACGATCAAAACCTGCACAAATAACATTCTAAGTCCAAATAAAGGATGAAGCAAAAGCATATTTGAACTCAAAAACAATTAATCACTACTAATAGTTCAAATAACTCATGGATCCCAAGCATTAAACATATAGTCACAAATACAATCTCAACCACAGAACAAACAATCAAAAGTGTGTGTTTTATGTTTTTTTTTTATTATTAAGGTATTCAACAATAAAAGTGTTTCAAATTGACCCCTCAATAAATATCAAATATTACAAACGCATCCCAAATGTGTCGGACACGGCCACAAGAAGTGTCGGACACGCCCTCAAGAAGTGTCGGACACGGTGTCGAATTTCTTTTTTCTTTTCTTTTATTCAGACACGCCACGTGGCGTGTCCGACACGTGTCGAAGGAGTGTCGGTGTCGTGTCGGGGTGTCGGACACGGCATAATTTTTTTTTTTTTTGAGGTGGTGGTGCATCATAGATGTACACTGATAGACTCTTTATTTAGGGAAAATTGCAGCAACCCCCTAAATTTAGTTGGACTTGCGACCAATGGCCCAAGTTTTTTTTTTTTTTTTTCAAGAGTGAAAACTCTAAAGCCAGTATGTACTTGTCATAATAATATAGGAGACAAGCCTCACTTCTAAGACAGCGAACTCTAAGTATGTGAAATGCCTCGTTTCTGTTAACAACTTTAACAACATCTCTAAATTTGCGGGCTTCGCCATCCGAATCAGTTAAGTGGTGAACTCCCAGCAACTTTGGGGGGTTTGAAGCATCTCTATTTGCCATTGATCTGTCTTTAAACAATTTCAGCGGCAATATTCCAGATAGTTTTGCCAACATTTCGAGCTTGAAATTCCTCAATCTTTCTCTCAATCTGTTTGAGGGCAGCGTTCCAGAAGCTGGTGTATTTTGGAAACATAACATCAACTAGCTTGCAGGGAAATCCAGGGCTCTGTGGAAAAACGTATTTGAACCGGTGCAGTACAAGGAGTAATTCGACTAGATCTCACCCTTTCTCAAAGAAGGCCCTGATCATCGTTCCAGTACTAGGAGCTGTTCTTATACTCATTGTTTTGCTATCAGTATCCTATGTTATTTGCAAGAAGAACCAGAGGCGCGAACAGAGAGGACTTGAGATTTCAAAACTGGAGAGCCTTGGAGCACCAAATCTCAAAAGATTTAATCCATAGGAATTAGAGATTGCTACAAGTTCCTTCAGCCAGGACAATATCATTGGAGCAAGCGCGTTAAGCACCGTCTGTAAAGGTACTCTGGAAAATGGGCAACCAATAGCCGTGAAGATAGTAAATTTGCGCCAATTCTCAGCACAGTCAGATAAATGCTTCAATAGGGAGGTCAAGACTTTGGATCAAGTGAGGCACAAGAACTTAGTTAAGGTACTAGGCTATGCTTGGTTGAGCAGGGATCTTAAAGCAATAGTGTTGGAATTCATGGAGGATGGACACTTGGAAAATATGATTTACGGTTTACACGAAGACCGTCCCAAGTGGACATTAATAGCGAGGATTGATGCTTTAGTTTCTATCGCAAGTGGATTGGCATATTTGCACTCGGGATATGATTTTCCCATAGTGCACTGTGATATGAAGCCATCTAATATTCTCTTGGACGGAAAGATGGAAGCTCGTGTAAGTGACTTTGGCACATCAAGGATACTGGGAATTCATATGGAGGATGGAAGTAGCATCTGTGCTCTGCATCAGCTTTTGAAGGGAGTAGGGACCATTGGCATCACTAAATTCTGTCAAAAGAGTTCCCTTTAGTTTCAGAATATCCACCAATAATATATATGAACACACAGTGAGATCACCATTGTTCTGAATGACAGCTCTATCTAACAGTGGCGAACAACATAATTTTTTGGTCTCATCTAACTAATCTAACAACAAAAGGATCACACTATCATTAATAATCACACCAAAAAAAACTGTTATTGACCCCTTAAAAAGTACGAAAATTAAGAATACTAAAAGATTAATGAATAGCCTATCCTAAATTCCAACAGACACGCCTTATTCGGCATTTGAAGAAGTTCTAGAATGGTGTAGTCGATTACGAAGGAACATAAAACTCAACATGGCATCAATGTTCAATATACTAAAGAACCACCAACATAACATATCTACCCAAGTCAAAACTGAAATACCTTCTCAAATTATGCTCAGCAAAATCACCACTCACCTCATGCATCAAGTATACATATATACACAAGCAGCACAAGGAACTCTTACCTCGAGTACAAGATAGACATAACCCATCAATGAAACCAATGAGTACATCCACACACCAAAAAACATTATGTTTCAGGCTTAGAACGTAAATGAGTAAACCACAAGACGTTGAGCATTCCGAGTTCACCAAGAAACATAACCAAATATAATCCAACACGCTTCACATCTTCAACAAAGTCAAAGACAAGTTGCATAAGCCCAAAATCCAACACACAAACCGCGCATGATCATCTAATATAAACAGAACCAATTTCGATTCGATACTTTTAAAATTAGTATTCAGAGGCATTCAATTCCCTACCAATCTCAAAAGACACATAAGCATCCACACAAGCATACTTCACCTGATCCTCCGTCAACCTCCGTTGATCCCACCTACTCATTGTCACCCTCCTCGGCTTCTCCATCCTCTTCCCCAACACGTAGCTCGTCAAAGCCTTCAACCCCATGTTCTTCAACTCACTCCTACCGTAAACCGACGCCGCCAGTTTACCCAACTCCACCGCATTCGAGTCACTTCCTATCCCATAGTCCTTGTCGAGTTTGTTCAAATCTGAAACCACCCCTACACCGACGAAAGTGTAGTCCGCTCCGTCGAGAAAGTCGATTAGGGTTTTCGGTACGTAGCATGCTTGCAAAATTTGGTACACGAGGCAGCGTTGGCCGACGCAGAGCTGGAGAGTGGCGACGCAGTTCTGTTGGTGGCGCGTGAATGAGGGGCGCCATTCGACGTCCAGGCCCACGATGAGACGGTTCAGGCGACAGCGGTGGAGAGACTCGACGTCGGAGATCTGGATCGTGCGTGACGGTGGTGTGGATGGTGTCGCCGAAGAAGTCGACGCCGTAGGTCGTGTGCGTGTCGTACGTATTGCGGTGGTTTATGTAAATGGACGTTATGGAATTAATCGGCATTGTTTGCTGTTTTTGGTGCTGATTTTAGCCCTAATTTCACTATGTTTTTGTTCAGTAAATTAATAGGCCATTATTATAGGGGGCTTATAGGTGTTTTAATGTGGGTCAAATAGTGGCAGACCACGTTTGATTGCTCGGAGCCTCAGATTCGATTGCGGGTTGGGTTGTCCACATTTGATACGTCCGACCCGCCCTGCCCTAAGTTGGAGGATACAATCCAGGCGCGCTCCCCTCGGATATTGCTTGTTTGGTTGATGGACTTATGTACCGGGTCTTCCACCCTAATCCAACTTCGAATACCAATATTGAAAATGTGTCAAGTTGAAACAAGCTCGTTATCTATTTTTTTGTCAATTACAAGTGCTAGGAAACTATTCCTATAATAACACCTACATGTCAAAATGTAAAATGCCTTTAAAGATATTCAATTGTTTGTTATATTCTTCTGCAAATTCATAATATACACTTTTGTTGTGTTTTCAATCGGTAGCTTTTTCCTTAATTGCATATGAGAGATCAGGAAAAGCTTGTAAACATTTGTCAGTGTAGATTAAATGGAATATAGTTTAGCTTGAGAATTAATTGGGTTTTTGATGCAGGCCCAAAATTTATTTATTATGTTTAATCAATATAATTGGGCTCACAACTTTTAAACTTGGACTGGACTAAGTTATACATGGATAATAATAATCTAAGACATGGGCTCAAAATTTGACCCCGGGCCACTGCCACCCTAGGCCTTTTGAGTGGCTCGGCCCTTTCGACTATCACGTCTTGTGTTTGGGGTAGTTTCAACTAATAAATACTTTTGTCATGCAAGGCGAACCCTAAATCAATTTTCTCCCGTTAATAGTCCTCCCAATAAACTTCCCATCATCATTTTCCATGATTGTTTTATGCACGGAAGCCCTCGTAGCCGTTGATGGGCTCATGTGGTTGTTCTATGCGGTCACAGAAGTCTCTGCAATTGTTGATGGCTTCCGTCACCAATGCATGTAGTTACGAAAGTCATCATTTTATCAACTGTATCGATTAAGTGGTCACAAAGAGTTCTTTTATTACAATTATTAACCGTGACATAAACCTTCTTCAATGATAAATTTTTCTTTCAATGACTAAAATAATTAAGGACACGGTTCGTTCTTGTAGAGCAGAACTTTTTCATATAGATTATATATAAATCAGATTTGCGATATTAAATAAAGAAGAGAAAATTATTGCTTCATTAGAATTCTTGAGTGATCTAGCTATATGGTCGGCACAATATTAATTTAGAAATCTTAACCATATCCCAACATTCACAAGAGTCGTCCAAAGAAGTTGCATAAACACAAAACCAACATAAAATGGCCAAAACACACAACAACAACAAAGAAACAAAAATGACAAACATGCGCCATTGCAAACTTCACCATGCATGCACACCAACTTGTTGCTCAGACAGACACAACTTATTCCCATGATAATTAACACTCCAAACAATCAGTTGTTGTCAGCGTCATACAAAACCCTGGCAATCTCATAAGACACATAAGCATCTACACAAGCATACATCACCTGATCATCCGTCAACCACTGTTGATCCCACCTACTCATGGTAACGCTCCTCGGCTTCTCCACCCTTTTACCCAACACGAACCTCGTCAAATCCTTCAACCCCATATTCTTACACTCACTCCTATCGTACACCGACGCCGCCATTTTACCCAACTCCACTGCATTGGAGCCGCCACTTCCTATCCCATAATCCAAAAGTAGTTTCTCCAAATCGGATTTGACCCCTACTCCAACAAAATCAAAGGCGTCTACGTTGTCGTCGAAGAATTTGGTCAGTTCTCGCAGAACGTAGGGAGCATGGAGGATTTGGAATATGAGGCAACGGGTACCGATACATAGTTGGAGAGTGGCCACGGGATTGCGGCGAGGGCTGAACGAGGGGCGCCACTCGACGTCGAGGCCCACGATGGGGTGGTAAGAGTCGATGTCGGAGATCCATTCTTCGACGGTGTCGGGATCGTGCGTGACGGTGGTGCGGATGGTGTCGCCGAAGAAGACGACGTCGTAAGTCTTGTGCGTGTCGTAGTCATAGGTATTGCGGTCGTTAATGTAAATCGACGCTATGGAAATCGTCATTGTTTGTTGGGCCTCCTTACTCTCTCTTGTGTGTGTTTGTTATGCTAGTTTTGACCAGGGGCGGACCCAGGACTTTAATTTACCCTGGGCTACTAAAGAATTAAGTGATGAATAAACGTAAATTTAAAAACTTAAATACACATGTTATGAGAAAGAAAAATATCAAGTTCCATACAAAATACTAAAAAGCTACATACGAATATACCATTAAACATGAGAAATTAAAATGCTATTAGAGTTGAGCTCTTCGGTTCTTCATCGAATAAAAATCATCAATTATCGACTCGACATCTATACTTTCTGATATCTCCCTTTCAATGTAGCTAACCATATTATCTGCCAAAAACTCCTCTTCCATTTTATTGCGCAGCACTGTCTTAACAATCTTCATTGCTGAAAATGCTCTTTCTGTTGTTGCCGTAGAAACGGGAAGAGTCAAAACAAGCCGAATCAACCTATCAATTAAATAGTAATCTTCCGACTTATTTGTCTCAAATAATCTGTGGCATAATTCAGAAATTGTTGAGAGATTCTTAAACTTCTCATGGTCAAGAATATCCGCTCTGTAATGCTCCAACTGGCCTCTCAAATAATACCTTTCTTGTTCACAAAAAACTTCTGGATAAAATTTCTCAGCAAGTGTATAAATGCGATCATTATCAAACATTTTGAAACCATCTCGAGGATCCAAAGAAGTACTTAATCTGAGAAGTTCCACGTTCTCATCATTAAATGTGTGGTTGATCTCTTCCACTTGAAAATCAATAACTGCATTAAATATATCAAAGCGATAGTGATGATCAACTGTAACTGAATCATTCTGCTGACGAGAACGTCTAGTGGAAGACTTGTAACAAGAACCCATGCTAGGTACTTCGATATCATACTTTGAACAAACCGACACAACTTCTTTATAAAGACAATCAAAACCTACTTCTCTTAAATCATGAAGTACTCTTTTAACAGAAGACACGTAATGGCATTCAGAATATCAAGAGATTTCTTCTGTAGAGACTAGCAAAGCATATTAGTAATGCACATAACTTTCTGCATTAAGCGCAATATAAATATGAAGTCAAAGGTTCTCATTGACATCAATATGCCAGCTGCTTCACCCTTTATTAAGTTAGAGGACTCCCCACCTACTATGTTCTCAAGAACCGTCATCACAGCGCTATACATATCCACGACACTACAAATAGATTGAAAATGAGAACTCCAACGAGTCTTTCCAGCTCTTTGTAGTGTACCAATTTGGTTGGTACCTCTACCAGTATCACGTTCACCACTTGCTATCGTATCTTCAATTTCAGCAGCTTGAGCAACTTGTAACTCGGCTTGCCTTTTAGGAGATGCGCTGAACATATTTACAATAGAAGTCAACTTTGAAAAAAATAACCAAACAGATACCTCTTTTTCAGCAGCCGCTACCGGTACTAATTGTAGTCGATGAGCAAAACAATGAACATAGTAGGCATATGGACAATCTCTCAAAAATAGAGCTTGCAATCCATTCCATGAACCACGCATATTACTAGCACCATCATATCCTTGACCTCGCATGTTGCAGATGTTCAAATCATATCGACTAAGGACTTTAGATATCTCTCTTTTGAGTGTTGCTGCAGTAGTGTCGGTGACATGCACAATATCAAAAAATCGCTCCCGTACAAACCCATTAACATCAACAAATCTCGATACTAAAGCCATTTGCTCTTTATTCGATATATCTTTAGCTTCATCGACTAAAATACAATATTTTGCATCTCCAACTTCTTCACGAATTTTGTTTCTCACTTTATTAGCAAGAACGTGCAAAATATCTTTTTGAATCTTAGGTGAAGTATACTTTGTATTTTGTGGAGCTTTCTCTAGGACAACATTACCAATATCATCATTCATTCTTCCCATAAGTCGTATCATCTCTATGAGATTACCTTGGTTATTGGAAGACGTTGATTCATCATGCCCTCTCAATGCACATGCTTGTAAACTAAGCCACCGAATACTTTCAATTGTTGCCTTAAGTCGCAATCTATTCTGTTGTTTTTCTTCCAACCTTTGTTCACCGATGATTTTATCAATGTGGCAAGGTATATTCTTTATATCATCGATGGAACTTACGACATTTCTGTGTGGTGAACTAGTACCCCCAACATGAATAAAAAATGAGCATCTTTCACCGTCATTAACTCGCTTCCAACTGTTAAATCCATCAATTGTGAAAGCACGCAAATTAGTCTTCTTGTATTCAAAAAGAAAACATGGAAAGCAAAATGCCGCATCCTTTGAAGGAGAGTACTCTAGCCAAGGAAATTGCTTAAACTAGTGGCTTTGGAAGCGACGATTCTGTGCTCCTTGCTTTGTTGGTGGATACTTGGATAAAATTGGTTGATATGGCCCCATTTTGATGTAAGCACGCCTAATTTCATCAATTTGATTTACAGGGTATTGTGATATAGGGATACGTACACCTGGATCTTTTATGAGAGAACTGACATCAACTTCAAGTCTTGCATGTTTAGAAGGACATTGGTCATCGGGTGGACAGGGTTTTGAACTTGTTGACTCCTGTTCTTTTGGTTTAAAGAATGAAGATAGTTTTTCTCTTCTTGATTTCCTTTGGTTTCATCATGGTTTGATGACCTGTTAAAATAAAATTTAGATTAACATTAAAATAGTAAAGTAGTAAGGTAACAATAAATGTACAATAGATTTTTAATTCACATGTACAAGTAAAAAATATTAGTTATGAATTTCGTGTCTCCTCTTAGACTACTTTAAAGTTGAGTTGTATGCTTAATTAACTCGATATATACTTATATTAGGCCTAAACCAATAGACTTTTAAATTTATCATTAAAAAATCCACTTTTAGGGTCAAAATCCATAAACAATGTTCAATTTTTTTTTTCATATACAATTTTGAGTTCGATTTTCCACTCCAACTTTCTACATACTAATCTTGACAAAACTTCAAACTTCAAACTTCAAAATCTTTTGAGATCCCATTGAAGTTCTCACTTTTCAACTTTCTACATTCTTATGTTGACAAAATAGGAATCTAGAAAATACAAATTAAATGTATTTGGTATCTACTTTACTAAAATATTTAAAATAAGAAATCTAAGAACAAATACAAGTTTACAATAATTTACCCAAACCTAAAATATGTATATTTTGAAAGTTTTCATACCTAAGAACAAGAATTAGGGATTTAGACTTGTTGGGTATTCTTCTCTACTCCTTCTCTTTGCTTGATTTGTTGAAATTTGAGAAATTCTTTATCTTCTCTTCCTTTTTTTCGATTTTCCTTTGTGATTGTGCAAGCAGCCCCCCCTTTTTTTTTTGGATCGCTGCTCTGTTCACTATTCACGCTGCCAGCTTCTTATTTTCTTCTCACGTTTTAATTTCTTATTTTTAATTGCTTTTGTTTTGATTTTTTTAATTGCAAATTGGAGGTGGGCTAAACTTAATTATTTGGGCTTAGAATTAAATAACTTTAACTCATATGACCCATCTATTTTATTAATACATATTGGGCCAAAAAAAAAATTCTGTGGGCTAAAATACATATGTATATATATATATAGGTACTCCTCACAAAAAATTCACCCTGGGCTACAGCCCTACCCAGCCCATGGGTAGGTCCGCCCCTGGTTTTGACCCTTTTTATATATGGTGGGGATTTAGTTAGGGAGTTAATAGATTGGTATCAATCACAGAGCCTCACCAGTCACCTCTTCTTCACTCCACTTATTAGCTCTGCATGCCTGCCACTTCACCACACCTCCAGCAAAGATCTGTTCAAGTTGTCTGTCTGTAGTTATGAAATAAGAACAAAAATCATTAAATTTTGCCTGTCTATTAGAGGTGATTGTGCCGGGTGCATGGATCATAGTTTCGATTTCGATATATGTTTTGGTTATCTAAATACTAGAAATATTTCGTAATTATTCGAAAGTTTTTCGACATTTTCAAAAACTTCGTATAACTGTAATGAAATTAGAAACTAATTCTAAGTTTCGTTTCGACAAAGTAAAAACGAAAACGTTTCAATAGTTTATGAGGAAACACATGAAAATTTTGATCCATAGCTGGGTGCTAGAATTACCTTATAGAAAAGCTATTTGTTTATTAATTTTGTTTAGAAAAATTTAGACACGTTATGCTCAATATACGTAACTTCGCCACCTTCTGCAAACATGTGAGAAAATTGTCTGTTGTTAAGACCTTTAAAGTTGACTGTCCATTTTTTGTCTATTACTACTTACTAGCTAGTGCCAGGAAAATAAATTACACCATACTAAAAGTTCAACTGCAAACTACCTCTGAAGACCATTCGTTGGTGAATTTGGTTAGTTATAGTATTTGTGAATCTTATCATTTTTTGGAATTCGGGTATACATGAAAAAGTATTTACAAAAATAAGTATCCCGTGGTAAAGTCTTTTGTATTACTTATAATTATTTATAGATTTAGTGTTGTAACTTTTTTAAATGGTGTAGTAAAATTATAAACACAATTTGTATAGACATGATTTAGTTAAGAATATCTCGAGTTGGATCGTTTTGCATTTTGGAATGTATTAATATGAAAAGATTTAAGTAAAAAACATATGTAAAGCTATTTTGCCACATTCTTTCTTTTACCATTTTTTCTTTACTCAAATGAACCCTCAATTTTCCATATGACACCATTATACCTATATCAACTGCGGATAAGTAGAAAGACCTTTTGCTCCACTCAATATAAGGGTGAAATATATATATATATATATATATATATATATATATATATATATATATATATATATATATATATAATCAAAAGTAATATGGTTTTTTTCGCCATCAACTGCATTCCGTATTGATTGGTTTAGTGTTGCAATATTTTACTATTTAAATTGTTTGACGAAGTTTGTAATTTAGGACAGAAAAAGCTTCATTTTGTCAACGGCTACAAACAGTTTTGTGCAAATTTAATCAAGTATTGTGTTTGTGTGCTTCAGATTTAATGTTTTTGGAAATAATGGACAGGTGATATTTGTGTTCATTTGCAATATTTCTAGTCACACGTTAAAGTGGACGATCGAGGTAATTTGACTTGGGTGCCAAATTAACCCCATCGTTCTAATTAAAGATGAGAGAAACGACTTATAAGAGCATAGCCTAAGTGGACGAAAAGGTATTGTTTTGCGACGTTTGCAACTTACTTTTCTCTTCGTCACTGGATGTAAAAATAAATGGGTTTACAAATTTCAGTCTTTTGATGTATTGTTACAGGGGCATGCTGCTATCGGCATCGATTTTCGGGGATGACACAAAACTTTTCGGAGATACTCCATGGCAAGTGGTACAACATATCTAGAGGGTAAACAAAACCAAGGTTAAGATCAAGGGCAGATCCGGAACATGACTTCGAACTGATTATTAAAAAGGGATAAAAGGCATTAAATCCCCTATACTTTATGTTGCACTTTGCTCCCTATTCTTTAATTTTTTACAACTTGCCCCATGTACTACGGATAAATAAGCACTTTGCCTCTTGAGTCATTTTTTTACCGTGGAATACGGACATATGTCACCATTTTTCGCCATTGAATTTGGACTGAGGGGGCAAATTGTTTATTTATCCATAGTACATGGGGCAAGTCGCAAAAAATAAAAAGATAGGAGGCTAAACGGAATCGATGCATAGTATAAGGAGTTTAATGCTTTTATCCCTATTAAAATATACCACGAAAGAGGAGGCCAACCTGGAGAGGATATCAACCGCAATATCACTACTAAAGTGTTCAATTTTATACTGCCAAAAGATTTGGCCACTTTGTCACACGTCCATCAATATGTAGTACCTATTGTTGGTTTGTTATATTATTTAACAATGTGCATTTTATACAATTTTAAATTTAGGTAGATATTATTTTTGTAGTCTCCAATATGCCTCTTCAAGAGAAGAGAAAAAGGAAACACCACTTTATGAGCATTTTATTTCGCAAACTTACATAACAAATTCAAGGTGAGGTCTTGTTGTAGACTTGTTGTGAGCTATTGAGTTATTCTTGTAACTTTCAATATTCTGATCGACTTTCAACTCATATATAGTTTTCATGTATCAATATTCGTTTTGTTGTTCTTCGGCATGGGGTATGTTCATCTCGAATGAATGCAAAAAGCATGTCTGAGACGATCACATTTATGCCGATTAGTGCAACAAATCTTTCGTAAAATTAATACATATATTAACAATATCAATACATCAATTTTGTTTGAAGAACAACATTAGGCAAACTTTTGGACTGACGCACCCATTTGCCACATTTACGCTGAACCAACAACACCTAGTATTCTCTTACATACATTCTCAATCTAATCAAAAACTCAACAAAGTAATGCAGAATCCTTGTAAAAATTATGCTATAAATCCACCAGATACCCAAACTAAAAATGAAAACTGTTTATAATTTGATAAGAGTATAGTACATTACACAAGGTCGTCTATGAATAAGAGGCTATTCTACACTAATTTACCATTAGTCCAATCAATTGTAAAAGAACATGTAAAAAAAAAAAAAGATAAAATATAAGAGCATAGAATAATGAAAGGAAAAAAAAGTTGAAAAAAAAAAATGGATCGAGCTACGAGCCAACCTAGTAATATGGAAAGGATGGCGTCTTGCCCATCGCTTTTCCTTGCATACTAAAACTTTATGTACATCCTACATCCAAGTGATATTCTCAATTGTTAGTACTTGTTATTCACAGCTATTCAAAAAACACAAGCTGTTGCACTCCATACATTTCTTCAGAATTCACAAGATGATCCCAACCTTTGCTTTGACAAGCCCATGGATTTTCTTTCCTCAAAGGCCTGCGGCAAAAGTTTTTCAAAACTCTCTAAGAACGCCCGCCACTCCTCCTCATCCATCTCCGCGAAAGTAATGCCTTGACCGTCGTGATTATGATTTGGTGCCGGAAAACTAAGACTCCTTGTCAAGACACTTGCTTTAGGGTGATCATCTCCATCGTCAGAATCATCCAACATGGTGTTCGAATCACAATCTACAGTCGGACAGTCTTCGATATTGTCTACTGGAAACAACACAGTCATCGATGAAAATCTTGGAATTTTCGATGGCTTACCTTTCGTGGGGGAGTTCTGAAAAAAGTGAGGGACCTCCAACACTTTCTTAAGGTCATTGTCACATTCACTGTCAAGTTGGAACATTTCATCTGCCTCTTCTTCTTCTTCTTCTTGATCACTTTCGACATCATCGTCACTTGGCCAATTATTCATGCTTGCCTTAGCATTTAGGCATAAATTCTCTAACGAACTCCAGTTCTCTTCTCCTCCTTGAAATTCCCTTGTCATCATTTCACCTATATCAGCAAGACACAATCCGTACGATGTTGCTTGCTTTAAGAAGATTGTGCAGAGCACAAGAACTCGAATGGAGGACTCCCTGAGTGATGGCAGCTTAGTTCTTAGTAACTCTGCATCTTTGAATGGATCGAGATTTGATATGTAATCAAGTTCGGACTCTGAAAAAGGTATCGAGGCCTGTGGCCAGTGCAGCCATTCAAAATACGGATCATCAAGTGACTCAGGTAAGCAAAATCCATGGTCTATGGGCACTAGCTCAGCTTTGCCCCCACCATAACTCTCGTGTGCTTGTTTCACAAGAATGTTTCCCGCGTGTCTATCAAGATTCATCAGCCTAACATCTAGTATACCTATTTGGTGTACTGAAGTGACTGAGAAGCTCGAAGGGCCCACGTCCCCTGCATCAGAATCATGACTTACGAAACGTTGAAGGGATGCAATCTTAGAAGGTGGGATTGAATCTGATCCAGAACCGTTTGAATGGAATTTGACATGAGAGAATTTTACTAAGGCTGTTGGAGGAACACCGGAAAAATTGTCATGGTCGAGAAGATAAGCGGCTGATTCACGCAGACCAGTTTCACCAATCCTGATGGAACTTTTCAGGCCAGGTTGGCCTAACATTCGTCCAGCAAAGCCTTTTGGATTGTTAAACGCTAGAGGTTCCTCGTCTATGGGCTTCGCAACGGCTACAGTATTGCCATTACGAGCACGCAAAAAGTAAGCACCGCCAAGCCCACTTGATGCTGGCTCAGGATTGACACCAGAAGCCACGGCTATGGCAACTTCAACTACCATGGCACGTACTCTAGGCGCCCCATGGCCAACAAGTATTTCAATTCTTGAAATGGTATCGTAATCATCTTTTACTCGATAAGAATGAGATAGACACGGGGTGGAGAAGCTCTTGTGGATGTTAGTGAACTCAAAGGGATGGTCCAACGACTGTGCGATGTTGGATTGACTGAACTGAAGCATTTCGTAATCAAATTGAGTGCAGGACTGGAGTTTGCATCTCGGGGGTCTGGCTAGTGGCTTGAAACCATGACCCTGATCAACGGCTATTGCCATCTTGAAGAGTCTCGTGCAAGCAAGAATGGCTATAATACATGCTAAGGGCTGCTCCCCAAAAGATACTTTAAGAGGGTTAATCTATACTGGGAGATTAGGCTTTACAATTACATGTCTGCAATCAAAGAAAGATTATTCAATTAAAAACCTGAAGATATCAAGCATCGACATGCATGAGAAACTTTCTTCTTAAATGGCATTGAGAAACAAAGAAGTTGGATCAAGAAACAATTTTGCCATATCAAATTGATGATTAATGATTTAATTTCTCCGCTCTTAAGGCTCTGGGATTAATCTAGATGTCAAATCCAATATCATTTGTAGTTCCAGAATCATCAATCATGAGCTTCAACGAATCCTGATCAAGGAACATCAATAGATATTCAACCTAAGTTATCTATCAAGTTAGATGGAAAAAGTAATCTAGCCATCAAGTAATTTGTTTCCTAAACTATAGCTGTTGGTGTATGAATGTGGCTGCACCATGATCACATTATATTGACATTCACTTCAAAATGACAAGGTCTTCGTGTTACAATTCAACGATGAAAGAGACATGAAAGGTTAAAGAAATATCAGAAGATATGTAATTGAAGAAACATCTTACTTGAAACTCGCATATAAAAGGCTGCAGAAGTCAACTAGAAAATAGAATCACGGTGCTAATCTCCTTACACCTGCAAAAACACAAACATATGCAATCCTTTTTACAAATCAAATACAAAAAATGAAACGAATTCTGTATGGAGAACACGATATATGGTTAAACCACATTCGTATATCAACACATACCTTCCTGTAAGACCCTCGTTATTCCGCTTGAAATACGCCAAAATAGACTGCAGAGGACAAAAAAAGAAAAGGCTATGATCCATCATTCATAATATAATAACATGGAAGCTATAAGGTTAAAATGCCACAAACATCAAAAACTTGATGAGATTTGCAATCTCATATAATCTGTGTCTCTCTTGATTTCAACAGTTCGTCAAAAGGCTTCATCAAACAACATTTTTCGATAAGAAAATGAATGAATGAATGAACTGATGAACGAATGAATGAATGGATACCCTGAAAACTGATGAGGCATTCAGGGAGACGAAACGGCAACGGGAGAGCGCGAGCAGCGAATTGTTCCGTCACCGTAAAAACTCCTAACAAAAACACGAAGGTGCCTTCTTTGTTTTTGGTTTGTCGTTTTTTTCCAAATGATGCCTTTTACATCGTTTCCTTTTCTTTTTCTTTATAACTTTATTATTATTATGAGTCTCCTCCCCTTTCTTTCTCGGACAAACAAACCTGGTACTAACGCAAACTCCGGATTCCGATCTTTCTGCACAACGGTTTTCTATTTACGGTTTGACTGACTGACATGTTTCTTTACCACATTAATTCGTTCAAAAACAAAATAATACGTACGACTCCACCAAAATTCTTTCTTACTCCAATCTTTCTTTGTTTTAGTATATTCTTTTATCTCATTTCGGTCCCATCTCATTGCATGTTTTTTTCTTAACCATAAGTTATCGCCCCTTCTTTAGATAAATTATTTTGCATAGTTGATGCAAAAAAAAAATTAAGTTGTATATAAGCTGCATCATTTATGTGGTGTTAGAAGTTGATCCAAAAAATCAAAAAAGAAAATCCAGATTATAGAGGATAATCTTCTCATAATTCTATTTCAGATATGTATTTGTACCAATAACCGACTATATACACGACTCCATAAATAATGTCTCAGAAACTTTTATTAAATATTTGAATAAATGGCTATCACAAAATTCTATTGAATGTGAAATCCAACAATACCTTTGATGACATGCTAATATACGGCCCAACAGACCTAGCGACCACATAGGACTAGTGTTGTTAAAAGTGTTGGGTGTAACCTACGCACTTTAAAGTTGGAGGCGGGGCGTAAACCTCAAGGCGTAGGGTCCAAACTCCACAAATTTTGGTATTTAATTTTTTGCTATCACTAATAAAAAGTAAATTTAAAAAGAATAAATAAATGAGGCAATATGTCAAAAATAAATATTTATGTTGGCATGGAGGTATCAAATAAATTTTTATTTGTACATTTATATAAGATGCATAAAGATACTTTCCTAAAACCATTATATTTCAATATATTAAATCAATTGATGATTATAAAAATTCAAAATGAATATAAAGCACAAGACCACCAAAAGATCATGATAAGGCTTTCTCTATATTATTAAAAATTACAAACAAGATAAATATTGAGTTTTAGATAATTGAAGTTAAAATAAGAATACTAAATATCTTTTAATATATTTATTCGTTATGTCAAAAATATTTTTTGTAGAAAAAATATAAAAAAGTAAAACAAAACAAACTTAAATATATATAGCTTTCGGGTATCAGCCCGACAATTTAACGCACAAAAACAATTTTTCGTCTTTGGGCATAGGCTATGTGAAACTTAAGCCCCACAAGACTACCTAGAAGCGTTTTAAAAAAAGTCTTGAACATGCGAGGACAGGCCTTAGTGTGAGTTTTTAACAACACTGCACATGACCAAAGACCGAAAAAAAGACTACGTAGCAGTACATAATGCGGATGCTTGAGCGTGTGCAAGATCGAGAGCGTGTGGGCCAGTGCGCCTAATTTAAATTTTATGAATATGAGTGCGTCTTTAATGCGTTTATTAAAATAATTAAATATATTACTTATATGAATATAAATGATAAAAATAACTAATAAATAATTATATCTAACACACATAACCTATGATCTCTGCCTATCTATTCATAAGTAGAAGTGAATTTTGATTTTTAATGAGGTTAATTGAATTATTTATTTTTCTAATTTTATTTTGTTCGATTTTTTCTTCAACTTAGTCAAAGGAGAATGCACTACACATTGAGATGGTGAGAGGTGGAGCAAACTATGAATTTACATGTGTTTAAAGAAGGAATTCTTAATACAAGATCTAAGAATTTTTAGTGCCATAACTAAGGATTCCTAACTCATCCTAATGCAGAGCACAGACACCCAATTCGCGAGAGCGCAACTAAAACATAGTGCGTTGGCCACTGACGGAGGATTATGGGACTTCACGTAGTACCATTAGTTGACATTTGACATACGATTTACGGGCCTAGCTCAAAAATCTAAACCTGATTCATCTAATTTATCGGCCTAAAGCCTAAAATCATGCACATCAGACTCATGCAGTATTTTATGCACATATTTGACTTAAATAGTGAACTTTGCTTCAGTAGAAAAACTACAGTGCAATGAGATGATGAGTTAACTTAATTATTGATGTAAAAAAAAATTGAAATAGGGTTTGGAACCTCCACTCATGATTACACTACGTTATTAAGTGGTTGCACAAATTATTTTTCCGATTAGTGATATTAGATAACAAGTATCCAACTATTGTATAGTTAGCTCTGTCTATTTTCGTGTGAAAAAGAACACTATAGGCATAACCCAAAACGAGCTAAACGAAACCATGGGTGACGGGACACACGAGTGGTTATTAGTAAACTGGAAAATGGTGATGCATGAATCTTAGCAAACAAAAAAGTTGTTTTCCCTTTATTGTCCTAATAAGTGAAACTGAAATACATATATCAAAGAGCTCCCTTGCTGCCACCAGAAATACAGTTCCGCCTCAGTTAACCGATCTTTCGAGTGAGAAAAGCAGTATGATACTCATGCAACTGCTACAGCTCCTTCCTTCGAAATTCCATTCAGCTGAACTGCAACAGTAGCTTTTCCCTTTCCGTTGGCAACTTGTTGCTCAAATGAATCCGTGCTAGGTTTATCTAACACCGATTCATCATCATGCGAAGGAGGGTATGATCTTCCACTTCCACGGACAAGATCTTTGATGACTGTTGTCAATTCTTTATCCTTCAGCAACGACTCGACCGTCACATGTGCTCCTGAGTGATAGGAAAGGAATAAGATGGAAAAGTTCAGACGACAGATTTCAACACTCAGAGAAATAGGAATATGATAGATGAGATATTATATCATTAACAAGAAAAAGCAGCATTGCTCAAATAACCATTGGAGTGAGAACATACGGTATCGCCAGTAGTGCTTTGGATTTGTTGGATCATTTATGGTCTCCTCCACAGCAGGACGTGTTGTGTATTCTTCTTTCAGTGCAAGCAAATCCTGTTCAAAAATAGAATAGTAAGTTCACAAGCAGAATTACAATTTCCTCTGTAAGTATATGATAGTGCCAGATAAGAGTACTATGACGTATTTGTAACATGAAGAAGAGGTTAGGTTCTATGCAAACTTCTTTCTGAGGTACACTTGTATACGGATGTCAAAATCTCTCAGTCACCTTAGCAATACCAAAAGAGCAGCTATTATCTCTGCCATCTGAAATCTGTCTAGTTTCATACAAGGATAAAGTTTGATGATACGATACCCTATTAAATGGAGAATGATATACAAAGCATGCTGGAAAAGAATACAAAGTAACAATATTCATTTTAGCTGAAAATCAACATGTATCTGAGAAGGGTTCTTTTAAACATTCTTAGCAAGTTTAGAAGGCAATTCCATATCACAAGTGAAAACTCGACACTCAACTATTGGGCACTTATACTAGCTTTTTGTTAGGGTCAATTGCGATCATCCCCCTATCGTTTGGGGTGTTTTGCGAAGTGCTCCCTAACGTTTCAAAAAGAGCACTTTGCCCCCTAACATTTGTAAAGTTGCCCCCTGAGTCCTTGATCTACCGTTCATCATTGCCACGTGGCTATCTTTTCATCCACTAGATTTGGCATCAGGGGACAAGTCGCACATTTTTACAAACGTTAGGGGGCAAAGTGCTCTTTTTAAAACGTTAGGGGGCACTTCGCAAAACACCCCAAACGTTAAGGGGCAAAACGCAATTGACCCTTTTTGTCATATGCCATCCACACACCTTTTTATTTATATGCAAGTATAAAGTAAACTCTGGTAAATACATTGAACCGTTGAAGTACCTGAAGGGGAAAAATGGACCACATTGATGGAGCTTCAAGATGCTGGTTCAAAATGAAGCGTGCGATATCAGGAGTGCATGTATCAGGTGGTAGAGAGTCTGAAAGCGCCACTGTCTTGAAAAATCTGTGTCTTCTCTCTTCATCTTCTTCCCACCAAGCCCGGAGGGTGGAACAGTCGTGACAAGATGGAGCGCATACCTAAAGCAAATTAATTTATCTATTAGTTCATTAGCATATGATTATACAACAAGAGCCCATAGCTTGCTTTTACTATTTACAGAACTTCAGGTAGAGATTATTTGCTTGAAGAAAAATACACTGTTTCTGGTATTTTCAATATACTTTTAGAGTCTGGGTCATTCCGTAAGGACAACGACAAGAAGAAAATGGGAGACACTCAAGATGCATACACAAGAAAATTGTACAGAAATTTAAGATGCAGGGAAATAAGCATAATTCTCATGAAGGGAATAGGATGTTAACAGTGAAAAACAACTAAAGGATCACGAAAGTATATGTAGAGGCTGAATGAGATTTTTTGTCTATAATATTAACAACATAACGGAGCTATAAAATAAAGGATCATGGATAAACAATTCTGAGGGTGGTATGATATTTTATTTCAAACGACAGTCTATTTCAAACACCAACAATTAAGAAAGCATTATCTTTTGTACCAAAAGGTGGAAGATATGCACATCCCAAAACAACTTGGAAAAACACAATAATAAAAATAGTACATCGACCTTTTTGAACATATCAGTAAAAGGATGGAGAACGATTGCCTACATATCTGGAAAGAAATGTGTTTTTCAAAAGCTATTTTCTGGTTAAACCATCTCGTGGGATAATCTCTACTGACACCCTCTGTCATATGTAATGTCAACGTGTCAAAAACGAGCTTATAACCTTAAAAAAATCAGAAGAAAGCGTATGAATAACTAGCTCCCTGGAAGAGAGGGAACGAAACACACTTCCCAATTTCATTTGTAAGTTTCACTAATTTTCCATGAGACCGTGATTTCTTTTCATATTTGTAAATCTGCTCTCAGCACAAGAAAACAATATAAGATCAATAGAACTTGTTTGGCAATTAAACAGGTTAGCTGTTTACAGTCTAAAGAAGGTACAATAGCTCGTGAGCTAACAAAAATGAATGATACTCTAAGTCTCTCCCCTCCAAAGCTAGGCAAGATCTGACAGGAAAACCGATATTATAAAATAAATGGGAGTGCCTCCGGATATAGGCTAAAATATCGACCGCATATCTAATCTAGAGAACCCCAGGTTGTGTTCATAATTTTTATAAAAGTGTTTAGCCACAACTTAGTTCTTCGTAATTGCTCAACAGAAAGAGGATATCATAATTCAAAAACTAATTTAAGGAAGCATAGATGCATCAAATGCAGCAAGCAGGTTTGCCCTTTTTGCCTCCTACCAAAGATTATATAGATTATTTCAAACTTACTGTCATATAATCATATTGAGAAGGATCCCCAAACTCCAAATGGGGTTCATTTGGCATCCGTTGTATGCGCAGTCCAATCAAACCCAGTTCTTGCATGACCTGCATCAAAGTAGTCCACCCCAAATTTAATGCTATACTTACTTCAAAGAAATCGTTACACGACTAACAAAAGGAGCGCCAAAATTTAAAATGGTTTTATTGAAAAAGTAGCATGTCATACAGGGTGAACACAGGCAGGAATTAACCCAAGATCTTCACCGCAGCACAGCATATCAGATGAATTCATCAGAACAGGAAGCGTCTTTAACGCGTTAAGACGCCACAGAGATTCTTGCCGATGGAAATAGTAATCGTAATAAAGTCTTTTTAGGACATTTTTGCTGCATCATCGGACATCAGTCAGAGATTGCATGGTTTGCTCGTCTCATTTACAGTAAAAAATATGGTATTGAAATTGAATGAAAGGAGCTAAATGTGAATGAAACCATGATAACTCGTAGATGTTCTTTTTTTTCAATTTCTTGAAAAAAATGGAGTCCAGATATTTCAACAACAGTTAACTAAATTACCTGTGATCATCTAAATCAGTAAAGCTTGACGTGTCCTCAAGGTTGAAGCGGGGGTAAAAAGATTTAGAGTCTTCAGGATCTCTGATGAGGACAATGTTCTGCCATTGCGAAAATAACACGAGAATTGATGAAGGCCGTAAAATGGAGACATATCTAATAAAGTCATTCATTAGCTGGTAATTTCATTCTTTTGTATAGTTGTTAAAGCAAGTTAATAGATTCTAAAACCAGAACTAAGCAGGTCCTAAAGCATTTGTTATTCTGATAACTAAAAGACTGTCTGTATTTAAACTTGCCTGCAGAAGATCAAACAGGTTGCGCCGGATTTTTTCTTCACTCTCCAGAAACATGGATTTTTCTAAGCATGTCTTCAGCTTAGATGCAGCTTTCTTTTCAGTATCACAGTCCTCCTTGAACTACATAAACCACATACAGTAAATATCTGGACGGATAAAGTGATTTTTTTTTCTCTTTTTGCTTCCTGATTCATTGATCTTGTCGAAGGTTGCAAGGCAAACAATATTGCGGAAAGCCAAAAGACACTATCTTAATAACGAATAATATGTTGGTGACACAAAATGAAATTATGTGGAAATGGTTTTGAGAACAAAAAACCCAACCGTTGTGTTGTCAACACACAGATGCAAATACGTGAAATAAAAAGAAATTCTTTTATGATTAACATCTGATTTTTAAGATACTTCCACTACTTAAAGAAAATTGATGTTTTTATTTGACAAAGATGCAAGGTTGTCAAAGAAATTCTAATATGAGTGAGGCCTCACAGAAATGTTCTGATGGATTTACAAAATGACTTTACAGGTGAATATATATTTTTTTTCTTTTTAATTTTTCAAAGCACAGCTCTGTAATAATTATGTGCATCCTCCCAAATATATCACCTCATAATGGTCTATCTGTGATTCATCCAGGAAGGTGGAAGCTATTATCGTCCATGCATCTCCAAACTTCTCCTGCAATTTCGTTCATGAAGATGCATTATCTTAATTTAAATGCAAAGTGTGTTGAGCATGAGAAGTAGCAGAAGGCAGAAGTAGTTATACACAAACTCGGTACCTTTAGAAATTCCTGCCTAATATATGGTCGGCTCAAGCGATTAAAGTCCCATAATCCTTCCCTTTCTAGTTCTTCCTGCGATAAGAAGTTGTATATGTAATGCAAATGGAAGCCTGTAGACACATGATAGCCGAATACTAACCTCGGGAACCAAAAAGAAAGACCTTTAACAATGAAACAAGCGACATACCTGGCTGAGAGGGATAGACGGTCGAAATTTTCCACATAGACCGGTCATTGCATGATCAGGAAGCTCCCATATTCTAAAAAACCCCAAAATGTGATCTATTCTGTATGCTGTGAAGTACTTTGCCATCTGTTCATCAAACACAAGTTTTAGTGAAGTAACAAACAGAGGCACGCTAACATAGAAAAAGAAATATCAATTAAAAATCCTAAAACCTGTGTTAAACGAGAACGCCACCAAGCATAGTTGTCTTTCGACATTTCTTCCCAGTTATAAGTCGGGAAACCCCAATTTTGTCCATTTTTGTCAAAATAGTCTGGAGGTGCCCCTGTCGATGTATTCATGCGAAATAGACTTGGATATACCCAAGTATCCACACTATTCCTATCAACTCCAATTGGGAGATCTCCTTTTAATACGACGCCTTTGTTTCTTGCATATTCGGCAGCTTCGGACAACTGTTATCATCAAAAAGAATACAAATTGCTCTTAAGATCAACTGGGTACTTCAAATAAATGCAAAATAACCAGATTAGGAAACTAGACTTACTTGCATATGTAAATGAAATTGGATGTAGTAATGGAAGCAAATTCTATCATAGTGCACGCTGTCTTTTGAGATGAGTTTCTCAAGCTGAAAAAAGAGGAATGTAGCTGTTGATTGATGATAGTAATGAATAGATTTTAAATCAGGATTTTGGACAAGTTGCTCTATTCATTTGACTCGTGTTTAAAGGGAGTAACAAGTTACCTTGTGTTGAGTAAAAACTGAAAATCGACCCCACTGGGTGCGGTCTGATGTTTCAAAAAAGTCCCGCAGATAACAGAAGGCTGCATAAGGTTTTAACCAGTCCTGCATGGCCGAGATAATGGTAAGTTAAAAAATTAAAAGGGGTTGTAGTCTAAGTAAACTTATTAACCTGATTCTCAGAGAAGAAGTTTTGGTAAGCGGTCGAACTAAATATGGTTTCCTTCTCCCGAGAATAAATCTTGTTGGCAAGTAAAAGTTTTTCAGCCATGGTAGCCTCGTAATCCACATCCTACCACCACAAATGTATAGTTTCACACGTGTTATTATATTTCATCACTTTCAGTTGTGAGTTCATCCAATAGAAAATACACAAGCTTTCAAGACAATAAAGATATCTAGTGGGTAAGCAGATAATCACAAGACGACGAACATATATTTTATAAACACCATCATTAGAGAGACATACATGTTCTAAAATATACTATTGAACACGTGGTATAACCAATTAATTTATTTGCATAAAATTAGATAGCTTGAACAGGTAACTGTCTCTTAGTGCATGGAAAAAAATATGACTGCAGTCTGCAGGAGTAATGATTAGCTTCCGCATGCCATAATTTTGTCCATATGAGGATGCATTACATTTTGAAGGAGAAGGAACAATGCTTATATCATACTTCCAATATATTAGGCTCATTTAGGACATGAGAAATTCCGGACTTGAAATTGCTCTAAAATGAAATGAATACCTTTTTATCCAGCCGTATTTTAGCTTGCTCTATCTCGTGCTGCAAAGAGAAGATCGGTCAATATGGAAGGAGAAATCCACATTTAAATATCACTCATGTTTTTGGTCTAAGCAGATTACAGAAAACTATACCATGATATCCTCTGGGATATTTTCTGAAAGAGCCTGCACTCTTAAATACAACGGATGCAATGCAAATACTGATAGAGAACTGCACTCAGCAGAAGAAGACATTAGTGATTAGCTATTAGCTAAAAATATCACATATGCAATACCCAAAGCAGTAAAGTAGGAAACGGAAAATACGAAGAGGATGTGAAACAATCAGTAACTCTGAGTGCTGAGCACAAAAGAATAGTGTTTTAACTGGTTAAAGGAAGAAATCATGAAATGAAAGCAAACTGCATACCATTTATTAACTTTACATCCTTAACCCTATTTATTACCTGTAAGGATATGAATCCCACCACATGTTATGTACTGATGTATCATTGATTGGCAAAAGCTGAACTAAATGGAAGCCTGACTCAACAGCCAGGTCCACTAATAACTTCAGATCAAGAAACTCCCCAACTCCCATATCAGCCTCTGATCTGACAGAGAACATAGGGATAGCTACACCGGCGCCCCTCCAAGGCATATCCTGGCAATAAAAAGCGACAGTGACAGGCCATCACATACTCAAATATCAAAAAGGCAAAGAGAGAGCGGAGAAACTAAAGAAATAAATTTTTCTTTGAACTCTTATATATGGCTTACTCGCATCAAGCCATCAGAACGGACAATGTACTTAGGTTGATGGGTTGAGAAATCAACTAAGAGCTTCCTGTTCCCATGAGTTTCTAGAGCAAGGCTTTTTGACCTGCCATATTTGCAATATCTGTACGTAAACCGTTGTTAAGGCAAAGGGCACGCACACATGCATAGAGAGTACATAATATAGCAAAAGCAACCCTCATGCTAAGGATATTCTATAGGAAAGTCGCCCATTTGCATAACAGCTTCAGCTTGCCAAATTGATTCACCAGCGTAAGTGAGTCGTAGTCCATCTTCAATCTTCCACTTCCCCAGCTTCAGAGAACTACCAATCACATAAATCTAGAGATATCCACAGAAGCACCATTAATGAGTTTAAATTGAGATGTAAGGGACCAAATGCAGAAAGTTTCTTGCCAGGTGTAATCTTACTGATGTGCCTTCTTCTACATTTGGGCAGCAAATTCTGAATTGCACAATGACTGGATATGTTCATCCCATTTGCAAGCACAATGAACACTTAAAAATAAGCTCCCAGTTCTTGCTTGACGATATACAAGATAAAACTTACTAGAATCTCGAAGAAATAAAATCACCTTCCTGATTTGAGATATTCTGAATTGCTTCAGGAGCTCTTCCGACTTCTGGGTTCCAGCTTTTATGAAATATTACATTTTTAAATGCACTTCTCAGAAAGAGATCATCTGAACCAGTCTGCACTCGGAATACCAGAGAAATAAACATAACTTCTTAATGTACATAAACATGATAATCGCCGCAAAGCAACTATCAACGCCTCAACATCTCAAACAGAAAGCATTGACCAAAACAATATTATGACGTGATCACAAGCAATCCTCACCTCGATGCACTTGGAAATTTCACACGACAACTTAAATAATAATCATTAACAACATAAATGCTGTGACGGACATAAATTTGAGGCAATCATTTCAACTAAAAGTGAGAAAAATTTAGTGTCTTCGAAACATTGTCAATGAGTAGAGTAGGCACATACCAATGCAGAATTTCAACATTTGCTTTGACTATACCATGTCTTAGGCATGCCAATTTCGTGTTGTATCTTACTTCCTCACTAGGTTGAAAAGATACTCATTTGCTAGTTCTGTTATCAGAAGTAGTTCTAGTAAAATATGATAAATGATATGATACTTGAAATCTCCAATTAGATGCTTCACGGTCGGTTGGATTCTCATCCTTCAGACATTGTGAGTGTAGCACAAGAATACACTTCTAACACTTTGAAAAGCTCAGAAGTCCTATAATAACATTACACCAACAGGTAAACAACAGAATCCTAACATCATAACGTCCGTTATGCATCAAATTATACTGCCTCGAGCAGACACGATGTTTGAACAACCAACGCATTTTAATTTTCCCAAGCAAATGGAATCAGACTATACTGCCATACAGCCAATAGAACTCAAAGCGTGACAACTTTAACATTTATTTTGATCGCATTCTACTCTCCTACACATTCCAATCTTTAGATCATTTCATCTAATATTATCTTCACCGATTGAATCTCCGAACAACCAAAGAAAAACAGACGGAAAATGAGAACCAAATTACAAGCTGTTAACCAACTCCTCTATGAACGGGACGTTCATTACACAGTTGATTACAACAACAACAAGAAATTGCATGTGGCTGACTCAGAAAACCCTTTAAGAACTGACTGGTGTATGATTAGCTATTATTAGTAGCTAAAGAGCATGAGAACTTCAATAAAATTATAACCAAACCACAATAAGTAATCAAGATAGCATGAGCAAGGAAACAGCAAAAACCAAAATGCATCCATGCGCAATCTGCATAATCTACAAGAGAAATGCATACCTGCCATAGGTTATGAAGCTCCACTGAGTCCCCACTCTGAGCACCACTGGGTAATAGAAGTTTTCTTTTCCTTCCCACCTCCGATCTTAGCACATTTCTCGCGTCATCCACGACATAATAACTGTAATCACATGTTAACCCAGCCGGAACAGGCAGACTTCCAGACCATATGAGCTCACCCCCTAGGTGAGAAGGACTCAACAAAAGACCTTTCTTCACATTCCATGAACCAAGAATAGGCTCAGAACCACACACCAGAAGATGCTGGCCCCATTCGGTATGATAAGGTATTCTAAAGCTCAAAATCACTGAGTTTGACGTCCTGCTCCCAGAAAACAAACCTAAGTTCACCATCTTGCACCGTCAATGGATGCTGTTTAAGGATACCTAGCAAATTCCACATGTTAGTTGTCAAACCTCATGAAGCAAATGATGCAACCTATTGAAAGAAACTCACCCTTGACAAAATGATTAAAAAGGGCAATTGACTTCAAAAGTCCAAATATTCAAACTTAACAGAAAAGGTGCATAAAAGTCATTAAGTGGTCCAAATCTCGGGCATGTCATTTAAAATAATGAATGGAATATGTTTTCTTATTCAAGCAAAAGTTCAAAGAACCAATATGAAATAATTAGACAAACAAAAGGGAACTTTCGCACTAAAAAGTTACTCTTTTGCATCTTATGAAACACACATAATCCCAAGAAAAGAAAAATACATACAAGATCACAAAAAAGATAGAATCTTTGGAATCTTGAGTTGGAAAAAACAGAATCTTGATTAAGCAAAATTCTAATATACTCACCAGATTAGCTAAAAAGCTTAAACCTTTTGCATCGAAAAGAACTTAGGATAAGTCTTGAATAAAACCCAGAAAAATAAACACAAGAGAGATCAGATATTCACAAGAGTTTGTCATCAAAATGCTAAGAACCGCAGAATTATATCATATAGAATCCTATAACAGAATACAACACAATCAACATGGTCCACAAATATTAATTCTCACTAGGATTATTGATTAAAGGCGGCACCTTTGCTTGCAAAAGCTCCAATATCAAACAAAGTATAGAAGAAAAGGTACCAAAAATGAGAACTTTATCTGCCTTTTTTTTTTTTTTTTTTTTTGTGGTTAAATGCGTTACATATAAAAGTATGTATGTATCACATTCTTCAAGAGATTTTATTTACTCAACTTGCTTAATTGGTGGCGAAGAGATAGAAGATGGAGGCTTGATATTTTGGGTTAGAGAGAGAGAGTATAGAGTGACGCGAAGTGTACTCAAACCCGTTTGGCGTGGTGTCACGAGAAAGGGACAGTTGGACTTAGAGTCCAATTATTTCGATTAAATATATATATACATGCTAATATAATATATTATATATGTAGAACTCAGATATTTACATCATTTAATTTTTACTAAAGAAAATAGTGTTTAACTTTACAAGGAACTATCAAAAGAAAAGCTCTGAAAGTAACAATTTTGAAAAATGTCCAAATTCTCATGTGAGATCAAATTTAACATAAGAAAATATAGATGCATGTCAAGGTTGAACAGTTGGTCGAAGACTCTAGAGGAATTTGTACATTTTTTAATAGATTGAAAGATTAAATCATCATCTTTTGTTTTTGTTTTAGTCGCATGTTGCAAAACGACCTATACTTTGGGGATTTTATGTTTTTAACTCTAAGAAATTTGTGTAAGATGAAATATAAAGGCAGCAAGAAAGGAGAAATAGAGTTCTTATTGAAATTTTAATTGATGTTTTAGTTAAAAATGCATGGTAATTAGAATACTTATGAACGTCATTAAAGCAAATTTATTTTCTATATATGAGCCCTTTTGGTAATCAATGGTGTTATTACTTCATGATTAAAACGTGAGTTGGTGTTACGTTTCTTCACGTTTTATAGTAGGTGAATTAGTTGAATTTTCGACGTTATTTGCTGCAGCGACGTTTAATCAATAATTAGCAATAAGAATTGACGATAAAGAAATAGCTTTTGTACGAAATTAAAAGCATTTGAGATTTTGGAATTTGCTTGAATAATTATATAACTTTCTAATCATATTTGTCTATGTGAAAGATGCTAGTGTGTGGAAGTGGAACTTGGAGTATTTCACCACAAGCTCATGTTCCATAACTGCAATCTAGTTTATGGCTCCGGAAAATGAGGGAGAAGTAAAAAAAAATATTTTCCAATGGTAGCATGAAAAAGATCTGGATAAGAAAGGAAAAGATCAAAAAAGATAGGAAATTTTTTGATAAATCTTATCAAATTCCCCTCCAAAGTTTATCTAACACACTATATAACTAAAATTGGTGCAAAAAATCCCAAAACATATTCACTTTCGAAAAATTCATGTAGCAATTTTTTGGCAAATGTAATCAAGCATATTATATTAGAATTTTCGAATTTTCCTCCGATACAAATATTGTCCAAAACTCGTTAAAAATTTTAATAAACAAATTCTCAAGATTTCCATATTCCCACTACCTCAGAATTCATATAAACACATCTAAGATCTTTATTTTTTGCAAATCTTCTTAAATCCCAAGGCACTACTTTTAATTTTACTATAATCTTACACTTTTCTCGTTAATATCATCTTCAATAACGTATCACTATTTTAATTTAATCTACAATCTCACTTGATGTTACGCGTTCTTTAATTTTCAATATATTAATAACACTACAAATTTTAATATGTATTAAAATAACTTAGCATTACATTCCTTAGCTTAAAGTTATTTTCCGTCCTCGAAGTTGCAATTTTTTTCCTGCAAATAAAAAGACTAATTACTCATAAATAACTCCTAATAATATCCATATAATTTAAGTTTTAAAGTACAAGAACACTTTTTATAGTATTAACTTAATTATAAGTAAGCAAATTAAGTATAATGTTTTCACAAAAAACTAAAGTACTGCCAATGCATGAAAAATAAACAAAACTTTTTTCCATGGAAGTCTCCCTAGAAATTCCAATTTTTCGCTACATTTTTTTTCTTTTCCCCATGTCCCGTGGAACCAATCGGAGCATATGTGTAGTTGTAAACGAACTCATTGAAAATAGTTGTCGCGACCCTCAAGCATAATCTTTCTAATGAACTGAGTAAATAAATCTGTATTTTCTATAATTTTTTGTACAAATGTTCATTCAGTATAGTATTGATGAATAACAAAAGATTTTATGATCATCTGCGTGAGGTAGTTGAGGCTCTTTATGTCTTTATCATGAGAGAAAAGAAACAAGCTTTTATATGGTCCTAACTTTGTGATTTTTGACAAATCTAGCTTTTTCTGTTCTGTTTCATTTCATTTTCAGAGATATATAATTCTGAGATTTCGGCATAGTCCAAAAGATGCATGATTCGATCACAAAAAAACAAATCCATGGAAACTTTAGATTTCTAAATATCTTGATCTTTTTTTGGTAAATTCACCTGCAGAATTTCATGTCGACAAAATATCTATAGTGTTGGGTCCAGAGCCCTAAAGAATTTGCCTTTATTTTGCAGTTAAGATGAGACCAAGCATGTTTTCGATGCCAGAGCAGGCTAGTATGCTTTCTTATATCAAATTTCAATAACTGAACACGTGAATAGGTATCGGACACGGACAGATGACGACTATAAGGTCATAAGATAGTAAAATTCAAAAAGTGCTTATATAAGCTCAAAAGTCAATATAAAAAGTGTATTCATTAATGCAAAGATTTAAAAAGTGCTTATATAATCTCAAAAGCCAATAAACTCATTTCATAAACTTTGCAAACATCCATTAAGCTCCACTGTAAGTTTATCTTTTTGAGAAAAATACTTGTGTGCCTAAGACAAGTCTATTAAACCTCGTGGCTATGATTTTACATAATCCAAACAACAATGGTTTTAAACACATAATAACTTTAGTCACAAGTTTTATTACATGAGTACTTGTGATCACAATATTAACCACAGACCTTTATTGTCCTTGTTCTGGAGACGTAAATTCATATCCTTTTAAGTAGAACTACAGTTAGAAGTTGAGAAGGGTCGCAGTTAATGAATTAGAAGATAGAGAATCTTGCTTCATGATCTCAGTTCACAAGTCAAGATGAAACTCATGCAGTGAAAATCAAGACTTGAACACTCAGAAAGGTTAGAAACAAAAGAGCCAAGTTATTGCCTTTTGTTTACTCCTCAAACTTATGTAGAAGAAACGTGGTACACAACTCAAGAGGCAGTGCATGTCACCACAGGCCTGTCACCGTTGTAACTTTGACCTTGATGCATTAGCCACTGAGTTTCTTAATCAAATATTTACAACCACAAGCCATCATATATGCACTTAACTGTGAGGCTTTAAGCCCTTTGGCATAGCTCTCACTAGCAAAATTCCTCTCAGTGAAGTTTTATGAGAGCATTTATCCATATCATAATGGTGCTTCTCATTTTCTGCTGCTGCTGCTGCTAGAAATGTAATACAAGTAATATGAACAGTGGCAGAGCCAATACATTGGAGGAGACCACAGCTGCGGAAGCTGCAAAAGGAACGTAATCAATCAAAAATGTGAAGAAAGAAAAATGGCATGTTTAAAGAACATTGATTTACCAGAACCACTCACAGTAATAGCTGCCAACTATCGTGTTTATATTACTAGGTTCATAAAGCAAGAACAATATACCTGGTCTCACCATCCTCCTAACTATAGGGATGATTACATTGTATACCCTTGGGGTTTGGTCAAATTGCAGAAACCTCTCTTAACGTTTGAATGGTTCTAGCAAGACCAAAGTATAGAGGATCTATCTGTAATCTTTTTCGATCTTTATAGAAAGGGATGTCTATATAATTATTCAAACTTCAAGGAATGATAGGAAGTACATCTGAAATATTCTTTTAAACTTTTAAGGAGTGGTTTTATAATTTTTCAAACATTAAAAGTTTTTGTAACCAGACAAAACTTCAGGAGATGTAGCTAGAACTGGCCCAAATGTGTATTCTGAAATAAGAGACATAAAGACCACACCTGATTAAAAGGCTTTACAGAACCTCTTGAGGTGATTTACTTAATCAGCACTATTACTATCATGGAGATCTTATTTAGCCGTGCTTTTAGCAACAAAAAAAACAATAGCTCGGGAAATGAATATGCAAGTGTCTGAAAGAAAACGATGTACTCACATGGGGAGGGTGAGGGTGAAGACACCAATTGCATTGCTTCAGGGGGCCTTGCATGAAACTCGCTCTTTGATGGGGGCTGACTATGAGCATAAGCCACATTCGGCAATGGACTTTCTGCAGGGGACATTTTGGGTGTTGGTGAATTTATTTCCTTTGGCGGTGGTGATGGATTAATATGTGGTGCATAAGCCGGTGGGGCAGAAGGTGCTGCGTTTGAATGCTTATTGCGCTTCCATGGAAACCTATTGCGACCAAAATGACAAGCTGGAGGCTCTGCTGCTTTATTCTTCCCTGGCGCTGGTGCAGACGCAGGTGCAGATACGGGTGCTCCTTTTCCAGTTACAGGTCCACTATTCCCTGTTGAGGGTAAAGGTGAAAGACTAGGAGGAAGACTGTCATCATGGTGGTGATGGTGGTGATGAGAGTGGTGGTGATGGTGGTGGTGGTGATGATGGTTGTGGGATTGTGAAGGAGATGGTGAGGGTGATGGTGATGGACTTCCATCACCGCCAAGGGAGTGTTGTAATATGGATGAAAGACGAACTTGCTTCACCCGACCAAATACAGTGTTATTAAGACCAAGATTTTTGGCATGCGAACCAGTGATGGTTTGAGCCAACTGCTTTAGCCTTGCATTTGAGGGATTTATACCCACAGCCAAGAGAACTTGCGACTGAACTGTTGTTGGAGGAGCCACAGTTGAACCCCTTAGATTAGTCAGCCTTATATACAAGTTCTGCATTTCAGAAAAAGAAGTAAAGAAGAATATTAGATGTTTAAGGTTATGGACATAATATCACTATTTGCACATCAAAAGTATTAGGGGTAATTACGTCTACACCCTTGAGGTTTGGTCTAATCACAAAAACCTCCTGAAAATTACAGATTCACACCTTGAAGCTTCAAAACAATGTAAAAATTGAGGGTTTAACTATAACGTTTTTTAATGTCTAAGTATTTATTCAGACCTAAAGGTGGTCTAAGAGTAATGTTTTTTCAAATTTGAAGGGATGTCCATGCAATTTCTCAACAGTAGGGTGTGTTTCTGTAAGTAGACTAAACCTCAGAGAGTTTAAATGTAATTATCCCTTTTTAACAACTGAAACAAGAAAAAGAATAACTTGCAGACCTCATATGGAGACAGTCGCAAGCCTGTTTGTAGTTGGCTTGTGAGATCGTCAAAATTTTCTAGGACTTCATCAATGGAGAAGTTCAAGGTGAAGTTGAAAAGGATTTGAACACTTTGAAGAAGGAATGCCTTCTGTTCCGGACTAACAGTAATCCCCCCTCTGAATTTGAGCACGTCAAAAGAAAAGGGATCCCCAAATAAAGATGCAGTCAGATGAAGAAAAGATTGACGTGTAATTAGAGACACAAACGAGGCTTTGATTAAACTTCGCGTAGTCGGGTCAGTTTTAACTGCAAACACAACCTTTGTTATGTTTGATCCAGCTGTTGATTTTAAGGAAATTACTTCTACCTGTCATACAAAGACAATCAGACTTAATGAGCAAAGAAAACAGTTACTAGCACTAAGAAGGGGTATCAATATCTATCATAACTTGTGTACACAACAAAACAGCAAAATAAGCTGGGGAGCCAAGTATTTAAAAACAAAAGGGAGGAAAAGGAATCAACAAAATGTAAAGAAACAAGAGCAAGAGCAAGAGCAGTAGGGAGGTACTCTAGTATTTGAGAAGCTCATCTCATCAAAAATATCATCCTGAAGCTGCAAGATGTAGTCTTGGAGAAAAGAAGCAGGCTTATTCAGCAGAAAACTTGCCACAATATCATGACCTGAAGAAAATTCAAACAAAAATCAAATTACATTCTAATAGATAAAGCCTTCCCAACTTGCAGAAGGGACTTCCACGCTAAAATAATGATGTGAATGCTCAATTTAATGCCCTGTCTTATATTTAATATTAACAAAAATGTGACAAAGAGTACGAGTAGCGATTCTGGAATGCCTGCTATAGAATTTATTATACAGTGATATGCAATGTATACTCACTAAAAGAAAAAAAAAAACGGGAAACAGCAGACGAATGACTTGAGTTGCTCCTTTTAGCGAGGAGGGATATACACTGGAGTAAGATAATTCATGAGATAAAATCAGATGAAGATAGACATCTAGTACCTCGATAACATGACTTCTCAAATTGACAAGATAAATACATGTGAAGAACTCAAGTTCTAAAGAGAGTAACTTAACCACTTTGAGAAGCTCAAAGATTTTAAAGACACCGTCCTATATAGCATACTTCATAGAGTTGAACACGTTAAATGAGATGTAGACATGACCACATTTTCTTATCAAACTTCTTCAGAAATAGCTGCAATGATCTCAGTGATTTCTTGTCTCCTTGTAAGGTTTGCAATAAATGTACAACATAGATAAATTGAGCCTTATCCCATTGTTAGCAAGGAGGGTCAAGCATGTGATAGTTGACGTCAAAGTCGGCCACCTGTCTTCGAATGCACATAGCCTCATTTATGTGCCGAATTGAGCTTTTCTTCCATTTCTTAGTTACCAACTCTAGACGCCATTTAAATTTCACTACGAGTTGATACAAATATTGTCCCTCACATGTCTATGGAAATTAAATATAATATATAACCTCAAATATCCAGGAAATTACTTTTGAGTTCTGTCTCCGAAACTTATTATATTTCAATTTCTTCACGAACCTCTTCTACTAACTGGTAAAGTTCTTAAATTCCCCTTGTTATTGAACATTATGCCGGTTCCTTTTTTTCCTATGAGTTAAATCTAATTCAGAATTACCGCTGAACGATATACTGAACATTCCAATTACAGTGCATTCATAAGTTAAAAGATATGTTTTCAAGCTTAAAAGTGACTATTTCCATCATTCTGCTTCATAATCTAGTTTCTTGACAGCTCAATTATCTCAAAGACACTCTGCATGCCACATTATCAACAAAATTAGTTTCATTATGCTACGTCAAATAACATGTAAGCCATATGTTTCTATTCGAGGAATCCCATAGACCTGATTGACTATCTGTAGCAGAAAGGCCATTAACCACTATATATCATAGAAGTCCTCAAAAATTAAACAGTATAAACTAAATAAGCCTGAAATTCTAACAGATTAGAACCAAATTAAACGAAGCTGGCGAACCATCATTGATAAGCTAACAAAATCAGTTAATCATCAAGCTTGGGAAACTAACTGTCAGAGAAAAAAAGTACACAACAACCATGAAAACTAAAACTTCTATACGGAATCATTATCACGAAGCCCAGGGCAAACATTCAATCCCAGTCTACAAATTAATATAGTGCTTTTACCGATAGTTATCTAGTACACGGAAAACCGCTATTCCAAAAGGTACAACTTGACCTCAGCATGAAAATGCAATACTACGTCGCAATTATCACTCGCAAGCAAAATATTGGACTTAACGATAACCACCTTTAGAAGAGAGCCGAGAACTTCAAGAAAATAATGAGAGAAAAAGAAAATATGCCTCTACAATTTAGTAATTCAACAAGTTTTTTTTTTTTTTTTTCTTTTTGATGAATCAGTAATTCAACAAGCTAAAATTCCCAAATACATACAATACATCACTCAACCATACGACACAAACTCGGCTACCAAACAGAATTTAACAAGATCTAAATCCCAAAACCAGCAAGCAAAACCCCAAATATCCCAAACCCACAAACAGACAAATCTAACAACATACACAAGATTCAAGCAGATCTTTCAAGCACCACAAAAAAAATATGCAAACAAACATAATAAATCCAAAAAAAAAAAACAAATCTTCCACAACAATTTTAAACAGAACAGAGCATCATTAAAAAGCACCACCAACCTCTATACTCTAGATCCAGATCCCTCTTATCTCCAAACCTAAAGAAAGGCAACCAAAACACAGCAGACAAAATCACTGCAACACCAAGCACCAACACCAAAAAACACCTTAAAGACACAATCTTTTGAACCCTACTGCAGCTGGGGTTTGTACCCTGAGCATCAAGCTGTGTACTTTCCAAAGACTGCCCATTTTCAAGCTTGCCCATTGCAGCAATTTAGCAATGTGGGTTTTTTTTCTTGTGGGTTTTTTGAATAGGCTCCATTACAGGTGCAGTTTGGTGAAACATGGCTTTGCCCTTCTTTCTCTCTCTAGTTTTCTTCTTTTTTTGGAGAGAGAATGGAATTTTTGGTGAGTGGTTAAGAGGTGGGAGTAATGAGAATATTTTATTTAGGGTTTTGATGTTGGAAGATTATGGGAGTTAAAACTTTCAAGTAGATAGATCAACTGTTTTTTTCCAAGTGAGATGAGACAACGTCTTGTGTTGTCTTTTTCCTTTGTACTGTGGTAATAATAATAAGACCATAAAAAGTGAAGGAAGTTAGTGTATGTGTTGTAATATGAGGAGTTTGTGGGCTTTGCTTTGGATATATGTTCTCTAATAAAAATGGAAATATGATCACTTTTTTTTTTTTTTTTTGAAATATGATCACTTTTGTGGTTAGTATTTAGTATTTACAGTTGGACATATCCCTCAGGTGCTAATAAATGACAAAACAGGTCCACATTTAACATAGTTCCCAAATTCAACAAGAAGTTTAGTGAAAGATAACATGTTTCTAATAAGGTTATAGTTTAACTCTTAATGGGCGTATTAGTTCTTTTAGTTATAAATTGTCCGGCGAACTTCTGTATATGAACACGAGGTAGTAATTGTTGGGATAAACACTCTTTTATTCAACACATCTTTTATTCAACACAAACAATGAATTATAAAATTCAATACACACAATTTGTTTACTTACGTTCACTTGCTTTTCTCTCTCGACTGAGTGATAACACAAACTTAGAGATACACTTCTATAAATAGGTAAATGGATAACTTATGTAACTTTTTTCACACCACCATCAACACAACACGCGTGATTGAGTTTTGATTTTGGCGGTTGTTTGTCAGACGTGTCAATCTTCAATTTGGCTCACGAGTTGTCAAGTTGGTAGCGGGAGATGTTGACATCCTAACAAATTTCCCCCCTCCAGTCACCACTTAATTTTACTTATTTCCATCATTGTACCGTAATGGTTGTAGGGGTGAACACTCCCCCTTGCTCAAAACTTATCCAAGGGTGAGCATTCCTTCTTGCTTAAAACTTCTCTTTTTCTGAATTTCATAGAGAAAGGCAAACAACCGTGGAGGTATATCTCGCCTTCATATACCAAATCATTCTTCGAATTACGTAAAGAAAGGTAAACACTCATAATAGTATTTTATCCATAACATTTCTTTCTCTGAATCACCATAGAGAAAGGAAATACAACCGTGGGCATATAGTTATTCTCATCGTCCTCTTTTTCTCCGATACAGCTTTGAGAATGGTAACCAATCATGGAGCTTTTTATTTTATGTACTCTTTTGTTCTCTTATCCGAACACCATGGAGAAAGATATCCCATCTTTCTATGAATTATGCAACATCATCGTAAAAGATAACAATCGTCTCACCACTTTCATGTTTGTTATTTATATTGATTTGTGCGAGTTGTTCTCTTAAGAACTTCTTACAGCTTCTTTCTTGTGACCCACAATGGCATAATGGTAACATATCAAAGTATCTGTGCTATTCTATTTTCTTCGTGCACCCTCGTTTAGTAGAGCATCTGTGACCATCTCCATGGTGACTTTACTAGGAGCAGAATTACTGAGCGTGGCAATAAGAGTCAGGTAGAGAACTTAGGAACAGTATGGATTGTTCTTCATCTTTAAGAACCCATTCCGCGACAGTAAGGTGGTTTAAAGGTCCTAGAATTGACTCGTGCCTTCTACTATGGACGTACCACCCCATAGCTGGTACATATTAACTAGTTTATTCCTTAGCTCATAGGCACCATGTTCTTGTGAAACATGATGGAACACATTCTGGTCTTCTTATTCATTTTCATCCATTCAGCATCCGTCTTCTTCTCTGGTTTAACACTATTATTTTCAATTGGACCGACAAAGTCCTTCAAATTCATCAAATCTTCCATACGGGGCTACTATATGCTGTAATTTGTGGGTGTTAATCGAATCATGGTCTCGGACGTCGAATTCTCCATGAATAAATTCAACTTTTGCTCTTGTCCCAAACTTTAAGTGCGGAATTTGGACAAACCAAGCTCACAGATGGATTTGGAATAGTCGAAAACCTCATGAACCATTATATCCTTGCTGAATTACAACTTTTATCATGCTCGTAGTGAAATGTTGTACAAGGGTCGCGCTTATTCATACTCTGCAAATCAACAAGTACCAGGGTAAGAAATGTAAAGAAATAAAAAGTTTGTTAGTTTAACAAGTTAAATACTCGTAGTTAATCACTAAACCTAATTTTGTTCATGTGCTATGTCGTGTCGATTTTTGCAATGGCCGAAAAAGGAAGTACTGAATAAAAATTTAATAATTACATGAAAGTGTTTATTTTCTTTTCAATTTGAATGGAATGAGCAGATAATGCAATGCTAACAGAATTGTAGGCGCAGTGGTACACCAATATATACAAGAAAAACGAGAAGAAGGGAAAAGAAAGAAAGAAATAAACAACAATATATATTTACTAATTCCATTTACTTTTGTTAGCATGTATCAAAAACAAGAGGTCAACAAATTAAAAAAAAAAAAAAAAAAAAAAAAAAAAAAACAAGAGGTCAACTTTCGTGCTTGAAAATCTCAACCAAAATCTTGTATAATCTTATTAATTAGAACTTGCAGCTGGCTGCACGTGTCAAGCTAGTTAAGCAAAACAAGTGATGCTATATTTTAGTATGGAATATGCTGATGATTAGACTGTAAGCCTAGCATTGTGCATCCTATTTTTAATGGCTAACGATATTGTCAAAGCAATAAGTGTTGCTGTCAAAGTAAATTTTTTGAACTCTCTAATTTACCCTTCTCAGTCAAACATTATAAAAGGACACTGTCTTGATTACCTTAATTCACTCTTCTTAATTAATTATCTTACTAAAATTTAGGAGTGTGATATTTTTTACTATTAATAATCACAATCTATTCATTTTTGGACTTAAGTTGATTCTTAAAAACAAATCAAAAGTATAATAGATAAATAATATAGTTAATTTCATATTTCAAATGAATAACAGTATACGTTTTTCCGCTCATAATATATATATAATATATCTTTCGAGTTATAATTATCGGTACATCTTCAACTAAAAAATTAGCTAGATTATATACCAATCCTCGATTAAAGACGAAACTCAGTGTAAGATTACGTGAGATCTAAACTAAAAGTTAAAAACAAAAGAACAACTCTAGATATCATTTATTAAATAAAGAGAAGGAAGTCATGTTGAGTAGCATGAGAAATATTATTAATTAAAAAGTATGTATTAGTTAATATTTATATGAAAGTATATCATTGATTTCAAGGGCGATTCTATTTCAATAATTATACAAAAGTATTGATTTATGCAGAATAATAAACAAATATAAATTTTATGAATTGAAATGAATACAAAATCTAAGTACTTGAATAATGTACACAAAATTATGGAAGAAACTAGGAAGATCTAACTATTTATAATCCAAAGCCTTATACGTAATTTAAGTAACTACGTTTTTTAATTATTTTAAAAATACCTCCATTTAAGTATGCTTGTATCTATTTAATCAAGAAATCTAACTTTACATTATTCCTTGAGAAAAACAGATTTCAAGAATAGATTAATGTTGCCAAAATATATATGCATAGATTGTGAGTATTAAAGGTAGGGAATATTAGATTCTATAATTTAGGAAACGATAATAAGTGAAGAATATTGTATTAAGGAAATCTAACCAATTAACTTTTATAGTGTTTGACTGAGAACGGTAAATTTGAGAGTCTAAAAAATTTACTTTAGCAGCAACAATTTTTGTTTTGGCATTATCGCTAGCCATTTTTAATAGTCACTCTTAAAATTCCCGAGGACATATATATATATATATATATATATATATATATATATATATATATATAGATACATATTATATACATCATAATATATATTGATCCATAAATTCTGACAGAATTATGTAATTCTAAAATTGCCGTCATATTGTAATTAAATTGTCTGCAAATATCTCAAAAGTCTCTCATTTTTAATGTATATATATTTATGTATTGTTCTTGATATACTTTTTCTGTAACGAATTTTCACGTCTTTTATCTCTGCAGTTATTCTTACTGAAAATGTGGATGAATCCAGGTGGCGTCAAGTTATTCGGATCACGCTTTCATTCGTTTCCAGTTCTTAATGGAAGTTTCTATGGGGCTCACTAGTAATATATTATTTTTACTATATATATTTATTGTTGTGGACTAGTGCGTATGTGTCGCGAACTTGCGATCATGTGATGCCAAACTCCTGCTTGTACATAAAAGTGGACGAAATCCTTCTAATCTGATGGAATTGTTATTCTAACTTTAGATTAAACCCCTAGAAGAAAAAAATGAATTACATATTAATTTGTAGCTTTGATTTTCAAAATCATTGCTTGAAGAAATGACGTCACGCGCCAGATTTTGCAACCGGTCTAGGTTTTGCTTCTTCTTGAAAGACACCATAATAAACGACCACAATAACAATAATTATAATAATCATCGTTATTATAATTATTGTGATTATCATACTATCATGCATATGATAATTGCTGGTGAGCATGGGGTCACGTGCGGTGCCATTCAGGGTGTTGCTATGAAATTTCAAGTCTCTAAAATAAAAGAGTTGTTGAATTTGTCGAATATATTTGAAGTTCGATCTCCTTTAGCAGAAGCTCGTCTTTAAGATGATGAATTTGAGGGCGAATTTCCACAGTTTTAATTAAAGGTAAAATTTCCACTGCTTTAATCCTCGTGAAGAACGATCGTGATTCCCGCAAAGAATTCCTCGAAGTTGATGAACTTGAGCGAGAATTCCAGAGCTTCTCTTCAAAATATAATATTTGTCTTGTGACTTTTCCTTGAGTGAAGCCCTCTATTTATAGGTGTGGAAGATGAGTTTTGATAAGATCGACTGTTGAGGTAGAGGCATACTATTGGTTCTTCCACTTTCAAGATAAATACAAATTAATTTGTATTTATCAAAAAGTATTTTAATCTTAAAAAACATATCATATATGCCACATGTCTTGATTTGATTGACCACATAATTTAAGTGATTTGATTGACTTGAACACCTCACTTTGAAACTTGGCATTATTTAATTAGTAAACAACTATATTAGAAAATTAACCAACTTAACTATTTTATATTAAATTTAATTTAGTAAAATTCCAATTTAAAATAGTAAATATGAGATTAATCTCTAATACATTTATTTAATTAGATACAAAATTTAAGTGCTACACACGGGATAATTCATAGGGTGCGTTTTCCTGTGAGGCGCCTGTGACTCAAATTCAAATGCATTTGGTCATGTTCAAGCTGTGTATTCTACATCAGTAGACCCGGCAGATTTATTTAATAATTCTCAAAACAGTCAAAAGAAACAAAATTAAAGTAAAATATACGTTAGTGGATAATATGGGTGAGAATGGGAGCGAGGTCAAAGTAATACGATTTTATCTTCAAATAAATGTTGCGTGACCTTTAACTATACTTTGATAACTCAGAAGTAAGATTAAGCAATACAATTTTATCTTGTATTTTCTTTTCAGTACAATTAGGGTTAACATGCGGATACGAGATAAAATATAATTAGTGATCTGAAACACATTTGCATAAATGATATAATTAACAACAACATATATGAATTCATTTTTTTCACCGTAATATAGCTATAAATAATTAGACAACTTTAGATGGTATATAAATACCAAAAACTGTCACACTCAAATTAAGGTAGTTAAGATTAGATTAATCCGAAGGCACAATATAATCTTATAAATTTTTAAAGTGATATCATGAGACTGGAACTATAATTCACATCACAATACATAACAGTACCGTTTTCTGTTTTGATTTATCAAAACTTTTACTAAAACGAATTTGAGAAATAAGCGTCTAATAAACATGTATAAGTATCTAGTTTAAGTCTCATCCATATGTAAGAACCATCAAATCTCTCTATAATTTAAATACTCTAATATCAATTGCGACCCCTTAATAATCAAATTCCATACTGATGGGCGTTGTCCCGTGATTTGGGCCTGTTTAATCTTTTATTGGTCGTAAAGCCCAGTTATTTATTGAAAGAATGGGCTTTTGTGAAGTGTAAGCCATAACTATAGGGCCCAGTTCTGTCAACATCTCTGTTCCCTCTATTAGAAAGCCTAGTAAAAACTAGTACCACAGTTGTCTTTTGAGTTTCTTGCAGTTTCGTTGTATTTTTGAACTATGGCCTCTTGTCTTAAGCAATCTTTTTACTCATACACAAAAAAAAAAAAAAAAAAACAAAAACTACCGTAATAGCTCGTCCGAGATTTCAACTAATGTTACTCGTACAAGATATTGCTCTAGATTTACGGATTTTGCTCTGTCTATATCATTTGCCATTTGTTAGTCCGCGGATAAAATAAGACTAATGAGACGCTTGAATAATTTATTTCCACTATATTGTAAAATCGACAAGTATCACTTTCTAAAGAGGGTTAAAAGACTAAACGTCTATTTCACTGTTATCCAATATATAAACGGGTAATTTTCATCCACCTCCCATGAGGTTTCGTACTTTGGCATATAGCCCCCCGAGGTTTCATATTTTGGCATATACCCCCCCCCCCCCCGAGATTTTAATTCTTTTGCATATACCTCCCTTCCATACATTGACCCTTATTCAACTATCAAAAGTGAGGGTAAACATGTAATTTTCTTATATTTTAAAATATGAAAACCTTTTATGGTTATTGATTTGTTAATTATCTTAAACATAATCTATAAGAATACATAATTTTTATTCTTATTGTCTAAATATCCAAATTAAGTATGATTTATTTTTAATCATACTGGTCCATTAATATGCATATTTTATTCTACTAAACAATAATATAATTTAGAGACATATTATTTTTATTCTATATGTTATTTTACATATGCAACATATAAATAAGATCGATATTTTAATGAAATGTCATTTAATCAATATAATCATCAACAATAGCTAGGAATAAAATGTTCAGAATTTCTAGTAAAAATGCTGCAAAAATTTCTGTAAATATTAAAAATAAGCAATTGACCATAAGTTATAATTTTTCTAATCGTGTTAATTTTAACTACTTAAAAAATTTCTAAAAACTATAAATTTGTAAATACAAAATTGCCAATGAACTAATATAAGTAAAAATGAATCATGCTTAATTTAGATATTTAGATTATAAGAATAAATAGATTATATTTAAGCTAACTAACATATTAATAATCATAAATGAGTTTTCATGTTTTAAGTATAACAAAATTACATATTTACCCTCACTTTTGATAGTTGACTAAGACTCACTGGATGGAAGGGAGGTATATGCAAAAAAACTGAAACCTCAGGGAGTATATGCGAAAAAATTGAAACCTTAGGAGGGTATATGCCAATGAATGAAACTTCAGGGGAATATATGCCAAAATATAAAACCTCAAGAGGCTATATGCCAAAGTCATGGAAGGTGAATGAAAAATACCCATATATAAACCAGTGCATAAAAGTTGTAAAACGCAGTTGAAAAGTGAAGTGAGTACAAGGAATTCCTCGATCCTCAAGCAAACAAAACAATTAAAAATGATTACATTTGCGTCATATCCAAGTTTTGATCTAATTACACCATCTTTTTAATGTTTAAATAGTTGTAAAGACACTTTGTAGTTTGAAAAACTACCACTAAAGTTTTTGATAAATAAAAAAAGTAAAATTATTCTCATGTAAATGTTTTAAAAAACTACTAAGGTCTTCTTTACAATGATTTGAACTTCAAAAACACTTTATAATTAGACAAAACCGCAAGGGTGTAAATTGTAATTATCCTGAATTATTATCATTTCCCATTTTTATTACAGCATCCCCAATTAATCGGTCCTTCAGTTCATACACTTGTACTTTCTCTCTCTAGGGTTTTAAACAGTCTCTCTCTCTCTCCTTCATTCACTGAAATTTCTCATTCTTCTTTAAGAATCGAATCATGACTCAGTCACAGGAAGAATTGTTGGCCGCTCATCTGGACCAACACAAGATTCATGTAATAAATCTCTCTCTCTCTCTCTAACACACACATGAGTACTTCTATGGTCCATTTTCACTCTGTTGGCTCAAAAAGATCTGATTACAGTGAAGTGGATATATGATTTAGTTGGAGACTGATAAAAAGATGTGATTTTGTTCAATTTACCTTTTTTGAAATGATTTCTATTTTCAACATTGTAAAATTTGGGTGTTCGTATAACGATGCATAACCGATATGAGAATGATGGATTAAGCGAATTAGCCGAAGAGGCTCCATTTTTTAAATTCAACATTGGTTTATGTATGTTAAATCATTGTTGATGAGTTCAGTTGTTGCTTGTAGGACGAAGAGCCCACTATTGAGGACGACGATGACGATGAGGACGAAGATGACGAAGGGGATGAAGATGACGTTGAAGGTATCTTTATTGCCTTAATTTGGGCCTGTTGTCCATTGTTTGTATGACTTTTCCCCTCTTTACCTTCGGATACTGAGTTAATAGACTCGGCTCTGGGAATCAATTAGCAGGTCGAAAAGATCTTTGCTTGAGTTTCGGGATTACTTGCGTAGTATGATATGAATTATTGTAGTAGGGAGACATTCTTTTTGCTATCTAGGTTACCGAAACTTTACATTGACACTTGATTTGTGAGTTCTATTGTTTTTGTTCCTTGAGCTTCAGCTTGGTAATATTAGACTTTGGCTCATTTAGTTTGCTCTTCTTGCAAATCAAGCTGCTTGTATGTAGAGAGAGACTGTTTGAAACATTCTCAGCTATGTGAAACTCAATCTTTAAGATTAGAATTTCAAGTGCTAATGAAATGTGTTGTCTCTTAATCGTTTGCTCGAAGGTGTGGAAATACTCCTAGCATCTTTAAACTGCCACCTCAAACGCACATAATTGGTTTTCCCCTTGAAGTAGTTTTTGTAGTTCTGGAATAGTGAACTGGTTATTGTTTTATAAAATATGTATTGAACGGATTTGTCAATGTATTAGAACATAGAGAATGGATGGAGATGAAACCTCTTAGTCAAATATATTGTGGCCTTCCTTGGAAGGAGCTACATAGTCATGAATCAACCTTGATCATATGGTACTTGTCTCTGCTTGCAGGACAAGAAGATTCTAGTGGTAGGTCAAAGCAGAGCCGAAGTGAGAAGAAGAGCCGCAAGGCAATGCTGAAACTTGGAATGAAGCCCATCCCTGGAGTCAGTCGAGTCACCGTTAAGAAGAGCAAGAATGTGAGCATCCTGGACATGTCTCTTTGACTCTGTTTTTTCCCATTATAAGTTCTCAGCTTTGACCATGTTGCTGCATGTTCGACTGACTCTTCAAATATTTTTTTTAGATCCTGTTTGTCATCTCAAAACCCGATGTTTTCAAGAGCCCAAATTCTGATACATATGTAATCTTTGGAGAGGCAAAGATTGAAGATTTGAGCTCACAGTTGCAAAGTCAGGCTGCAGAGCAGTTCAAGGCTCCTAATCTCAGCAATGTTGCACCAAATACCGAGGCAACTGTTGCACCTCAAGATGATGAAGAAGTAGATGAGAGTGATGTTGAACCAAAAGACGTGGAGCTAGTTATGACGCAGGCTGGGGTTCCAAGAGCCAGGGCTGTCAAAGCTCTCAAGGAGGCAGATGGAGATATTGTCTCTGCTATCATGGAGCTCACAACCTAGTGAAATCTCACCATTTAGTTTTGTTCTGTGTTTAAGAGTTACATTTTCCTTGGGATACGTTTGGGATACTGAAATATTGTTTTTTTTTTTTTGTTTTCCTTTTCTGCTGTTATTTTATTATGTGCGATATGAGGCTGGATTATGAAAGTGGTTCATGTCAAAATATGCACTGTTTTACTGCTTATTTTGTCCTTCAAATTTCTGTCAAAAATTTCCAATATCTCCATATCAAGCTCCTCCCCTCCAGACAAGCCACGACAAATTTTATTACTGAAATCAATGCCTGCTTTTATTCATGGTGTTACTTGCACGTCCATAACAAATTCACCAACGAACCCATTGGGTATGTCGGTTTCATTCTTTGCTAATGGTTCTGGTGATTGAAATTTACTCACAAGTAACTGAAATTCAGAACTTTAGGAAGCCTACCAAGCCTGTCAGAACATGACCACAAGGTAGAAGAAAAAGAAAACCACAAACCGGATATCTTCTATTTTTAATCTGTTCTTTTTCTTGTTGAGCATCAACTCATTCATCATTCAAGAACACAAGCGATTTCTCGAGAATGCTTATTCACAATTTTGTCAAGTAATGCTTATATTAAAGTTTGTTTACAATGCGGAGTTCCCTCTTTTTTGAATACAAATCATTTCTGCAAATAGTTAATCGAATGATACTTGGGACCATGTGATCACATTCCAAAGAACAGGCTACCTCAGTATACTGCGTTAAATTATGGAATACTCGCTACTCTGCATGTCTGAGCAGAAAGAAGCATAAACCAAAGACCTTGGAGTGTAACATGGAACGTAAAAAGGGATACTATCATTATGAAACAAGTTTCAGTAAGCAGAAACCATTGATTAAACACTTTCTTGGCAGCAGCACGGTTTATTTGTTCAACTAGATGATAAACATTCTGATCAAAAGAATAGCATCGAAACAAACAGACCTTAATATTCAAAAGGCCAATGAGAGTACTCCGTGTAGTGATTTTCTTGATGGTAGGGAACTGAACTAGGTTCGCCTCTTTCACTACGACTAGAACTGGATCGTGATGAACCAAAAGGCCACAAGAAAGACCACCTTCTCCGCCTTCCTTGATTCTCAGTTCTGTCCTCTCGACTACCTGATCTCCTGCTCCTGCTTCTACTTTGTTCCCTTGAATTCTGATTGTTACGCTCATTCGTTGATCGCTGGTTCGTTACCTCCATGCGACACACAGGGCAGGAACTTCGCTGTTCTAGCCATGGCACAATACACTCTGAGTGATACAAATGCTTGCATGGGAGTTTCCTCACTTGTGAGGCCAATTCAAATTTTTCTTTACAAACAGCGCAGGTTGAATCAGCACGAACATGCTTTTTTGAAATCTTGATCGTTGGTAAGGCATCAATCGAAGTTCTTGAAGCAGGGGGAGGGGCGCGCTGATCATTAATGGTAACATGTTCGAAGAATTCCTCCACACCTGGTCCTATAAAGTAATCACCCCCGTTTTCCCGTCTAAATCCAAGAGTTTCGTTGAGAAACTCTAAGAGCCCACCATTACCGGGCATTCTGACCGGCGTATCTCCAGTGAAAACAAGGAATGAGTTCCATGAATTACCGTGAATAGGGGTCCTCTCCGATATTGCCCTTACATCGGATATGTTGCTTCTGACAGCCATTTGCTGTCTAAGAAAATTTGTGACGGCTTCCATAAACCTAGTAGGCCTTTGGTTGTGTGCTTCAGTAGTGGTGCTAATTGCTTCCTCGAGTTCTTGAACAAAACCACCTTCGCAGTTGGGGCACACCATAGTTTGCCTCCGAAGGGTCACGGGCTCACTACAAGTATGACACCAATGAGTACCCCTGTCGCTTGACATCTTAGCTCACTCCCAAATAACAGATTGTTGTCACTAAGAGTTTAATGAGCTCGATACCTAAAGCTTTGCAAGATAAGACAGCAACCTGTTAAACATGTGCACAAATAAGGGAAGTAGGTAAAAGTAGAATCACCACAACATCAACAGATCAATTTCATTAACTTGGGATACCTTATCCACTTAAGACCAAAAGGGTCAAAGTAGAACTCCATAATCTACATGATCCATCCCAAAAGAGAACAAAGTAAAGCATGTAAAAACTGATAAAGACAGAAGATTTCAATTTTTTTGCTAACATTCAAGAAATCAAGATGGATCTTAACCAATGATAAACAACTAATAATTCACCAAGAATTAACTTATATTTAATCATTAGTCCATTAATTCAACAATTTTAAAGGCAAGAAATTTCAATCAATCACAGCACCGCCAACAACCAAACATAAGCTCCAATTAACACAAGAACTATAAGAATTCCCAAAACACAGAAACATTAAATAAACAAAGCTAAAACAGTTGAGATATGTATAAAGAATTAAACTTTTCCTCAATGCAAAGCTAAAAAACCATTCTTTACAAAATGCAAACACTAAATCTGAAGATCAAATCCAAGAAAATGCATCTCACAATTAATTAGCAATTCATTCATAAAAATGAGAAAAGATACATGAATAAATAAATAAATAAAAATGCAAAAGGAAGATAAGAACCTTTGATCCAGTGGATAAAATACAAAAGACCCCAGATGGATCGATGGAGTACATACACATATAAATTAACAAAGCATTATTATGTATAAAATAAAGGGAGGATAAAAGATAATTTGTTGAGATGGGAGAGATTTGTAAGAAAAGACTGCAAATTTGTTCTGTGTGTTTAACTCATAACAGTGTCTTTTTAGTTAAAGAAAATAAAAACTGAAAGTACAGAACAGAGTGTAATAATGAGTGTAGTGAGAGAGCTGTCATTATCTGGCACTTTGTTGTGGAATGGGAAGTTGAAATGAAGATTGGGCTGCACATGGGTTGTGTAGTGGGCTTATCTAATATCTTTCTTTGTCAGTAATTAATGGATAAAATAGCCCATGTACTGAAAATATTTATATAGGGTTCTCAACTAGTTGAAACTTAGATTGGACTTGATTTTTATTGTTTTGAGGCTTTAGATTAGAAGATGTGTAAGTTGGAGATAGTTGATAATAAAGGAGAATTAGATTTGTACACTTGAGATTTGGTGCAAGTACTGAAACATCTTTTACTGTTTTGAATAATTGTAGAGACACCTGAAGCTTCAGAAATATGTAAAAGTAGGACTTTATTTGTAATAGTTATAAATTAGTGTGCTTTTTTTAAGTATCCATACAGCCAAAAGGACTTATTTGCAATATTTCTTTAAGTTTTATGAAATGTTCATGTAAGTATTTAAGGAATAAGGGGTGTTTTTGTGATTGATACAAACCTCAGGGGTGTAAATGGAATTACGCCGCCTAATGATATTCTGTGTCAGTTGGATTAAACAAATGCATCACGTTATCTTGGAGTTTTCAACTTAAGGCAAATCGAAAGGATTAAAGGACAATAAGAAAAAACCCAAATGAATGTGATATAAAAACAATTTAATTGCTATTTTATAAAACTTTCTGCATGGTCAAGCTGAATGGAGAAACAAAAGTTTTGTGTCTAATCTTGTGTGACTTTTATTTTGCTCAATCTTGGACACCACTGAAGAAGATTATGAATCAAGAGAAGGACAATAACTTAGTTCTAAAAAAGTGCCATCTCTACAAGAACAGAAAAGTGACTTAACAATTTGAAATACTTGTCCATCACACAAAATTACAAACTTATAAGCATAGAGATATGAGAAATTGACAACACTAACTCATAGAGATTTCAGGTAAGGAACCAATATATTCACTTGTAATGGAATTTTTTTCCTAGATGTAATCACAAACCAAAGCTTAACTTTGTCCCATTGTAACACCTAAAATTGGAGGACACGAAAACAACAAAATTCAAAGCCTCTTACCAAAAGTTCATGGATTTGTTTTGTCCTACTTTATATACTTCCAAAATAATTTACTAAAAACATGTACAAGGCATAGTAATCAACAAGAAAAAGTTGAGTAAATCTTGATTATGCACCAGTCATATATGTATTGCTAAATAGTGTGTACCCCTGATACCAAACTCTCTCAAAAAGCTTTCAGCAATAAAGTTGCACCATAATATTTCATCTGAAAGGATATACAATGTCAATGAACATGAACCAAAAGGTGATTATTGTCCAAGATGCTTCTAAGGAACTTAGTGCAATTTTTATGAGACACGTTCTGCGCGGATCATCGTTGAACTCTGGAGACAAGCTCAAACTTCTGGGAATCGTTCAGGCTTTTACGAAAAACAACAGATTCTATCCTTTGGGATGTAGATGGCTAAGTAAGATCTTTTCGTTTTTTCAGCTAGATTATCTGTTGCCATTATTGGAATAGTGCATTTTATTTTCCTTTAAATTGCAAATATTCATGTTGTTTCAACTATAGGAAAATAATTAGATATAGTGTATCTGATTATTATTGTAAATTTCTATTGCTTTATGCAGAACAAAGAAGGAAGTTGCATTCTAGCGCGACGATCAATAAGCACAAGGCCGATATTGAAGAAGAAACCGAGAAGATGCTACAACAATATCTTAGCAGTCCAGAGTATAAAGAAATTGTAAAGATAGCTGAAACATTACAGGTGATCTTTGGCATTAATATCAGGAAAGAATTCGTTTTAGTCCATCAGACATGTACCTGAGCATCTCCTGGTACATATAGAATCAGAAAAAAAAAGAATACATTTTTCGGAAAAAGGGTAGCATATGAAATAGATGGAAGTCTGTTAATATGATCATTTTTCTGTAGAAATATTCTGACATCGTAGTATGTTAAAGACAAAAGAATTTCTATATATTGAATCGAGGTGGTGAAACATTTACATGCACTTTATGGCTAAATAAAATCTTTTAACGTATAAAAATAGGTTGAGTTCGAGATTGCGGTGGAAGCAGGTTCACTGAAAGAGGTTGCGGTGGAATATGCGAAAAGCGCACAGGCAACACATGTGATTCTTCATAGGTACGCTAAATCTCCAATTGTGTGTAATCTAAAGTCTAAACTGGTGAGAGGAGTAGTTGCAAATTTAATATAAGCTTACGTTTATGTTGTCCCATACTTGATATTGTTAGGAAGCTCAAGAAAGAACTGAAGTACTTCACAGAGAACCTATCTTGTGGGATATCAAGAATGAAACTGGACAACACCGTCGAAATTGTAAGACCACCAGAGGCAAATGAGTTTTGCACTGGACCCCAAGGCACAAACCAGGGCGAAACCTTAAGTCTTGATTGTAGTAAGTACACAGTTTCATAAACTACTATAAATAATTTGTCTCTTTAATGTCCATATGAGTACAACACAATGACGATAACATAAATTTCCACCATTTGAGGTTCAGACGGAAGTTGGAATGTCACATTCAACTATCCAAATTGTTCGTTGTGCATGCATCGAAGACAACGGGTTGGACTAAGGAAGAAGTTCACTTACGCTCAACTCCAACTAGCGACGAATGGTTTTTCCTCACAAAATTCAATGCCTGATCATGGAAAGAAAATATATCTAGGATTATTAAACGATCAGAGGAAAACTTTGATCAGGGAGCACCCTTCAGTAACAATTAAAGAGGAAGAGTTTATGTGGGAGGTTCAAATTCTCGAGAGAGTCAGACATGAAAATGTGGCTTTGCTCCTAGGATCTTGTTCTGAAGGGCCACGGAGGTTTCTTGTGTATGAATACGTCTGTAATGGTTCTCTGAACAAACATCTATCAAGTAAGTACATGGCTCATTGAAACTGATCAATTTTCGTTATGTATCAGTATGTTTCTCCAAACTTAATCGTATGATCTAATTTTCTGAAGATGAGAGAAAGAGATTGACTTGGGATAACAGGGTAGAGATAATATTTGGAGCAGCTAAAGGTCTAGAATATTTGCATAGAGAAAGTATTTACGGAAGCATGAGGCCAAGCAACATTCTTGTTACGCATGATTTTCAGCCGTTGGTAAGATTTTCTTTTTGTCCCCTATTACAACTATAATACTTATGCTTGTATCTGATCTTATACCTCATTTTGTCAGATTTCTTACTATGGGCTTACGACTAATCAATACGAGGACTTAGGCCAGTCTTCTAAGACCACAGTGCTCAAGACTTTTGAATACTTGTCACCAGAATATGAAGAAACTGGGAGAGACTTGAGCAAAGCAGATGTTTACGCATTTGGGGTAGTTCTCGTGGAGCTGATCACCGGAAGAAAGACTATAGAAGATACAAATGGCCAAAGCTTCCTGAGATGGGTAATATTTTTGAAACCAATTCATCAATATCTGTAGGCTTTTTTTCTTTTTAATATCAAAAAACCTTATTTTTTTTGGTTAAACTAAGAAACATCAATGATGTAGGCAAGACCACTCTTAAGGGAAAAGAAATACATGGAGCTGGTAGATCCTGTGATACAAGAAAGTGTTGATCTTTACCAACTATATTGGCTTGTTCGTGTAGCCGATAAATGCCTTAGCTGGGATCCCAAGAATCGATGCTCAATGGCGAAGGTAACGTTCTTCAATTCATTAGTACATGGTCTTAATTTCTTCAAACTTGATACATTTGTATAGTGGTCTGATTCATGCATGAACTGTATAATATACAGGTGGTGAACGCTCTGAAAGGCGTTGTTAACCGTTGTGGCGTCGAAGATTTCTCCCCTACCGAATCTGAACTTTAGTTTTATCACAATGTGATCAAATTATTCGAAGGAAAAGGAAAGGAGATGAGCAATACTAGTTGGCAAAATAAGTAGCAGCCCTGATTCTTCTTTCTTTTGTAACATTTTTATTTCTAAGCTGGTGTTGTATTACTAAAACTGTGATCATGGAGATTGTTTTGATATACATAAATTGCGTTGAGGCTGTGAAATTTATTTATTTATAGATTATGTGAGACAGAATCAAGGCCTATTCATTGAACTAAGCTGTGATTTTCTTAGTGATGGTTAAGTTATTGCAATTTATAGATTCATTTATCCTCTCTCTGTATCATATCATTACTTGTTTCAGAATAAGTAACTATTATTTTTCCAGTTTTTGATCCAATAGTATGTTTTCCAAATATATATGGCTTGAATTCTCAAAGACAAATTTTACTATCTAAATTCAGGTTTTGGGCTTTCAGTTAGCCCATTTAACGACTGAATAATGGGCCACAAATGGGTCCTGAACTCAGTCACTGAATAGGGCTGATTGGCCTATATTATATGAAACCTAACATGTTGTTCAAGTTCAATGACGTCCTTCAAATATTCATGTGTATGCATAAACGCCCGGTTGCTGCAAGTAGAATTGGTAATAATTTGATCAACTTGATCAGAGAATTCCACGGCTTGATGAATTCATTGCGTGATAAACAGTAGAAGATACTTGAGATTTTTATTTTTTATTATTGCTATAAATTTTTTGTTAAGTTTGACACGTGCCATTTTTTTGATTAGTTTGAATTGTCGTTCACTCAAAAAGCTCAAGCTTTATGAGACTAGAACTCATAGTCACTATTTTTAGGTTATTTATATACTAGGTATCACAAAATGTCCTGAAATTTCACGGACCTTACACATCGTGTATCAGCAATATACCGAGGGAGATGACAGCTCAGCACAAGTTTCCAGCTCAGCACCAGTTGTTAGTTAGTTTGTTAACGGATTAGTTTGTTTAATTCTGTTAGTTAACAGTTTGTTTAGTTTAAATAAGTGCACGAGACCTGATTGTACTTCACTTACTCTTTTTCAATATTCAGCTCACTTTTCATTCTGTTAAATTCTCTCTCTATGTTCATCAATGGAGATCATCATTTCATCTCGATCATCTTCTCGATTCACAATTCTCACATGGTATCAGAGCAGTGAGATCTGATCTCATCGTCTCTCGATCCAATCGTTTGCTTCCGCATTATCATCGCGATCGTTTTGATCGGTTAATTGTTGTTTTCTCTTCATAATGTCGTTCGCAGAGGTAGTAAACGGTGCAAATCGAGCTCGATCTAGCTCGAATGATGTATCAAATCCTCTATTTTTACATCACGGCGAAAATCCGGGACAAATGCTGGTTAATCAGCCCCTGGATTCGCAAAATTACCACAAGTGGAGTCGTGCAATGTTTGTGGCACTTTCTGCTAAGAATAAACTGAGTTTTATATATGGATCTCTTCCAAAACCAGCAGTTACAGATCCTACATACTCCAATTGGATGCGATGCAATTATATGGTGTTGGCGTGGATCACCAATAGCTTGTCGCCTGAAATTGCAGGATATACGTTGTACTCCGATTCAGCTTTTCAAGTATGGGGAGAGTTGAAGCAGAGGTTTCCGAAATCGAGCAACAATCGCATTTATATGCTGGAGCATCAACTCATTCACACAAAGCAAGAAGGGTTACATGTGAGTGTCAATTTCTCTAAACTAAAAGCACTTTGGGATGAAATAGTTGTTTATGAGGAGCCATGCACATGTACTGTTGATAATTGTAGAGTGTTGAATGAGATGATAAGGAGAAATGAGAGGCGTCGAATTATGCAGTTTCTCATGGAATTCGATGATTGTTATGTTCAATTGAGGAACCAAATTTTGTTGAAAGAGCAATTACCTGCTATGGATAGTGTTTTTAGCTTGATTCTGCAGGAAGAAGCTAACAATGAGATGAACACATTGAGTAGTGTTAAAGGAGATCCTGCAGCTATGGTTGCTAAAACTGATAAACCACAGAAGTTTCAGAATAAGCAGGGGAATAAGCCATACAATAAGAATAGAGCACCATGTACTCACTGTGGTAAAATTAATCATACTGTGCACAATTGTTATGAGGTGTATGGATATCCACCAGGTCATAAGTTGGCCAGATTCAAGCCAAATCTTCAAGCTGCTGCAGCAGCTCAGGGTAATGACTACTCACAAGTCTCACAGCAGGATAAAGCTGATGCACCTGCAATGGTTTCTAATGCTACTGCACCTATCACACATGAGCAGTTTAAACAACTTTGTGCATTGTTTAAAGGAGCCAATCCTTTTGTTAACCAGCCTACTTCTCATGCTGTTAATCAGATGACAGGTAACACTATTCATTGTGTTACTTTTACACAATCTATTCAGCATCTTGTTTGTCAAAGTGGATCACATTATGGATCTCATGATACTTGGATCTTAGACTCGGGTGCTTCTGATCATATTGCAAGTGACATTGTTCTCATGTATGAGTATAAAATTCTGCATAATGTGTCCATCAAGCTACCAAATGGAGTCACAGTAGCTGCTTCACACATTGGATCAGTTAGATTTAATTTACATATCACACTTCAGAATGTGTTATGTGTGCCATCTTTTCACTTCAACCTTATATCAGTGAGCAAGTTAGTCAAAGACATGAAGTGTGGTTTAGTTTTCACTCCCTACATGTGTGTTCTACAGGATCTAACCACATGGGACATGATTGGGACTGCTGAAGAAGTGCAAGGACTCTACTACATGAAACAGGAAGTTTGTTCTTCTATTCATTCTCATGTAAACTTGGTGAATGTATCCTCTACCACTCTTTGGCACAATAGACTTGGGCACCCCTCTGTTACTAGAATGAACTTGCTGCATAGCATTAATAATACTTTTCCACTTGTTCCAAAGAGTATATTGTGTGATACTTGTCATAAAGCCAAATACCACAGATTGCCTTTTCCTAATGATGGTCACATGTCTGAATCTATTTTTGATCTTGTCCATGCTGACATTTGGGGACCCTTTTCAGTTACATCTCATGACAATTCAAGATACTTTTTGACTGTAATTGATGATCATAGTAGATTTTGTTGGGTACTTTTGATGAACAACAAAGCACAGACAAGGGGGCTATTGAAAAGATTCATAACATATGTTTCTACTCAGTTTAACAAACAGGTGAAAGCTGTTAGAACTGACCAGGGGTTGGAGTTCCAGATGAAAATGAATGATTATTTTGATTCCCTTGGTATCATTCATCAACAGAGCTGTATATATACACCTCAGCAGAATTCTGTTGTGGAAAGGAAGCACACACATCTGCTGGAGGTTGCAAGAACATTGAGGTTTCAAGCCTCCTTTCCTCTCAAGTTCTGGAGCAATTATGTTCTCACTGCAGCCTATTTGATCAATAGGATTCCCACTCCAAACTTGAAGAATTCTTGTCCATTTGAATTGCTATATGGCAAGCCCCCTTCCTACTCACACTTCAGGACCTTAGGATGCTTATGCTATGCATCTTCTACTCATTTGCATAGGCATAAGTTTGATGCAAGGGCACAACGCTGTGTTTTTCTTGGATATCCAGCACATATGAAGGCCTATAGGTTATACAACCTAGATACACATGTGGTTTTTGACTCCAGGGATGTCACTTTCCATGAGTCAACATTTCCATTTGCTGAAGTAGCAAAGGTGCCTCCTGATACTCAGATTTTTCCAGTCATACATGATCAATATCTCTCTGATGAAGATGATAATGATGTTCCTGTTAAGGATGTTCCTCAAGTTCAAGAAGTTTTGGTTGATACTCCTGATACTGATCACCATGATTCTGATCATTCTCCACCACATGATCAGCTATTCTCTGCTGATTCTGATGCTGATTCCACACCAGTTCCTTTTCCTGATGAACAACCTGTGAGGAAGTCATCAAGAGTACATAAACCACCAGCTTATCTCCAGGATTTTCACTTCATTGCAAATGTGTCTTATGATAGACTCTCACCAGCTCAGCACAAGTTTATTCTTGCTTTGTCAGCTCATAAAGAACCTCACTCTTATCATCAAGCAACTACAGATCCTCAGTGGTGTGAAGCCATGAATTCTGAACTCTCTGCCCTTGATGTTTGTCACACTTGGGATATTGTACCTTTGCCACCTGGAAAGAAGCCTATTGGTTGTAGGTGGGTATACAAAATTAAGCACAATTCTGATGGCTCAGTTGAAAGGTTTAAAGCCAGATTGGTTGCCAAAGGGTATACTCAGCAAGAAGGATTAGACTTCTTTGATACATTCTCTCCAGTAGCTAAGATCTCTACTGTGAGATGTTTATTGGCTCTTGCTGCTGCAAATGACTGGTTGCTCTACCAGATGGATGTGAACAATGCATTCTTGTATGGAAACTTGGATGAAGAAGTGTATATGTCACCTCCACCTGGCTTGGTTGTTCCACCTGGTAATGTGTGCAAGCTTAAGAGATCCCTGTATGGATTAAAGCAAGCTTCACGCCAGTGGAATCATAAACTTACATCTGTGATTACATCTAATGGCTTCAAACAATCACAGAATGATCATTCCTTGTTTATCAGCTCCAAGGGTGATTCTTTGACATTCTTACTGGTGTATGTCGATGACATTATTATTGCTGGTAATAATCAACTTGAGATTGATCACCTCAAGGGATATCTTCATAGCAATTTCAAGCTTAAAGACATTGGCTCTCTGAAGTTTTTTCTAGGCATTGAGGTATCCAGAAACTCTTCAGGCATATGCATTAACCAGAGGAAATATGCTATGGATATCATTTCTGATTATGGTGTTGTTGGTGGGAGGTCAGTTAGTTCTCCTATTGTCCAGAGTGACAAACTAACTAAACAAGGTGATGGTGTTGTTTTGGATAATCCTAATGAGTATAGGAGAATAGTTGGTAGACTTCTATACCTCACAGTCACTAGGCCTGACATATGCTTTGTTGTACAAATTCTCAGCCAATTTCTGGATTCTCCTACTCAAGCTCACATGAAAGTTGCTCTTCGAATTGTGAAATATGTTTCCAATTCACCTGGTCGGGGACTCTTATATCCTTCCAAGAATCAGATACATCTCAAGGCATTCTGTGATGCTGACTGGGGTGCTTGTGCAGACACTCGCAGATCAGTCACAGGTTATTGTGTTTTTATTGGTGGTTCTATGGTTTCTTGGAAATCCAAGAAACAACACACGGTGTCCCGCTCTTCAGCTGAGTATCGATCTATGGCTTCAATAGTGTGCGAGTTAACATGGTTGAAGAGATTGTTGAGTGATTTTGGCCACCCTCATACACAGCCAGCATTGTTGTTTTGTGATAATTCTGCAGCTATTCACATAGCTTCAAATCCTGTTTTTCATGAGAGAACCAATCACATAGAGCTTGATTGCCATATTGTTAGAGAGAAGCTTCAGGATGGTCTATTCAAACCGTTTCATTTGAGTTCAGACAAGCAGATTGCAGATCTTTTTACCAAAACTCTTGGTTTAGGACAATTTCGCAAACTTGTTGTCAAGATGGGAGTTTATGATATATACTCTCATCTTGAGGGAGTGTATCAGCAATATACCGAGGGAGAGGACAGCTCAACACAAGTTTCCAGCTCAACACCAGTTGTTAGTTAGTTTGTTAACGGATTAGTTTGTTTAATTCCGTTAGTTAACAGTTTGTTTAGTTTAAATAAGTGCACGAGACCTGATTGTACTTCACTTACTCTTTTTCAATATTCAACTCACTTTTCATTCTGTTAAATTCTCTCTCTATGTTCATCAATGGAGATCATCATTTCATCTCGATCATCTTCTCGATTCACAATTCTCACATCGTGATTTGGGAATACGTCCGGAGCACGAAAAATGTGCCGATTGCACCCCAAGTTACTTGGCTTACGCCCTTAAAAAGAAAAAGAAAAATGTTTATTTTTTATGTAGAATCTCTTCCTCCATGCCCCTCTAAAATCTTTGCCTTCGTCCGTGCACATAAATATTAGTTTCTAAAAATCCCTAACATGAACTACCTACGCACGTACAGAAAAAATGGCGTCTAATAAATCTTGATAAGTGAGAATGATAACTTTAAGGAAAAGGTGGGGCAATGCTATAATCAAAAGCAATTCTGCAAGTGCTTTTTAGAATCTTCTGATCAAGACATAAAAGCTATTGTTGCTTCTAATTTCTACTAAAAAAGACCTCGATTATCAACTTTATTGGTGTTAACACCACGGAACTCTACCTTTTGTTTCAAAAGTAAAGACAAACTAAATAATCTGATCAGATCAACAGATATTATTTTTAAAAGTGAAAAGGATAAATATTTAAAAAGAAAATGGAAACTGTATTGTAGCTAGAGCCTAGAGGCTTCTTTTGAATTATATTTGCTACTTTATTCTTTTCTTGATCTGAACGGAATCCTCAAGCCACCAGTCCTAATTTTTATATACCATAAGAAATTCATAACTTGAAAATGACATTGCAAGCATAATATATTTTTCTTCTTTGTATTATAAGTGAAATGGCATAAATGTTATTACTCGACTTAATGGAAATAATTGATTTGGACAAAATTCATTTGCCCGATAGTATGTCCCCAGTATTTATGGTTGTCCATTTAAAGAAAATAATCTATGAGATTATTATGGCCTAAAACAGGACGGGAAAGTGGTAGTTTTGACCTTTATATTATTTTTAGCGGTTATGATTAATGTTAACTTTAGTTAAAGTGATAAGAACACACGTGTGGGACTGTACTCATTGAGATTGGCCCTGTGAAATAGCCAAATAGGTACCTTGAGAGACTTTTAATGGGAATTGAATTTTATGAAGGTTTACAGCTGCTCCTCTAGTCTGTTTGTCACAAGCAACTTAAACGGGTAACTTTTTAGTATGCACGATTGGAAAAACCCACGCAGCTCAATGGAAATGATTATTGTGAATATTTATTAACATTTGATCATCACGTACAAAGCGCAAGTCTTTTGTTTAGTCTTGAACTTTATACTTTTTTTCTTTTTTTTTTTTTTTTGCCGTAAATGAAGGGCTATGAGATTACCCGTAGAATTTCTTAGTGAATCTAATAAGATATATGTTAAAATCCACATGTTAGAAGATAATATAAAAAAGAAATAAGACAAAGAAAAACTATGAGACCTCAAGTGTCTTGGCTGCAGATTCTCAGTCCATTAAAAAAAATGAGGTTAGATCTTTTTGAGAAAACAAAACATGAGCTTAAGTGACTACAATAGTTTTAAGTTTAATTTTTATCCCTTTATCTCAACACTCGAGATACAAAATTATATGTAGATTGTGCCCTCAAAAATGTAATCTTTCTATACTTATTTCTTTTACAACTTTGAGCACCTTTTGAACGAAATTACATCATCTCAAATCTCTTCAAGAGATTAGGACTTCGCTCCTCTATAGTCTATTTTTCAATTTGACACTTAATATTTTTTGTTGTCCGATTGGGATACATACCTATCATATTATGCTGAGATATATTTTGTAGGATTAGGATTTGAGCTGACTTTCGGCGATATTTCATTTCAGTAGCTGGGTAGCAAACCTAAAGTCATATCAAATTAATGCATGCCAAATTCGTGGCACTCTTTTAACATAATATAGGAAGCTGCCAATGGACAAGGTGTGCAAACGGTAATTAATTATCAAAGTACTCATGATGTAGACACCAAAAGCACTCTATAATGGCTCCACATTACACGTACACTCCTCACAAAAATTACAAAAGCTCCATAATTAGGAATTGGCACTTTCGACCATTTTTTATTTTAATTAGGTCATTTTACTATTTCAGGGTTATCGTTTTTATGGCCCCAATCGATATTTGTGAGAACTCTCTCTTTTCCCTGTCGATATTGTGAGCTGTGACATGTTTGATTCAACATTAATATCTTGCAATTTTACTTTAATTCTATAAAAAGTTATAAGAAAGGAAAAAAAAAATGAACATTTATGCATATGAAGTATTTTTTGTACATATATAAATGTTGAAAGAGAGAGAGAGACGTGGAGAGGAGTGATGCAGTGAATTTTCGATGTCCAAATCTGGTCCCGTTTGCAACGTTGTGTGAACATGAAAGCAAAGGAAGGCCTACCAAGACATCGAGATAATGATAAATATTATATATGTCATAAGTTTTAAGCAAAAAAGGTTTTGTATGATGTTAGGCCACTTTAATTTGCATGTCTTTACCTCATAACTACATTGACTAGCTAGAAAACCTTTGTTTGTACATGGACTTATGTTGATGGTATTTTAGGTTTAGTTTTGACCTAGTCATCCATATAATAGAATTTGTTTCAGATTTAGCTCCATAATGTGAATATCAAAACACCACGTTCATGTAGGACAATCCTAGAAATTAATATCAAATGTAAGCTCGACATATAACGAAAATAAAATTAATTCGCCAGATAAATTCGATAACGAGACATGAAAAAATACTAATATAAACTGGTCTATCGATCATAAATCTTGTATATAGTCACAATTGATTTAATTATTAAGATTCTTAGCTACAATTATTTTCAACATAAATTACAATTTTATGAAGATCATGTGACACAATCACAACCACGTGGTCATAAACCAGGTCTATATAAGTATTATTTTGGGACCTGCCATGCAAGTCGTCGACATATATATGTAACTCATATATTACAAAGTATTCATATCATGGCATCATTATTCGAAAACTAATTAAGATATTGAGAAATTCCTAAACCATTTTGTAGCTATAAAATTTTAGCTCAGTCATTATCTATAGGCTAAACAACTTATGCGTATACAGAATTTGAATAAAGATTAAATAAAAAAGGGAAAGTCCAGTGGAGCACATATTGTATAACCACATACTACAACGTGTTAATTCGGGATGACTATTGTTGCTTTAAACCTGGGAATAATGAAGGGAATGTAGTTAATTATGGATATTCTTGAGAGTTTTACTCACCCTAGTGCCTAGGGGTAAAATTATGTCTTCACTGCGGGAAACATATATATATATATCAACTCCATGAACAATCTCAGGCATAATTAATAATTAATAAAATTAGTAGTTTAATATATTAATCTTACTTCTTATGAATTCCATATCTACAAATGTCTGTTAAAAAGTAGGCCAAAATGCACCTGAAAATAGTTTATAGTATAAATTAGTAAATTTTGACTCACATTGGTGAGTAATTAAACACAGTGGGAAATAAAGCATTTCCACTAATATTGACACATATCATTGAAGCTATAATTCATTTAATTGAAGCAATCTTGGAGATTCTATAGTTTTACTATTCACTCAATTTTGGGAGCGTGCGTTTAGTGATTGAGGGTCAAACATTTACCGCCGTAGTTTTCCTGAAGAGAAGAGACATAGTTTTTAGTGAAGCACGCTTTCATACTCGTTAAGGAAAGTTTCAATAAGCAGACAAGCAGACATGCAGTAAATGTTTGATTGCAAACAAACAAACAAACACAGAAAAGATGCTGCTCGAAAACGCGTTTTCTTTAGTCAAACTTCGATCGCACATGTCAGAAATTTGTATGCGTGTGAGTGTGTGTGTGTGAGAGAGAGTTGCAGGTGCATTATGCCTGAATTTTGTAACAAGACTTGTTTTGGTTTTTTTTCCAGCCCGTTTGAGTCCTTTATCTACTGAACAAAAGAGGTAGATTGAAACTTATGATTGACAGCGATTATTCCCACTTGATAAGACTGATCAATGATCTTTTGGATCTTGATTATGATCATGTGGAATGAATGAGATTTTTTCTTTACTAATTAATATTAGAGGTTCGTTATATTCCATGCTAGAAGTTTATAATGATTTATTGTTAGGCTAAAAATAGATCGGGCTATTGCTTGCTCTTGGATTAGCTTTGGTACTTATATATCTGCTGTTACAAATTCTGGTATAGGTGAATTGCAATTATCAACGTTACATGGTATATATGGATTAAGTGAATGAGATAAAATTTACATGTCAAACTCACAAATCGAAATACTTGAGTTGGTATTCGATTCATGAAACTGTGACAAACCAACTATATCACGTTAAATGAAGTACATAAATCTTGGGAAGTTGTTAAATTGTTATTGAATAGTTTGTTTGAGGTTGTTTGAGATTTTTGATTGTGTTTGCTTTAACCTTTTGACAAAGTTAAAATGAGAATGTGTTCTTCTTCGTGAGAGTTTTGAATCAATGCATATAAAATGCTCAAAATGAATTGAGGATCATCAGTGAAAAGTCCATGACCAAAGTTAGATATTTGGAATTTAGAAATATCAAACACATAAGAAGGTGGATTTTCAAAAAAAAAAAAAAATAAAATAAAATCAATATTCTCGTGTGTTATGTGTAGTGGCTCATTCTATGCTTAATAAGAATGTGTTCTCGAGAAGCTTTCTTTCGTGTGAGGAGGGCGGCAAAGTAACTTTGGGCTGCGATGTGTGCACTTGCAGACATACACATCAAATGTGCATACGTGTTAGCTTGTTGGGCCTATTCTTTGACATAACGTATTAATGTTCGTCAATATAACGATTTTCAACACATTTTCCCTTGTGTATATTATGTGCATTAGTCTACAATATTTCTCTTTCAAGTTTAACGCACACGAAAATGCCAAAAAATCATAATAGTTAGATTTTTTTTCTTCATAATTTTGCAGAATTAGAAGTTGTTTGGTAGTGAAGTAAAGATATACTTTCAAATTTGTTGGAAGTTGTTTTTTATGCTACAAAAATTATTCGCCGTTTTTGTGTTTAGAAGACAATCTAAAATTATTGCTTCAGTCTCAGTTTTTTCTTGTGCTATATTTCTAACAATAAATTGACCAGCTAAAGTACAATGAGTTTAACTTTATTTTTCTTGTTAATCATAGCTCATGTTAATGCGTGGAGTTCTTTTTGAACCACTAACAACTGAACCAAATGTTGTCCAACCAACAAACCACCACCCAATTCAGCTACCGTCAATTTATGAAACAACGGTGGCAACCCTTGAATATGTGCAACAAATTGATAAGCAAGTAAGAGAGACTTTGTTGACGTGATCCGTTTAGTCATCCTGAGTCGCAATTTATAAATAAACATCATATTGTGTTCCAGTCCTCATTTTCAGCTGTGTAGTGTTTTAGATTTTTTTTAAAGAAGCTATGTAGTGTTTTAGATTGATGGTTGTGACAAAAATTGTAAACATTAAATTCTAATTTTATATTAAAATGTTCAACACTGTACGGCTATTTTTTTTTGACTTTCAGAAAAGGAGTAATGGAGCCATTTGCCCCTGTACAAATCCTTTAATTTAATTGTAATTGGACTGTTTTAATAAAAATGGTTTTGAAATATTACTGCTTGTCTTATATTTGATGTAAACTCGTATTCAATTCAACAAAAATAAATAAATAATAAAAACTATTTGTAGGTCCTAATCTTTGTTTTTCTATTTTATTTTTGATAACAGTTGTAGGTCCTAATAATGAGTCTCATCCTTTGACATTGGTTATACTATTGTTTATGCATGCATGATTTATTTGGAATTGGGTGACAGGTATCAAGTCATTTGTGGTCCAAGGCATATCACCAATTGATACTACTAACAGAGCTACTAAAAATAATATTATTCTGAATATTTCAAACGAGCAGATCACGCGGGTCACACAACTATGCTAGTATATTTTGGTACACTGATATACTGTCAAATTAATTAACAAAAAGATGTGTTCGTTTTCTCTGTTTGATACGAAATTTGACCTAATTACATTACAGCGATCTTACCAAATAATAGTAGAACTCTGACATAAGTCAATTTAATTATATTCAATTTTTTTTTTATTAATTTGCCAATATGGATATGAGAAAGAAAAACATTGATCTATACCTACTAGGAATAAAGGAAGAAAATAATTTATTCGCTTAACTTAATCAATTCAATTTGGTCCATGCAGCTAATTACGTCAATTATTTAGGATTAGAAAACATTTTTTAGTTGCTTCATTAAAGTAGAAACATCACTCTTTTTTCTCATAATCAATTTTCTACTCCTCCTAACCCAGTATGGTTTGCGTGGAAATAATTAAACCAATATGACAAAGCTCATCAAAAATGTCCAAGTGTCAAATAGTTTTCAAATCGCTAAACGTAGCATCAACAATAAGTCAATCCATTTGGACTATATAAACCTCCTTTTTATTTCCAATAAATAAATTAATGATATTCTTTAACAATCTGGAAATAGGTTTGAGCTGTCAATGATGTGTGAACCATATTCCTTTTCCTACGTATCAAAACTTGAGATTTGTCGATTTTAAAAAATGAAATAAGAATATTTAAACAGTAAAAAAATATGACAAATCGTAATCAAATGATTACAAGGATAACAAAGAAAATAATTATTACTAGACGTCATACTTAACGCCGTCACTAACGGCTGTTAAAAATAAATAAACGTTATAGTTGTTAGCCGAGTCGAGCTGATTTGAGCCGAGCCATCAACCCGGCGTGTCTTGGGCGCCAAGACTGTCCGTGTATTGGGAATAATAAACGTAAATGGGCTTTCGGTGATAACATTAAACAGTGAATCCTGTCTGGTTAAACCATTTCACCATTGCGTCACCTCTACGTAATGCCATAATCATGCTGGCGTCACGGCTCGCGTCCTCTTCTTTTTATTTTTAAATTTTCTTCCTCTTTTTCCCTTCTAGAAAGAAAAATAATTTACATAATTCTAATCCTCTTTTAAAAATCTAACCTCCTGGATTATTGTATCTAATTTGTAAAAAAAAAAAAAAGTGTATTATAGAAAATGCTCTTTTTATCAACATCCATCTTAAAATTAAAAGGCTGAAGCAGAAGAGAACACATATACACTAAGTTTAATCAATTTCTGCAGATTTTTTTTGGTAGAATCAAATAATTTCAAAACAACCACGCTATTGGACTTAAAGGAAATTTTTAATTGAACAAATATCGCAACTTTGTAACGTGGTCATTTGAGCTACTTGTTTCTAGTAATCAACAGACCTAAATGTTTAACGAAAAGAGAAAAAAAAAACCTAAATTAATTTATTAAATATAAAACTAAAACATATATATAGCGTCATGAATTTTGGTTATTACTTATTAGCCATTGATGAGGACAGTGACACCAGGGTAGACAAATCCCTTATTTCAATATTCAGCAAGGTAATACAAAGCGACTATGCCACCAAATTTCCCAACGGTGGTCAATTTATACAAATTATAGTCAAAAAAAGAAAAAAAATATTTTTGGTCATGTTGAATATGAAGCCCCCCAAAAGATAAAAATTGTCAGGACATATCCAACTTGACGTGGGGGGCTTCGATTCCTCTAACTGCAGCTAATTCATGTAGGCTTAATGGTATATGCAATAATCAATTTTCTTTATACAAAATAAAAAATAAAATATCAAGTAAAGGTTCCAATCTAGAGTGCTGCTAAATTTAATGATTTCATGCCCCTTACGATGTAAGTTACTTTTTGTATGAATGCAGCACGTAAAGTTACGTGCACTATAAATCAGAATCAGATATTGCATGGACTGATTATTTAATACCAGCCAGGACTATGAAATGAAATATCTCAAAGTACTCCAATTCCATCTAGTACAATTTGGACTCAAATGTGCAAATTTGGTGGTTGTATTATAATTTAGATTGTACTACACTTTAATGTATATTATCTTAGCACACTAAAACAATAAATGAGTTGAATATTTTGGATCTTTAATTAAAAATTAACATTTTCAACTTAAAAAATCATCTGCCGTCTAAGCCAAAAAAAAAAAAAAAAGAAGTCATATACTTGTCTAGATCTAATCAGTTACAAAACATACATTAAAATTGAAAAAAAAAAAAATGTACTGTATACGTCGCAAAATTAATTAGCCATGTATGTTTTTTTTTTTTTCTTTTCCCATAATCTTTAAAGAGGAAATAAGCAGAGTAATTTGTACGGCTAAAATATAGGACGAGATTAAATTCAAAAAGATTCTCAAGGACCCACACGGAAAGAAATGGATAAATAAGACATTAAAGTGACAATCACGCTCGTGGATCTGTCACCCTACTTTTTCCTAGCTAGCTAGTCTAGGTTTAGATTAGATTCCACGATCGTCGTTGTAATTTCATTCCCGATTTGGGATTTTTCTAATTCGTTTTTTAATTGAGGACGTTCTCTTTTCGATCTTATCTTACTAAAAGTCCTTGGTGTTTAATTAATTTCTTTTAGGTGGTGGGATAAGAGATGGTTTAATACATGGACGACTGTCTAATTTATTCCTAATGATTCTTTAAAATGGGTTAGTGACATAGGATATTGTATTAAATATTCCAAGATATTGTTCATTTCAACAAATAATAGGAGAAGACAGTCCTTTGTTTTAATCTACGCTGCACTAATATTTAAAAAAACATCAAATAGGATAATCTCTAGACACTCATGGAATATGTGTTGAAAGTGTCATGTGCCGTATCAAAAAATAAAATAAAAAATAAGTCAAATATACATGTGTTGAATATTTTGAGTAAATATCTATTCTTATATTTTTCTTATTGAACATTCTTTACATTACTTAGAAACGGGGCATAAAATTTAATTTTCAAGTATGACTAAAATAGTAACTTTGTTTAGTCTACTTATGTATATGGTGAACTTCAATTTATTAATTTAGTATATTGTAAATAATATAATGATGTATATAATTTTTTATATATATATATATATATATATAATGTACGTTTATATTTTGATGTTTTTCAATGATATCTATCCTCGTGTTTGTATCTACACCTAATGTATGTGCATATAGATAGATTATAATAAATAGAATGAATGTACATGAGAAAAGCTTTGACTAATAATTTAAAAAATGAACTACATTTACACTACTTGGTGTTTGATCCTACCCCAAAGATCCTTACTATCGGAATAATTGTATGAGCCCCCTTATATCAAATACAAATGCCTTTTAGATTTAAATAGCTACAGAGATACTCCTCGGAGTTTGAAAAATATTACAAAAGAAGTATTTTATGTTCATCTATGTTGAAACTTCAAGGATCTTTTGTAGTTTACATGTCTTTTTTTCACATACATATGCTCTTCTAATAGTTCAAGTTTGTGACCTTTTATTTGCAAATAAAAATAGCTAATTGATGGACTCGAGTCATTAACTATCACATTATCTCCAATTAAACTTCTCGACCATCGAAAACACACTTGAGATAAGTTGCAGGAGCCTTTCAAGTTTCAATAGAGCTATCCTCACATTAATATGTTTAACTAGCTAGACAATAATAATAATAAAGGATAAAGAAAATAATGTGTGATGATATTAGCTACCAGTGCTTCAGTTAAAAGATAACGGCACCGTCAACAATTATCCCCAGATCCAATTTTTCATTAGTTGCAAAAACGCGTTGTTGTACGACGAAAAAGGACGAGCCGATGACGCTGGCTTGACCGTCAAAACCTGTAGCTAACTAGCTGCTAACTACTTACTAACCCACACTCAACAGTCAAAATAATTGTCCTTCTTACCCATTTAATTAATTTAATTAAATAAAACATTAACTTAACAAAATTAAAAATTAAAATTACATCACAGTTTGGCTTCCGTACACAAAAGTGTGCCGCGTGTCCCAAGGGACGCGGTTCCTTCTTCACCGCCCTATTTAATCACCCCACCCTCACAATTTAATCTCTCATATCTCTTCTTCACCAAGCCAACACAAACACACACACACACTCATAAACTAAACTTCACTTCAATTTTATGAACCAAAGTCTAATTTTTGTCACCTAAAAAAAAAAACAAAAACACTCTCTGTTTTTTGTCACCCAAAATCAAATGGCTTCTTCTGATAATCTCATGACGATGATGGACCACCAATCGTGGATGTACCGTCCGTCGACATTCGCCGGAGACGCCTGTTTCTCCGATTTCATCTTCAACAAGGAGACCGAAACCCTAACCAAAGCCCTAACAAAATCGTTCAACTCAAATTGCGACGAAAATGACCTATTTTCAGCTGAATTGGTCGAGTCTCTGTTCGCTCAGCCGGAGATTACTCCGATTCAGACTCCTACGGCCTCCGGCGGATCGGAGAACGAGGTGCAGATCTCGAAGACTCGCCGGAATCTTCCGCCGAGCGGCAGGGTGGCGAAGCGCAAGTCTCGCGCGTCGAAGCGCGCGACGACGACGTTCATCACGGCGGATCCGGCGAATTTCCGGCAGATGGTGCAGCAGGTGACCGGAGTGAGGTTCAACGGTCAGATTCAGGCGGCGCCGGTGATGAAGCCTGAGCCGCACAGGGCGGTGGTCGGTCGGTTCGGCGGCGTGCCAACGCTCGATTCGTCGTCGTTTTTCGTGGACGGTGCTGGTTACGTGGCGCAGATGCCGGCGCCCGCGATGGTGGTTGACGGCGGTGCGGGTGTTGGTGGTGGTGATTTTGAGGGTTTTTGTAGCTTTCCTACGCTGGAGTCGTGGAAAGTGATGTAGGTGATTGTGGCTTTTTAATTTGGGGAATTTTTGAAATTAGGGGCAAAAAATGTAGGGAGGGGTAAAATGGGAAAGATCTGTTAATATTTTGTGGGGGTGTAGTATGGAACAACAACTCTTGTATTTTCGTTTTATTTATGTAGTTTATTTCTTTTTTCCATCATTAATTGTGTTTACTTGATGTGGATCATCGGTTAATTAATGATGTGGTATTTTATGAAATTACTTAAGAAAAATATATGCTTATAGTATTATTCATTTTTGCATATTGGGCAGAGACAGCTAAATTAATGAGCGAACCGCTTTGTTGGTCCGTAATTGGCGACGTGTAATTCCGACATCTTTGTTTATCTTTAAATCGCAAAGGTGTCGAATTGGGTATTCATTTTGATCCTCACATGAAGGAAAAGTAGATGGTGCGCATTAAATTAATCTCATCTTACAGGCGTGTCTGTGGTTAAATTAGCCTTATATATATCCTAGATGAGCGGGAGTATTATTTGTGTGATGTTAGTTTCACTGTGGGATTATGAATTATTATAGAGCAGATCATGCACTCTTTAGACTTGATTCTTGTGATGAGATTTGATTTTACGTCTTTTCGGTATATGCTTGTCATATTAAATTTGACTCGGCGTTTTGTACAGGCTAATGTGGGTTAGAAAAACTTGAGAAGATATGTAATTTGATAGTTTTGGCTCAAAGAACTGTGGGCTAGGAAAACACTGCAAAGGATAACGAAAAACTATGGTCATCCAAAGAAAGAAAAAGAAGGCATGAGAAAGGAAGAAACATAGGAAAATAGAACACTTATCTGACTCGAGTCTAAGTCTAGTTCAAAGACTCCTTCGATCATTTGCTGGCAAATCTAAGCTATATATTTGATGCTATGATATTATCTGTTTTACGTCTCCTGAATGACCTATATTGGTGATAAATGACAATATTTGTATTCTTCTTATTTTCTTACTACTAGAACCGCTGATTGTGCTAGTTAGTCAAGTTTGTATTTTTCTACTACATTTAACTCGTTGCGAGTTTCATACGACTTAGTTTTCTATAGAATATCTTACAAAAAAAGATTGCACCAAAATTTGAACACATTAAATGTCGCAAGTAGTGTGTGTTGTGTGTGTAATATGTATTATTGCGTGTATGGATTATTGTTGGACCGAAAGAGTCAACCATTATGAAAATACTAATCTATGGACCGAAGTGAAGACAACATATTAATGACGTTTACACCACATCTTGACCCAAAATCTTAAGGTATTAGGTCGATCCATTGATTCTTTCCACTAACAAATAACTTACTTTAGTTACACAAAAAAAAAAAAAAAAAAAAAAAAAAAATCGCTTTATCCATTATATTCCTATGTGGTACAATTTCACACTTGGTTTCTGACAATTATTACCCTTTTTCTTACGAAGAGGCAAATAAGATTTATTTAAGTAAATTTTGATTTTGTGCTTGTATATTAATAATATGTGAGGATTATTAAAGCGACTATGACAATGCAACGTACAAGTTAATTGTGAATACATTTCATTTTTGCAATTGTAGTTTAACGTTTTCATCGGACGAGAAAATTCCTTTTATGATTAACGTTTGTGATGAATTTATTTATATGCATATGTTGTACTTTTTGTTGAGTTATACACATGATATCTTCTCAATACATGGTAGAAGAACTAGAATACCACATTTCTTCTAACTTTTGTACCTAACTGTCCCTCATCTAAAATAAAAGTTCAAACTTCAAACAACCTTTGGAGGAGTTTGAGATTTATCGGCTATATTATATAATTCACCAATATCACCCCAACATGCATAATAAAAGAAATTAATCTTGTTATACCACGTTACATGCCGGTGTCATGAGTAATCAAGATATTGTTTGTTATATAGGTACAAGTATTTTATAGGCCCAAGCAACTTGCTTCATCTATTTTATTTGACTAAATAGTCCATTATATTTGTTCTAGAATATAGCTTAAATTATTCTTTGCATATGCATCTACTCGTGATCATGCCGTTTGAAATCAAATTCTTCTAACAATATAAAATTTCAAATTAATAAACTTAAAGATACTGATTCCAGACTCCAATGCTTGATGAAGTCAAAAGGTTTATCAGAAGATGTTTAATTATTCTGTAACATGTTAGGTAACAGCATTTGGTTGACTTGGGTCTTGAGATATCTCTATCTGTATCCTTTATTTTTCGAAATTGACAAAGCTTGTGAATCGAGGGGGTATCTCTCCCAAAGATTATTTTGATTAATTTAATTTGACCTTAATTGATTTCATTATTTTTTAGAACTAATTTATTCATTTTCTTAACTTGAGTTAGACGTATCGTTACTGAAGCATATGCAAATATAGACATGAAATTGTACCAGGGTCAACAAAATCTTATTACAAGGGTCACCGCTGCTTGCTGATTTTGACATAAGCATGATTTACGTTGACTTATGTCCGAAGAGTGGAACACCATATTTTCTAATAGTACGTAGGACATAATTGTGAGTAAATTGTAATTTATAAAATGTAATTTTATCACATGTACATGTTTGCGCTAGGTTAAAATTATAGAAATATACTAGTAAACTTTCTTGTCATATATATTTAAGGGTCAAATGCACCAAACCCTCCAACCTATACTTATACTTGTTTTTACAAGTTGTCACCTAATTGCCCCTTGAAGCCGAATCCAAAGGACAAAGATGTAGAAACATGGTCAAATCCAACGGCTGAATCTGGGTTCAGGGCAGTTCACACATTTTTTAATGGCTGACGATATTGCCAAAGCACAAAATGTTGTTGCCAAAGCAACTTTTTGAAACTCACTAATATGCCCTTGTCAATCTAACTCTATAAAGTCAAGAGATTCACATACCATATCTTCTTAATTAATTAATCTAACATTATGGAAGCTTAATTTTCTCTACCATTAATACAACATCCAATTACTTTCTATCTCCAATTAAAATACAACGCAAAATTAATTTTTTTTTTCTATTGTGGAGAAGCATGATTTATTTAATGAAAAAAAAAATCTAGTAGAATATATAAGTCTTCAAACCAAAAACTAAACTAGTACAAAAAGTCTTTAGGCTACAAATTAAACTAGTTCCTGGATTATGTTTTTAAATTAGGAATAATAAATATAAATATAAATATAAATATGCAAATATTCAATAATCGAAAAGAAAACGAAATTGCATTGGTAAGTATTAAAGAAAAGAGATGAATGATAAAGTATTATATGATATCAATTCTGTAAATAAATAGAAAATGATATATCACACTTGTTATACCCGTGGTTTAACCTTTTGAAAGAATAAAAAATATTATAATTTAAAAATCAACATGAAAGTATCAATTCAAAGTTTCAGACATCATTTTATGGAAAAAGCTATTGAAACAATTAAACTTCTTTTGTTGATAAGTTGAATATCACATGTACATGAGCACTTTGTAAGTCGTGGATGTAAAAAAAAAAAAAAAAAGTGGATTCAGAGAGCAAATAAAATAAAAGTTATTATGAATGATTATTACTCTTATCCTTGGGAATTGATTCTCCATTTTTGTTTTCTTTTTAAAGTTCAGTTTGTCATCTAATTAATTTGTATATATATATATATATATATATATATATCGTTTTACATTTAACATATAGTAAAATTTGTAAGTTGAATTAATAAATATCATTCTGGTCCAAGTATTGCTTATAATTTAAAGAGCTACGGGTAAGAAAGTTTTGAATTTAATTAATAGGTAAATATTTATTAATAAAAGAACTAATTTTTTATCCTATATCTAAATCTTTTATTAATCTTGAGAAGATCTTTTTGAGTGGGAAAATAATTAGATTGTGTATTAATGATAGAGCGGATTGTGTTTCCATAATGTGAGAGTGATTAGTTGAGAGAATATGGAAATTAAGAGAATTGACTGTTTTAGCATTGATTGAGAAGGACAAATTAGAGAATTTTAAAAAATTGCTCTGGCAACAACATTTTGTGCTTTGGCAATATGCTAGCCATATCTTTTTTAATAGGTTGGGGGGTTAATTATAAAAATAATAGATTAGATGGTAACTTGTAAAAGAGGCAGGTTGGGGTTTTAATGGAATTTACCCTATATTTAAAGCATTTATCGTGGTAACTAATAACTAATTAACGCATGCAGTCGTTATACAATTTAAATACATGCATACATCACATACCTATAAAGGGGTAGTTACAAAAATCACCCTTGTTTGTTCCTAATTGGCAAATAACCCTCTATGTAAGTTATCTTAGCAAAAAAAATAACCCTATGAAGTTTAAAATTAGAAAAAAAAAAACCCTAATATACTTAATTAATTTGCACATTCAGAAACTGGTACTAACAAAGTATGTTTTTTATTGTATTTACTTGACGCATAAAGAATTAATGTTCAAATTGATTTTTATTAATATTATTTATTAAAAAACTGAAAAGAACATTACATTCTAAGTATATAGAAACAAAAATACATTATCGATTATTCTTGTTATACGATACTTATTTGAATAAATATACATTTATGTAGAAGTTGAATGCATAAATATCGTTAGTTATACAGCCAACCAAAAAAAATAGTAGCAGGAGCTTTTTTTGGCTAATTTTTTAAATTTCACAAGGTTGTTTTTGCTAATAACAAATAACATAGGGCGATAAATTTGCAAATTAGGAATAGTCCAGGGGTGGTTTTTGCAATTTACTTATAATTAAAATATAAACAAAATTTATCACAATTCATTTTGGAGCAAAGTGGCGAAAATGTAATCATTTAGTGATAGATTCGTGTTAGGCTAACGCTAGCTTATATAAGAAGTGTAGCTCTACTTCTTTATTTTATTGTTTTCTCGATAAATTTTGAGTTAATTGCATATATGATTTTTATCTAGTAACTTTTCCAGGTATTTTTAAATTTAAACATCAGTTGTAAGTATATTTTTCCAAAAAAAATTACCTTCTCATATCTTAAGCAAATCAGAGTACTACGTGACACTACATATGGCTCAAGTATATATATATATATATATATTCTATTAAGCGGATTATTAAAGAAATGATAGAGAATCTTTTTATGGATGTTACTAAATTGTCATTTTACATAATATCATAGTCTAACTATAGTTTATCTAGCTCGAACAAATAAACTATGTTGGAAAATACGAAAAATAAAACATATGATTGGTGTTACCGTGAAGAATCAGCTAACCATTTATCTGGTGGCAAAGCAGAAGTACCTAATGCAATTTAGTAAAAGCATGTCTCTTCAAAGACGAGATTAGATAAGATTGATAAAGTAAGAAATAAATAATACATGAACAAATTTTAATAACTTATCTTAGGCTTGACTTATATATTAAGTTACCTTTAGGATAAAGATTAATATCGAGTATTTCTTTAAGTTTTACTTTTGTCACTCCTATTTCTACATTTCTGATTTTGAGACCCCATGATCAAATTGATAATTACTCAACTATACACGAGAAACTTCGTTTAATCGTCTTTACAGTTTAATTAACATATGTTAATCCATAATATATATATATATATATATGTATATATATATATATATGTATATATATATATATATATATATATATATGTATATATATATATATATATGTACTAGTAAAAAATGTATAACTTGAGTCATGCAACAAGCACCTTTACACTTTTTCTTCCGAAGCCGTGGAATCCAAAAGCAAGAATAACTTTACAAGGAACCTTCAGTGTAATTTCCCAACATGATTGAGTAATAGATTCTAATAAGTAGTGAATACCCCATGCTCAAATTGGTCTGTTCTTATGAAATTAAACTTAATCAAATTAACATTTCACATCACACGGATCTGGATCTTAAATTTGGCCACTATCCATAATTTCCCACTAACAACAATTACTAAATTCAATTTGTTAGGTTAAAATTGCTAATTCAGTTATTTGCTTTTTTATTTCTATACAATTTTAATTTGTGTAATAAGTGTTACTGACGCCTAGTTTCGTCTACTTAGTGATGCATATCGGGAGTTGAACTATTGAAATTTCAAAGTAAATAAAGAGAGGTCAAATAAGGAATGCTAGCTGTAGTACTTGATTGTACTCTCGTAATCCTTTTTCCAATTGACTTGACTCACAATTAGTTTCTTATTTTTATAATATTTATCTTCAAATGAAAATTGACTTAAACCATAATATGCAAATTGCATAATGCAATCGAAGTGCAATTGCGTGGCCTTTCATCCTCATAGCACACATTAATGAGGGGTTTGAGGTACAAGGACGCGTATGCACTCAATAATGGCAATATGCACCGTCCAATACTCCCATCTGATCATCTAACGGCTGCTGTCCAACCTTGACTCTTGGAATATTTATTATATATAGGTTTTGTTTGTATGGGAGTCCCAAATGGTAAAAGTCAGACTTCATACCAACCCCAAATCCTTTCAAGTTGTCTATTTATTGCTGCTACAAAGGTTGTTATGTGACATGCATGTCCACTTTTTTAATTTATTTTTTGAACAAGACGAATCCAATGTAATTAGTTAATTAACACAAAGTTGGAGAACGAAGAGTATGTGATACAACAAGTATGTCAATCCAATATTCCATGTCGTTTCGAAAATCTCGCAAAATGTCCACATAATTATTTGATAATTGTCTTCATAATGTTTCAGGTAGTCATGTTAATATTTTTCTTAAGTAACTAAACCGTCCTTACTTCAATTTTTATAAATATATACTTATATATTTATAAAAATATTTTACTCTTTAAACTTTCCAAACAAAAGATTTTTAGATTTATGTGAGAGACGACAATGGAGTTTACTATTGGTTTTCAGACCACAATGGAGTTTTCCACTAAATTTCTAAAGAGTGTAACGTGACTTTTTGAAGGGAAAGAAGTACACAAAAATCAAGCACACTGTCAAATTAAACGAGTGTACAACTTTCAACAGAGTTGGATGAAAAAAGAGATTTTGTGCATAGTTACGTAGTCACAAATAAGTTTCTGTGGAATTTCTGAAATTGTAAGAAAGTTTTAGACAAATATTAAAGCATAAGAGATTTTCGTGCAAATATGAGAAATTATAGAGAAGTTTCATGCATTTTGCTCCATACAATACAACGAAAACAATATCAAAAAGTAACAAAGGTTGGGGCGGGCAAGTATCCCAAGTTCGTTGTGCTGCCACGGGGTGGGTGTTTGAAGTTTTGTGGTAATTCATGTGTTACATTATTTTATAACAAATATAATTAGTATAAGATAGAAATTGTTTTACTCTCTTTTATATTTTTACTTTCACTAGCTTTAATATCTGAGTAAGCTATTTTCGCATTACATTGTGTATGTACAAAGTACTAACTAGATCATCTTATCTCCTATATTCGAAAAAAAAAAATGGATGATTGGATATTAATAGATGTAAAGATATGAGAAGGGAATATTTCGTGTGGAGCAGCAAATGCTATGCAGACTGCAAATTTAATGGGCAGTGGGGGAAGTTGTTGACCTAACAATATGTGGTGTCGGATCTGTAAGCAGTGACGTGGCAGTTGACTTGGTCCAAGTCTTTTTCTCATTCTTAAATAATTAATTGATTAGTTTCTTGGTGACCTTTTGAGTTTTCTGTCTCTATCAAATTAATACTTTTGCTGTCAGTACAATACTTCATGCTTACCTTATCATGATCTCATTATTGAATCAATATCTGTTTAGAGTTTAGACCCCCATAAAATCTTATCACCTTAAACTATGTGTTGTATATATTTGAGATTTTTTTTCCCACTAATCTAATTTTTATTTTTCCCACTTTTCAGTATCTCCAACTAATCCATTCAGTTACCAAGTTTATTTCCAAGACAATTAGTGCGTGATTGTGAGGGTGATTTAGTTTAAAGAGAAGTTCGTTGAGTCCAAAATAAACAAGTTAAAGAAGTACATAAAAGTATTTGTTCATTTCATATATAACAATACTTTGCACCGTACATTAAAATAAATCTTTTTCACACTTTTTTTTTTCTTTTTGGTTTTATAAACTCATTAGCAAGATGAGTCTGACAACGTTATGGTGGACTGACTAACCACTCCAACACTTGATTCATAAAGCTATGTAGAATCAACATGGAAGACTCAGTCTAAGAATTATCTTTCTTTCTTCTCATCCAATTGAAATCAAGAAAAAGACAACCCAAAGTTATAGTTTAACTTTTACATAAAGTCTTTATACATTTGAGCATCCCACTAACTCATTAAACATCCACAAGCTAAAAGAAATATCACATAACGAAATCTTATTAGATTTGCAAGCATCTCTATCATTTGCTTTGGTTGACCAAGTAAACTCACAATATCCTACTAGAAGTCATTACACTATAATCTCAATTCTTTAATTTTATCTTCAATCAATGTACTTTTCCTCTCTTAGATTTAGTTTACATTATCAGTGAATTTAAATAAGTCTATCTTAAGCCGTTATCTAGATGGTCAGGAATAAAGTAAAGAAACCTTCTAGATCTGTTTGATATTCTTATAACATTTTTTTATTCTTATAATTTTCCCAGTTAAACTTTTTAATAAATATACATGTAAACTCAAACGCTTGAGGCGACAATTTAAACTTTGCTGGACAGCGTTCAGTATATGAACCCAGCATGTTAAAGCCCAGTTCTCTTTTGGTCTCCAATTCCTAGGACCAAATTGGACTACAAGAATTGATGCATGATTAATGAGGATTTATGAGTTATGCACTTTTAATTATTAATGACTAAGTACAATCATATACATAACGCTCAGATATAAAATCGAAATTCATTTTGTTGTCGATTGCAAAACCGCATGAAATAGATAACGTTAAAAGTATATTCCTTGTACGAACGTGCCCTTTAGAATCCATGCTTTCATCATTCTGTAGGAAAATAAGAAACAGTATATGCTTGCGATTTACAGGTTATTGCTATAAATTTCTTGCGTTTTGCAATAATGTGGAGTATGTTGAAGAATAATAACACATAATATTATAAATTTTTCACAAATTAAAATGCATAAAATGGGAACTTGACTAACTTAAAATTGATTTACAAACGTTTTCTTCAACTCAAACACTAGCAGTACATGTCAAACCACAAATTCGATCTTAAGAGATGGCCACATTCATAATGCCTATTTATGGAATGCGTGTTTTGCACCATTGGCCCTCGAAGCACAAAAACGAAACTAGCAAGTTTTAAGCAGTTTCAAAATGGAGATTTGGGAGATATTATGAGAGCCCACAATTTCAAATTCAAACACATGTATCACGGATCAACCAAAATAGATGCTCTGTGCCGATTTAAAACCCCACAAATTTATAGTTTAATCCTCGACTCACAAGTGAAACCATTAGGATTAGTTGATAACATATTAAATAAATAAAAAAGTCGAATGTTTCAATACTCGCCATTGAGAAAAAGCAGTAATGTAGTAAAATGACTTCTTTGATATTAGATACCTAAATGCTGAGAAATACATATATTAAAATGGGCCAACACAAGAATCTCACAGATTATAACAATTAGAATTTTCTACTTTGGACACAAAATTCAATTTATTCTCGTAAGATAAGAAACGCAGTGAATTTCAAGCTTCTCAATCATTTATACAATAACTGTGTTTCCCATTTCCCATTTATACAATAACTGTGTTCATTACAAAATCATACTCAACCTAATCTGACTTTGCAAATACAAGTAGTGGAACTCCTGGAGAAGATAGTTTCTCTGTATAACAACAAACCCAACTACACATCATAATTGGACATTGCATGTCCCAATAACGAATATACAAAAAAGCTACAATAACACCTATATTATTATTTACCCATACTTCTTCAAATTCTACTTATCTCCATGCTACATAAGCAGCATGCTAATCCTCAGATTCACCAGAGTGTAGCCATGATGAGTAATCATCATGTCTATTATTCATAACAAAATCTGATTCACTAGGGGGAACAACCCTTTTCCGCATCAGACTCTCAATCAACGGGTATTCTCTTTTCCTGCCACCTCTTGGCCTCGAATGAAATTGCTCATCAGACTCTTCAAAATCTCCCTAAAAATTAAATTTACAACATGAGAGAAGATAAGACATGCTGCCATTAAGCATATGTAAAAGAAAGGGTAAAAAGGTGACAGGTACAGGAATAGCCAAACCAAGAAAAACTTACTGGGGTATAGACATGGCACCCAGATTTCTCGTGGTGGTCCCTCACATGTTTGAATGCGAATTTCATTTGACAACCAGGAAGACTGCAGGTAAATGGCTTAAGATCCAAATGCACAGCTTTGATGTGCTGATTAAGATTTGATTTCTGCACAGGAGTACGTCACATTCTATTAATGGGCCCAGAACAGGCAATACAAATTGACAAATGTCAAAATTACATAAAGATGGCTTAACATTCATTAATTACTGTTTTACACAATATAATAACAGCTGCTAGCTAAAAATACACGTTCAGACAGGCTTCATATGGAAAGGGGCTTACAGTTGAAAATGTTAGCAAGCATCCCTCATAACTGCATGCAATTGGTTGCGAAGAAACCTCTGCTTCGTGCATACGAATGTGACGCTTCATGTTCTTCTTTAGTTGCTTTGTGCCACACTTATCACAATCAACGTATTGATGGCAAGACCGAATATGCTCCTTCAGGCAGTGCTCATTACTGAAATATTTCATACAACCCGGCTCAGAGCAGAGTGTCTCAACTGTATCCAACTTAACTGCACTCGCAAACAAATTCACCAAGGTCAAAAGGTGGCAGCTGGTACATATTTCAGGAATTTGTTTTATGATAATTCCATCAAACGTAATTCATGATAAACTAATAAACAATTTACAAAATAATACACAATTTACCATGAGAGTCTTCGTGTTTACGCAATTTGGATGCATACTTGAACACCTTTCCACATCCAGGTTCCATACATGCATATTCCTTGGGGCACTCAACAATAGGTGGACTAGAGTCATCATGGAACTCTTTTGTGTGACGCGTCATATTTCCCTGAAATGCAAATCTACTCTTACAGTCCTGAACAGGACATTCAAATAATTTCCCTTGATGTTGAAGCAGATGTCTGTTCAAGTGGTCCTTCCTTCTATAGCTAGAATAGCAGTCATCCACTGGACATGTAAAGGGTCTCTGCAGTAGAATGTTTAACCATCAGAAACGAACTTGCCAATTTCCTCAAATGTGTATGATAAAGCTCTATTCACCACTAGAAAACCTAGAACAAGTCCTCAAACCTCAAAGAATGACGAGCGTGAAAGAGGCTCACTTGAAGGAGCTTCCCAGGCGGTCACCCACCTGGTACTAATCCAATCAAGTAAATTCCAGCCTCTCGCATTTTGGAGTTCTTTTGTATGGGATCCAATGCTTCACACCCGATGATAATCAACATAGTTTATTTCACAACCTACTTCAATCTGCAAGACGGTACATTTCAATACACAAATAACCACAAATAAGAAATATAACAAGGAAATAATGGACAAAAAGAGAAGCAAGACTTTGTCCAGAAATTACATGAATTAAACGTCAAAACCTCATCACCATATAATCAGTACTTATTACGGCACATCCACTGATAGAAAAAAACACATTACGATTCTGCATTCCAGGTCATACAATACACATACTGCTCGACATTCCGTGACGATTAATTAAAAACGATATGGTGACCGAGATCACTAACATATCTACTTCCTCAGCAAAACATTAAAATCTTAATTCATGGACTACATTCAAACTCTAATGCGATTCAAACATACTACGCGTCGATCAAGCCCTCAGAAGATTCTCCTAGCTTTCTATTATCAGCAAATAATCGAGAACATATCTAACAGCAAAATCCACACTAAAACAACAATAAGCAACCGAATTGGAATACTGACCTCGAGAGAATGGCTCTGCATATGCTGTTTCAGATGAGCAGGCTTGCGAAAACTCGCACCGCAACTTCCACAGGTGTTCGACTTCTCCCCCTCGCTATTCTCTTCAGTTTTCTCCTTCTCCTTCAATTCATCCTGCAATTCACACACAAATCAGTCCGATTTTTGCACACAAAAGCTGCAGAAGAGCGCACATCAAGCTGTTCCTGTCGATGAAATTAATACTTTAAATTCGTCAATCAAATCAACTGTGCGAGAAGATGTGTCAGACCTGGTGGTGAGAGAGGATGTGAGATGAAATAAGAGACTTCTTTGAGCGGCAAATCCCACAGTACTCGCAGTAGTATCGCCTAATGTCTCTTGAAATAGACACTCCAGTTTTCTCTTCTTCGTTCACCATTTTTGTGTATTACGTGTGTGTGTGTTGAAGAAGATGGAATGGAGGCGTACAAAACCCTAGATCTCAACGGCGTCGTATATAATAATAAAATATGGATTAGTTAACAGTTTATTTATTTATTTATTTACGAGGTAATAGCAGAAACTACCACTGTGTTATTTTTAATCGGCAAATAACCCCTTTTGTTATTTTTTTATTTGCAAAGAACCCTTGTAGAATTTAAAAAATTATTAAAAATCTCTCTATTATATTTATAAATTTGCACGTACTGAAATTGATAAAACAAAATTTGTTTTTATTGCACTTATTTTATGCAAAAGAATCATTGTTGCTTAAATTGAACTATAAATGTACATATTTTTTTTTTATCAATTTTCTTGAAAATAACATTAATTTCTCGATTTGTAGGTATAAAAATTCAGTATCGATTATTTTTGTTATGTTTTTTAAATAAATATTAAAAAAATTGAAATAAATTATACGAGTCTACAATATTTTTTGGAATAACTATGCTTTTGAAATAAAGTTTTTTTAATGAATAACTAATGTTACTTATTCGTAAAAAATATGATGGCATAATTTTTTTTTGTTGTTGCTAATTTGCAAATCTCAAAGGGTATTTTTTGCTAATTAAAATATTACATGGGGTTATTTGCCAATTAAGAATAACATAGGGGCGGTTTTTGCTATTATCCATTTATTTACTACGTAAAATATGAAAGAACAAAACCATTTAGGAAAATTTTGTTTTAAAACAAAAGACAGAATATAGTTCATATTAAAATTCCTCTATTCCCCTCATGCGATAAATGTTTTTATCACAGCATTAACAAATAGTATAGCAAGTATATTGGTTACTTTCCCCATTTCCCTTGAAAAAAATGGTGATATCATATAATAATCAACTTACAGTTTAAGGATTCTAATATTAATAGTACAGGTCGCTAAAGTATGTTCAAGATCTTCCTGCACCATCACAATTAATATTTACCAACTGAAGCATGCAGCCTTTTAGTATTATTTCCGCACATACATTTAAGCCTACAAATTTGTTGAATATTGGAATAATATTTCATGCATGCAATACATTACATACATCATAAGAGAATATCCCTACAGAAAGAACACTATACATCATAAAAGAAAACGCTGAAACATCATATATGCAACATTCAATTTTCATTGTGAATGGAAAATTGGAAACCACAACATCGGTGTACATAATTAACTGTTTGAAGGAATGTCGAGTTGGGAAGCTATTGTACTTGGTCACTCTCATAGCAATCGTTCTATACGGCTATGGAGGACTTTACTGGAAATCTACAATTCGCGGTATATTGGTGCTCATAATGCACTTGTTAATTTGCTGCTTATCCAGTGTTGGTGACGAGGAAAACACCCGAAATTTGCGCGTATAGAAGATTTAGTATGCACATATTACGATTTTTTTTTTCCTCTCAAAAATGTTGGCTGCATGCTATGCACTCTCCTTAAAATTGTTTTGCAGCTGTAATCAAAACTAGACCAGTTCTTCAATTATGTTTAAGAAACACACTTGAATACTTTTTATATCTGAGGATGTTTGACCTTTATTGTTTAAGCAAAAATGCAGCAAGTAGTTTTCTTGTTAATCATTTCTTGCAACTTTGTTCTTTTGACTAATTTTATTATGTGGCCCAGCGTTGACATTCTCATAGTCTTGCCTCTTCCCTAAAGAACCCCTGATGCAAATGAAAGAGTGTTTCATTAAGTTTTTTCTCTTCTTCTTGTTGTCTTTAGATTGATTAGGTGGCATTTGAATTTGAAAAGTCTGCTGTGGAATTTCATAAGCTGATACTGATTACATATAATGCTAGAAACAGGCGACAAACTTGTGCTGCTGAAGGATCATGACTCAGACAATAGAAGACTTTTAGGCTCAATAAACAAAAGCATATACTTCATCAGGTGGTTAGTTGTTTAGTCTCTTATTTCAGCCATCTAAGAGATCACATCTGAGTCTCATTGAGAACTTCCATACTAAAACTCCATTTTCAAATTGACATTCGCTCTTTGCGTGTAAATTGCTCTGTTATGTTAAGTCCAATATATTGATCTTCTGTTTGCTCTTCATACCTGTCTAAGATTTCTGTTTTGGTTGTCGAGCTGGTGATTTCTCATTTTCCCTTTCCGCGTGTCATAAAAAACTAATAAATCTAAACTCTTAGCTTTCTTCTCTTTCGTTCTTCTCAGCCTTTTTTCAGTTAAAAGTTCAGAAATTCGTCTTTTCTTTGCTATAAGCTTTTGTTGGCAACTTCAAAAGCAAACAAACAACAGGGAAAGAAAACCAAAAAGAAAAGGAATAGAAGCATCTAAAGTTTAGAAAAAGTAAATGGCATCAGTTTTACCACTTCTAGGAGGGATCCTTAACGCCGCAGCGAAAATTGGAGAGTATGTGGTGCCCCCCATCAAGCGTCAAGTCAATTACATGTGTTGCTATAACAACAACATTAAGGATCTGGAAGATGAAGTAGGAAAGCTGGATGACATTAAGTATGAAGTTACAACGGTTGTTGATGCTGCAAAAAGGAACTTGCAAATTATTGCCCCCCGTGTCAAAAAATGGCTATTAGAAGTGGAAAAAATCAGAGAAAAGAAAAATGCCCTCAGCGAAGACGCATCCAGAATCCCACAGGGTTGCATATATGGAATGTGTCCAAATTTGAAGTTACGTTACAGGCTAAGCAGGAGAGCCAAAAAGATGACAGAAAAATCTATTCAACTGCGAGATGAAGGAAAATTTGAAAGGGTATCTTATCCGCCACCTCCTATGAAGAGGGTCCAGTATCCTGCTCCTACACTGCGGATGGACCCCCCAGCTCATCAGATTGAACGCGAAACGATTGAGTTGGATGGCAGGTCTAGTATCCGTGAGTTCTTTGAGGAAAGAATTGTGGCCGCTTCACAAGGAAACGACGCTTCTAAGGTGGACATGAATACCTCACCTATAGCGCCATTTGAATCAGACAACAGGTTCAGAACAAGAAAGTTTATGGAGGAAAGAATTGTCGACGCTTTACAAGATCCTAACGTCAGTTTGATCGGGTTGTGTGGCCTAGGAGGAGTTGGAAAGACAACAATGGTAGCGAGGATTGAAGAAATAGTAAAAGGAAGAAAAATGTTTGATGAGGTAGTCACGGTTGTTGTCACTCAACAGCAAGATTCCAGTAAGATTCAAAACTCGATTGCTGAGATGTTAGGCCTCAAATTAGATGTTGATGATCTTCGACTCAGAGCAATACGGATACATAACAGAATAATGAATGAGAAATGTATTCTTGTAATACTTGATGATATTTGGGAGAGGCTAGGCCTGACGGAGATAGGAATTCCGACTGGAATAGTCGATTGTCCCTGCAAAATTTTGTTGACATCTCGAGCTCGAGATGTCTGTATTCAAATGGGGGCTCAAAAGATTTTATCACTTGAAGTTTTATCTGGTGATGAAGCATGGATTCTTTTCTCTGAGGAAGCCGGCATATCCAATGACTTTTCTCATCTTTATGCAATTGGTAAGGAGGTGGCATATGAATGCAAAGGCTTGCCAATCGCTCTGTTATCTGTTGCCAGGGCGCTTAAAGGTCGAGGCAAGCCTTCCTGGGAAGACGCTCTTGTACAGTTAAAGAGGTCCATCCCTACAAATATTGTAGGAGTTCAAACAAACGTGTATAGACCATTGGAGCTGAGTTACTCTCACTTGGAAGGTAATGAAGCCAAGAGTCTCTTTATACTTTGTTCTTTGTTTGATATTTGCATTGAAGACCTGGTGAGGTATGGAATAGGGATGAGCATCTTTAACGGCATCCTAACTTTTAGAGAGGGCAGAAACAGAGTACATGCATTGATTGACATACTAAAAGACCGCTTCTTACTAGCGGATGGACATAAAGAAGGTTATGTCAAAATGCATAATGTTGCTCGTGATGTTGCTATTTCTGTTAGATCCAAGGATGAGAACGTGTCTATGATAACTGGCACCGAGGGATGGTGGTCGTTGAAAAACTCCTATGAGCACTGCACTCACGCTTGTCTACTCTCATCAATAAGCACCAGGGTTCCTACATGGGTGAATTGCCCAAACCTGATTTTCTTATTATGGGACTGCAATAACCAGAAGCTTACAGACATAGAACATACATTTAACAAGTTAACAACACTCCATGTTCTTGACATTCGTTGTGTGGTTTCTCTAGAAATTCCATCTTCATTACAACAGCTTACAAATCTTCGAGTGCTACGTTTCTATAATTGTAAATTGCAAAACATATCTATGATTGGATACTTGGTGAATCTAGAAATCCTGAGTTTTCAAGGTTCTGATATCAATAGATTGCCCATGGAACTAGGAAAACTAGGCAAGCTTAGGTTATTAGATCTGACAGAATGTGAGAATCTCCTAGAAACTCCATCCAATGTGATTGCGAGATTGGTTAAATTAGAAGAATTATACCTGCCAAAGAGTTTTAAAGTATGTGATATTGAAAAGCTTGAGCATTTGCATCATCTGACCACTTTAAGAATTGTAATAGGGGGCGGGCCTATGTATGTCTCTCGAGAAATGCATGTTTTCTCGAAACTAGAAGAGTATGATATATCCATTGGTGATATCCCTCCAGAGCTGACAAGATATTGTAACATCTCCAACAGAGATAAGCGTTCTTTCCAGAAAGGCATGGGTCTCGTCCTTCCTATACGAACTCCTTTAGGAGAATGGATCATTACATTACTGGAGAATGCTGAAGATTTAAGGTTGGCTGGACATGGTTTGTCAAGTATAATGCTCAAACCGAGCTTGAAAAGTCAGTACTTGAGGCAACTAGCTCTTATGGACTGCCCAATGGAACATCTTGCAACTACAACTAACGATGCTCCACCAAAAAACTTTCAGATTCTCCCAGTGTTGCAGTCTTTGTTTCTGTACCGGCTTCTTAACATGAAAGAAATATGCCATGGGGAACTGCCTGAAAGATCCTTTGGAGAACTGAGATATCTCCATCTTCGAGACTTGCCTACACTAAAGCATTTCTGTTCTGGTTCAATGCGAAATGTTTCCTTGTGCAACCTCAGATTCATATACATATATTCTTGTCCCGATTTAGCATCTTTATTTTGTATGTCAGTGGCTGGAAGCTTATTGCATCTCGAAGAGCTAGAAGTTGGTGATTGTCAAGAAATGAAGCTGGTTTTTTCTAATGATGGAGAAGATGATAGGATAGGAACTAGTTATATTGAGTTTCCAAAATTGAATAAGTTGGTGCTAAAATGTCTCCATCGAGCCACTAGCTTCGTCACAGTAAACAAAATTTCATTCCCTCAATTGATGCAGCTGAAAATACAGGCGTTGCCTCAGTTCAAAGGTTTTTGTTCTACAAAAAGCAACCTCGAGCAAATCCTGTTTAATGAAAAGGTATTGTCTTCTTCGTTATCATTTTAGCACTAAGGAATTTAAGTTGCTGTCCTCCTATCACTGGTTCCCATTTTCACTTAAGAGCACAAGCACGGTGTGCGTAATGTTTTTACTCCAAAATCAAATGCAGGTAGTCTGTCCTAGAATAACGAGATTGGCCCTAGAATCCCTGAACAAAGTGTCGAATCTATTCTCCCATCAACAGTCAGGGTTTCTCCAGAATCTTCTATTCCTGGAAGTGGACGCATGCCAAACCTTGACAACGATGTTTTCTCCTTCCGTAGCGCGTGCACTTGTAAAACTCAAAGAACTAAGGATACGGAATTGCAGGATGTTAGTGGACGTGTTAGGAAAAGAAAATGGGGCATGCATGAAATCAAGCACAAATGCATCTTGCTGCAGCCAAACTCCAGCTTTATTCAGTGAACTTGAATTCTTGGAAGTGTATGCTTGTCCCAAACTGCAAAGTTTACTCCCATTTTCTGTAGCACAAGGGCTTGTGAAACTTAAAGAACTGCGTGTGATCAGTTGTAACGCTCTTGTGGAAGTGCTTGGAAAAGATGAACAGGAGCAGATGAATATCAACATAATCCCATTTCCTCAATTGAGGACTTTGCAGCTTTCTAGTTTACCAAGTGTCAAAAGTTTCTGCAACACAAACTGTGATTTCGAAATACCATCACTACGTAATGTGAAGATTGATAAAAATAGCCCATTGACGGAGACACTCATGAAGGTCGCCAAAAATGCAGAACAAATGATACGACAAGCGGCAGGACAGGTACGTCTCCTACCTAGAATATAGGCTTCGAAGACATGAAAAGGTCAATATTTCTCATTACTTCAGGCGGTTTATTACCACCTGAAAAGCAGACAACAGAAAAGTAGGGGTTTATCGAATACGTTGTTTCATATTTGCGTCAAGAGTGTCATATTTTACCTTTTCTAGATAACTTAATCATTGATTTCTACAACACAGTAAAGACACTCATTTCATGTTATTTTCACAATGTCATAAATGGCGTAGAGACCCATTATAGTTGAACTATGACTACCTACAACACATAATTTTGGTATTCCATAATGACACTCTCCAAGTGAAACAAATTTCAGATTGAAACTTATTGTTCTCTTCTGGTTTTCAGAATAGCTCCAGCGCAGCCACAGCATATGCGTCTTGCCAGGTAAAAAGATACATTTTATTCATCGATGTTAGTTATTTTCTTGAGAGTTATTCTATCATTTGTTTGAATTTAGTCCGCCAAAACCATATTAATTTTGGCGAAGTTTGGAAAATTTTCTCCTAAACAATTTTTATGTAGAATAATGACCTTAAATCTCACTGTTTTTTTTGCATATTTTGGTGTTGCACTTTTTAAATGATATGATAAAACCGTAGATGCATAGTTTCCTTTTATTTCCAAGAAAACAGCAACATGATGCTCATTATACTCCTTTTCTCCGTTATGGCGATGATGGAGGCTTCTCTATATCAAACTTCTCTGGACTTTTTCCAAATGGAATTTAAAAGAAAAAAAGAAACTGATAGGGAAGACTTCTTAAATTTTTATGGCTTCATAAATTTATCTACAGTTAAGTTACACTCTTCCTATATTTTTATGTATAAGACTGATATATTTGCTCAATTTTACTATGAATCTACATATTTTAAATAAGCATGTATTTGCTTGCAGTCTCACATATGCCAGCACGAAGAAGAAATGTGAGGATGGTGGTGGCATTGTGCACAAAGAAGAAAAATAAGATTTCAATGTCAAAACTGACGCAAGGCGTGAGAAGAGTGTATATACAAAGTGTTGTTCTCCATTGTTGGGCATCCCATGTATATGTGGAAGCTTTTTGCTAACTTGCTGAATCCCACTCTGTAATTGTGTCGATACATTGCCAGTTGCGTCTCTATATTTCGTCAAGAACAAACTAGTTATTTGACCATTTATCAACAATCAAAGAGTTTGCATGATCAGCAATATTATATAGTGAATTTAGAGGTCTTACATGGAATAAGTATAGAGATGCAACTTTATATAGGTCAGAAACTGAGAACTCAATGATATCTATACTATTGAAATTGCTTATTAGGATATTTTCAGATACGTTAACTGTAATTACAGAACTTCTTTAAGAAAAATAAGACAAGCTCACCCTTTTAAGTTGGTGCACTATTACTTTGACACTCATTTTTCATTTTTTGTATATAATTGTTTATTTTACAATCGTTTGCTTTAAGGTTGATACATAAAGAAACATGAAATATACTGTAATGAAAGACCACATCCTTAAAAAAGAGAGAAAAGAAAAAAGAAACTTATTAACTATATTATTACAATCCAAAAAAAAAGAGCCAAAGAGTTAACTGTAAAAGGTCCGAGAAAAGACTTATTCAAACAGAAAGATGGCTCTACTGCTCTTCACCAGTTCTCTCTCGCTTTCATCTTCAACTTCTGCAGCTAATGCTCACCCATGTAAGTGTATAAATGCTTTATGGCGTTTCTTAATTAGTACCACAACACAAAATGCTTATCTATCTCTTGCAGTATTTTGCAGTTGGGCACTAATGGCTCTCGCACACAGTTATGCAGTTAATTGTCTCTGTTGTTTTTTACAAGAAAAAACGAATCTTTTCGTGTAAGAATGACAATTTCATATTGGTAATTTTTTTCCTTGAACAGCTTAAAATGTCTTTTATTTCTTGCATCTTTTAAGTACTTCTGCACACATACCGTCATCAATCGATTTCTTATGAAAATCTTGAGAAGACGTAGGAGTCGTCCTGTGCTCTTATTTGTAGGATATAGTGAAAGAAATGAGAAAGTTTTGAGATTTAGTACCAAATTTGATTCAGTTTACCAGGCCATGGATTCAGGAACTTGTTGGTAAATATTATTAGATATGTGTGCGGCCGATGCAGATTGAAGATATGTCATTTTAAACCCATGATCTTCATTTGTAAAGTATGTTATTAGTATTACCATAAGCATGTGAGTGGTGAAGCTGTAAATGTTTCTGAATTTTATCGCAAATATTACTCTGTTCCTAGTCTTCAGGTTGTGCAGCAACTCCATTTCTCTGCATCCAAGATCCTATACTGGATGCAGGATTGGAGCTCGGTCTGTTCTTAAAGGTAGAGGAGCATTGATTATTCGGGCATCTTCTGATGCGGAAGGAGCAGGATCCAGTGCACCTGAGCCTCCTACACCACCCACAGTCAGCAACGTGGAAAGTGTACCAGTTGAGAATCTCCCATAGGAATCCAAGCTTCAGCTTCAGCTTGAGCAGAAGATGAGAATGAAAATGGCAAAGAAGATTAGGCTAAGGAGAAAGAGGCTTGTGAGGAAAAGCCATTTGAGGAAAAAGGGACGATGGCCACCTTCAAAACTGAAGAAGAACAAGAATGTTTGAAGTTTACCTCTATATATCTTGCAGGATTACTTTCATTATTTGTGTTATCGTGGTTCATTTCTTGTGTAATTGTTGTATAGTTGGGATCTGCAGATGTTTTATCCATTAGCTATCTTGAAGGTGATTGTGAATGAGATAGATATGCGGCTGTCTGTTCTATTGTATAAATTCATTCTTTAAGGTGTTGTAATGCCAAAATTTCTGGCAAACTTAAAGTGATAATATGCTTTTTACTCTATACTTCTACAACACTTCTTCTCAATACATCATAATCAAGCTACAGATTGCGATCCAATACACAATACTTGGTACATCTAGGAAAGACAATACAAGGTTACCCCCCTACACTAACTGTGCAAAATAGTTGACTTCTGCTGTACAATTAGGTGGCAGATTAGCAAGAAACTAAGTCCTATGTTTCTTTGTCATTTTCCGCTTCTATGAGAATAATTCAGGAATGATCTCGACTAGTATTAGTTGGGGCTGATCAGACCAAAGTGTCACCCCTGAGAATGTTGAATTTGCAAAGAGGGCAGGTTGCGTTGATGCGAAGCCATTTAGATATGCATTCATGGTGGAAATGGTGGTTGCAGGGTAATGTACACAACTCTGTTCCATCCACATATTTGTAAAGGCATATGCAGCATTCCTACATGGTAAAAGTTGCCTTACATGAAGATACAATACTAATTATGCAAAGTAGATAAAGTATACATATTACATAGCTTAAACTGACAAAAGCTGTAGCGGATAGAAGAGGATACAGGTAATGGAGGCTGGGAAATGGAATACATATAAAATAGCTTGTAGAAGATGAGGAGAGAGATGATGGATACTTACAGAATCCTCAGGCTGAAGAACAAGCTCAGCTGTGCAAATGAAGTTGCTCGACTGTGCTGTAAAATTAACGTCTTCTTTTTTGTCAATTTCAAATGTTCCTACAGCATTTTGCCGACGATATAAGTACTTTGGAAGAGACTTGATATCATTTTCAGAGGCTCCCTCTCCGGCAGTCATTACATAGGCCACTGTTGCTAGCATTGGGAAGCAGCAGAACAGCACAAAGAAAATAATGCATGCCATTGCCATGCAAAAGATGATGAAAAACACGTCTAAGGCCAAAAATACCACTGATAACCTGCAAAAAGGAAAATCTGGTACTAAGCTAAAAATATTATAGAACTTGACAAACTGAGCACTTCCAGGAAGTATTTTGATGGGAATCACAATGGCTTGTGCGTGCATGCCCACCTCCCACAAACCCGGGGGGGGGGGGGGGGAAGGGGGGATGTCCAGAGTAGGAACTTTGTGGGAATAGCTCCCACAAACCATCATTTTTATCCCAATGATAACTAGCACGGAACTTTCAGAATAAATCTGAACAGATAAAACAATATGATGATTAAAGCACACATAATATCAATCAAAGAAGTCATGATGTATCGTAACTTATGCTGAAGTCCTGCTTAGTAGTGAAAAGGTAGGGTTGTCGGAAAGAAGACCAAAGATAGGAGAAAACAATGGACTCAAGTAGTTGTAATACACCACCACCCGCAATTATTTATTTGATACTTCAATTATCTTGATTTTCTTGATATGGAAAATCATAGTTAGAATGCTTTGCACAGAACATACCAGTAAAGGCGTGGAGAATCTTGCAGAAGCATCTGGCCTCCCATTGCCGTCCAATAAAATCCAAAAACCCACCAGATTGATGAAACAATAGTGTTGATGGATTCTAACTTCTTGGTGATGCTGGAAATCATAAGGAGAAAGATAATTAAGTATATTCAATTGGTTAACTGTTTCACAATCTAGATTGTGTAATGAACCAACAAAACATGCTTTTATTAGCTAGTAACTGCACAATATTCAAATCCAAAAAGTAGAAGCTCTAATGTGAGGGTCAACAAAGGATTGTCATCATCCACCCACCAACTGCTATCTCTGTACTAAATCACATACGCATAAACCTTTTAAGTAATAGACTTCCACAAAATTCATCAATGAAATTAGCTCCATCAATTTCACCAGGTAACGTTTCTTACTTTATTAATGAGCCTGAACATCGGAAGCAATTCTCAGGAAATTTGGCTAGCTTACCTCTACCTTAACTAGTTTGGTGATATGACCTTCTCATACTCAATTTTTTCTCACTTCATAGCTTCTCAGAAAAACATACACATCTTGAACTTCAATTGCCATTTTACAAGAATAGTTTTATCAGACTACTCCAAATCCTGTTTCGAAGCACAACTTTTAAAGATAACCTTCGTATTCGTAATCACCTACAGTACATTCGCGAAAAGCACCTACTCGAAACAAGAACATACAAGGACAAAGTCCCAACTTTGGCTATAGTTATAGCACCACCTAGTTTACATACAAGCACCACAACATAAAGTTTGTTAGAGGTTTCTCCTATTTCAAGTTTCTTTATCTGCAAACTACATGAATTAAATACTATGAGACTCCAAATTTCACAAAAAAAGTTACAGCAATAACTTAAATCACCTTCAATACAACAACTCAGCAAAGAAACTATATTCTATTTTCGAAAAACCACAAAAATCCAAGACCAATTAAGCAAAAAGTTACCTATTGTGACATGTAAAAGAAAAGCAGAACGCCCCTTGAAATCGAAAAACTCGAACACCACCACCACCATCATCAAGACTGTGCCTTTGATAATCAAGCCACACAAATCCCACATGCAGAAAACACTGCAGAGCATATCCAAATATCCATAGCCTCAAAGGGGTACATGGCCTCTCTTCAACAGAGGTCAACAGCACAAATACAGACACAAAAACAAATGACATGTTCCACATCATATCAAGAAACATAAAGGGCTTAAAGTAGCCACAGTCGTCACTGTAGCTCTGAGGTTCATCATCATCATCTTGTATGAAGATCCTGTGGTGAGTGCCATGAGAGCTTCTGGTGGTGGACCCCACATCGCCGCCACCAAGTAAAGGGCGCCGATATTCATGGTTCATTGTCAGAGGAAATAAAAAGAAACAAAGACTGCTTTTTTATGTGAGCTTTTGTTGTAGTTGTTTTTATTGAGAAGAGAAGTGGAAATTGGAGTTTGGTGGTGGGGCCCATTTATTATTCATTTATTTGTTTGTGAGAAACTGAAACATTATTGAGTGAGGGGGGGGGGGGGGGGGGGGGGTAAGGGGCGTGGGGTAGGGGGGGGTTATGGAACTTGTTTTTCATAGTCACACAATAGCAACTTGTTTTGACTCAAAAAAAGACAATTAAGTTAAGAGTTAAGACAACCTAAATCCTCGTACACATAATACAGTCCGTCCGTTTCAACAATACATTAACTTGCGCAACACTTTCATGACATCTTTGTCTTTATGCCACGTATGTGTTTAGTACTTGAGCAAATTATGTTGCTCGACTTAGTTCCTAAGAAAACGATTTTTAGTTATAGATCTAATGACATTTTAGCTCAAGTGTTATATTTAATAAGTGCGATATTTCCTCAACGAAAAATAAATAGGCAATTTACATCACGTTTTATGTTAAATAGGGTACAATATCATCTAATGATTAAAAAAAAGGCAACGTGCCCTCATGCAACTTTTAGATAGTTGCATACCACCTCAACATTTGCATATAAGAGAGGGCGTTTTAGTAATGTATTAAAATGCACACACAGGTAACTTGTCTATTTAACATGAGGTAATTTACTTAATTATTTTTTAACTGAGGTAAGTGCCTATTTTAACATAATACGCATGGAGTAATTTGTCTACTTCTTTTACATGGAGTAATATCTATAGCATATAACACAGGGCGTGTTGTGCCAAAAACGCATGATAAAATGTGAAATGTAAAAGAACCCATTTGTGGACCCCAAAAGTTTTATAAAAGGAGGAATTCTTAGAAAATGAAACTTCAATTAAAAAAAAGAAAAAGAAGACTACTATTCTTTTTCTTTATTGTGAAATTTTTGGATTTGGTTTCTTCCATATCCTGGTTTCATGAAACCATTAGGTAATTAACTTTAAGACTCAGTTTGGTCTCCCGAAAAATGGGGAGAAGGAAAATAATGGCAAATAGATTTTTTTAGGAAATGTTTTTTGGAAAATAAAATTTTCTTTCCATGTGTTTGGCATCATCAAATATTTTCTAGAAAAACGTTTAGACTAAATGATATTGTGTAATTAGATTTTAATTTTTTTATTTCTTTTTAAAAACTTAAATCATGCGGTGATAGGACATGTTAAAGGACATCCATTAAATTATTAATGTGTTGTTTTGAATATTTTTTTTCTTCGTAAATTCTCTACACCATTGAAATAATTGAATTTATAAAATACATTGCTAATTTTGTTAAACTCTTTTAAACCAATACATGGATGCAAGAATACATAATACATGGTAGGATAAGAGGAAAAATAATTATCTTATAATGCAACAAAAATACAAACAAACGTTACACATATATACGTGTGTGTGTGTGTGTATGCCTATGTGTAATATCTAATTTTTGAATAAGAGCCTTCTATTTTATGTTGGTGAAAGTATAAATCTAAGAAATTTGTCCACATATTATGTAAGAGAAACAAAAATTAAAACTTAAAAATATCTTGATGCTATTTTTTCGGATATAATTTGAAGATAGGATAAGAAAAAAATTCATAATCTTCTTTAGTTTTTTTAGGCAAGAAAATGTTTTCCTATCTTTTCTTTTCCTAGAAATTCTTGTATTACCAAACATGAGTTTTTTTCTTTTCCCTCATTCTCTGTAACTAAACTGAGCCTAAGCGACAATTTGTGAGTAGGTAGTGGGGAGATTTGAAAAAAGTGGAGATTTATCTAAGATTACATGCTGAAAGGGGTGATTTGCCGATTTTAGTGATATCATTAGGCAGTTAGTTCAAAAGCAAACATTATACCAGAAGAGAAAACAATTGAAGAAAGGGAATAAGAGGCCTATGTAAGATCAAAGTGGTAAAAGCACCACCGCACAATTATAAAGTCATTCGTCCACAAATTGTAGATTAAGGATAAGAGCCTAATATGATGCAATTAATTTTATAAATAAGCACTTAGCTTGAAAGTTAAAAAAAACCATAGCATTTTGTCTCCAATTTCATAGATGAATTTTGTGGAGAAATATTTTTTAACTGTATCTGGCAAATAAAAAATAAAAAATTATCATTACTTATATCGCGAATATATTTTGGAACATGAATAATTATCATGTAGGTTCTATTCTATATAGTAACTCTTCTTAACATTTAGATACTAATTTATTAAAATTGCAATTCATTTTCTATTGCGATGCTTACGTAAGTAATTACTTTTATGAAAAAGTTTGCAGATACTTTTTACACGTCGTACGTCTCATTGTTGCTATAGGAAAATTAATATAATTAATTAATCAGATTAATTTTTCATATTACGTCTCATTTAATTTAGTATGTATCCCACAGGAAGTGAGCACTTTATCCCATAGGCTTAGCAACATTCTAGTTTCATGAGTAGTAACAAGAGTTCTTTTATCATGTTCAAATCATAATCTCTAGTAATGAGACCATGTTCTTGTACTGCATTTTGCAGGCTTACAAGGTGCATCATTTTTTCGACAGAAATAAATTTGAGTAAAAGTGGCATTCAGCATAGAATCACAAGCTAAAATTGTCACAGCAGTTAAATAGCCATCTTAACTTATATAAACAGATTATCCCACATGATCATATGTATCCTTCCCTGATTGAGTTCGAGTTTATTGACAAATCAAGCGACGTGAAAGAATGCGGCGCAAGTACAATATCCATGTCTTCCCTAGCATCATCCAAAAGACTTTTGACAGGCACCACCTACAGAGACAGAGGCAACGCAATTTCAAGATTTAACGATGAACAAGGAAAGAATCATGATTTCGACAAAAGAAGAAATTTCAGGTTTTAAGGATGAATCTTCTAGCAAACTACTCTCAAGGAGGGTGTTTGCAATGTTCATCAGTTCTAGCATATAAAGGTGTACAATATCACTCAGTTCTGCAAGTTTGTCTACTTGACTACTTGTATTAGAAGAAGAGGGTGAAACACCTACCATGTTTGGGACTTTAAAGGAATTCTCATCCATCGGGTTACCGGAAGTTAAAACTGTCTTTGACGACCCAACTGACTGCAATGATCCCTTGTTTAGTCCATCAATAGATAAATGAAGATTGACACTGTTACCTCCAAAATTCACAACCTGGAAAATACGAATTTTACGGTGAATGTCAAAGCTATATTTAACTGTGTATACCCTGATGTCATTTACTAATTTGTCGTGGAAGCTTACATCATTTTAAAGTACTAATGCAAGAATCAATCTTAGCCTAATGAAGTTTAATGTATAACCTTAAAACAGTGACCGTAATTGGTGCAGGAAATAACGAACCTTTATTCTAAGGTAAGTCGAGTTATCCTGCGTATTTTTGTAAGTAATGGCAGAAGCAAGAAGAGAACTCGAAGGGTTGGCTTGCAGGAAAGATTTGAGAAGAGTTGCGCCATTTGACTCCTTGAAAAAATGCTGCATCCAGTAACTAGGAGTACCATAAGATCGCGAAGAGTCGAAAACAATTGCATCTGGGTTCCACCTGTTACGGAAAGAAAGAAGAGGAAATCCTCTCAGGATACTCAAGAGAGACATCATCAGAAAGAACAATGAAGATACTGAGGTCGAAAAGTTTCATCATACGTTCTGTCATTTGTGTTCACAAATAATGGCGCATAACTCGCCATTTCAACAGCATCACTGGATTGAAAAAATACAAGATAAATATTTATCTCAAGATAAAGTACCATAGCAGAAAAAACTGTACCCCTTTGCATAATATGTTATTGAATAATACCAGTTTTTCTCTACCCCGATAAGAAATCCAGCTTCAGCTAGAGCTGCTAACAGACTGCCAGTGCCAGCATCACCTCCAGTCACGGCATACTCACTCACAAAAGCCTGCACCATCTATTGCATCACAAATAGCACCATTCTTCACTCGATTTATGAATTTAGAAAGTGAACCAAACAAACCTTTGGACCACTTCGTGGTGCTCGATCAAATGCGTTTGCCAACGAAAAGACATTATTTGCGTTCTCATATTTCTAGCAGCATGAATTCATAGGAAGGGAGTAAGTGTGTCATATTATAGAAGCATGAGATATGCAAACAATGCTTGAACAGTGTTTGAGTTTCTCACATGATAGTCGTATAAATCAGCTGGATGATCCAGTGTTCGATAAGAAGCATCACAGTTGGAGATTATTTTGATGTCTGGATATGCACGTTTTATTGCGGAATAGAACTTGAGGTAGTTCCCTGAATCATTAGAGAGAAATGCAGGTTAACTATGGTTTATGCATTGAGCGATGAATTGATGCTGAATATTTTCTCTGAAGCTTCCGAAGCTTAACATACCAACAATTTAAAACATCAAGCGTAATTCGTTTTGTTAATACTGAAAGTACACAATTCATTAGATGACTGGAACAAAAAACAATATATAACATGAATTGTTCATATGTACTTAGAATTGATAAGCAATTTCGAAGGTCATAGGCTAAAGAAAATAAACTAATTATTAAGAGCATTAGCTTCAAAACGATTACTACCGCGGTAATTTTTCATGTCGCATTCCTCATTCCCCACTGCAACGTATCTCAAATCAAAGGGTTCCGGGTGTCCCATTGCTGCTCTAACAGAACCCCATTTTGAATTCGAATCACCTCTGGCAAACTCAAGGCCATCCATAATTTCCTACAATTATGTGAATGAAAAGCCTTTAATCTGTCGCATATGGCAAGACAACTGAAGGTCTGGAAACCAGTGAAGTTTGTAAAGTATGAGGTTTTTAATTCCTCAGGTTTATAAAAAAATGAGATTTTGGACTACAATGACCAGTCAAAATAAGAGAATTGGGAGAAACAATTAATACAAGTGCAAGCAACATAAAATTGGCATCATAACCTGGACAGAGATATTGCAAACTCTTAAACGTTAACTTCTCTAAGTAAATAAAAGAGATGCATTTCTAACTTCAGAACCACATCAAGAATAACTTGGGTAAGAATACCATGTTCAGAAATCTGCTCATAGCCACCCAGAACCCCGAAAAACAAATCGACTCACAGAAGAAAATGATCAAGTTAGACCTCAAATAAGAATTCAAAATAAACCTCGTTGGTGTGTTCAAATGGTGCAGTCAAGAGTATCTGGAATAAGTTAAATGTGTAACTTGTCTAAGAACTGTTCCAGATCAACCAGTCGAGTTACCTGTACGAATGGTGTGATTTCTGAAGTGTCAACTTGGTCAGTGAGGCTGAGTCCTGCAAGTAATTAGACATGACAAAGAAGGAGTAGCTAGTTGAAAACCAAGACAAAAATTAAGCAAAGACAATATGGACAGATGTATGTTAAATGGTACCATTGTTGAACACCCAAACAGGTACTGCACCCAAGTCCTCTGCAAGCTGCGGAAGAAGTGGTAAATATGAAACATGATGAAAATGCATAATTTGAATTCTATCGAACAACAATTTCTATGAGCCTTCAAATACCGCGAAACATAATATTACCAAGAAAAACTCGAAATGGCCAAGTCCATCATCAGTCCAGTAATTCCAAACATCACCGAAATGCCCTGGCCTCTCTTCCCATGGCCCAATAGTTTCTTTCCAGCGAACCGCATTCCTCAGCCATTTACCTTCGACAAAACAACCACCTGAGATGATGGGCAGCAATCTCATTAGGTTTTTGGTTATGTACATAAAAAGGATACCTGAAATAAGCTAAGTGCAAATTACACAGCAATACCTGGAAATCTAATAAATCCTGGTTGCAAAGCTTTCATCATCTCGAAAAGATCATTACGAAAACCATGCCCCTGTTTTCAAGAGAAATGCACCAGAACTCTAATTAGTAATATTGAAAAGTAATTATAGGCTCTTGTCAATATAAATAGTCTACGATCTTAAGATGCTGATGGCAGTTTCCTTTAGTCATATCACCCCGCCAACAAATATTTTCTTGATGTGAGAGCCATAAATGACAAAGGCTAAGCTTTTGCTGAAATCTCCATGCGTAAATCAGACAAACAAAATGCAATCAAGTAACTTTAATGGCTAAGATGTATTAGATAAAACCTTTTCTGGACTGTAAATTTAGGATAACATTATGATCCTTTCAAGAAAAACATGTCGAATAAATACAAAATAAAACTAGCCTCAAGCTACAAGTACCTTGTATGTGTCCGTTGGCATCAAAGATACTTGATCAAACCATATGACGCCTTTCCTTGTTGTAGTCAGTTGGAGTCTTGAGTTTGCATCAGCCCCCTTTGCTTTTAACAGAATCTCCTGCTTACTCCACTTGGAAATATTATCAGCTCTGTAAAGGATATAAATAGCCTCAAAAGTTGCGCAAACAAAACATTATCGTTTTGCATTAGTAACTGGGTTGAATCAACAAAATTTGGATATTTGGAGCCATGATACTCACACAATATCTGCAGTAGCAAGGGTCTGCTTTGCACCAATCAATGACACGGAGACATTAATTGAGTTAAATGAATGAACGTAAAGAACCAATTTATACGTCTTCCCCTGTTCAATATTCTGGAAAAGAAAGCGATTTAGGTTGAGCAGGATTAAGTTCAGCAATATAAGCATGAAGCTTAGGGTCTCTAGTAGAAAAGAATTCAACTGCATGTGCTACATGTATCAGGAACAGAAGCATTATAAGCTTAACAAACATGGAGATCCTTTGAAATAAATAAATAACAAAAAGATAGACAAATATGGCACTCAATGGTTCAATAAAACCTCAATGTCTATAAGCAAAACTTATAGGGTCAGAACTCAGAAGACATTGCTTCTGCAAAGATTTGGTTCTCATCCTCAATTTCATACAAAGGATAGATAATCACATTATATGTAAAGACCAAGTAAGCGAATCTTAATACTCATCCTTTCAAAGAACTCAAATATCCATGAGCAAATCAGTAACATAAATTGCTGTTTGCACAAAGACATTACAAATCAGGGAGCAAAATTTTGTTCCAAATCTTTATAAAATGTGGATATCTAAAGAGTGTAAGTAAGAAAAAGTATTGCCTTTCTCGTAATAGTTGGACGTTACGTAGCTTAGTTAAGTCTATAAAATTTAACTCTTACCATTCCCCAAAAACCAGGGTTATAGATACCAACCCCTCCAGCTGGACATTTATCCTGTTCACAGAGCACTTCCATTCGCAGTGCAATTTTATTTCGACCAAAGCATGATGAACGCTCTGTTGATACAATTAAAGATGACTCGTCTCCTATGACAGACCAAGGATCAATATTTGAAGGTGTGTTAGGACCCCCAGCTTCAAAACCTGCAGGAATATAACCATGAGCCTCCAAATATTGCGTATTTATGAGGATAGTGGCACGAACAGCTTAAGCACATACGATCTATTTCTTAGAGGACCTTCCGTTAAACATGATAAAACATGATTACTACTTTTTCAATGACAATGTTTCAGTTTCATATTAAGGCGAAAGAGCATGCAGCACGTTTTTCGTCTGTCCACAGGAATCACATTAAAAGGACTAAAGGTGTTAAAGGTAGTAATCAAAATTAGCTTAAGTGTTAAAACTTTTGCAGTAAAAGATTAAGGAAACTCCCGTTGACCTCGGTTACTGACAAACTCTGACCATAGCCCTCCAGCACCAGCATGATTAATCTCCTGCACATTTCACACAGAGGCACATGCTGCAAGCTCAAAATATTCTAGTATCCATTAAATTTATGAGTACTGAGGGTGTAATCATTTCACTATTGAAGTAGCGCCAAATAAAAAAAATTAAGACCGTCATACTCGTAGAACGTATAATATGTTGCATTCATTTTTAATCAGCAAAAGAGCCGCAAATGAAAATATAAATTCTTTTAGGGTAAGGAAATATAGAGGATGTATACACCTCAACATGGATGTGATGGAAGTGCAATAATCCTCAAGATGAACGTTTTGTGGACATGAGATGGATCATTAGAGGTTCTAAGGTAGATGAATGAAATGTGACGATTCTGGTGCTACCACTTATATAAATGACAGGATTATTTTTGAAAGATGCTCATCAGTACTGATTAATCTCACGCCACTGCTTCTATTACTATTTTGTTAAATATTCACCAATGCCGATTAATCTCACCTCGAAAAATATACCAAACAGAGTTTCTGGTATCTTCTTTGTTGATGATTTGGAAGCATTTACAAAGAGAGTAGCAGCCTGGTTTGCTTCAATCCCATCAGCCGAAGATTGATACGATGCACTCAACACAATGAGAAAGGAAAGAATAATGCTGCGAGAAGGAAAATTTGGACCCATTTCTTCCTGAATGAATCCAGCATTTGTGCGCCTATTTAAGAACAGATAACCATGCTAAGTTAGTATACTTTCTTGTTAGTAAAGAAAACAAAGAAGCATTAGCCGATTATAGAAGAAAGTACAAAAGTATAAACAGATTAGCATCCAAGAGTATGGGACTATAGCTCGTGCCAGAGTTTTCCTGGAGAACAAACAAGACCAACTGGGAAAATAAATTGTAAACCACAACAACCACTTTTGTCCCCTTTCACATTTATCGTTTTTTTCTTTGGCAGCCAAATCACGTTATCACCTTGTAAGTGCATTTCAATATATTCACTCAAGTATTATCCAATACAGTAATTCAACGATACACAGTTAAACAACCTTATATGAAGCATCTATGAAATATTTCACAACTTCAAAGTTTAATACACCATGAATAGTTTCAGAACTACAAGAACGAGTTAAAAGATAAATATACAACATCAAAATTGACAACTTATATCCATATCTCTGTCAACATTTTACTTTTTCGTAATTTTGACATCCATAGTCGAATTCTCGAAATGCATTCTCATCTATATTTCTTCAAATAACATGCTATTCAGCAACTGGGATAACTAGCTAGCTTAAGGAATCATGCATGTTACCGGTGATCGGTTTACGAGTGAGACTGCCAGCAAACGTACATTATCAAAATTATTCTAAAATAGCACTGCTTCAATCAACAATATCTAACAAGGCATGCATGTGATAAGAGAAGGTACAAATTAATATATATAACGGCATGTACATGCATCATACTAATATAAGTAAAGAATGAGAATAAATTCAGAAAGATGTAACTGACTAAGCTTAATTAGTCATAAACTTTATTCAGCAAACGTTAAATCTTTTGGTGGGAGGTTAAATTTACCTGGAATTTGTCTACTAGTGAAACTGTTGCTATAAGTTTTGTACTCATTGCAAATATGAGGATAGAGAAAATGGCTCTCTCTCTCTCTCTGATAATGATGAGAGACAATTTTCCAGATTTTGATCACAATTCTTAGTTCAAAACTTCAAATATTCTGCTGCTGATTTATCTACTCTTTTTTTGTTAATTTTTATTGCTTTCACGTTTTACTTTAATAATTTCAACCGCATGTTTAGTAAATTAGTTAATGATGTAATTGTAGACTATAACACAAGAAATATCATCATTCATGAAATCGTTAGTATAGTTACCAACTTAGCCATAAGTCCTCCTCCTACATATGCTTAGCGACAGTTACCCTCAAATATTTGGGTAAAGTTATAGTTTTCATATAAGTTACATGCAAAAAACCACCTTGTCTCGTGTCTTATTGGCAAAAGCCTTCATGTATTGTTTTTATCGGTAAATAACCTTGTGTAATAGTTATTGTCTTATTGGCAAACATCACCTTTAGCGTTCGTACATATTATGTTTTGTATAATTGTATTTGTTATGCAAAAGACCAAATTAACCCATATATTATTGAGTGTTGAGTTAAAAGCAGAGAAGCATTCTTTTGTGTTTAATTAACCCAATATTTAGGGACTAAAATATCACCTCCCTTGTGGTATACCTCAATTCACAAAGTGCCTCCTATCTCTTCTTGTCGAAAAGTTCGTTTTGACGGAATATAAACCATAAATATGGGTTCATTTTGATTTAACCCTAATTTCAAAAAAGAGCTATTCCCCTTTAATTTCATCTCGGTTCCACAAAATCAGGTTTGAAAATTAAATAATTAAAGTTAGGGGTGAGAAATTAAAAAACGTGTAACAAAATTTGAAGAGATCTTTACTGAAGCTGGGGTATATCAAGATGAATTCCGATGTTTAGACTCTATATTTCGATGAAAACAAATTTTCTCACGAAAAAGTTCCGATATTGAAAAACTAACTAGGAGCATCTTGTACATTTAAAAAAAAATTAAGATGCAAATTTCTTTTTCTTAGAGGATAAGGCACTTTGCAATTTTCTTTTTTCTTCGAGGATATATAAGGCACTTTGCAATGATTTATTTTAGGGATAAAAACGTTAAACCCCCTATACTATAGGGGTGTAGCGATTTGCTCCCTGAACTTTTTTTTTTGCAACAAGCCCCCTGTTCTATGGATAAATAAGCACTTTGCCCCTGAATCGCTTTTTCACCATTGGATTTGAATACGTGTCAACACTTTTTGCCGTTAGATTTGGACCCAGGGGCAAAGTGCTTATTTATGCATAGTACAGGGGGCTTGTTACCAAAAAAAAAGTTCAGGGGGCAAAGTGCAACTACGGGTATAGTATGGGGGGTTAGACGCTTTTATCCCTTTATTTTATTATTTACTATATATTTAACTTTGTAGTTTCTTTGCATTGTACTGAACGTGGAATGACGTTTTACATTTTGTGTCTAATGTACTTCACAAACATGAATATCTTAAAAATGAATAAATTACACAATTTACATAACATAAGCATATGTTCATCCTTTCTGCAATACAAAACACAATTGTACCAACATAATATGTTTCAAGAATGTGTTTGCTAATTAATAGTCACACACGGGTATTTGCTAATAAAAATAACACATAACATTGTTAGCATACTAAAAATATCTCAGGGGCACTTTTGTAATTATACAGTGTGTTAGTTAGTTTGTTAGATTAGTTGTTCTGTTATTTCTCGTTTCTTCTTTCTGTATATATTCTGAGTTGTAAACTCTGTTTCATATGAATGCAATTCATATTTTCATATATCTTCTCTCATAATTGAGAGCTATATTTCATATCTGATCATGGTATCACGAGCCTAGGTTCGCGTTTTTTTTTAATCTCCTTCATCACGATTTGCTGCGATCGTCATGAACGCTGCTGCTGCTACTGATCTCCGATCAAATGGTGCCGATCATCGGTCGGAATCTTCGAATCGGTCGATCAACGGACCTCTTCATCTCCACAGCTCCGATCATCCTGGCATGAACTTGACCACAATTCCGCTCACAGGTATCTCCAATTACTTGCCTTGGAGTAGATCTGTAAAATTGGCGCTCGATGCAAAACGAAAGTTAGGTTTCATTACTGGTGCAATTAAACGCCCTAATTTGGATAGTGATGATTATGAGGATTGGCTTAGAGTTGATTGTATGGTTACGGCGTGGATTTTGAACTCAATTTCAAAGGATTTAGTTGATGCTTTTCTATATGCTGGATCTGCTTATGAGCTGTGGAATCAGCTTGAAATTCACTATGGTTTAAACAATGGACCATTGATTTATCAGCTGCAACGTGAGGTTGCATCTATTTCACAAGGTTCCTCTTCAATATCTCAGTATTACACTAAGTTGAAGAGATTATGGGATGAATTGAGTTGCCTAATACCTGTGATTACATGTCATTGTGAGGCTTTAGCTCTCTGCACTTGTGAAGTTGCTAAGCATTCACTGGATTTTAGTTCTTTAACTAAACTAATGCAATTTTTGATGGGATTGAATGATGATTTTGATGCCATTCGTAGTCAAATCCTTGGTCTAGAACCTCTGCCTCTAGTTGAGAAAGCATATGCTATGGTGTTAAGAGTCGAAAAGCAGAAGGAAGTGCAATTTTCTATATCTGATGTGAGTGAGAATGCAGCTATGTTTGTGAAGTATAATCAGAGTCATTCTTTCAAGGATAATAAGAGGTTTAAGAATGATAGAGTATGTGATTTCTGTAAGATGAAAGGCCATACTAAAGATACTTGTTTCAAGTTGGTGGGTGTACCAGATTGGTATAAAGAGTTAAGGGAGAAAAAGTCCACTGGAACTGGTAGAGTTGTGGCAAATGCAGTTGATAATGACAGTGTTCAGTTTGGAGAATCACCTCAATCTGGTTCTAATGTGCAGCACTCTTTCAGTACTAATCCTTCAGATCAGTTTCAGGCAGACTTCTTCAAAATGATGAAGCTAATGATAAATTCTGATGCTTCAAAAGGTTCTCAGTCCAATGATGCAGGGAGGGTGAATTTTGCTCACTTTGGGGATTTTGCAGGTATCAATCTTAGTCTTTTTACACTTGAGAACATTCAAATAGGTGATTGGATCTTAGACACAGGTGCTTCTAATCACATGATCATTGATCTTGCTTCATTCTCTGTTTCTAAACCTGTTTCTAATCCTACTCCTGTTTTCCTACCTGATAAATCCATTAAATATGTCACTCATATTGGAGATGTTGCTCTTACATCTTCTTTATCTTTAACTTCTGCTCTCCATGTTCCAGATTTCAAATTTAACTTGATTTCTGTTGCAAAACTTACAAAACAATCAAATATTAAGATCACATTTTTTCCTACTCACTGCCTCTTGCAGGACCTACAGACTGAAGACCTTCTTGCTATGGGTCGTTCTGTGGGAAATGTGTATGTTTTTTAGCCTTCTTTTCATAGATCAGGTGCTAAGATGCATTGTAATAAGTCTGCTTCTTCTAATATTCCTCCTTGTATTGCTTCCAATGTAATAAAACATGGTGCTGCTTCTAAGCAATTACACCTTTGGCATCTTCGGTTTGGTCATGCCTCATACAATGCTCTTAAACACATTGAATGTTGCTCTTTGTTGTCTCATGCTACTGACAGTTTACTTACTTGTGATATCTGTCATAAAGCAAAGCAGCACAGAGCTCCTTTCCCTCTTAGTACTTCTTCCTCTCATGCTATTTTTTCATTGCTCCATATTGATCTCTGGGGCCCCTATAGAGTTCCTACACTTTCTAATGCTCACTACATTCTAACCATTGTAGATGACTTTAGCCGTTGTACCTGGACATTCCTGTTATCTAACAAAACACAGGTTCCTCATACTTTAACACACTTCTTCACTTATATTTCCACTCATTTTTCTGCCAAAGTCCTTATAATTAGAAGTGATAATGGTAGTGAATTCACTAACCATCAATGCCAATCTCTTTTTTCCTCACTTGGTATTCTGCATCAAAAATCTTCTCCATACTCTCCACAACAAAATGGAGTTGTGGAAAGAAAACACAAACACTTACTTCAGGTTGCTAGAGCTTTGTTGTTTCAGGCCAATCTACCTTTATCTTTCTGGGGTCATGCCATTTTAATGGCCACCCATCTTATAAACAGAACTCCTTCTCAAATAATCAACTGGAAAACTCCATATGAGATTCTGCACAATGTCAAACCAGACCTCTCTACCCTTAAAGTGTTTGGTTGCCTATGCTATTTTGTCCAGGTTAAGCCTCATAAAGATAAGTTTGCACCCCGAGCTCTAAAAGGGTGTTTTCTTGGTTTTGCACCTGGCCAAAAGGCTTTCAAAATATACAGCTTTGATCTTAAAAAGATTCTCACTGCCAGAGATGTCATTTTTTATGAGTCTCAATTTCCTTTTACTTCCTTTTCTACAGCATCTGATCTGAATCCTCTTCCATCTATCCCTCTTACCTCACCTGATTTTTTTGCTTCCCCTTTATCCATTCATGAATTTGATATTCCACCTACTGATACTCTTACTATTCCTTCTGAAACTCCTACTTCATCCTCTTCTTCTTCTATACATTCCACCTCTAATCCTGAGGGTGTTACTCCTGTTTCATCATCTGCTAATCTCCTTCCAACTTCCACAGATATTGTTCCTGTTGATTCCAATATTAGAAGAAGCTCCAGGGTATCTACCATACCTTCAAAATTCAAAGATTATCTTCTCTCTTGCATCTCAGATCCTTTTACATCTTCCTCTTCTAAATCTGCTACATCTTCTATCCATTCTCCACCTACCTTTCCTTTTATCTCCACTTCTCATTTTACTCCTTCCTATCTCTCTTTTCTTGCTAATGTGTCTTTGCATCATGAACCTAGTACATACTCTCAAGCTTGTAAAGATGACAAATGGATTGCTGCCATGCAAAAGGAGTTACAAGCTCTTGAGGACAATCATACTTGGGAGCTTGTTCCTCTACCTCAAGGTAAGCATCCTGTTGGTTCTAAATGGGTTTTTAAGCTGAAATTGAATCCTGATGGTTCCATTGAACGCCATAAAGCACGGTTGGTGGCTAAGGGGTATACTCAGGTCTTTGGCTTGGACTATACAGAGAGTTTTTCTCCTGTAGTCAAGCTTGTGACAGTTAGAATTCTATTAGCAGTGGCCTCTCACTTCAACTGGTTTCTTCATCAATTAGACATCAACAACGCCTTTTTGCATGGGTTCCTTGATGAAGAAATATATCTTAAACCACCTGAAGGTTACACCAAAGCACTTCCTGGTCAGTTTTGCAAGTTAAAGCGGTCTCTCTATGGCCTCAAACAGGCTTCTAGACAGTGGAATCTTGAGTTTACCAACAGCTTACTCACATTTGGTTTCACTCAATCTGGATTTGATTCCTGTCTATTCACCAAAGGCACTGGTGACTCCTTTATTGCCCTGTTAGTGTATGTGGATGATGTTTTACTCACTGGTCCAACTTTGCAGCATATTTTGGATGTCAAGGATTTTCTGGACAAAGCTTTCACTATAAAAGACTTAGGAGATGCCAAATATTTCTTAGGCCTGGAGATTCTGCGCACACCTTCTGGTATCTATATCAACCAACGCAAGTACATTCTTGATATCTTAAGTGATGTTGGGTTACTTGGAGGCAAACCTGCAGTAATCCATTGTTCTCACACACTCAGGCTTACTACAGAGGGTGAGTTATTGCCTCAACCTGATCAATATCGAAGGCTGATTGGTCGCCTTCTTTATCTCAACATGACAAGGCCTGACATCTGTTTCATTGTCAACCAGTTGAGCCAATTTATGCAAGCTCCTTGTCAACATCACTGGTCTGCAGCTCTCAATGTCCTTCATTACCTCAAAGGGTCTCCATCTCTTGGTCTTTACTATCCTAGGCAATCTTCATTGAATCTTTGTGCCTATAGTGATGCTGACTGGGCCACTTGCTCTGATTCTAGACGCTCAGTTAGTGGTTTCTGTGTCTTCCTTGGTGATTCCTTAATCAGTTGGAAAACCAAGAAGCAAACCACAGTGTCTCGCTCCTCCACTGAAGCTGAGTATAGGAGCATGGCAAGCACTGTTTGTGAACTCAAATGGATTTCTTATATCTTGGCTGAACTTCAAGTATCCATTCCTCTACCTGTTCCTCTGTATTGTGACAACAAGTCTGCCATTCACATCACACATAATCCAGTCTTCCATGAACGAACAAAACATTTAGACATTGATTGCCATGTAGTAAGGGAGAGCTTCAAACTTGGCTTCATCAATCCTCAACATTATCCTGCTTCTCTCCAGGTTGCAGATTTCTTCACCAAGCCATTGTCCACTCCTTTCTTTCATCGTTGGTTATGCAAGTTGGGTCTTGCTGATTCTCACCAAGCACCAGCTTGAGGGGGGCGTGTTAGCATACTAAAAATATCTCAGGGGCACTTTTGTAATTATACAGTGTGTTAGTTAGTTTGTTAGATTAGTTGTTCTGTTATTTCTCGTTTCTTCTTTCTGTATATATTCTGAGTTGTAAACTCTGTTTCATATGAATGCAATTCATATTTTCATATATCTTCTCTCATAATTGAGAGCTATATTTCATATCTGATCAAACATGGGTGGTTTTTGCATGTAGCTCGTAGTCGAAGTGAACGTACACTTCCACTTTGATTATGATTAATTTATGAAAGAATTTTCTTTTGGGGGCAAAATGCTGTTCTGGGATTATTGTGATAAATTGTATCATTTGGGCGGGGTAAATTAAGTCCTCTTTTCCCATTTATATTAAAAAAAAAAAAAAAAAAAAGCTCTCTTCCCGAGTAGATTATTTGGTTTATCTTATTCATGCGTAATCAACTTCTATTCTTAATTTTTACTGTTCTTTCTTTCCATTTTGATTGTGGTGATCATATAGCTAAAAAAGATAAGCCACATATATGCTTACTAGAACTGAAATTTTTCAATGTTCATTTTTTCTTTAGATAGTAAATGTTCCATTTCCTTTTTCAAAATCATCAGCATAATTCTCATCAACTTAGCCATATATTCTCATTCCACACAGGCTTAGAAAAAAAGGGGGAAATTTCTAGTTTCAGTAGTAACAAGTGTTCTTTTATCATGTTCAAATCATAATCTCTAGTAATGACACCATGTTAATTCTTGTAATGGATTTGCAGGCTTGCAACGTACATCATTTTTTGACAGAAATAAATACTAGGGAAAGTGGCATTGATCAGCAGAGAATCACAAGCTAAAATATCACAGCAACTAAACAGCCATTTTAATTTGTATAGCTAGATTATCCCACATGATCATACATATCCCGCCCTGATTGTGTTCGAGTTTATTGATAAATCGAGTGACGTGAATGAATGCGGCGCAAGTACGATATCCATGTCTTCCCTTGCATCATTCAGAAGACTTTTTACAGGCACCACCTACAGGGCAACAAAGCCGACATACTTTCAAGATTCAACGACGAACAAGGAAAACAGTCTAGAATCATGATTTTCAAAAAAGAGAGATTTCTAGCAAACTACTCTCAAGGAGGGTGTTTGCAATGTTCATCAATTCTAGAATATAAAGGTGTACAATATCACTTCTGCAAGTTTGTCTACTTGTATTAGAAAAAGAGGGTGAAACAAATACCATTTTGGGCACTTCAAAGGAATTCCCATCCATCGGGTTACCAGAAGTTAACACGGTCTTTGACGACCGAACTGACTGCAATGATCCCTTGTTTAGTCCATCAATAGATAAATGAAGATTGACACTGTTACCTCCGAAATTCACAACCTGGAAAATACGGACTTTACGATGAATGCCAAAGCTAAATTTAGTTGTGTATACCCTGATAAGTGCGAATCTACTACCCATTAGAAAATTATGGAATTGATGTCATTAACTAATTTGTCGTGGAAGCTTATATCATAAATTGTACTAATGCAAGCATCAATCTTAGCCCTAATGAAGTAGTACAATGTATAACCTCAAAACAATAACCATAATTGGTGCAGGAAATAATGGACCTTTATTCTCAGGTAAGTCGAGTTATCCTGCGTATTTTTATAGGTAATGGCAGAAGCAAGAAGAGAACTCGCAGGGTTGGCTTGAAGGAAAGAGTTAAGAAGAGTTGCGCCATTTGACTCCCTGAAAAAATGCTGCATCCAGTAAGTAGGAGAACCATAAGATCGCGAAGAGTCGAAAACAATTACGTCCGGGGGATACGACCTGTTGAGGAAAAAAAAGAAGAGGAGAATTCTCATAGGATACTCAGAGAAACATTATCAGAAAGAACAATGAAGATACTGAGGTCAAAAAGTTTCATCATACGTTCTGTCATTTGCGTTCACAAATACTGGCGCATAACTTGCCATTTCAACTGCATCACTGCATTGAAGAGCAAATACAATCTCAAGATAATTCCCATGGCAGGACAAGCAGTACCCATGCATTTGCATAATAAATTAGTTATTGGAACAATTACCAGTTTTTCTCTAACCCGATAAGAAATCCAGCTTCAGCTAGAGCTGCTAAAAGACGACCAGTGCCAACATCAATTCCGGTCACTGCATACTCACTCACAAAAGCCTGCACCATTTATTACATCATACATAGCACCATTCTTCACCCGATTAATTATGAATTTAGAAAGTGAACCAAACAAACCTTTGGACCACTTCGTGGTGCTCGATCAAATGCGTTTGCAGATGAAAAGAGATTATTTGCGCTCCCATATTTCTAGCAGCATGAATTCATAGGAAGGGAGTAAGTTTGTCATATTATAGAAGCATGAGATATTCATGCAATGCTTGACTAGTGTTGAGTTTCTCACATGATAGTCGTATAAATCAGCTGGATGATCCAGTGTTTGATAAGAAGCATCACAGTTGGAGATTATTTTGATGTCCGGATATGCACGTTTTATTGCGGAATAGAACTTGAGGTAGTTCCCTAAATCATTAGAGAGAAATGCAGGTTAACTATGGTTTATGGAATGAGTGATGAATCTATGCTGAATGAGTTCACTATGGTCTTCTGAAGCTTCCGAAGCTTAACAAACCAACAATTTAAAACATCAAGTGTAATTCATTTTGTTAACTACTAAAATTACAAAATTCATAAGTGGAACAAAATAAAAAACTGAAAACATGAATCATTCAAATGTCTTAGCAATGCTAAGCTATTTAGAAGGCCATGGGCTAAAGAATAAATTAATTAATAAAAGCATTAGCTTCAACACGATTCCTACCGCGGTAATTTATCTTTCCACAGTCCTCATTCCCCACTCCAACGTATCTCAAATCAAAGGGTTCCGGGTGTCCCATTGCTGCTCTAACAGAACCCCATGTTGAATTCGAATCACCTCTGGCAAACTCAAGGCCATCCATAATTTCCTACAATTATGTGAATGAAAAGCCTTTAATCGTATCGCATATGGCAAGACGACCGAAGGTCTAGAAACCAGTGAAGTTTGTCAAGTACGAATTTTGAATTCCGCAGGTTATAACAAATGAGCTTTAGACTACAATGATCTGTTAAAACAAGAGAACTGGGAGAATCTATTACAAGAGCAAGCAACATAAATTGGCATCATAATCTGGACCCAGTTTTTGAAAGCTCTTACATGTTACTTCTCTTTAGTAAATAAAAGAGATGCATTTCTAACTTCGTAACCACATCATAGAATAATTTCGGTAAGAATACCATGATCAGAAATCTGCTCATAACCACCGAGAACCCCGAAATGATCAAGTCAGAGTATCTGGGAACAAGTTAAATGTGTGACTCACCAACTTGTAATCGTGCGCAAAATAGGATATGGTTAGTCGGTAGGATGCACGCCAGATTATAATTCATGTCTAAGAATAGTTTCAGATTAGCCAGTCGAGAGTTACCTGTACGAATGGTGCGACTACAGAACTGTCAACTTGGTCATTGTGGCTGAGTCCTGCAAACAAGTAGACATGACAAAGAAGGAACACGACGTCGAAAACCAAGACAACAAAATAAGCAAAGACAATATAGACAGATGTATGGTAAAGGGTACCGTTGTTGAACACCCAGATAGGTAGTGTACCCAAGTCCTCTGCAAGCTGCAGAAGAAGTAGTAAAGGTGAAACATGATGAAAATGCGTAATTTGAATTCTATCGAACAATAATTTACACTGACGACCTTCAAATACCGGGAAACATAATATTTTACCAGGAAAAACTCGAAATGACCAAGTCCATCATCAGTCCAGTAATTCCAATTATCACCGAAATGCCCTGGCCTCTCTTCCCATGGCCCAATAGTTTCTTTCCAGCGAAATGCATTCCTCAGCCAATTACCTTCGACAAAACAACCACCTGAGAGTGATGGGAGCAATTGTATTAGATTTTTGGTTATGCACATAAAAAGGACACCTGAAATAAGCTAAGGGCAAATTACACAGAAATACCTGGAAATCTAATAAATCCTGGTTGCAAAGCTTTCATCATCTCGAAAAGATCATTACGAAAACCATGCCCCTGTTTTCAAGAAAAATGGACCAGAACTGCTATTAAAAATGTCGAAAAGGTAGTTATAAGCTCTTGTCAGTATAAATGGTCTATGATCTTCAGATGATGATGGCAGTTTTCTTTAGTGGTATCACCCCGCCAACAAATATTTTCTTAATGTGAGAGCCATAAATGACAAAGTCTACATCTCACTGTTTTGAGAGCATTGCTGAAATCTGGATACGTAAATCAGACAAACAAAATGCAACCATGTAACTTTTATGGACTGTAATTGTAGGAAAACAAACCTTGACAGTATGCGTACTCCTTTCGAGAAAAACATGTCAATCAAATAAAAAAAAACAATAACTTGCCTCAAGCTACAAATACCTTGTATGTGTCAGTTGGCATCAAAGATACTTGATCAAACCATATGACACCTTTCCTGGTTGTAGTCAGTTGGAGTCTTGCGTTTGCATCAGTCCCGGTTGCTTTTAACAGAACCTCCTTCTTACTCCACTTGGAAACATTATCAGCTCTGTAAAGGATATAAATAGCCTCAAACGTTGCACAAGCAAAACATTATCGTTTTGCATTAGTAAATTCACAAGTCAAACTTTTTGAATATGGAAATCAAACTTGGTTGAATCAACAAAATTTGGACATTTTGATCCAAAAGTTATCACCCCATGATACTCACACTATATCCGCAGTAGCAAGGGTCTGCTTCGCACCAGTCAGTGACACGGAGACATTAATTGAGTTAAATGAATGAACGTAAAGAACCAATTTATACGTCTTCCCCTGTTCAATATTCTGGAAAAGAAAGCGATTTAGGTTGAGCAGGATTAAGTTCAGCAAAAACAAGCATGAAACTTAGGGTCTCTACTCGAAAAGTATTCAACTGCATGTTCTACAAATATCAGGAACAGAACCATTATAACCTTATAAATCATGGAGATCCTTTGAAATAATGATAATAATAGAAAAAGACAAATATGGCACTCATGGTCTAATAAAACCTCATTGTCTATAAGCAAAACTAATAAGAATCAGAACTCAGAAGACATAGCTTCTGCAAATATTCAGTTCTGATCCTCACTTTCATGCAAAGGATAGATAATCACATTATATCTAAAGAGTAAAGACCAAGTCAGTGAATCTTGATACCAGTCATTTTCAAAGACTACAAGTATTCATGAGCAAATCAGTAACACAAATTGCTGTTTAAGTAAAGACCTTTCAAATCAGGGAGCAAAGTTTTGTTTCAAATCTTTATAAAATGTGGATATCAAAAGAGTGTAAGAAAGAAAACGTATTGCCTTTCTCGTAATAGTTGGTATTTACTTAGCTTAGTTAAGTCTTATAAAAATTAACTCTTACCATTCCCCAATAACCAGGGTTATAAATACCAACCCCTCCAGCTGGACATTTATCCTGTTCACAAAGCACTTCCATTCGCAGTGCAATTTTATTTCGACCAAAGCACGATGAACGATCTGTTGATACTATTAAAGATGACTCGTCCCCTATGATAGACCAAGGATGAATATTTGAAGGTGTGTTAGGACCCCCAGCTTCAAAACCTGCAGTAACATAACCATGAGCCTCCAAATATTGTGTATCTACGAGGATAGTGGCATGAACTTACGTATGTTTTCAGCTTAAATACAGATGATCTATTTTTTAGAGGACCTTCAGTTAAACATGATAAAACATGATTACTACTTTTTCAATGACTGTGTTTCAGTTTCATAATAAGGCAAAAAACATGCAGCAATTTTTTGTTCTGTCCACGTGAAGCATATTTAAAGAACAAAAGGTGTTAAAGGTAGTAATCAAAATCAGCTTAAGCCTTAAATCTCTGAAACAAAAGCTTAAGGAAACTCCAGTTGACCTCGGTTACTGACAAGCTCTGACCATAGCCCTCCAGCACCACCATGATTAATCTCCTGCACATTTCACAAAGAGACACATGCTGCATGCTCAAAATACTCTAATTGCCATTAAATTTATGAATACTGAGGGTGTATATCTTTTCAGTATTGAAGTACTGCCGAATAAAAAGAATTAAGACCCTCGTACTCGTAGAACATATAAAGTATTGTATTCTATTCATTTGTTACCCACAAAAGACGAGCCGCAAATAAAAACAATAATTCTCTTAAGGTAAGGAAATATAGAGGCTGTATACACTTGAACATGGATGTGATGGAAGTGCTATAATCCTCATGATGAACATGTTGTGGACATGAGATGGATCAAAAGAGAACACAAGAAGATTAAATGATATGCTCAATTGAATGAATGGTGATGATTCTGGTGCTACCACTTATATAAATGACAGGACTTTGAAAAATCTTTTCACTGCTGATTAATCTCGGGCTACTGCATCTAATACTATTTTGTGAAATATTAACCAACGCTGATTAACCTCACCTCCAAAAATATACCAAACATAGATTCTGGTATCTTCTTTGTTGATGCTCTGGAAGCATTTACAAAGAGAGTAGCAGTCTGGTTTGCTTCAATGGCATCGGCCGAAGATTGATAAAGAACACTCAACACAATGAAAAAGGAAAGAATAATGCTGCGAAAGGGAGAACCTGAACCCATTTCTACTTGAATGAATCCAGCGTTTGTGCGCCTATTTAAGAACAGATGGCCATGCTAATTCAGTATCATTTCTTGTTAGTAAAGAAAACAAAGAAGCATTTATAGAAGAAAGTACAAACAGATTAGCAATTCTGCAGAAATTATGAAATTGAAAAGCATCCAAGGGTATGGGACTATAGCTCGTGCCAGAGTTTTCGTGGAGAACAAACAAGACCAACTGGGAAAATAAATTTTAAACCACAACAACCACTTTTGTCCCCTTTCACATTTATCGTTTTTTCTTTGGTAGCCAAATCACGTCATCACCTTGTACGTGCATTACAAAATATTCACTCAAGTACTATCCAATACAGTAATTCATATATAGATAAGAATGATACACAATCAAACAACCTCATAGAAAGCATATTTAAAAGAGTTCATAACTTCAAAGTTTAATATACCATGAATAGTTTCAGAACTACAAGAATGAGTTAAAAGCTAAACACAACATCAAAATCGACAACTTATATCCCTCTCTTCTGTCCTCGTTTTACTTTTTCGTAATTTTTGAAATGCATTCTCATTTTTTTTCTTCCTTCAAGTAACATGCTATTCAGGAATTACCACCAACTACTGGGATAACTTACTGGCGAATCATGCCTTTTCGACTGTTGGCAGTGATCGATAAAAATTACGAGTGAGACTGCCAGTTTTGATAGAACCACAAAATTATCAGCAAACGTACATTGTGAAAATTATTCAAAAATAGCATTTCTTCAATCAACAATATCTAGCCTGCACAAGGCACGTGATAGGAAAAGGTACAAATATATAACGGCATGCACATGCATCATACTAATATAAGTAAAGAATGAGAATAAATTCAGACAAATGTAACTGACTAAGCTTAATTAGTCATAAAAGAACCGAAAGATGGTTAAACTTTATTCAGTAAATGTTATATCTTTTAGTGGGATTTTTTTCCTATGAGTTTTGTACCCATTGCAGATTTGAAGAAAGAAACAATTTGCTGCTTCTTGATTTTTATTCAATTATGTCATGTACGCTGAGCATTGTTTTATCACGATTCTTAATTTCTTACTTTTAAAGATTCTGGATTTATCTTACTCTTTTTTTGATATTTTTATTGCTTTCACGTTTCATGTTAATAACTTTAACCAGATATTGAATAAATGGATTAATTAATGATGTTGTAGATTACAGCACAATAAATTTTCATCGTTAATGAACTATATATCAATAGCATTGTTTAGCCATATACTTAGCAACATTAATTTCGCTTTAAAAAATGTGGGAGTTAAAGTTTTCCGATGAGTTATATCCCCACTTGTATTATGTCTAATTAACAAAAAACTCTATGTATTATTTGTATTAACAAATAATCTCGTGTATTAATAGTTAAACACGTCTCCCCCTTACATTTTATGTAAGTATAATTGTATCTTGTTGTGCAAAAGACCGAATTACCGCATATGCTATTGAACTTTGAGTTGAAAATGAAAACCACTCTTTTATATTTAATTAAAAAAAAACAGTTAGAGAAAACGAAACATTAAATCCCCCATGATATACCTCGATACGAAAAAGGATCTCTTATCCTGCAAAAAAGAGAAACTTGTCCCCAATTTATCTGAAAATGTGTGGTTTCCCCTTGATCAACTTCTTGACGGACTATTGCTTTGCCAGAATATAAAGCATAAATATGTGTTTCAATCTCGATTTTAACCCAAATTTCACTAAATAGCTCTTTTCTTCCTTCTATTTTTGAAACTAGAGTTTAATAATTAAGTACTGAATATTAGGTATTGAAAGCTAAAAAAACATTTAACAAAATCTGATGACCACCTCCTTTGCTTTTCTAGGGACATTTCCCATGCTACGGTCCCTTCGGTTCGTTCTTCAATTAGAAAAAGTTCGCTGTATAAAGGGATCCCTATTTTGGTCTCTTGGTTTAAATCGAGACAAACTCAATGTTTACGCTTTATATTTGGGCCAAAATATATTTTTTGGTGAAAAGATTCTATTGAAAAGTTGATTGTGGACAATATGACACATTTTTGAATAGGTTAGCTAACAAGTTTATAATTCTTAAAGATAGAAGCAATATGTAAAATGAGGCAAACCATAGAGGGTTTTTCGATGATTTCTTTTTGTTTTTTAAAACCATGTTCGTTTCGTCGGCAAATACTCTGTATAACTTTATAGTTTCTTTACATTGTACTGTGGAATAATGTTCTTCAATTTTCGATGTACCTTACAATAATGAATATTGAAAAAATATATAAATTACACAATTTACATAACATAAGTAATCCTTTTCACAATACAAAACCCAGTTATAATTTATACCAACATACTGTATATATGAAGGAGGTGTTTGGCAATTAATTAATAACACATGGAAATTTTCTAATGAAAATAACACATGAAGCTTTCTACCAAGAACACAACATGGGTGGTTTTGAGCTGAACGTACACTTCATCTTAATTGACAAGAGGTCTTTTATCTCGTCTATATTATCTACTAATGACATCATGTTCCTTGTACTGAAGTTGCAGGCATGCGTAGATAGATGCATCATTTTTTGGCAGAAATAAATGAGTGAAAGTGGTTTAGTGGCATTCATAGCATTAGAAGCAAAGAATATCACATAACTTAAATAGACATTTTAATTTATTTAAATAGATGTATCCGACATGATAATATGTCCTTAGAATGAAGATTTATCAGCAGAATCAGATCCCACAGTCCTGATATTATTTGAGCTTATTAACAAATCAAGCAACGTGAATGAATGTGGCGAAAGCACGATATCCATTTCTTCCCCAACATCATCCAAAAGACTTTTGACAGGCACCACCTACGGAGAAACACAGGCCAAGAAATTTCAAGATTCAACGATGAAGGAAACAGTCTAGGATCAAGAGTTCAGAAAGAAGAAATTTCAGGTCTTAAGGATGAATGGAAAATCTACATTTGTAATGCGCATCAGTTTTAGCATATGAAGTGTTCTAAATTTTCAATAAAAGAAAAACGCGAAGGCCGTTACTAGCTTATGCGAAATTGTCTACTTGCTTTAGGAAAAGGGGGGAAACAAATACCTTATTGGGCACATCAAAGGAATTTTCATCCTTCAGGTTACCAGAAGTTAACTCGGTCTTCGTCGATTGAAATGACTGCACCGTGCCCGCATCTAGTCCATCAATAGATACTTGAAGATTGACACTATTACTTCCAAAATTTACAACCTGGAAAATACATACTTTAGGGTGAGTGTCCAAGCTAAATAATTGTGTATACTCTCTGATAAGTAGGAATCCACCAGCCATTAGAAAACTATAAAAAGTTTGTTTCATAGTATGTAATTGCATTAAAGTCATTAATTGATATTTATCATGGAGGCTTAGATTATTAAATGGACTAATGCAAGAATGAACCTTAGCCTAATGAAAGTATTATGTAAACCTCAAAACAACCGATGTAAATAATGTACAGGAAATAACAGACCTTTATTCTCAGGTACATAGAGTTATCCTGTCTGTTTTTATAAGTAATAGCAGAAGCAAGAAGAGAACTCGAAGGGTTAGCTCGAAGAGAAGAATTAAGAAGAGTTGCGCCATTTGACTCCTTGAAAAAATGTTGCATCCAATAACTAGGAGTTCCATAAAATTGGGAAGAGTCGAAAACAATTGCATCTGGATTCCACCTGTTCCAGGAAAAAAGAAAAAGAGGAAAATCGCATTAGGATACTCAGAGAAACATTATCAAAAAGAACAACGAAGATACTGAGGTCAAAAAGTTTCGTCATACGTTCTGTCGTTTGTGTTCACAAATAAAGGCGCATAACTTGCCATTTCGACAGCATCACTGCATTGAAGAGCAAATCCAAGATAAATATTCATCTCAAGACAAGTACCGTAGCAGAACAAACATTACCATTTGATAAAAAATGAATGAAATAATACCAGTTTTTCTCTACCCCGATAAGAAATCCAGCTTCAGCCAGCGCTGCTAAAAGACTACCTTTGCCAGCATCATCTCCAGTCACAGCATATTCACTCACAAAGGCCTGCACCATTTCTTACATCAAACATCGCACCATTCTTCAATCGATTAGTGAATGTAAAAGTGAAGCAAACAAACCTTTGGACCACTTCGTGGTGCTCGATCAAATGCGTTCGCCAACGAAAAGACATTATTTGCGTTGCTATAAATCTAGCAGCATGAATACGTAGGAAAGATGTAAGTTCATATAACTGAAGTATGAGATATGCATACATTGGTTGGACAGTGTGTAGTTTCTCACGTGATAGTCGTATAAATCAGCCGGATGATCCAGTGGTCGAGAAGAAGCATCACAGTTTGAGATTATTTTGATATCCGGATATGCATTTTTTATTGCGGAATAGAACTTGAGATAGTTTCCTATAAGAGAAAGAATTTCAGGTTAACAATGCTTTATGGAAAGAGTGATGAATCTACGCTGAGTAGTTTCACCATGGTCTTCTGAAGCTTGACAAACCAACTATTTAAAACAAAAGGTGTAATTCATTTAGTTAATTAGTAAGTACACAATTCATTAAATTCCTGGAACGGAAACAAATTTATATGAAACATGAATGATTCAGATGTACTTAGCTAAAAAATGTGAAGCCAATTAAGACAATATATGAACTAATTAACAAAAGAAGCTTAACACGATTCCTACCCCGGTAATTCTTCTTTCCACAATCCTCATTCCCCACTGCAACATATCTCAAATCAAAGGGTTCCGGGTGTCCCATTGCTGCTCTAACAGAACCCCATTTTGAATTAGAATCACCTCTTGCAAACTCAAGACCATCCATAATTTCCTGAAATTATGTGAATAAAAAACTTTAATCGTGTCACATATGGCAGGACGACTGCAGGTCTGGAAACCAGTGATACTTGTGAAGTATGAAGGATTTTATTCCTCAGGTTTATAACAAATGAGATCTAAGACTACAATGACCAGTCAAAATGAGAGAACTGGGAGGATCTAGTAACATCAGTGCAAAAAAGCAACAGAAATTGGTATCAGAATCTGAACGCAGATTCAGCAAGCTCTTAAACGTAACTTCTCTCAGTAAATAAAAGAGATACTCTTTCCAACTTCATAAACACATCATTAGTATAAATTTGGCAAGAATACCATGGCAGAAATCTTCTCCTAGCCCCGAAAGACAAACCGACTCGCAGAAGCAAAGGATCAAGTCAGACCTTAATTAAGAATTCTAAATAAACCTTGTTCATGTGTTCAAATGGTGCAGTCAAAGTATCTGGCACACCTTAAACGTGTGTATCAACTCGTAATAGTGCAGAAAATAGAATCTAGTTAATCGGTAGGTCACCAGTGTCAATACTTGTTTAAGATTAACAGCCACATAAATTTCAGATCAACCAGTCAAGTCACCTCTACGAATGGTGCAACTCCAGAAGTGTCAACTTGGTCATTGTGGCTGACTCCTGAAAATAATTAGACATGACGAAGAAGGATTAGCAAGTTAAAAACCAAGATAAAAATTAATCAAAGAGAATAATAAACAGATATACAGTAAATGGTACCGTTGTTGAACACCCAAACAGGTACTGCACCCAAGTCCTCGGCAAGCTGCAGAGAAGTGGTAAGGGTGAAACATGACAAAAATGTATAATTTGATTTCTATCATATAACAGTTTACGCTGATGACTGATGAGCCTTCAAATCCCGGGAAACATAATATTACCTGGAAAAACTCAAAATGGCCAAGTCCATCATCAGTCCAGTAATGCCAAACATCACCGAAATGCCCTGGCCTCTCCTCCCATGGCCCAATAGTTTCTTTCCAGCGAAATGCATTCCTCAACCATTCACCTTCGACAAAACAACCACCTGGATGATGGACAGTAATATTAGGTTTTCGGTTATGTACATAAGTATGATACCAGGAATAAGCTAGGTGCAAATTACATAGTAATACCTGGAAATCTAATAAATCCTGGTTGCAAAGCTTTCAGCATCTCAAAAAGGTCATTACGAAAACCATGCCCCTGTTTCCAAGAGAATCATATCAGAACTGTAAGTAGAACTATTGCAATATAAGCTCTTGTCAATATAAATAGTTCACGATCTAAAGATGCTGATTGCAGTTTTCTCCAACTATATCATTCGGCCAATAAATATTATCTTATTCAGTGAGCAATAAATGACCATGGCTACATCTCACTGTTTGGAGAGCTTTGCTGAAATCTGGATACGTAAATCAGAAAACAAATGCAACCACGTATTTTTTACAGCTGTGATTTATCAGATAAAACCTTTTCTGGACTGTTGCTAAAGGAAAACAACACCATGGCATTGTAGTTCTCATTTCAAGAATAACATGTCAATAAAATAAAAAATAAAACTACCCTCAAGCTAGAATTACCTTGTATGTGTCTGTTGGCATCAAAGATACTTGATCAAACCATATGACACCTTTCCTTGCCGTAGTCAGTTCGAGTCTTGATTTTCCATCAGTCCCTTTTGCTTTTAACAAAACCTCCACCTTAGTCCAGTTGGAAATATTATCAGCTCTGCACAGAATATTAATTACCTTAAAACATTAATAAAACATGATCTTTTTTATCATGGTAATTCCACAAATAAAACTTGGTTGAATCAAAAATAAGAAATAAAAATAAAAATAATTGGACATTTGGAGCCATAAGTTATCAGCCTATAGTACTTACACAATATCTGCAGTAGCTAGGGTCTGCTTTGATCCAGTCAGTGACACGGAGACATTAACTGACCCTAACGAACGAACATAAAGAACCAATTTATACGTCTTCCCCTGTTCAATATTCTGAAAAAAAGAAGAAGAATTAGGTTGAGTTCGTAAAAGTTCAGCAAATATAAGCATGAAACTAGGGTCACTACTGAAACAGAGTTCAACTGCATCTATACTAATATCAGGCACACCAGCATTATAAGCTTCAAAATGGTGGAGATCCTTTGACATAAAAAATATAAAATATGGCACTCATGGTCAAATAAAACCTCAATGTCTACAAGGAAACTTGATGGGTCAGAAAATATGGCTTCTGCAAAGATTTGGTGAACCTCAATATACGAAGGATGGATAATCATATTTACAAGTAAAGACCAAGTCGGTGAATAAGGACACATCTTTTTCAAGGAACTTAAGAAAACATAAAGCAAAGTAGTAACATCTATTGTTGTATGCCTAAAGACCTTATAAATCAGGAAGCAAAATCTTGCTTAAAATCCTTGTGAAATGGGGTATTTAAAGTTTGTAACAAAGAAAAACTAGTGCATTTTTTGTAATAGTTGGTATATCCCTAGCTTAGTTCAGTCTGGAAAAAATTAACTCTTACCATTCCCCAGAAACCAGGGTTATAGATACCAACCCCTCCAGCTGGACATTTATCCTGTTCGCAAAGCACTTCCATTCGCAGTGCAATTTTATTTCGATCAAAGCATGACGAACGCTCTGTTGATACAATTAAAGATGACTCATCCCCTATGACAGACCAAGGATCAATATTTGAAGGTGTGTTGGGACCCCCAGCTTCAAAACCTGCAGTAATATAGTCATGAGGATAATGGCTTGAAATTAGGTATTCTTGTAGCTTAAACAAATATAGATCTATTACACGACCTTGAGCTAAACATGATTAATACTTTTTCAATGATCAAATCTCAGCTTCATGAGAAAGAAAAAAAGAAAGATGCAGTACATTTTTGTTTTATGTCCATATGAATCATATTTCAAGGACAAAAGGTGTTAAAAGTAGCAATCAAAGTTAGAATAAGCGCTAAATGTCTGCAAGAAAAGCTTAAGGAAACTCCAATTTACCTCGGTTACTGACAAGCTCTGACCATAACCCTCCAGCACCAGCATGATTGATCTCCTGTACAATTCACAAAGAGGCACATGCTGCATGCTCAAAATATTCTCGTATATCCATTAAACATAAAGTACCAACGGATAAGAAAATACAGGACCATCATACTCATAGAATGCGTAAAATCTTTTTAACCCCCCAAAGTAACCATGTTTTGCAACTTGCCACCTAACCTACAAAGCGTAGCATCTAACCCTGCAACCTATTTAAAAATATGCAAAGTTCCCCCTAGTCAACTTTGCGGTGGAATCTTTTCACCAAGAACTTCGTTTTCACCGGATTTTGAAGCACAAACATGAGGGTTCATCTCGATTTAACTCCAATTTAATAAATGCTCTCTTTCCCTTGAACTTCATTGGGGTTAAATCGAGTTGAACCCCATGTTTGCACTTCAAAATCCGGCAAAAACCAACTTTCCGGTGAAAGGATTTTGCTGCAGAGTTGACCAGAGGGAACTATGCAACGATTCAAAAAGGTTAGGGCTTAAGTCCTAAGATGTTTTGGTTAGGCGACAATTTGCAAAACAGGTTACGTTGGGGGGTTCGATGCCTTTTACCCAATAAAAAATATAATTTCTTTTAAGGTAAGGAATGTACAGTTGTATATACTTCAACATGGATGAGATGGAAGTGCTATAATCCTCATGATGAACATGTGGTTCACAGGCGATTGATTATTCGAGGTCACAAGTAGATTGAATAATCTGCCTAATTGAATGAACAGTGGTGGTTCAGGTGCTACCACTTATATAAACGTCAGTACTCTTTTTGAAAACTTCCACCAATGTTGATTTGTCTCATGCTACCACTTCTATTAATGACAGTTCTATTTTGAAAAAAACTTATCAATATATTCTCACCTCGAAGAAAATGCCAAACAGAGTTTCTGGTATCTTCTTTGTTGATGCTTTGGAAGCATCTACAACGAGAGTAGCAGTCTGGTTTGCTTCAAGCCCATTAGCGGAAGATTGATACAAAACACTCAACACAATGAAAATGGAAAGAAGAATGCTGCAGAAGGGAGCACTTGAACCCATTTCTTCCTGAATGAATCCAGCTTTTGTGCACCTATTTAAGAACAGATAACCATGCTAATTCAGTATCCTTTCTTGTTTATAAAGAAAACAAAAAAGCACTAACCAATTACTAGAAGAAAGTATAAAGGTATAAACAAGATTAGCAATTTTACATAAATTATGAAACTGAAAAAGCAGACAAGAGTATGGGACTGTTAACTTGTGCCAGAGATTTTCCTGGAGAAACAAGACCAACTGGGAAAAAGAGAAAAATTTGAAAACCACAACAGCCACTTGTGTCCCCTTACAACTTTTTGAGTTTTCTTAGGTAGCGCCGAAATCACGTCATCACTTCGTAAGTGCATTTCAATATATTCACCCAAGTATTATCCATTATAAAGATTCATAGATAGGGATGATACACAACCAAACAACCTCAAAAATTTAGAAATTCAAGTTTTATCGTCGAATTTTGGAAGTGTATTCTCATTTTTTTTTCCTTTTCCTTTAAGTAACATGCTATTCAAGAATTACCATCAACTACTGGTATAACCCACATAAAAGATCACGCCTTTCTGACCGTTAGCAGTGTTCGGTTAAAATTAAGACAGTGACACAAGACCAATTTGCCAAATTTGATAGAACCCACAAATTTATCACCAAATACACATTCTCTAAATTATTCAAAAATAGCATTTGTTTCAATCAACATTCTCTCCCCTGCATCACAAGCATGGGCCAAGAAAATGCTTAAAAGTATAACGGCATGTACATGCATCATAATCATACTAATACAAGTAAACAAAAAAAAGAAGAGCATAAATTCAGAATCAAACATCACTGCATTTGGAACTTAGTAAACTCAAGAATTACCCACATGGGGTCATCAAAATATAGTGTAAAGATGCAAACTTTATTCAATAAAAATCAATTCTTTATAGTGGGAGGTTAATTTTACCTGTAAATGGTCAACCAGGGAAAAATGAGTTTTGTAGTCTTGTTGCAGATTAGAGAAAAGGGCAGTTATATAATAGTGATCTCACACTCTGTTGCTTCTGAGTTTGCATCAATCATCAATCAATCCCATCATTAATCACTTTGCCTTTGAACTCTCTCTCTCTTTTTGATATTTTAATTGCTTGAAGCCATAAGATGATGAGAGACAAAAGTCCACATTTTGATCTTATCTTTGCTTCAACGTAAGCTTCTTTGGGGGTTTATTTATGCAGTTGTTGTTGTGCCTTGTACGCTGACACATGGTTTTATCGCAAATCTTGCTTCAAAGCTTCTGCTTAGGACCCCACCTTTTTTAACAAGAAAGATAAGATGACCCCACCCTTATGCCTACGCTTGGGAAATGTATTAGAATTTAAAGGGCTATAATTGCACTAAATCCTCCAACTTATGAAAGTTTTTTTTTGTACTTTATCTAATCTATGAAAATATCAGATATGTTCCTCCTTATTAATTTTGTTCCGTGATGCCTATTTAATATGAACAGAAATGAAGACATGTGTTCCAAAATGAACGGTGAATAAATAGTTCATGAGGCAAATCGCACAAAATCAATCAAATTGGGGGTATATCGCAAATTTTTAAAGATTAGAGGATAAAGTACCGAAACAACCAATAAGTTGGGAGGTTTGTTGTAATTAGCCATTTAATAAAAGTTGGTCATATAATGTGTTTTATTATAGATTTTACTCTGATATTGTGCAAGAGGTCATTAAAGTCTTACAATGTGACTTTTTATAACAATTTTAGTTCTCTTTATTACGATTGGGAAATTAAGCCCGGAATTAAACATGTGTCATGAAAGTGACCCCTCAAACTATAGGAAAATTCAATTTCGGTTATTCACACTAACCCGCACATGTGACTACTATCTAGAATAGTCGTGCTTAACAATTTATGAATGTTTCTTATTTTAAAAAAAAATATTAAATAAATCGTATTGGGTTACTCCCCACGCAAACTACATCTCATCGAAAAGCAGCAAATTTTCCCTAGTTCACCCCAATGTGAACAACCAAAAGCCTAACTCCAAAATCTCTTCCGATTTTCAACAAAACCAATATAGAAAGCCTAAATTAGTGTAGTTTGGTTTGGTTTCAATCTCTTCCTAAGTAATGTAGTTTGGTTTGGTTTCAAAAGCAAGAAAATACTTAGAATGGTAGTGCACTCACATGCTATAAACACCCAAATGCGCTTGTTACAAAGAATGACAATATGAACTTGCGCGCAAAGTATCACGGTGAGAGAGGGTGCACGTGAAGGTAACATGTTATTAGGTTCTCATGAGACATATCAAATACATGAATATTTTACCAAGCGTACGTCTAGACATCTGCATGAGAATTTCAAGAGTGTTTGGATCTAAATGGAGTTTGTACAAGACATATTAGTAAAGAACTGCTAGGATAACTGTAGAATGTAAATGGGACAAATTTATCTAATATTGCTTGTATGACCAAGTTGTATTTTCTATATAAGATGCAATTTTTATTTTTATTTTAGAGTTTGCCTTTTATGTTTTCTTCAAGAGTGCATTAGGATTTTTTGTTTAAGGTTACCTTTTATATTTATGTAGAAATTTGAATTTTAGTTCCAATATTCCATTTCATGTAATTTTCTAATATTTACAACTCTAGTAATAAAAATTCGGAGTGTTTATTTTAATTTTTGTTATTGCATTTAACCTTTAATTACTTTTTGAAATTTTCTTAAAACAAAAAACGATCCGAGCCTGGGCCGGCCCAGGCCAAAAATGGGTGCAATATAGCCCGACTTATCCCACAACTTGGTCATATTTGGATCGGGCTGGCCCAATTTCCATATCTGGGTACGGGGTGCTCTCGGGATTTTTTTATTTTTTTTATTTAAAAGAAGATGATATTATGGCCTCATATAGCACGGAGATGAGTTGATGATGCCACATAACTATGGTGGGCTGGTAGCAAATGATGAGGGACACAAATTGTTTGATTTGAGTATCTCATCTATGTAAAAACTTGATTAGGACTTTCATTTTAATTCTCTATTTCCAAAAAAAATGTCTCTTGCTAATCTGAGATCTCCTTTTGTGTTTCTTGACCAGGTCAAAGGTTTGAAATTATGACATTTTAGTTTATTGCAAAGTTGCCATAGTCTAATAATCACTCAAGAAGTGATCTTGTTTTGCATGAGATTAGTAGCAAGTATTTTGTCAAAGAAGAGAAGAGTTGTAAATATATACTAAAGGTTCAATGGCGATCACCCCCGGCCTTAACGTTTGAAAAGGAACGATTTGTCGCGTAACGTTTGTAAAAATGTGTGGTTTTGCCCAGAGTCATTGACGAACCATTCATTTTTTATATGTGGCTATCTTTTGATCCATTAAATTTGACATCGTGGGGTAAATCACACACTTAGTACACGCTAGGGGTCAAGCCGCAAATTTTGATAGGTTAGGAAATATTGCAAACTGCTCAAACGGTAAGGGGTGATGGCAATGGACCCAATACTAATACATTGTATGTAATTTCTTCTCATACTGATATGACAGGGTATATTTTGTAAGTTTCTTCCTTCTGCTTTTTTCCCCTCACCTTTAATTTCGCCAGTAGGGCGCATTGTTTTCTATTTTGTCACACTAGTGAAATATCGGAAAGGACTATTGACGTACAGTTTATAATTTTTTTTTTTTAAAAGAATGTATTTGTGGTTACTATACCAATGAAAAATGCACAATTTCAGTGTGAAAAAGGAGGTTAGGGATATAGGCACCAGAAACCATAAAAAAGTTGTGCAGTGCACTAAAATAAATAACTAGTTGATTCATAAAGAGTATCTAGAGACTAGAATTGATATTAAAACACTAAGGGGACTCTCAAGTCTAATTTTGTTCGATGTCAAAAATCATTCGCCTCTCTCAAAGATGTGTAACCTTAAGAAAGGTAAAACTCTAGTTGAAAAACATATTAAAAATTAAAAAAATAAATAAAAAGAAACTAAAAACTTAATATTGAGTTATGATTTTGACCCGAAAACTGGAATTTGACTAAACATCATAAAGATGTAAAACTTTGTGTTTTACTTACTCAGATGGCCGTTCTCACTTGGAAAGTGATGATATATGTGTAAATAACGAACAATATTGACTTTATGGTCAAATTTCAACTACTTTTAACTTTAAGCTGCTTGTATTGATCCATAAAATCTCCCTCTTTTTGTACTGCAACAGTTTGTGAAAAGATTTTCTTACAAGGTTTTCAGTAGATGGTTTATCCCTAGGCACCAGGTGAAGGCAATCTTTTTGGCTTCACAGACACAAGTATATAGTGTAATAATAAGTTATTATAGAAATAACTTCCCCGTAATCAAATCTCAACCGTATATTTACACAAATAATCGACTTGTTATGCCACATCACTGTGCAATGATTGCACATAATAATTTCTCCTCTTTTTGTACTTCATTAGTCCGTGAAAAGATTTTCTTACAAGGTTTTCAAGTACATGGTGTAATAATAAGTTACTGTTATGTTGAAATTTGACAGAATAATAAGGCCGCCCAAATTCACCAGTACCTGAAAACCGAATATTCTTTGACATCGTGCTTAATGATCATAGTCTCCAAGAATAATGTAAAGAAAAGTTCTTTATTCCAATTTAATTGTTTTACTAGTTGTCTGATCAGCTTGGCATTTGCCAATGTAGAACCTACACATGTACTTACCAAATATTTTTCTATACAGTTGACACCATATACTTTTCTTTTTTTCCTTAAATGTTGAATTTACTATTGAATTAGGGCAGCAGAATATAACAGAATGGGGAGAAAAAGAGAAAACAAGAAAACTTTGCTTCCTGCACAACGGTTTATAATTAGCTGTTAGCAGCCTTAGAGAATGAGACATCTCTCATCTCTGTCACCAGATATTAACAAGCAAGGTCATAAGACTCGTAACAATAAAATTTCATCAAATACAAAAAGTCAAAATAAAAAAAAATAAAGAAATTGCAGTCAAATTCATCCCAAGTATTAGTAATTTAGTACTTGAAAATACATGTATCTAGTTGAGATCCATTGGATCGCATTCAATAGGAGGAGTATATTTTTGCTTGAAAAAAAAAAAAAAAAAGGTCGAACAACTTGAAGTACTCATGCCATATTTTTTTGTTAATGCTTTTATACTCTTATTACATCCTTTTGACGGATCGGATTATGCAACTAACAAAAAGAACAGATAAATACACATCTTTTATTAATGGAGATACGTTTTTTCTTCTGAAACATATATGTCAAAAACAAAAACGCATATTGTTGTTCTAAATCCACTGAGCTTTTAGCAATTATTTCCTCTTAATAATTGGTAAATAATTGGTAAAACTCTCAGGACCGAGCTAAAAATATGATTAAATTTAGGAGGCGAAATAACATTGTCAATTGACATGATTAAAATTTATCATTAGTTATTTTTAAGTTAAATAAAATTATAATTTGTCATGAAAAACCAAATATAAATACCTAAGACGAATATTTAATATAATTAAAAAGAATTGTTAAAGTAACTCTAAGTTAAGTAGATAAAACAACTATAGCTAAAATTTATTAAAAGAAATTGAAATTAAGCAATATAAATAAATAAGAATATTGTGACAAAAGTAAAAACTTAAACAATCGCCACAAAGAAGTTTCTATTATTTATTTTCACCGGGACTGTTTAATTGGGATGTGTGACTGTCAAACCATCTCTAAATTACGTACTATCAAAGTTACGAAAATATTTATTTCTTAAGAAATTATCTTATACATTTTAGTCAATAAGTTTGTCACGATAGTTTTCTTACCCAACGATATACAGGTTATAATGTTGTAAGGAATTGAAGAAAAAAAATTAAATTAGGTCATCCTCTCAAAGGTTGTTTTAGATGATTGCTTTATACTTTATTTATTTTTTGAAACGAGTGTGATAAATAAAATAAAATTTGAAAACTAGTATTAAAAGTTGCAAATAAACTACTACGAAACTAAACAATTGAATAACTCAAAAATAGAACAAATATTGTATGTATTACCTTGTATTTTATTTTGAGTTGTATAATAATACATTTAGCAACTTACAAATATTGTGTATGTATAATTGTATATATATGGGGTAGGAGTTGGGATTGGAGGGAGGGCTAGCGCTCTTATGTCCTCCGCTCACACAAACATGGATCAAAGTTTTTTTTTTTTCTTTCTTTAGAAAAGTATCAAAACCTTTTTATTTTTAACTCTATGAAAATGAAATATACAAATATTTTATACGTTTATTATAACGAGAGTTTTTACGAATTTTTTAAAACACATTGAAAAGATCTCACATTGTAAAATATTTCTAATACTTAGTATAGTGAAACATACCTTAAACATGAACCATTGGGCCATGCCTATATAGTCCTCGTGGCTCCATCCCTGAATACTCCAACGTGTTACTTTAACTGGCAAATACTTTCAATGCAACCATAATCACCCAAAGTGTAATTAATCAACTTCCCAACTTATGAGTTAAGTACTACACCTATTGTTGCATCTTTAAGTTAAATTTTTTATTTTTATTTTGAAGGAACAAACAGCATTGTCGACTTTCTTAAAGGCCCCCAGTTTCGTTGGACTCGAGCCTCATTAAACGTGTGCGTCCTTGGCATTTTCTAATTGGAGTATTTTTTTGCTAATCTTGAGCATGGTTCAAAGTTTCGTTTCTACAACATGTTTCGGTGTTTTAAATATTAGAAACTTTTCGCAATGTTTCGAGATGTTTTCGATATATTTCGAAAATTTCGTAAAAATTGTGCGCACAGTCATGGATCAAAGTTTCTTTTCTTTTCCTCGAAAACTATCAAAACGTTTCCATTTTTGACTATGTGAAAAAGAAACATACAATATTTTCTCTCTCTCTTTTTTTCCTTGTGACTTGCTTATTTGATGAGTGAAAAAACTGAGGAGCTTAACTCAATATAACTATATGCTATTTATGAATCTAGTGATCAAGAAAAAGGGCTAGTTATTTAAAATTGTAAGACGTAAAAAGAAAAAAAGAAAAAGAAAAGAGAGAGAAGAGGGTAGTTAAGTCTGCTTTTCTATGAACTTCACTGACAAAGACATTTCATTATTTTTAATAGCAAAGACGAAAAATAGCTAAGGCAAAATAGTGCTACGCCTGCACGTTGGGTATGTATGTAAGAGCATCAACAAATTGTGCAAGTAGGAATCAAACAATAATCATTGGCAAGACGTTTGGAGCAGATTTGTGCAAATTAAATTAAAAATTCGTATGATCAAACTCGTGTATACTTTAATAAAGGATTCCAATTAAATTCTATGATCTCGCGCTCAGACAAAAAATTGATTTCACCATATATATATAAATATATATAGTGAGAATATTATGCTTGCAAATTCGATGGGTATTATTATCAACTCACCACATAATAGTGGTGGTGTTTACAATAATTTAGAAAGTAGCTTCTTTCTTAGATTCTTTCATACTTCTGTTTAAAATTACTTGATTGTGTACAAATGAAAATAAAGATTATTTGCTAAATAGCTCAAAAGAAACACTTAAAACAAGAAGAAGTAAAAAAAGATAGAAGTGAGTTCTCAAAATTTTTATTATGTCGTGATTAATTTTAAATTTTTATCTAATAAAGTTAAGGTGGTTTTTTATTTTTTATATTACTCAACAAGATTTATAGACCTCACTTTCATAAATTCTATCATTCTTCACTTTTCTTAGATATAAGTAAGTTGTTGATTCAATCATTTGGAAAACCAAATTATATGGACTTAAAAGTTAATAATAATAATTCTTCCCGTTATTGAATTAAATGACGTTGACTTTATATTATCCAAAAAAAAAAAGGAATCTTCTTCATATGGTGGTATTAAATATTTGATTTGTGTTTTAAAACGGAATATAATGTGAGGTGAAATAGGAAAATCCGCCCCCCTTCCAAATTTACCAGAGGAGAGAGAAAGAAATAAGAAAAGTAATAAAGATGACAACTTAGAGAGAGAAAATAACTGAAAATCGAATTGTTTAGTTAGAGAAATAATGCACAGCCAATACAGACACGGAGACAGAAGGGCAAAAAAGAATAAAAAAAGAAAAAGAAAAAAACATCATATTCAGAATAAAGAAAAATTTAACAGAAGAAGAAGAACAAGAACAAATATTCTTCCTCAGAGAATCCGTCTTAGGACAGAAAAGAAAAAGCTGTGTTTTATTGATAATCTCGTTTCTCTCTCTCTTTTAGCCAAACCCCATCTCACAATTTTATTCAAACCACTCATAAAACTCTCTCATTTTTTTTGTTCATGCAGTGAGTGATCAAGAATTGTGAAAAGGGGTTTGTGAGTTTTTGTTATTTTTTTGAGACTTTAAATGTCTTTTTATATGTGGGATGTTGTTAAAAAACTGAGAGGAGGAGGAAAGGAGGGAGCTTTTGTGATTGGGAATTAAAACAACAATCTGAAAATTGAGTTTTGGGTTGTTTGTTTTTTGTTTTCCAATTTTGTCAAATTTTTTGTTGTTCTTCACATTTGATATATATGGACCAAGAGAAACAAGAGTCTAGGAGGCTTTATCAAGTCTGGAGAGGAAGTAACGTAAGCCCTTCGCGTAGTCCTTCGTCGATTATTTGTTGATTTGATGATTATGTGAGAGGGGTGTTTCTTGTTGTGCTGTGATATTTTTTTTATGGACCAAGAATTTTGCTTTTTTGATTGATATGGAGATTTTTGTGCTTGATAGGACTTTTTTGTTGTTAGGACGAAGAATTTGAATTTGGCAGCAATTGCTTAAAAACAAGGACTCCTTACAAGTTGACACTATTTGGAGTTTTTTGTGTTACTAAGGATTTGGAATTTGAGCATTTCTTGCTGTTAAGTTGTGTTGCAGGATTTAGTTTTCTGACTAAATCTTCATTTGTCAAGATATCGGAATTCGTGTATATGGTGTGTGAGCATGTCTGTGTTGTTTTTGAAAGTTTATAAAGCCTGGTGTAATCGTCGTATCTGCATTTTCTTGTTCTCTTGTTACCTTGAATGTAAATGCTCGATTGTTATGCAGTTGACCGGATTGTTTCAGTCTGAATGGTGTGAATCTGAAGAACAATACATGTATTTTTCATTGTGTGATTTGTCATGTCATGGCTCATGGTTTTGGTTTCCTAATTGTTGTTCTTTTGATTCTTTCAGAAATTCTTATTTGGAGGAAGGTTGATCTTTGGCCCGGATGTGGCTTCCTTGTTCTTGTCCACATTTTTGATTGCCGGCCCGGCCCTGGCTTTTTGTATAAAAGTCTCGTTTATTATAAAAGACCGTCTTAATGAAAATAAAAGTGCTGCTTCTTGGTATCCTGTGCTCATTGTGGCTGTTGTGCTAACCGTGTTGGTAAGTAAACTATTGGGGAAATGGTTGTAGTTTTGACTTAACTAGCCCTTTTTCCTTTGGTAATCTCAATGTATAATCTGAGCCTTTTACTTATATGGGGAAAACTAAATAATAGAATGGATAAAACTAAAAATAGGTGAATCAAAATAGTCTACGGGTAGGTAATCGAAGTATGTCATCTTCCATTTCCATTTCAATCTTGTTAACTACAACACTATATCCAATATTTTGAGTTATAAATGTTTGTATCTGCCTTGTAATAGTTCCACAGAGGATTTTTTTTCTTTTGCTTCTGTTTTCCTATTTTCCCATTCTCGCCTCAAGTGGAGAGCAGGCTAGGGAATATAACTTAGTCTATCATAAATAGTTTGTTAGTTTTACAGTTCAAAGATAGTATGGAAACGAATTAATGAATATTCCCATACTTCTTGCTTCCTAGCAAGCACTAAATGATTCAACCGATAATATAGTCTTTGAGTATTTATTAAATCTTTGAGTAATGTCTCATATCAATATATGGATATATTTTGCAGGATATATTGTTTCTCCTCCTTACTGCAAGTAGAGATCCTGGAATTGTCCCTAGGAATACAAAACCTCCAGAATCTGATGAAGCAATTGAACAAAACACTCCTTCAATGGAGTGGGTAAATGGTAGAACTCCTCATTTGAGACTTCCACGGACAAAGGATGTGCTTGTGAATGGCCATACTGTCAAAGTGAAATTTTGTGACACGTGCTTGCTCTATCGTCCTCCCCGTGCATCTCATTGCTCCATCTGCAATAACTGTGTCCAGAGATTTGATCATCACTGTCCATGGGTTGGTCAATGTATTGGGATAGTGAGTATTCTGACACTCTTAAAGAAGTGCATATGTCTTATCTTATTTTTTTCTTCCAGTTCTCCTTACAATGTATTATATCATGCAATGCTTGGTTGTATATAACCAATAACCACCACATGTTTGGCCTGTTTCGAGTGTGCAAGTTTTGCTTCTCTTTTTTCGATATAAGAATTTCGAGGATTGAAATGTGTGTACTTTTCTGGTGTCAGGATATAACATTGTACACATCTTAGTATCTCAGTGTTGAATCTCAGTTTGTGATCATTTACTAATTTGAGATAAACAGGTCTGCTTTGTTCTTGTAACAAATGACAGTATGTCATTAATGTTAGTCACTGGAAATTATGTTAACTTACTTTTTTTTGAAGACAATATTTTTGGTTTTTTAGAACTGAACATAATTATCATTTTCAGTCTTTTAAAATGATCTTGATCTCATTTGATAGCTGAACTCCACAGTTTCTTGTATAACTAACACAGTTCATTTATGAAATGTTTAGAGCATAATTACGTAGGTTCTTTTACATGTTTAAATTGTCTCATTTGATTTCTCTTGTCACTTTTGTATTGACTTCATGATTCCTCTTACTAAATTGATAATCTTTTTTGAAATGTATGCAGCGTAATTATAGGTTCTTCTACATGTTTATATCAACATCAACGGTCTTGTGCATATACGTGTTCACGGTATCATGGTATATTCTTGTCCATCGGAAAGGTGAAGTGTGGAAAGCCATGTCATCCGATATTTTATCAGATGTCCTGATTGTGTACTGCTTTGTTGCTGTTTGGTTTGTCGGTGGTCTTTCGGTGTTCCACTTCTATCTGATTAGCACCAACCAGGTGATCTTTCTTTTAAAGCAGTACAAAATCTAGAGATAGAAATTTTTACCTATAACTCGCTCATTTTTAGTTTTTTGTGATTTTCATGCCATTGTGCAAAACTATTCCATACAAGACCAGGAGCATTGCTAGTGATTTTAGATTAATGAGTCGGTGATAAGTTTTGATTATTCCAAAAAAGAGGAGAAAATCAGGAAATGGCTAAATTTCAACTTACAAACATTTGTCTAGATGTCTAACCTACTATTTTATCACAAATCAGAAACTTATTAACAAGCGTTCCTATTCTTTTGCTTTTTTTTTTTTTTGGTTGAGGGAACATACACTCCTATCGGATGACCACATGTTAGTGTAAGTGGTGTAGCCCCTGCAGTAGAATACTTTACTTGACTGCACTTAGGTTCTTGTGTATGAGGCTAGTTGACTTCCATAAACCCGTGATATTATAAACAAGTTTGAATTTCTACCTCAGAAGTATCTTTACCAGTGTAACCCAGTTCTAGGATTTTCGATGAACATGAGTAACTGATCCCTTGTCAGTAATTCTTCTAAAAAATGACGTAACGTAGAATCTTTTGTACTAATATTTAACGCAGTTAAGTTTTGTGGTATGAGGCTAGTTCATGCTTCCATAAACCCGTGAGATTGTAAACAAGTTTGGATTTCTGCCTCAAAGTGTCTTTACCAGTGTAACCATTTCTAGCATTTTTTATGAACATGAGTTACTGATCCCTTATAGGTGATTCTTCTGACAAATGACGTATATGATATATGAATCAATTTGAGCCTTAAAGTGATCAAAGATTTTGTCATTGTTCACATTGTTATATTCTTTAATACAACCTGATCTTGTTGTTCTCAGAAGTTTATTTGACTAGTTTCATCAAGTATGCGTCAGAAGTTTCGATCTTTTAACTATCAAAGATGACAAAAAGAACATTTGATTTTACCTTTCTGATTCTGTTCAGCCATGATGATTTCAATAACTATTTGAATGTTAATGAAGTAAGACTCTGTTCTTACATCTTAAGAGACATTTTTCCACCGGCGAGAGGAGCCATCATTTAAATGTTTGATAAAGATAGTTTTACATCAATGATTTGATACCTGACAAAATTTGGTTTGTTATCTTTTTCTTTTGGTGGGCATACTATTTTTCAATTGATACAATCTTTTACAGCTGCATTCATATTACCCTTTTGATCTGTGCAAGATCATTTCATCCATCGGTGTTCATGTGATGTTCAGTAGTTTCTTGTGTACAGATGGTGAAGTGGACTAGCATTTTATGTAAAGGGGCATTTCTTTTCACCTTATTCAGAATTTAATTTTCCAGTGTATAATTTTGCTGATTGGTGTATACCTTAAGCTGAACATCCACATTTTCTTGTGCAGACTACGTATGAAAACTTCAGGTATCGATATGAGAAAAAGGAGAATCCATATAACAAAGGGATGATCAACAACTTCAAAGAAGTCTTCTTCTCTAAAATCCCCTCTTCGTTGAATGATTTTAGAGCATTTGTCGAGGAAGATGAAGTAATGGTTATGGAACCCTTAGAGCCTAATTTTATGGAAGCTACGGGGCCTAATTATATGGAAGCTAGAAATAGCTCAAAAGAAAAAATAGACATAGAAATGGGAACTAGGTTTGGTGAGGACGGGGGCCTTACTCTTCCGGATATCCTGCGTAATTTGGAATATGATGGCATTGAAGATAATATGAAAAACAGGGGAGTGAGCGAAAGAACTGAATCTGAACGGTCGATGGTTCCCGTTGAACAAGAATTGAAGGAGCCAGTGAGTAGCTTCACAGTTGAAGTTGAGGCAATTACAGGGGAGAAAAGAGTGAATGTAGTATCTGAACAAACCACAAGACCGGATCAAGCTTAAAATTCAGGTAGAATTTCTATGTTACCTTCATTATACGTTGCCACTAATTTTGCTCTTTAAGCGAGGATATTTTCTTCACCATTTGTGTTATAGTAGTAAAAGATGTGTTGTTTTTGTTTTGAGCCTTTGATGTATGGTTAGAAATTTCAATACTTTAAATCATCTTAATAAAAATTAAAGGTCAATTTTTCTCCAGCAATGTCTCCTGGAAATCTAAGAATTCTAAACAAAATATTTTTTATCTTGTTAACGGGTGGATAAATCAACGGGTACCGCTATCAGATACTTCAATTTATGGTGCATGCATGTTACTATTGTTTCTTTAAAAGAACGTATGGAAGTCTTGTCTTATGATAACATGGATGTATATGCAGGACCGCTGTATGTTCAAATCAGAAGATAGAAATCATTCCTGGTTTCAACTTTCAGATCAAAACTTGCGGCAGGAACTACAGAAGTCATCGGATGATATCGTCCAGAATAATACAGGATCTTGAAAATGATGGAGCAGTTATATCAGTTGGAAAATTGTAGATAGACCGATACGCAACTGTTTTTGTTGTGCTTTTGTAATGTTTTATATCTCTCACACCAATTTCTGATTATATTTCCTTTTATTCTTCAAAGAAGCTTTTACTGTTTGAGATTTTTGTATGTGTGTGTTTGAGACAAATTTTAGACTGGCATATTATTCTTTTGGAAGGATTGAAGCATTGGAAAACTTGTACTTGCAGATAACAAGAGAGCATTATCTCATGCTTTTCTGGTTGGTTTGTGGAGCAAATTGACATAGATTCCTGATATTTAAATGATATAATTTGTTGATGGTGAAATATTTTGACAAGCCTTGTTCTATCAGATCTTCGTGCAATGTCATTTAAAACTTTTTAAGATCATGAATATCGAGTTCATCTATTTATGAGTAACTGTATATGAAATTTAAATGGAAGAAATAACTCAAAATTTGTTAATCATAAATTCCATAGTTTCACTTTCTTTATTCTGAAAATGCTAAACACGTCTCATTATTTACCCCATTTTATGCTAAAACAGAAGACACTGGCAATGCAACTTACCAAGTTTTAACAAATTTCTTTCAAAAGTAGAAACGGTAAAATTATAAACACCAACATAGTAATATGTTTGTCTGCAGAAACCATTAGTAATTGAAATCAATAGTGAGGACTACTCGATCTACTCCAGCCATGGACTATTCTATTTGTAAAGAAACTATGCATCAGTTGCATAGCTAGTCTAAAACCAATACAATTCAGCATATCTTTTGCATTAATTTCCCATTTAAACTAACACTACATACAAATGGGAAAAATGAAAGAAAAGAGAAGAAAACACAACTACATCAAATTCTGAAGTACACTTATCAGTCACTTCAACCATTCTGGCTATGTACAATTAATTGCACATAAATTAGAGGAAATCTTTATACAGCAAACAGATCAGATTATTTTCTATATTCAACTTAATCTGTCTTTTCGGGCGTCGACTGAGGGGCATCATCCTTCTTAAGACTTGAAGCATCGTCTTTCTCAGGCCGGAATAGTATCCCAAATATCCAACCTGCCGCTAAAGTAGCCTCCACCGGTGCAAGCCAATAAACAATTAAATGCTCCTTGGTGATATGTTCACCATTAGCAAATGCCCACCCCATTACCTAAAGTATAAATTCCAACGTTAATTGGTCAACATTTCAAGAATAATACAAATCTAAGTAAAAGATAAAGGAAATACTTACAGAGGCTGGATTCATGCATCCGCCAGTTAGATCGGAGCCAAGTATGTGAAGAGTAAGCTTTGAAACACTCGAAATCCAAGTTTTCATGAAGAAACTGCCACCAATCTTTCTACCCAGTCCAAGGGAGATTATCACAATTGAAAATGTCAGAAAACCTTCGGTTAATGCACCCTTTGCAATGTCAACATTCAAGCGAGGCCCTCGCCCTATGCCAGGAAAAGTATCCAAGATGAGCCTAACCCCATAAACTGAGCCGACAACCTTTAGAAGATGAAAGAAACAATGAACCGATATGAGAGCAAGTTTTAGTTAACAACTAGTTTATTTACGACATGAACGTAGAGAAGTCAATCATAAGCACAAAAGGGACATTCATTTGCAAAAGTTTCAATCTTTAGTTGAGTTATAAAACCAATCCATTTAATTGAAAATCTCACCAGAATTTTTCTAAGATGCTTCAAGAGATTGAAAATCTCACCAGGAATGCTGAATCAATGAATAAGATGTGATGGTTTGCTTCATAAATACAAAACAGTTGGGTAAAAGAAACAACAAACAGATTGAAACGTGTCCAGTGAGAAAATAAAAATCCATATACTGCAAACAGTGAATTGTTTGAACGAAGATTCCCGTTTCTACATCACATCTACCATCTCCCTACACCCAAAATTGATATCCAGAAGTCGGAGTCGTGAAAAGATTGATCGTCAGAGAAACGAGTCAAGATAATGCAAAAATGACATGGACAAATTAAAGGATAGACCCGTTACTATTGCAAATAAGTTACCTCTGCCACCCAATTCTGTGCAGCCTAAACTAGAATTGATCATTCAAGCCACACTCAATCATAAGACGGGTATACGTAAACCAAACATACTAAAAACAAGAAGATTTCTAGTCTCAAATATTAAGATTTCCAACCATTGCAAACACAAGAAGCAAATCAATCAGATATACTAGATACTTAATACTAAAGAATGTGTCACCCCTTTTTCAAGCAAGTGACATCTACCACCCAATTCTGCGTAGCCTAGACTAGAATTGATCATCCAAGCCACACTCTATCATATGTCGGATATACTTAAACCAAACCAATCAATTACTAATAACAAGAAGAAATCTAGATTTCCCCCCATGGCAAACACAAGAAGCAAATCAGTCAGATATACTAGATACTTTATACAAAAAAGTATGTCACCTCTGCTTTTACAAAAAGCTCACCATTTGGATCATTAATCATGAAATAAGTTCAACACAACATTCGAAAGTCGTAAACTAACAATTTGGTGACTGCAAACAAACGGAAGGCCAAATGCACACCATATTCTGAAAAGTTAGCTCCTTTCACTAAAAATACATCCTAAACATCCAATCCCAAATAGCTAACAAACAAACCACATAAAACCCAAATCAAATAGCTAAAAGAAAACAAAATTCAAAACATACAACACAACCTCATTTCACATTAAAGCAAAGAAGCCCAAAATTAAAAAAATCATATCTTTCAACGAGGAGAGAAAAGAATAGAGACGGACCTGGGCAGGGATTCTGGCGCCAAGAATGAAGAGAAAATTGGAGAAATCTCCAGAAATGGCGGCGGACAAGAGGTTGAGGGGGTTGTAGGCCCCACCCTTTGTGAACTTGCCCATGAGCGCAAACAAGAACATGTTGAGAATCGATAATCCGTATCTGACGATTTCGCCCTTGACATCGTGAGCGCCGTAGCCGAAGATTGTGTGTACGAGGATCTTGATGAGCACGCTCGACCACACCCACATGAAAGACATCGCGAAATCCGCCACGAGCAGCCGCTTCACGCCCGCCATTTTTTTTGATTGGTCCAAGGTTGTAAGATTGAGATTATTACAGGCGGGTCTGCTGTTTGAGGAATCTTGATGTCGCTGATTGGTCTGATGAGTCCTGTTATGTTTTTCATTTGGCCTTAGTGTTTTTTATTAATTTTATGACCAACGAGGAAGTCCACCATGTTTGTCGGGCCTACTGGTTTTATTATACAACAAAGAATATTATGTAATGACTCAATGAGCACTCACAAGTCACATCTCAAATTATAATATTTATTTAATGTTTACAAATTATAGTTTATTTCAATAATGGATAATATAAAAAATAAAAGAATACAATATGCTTACAACTTCCTCATTCATCTCCACAAAAATTGCACAACAAACGAAACAACAAAGTTTTCTTAATTTGCAAAATTGAATAATATTTTTGTATCAAAATTTATTACAAATTAAAGGAAAAAGAAAAAATGGAGAGCTCATCAAATCAAAAAAAAAAAAAAAAAAAACGATAAGTCTTTCATAATTAACTTAATCTTTTAGATTCTCTAACAAAATTAATGAAGGGTATTATAATCTTTTATATGACATAAGTTAGTAATAGGGGGAGTCTCTGTAATTTTAAACCTCGAGGGGTGTAGCTGTAATTATCCCTATAAAATATTAGTATCAATATGTGTATATATATATATTACAGACCGACACTTAAATTTTTACACGAATTTGTTGCCTACTGAGTTAAAATTTTTATGAAAATAATACATGATTGTAATTCCTACCTTTTCTTTTATAGGTTAAGGGACACTTTGAGCGTTTTAGAAGGTTAGGAAGTACATTTCAACAGATCCCGTAAGTTGCAAGTTTTGTTGCTATAAACCTAAATGATAATAACAATAGGGGTGTACGCGGACGGGTTTGGGCGGATTGTCACAAAAAAAAAATCATACTCAAAGTTAACGGGTTACCAACTTTTCCACCCGTGCGGGTCAAGTTAATAATGCAATCATGCGGGTTGCGCGGGTTAGGTGGGTTGCGGGCAGGTGGCGGGTTCAAATTGCAATGAAAAATATAGAAATATTTTTGATATAAAAACAAAAACATAACTTACTTTGAGTTTAAAAAGCAACAAAAAAATGATATCATAACTTAACAAATCACTTAAACCACAACATAACTTAATTAAAACAACAATATGAGAATGTAAGCGAATATTTTATCCGCATAAATTATAAAATTACGATTTAAATCGATTCACAATCCAAAATACAACATCAAATATACAAATTAACGGTGTATGCGGGCGGGTTGTATTTAAAATTATGAACATACCCAAATTTTGCGCATTGCCAATTATCAATCCGTGCGGGTGAAGTTATAAAATAAACCATGGTAGATGCGAGTTTGACGGGTCAAATTTTGGTGGGTCTGGCGGATCGGGCAGGTCTCGTACACCCCTAATAACAATAGTAGTAATAATCATAACTTCAACAACATGAATAGTAACAACAACAATAATGTTAATAATAATAATAACTTAATACTTTTTTGGTTGAAAAATTATTTGCATCATTTTTAATTTTATTTTTACAAATACCTTGTTGATCCTCGCGTAAGAATTAAGCAACTAAAGAATGGGATTTGAATAAAAATATTCTTCCGCACCTTTCTCATCTGTAATTACTAATTACTTTTTTTCTTGAGGTGCGGAACTATTTTGGTTTTGGGAAAAAGTAATTGAATGTGCAGAATATTAGGCGACGTGGGTAGATTCTTTTGATTATTTAAAAGTTAAAACCCAAATGAAAACTTTTCTTTATCAAGTCGAGTCAATAATAATATGCAAATTGAAAACCAAATAATATCGCGTTATATCATAAATTTCCGTATATAAGAATTCACGATTAACTTTCATAGTATACAAAATAAAAAGACCACCCTTTTTTCATCTGTATAATGTATTTTGAATCGATTTGAATGTTCCGAAAGAAATAGTAACTCTACTCTAGTACAAAATTATTTTTTCACAGTCTACTAATCAAAAGATCAATATAAAGCATTTCGATGTGAATGTTCGAACGAAATAGTATATCTTGACAAATATACAAATTATTCATCTATTGCTGTATAGAAACTAAAAAGGTATAAAAAAATTTAAAGTACGAGCTTAAATAATTTTGAACAGTTTCGAAAATGAGTAAATATGGTATAACTGAGCAATATATTAAATAAGTAATTGAAACTCTTTTTGTTATATATAACAATTCAGAAATTACTTATATAAAGTTTAGGGGAATTTCTACGTGCGTAGTAGCTCACGGTCTCTTAGGGTAAGGGCTTTTTCTCACAGAAACACGCACTCTCCGTAAAAATCTAATCGGCGAGATATTAATTAATCTCAAATCATTTTGCTCATTTTTGTGATTCTGTGCAGGTTTTGCTGATCTTAAAGTGTTGCAGATCTCGAATCTAGGGTTTGACTTTTAGGTATAAAGTTCTGTTTTGTTTAATTTTTCTATTTGATTCACTCTTATTAGTATTGAAACGACGATCTTTGATGTTTTCGATTTAGGTTTTTGATTTCGATTATGGAATTTATGTTAATTGTAGCTCTGATACTATATGTTTTACAATTCTTTTTGAATATTTTGCTCTAGTTTTCGTCAGTGTGCTAACAATTTTCTGCAATTGTTAAGTGTTCTGATATTTTATTCGTTCGATTTACAGTCTCGGAAAAACCTGTATTTTGTAATGAATAACGTTATCTAATTGCTATGGTTGTATCTGATGCAAAAAGGTTATCACGATTAGTGGAGAATATTGAAGAACTCAAAATGCAATTAAGAGAGTACCTAGTCGAGAGTTAAAGTGGCGTTGGTTGACTAGCATGTTTTATGAGCATTAGCGTATTTTTCAGAATGTAGCGGAAATACTGATTTGGATCGGAAGACTCATCTACTTATTTGTGTTGTTGTAAATTGTAATGTACTAATGTAAAGTTGGTCGCGCTCAATATCAGCCTTTGGATTGAGTTTTTGTTTCAACTTGGGCATCTGGGATGAATTATAGTTTGAAACTACAAGTAATTATCGATTCATTGAGTGGCAAACGTTAGGTCGTTGATTGTGGTTACCAGCTTGATAAAGTGGTGTAATAGTTGGTCTGGGTTTGACCTTATTATAAGATAGTTGAAGGACTTAATAGTAGACCTTTTCTTCTTGCGGTATGGTCCTTATCCATTTATGCTTCTTGTCTCACCGCTTCTTAAAAATGGTCTGGTTATCTTTAACGTATTGGGCTGATAAATGCAGGAATTCCAGGCTTCCAGCAAAGACTAAAGAATGGCCGGTTCTAGGGTTGCCCATGCCACTTTGACAGGACCAAGTGTGGTGAAGGAAATAGTCATCGGCACTGTGCTTGGCATTGCTGCAGGTTTTGTATGGAAGACACACCACTGGAACGAGCAGAGAAAAGTTAGGGCATTCTATGATCTTTTGGACAAAGGTGAAATCACCGTGGTTGCTGCAGAACAATAAATACATGCTCTTCTTGCTTGATTGTCGACTTTCTTGTTGGTGTGATGATGGTTTTCATCCCCGTCATTGGCTCTTGAAATTCCCTTGTTTTGTTTTAGAATAAGTTGTGGTGGATTTTTGCAGACCACGTCAACAGTATTGCAGATACTAAAGCTTTCCGGCAGTTTGTTTTCTTACTATGCCGTAATGGCGTGATTGCGACCAAATACTGGTTTATCGTTATTTTGTGTAGTTTGCAGTTGCACTAGCGAGTAATAATTTTAATGAATTATTTGCAGTTCTTGCCTCTCTTTTCTTTCTTCATTATTTACTTTGAAGTAGCACTTCTAACAGCTTACAGAGTCTGCTGAAATTAAGCAGCTGTATAGTTTCTGCACATCCGTGGACAAGTTTGCAGTTTATACTTTCGTTTCAGTAACATTTTATTTCATCACATCAAATCTCAACTATGCTTTTGGAGATGACATAAAGCCAGTACATCTGTGTTGTTGTGCCACTTAAATTAGAGATGAAACTGAGTTAAAGTATTTTCTGATAAATGTTCCATTTAGTCGGGAGATTTCATTTTATTTTTTAAGCTTACAGTTCCAATATGAGGTCGTTTTGTGTTGTTCTTCATAATCCACCAATCTGGCATAAAAATTGTCCTGGAGGATTATTTATAATGAATCTAGTACAGTAAAATCTAAGGTCTCATTGCTTAAACTATAGCGTTATCCGATGCTTAGAGTTTCCAGAGGTACGTATATCCATGATTTCCTTGTAAAATGTCAAAAATAATTTAACCTTGAACATATTTATGGGTTTGGCATTTAACCATCTTGATTTTTAAATCTATAAGAGAAACTTTTAACAGTTCTCAACGATATTATTTTTGTACTATAGCTCTACAAAATTTTATCAGCTCCAATCCTGTCTAGGCCGCAATCCGTGAATTTATATATCAAAACTCTTGTAAATAGAAAAAAATTATAATTTACTTTAATAATCAAAACAGTTTTAATTTGAAAAAAATGTTCAAAAAAAACAATCTAAAGCTTGAAATTTTGCGTTGATTCGAAGAAAGACACTACTATGAGTGAAAACTCAAATGTAGGTTTGTATTAGTTTATTTGGGAGTGTGTTGATTTTTAACTTAAGAAGAAATTGTGATTTGTGACACCATATCAAGATTTACATATATTTCAAAAATACTTATTCAAACATGAAACAATTCTCTTTTGAAAAAAATTGCAAGCACCAGGGGACATATCAAAATAACAAAATTCTACGTTCTTAAACCTTTTAAAAAATCCTTTTTATTTTATTTTATTAAATGTCTTCTTCTTTATACTCTGTCTTGTGAACAAAGAAAACTCTCAACAAATATAAGAACAAACGCATCAGCTCAACACACACACACACACACACACACAGTACAAAATCAAAGAGAGAATATAGTTAACAGAGTAAAAGATGGCCAGCATAGGTACGGGCTACGATCTCTCAGTGACGACATTTTCGCCGGACGGTCGCGTTTTTCAGATCGAATACGCCGCCAAAGCCGTCGACAACAGCGGCACCGTCGTCGCCATCAAATGCAAAGACGGCGTCGTCATGGTACTATTACATCAAATTCTCACTATTTAACTAGTAATAGTTACTCGCTATTTGTTAGGGTTTTAAATTAGGGTTTTTGATTGATTGATTGTTGATGCAGGGAGTGGAGAAGCTCATTGCTTCGAAGATGATGTTGCCCGGGTCTAATCGGAGAATCCACGCCGTTCATCACCACTCTGGCATGGTACATCTTCGAATTTTGTGTGCTAATGTTGTGTAATTGCAATAAGGAAGCTGAAATTAGAAGTGAGATGGAATATCGTATGTAATCGATTCGGAAATGTAGGCGAGGAGGTTAAGTGTTAGATAGAAACAGGGGAGGGGGGATTAAACGGATTCAATAAGTTTGTCGAGAGTGCTCAGTGAGAAAGTAGCGATTTGACATTTCAAAAGATGGTAATGTTGGAATAATAGCTGCGTTGGACAGCTGCTAACGTACTCATTGTTTCACGTGAAAAGGATTAGTGCAACTTTTTGGTGAAGAGTTTTCGGAGATTTTTTTAGGTGTATCCTAGTTTTGTGTTTTTACATCTCTCACCGCATTAATTTGAAAATCATAATATGATGCAAACTGGTTTTGTTGTTGTTGTTGTTGATATTCTTCCATCTGCAGGCTGTAGCTGGATTAGCTGCAGATGGCAGGCAAATTGTGGCACGAGCAAAATCTGAAGCAACTAATTATGAGAAGTGAGTTGATGTTTGTTTTAGTCTGGTCTAGGGTGGTTTCTTGTGTTTGTTATTTGATTTGTTTTAAATTATGCTAGGAAGTTATTGAACTGGATGACTGATAAGCTTGCGCATGATTGCACACCTGATCTCCCTCTTTCCAACACCCTCCTTTATCTATCCGCACAGGACCCTTCGGCCTTGCTTGTTATGTCTAAACATGCGATTGCCACATTGCTGCCTGGGTAGATCAAAATTGAGTGACACATTTGTTGTGACTGAAACTTTTAGTTTTGTTAATTCACAAAAGAGGTTTTTGGACACCTGGAACATGTACAAAAGTTGTACGCTTGGGGTGGGAATCGGGTACGTTCACAGAGCAGTTTGTCAGAGAAAAGGATTCTGAAAGGCGCTCTTGGGCCTCTATAGAGATAGGAGAGTTTATTGGATGGGTTTAGAGTTCGATACGCTGGATAATATGGGTGAGCTGTTAGACATGCCAGTGATTAGCCTTTGCTCATGTTCCATTATTCAACAAAAAATTTAAGAAGTGTACTATACTAGCGTGTCACAGTATTATGCGGAAGACTGACGTAAATCTTTTGAATGCTTTTGTGGAGTGAATGTTCTATAAACTATTTATAACTTTATTGGAAGGTGATGTTTTCATCCACCTTTTGCTTTCATTGAAAGAAATTTTAGAATACAAAACTTAAATTTATGTTGTTTTGCATCAGTGAGTTGTTTGTTTCTGTTGCATATTATTCAAATCCCTCCCATTTGCAGTGTTTATGGTGATCAGATTCCTGTAAAAGAGCTTGCAGATCGTGTTGCTAGTTACGTGCACTTATGCACACTCTATTGGTGGCTCAGGTTGGTAGGGTAGATTGTTTCTATAACTGCTTAAATCCGTCCTACTTTTTGCATATGAACTCAATAATGAATCTGCAGGCCTTTTGGATGTGGAGTAATTCTAGGAGGTTATGACAGGGATGGGCCGCAGTTATACATGATTGAACCATCTGGAATTTCCTATGTGAGTATTTGCTAATGATGACTGTTTAATGTTAATATCCATAGTGCCTCTCTTATTACAAATTTAGAACATTATATTAGCCGGCAGCATATTCTGATTACTACTGTTTCGTCCCTACTTTCTTATTTCATGATAATACATTTGGTTCTTGTATTATGGTTTCTCTCATTTGAGCACTCTTATTGTCACAGAGATACTTTGGTGCTGCCATTGGAAAGGGCAGGCAGGCTGCGAAAACGTAAGTAACTCATTTGGCAACCTGTTCTCTTTTTCGTGTGTGATTTTCTTGTAATCATGTTGATGTACAAAATTAATATGTTAATTTGTGTAATACAAAACTGTTCATTGCCATGTGAATGATTTGGACTTCTATTGTATACAGGGTAGAAAACTCCCTCCTTAATATTGATAACGAGTTTTTGTATAATTTTAATTACAGCATCATCTAACCTTTTCTTACAAAGAACTTGATTATCCTTCTACATAATTGTTCGTATCTTATATTTTACGCATCTTCATGCTAATTGTTCTTAGCTAAAGATGCTTATACTGAGCCCAAAATGTATACTGACAGGGAAATTGAAAAGTTGAAGCTTTCGGAAATGACATGCCGTCAGGGTGTTGTTGAGGTGGCCAAGATGTGAGTTCTATCTTCTAAACTCCATATTATTCTTTTATTACCGCCATTTCCATGATATTCTGTCAGTGGAGTCTATTGGTATTGCATTTTGTGTTGTACATCTGGAATACTTCTCAAATTATTGCCTTTTAGTTGACAATCAGTGATGTAGAATACTTGGCAAATGATTATCCATGAGCTGAACCATCAGTAACCGTTTCTGACTATATACCAAGAAACTTGGTGCTGGGTCTCAATTGATGCATTACTAAATTATTGCCTTGTCTGAAATGTGGATATCTCTCTTTTATCATAACAAATTTCTTTGTGGTGAATAGCAGAATAACATGGTTTTGATCAGATATGAGAAGTTGGATATAGCGTATAGGGGTTAAAACTTCAATAGAATTCTAATCGAGTTATAAGCACTTTAAAAAGTGTTCTAATGTCGCACGACCATTAATCCTACGCTACTGTTTTCTTGAATCATCTAGTTCCACAATCTAGTATGATCTATCATTATTTTTTTGGTGGGGCCAAACATTGACAAATGCCTTGGCCACCTAGGCGTCAAAAGCCCTATGATAGATTGTTGCAAAATAACTTTCTTGTTTATGATACTCGTGTTCACTAGCTAACTTCGACTTTGCTTTCCAGTTTTGAATAACATTGAATGCATATGATATTTGGTTCCATCAGAAACTGCACCTATGATGATTGTTAACTTAATGTTTATATTTATGTTGTTTCCTCTTTTCCGCAGCTAGCCGTCCATGAATATTAGTGGTCATCTTTTTGTTTTTTAATTTCTTCTTTCCAATGGGCAGTATTTATGGGGTACATGATGAGGCAAAGGACAAGGCATTTGAACTGGAAATGAGTTGGGTCTGTGACGAGTCAAACCGCAAACATCAAAAGGTAATAATTAACTATACGACCTTTGACACTATTTAAATCATTCATCTATTGCCTTTTTGAGTTGTCTTATTTTGTCGACTTTGTCGCACTAGTAATATCGTATATTTATGACTGTTGAGCATCTCCGTCCGGTTATTTGTAGTTCCTTTTACAATCTTGCTGTAGATAATATACATGATTTACATATTCAGTCTTTCTTGTGTGGTTTCATTTATGAAGACGAGACATGGTAAATGATGGTTGTAAAGACTGGACTTCAAATCTAAGTGTGAGGTATCATTGAAGGGACGATATTCCGTGGTGGTATATATAGAAAACTTGATTATACGTACAGCATATGTCTTGGTCCTCTTGCCAATTTATCTAATTTGTGTGTGCGGGTGCTTTTTCTCGTCTACTTATGGTTTTGAAGTTCGAGTCGACGATTACTCTTTCGATGTTTATTGCTATCCATTCGGCATCCTTGAGTTCCAATGGGTAATTATCTGGCGATTGATTTGGTTCATCTCTCGTATAACAGGTTCCAGAGGATCTGTTAGAGGAAGCTAAGTCAGCAGCTAAAGCGGCACTGGAAGAAATGGATGCAGATTAATGGCTAGGATCCAATTTCTTTTTCTTTTGGTTTATCTTGGACATTTTTCCTTGAGCGGGGCCGCAACAGATACAAACTTGATTAAATACCTGTATGATTTGTTCCGAACATTAGTTTTTTGTTATTCTATGAACCTTTACGTGCATTAATGTGTGAAGTGTGAACTGATAAATTTCCGTCTACATCTTCTGATTAATTGTAGCGAAACACACGTATACTGCCTTCCCAAAAATATACAAGGTTTATTTGTTTTTATTTTCACCAATCTCAATTTTAACTGAGACCAATATAAATTGTTTGTATTCATCTCAAAATAAAAATATGCCTTTTGGCTTAACATTAAAACCAAAAATCGTAAATTAATTAAATTACTACATAATTTACATAATCATCCACCGATCTTTAAATATAAATATGTGAAAAATGTATACATACACACATAAATAACTTACAACTGGTATATTATTTTTTAGAAAAGTCACCTTTAATCATTTAACATAATAAAAGAATAATTAAGGATCATATTCTCTTCGTGGGTCAACAAACTGACCTCACTCTATCCCCTCTACCACAACATCCGGACCTCTCCTCACCATCTCCACCTCACCAGACCGATCTCTCTCTCCAATCTGTAGTCGTCCAAAATAATTCGCTTCTCTCTCTTCTTGACATCAACTCCTCTACTGCTTCTCTAAACTACGATGTTACACCATCGGAAGACCCCTCGAATGATGAGGGGTCAAACAATTAGTAGTCCAGTATGATTCTCCTGGCTTGGAATTGCCAAGGCTTAGCAAAGCCGAGTGCAATCCGAGCCCTCCGGTCGCTGATCAGCAGCAACCGACCTGACTTTCTTTTCCTCTCTGAAATTAAAATTTCTTTGCTCTCCACTCTCTCCTTGACTCTCAATCAGCTCTCACTCTCTAATTTCGTTATTATCCCCCCTGTTGGCTTAGCAGGGGGTATCTGCCTTGCTTGGAAAGACAATATTGACGCTGTGGTGACTTGTCAAAATTCTTTCCTTATTAACGTTCATGTTCGTCAAGATAGCAGCTCTATTTGGCAATTCACAGGGGTGTACTGTCCCCCTTACTCTGCTGCCAAATTGACCTTTTGGAATCTGATGAAATCTGTATCGGATAGTTTCTCTGGCCCTTGAGTGGTTTTGGGCGACTTCAATGATATTTGTAATCAAAGTGAAAAAGCTGAAGGAAAATCATTTGCTAGTTCCTCATCGCATAGTCTTACCTCGGATTTGAGTGATTTATCCCTTATTGACCTTGGTTTTGCAGGATATGACTTTACCTGGAACAACCATCGTGATGGTATTCATAACATTCAGCAGCGCCTGGATAGGGGAGTGGCAAACACTGCCTGGTGCCTCCTTTTTCCTTATGCCCACATCAATCATCTTACGGCGCTTGCTTCGGACCATTGTCCGATCGTTTTGAACACCCGAAAGAAGACAGTCAAAGGCCCTAGGCCTTTCAGGTTCGAACTTATGTGGTTTTCGCATTCTGATTGTTACCATGTTGTTGATAAAGCTTGGAACTCCCCTTCCCATGGCTCCCCATTGCATAAATTAGTTGCGAAAACGAGGAAAACCCGTAGAGTCTTGAAATTCTGGAATCTGACTTGTTTTGGGTATATTGATACTAGCATTAAGAATCTTACCCATGACATTGCATGCTTGCAAGCTGGTCCTCAAACTGTTGCTAATTTATCTCTTGAAAAATTTGCAAAATCATGTTGATATTTGGTTGAAAAGGAAATGTACTCTTTGGAAACAAAGATCAAAAGAAAAATAGTTGAAAGAAGGTGATGCGAATACCCACTATTTCCATTTGAAAACCATTATTCATTCTAGATTTAACCGCATTGAGTTTATTAATAAACCTGATGGTAGCATACTTGTTGATTGGAATGATATTGGTTATGCTTTTGTGGATCATTTTAAATCCCTTTTCTCTTCCTCTTTTGACTATGCTAATCCCCCCTTCCCCCCTGATCTTGACTATTTGTTTCCTAAGGTGATCTCGGATGATGATAACAATCTTATTTGTAAGATTCCCACTCCTAAAGAGATTAGGGACACCTTATTCTCTTTTGCTTCGGATAAAAGTCCGGGTCCGGATGGCTTTCCGGCTGCTTTTTACAAAAACTTTTGGCATACTACCAAAGATGCTCTCACTAAAGCTGTCACCTCTTTTTTCAAAAATGAGACAGATTTGCATTCTATTAATCATACCTTGATTTCTCTCATTCCAGAAGCCTAATGCTCATTCTGTGGAGGACTTTAGATCTATTAGCCTTTGCAATATTACCTATAAGATCATCTCTAAGATTGTTGCTAATAGATTTAAAAAACTCATGCATCTTTTTGTCTCTCCTTTCCAATCGGCTTTCATTAAGAATAGGAGTATCCAAGATAATACTATTTTGTCCCATGAAAATCTTGGATTTCATCCATTGCAAGAAAGGTAAAAATGGTCTCCTGGCTTTCAAAATTGATCTTGCTAAAGCTTTTGACAGGGTGGAATGGGACCTCCTCCTTTGCATGCTGTCCAATCTTGGTTTTGATGAGTTATTTGTTGGTTGGATTAGGAAATGTATTTCTTTTTCTTCCTTTTCTGTCCTTGTTAATGGCTCTACTTGTGGTTTTTTCAAACCTTCCCGTGGTATAAGGCAAGGAGACCCTCTCTCTCCCTATCTCTTTGTTACTTTTGTTGAACTCTTTTCTCGGTTGCTTCTTAAACATGATATGGCTGGTCTTTTCAAAGGGATTAAATCTCTAGAACTAGCCCTTCTATCTCTCATCTCTTATATGCCGACGATTTAGTTATTTTTGGGCACGCTACTTTGGCTAACTCGCTTGTTATTAAGAACACTTTGGATACTTTTTGTAGGTGGTCTGGCCAGGAGGTTAGCTTTGGCAAATCTTTCATTCATTTCAGCCCTAACATGAATCTCATTATCAAAAGAGATATTCATTCTTGCTCTCTTTGGGGTGTCTGAATGCAATCATAAAACCTCTCATCTGGGTCTTCCTTACTGCAAGATTAACTCCCGAAAAAAGGCCTTTTCTGATCTTATGTGCAAACTGGATAAAAGCTTGGCTTCTTGGAAACACACTTCTCTTTCTCAAGCAGGGAGAACCATTCTCATTAATTCGGTTGCCCTTTTTCTATCCTGTTTATACTATGTCAAATTTTCTCCTTCCTATTGATTTCTGTAACAGGTTTGATGCTTCTCTCCTTAAGTTTTGGTTGGGCACCAATGGCAATGGGAATTTCCTTGCCCTTAAAGCTTGGGATTCCCTGTGCCGCCCCAAATCTGTGGGTGGTCTGGGTTTAGAAGAATGGCTGATTTCAACAAAGCTATCGTCTCCAAGCTTGCTTGGAAAATGCTTTCCAATTATGATGCTTTGTGGGTTAGAGTTTTTCATGCCAAGTACTTAAAAGAGCACTCTCTTCTTTCTGCCCCTTCCTCCTCCTCCTCCTTGTCTTGGACATGGAAGGATATTCTAAAATCGAGAGATCTTCTCCTTAAGGGTGCTTGTTTTCCTGTCACTAGTGGCTGTTCGGTTTTAACTTGGAAAGATCCTTGGATCCCTACTATTCCTTCTTTCAAACCTAAGCCTCTTGATATCCCCTCGGAGATTTACTACAAATTCTCCTCTGTTGTTTCTTTTCTTTCTGAAGACAGACTTAGTTGGGATTTGACTAAGCTCTCTTTGATTTTTGATACACTCACAATTAACGAGATTCTGAAAATTCAGGTCTCTCCAGTTGCTCAGAGCCACCCTCCTCTTTGGATCCCCTCTTCGTCAGGGGTCTTTTCTACTAAAAGTGCTTACCTTGTTGATCAAGCCTCTCGCTTTTGCTTATCCTCTAACGCCGACTCGCCTTTTTTAAAAAAACTCTGGAGCTCTCGTTTGCATGGTAGACACAAACTCCTTCTTTGGAAAATCTTTTTCAACGTGCTCCCTACTCGTACCAAACTCAATTCCATATTTGGTATCAATGACCTCTCTTGTCCAGTCTGTAACGGTGGTACCGAAACCTTGGAACATATTTTTATTAATTGCCCTCTCACCTCTCAGCTATGGTTTCTCTCGGATTGGCACCTTAATCTGGACCCTTTTCGCAGTTGGAACATTAAGGATTTTGTGAAGCTTTTCCTCTTTGATTCAGGGAGTTTATTTTCTAATGCTGTATCTAAGTTTAAATGCCTTATTTCCTTAGCTGTGTATTGCGATTTGATTTGACAAAATAGAAATAACCTTGTTCATGGCTCTCCCTCCTTCACCTTACAGGATATCACTCTTAAGGCTGGAATCAAAGAAAAAGAGCATTGGGATGCCCAATTTTCGAACTTTGCTGCTACTAAAGCTTCTGTTTCTAACAATTGGCAAAGGCCGCCTACACATTGGTTGAAAGCGAACTGTGACGCATCATTTAAAGATGGGAGAGCTTACTCGGCGTTCTTAATTCGCGATTGCAATGGAACGATTATTTTTGCTTCCTCCAAAACCCAGCTTTGTATGGAACCCATCGTAGCAGAAGCTCTTGCTATCCTTCAAGCCTGCCAAAGTTTAAACAAAGCAGGCATTCAAAAAGCTATCTTAGAATCAGACTGCAGCAACATTATTTTGGCAATTTCAAATCAGTCCGTCTCTATCCCTTGGCGGATATATCCTCTGGTGATTCATATTCGCCGATTTTGGAACCAATGGCACAAACGGAGGTTCTTTTTTGTAAACCGTAACACTAACGGTGCGGCCCATAACCTAGCTAAATGGTCTTTTTTGTCTAATTGGTCGCAACATTTTGATGACCAAAGCCTCCCAAATGTCTCATTTTGTGATGGAGGTTTCCCGCTTTCGAATTTCTGTAATGACTTTGTGATTTAATTTATATATTATGCTAATTTTCATAAAAAAAAAAAAAACAACACTATTTTAAAAGACATGGTTTCCAGAACAGAGCTAAAACGATAACTTTTTTGCCAGTAAATCGATAATTTTGGTAGCCGCAGAAAGACAAATGTAGCAAGTAATAGAATTGATCATAGCATATAATCACTAGTTTTTCTTTTTTGATACATTTATTTGAAGAGTAATTATTTCATAAATAATACTTTCAAATAAGCCATTTTAAATGTCAAGTTACATATCATAAGCTGAGCTTTGGGCTTGGTCATGGCAATGGACGACATTCTGGCTGGGCTGTAGGCTGATTAATTCATAGTCTTTAGTTTGGCTTCGCTTGGGCTTGTTTATGGCCTTTGGCCCAGAATTTTTGCTAGACGCTAATAGTAGTGAGTTATGCAAGAATAGTGGTTTTTATGAATGACGAATAGATAGTGGAAAATATTATGATAAGAAAATGATAGTGATTTTATATATATGAAAAAGTGGAGCTATACACACTAAGAAGCCTAGTCAATTTTTCAAATATGTACATTAATTTCCTGAGTTTCTTATTCTCTAGTCAGATACATGATCTTTCTATTTATGGGGGCAATAAAATAATATTTGTCATTGGCTTGTGGAACTGGCAACTTTCAGTTCCAAATTGTATAGCGTCGCAAAGGTTTGGTCACACTATTTCTCAATTGTACTTGTACCCATCATTATTATTATTATTATTATTATTATTATTATTATTATTATTATTATTATTATTGCTATCCATACATTTATGGAGTACCTAAGAGTCTTTTACATGGATGTCACATAAATGTTTGAAACCCTTGCGCGAAGTTTTTTCTCCTTTCTTTTGTGGTGTTGTGCATGTGTATAGGAGGTTAGGCAAATCTCTCAAATATTATGTGATAAAAATATGTGTACTTTATGAATGGTTAGACTTATCATATAGTTAATGGGGTAGTAAATAAAAATTTGGAATCTAACATATATAATTTACCTTAGTTATAATGGAATAAGAGGTGATACAAGTGTTATGAATTTATGATGGAATAAGAGGTTATACCTTAGGTAGCTAATATGATTTGATTATTGATAAATAAATCAAGAAAGGCTATAGCGAAGTAAGTTGATTTTTGTAAATATTTATCAAAAGTGCTTATACTGGCTTATAGACTCACATAAGTCTTCATTAGTTTTTGCAACATTGACTCTCACTTCTCTTTGTCAAGCAGAGCGAATGATGCTTCTCAAATTGCTTGTGGAATTATAGAATTTTAAAATATATATTTTTAAAAGACAAAAAATACTTGTTATTAGCTATTAGTTATTACAAATACCTAATTAATAATTTAAGTAACTTCTAAAAAATATTTGCAAACATTCTTATTTTAAGTGAATCTAAATAAAAAATAGTGAAGACGTTCCTTCCATAAATTCGTACATAACGCTATAAGTTGGTTCCCAGTATAATTTGGTTCCCAGTATAATGAGATTGATAGGTTAAAAAATGCTGAAGTTTATGTCCAATCCAAAATGTCTGCCAAGTTGCAATTCGTCTACATCCCCGCGGAATGGGTGTGTCTTTTAGGTATGCTAGCAGAAATGCAAGTTGTGCCCATTTACCGGATACGGGTAAATTAAAACTAAAACTATTAACTCATATTAAAATAAAATTAAACTACTAGGAATGCTGTTATGGTATCTTATATTAATTAATATACTAAATCAGATAATATATAATATGTTTTCACGGGTAACGATTTCGTGCCTCAATGTGACCATAGAATGTTAGGACTTCCATTTTGCTATTTTAGGGTCTATAATGTTGCGGAAAGACCGCATGACCTTTGCCACTGTGGGAGAAATATTTCAATATTTAAGTATGTAACTGCTTGGAGTTGATACATAACTAATTTTACATTTAGTTCCATAGAATTATTCTTTCATTACCTTTAGTTTTATAGAAATACTAAAATCAAAGATAATTCCGATTTTGATTTTTTTTTTCCATCAAGTTTATTTAGTCCAAGCTCAGTTGTGAAATTGACAATTGACATCACATCCAATAAGTATATAATTTTGACATGTTACACCCCATAAGTAATATATAAGGTATTATACTACATCTTGTTTGGTTCCAATTTACACTTTTATAATAAAAATAATAAATTAATTTATAGTAATTACGTGAATTATGTTTGTAGTGTTACTTGTAAGTTTTATAGTTTTAAAAACGGTTTTTGACAATTTAGCCCCATGCATGTGTTATGCCAAATTGACAAATTACTTCCATATGAAAAATAAATAGACAAATTATCTCCCATGTGACTCCAAAAAGTTGCACACCGTCCAAGTAGTGAAAACATATGAAAACACATATATTACGAAAAATGTAAATTATTATAAAATTTTCATTTTCTCTAAAAGTTTAAAGTATTAAATTTAAACAGTAAGGATATAAATGTCTCTTTCTGCCCATAAAAATTCTCCACTCTCATGTTTGGGTGAGTAACTACACATCTCTGTATAAAGGGGTAATCCACTACTTTTTGAATCACAAGGGGTAATAATTTACCTATTTATTTTTATAGGAGGGTAAATTGCCAATTTGGCATAACATAGGGGGTAAATTGCCAAAACTCTTTAATAATGATGATTTTAGGAACAAAATAATTTGTTCCCAAAACATATCAAGAAAATAAAAAGAAAAAAGAAAAAATGTAAACCATACTATTGAATAAATATTCAATATTTTTGAATAAAAGTCAAAACAAATCATTGAATAATAATTCAAAAACAAAAAAAGGAAACTATCTTTTTCAGGATTGAAAAAATGAATAAATGTTTTCTGGAGAAAAACTCAGAATATTCCCAAGACTTAGGAGAGAGATTATTGATTCAAGTGTTTTTATCTAAATATATAATCTCAACCATTATTAATAAGTGAGAATATTTCATTTTTTGGGTGATTTGACATAAAATAAAGCGAAGAATCAAAAAAGAAAGATTGGCTTATAGTAGATTTTAGAAGGATATGATGGCAAAAACTAAATTCTTTTGCTCCCTAATTAGGGAGCTTGCTCTAATATATCAACACCCCGTTAATTTACCTTTTCATGCCTAATTATATATTGAACATCAAAAATATTATATTTTAACTATATGTGTCATTTCTTACTTCACCATTATATCTATGCCCATGCGTAATATAAAAATATGTTATCCTATTTCATAATAACTGCAATGCTCAATCTCTACTAATTAAGGGGTGTTTGTAAGAGTTTATAAAAATGAGCTTATTCATTACATTTGTTAAAGCCTCTTGAAGTAACTTTTGCCAAAGAATTGAGTGTTTGTAAATCTTTGAAAAAGCTACTTAAAGTATTAACTAGTTTTAACAATGACAATGAGAATTAACTTCTTCCGTTGAAAAACTTTTTAGTATACCATATTTTAAAAGTAGTTTGACTTGTGGTTTTTATGACTTTTCTTAATATAAGAATAAGCAAAAGTTAGTATCACAAATATTAATATAGTGCTTATGTGGGCTCATAAATCAAAAAGTCGTTTTAAATAAGCATGTATGAACAATTTAACACTATCTAAATGATGACGCATACTCTCCCTCTTGGGATCGTACCCGTCCACGTGGCCTAATCTTCTGACCTTATCTCGCCTCGCTACCCCCTTTTCTCGCACGATACCCGACCCCAGGTATATCGACCCCCCTTTAACCCCCGCACCTTTGTTAAATACTTATTATATTACATCCTATGCTGTATGTATTCCCCGAGGGGGGTCGAACCCCTCACATGCAGGCGTATGTCACCTACTCATCAACCAGTGGCGACCGTCCCTTTTCCCCAACCAGAAGGAAGGGTCGGACGTCAGAGTCAACGTCACATTCCACTCGCCCGATGCGTTGTCCTCCTCACAGGGCTCGACCGCCCCGCTTCCCCAATAAAGAGCGTGGGTTCGGAAATTATAAGGTGTAACCGGAGCATGCCGTGCGCCGAGGGTAGCATGCAGGCACCACGTGCCCTACACTACAAGGGTACTCAAATACCCTATTACCCTCGGACGAGCATGCACGGTGACACGTGCCCCGGGCCAAATTACTCTTATAACCTCTCCTTCGCCCTAGGGACGGGATCTAACTCGAAAGAGGGCTAAAAAAAAGCACAACACACTCCGCCTCTGAAATCACTGATCCCAATATAAGCAAAAGATAGCTCCGCCTAGTGAGAGAGAGGACGGAGCGCTAGCCGAGGAAGTCGGAAGAGCTCAAGATTGGTTCTAGGAAGCAGTTAGAAGGGAGATCGTGCGAACGGAGCCCGAACCCCCAAGGGTCGTGGATAGTTGCGGAGCAGCGGGGAGCTTACCAAGCCCAGGTGCATCTTGAGTCGGGACCGACGTGCGAACAGCTCCGGTGACGAGCGCGGTCAGAAAGGAGCGTCATCACTAAATATTTAGTTAATTTAACAACGAGATATAAATTGACTATCCTAATGTTTTATAAGGTCTTTTTAATATTTCGAAAAGTTTGTATACCAAAACTCACATGCTGATGCTGTGGCCTATTTTAAATTCTGTATGACGGTTTGGAAAATAACTATTATCCTATATATCCCTTCAATTTACTTTATGATGTCTAATTAATGAATATCTCTATTTAATAATTCATGTCTTTAGTAATTAAAAAAATAAAAATAAAAAACAAAACATAACATAACTAATATTCACATGTAATTATATATGTATTACACTCATCACGACGCTTCGATGGTAGTTCAAACTAATCCCGCGCAAGTCAAATTAAAGTGCAACGACACACTCACATTTACCTTAAGACATGAAAAAGTTGTATGCATGCACTCTATGTATTGAGTTTCCTTTTAATAGCTCGCTCGCGCGGCTTCATTTCCATTCTTAATTTTAAATATACTCAACTTATTATTTGAACCCCTTTATTTATATACACAATTCATATTTAGTATCCAAGTTGACACATTGTCACTAATTGCTCACTTCATCTAACATGATCTAACCACCTATAAATAGATTCTTGCCTCAAGCCATATGAACACACAAAACCAATTAACTCTCATTTTAAATTACTTCAACTCTCAACATGGCATCATCACCTTCCTCGGCCGCCGCCTTCCTCCTTGCCGCCCTCCTATTCGCCTTCGCGACATTTCCATCCCACGCAGCGCTAATCTCGGTGAAAGGAATTCAGGTCCATGGCCTCTTAGTGTGCTCCGCCAACGGCAACCCGAGTACCACATGCACCAATTGCCACGGCCTTGGCGGAGTCAACGTAACCATCACATGCAACGGCGCTACAACAAGCGTCACAAACGTCATCACCGACCCGAGCGGGTTCTTTAACGCTCTCCTCACCACCGTTGACGGTCTCCTCTTCGACACCTCTTCTGTGCCATGCACCGTCAGTGTCAAGCTCCCGATCGCCAATTGCACTTTGTTGGCAGGAAGTGGTACGCTTAGGGCTCCGGTCACTTTATTGGGAACTATTATTAGTGGTGTTCTCGGACTAGTGGCTCAGGTCACCGTCGGAGTGTTTCAACTCGTGCCGCTGTGAGCTGAGCCAATGATTAGTACTTCTCCTGTTGTGATGTCCAAATATTTATGATTGATCGTGTCTTCTTTTTTTTCTTTTATTTCCCTTTGACGTAGGATGCATGTAGCATCACCAAGTGTCTTGTGTACGTATCTTTTGCATATGCATGAATAAAAGGAGAAGTAAATTATGTACTATGATTCATGTGCATGTTTCAATTATTTTGTCTTTTCTAATTCCTTTCCATAATTCTGCCTTCTCTTCTTTAATAAAAATTTATTTTTGTTTGATATATAATGAAAGCACCTATCAAATGAAATTAATAGTACTCCAATTAATTAATATACTTGAACTTGACCACAACAGTCTGCATATATATATTTTTGAGGAGCCAAACTTAATACAAAACTCCGTACATGTATATGTTCATGCAGTGAATATTTAGAACGAAAGGCATACCTATGATCTATGAATAATTGTAAGAATTGCTAATTTGGAGATTTTTCACGCAAACAGATTGCAACATATAATTATGATGTTGTAGATATGACACTGGTGCTTAAAAAACCAACTTTTTCTGTATTAACAACTACGTACAATATATACCAATTCTTTAGTAAGAAGCGCGCTAAAAAAATGTGAACTGATCATGATCCCGATCAATTTTTTTTTTTTGTTTTATATATATATATATATATATAGCCATGGAGAGGGAGTTATAATAATCAAAGATGCATAGTCATGACCATCATCTTAATTAAGAAAAAGTAATTGCGGCAAAAAACATTAGGGGTTTTCTCCATTTGTCTATACCAAAATTCGATATTCTCGAACTTTATAGTAACTTCACTAATTTGCACATGCTGCATATAAAAGAATATTGCTCGTCTCGACAATCTTCATAATTGCTTTATTTATGTAAGGCTTCTCTGTAGACCAGATACAAAATGTACGTAATAAAAATTTGAATCAAATATTTACTATATATAATATAATTATTTTAACACGTGTTGTAGTATTATAACAAGATTTTATATTTTTACCGATATGAAGTAAAATTATGTATACATGCATATGACCATGTGATGATATTTTGGAAGCTAGACAGCATAGAGCTGGTCGATTTATGAATCCTAAAAAGGGTTAAATTGATTTATAGATACCAACTTCTCCTCCGAAGTGGAATATAATTACAAGGTTCTGAAGACAAATTAAGTTAGGGCGGGCAATTTCAAGGAGCATCTACTCTTTTTGTAGCTTAGAGAAGAATGTGTTCTTACGCAGTAATTATATAAGCCCTTTTGTCATTAGGCCATTAAAACAATGTACATGCCTTCCGGTACTGTTAGGCTTCATAGTCTAGGTGCCATGGGTATAACAAGTATATAGCCTAGAACTAGCTAGTGGATTTGTTTGCTTGTGGTTCATCAGTACAATCACCCAAGGTCATAACGTAGGCCAATATACAGACACAATATTCAACATAACAATTTTATAGTGGAATGTCCAACTTCAAGCTATGTAGATCTCCTAAAACGTGTAAAGAAACTCATTTCTAAAATGGGATGCCAATTACTTTAGTTGCTAGGGAGACTGACTCAAATACACCCATAGTATGTATAGTTAATCCATTATATGGCAAAGCAAACACATCCAAGGGCGGATGTTTTAGGGTGAGCTCAAGCTCATACGATTTTTCTTTTCTTTTTTGGTGCAACTAGTACTTGTTATATTAAACACATAAAAAAAAGTATTATAATGAAAAACTACTTTCACAATTCAATTACTTACAATGTTTTCATCTATTATAACTCTTAATTTCACAAATCTTTCTTTTAGCCCATGGTTTTAATAAATAATATTAAGCCCAAGAAAATTGTAACAAATTTTGTGAGTTTATATATGTCAAAACAGACTTCAATTTCACAACTTAAAAATCTCTCTTATGGCACAACGATACTAATTGAATTTTGCCCTTTATTGCCCCAACATATTACAGCAGGTAAAAGAAAAAAAGATACAGGACAAGGTAATTACATATATTTATCTCGTCACAAAACAAAAAAAGATTCTTGTTGCAACTTTGTAATTTTCATATAACGTGCAAAATATATTTTTCACAAACTAAAAGTTTCTAAATTAAACACAATTACTTTATATTACTTTTTATGAATCCTCAAAGGCTTTAGTTGTTTTGTGGAGTGGCAGTAATTAAACTAAATGTATTGTACTTATATATTTTGTATATAATATTTATATTTAAGAGAAATTCAATAATTTTTAATGGATGGTTATGTAACGTGTAAACTCAGGTAGACAAGAGGAGAAAATTACGTACGTTACATTTGACATCTTGATTTTATCGAGCATTAAATACTTTTAGGTAATACTTAATTCATCTTAAAATTATCATTTCAATATTTTTGTTACAAACATATATTTATTACTTATTAAATGAATCCAAGGCAATCAAAACCCTGAATTGGCCCTTAAACCCGTCCTACACTTGGAACTCCGAAGTCTCCCTAATCTAATATGTGGTCCACTGGTCCAATGCTATGTAGGAAAAGTTTATGATAAAAAGATAATAATTTTAGTGAACTTCACAATAAGAAGCCTAGTCAACTTTCCAAAAAGGAAAAACAAGATCCCAGTTGTCATTTCATGCAAAGATATGGCATGCATAAAATATTTTGTCAATTTGACTCCATGGAACCCTTTTCTTGGCAACTTATGATTATTACTTATTAACCTTATAACAAAGTTGGTTTGGACATGTTATTTTAATCGACCGGTACATATTCGCAATTTGTGCATCCATCCTTTTTCTATTCATATGCCTAAGGAGTAGTACCTTAGAATTTTTCAATTTTAGTCCCAGAGTACCTTATTCTTTGCTAATTGAAGAATGTGTAATTCAGTTGTAAAAAAGCTAATACTAATCATTGAACCCGTAACCGATATTTCTGTCGTCACGCAGTTCATTAAACGTATTTTTTGTAGTGTGATTTTAGATAATGACGAATATACATAATATTACTACTGCTACACTTTTTAGCCAAGTAGAAGTACCATGACACTAATATCTCCGATCCACTTGCTAAAATTAGACCCAAGAATGACACCCTCCCCCCCCCCCCCCCCAAAAAAAAAATATAAAAATAAAAATTAGGGCACCTAAAAGAGTTGAATATCAAGATATGAGTAGCTAGGAGGCATCCACAATATATCCTAGTTGACATTGTTAATAATTTCTTGTCAATTCTATATGGCCACAAAAAACTCTATAAATAGATGCTTCCTTCCAAGCCTTAAGACCACACAACAATCTTTCAAATTCAAATTAAACTACTAGTTTCTCGCAATGGCATCACCTTCCTTCGCTTTCTTCCTCGCCACTCTCCTCTTTACCTTCGCGATACTTCCATCCCACGCCTCCTTAATTTCGGTCGATGGAATTCAGGTCCGCGGCATCTTAGTCTGCTCCGCCACCGGCAACCTAACTCCAACTTGCACCAACTGTCGTGGCCTTGCTGGAGTCAACGTAACCATCACATGCAATGGCGCTACAACTAGCGTTGCGAACGTCCTCACCGACCCCAGCGGATTCTTCAATGGCCTCCTCACCACCGTTGACGGTCTCCTGCTCGATACGTCCTCCGTGCCATGCACCGTGAGCGTCAAGCTCCCGATAGCGAATTGCACACTGTTGGCAGGAAGTGGTAATCTTCGTGCTCCTGTGACCTTTCTAGGAACTATCATAAGTGGTGTTCTCGGATTAGTGGCTCAGGTGACCGCCGGGGCATTTCAAATCGTTCCGATATAGTTGGTTCGCTCGATCCACCGCGTGCATGCACTATTAATAATTTCAATTCTGATGTTGATCGTGATCATGCGTGGTTCATGAATCACGATCATGTTTTCCCTTTGTTTTGATTAATTGTCCATGGTGCATTTAGCATCAAATGTTATGTCTGTAACTTTTTATTGTAACGTTCGAATTATGTGCACGAATAAACAAGTTTACATGCATGCTAATTATTTAGGTTAATCTCATGTCTCCTGTTCGGTGCTAGAATTATTGCGGTGCTAGTCAAGCTGCGAAAGATCAAGAACAAAAAGACAATTATGTTGAATAATAACAATCTTATTAACATAAAAATACTATTATACGAACATATGTGCACGACGAAGGAAATTGAAGAAAAGTGAAGAAGAAAGCACATACAGAGGACACTAAAAGAGAAGAAAAAAAATTAATTAAGTAGTACAGGTTCCAAACAATCAAGAACTCTGCAGAGTGAATCCCCCTTAGCTAATAGTTTATCATGGGCTGATCGATCGAAAGGAAAAAGTATAAGATATAAGCTTGCACAAGGAAGAATTATGTCGATTTAGCTTGCATGATTGAAGATGGTAAGAGTACCATAAAGCAGCATTACAATATTTACAAATTGCCACCATATCATTTTTATTGTTACAGTAAATGGTAATTATTAGTACTATGATTTGGTAGCCGAGAATGAAGGCGTAGAACAATCTCTCGGTTAAACTCTCTTTTTTTTTTCTTTCCGGAACTAGACCCAAATTAAAATCGGTTAATAAATTCTAGTCTACGAGAAAATTAAATTAACGGCATAAAAATTAAAAATATATGGTTACAACTTGTTGGGTTGTTCTTTTTTTTTTTTTTTTTTTTTTTTTTTTTTTTTTTTTTTTTTTTTTGGTAATTAACTTGTTGGGTTGTTCGCTGTCTTAAATCTTAATTTAGAAGAACTTAAATAACCAAAGCTATATAGTACATATGGCGTCGCACTTAGCCCGGGCTAACAGGGACAACTGTAATTTTAGTCTCTTAACCTTAAGATGGTCACAAAAATAGTTCTTATTTTTTATGACTTGCAAATGTAGTTATTTATCTCCAAGTAGTCCTCAATTTCGGTTAGTTTCCACAAATTTACTCATTTTTCTCTTATAACTTGTAAATATAGTTTGCTATCTTTAATTGTTTACAAATTAAGTCAATATCACTTCAACTTCAGTTCTAATTAAGAGTTATGAATTGATTTCAATCTTAAAACAACGTTCATGGATATTTTCTTTTTGACGTTTTTAAAAGTAAAAAAAAAAAATCAAGTCACCACTTGAACAATTGCTTTTTGATTGCTAAAAAAAAACAACTAACAAGTATAAATTAAGGACTAGAATATTAGAAGAAAAAAAAAAGATGTAAACTGCTAACAATTAAAGATGAATTACTATATTTGCAATTTATTTAAAAATGACTAAAAATTGCAGAAAAAATGACATTTCTATAAGTTGTAAAAAAATTAACTATCTTGGCGACCAGCTTAAAAGTCAAACATAGGGCTACTATAGGTGGCTCTAAGCCCGTACATATTTTTAGTGGATTAGCTAACCGGTCTTAAATATGTGATAGTCTTAGCTACAACAGGCTACACCACAACCTGTACTCACAAACATGTAGGACCCACACATGCATTTTGATAGAGCAGGGTGTACCCACACCCTGCTGTAGCTAAGACGAAATTCTCAAAAACCAACTTGGTATCCCCTATCAGGCTGTTAGATTCTGACTGTTACACTCTGTGTTACGCCATATTGCTAAATTACTCCGACAAGAAAAGAATAAGTAGGCAAATTATTCATGTTATTTCAAATGGTATAAATTAATCCCTATACAAGAAGTGGTAGTTCACTCGTGCAAATTCAAGAGTAGATCATATGCCTTACACTAAAAATAATATTTGAAACGCTATTTCTCAAAATATATGTATATATTTTGGTTTGATACTTCAAATTATGAAAGAAATACAAATACAATATAAACTAAAATTCTGTCACTATTTTATAGTATATGTGTGAATTTTTCTCGTCTTGTTACTTATACTTTTTTCAAAGAATGCCTATAATTAAATCTCAAATTATAAGAAAAATAAAACAGAAATAGCAAGCGTATTTTGGCTATTACATGTAACTAAACCACTAAAAAATATATAGGAAACAGTTTACAATTTTTGAAATCACAAGGCATGTTGTCGAGTTTTTTTTCAAATGGAGGTAATTTATCAACTTATAAAATCACACAGGTAACTAGGTAAGGATGTGCAAAAATAATTGAACCAATTAACGAAATCATTTCAAAAACTATCGAACAATCCGATATCAAATGGAATCTCATTATTCGGCTTTTGGTTGCCGCTCACGCACCGGTGTTCAATTTTAGGGGTGAATCCCTGAATTAAATCGAATATTAATTTTTATTTTTATTTTTGATATACCATATTTCGGTATTACACGTGGCATTATCTGATTAAGACATGTCATGAGTATGGAATGCACCAGAACAATGGGTTGTCAACACACCTACGCGTCATAAATGACGCTGATGCCTATAAGTCACATGTTTGACGCCGACAGCGTCAAATATGACGCTGACATAAATGACGTTGATGCCTACGCGTCATAAATGACGCTGATACCTATAAGTCACATGTTTGACGCCGACAGCGTCAAATATGACGCTGACAAGCCGTCATCATAAATCTCAAAGATTTGGTCAAGATTATCTCCTTATATTTAGGAGATAATTAAGGAACCGATTTGCCTATAAATACCCCCTCATAAATCATAACAAGGTACGCCATTTTTACTCTTCAGTATCACTAAGCTGTCTTGTTTGACGCTGATCACTGTCATAACGACACTGATCTTTACCGTCTAATACGACAGTAAACTCCGTCATTATTGATGGGTTCAGCTGCTACCGAAAATCTCTACTGACTTAGGCATCGGAGGGTCTACGCCGGGTCAACCCCCGGCTTAGCTCACGTGCAGTGTTTGAGTGCAGGTTACCCGAACTCGAAGCTGATTCAGGAGTTGGATCAGTCTGACGTGGAGTATCCAGTAAGCATACGAAAAGTACCCGCATCAGCAGACAATCCAGTCCTCCACTTAAGACGATCATCATAAAATGATGAGAATGAATCTGGTCCTTCAGGCATTGGAAGGTCCGGTCCATCAGCGGGGTCGGGCGATAACTCAGGACCAGTTACAAAGTTTAGCCGAGAGATGTCAAACCCATCCACAAAAGCATTTAGGCGTGTAGCCTGACGAATGGCCCTCTTAAATCCAGACTTCATGTCTGTTATACCTCGCTCCATTCCAATCCGGAGAAAAGTGGCTGAGCCAAAAAATTCGCGAACCACAGCAACCTTGCGCTCTTCAGATAAATCCTGAAATCAAACAAGTTTGTAAGTGTTACAAATCCAACAATCAACGGAAGGAGATAGGGAAAAATTCATACTGTGTCAAGACATCTCTGATATCCTTTTGCTTCAGCAGTCTCAACAATAGCCTGAGACTCTGTCAGTTGCAGTCTCAGTGCAGCGTTCTCCGCAGTTAACTTCTTCGCAATCGCATCAGCGCTAGCTGCCCTACCTTCAGCCTCCTCAAAGAGATTACCTATGCGGGTTTTCTCCTTTTTAACCTCGTCAAGCTCTTTTTTCATGCCATCTAGATCCTTCTTCGCATCAGCAAGTTTCTTCTTCACACTGTCACGCATAACAATCATCTGACTCAGGTCATCTTTGTACTTGGTGAGACTCGAATCAATACGATCTCTAGTATTTTTCAAGTCTCTAGCCTTGGTCAACATAAGTTGCACATAGCCGCAAAACTGCAAATGGAGAAGAACAATTAGTACTCAAGCATGAAACAATATAATTGTATAAGAAAAGAAAAGAGAGCAACAAGAATACCGCAGCGCCCATAACCGTTGCACTTTTGGATGCATCCCCAAAACTCATAGCGTCAACTAAATGTTTTTGTTGAATGGATGGCCACATCTTTTCAAATGCAGCCTCCGCTTCGACGTCAGTGATCACAAAGTTACCTGCTCGAAATTGACGAACAGGTGAAGGAGCAGGTGGGAGCTTTGAAGGGGGAGCTGGTAGACCATCAGTCAAATCAACTTCAATGGTTGGGCACTTCTCGCGAGCTTGCTCTTCAGGCTCAATACTAATTGAGCTAGAAGGCCTCTTTTGGCCTGACTTAGCTCTAGCATCAGTAGAAGTAGGTGATGTAGCTTTTGGCTGCGATGGAGCGAAACTAGCAGTTGTGCGTCGTGGTGCAGTCGGAGGTCGACTATCACTAGTTTTCCCTGAATTGCGGGATGCATGACTTGGACCCTCTGCAGGTCGAGTATCACTGGTTTTCCCGGAATTACGGGAAACAATGACTCGAACTCTCTGAAGCTCGAGTATCACTAGTCTTCCCAGAAGGGCGGGATGCATGGCTAGAACCCTCAAAAGGACGCGAACTCCCAGAACCGCTTCCTTTCCTTGCTTTCTTCTGAGCAGCTTTGTCCTTAGCTAGTTTCAAGATCTCATCAGCTCGAGCCATGACCAATTCACCTGTAAAAAAAAAAAAAAAAAAAATGATCAATACATGCAAAAGATGAGTCATAACGAAATCAAGAATGAAACAGAATGCTACCAAACGATTGAGAACCGAGATATTGAACGGGAGAAATCCCGCCAGCATGCAAAACTGAGTGATCGGTAAGTGTGATGGGGTTAAACTTCCACTTCACCAACTTATCCACAAAACCGTCTGGCCAATCAGGGCTATCTAAACTATGGAGAGGAGTGATCCTACCTTTTCTCCATTTATCAGTGAATTCAAACTCAGTACCTTCAGGAGGTCTAATAAACAAATATTTGCGTTTCCAACCCCGACCATGCGAACTCCTAGCTTTTGTTAAGAACTTACAGTTTCGACGAGCTTGTACATAGTAAAATCCATCATAACCACATCTCCCTGACTTACAAAATACAAACAAATTATGGAATTCGGCGGGAGTGTAAGGTTGACCAAAATGCTTCATCACAAAGATAAAGCTGATAATGATGCTGAAAACATTCGGAACTAGCTGCGTGGGACATACATTAAAACTTTTAATGATTTCGGCAACTGCCGGGACAATGGGGAAGCGTAGACCATCTTGTAGACTAGCAACAAAGATGGTGAGGCATCTGTCAGGAGGCTCATGCATCCTCTGATTTCTGGTGGGGTGAATGATGTCATAGCTATCCGGGATATCATATTCAAGACGAAGGCTAGACTCGCAATACTCCTCTTCATCATGGTTAGCTATCAAAGAAAAATAGGGGAGCGGTTTCCTAGGTTGAGATGCATCACTAAGTTGAATCTTGTTGGTTGGTTCCTCACTTACTAGGATGTGAGTGGAAACTTCCTCATTATTACTCTGGGCCTGATTGACTACTACCACCATCGCGGAATCAAGTGGGGTGGAAACCACCTCATCATCAGAATTCCCTAAAATATCAACAAACTCGTCTTCATAAGGATCTACATCATCATAATCACCACGGGTATCAACACACGCATTCCCTGATGCCAGAGACTTATTGCTAGAAGTAGGCCTTGAGGATGAGGTAGCTACCTCAGAATCATTTTCAGTCGATGTACTACTATGAGACGTGGATGATGAAGAACCACTCAAAGTTTCACGATCACTTGACATCTAAAAAAAGCTAGAGGATGACGCTAATAAATGTAGCAAAGATGTAAGCTTACCGGACTGAGTAACTGAGTTGATTTCTACTCTACGAGGGGTGATGTAACACTGGCTCAAATATCTATTCCCTCTAGGAATAACAATTCGATTGCGTACCCCAGGAGCCTGCCTATATGGAAGGTTAGGACGGTCCACAAACGGAAATCTCTGTGAGCCTGCCGTCTTCACACCTGAAAGAATTTAAACAAGGTGAATATTAGTATTCAAGTGAAGAAATATGAAAATTCAACAAGTACACATGCTCAAGTATTGAAGAATTTAAAAGCAACATGCAAAAATCGTTGAAATGGCCCAAGCGGAAGCTTATGCAACTTTCTTGATCTACTGGCACTTTTGTGGAAATACTTAGCAATTCTACCCTATGTTACTAGACAGCCACGGGTGATTAGTTTCAAACGCAAAAAACGGTTTGTGATTCCGACAACTAGAGAAAAAGTTATGCCTAAAATGGTAAAGCGGCGCAAAGCTAAAATTTGCGCGGGTTTTCGGAAATTTTGGAGTGTTTTCGAAATTTTTGAAGTTTTTGGGGTCTGACTGGTATAGTCAGAAAATTTGGGACTACAATGAAGTTCCTGGAGTTATTGTGCATATATACGAAATGTACAGGGGTCAAATGTCAATTTTAACATTTACATGATGGTTAGCAATTCATTTCAACTGTAGTATTTTAGTATATTGCTAATTGTTTCAATAACAATTCAACACCCAGCTCAGTTGGCAACAAGCTCACTTCACTATCTTAAGGTCACAGCTTCAACTCCTACTTGAAGCTGTAACTCTAACTTTATTTTTGTAAAGGCAAACTGAATGAAGTTGGGTCAATTCGAGCCCAACACTACTATGGGTCGAATTCGACGATCCAACACACGGGTCGAACTCGACGGCCCAGATCTTGATCCGGGTCGAGTTCGACGGGCCAATGTCTTCAATTGGGCGTTGGGACCAGTATGCAGGGAAGCAGATCAGGCCCATGCTTGGGCCACTGTCCAAGTGGTGGAATGGTTGGGCTCACTCCAGCAGAGCCCAACCTTCTTGACAACAAATGGCTGGGCTTTCAGCAACAGCCCAGCAGCAGCCCAACAAAATCACAAACCTAGCAGCCTGGCTAGGTCATGAGCAGCCACCACCAGGCGGCCCGGTGGCGGCGGTCCGGCAGAAAATTGCCGGCGATATGGTGGATTCGTTTCGGGGTCCGGAAACTTCTAAAAACGCCAAAAACAAGACAAAAACTTGTTTTCCAACTCCAAAAAGTGCATGAAACATGCTCAATTATTCCAAAATTCATTGCAAAAGCAACGATTCATTAACTTCAACAACGACAAACGTTCGGATAAAGGTTTTAATCAAACCAACGGAGAAATCTACTTGAATTCAACAAAAAATCAAAGCAAAAAGTGAACATGGATGATGAGAACTCGACAATTACCTTGAAACGGAGATGTGGATCGACTGTGCACGAAAGCTTTTCCTCAAGTTGGAGTATTTCTCACGGGAAAATAAGCAAAAAAAAAAAAGAAGAGTTTATTATAATCTTCTTTTTATAAGAAGAGGATAAACTCAATATCCTAATTAGATAAGAACTCTACAAATTATAAATAATATTTGAGTAAATAGCTAACAAGCTATTTACTACAAATATTAAAAATATATATGCAGAAAATTCTACAAGTCTAAGGTATCGACTCGGTATTGGAATACCAACATGTCAAAGGTATCGACTCGACATTGACATAAAAGTCTCGATATTTGGGCACTTCAATTATCGGAATATATGACGACGTTACCCTTCAAAAAAAAAATGTGATATTTCATTGAAATCTCATATCTTTGACAGAATTCGACGTGTCTTTAGCTTGCAGCAAGTCCACTACGAATTGGGGGACTACTACGACTACTGATATACTATATTTTGGTATTAACGACAATTCATATGAGATTCAAATCTCGAATATTCTACACAATATTGAATGTTCTATAAAATTCGCAGCGCATTTATCCTGCAGTTAAATCCACTACGAATTGGGGGACTACTGATATACCATATTTCGGTATTACACGTGGCATTATCTGATTAAGACATGTCATGAGTATGGAATGCACCAAAACAATGAGTTGTCAACACACCTACGCGTCATAAATGACGCTGATGCCTATAAGTCACATGTTTGACGCCGACAGCGTCAAATATGACGCTGACATAAATGACGCTGATGCCTACGCGTCATAAATGACGCTGATACCTATAAGTCACATGTTTGACGCCGACAGCGTCAAATACGACGCTGACAAGCCGTCATCATAAATCTCAAAGATTTGGTCAAGATTATCTCCTTATATTTAGGAGATAATTAAGGAACCGATTTGCCTATAAATACCCCCTCATAAATCATAACAAGGTACGCCATTTTTACTCTTCAGTATCACTAAGCTGTCTTGTTTGACGCTGATCACTGTCATAACGACACTGATCTTTACTGTCTAATACGACAGTAAACTCCGTCATTATTGATGGGTTCAGCTGCTACCGAAAATCTCTACTGACTTAGGCATCGGAGGGTCTACGCCGGGTCAACCCCCGGCTTAGCTCACGTGCAGTGTTTGAGTGCAGGTTACCCGAACTCGAAGCTGATTCAGGAGTTGGATCAGTCTGACGCGGAGTATCCAGTAAGCATACGAAAAGTACCCGCATCAATTTTCTTTCAGAAAAAGTATTATACCTCACTACAGAAGAAAGAATCGTGCTTTCTCTAAACCAAGCATGATCTAGTAAACACGTATAATTAAAGGGAAAAAAGAAAAGTATCCAGTATGTGGTTTAAATTTTTTGAGTTTTAGTATGTTTGAAATATATTGAATTATCTCGAAGTAGAAATATGCATTTAAATAGTAAATTTGTAATTTCCGATGATTATATGTACTGTGAGGAAATAATTGATCAATATTTTATTTTATTTTTGAGTGTTTCATACTAATTTTTCCCCTCGCTTTAGATGCGACTTCACGCATTATATTGCAATTTTCTTCAAAACTAAGAAAAATGCAATAAAAGTTTTGTGACCGAAACTGGATCATATTGCATTAGACTGACTAATGATATGTTTATACCGAGTCGGATCGATTCATTCAATCCGGTTTTTAGTTATTCTTCCACGACCAAAATCAAATATCTCCATTTAATTTAGCTGATCCGGTACACGAAGATTTAATCGAATTGGACAACCTAAAGACATGGGTACATAATTTGCCTAAAGTCCTTCTTTCCGAGAGTGATGGTGATGATAAAGACGATAATAATTGTAGCTTGGGATATTGAATTGAATAATTGATTCAGTTGAAGTTTGTATTTAAATTATCATTATCTACAGAAAAGTGGCCCTATCCTAACTAAAAAGCTAGCCAATTTTCCAAAAATAAACATGCGGCCCTAAGTTTTACCCATTGTCAATGCCCGATACCCTGCTCTTTTTTGGGATGTGGGGGCATAAAATATTTGTCAGTTTGACTAGTGGAATTTTTTTTCCCTTGGCTCTAAGGGCTTTAAAGTTTTGTAACGTCATTTTAATTAGTTCGTTCGGATAATTTAACTCGAACTCTTGAATGACATGTTTCCAATTGGGCATTTTTAATCCTTCTGCTGCCCATTGCTGAATTTGGCCATCATGGATTCTTACGGCTATCTTACATTTTATTAAATAATGAGGATAGCAAATAATATACGAGATGAAAAGAGAATGTCCTTATAGTTATCGTATGTTGACATGAATTCGAAAAAAAAATCATTTTCCGTACCATACTTGGCACGATTTTCATTTTTATACTCTAATTTGACACTCATCAATTCGCATACCATAATTGTACACTTTATTCAGATTAGGTACTCCGGCGCTGAAAAAGTACAAGATGGCATCCGCTGAACTTAAATTTGGAGATTTAGACCAATTCTAACCTTACACCTTAGCATATTCTAGGTCAATTGCACATACCTTTTCGGCATCAAAATACCTAATGTGAAGAAAGTGTTCAACTTATGGTATGTATAAATTGATGAGTGAGATATGAAAATGAAAATCGCGTCAAGTTATGATACGAAAAATAATTTTATCTCACACGAGTTTAGAAAGAAATCAGATCATCTATAAAATGGGGAGAGAAATCGTATGCACAAATTGGTAAAGCCACATGTTGATGCCCCGAAAATAGGGATGATTAGGCAAAAGGTACTGAAGTTTATGTGCTATTCAAATTTTCGGTTCAGTGGTGATCTTCCAATGCAACTCAGAACGGATTAATGAATGATAACATAAGTAACATGACGAAAGACTAGAGTGGGGAATAACTGATTGTGAATGTCACGACTGAGTACAATCGTAATAAACTAGACACATGCATGTTACATTTAATTAATTTCCTGGTGAACTGATCAATTCGTACTTATATTGTCTATATATTGCTGGGATTTAATTTCGTAACAGTTGGTGCTTTTTTATGCCTCAAGAACTGAACCAGCAGAATCAATTTTTCCCACTTAGTAAACGGAAAAAAAAAAGTAACACCGAGAATACTAGTGATGTAATTAAAAAGACAAGCTAGCTTCTGTGGACTATCCAATATTAATTAATTATTTCATTTAGTGGTTTTTCGTGATACAAGTGATAAGAGAAAGTATAAGTCGGTACGATATTGGTCATGTGAAAATACTAGTAAACTTTGTAGATAAAGAAGTACACGAAATGATACAAAATGTTTTAACATTGCGACATACACTTTTTTAGGTCAGGCAAAAACATTTATTAATTAAAGAGAGTAAAGGGGTGCTCAGAGCCCTTAAGTACAAAGATTAGGAAAAGAAAACTACAAAACGCATTCCTCAAAATCTATCAAAACACTCTAGAGGGTGCTACATAGACTAATTCTCAAAATAATAAGTTAATAGCAAAATATGTGTGTAGTAAGCAAAATGTATTATGTGGAAAAAAAGGTCAAACCCCTATTTATGGTTTTAAATTGGTTAGGCACTTTTTTTTTTTTTTTTTTCTTCACGTATAGTTTTACTTCAAAAAACTAAAATGCTCCTAGTTTTGCAGACAACGAAAGTTACATACTTTTGTCATTCTTTTAATTACTTGGCCATTTTCGTAATTTAACTCTTAACAGTTTTTTACATTGTTGTGGTATTTTTAATAGAGAAAATTTATATAAATACAGTCAAAGTATAATTAGAGTGTAAAACCTTTTCAGTTTTTACACATCTAAATTAAAACTCGCACTCCCACTTCCTTGCGAATGAACTTCGTTCTCTAATATTAAGGGAGCAACTTACAAAGTATAAAAGAAGTACAAAAGTACATAAGAAGTTTCTAACTATTTACTGTGACCTAATTGTTTTTCAACTGTATAATTACGCATAACATACAGGAAAATTGCTGACAAATTAAATACCCCAGAACATTTACGTGCATGCAAATAGCTAGGTGTAAACATCTGATACAAAAAGCTCAGGATCCAGCTCATTGGTATAAATCAACTAAAACTCAAGATATAGTGACACAATATATGTGCAACACCTCAGATAACAAAAAAGAAGCTCATAGTCATCTCATAACATATTCCAAGATAGTAACAAACTCAACAATTGGTCGTTATTGTTAAGAATATAATAATGACATGCCAATAAAAAATGATCAATCAATTCGGTGCACCCCCTATAAATAGATATCTTCCCCCCAAACATAATATAAACACACAAAAACTTAACCAAATAAATCTCAAACAAAACCTAATTAACATGGCCTCCTCCGCCGCGATCTTCCTCTTCGCCACTCTCCTCCTCACCTTTACCGGCGTCCCGTCCCACGCCATCCAAGTTCGCGTTAACGGAGTTCAGGTCCGTGGCCTCTTAGTTTGCTCCGCAAACGGCAACCTAAGTCCAACTTGCACCAATTGCCACGGCCTTGCAGGTGTCAACGTAACCCTCACGTGCAACGGAGCCACGACAAGCATCACGAACGTCCTCACCGACGCAAGCGGATTCTTCAACGCTCTCCTCACCTTTGCGGACGGGCTTTTGTTCGACTTGTCTTCTGTGCCGTGCACCGTGAGTGTTAAACTTCCGGTGGCGAATTGCACTTTGTTGGCGGGGAGTGGGATACTTAGGGCACCGGTGACTTTGTTGGGAACGATTATTAGCGGTGTTCTTGGGTTGGTGGCGGAGGTTAGCTGCGGTGCGTTTGCGCTGGTTCCGCTTTGAGTGCACCGATTGATATAATCTTCTCCTATTGTGATGCATTTTTCATGATTTATGTTTCTGTTAATTTTTACAATTGGGTGGGGGTGGGGTGGGGTGGGGTGGGGGTGTTAAGTTTGCTTAAGTTTCCATGCTTGTAATGTTACATTAATTGTTTTTGTAGCGTTCGCATGCATGCATGAATAAAGGAGAAGTTTACGTGCATATATATATATTGTATTGCAACTAATATTTCTTCTTTTATGTTAGAATTACGCTATGAACACTATGCAAGAAATAGTTTCTTAGAGAAGACTATGCGAGAAATAATTATTAGTAATAGCAAATAAAGATAAAATATACATTCTAATTAACAATAAGAAAAAAAATTATTAATAAAGCAATAATGCAGAATATTTAATGCGGAATGATCATATATAATAGGGTGTTGAATAATTTGATTAAGTTTTTTTAAATTAAGGTTTTATTGACATAGATTCATTCATAATCTGATTTAATAAGCCTTTACCTTTTTGTATATATGTTAAATATAGTATAAGTTTGAAAAAACTTGGGAGGGGTGTAGCCCTCCCAAGCCTCATGCATGTGCTACTGATATATTTAGTTAATTAGATTAAGAAAATTATAAAATAAAATACGAAATATTTAAAACAGAAGAAGAAATACCCATTGTTCATTAAAAAAAGGTATATGATCAAACAAAACATAAATGAATATTGTTGAAGTTGCGCCTTGAGTTAAAAAACAAATAAAAAGAATTTTTGTTACTCTATTGTCACTTCCGATAACAAATTATATCATTAGAAGACAAGTAAAGTAAACAAAGAATTGTTGATTTCGGTATATAATTAGAAAGTTATATTAAAACTAATAGTTGTTTAAATGCACTCTAAAAGTCATGAAAGTGACCTTGGTAAGATCTAGAAGTTAAGTTTGAGGTTTCGGATTTGTTGCTAGTTGGTGGAGAAATATCTATGCTTCTAGCTAATAAAAAAATTGTGGGTTTTGTGTTTAAAAATCGTGCAGCCACGTAGTTATACGTAGGTGTTTTGAAGGAAAAATTCGTGCAATGGGTTGAATTACCTCCATTTTTTATGACAAAATAAGTTTTAAGTTGGGTTAAAAGATTGTTTAAATTGTAAATAAAAATAAACATTGCTTTTGACTGGATCCAACTGTAAATCATTAATAAACATAAATCTTATATACTGTAGTATGTATCGGGCTGACTGGGCCCAGTCGTCTGATTTGAATCAATAATTGTAGCCTACACAGTTCTGTCCTCTTTCTTGGGCCTATAGTTTCAAAGTGGTCAGGCCTAGCTTATGCTTGGACTTCTTACTAACAAAGGACCACGCAATATTACCTCTGAGCTCGGACGAGTATTCCTTTTCGTGCATATATTTGATGTTTTATATAACAAATCGTCAAAACCAAACATGTATTGTTCATAATTAGAAATAACTTACGGGTTATGTGTGGTTTTAATTAGCAATTTAGCATGTACGTTATGCAAAATTTTAGTGGATATAATTTCTTTCTATCACTCAGTAGTCAGTACTAGCTATAAGAGTAAAACACCATTAAGATTTATGTGGAAGGACAAAACATAGTACGTGATAGTTTTTACATACTCTGTTCCAAAAAGAATATTTATATTTTTGTGCGATGAAAATGGAAATACAGTGATGACTGTTTCTCTACTATTTCACATTAATTAGTTTAAAATGTTCACGAAAAAATTCAATTTGTTAGTTCAGAATCACTCAAAAATAATATTGAAGTCCATGAATATCATTTATCATTACGGTCAACTGAAAGTTGAAACATTAAGAATGGACAGGAGAATATATGGTTAGCAAAAGTTAAGCAAATAAAGTATTTAATTGTTAAAAGTTAAAATCAATACGAGATTGTTTTTCTGATTTACAATACAACATATTATCTTATTACGTATTGTCTTATCCGAAGTTTCAATTAAACTATTTTGGTTTTAGGACATTTTAAAGGTTAACGCGGTGTGCAACAAAAGTACCAAACACATCATAACTCCCTTTCTATATCGGTATCTGTAATGATGAAACTTATTTGTTTAACTAATAAATTTTCCCTCGAAATCAATATTTTTCTACAGAATTAAAACGTTATACAGTCTTCATGATAAAAAATGTTTTACGAAGATTTAATTACCACAAAAGTGAACATAATAAATAAAGTCATAGCTGGCGTCGGTAACGGCTAGTGTGGAAGCTGACTCTTCAACTGTCGCCGAATCTTCGATTTCATTAACATTTATGGCCCAACGCGCCGACAAAATTTGGAGCCTCTAGCCCAGTCCATCAATAATTGTTATATATATATATATATATATATATATATATATATATATATATATATATATATATATATATATATAACTGTGGACATATATCTTTGTTACAGCAATAATGCATGACATACCTAATTAATATTGCACAAGTTTGTTTGACTAATTTACAAATATAAGTGGAAGTGGAAAACCGGAAAGGTTTGATATAATGGACTGGAGAGATGATGAACAAACCATTATTGTAAGGCCCACACTTCTTGTTCTGTTTTATTTTGTTTTGGTTTTATAAATAATTTGCTCTTAGGCATATTGTTGTTGAATACAATTTTTAATTGCCATTGCGTATCGTCCAACCAATTTATAATTGAGATAACATACTTACAACTAAAAAGTTCATGTTCCTACACCCGCCCCCACCAAAAATGGATTGTACAACGTAAAGAGAAAAGAAACATTGATGATAATTACATTTTCTTTATGTTGTGAGAATCCACATCTACTATTCTTAGAGTAATGAGTAAACTGTAGAATTGAATAGGTAGCCTGTAAATAAAATCAAACAAATAAAATCAAACGTGAGAAAATTCAATCAAAAGAATTTGTTGAACAAATAGTGATTTCAAAATTAATAGGGCAAAATAACAACCACCAAAAAATGCTCCCGGTGTTTAATCAGAATCTTATATAACCGGTAAAGCGCTCCGAAGGATGATATTAATAAGTCAACAACTTAGATTTGCTAAATACTCTTTAGTCATATTTATACCCTTAACAATGTGATTATGAGTCGAAGCAAATAGTACTTATTCTGATTATCTAATATACCTAATAACTATAGACTCCTGAACTGTTTTATTATTTCTATTATCACCCTGAATATACATACCCTATTTTGCTAATATTTTCTTTCCTTTTTTTCTTTCTCATTTCTTGCCCATAATTTAAAGGGATAATTACAGCTACACCCCCTGAGGTTTGGTGTAATTACACATACCTCCCCTGTGGTTTGAGAAATTACACATACCTCCCCTGAGGTTTGAAACCTTACACATACCTCCCCTCTACAACTTAAGGGTTGTTTGGGTGTAAGTTATGATAAAATTATGCTTATTATGCTTATACCCCTAAAGTTTGGTATATTTGTAAAAGTAATCCTTGATGTTAGAAAAATTAAAATTAAATACTCCAAATAATTTTAGAAAATTTAAAATTAAATACACCTCTATATATGTGTACGTGAGTAAAGAACATATCTTCGTTAACATTCATTATTATGAGTCCAAAATGTAAACTAATTTTTGAGTCAACCAAACAAAAAAGTAAAATGAAATAGGTAAAAACAATATCACTAATTAAAAACATAAACAGTAAAAACCCAATTCAAAAATTTTCCAACAGGGCAAAAAAAGAAAAAATTGCTCAAGTGTTTTGTCAAAATACACATGTGAAAAAGGCTTTAAAGCAGATACTCTCGACAGTTCTGTAACGGTACAATTCATTTCTTCTTCTTCTTCTTCACTCTCTGCGTGTTAAAAATCAATTCTTTAACCATTTTTCTAAGAGGCGAGATCATCTTTTGTAACCATTTTGTGGGTTTTTGCAGAATCTGAATAAATATTGTGCTATTTATATATTCCTCCTCAGATATCCCTCTCTCTCTCTCTCTCTCTCTCTAGAAGGTGATTTTTCATCTGGGTTTTTCAATTATTTAGTGATTGAAGTTTTGAATTTATTGTTAATTAGTTCAATTTTGGGTTTCTTGGGATTTAACCAAGTGGGTTCTTTTTTTTTTTTTTTTTGGATACTTTTTTGAATTTATTCTGTTTTTGTTTATTTTGTGAATGTTCTTGAAGTGATTTTTTTATACAAATGAAAGTGAGATGGGTTTTTGACTGGTTTGCAATTAGGGTTTTATTTTTTGATTCATCTGGTTTTGATCCGGAATAGTAGCTCTTTGAATCCTTTTTTTCATTTTTATCTACAAAGTTTTATTTTTTTTATGGTAGTTTTATGTGTATGTGGTCTGGTGATCTTTTTAGATGAAAAATCCGACTTCTTGTTATGATAATAACAATTCTACATATAATTTACATTATAAAAATAGTTTCACTTCATGTGTATGTAATTGGTTTTAGATTTTTGGTGTGTACAAGGTTGTTGTTTCACATAGATTAATTAGAATGCCAAAGGCTTAGTTTTTTAATATGTTATGAAGTTGATGATCTAAGAATTTGATTTAACTTATGATGCTTTGGCCCTGTGTGATTTAAAGAAACTAGTTTCTGTTCAATGGTTGTTGATTACCTTGTTTTCTTATTGAGCTGTGGTTCTACGTGGACTCTTTATTAAACTTATGGACTTGTGTTTGAGGGTTGTGTCAGTCGTCTCGTAATTTTCCTACTGAACTATTGTTAGCTACATGGACTTTTGGGGAAGTATTGGGAGTAAGAAGCTGGAAGAAACTACAATTTATGGGCACTGGTGGTTTGTGATTAGAGTACGCAATGGGAAAAACTATCTAGATATCTATGTTTATGTTGGATTGTTTGGCTAAATTCTCATCTTTTCATCCATATTGGATTAAGGAGAGTTTAATGTTTGTGAAGGTTTTCTCTAAAACCTCTAGCATAATGGTTTGATGTTATAAAAACTTGTGTTCTTAGCTCTTTTATTTTTAAGTAGTTCAACCGATGAATTTGTAATAAATAGGATGAGCAGCACTAATTCTATGAATCAGGACTCAAAAGAAAAATTATCTTGCATTCCTTTTTTCCACCCTAGTGTCTTCTACTTAGCTGCAAAATTTCTGAAATGTCATGGTTTTTTTGTTCTTATAGGAACACATAACTTAAGTTTCTCAGGGCTTTACTCTTTTATCTTGTGTGCGCACAATTTCTCAGCAATCACATAGGAAACGTGTATTGCTCGGCTATCATTTCCATATTACATGTTTGCGCCGTGGGGTCACTTTTGTGAATTTTTCTGAATTGATATTGAAATATTGGAATTAGGAACAAGCTTTTGTTCGCAACTAAAAGAGTACATTATATAAAGTGTTATCTCTGTTTATTCTGCAGGATCCTGTTTTGTGGTACAACTGCTGCAAACTTTTGACTACCACCTCAACAATTTTGAAAGCAGCTGCTGTGAGCATTTAACTTTTTTGTACAAACAGGAGCGTGCTTTCGACGTGTAATGGTAATTATGCTACCATTTATCTCGTGTCACCTCCTTTCATTCTCCTTTGTGCAAATGAATTTTGCGGAATAGGCTTTCTGAGTTAATTAACTCTAGTGTGAAAAATGATACCAAATCTTCTTGGTTCATGAGGGATTACATGGGATAAAAACTGCAAATTGCTAATGCGTGAGTATATTATGCTTAATGAGCGAGATACGTCCCTTCTGTTGAATGGTTAATTCCTTTTGACAAAGGGTGTAAGTCAGCAAACTATCCAGAAAAAGAGAGTTTAAATGGATTTGTATCAATTGTTTGAATTGAACTTTTTCATATGAAAGTGTTACAGCATTCTTACTTCTTTTATTCTGTTGATATCGTTTAGGCAACAAATGAAAATCTTCCCCCAAATGTTATAAAACAACTTGCGAAGGAACTGAAGAATCTTAATGAAACTCCTCCTGAAGGCATTAAAGTAGGTGTGAATGATGATAATTTTTCAGTTATATATGCTGACATCGATGGCCCAGGTACTAACTTTTCGGCTATAACTTTTATCCACCAGACATTATGTCGTTTTTATATTGGTTATCTGTAACCTCGCAGGTGGGACGCCATATGAAAATGGTATTTTCCGCATGAAGTTGATATTGTCTCGTGATTTCCCCCAATCCCCTCCGAAAGGTATGTCCTCGTTTAAACTTAAAGATATTTCAACTAGAATTAGTTACTTGTGAAGTGATAGGATCATATTGCAGAGGGATCTATCATATGCTTATCTTCTTCATAGATATATCCAGTTATAGGCGTCCATAAGTCATCAGGCATTTAACTTCAAACATAGTTCTAATCACATGTAGTTTCACCCGGAGGAATCTTGGTTGATTTGTTTATGTGATGGCTACTACTCTTATGTGTCATGTGCAAGGAGCCCTTTTATTTTTCTTTGTGCTACCCCTTGCGTTTTGGTCCAGAAAATCTGTAGACTGACAACTGTAATCGTAGTGGGTTTTCCGGGGTTTATTCTGTTGAAAGTACAAGTTGGTCCTCAGTATAAGTCCCCGTTGATTAGTTGTGGCCTGTGGGCCTTCAAATGTACTACATGGTTTGAGAACTTATCACAATTTTTAATTTGAAGTTTCCTCTTGGTATTACTTTCAGGCTATTTTCTAACCAAGATTTTTCATCCCAACATTGCAACCAATGGTGAGATTTGTGTTAATGCATTGAAGAGAGATTGGAATCCAAACCTTGGCTTACGTCATGTTTTAATTGTAAGTTCTGTCAATTTGGTGATCCTTGTCAACTTAATGCTACTATTTCTATGTTTGAAAGTTACTGTGCATGTAGGGCATTTGTTTCCAGTGACTTTCCTCTTACTTTCTTCTCATCTAATCACCAGGTGATTAGATGCCTATTGATCGAACCATTTCCAGAATCAGCTTTGAATGAGCAGGCTGGAAAGATGCTGCTTGAAAATTATGATGAGTATGCCAGACACGCTAGGTAAGTCCAGCCCCCCACTTTTTGTTCTCTATTTATGCGGTACTTAACTCATATATGATAATGGCACCATTACGCTTTCCATAACTCCAAAACTCCTCAAATGAATGAGATATCCTTAGATATGTGCGAGAAGTGCATTTCTACCACCTATAAAACTGTCATAAAATAGTTGAAATGAGAAAAAATCTTAAAACTGAGTAAAAAGCTTGATGATTTTAGATATTTGCAGATTATTTCAAAAACACTCCTAAACAAATGAGAAATCCTTAGCCATTCGAGAAGGTTCTAGCTGATCCCTGGAATTTTTATATTTGAATTTCTTTCTTCTTGATAACAACTAGCAACTTTATTAGGCTAGTTAAAGCTCATCGATATGTTGAGAAGACCAAGAAAATTGAAAAAAATAACAAGTACTTTTAGCCTTCCAGATAGGATTCTTTATTGTGTTTCCTTTCTCTTAGTCTTCCCCTTCCTATCTTCCTAATTCCGGCCAAAAATTTAAATACATTAAAATTCTGGATAGCTAGAACCAAGCGAGCCAGTAAGGATTTATTGTTTCAATATTTAAATAACGTGGCAAACTTGTCTCTTCAAGACGCATCATTCGATAGAGCATCGCATGCCATAATCTCATGTCTTTTTCATCCTCACCACTCTTAAATCATTTAGTTCCAATATTAGCTACAGCTTCCAGTTACTATGGCCCGTTGATGTTAATTGGAGTCTGTACCTTTGTCTGTCCCACTAGTTAGTCCAAGAATCGGTCCCTGCCGGTATAATCTAGTATATTGATTAGAAAACCGGTATTTATGCATTTTTCCTGGTGTGTATTATAGAATAGTGGTTGTTTAGTTGACCTCACAGATTCTACCAATTGAACTGAATTTTATGGACATATACTTTATCCAATACCGTCAGCCATGATGCCTGACTAATATGGATAAAATTTTATTTTGTTTGAGCTTTTCTGCTTTGAGAAGTTCATTGGAATGATCTTTTCACTTTGTTTGACGAACCAAACTTGAATAGCTCGCAATAGATAAGACAAAGTTATCTTACATATGTGAGTAGCTCTCTAGTGAATCTTTGAATATTTTATATCCAATCTATAACAATTCGACATATAAAGTGTGTATAACGGCAAATACTTTTTTTTTTTGTAATGATTGCCAGGCTTTACACAGGAATACATGCCATAAAGCCAAAGCAAAAACTGAAGACTGGACCAGCAATTTCTGAATCCACCTCTACTGCCCTAAATGTGGAACAGACAAACACTTCCACGAAGTGTGTCGACCCCAAAAACGTCATATCTGCGCCCTCCCCATTGGCCCCAAAACCAGAGAACGGCCAAGATCGCCCAGCTGCTATGCCTTCATCAGTAGGCGGGTCAACTGCAGCTCCAGCGATGCAGAAGAAGGAAGCAGCGCTTACGAGTAAAGTTGTGGCAGACAAGAAGAAGATTGATGCTAGGAAGAAAAGCTTGAAGAGATTATGAAGAATATGTGAATTATGATTTCTGTCCATTTCAGAACCATCGTGGATAAATTTGTATTTTGTTCATAACTCTGGTTGATTAATGAGAACTTTCATGATAATTTGTTAATGTTTCTAGCATTTTCTTGAGTTGATGAAACTTGAATTACAAATGATACTATGTCTAGGTTAGTTAAATAGGATGGATACTCGTTAGGTGACAGGCGTGGGAGGTGGATATATATCTGAAGAGATGTGGCACAATTGTCACAATGCTGTCATAAGGTCCCCAAAGAGGTTGTTTTCCTGATATGCTTGTGGAAAAAGACAGATGATGCACTCCACTTTACGACCATTGAGTATATACTACACACGCCTTGCAATTTTTAACACTATCCGACACAAAGCTCAATAAAATCAAGGACCTTGTCTTTTGCGATCACTTCTGTAAAGAGATGACAGTGCATAGTAAGCAGAATGTGACTATGCTTTGTTTCCAAGAGTATCTAAAATTATTCAATCTTAATGTTTATTCGAACATTGGGGATTTTATTATTTAAACAATAAGAACTTCTTTATAATTAGAACAAATGTCAAGAGGCGTAGATATAACTACTCATATTATTGTAAATAAGCACTCTCCTGATTTTATTTTTCTTTGTGAGGTTAAAACTTCCCGTATCCAACGCACCCTCTCAAAACTCCACTCGAAATCCTTCACCTCTACTGAGTTTATCCCTCCTCAAGGTATTGCAGGAGGCATCCTAATTGCTTGGAAAGACACTGTTAACATCACCATCCTTCATCAAAATCAATGGCTTTTCCACATCAAAGTTACTGATCAAACACCTTGGTTCCTCACTTTTGTCCATGCCCCCTGCACCCAATTTGAAAAAGGAATTTTTTGGCCACTTCTCGGGGACATCTACTCTTCCATTAATGGTCCTACTCTTGCCATGGGCGACTTTAATTCCATCACATCCCAGACAGACAAAGTTGGAGGACTCCCTTTCGATCCTTCATCGTCCTCAAATGTCGGCCTCTCTCCTTTCATGGAAGATTTTGGCCTTGCCGACATTGATTTTCGGGGAAACACTCACACATGGTCTAACAAAAGACTTGGATCAGCAAACATCAAGGAGCGTATTGATCGTGCTATCACCAATCCTGATTGGAACCAACTCTTTCCCAACGCCATTCTCCACCACCTTCCAGCCATCAAATCCGACCACTCTCCCCTCATCCTTAACACATCCCCTGCTAGAATAAGTGGTCCCAGACCTTTTCGGTTTGAAGATATGTGGTCTCTCCACCCAGAATGTAACTCCACCATCCTCACCTCTTGGTCCTCACCGGTTAGAGGCTCTGCTCATTTCCGCCTTAACTCAAAAATCCATCATACCCGTGAAGCCCTCAAACTCTGGAGTCGTACCAAATTTCGGGCTCATATTGCCCAATTTGATCTTATCCGTTCTCATATAGGGGACCTTCAAAACCTAGACCAATCTGATATTGTTTTAGCTTTGGAGGAAGAGCTACAGGTGCAACTTGACAATCTTCTCTCTATGGAGGAAGTCAAGTGGAGACAGCGGGCAAAGGAACAATGGCTATTGCATGGAGATGCAAACTCAAGGTACTTTCATCTCACCACTATCTCTAGACGTCGCACTAATCATATTTTGTCTATCTGTCATCCGGTTACGAACTCCTTAGCTTCAGATTGGAACAGTATTGGTTTAGCCTTTGAGTGTCACTTCAAAAACCTTTTTCAAACTGTCTCCCCCTCCCCCCCTTCGGATTTTCATAATTTGATACATCCTATAGAAGGGTTGTCTGAAAATCTGTCTCTCATTACCCCCCCCCCCCCCCCTCCCCGAAAGAAATCAAGGATGTTTTTTTATTTGCTTTTGAATCGTATAAGAGCCCTGGCCCTGATGGGCTGTCCCCGTTTTTTTTCAAAAAATTCTGGCACATTGTGGGTGTTGATGTCATAAACTCTGTCACACATTTTTTTAACACTGGCTATCTCCTCAAGTCCTTTAACCATACCTTCATCTCTTTAATTCCCAAATTGCAGAACCCTTCAAAAGTTGAGAACTTCCGTCCAATTAGCCTTTGTAATACTACTTATAAAGTCATTGCGAAAATTCTTGCAAACCGTCTTAAGTCCCTCCTCCCTGACATTGTCTCCCCTCTTCAAACTGCTTTTGTGCCGGGTAGAACCATTGCGGATAATACCATTATTACTCAAGAGGCAATGCATTTTCTTAACACAAAGAAAGGTAAACTTGGGTATATGGCTATTAAGGTTGATCTCTCAAAGGCATTTGATCGGGTTGAATAGTGTGTTCTTTCTAAAATTTTCAACCATCTTGGTTTTCACGATAAATTTTCTCAATTTATATCAAATTGTGTCTCTACTACCACTATCTCCATCTTAATCAATGGCTCCCCCTTTGGTTACTTTTCCCCTACACGAGGCATCAGGCAGGGGGATCATTTATCCCCATCGCTTTTCATTATCCTCTCTGATTTATTATCCCGTATCCTCATTGATGCTGAAAGTTGCAATCTTTTCAAAGGTATCAAACTAAGTAGAGGCAGTCCCTCTATTTCTCACATTCTCTACGCCGATGATATCCTTATTTTTTGTCGAGCGACTGTAAACGATGATGAACAGGTCTTAAAATGCTTAGAGAAATTTGAATCTGGACTGGTCAGGTTGTAAGCAAAGAAAAATCCTTCGTTCACTTTAGTAAAAACTGCAGCCCCCGTACTAGATCCACTGTTAGATCTGTTCTTGGCATGAACCGGTGCAACCACAAGCTTAAACACCTTGGGCTTCCCTTCTGTAACTCCAACCGAAAAGCTGAAAATTTCAATGATCTTTTGCAAAAATTTGACTCTCTTCTCGTGGGTTGGAAAGCTCAATTTTTACCTAAGACTGGTCGAACCGTGTTAGTTAAAGCTGTGGCCCAAAGTTTACCCGTTTATACCATGTCTTCTCTTCTTCTCCCAAAGTCTGTTTGTAGTACAATTGATAAAAAAAAATCAAAAGATTTTGGTGGAATGGAGATTCCTCTTCGCATTTCTTAGCTCATAGAAATTGGGATTCTATTTGTAAGCCAAAATCTTTAGGTGGACTTGGTTTTCGTCGTTCTTCGGATTTCAATAGAGCCTTGTTTGCTAAAATTCCGTGGCTCATTGCTTCTTCTGCCCAAAATCCTTGGATCCCACTTCTCAAATCCAAATACATTCGGGAAAATGATTTCTTTACTCTTCAAAAGAAAAACTCGGATTCTTGGCTTTGGAAGAACATTATTTCGTGCCGAGATGTTATTGCAAAAGGCCTTTGCTTCAAAGTTACCCAAAATTCTCATCTTTGCATCAGAGAAGATCCTTGGATTCCATCTATTCAAGATTTCAAACCTCCAGTTCCAATACCCCCTGATTTAAACTTTGTAAGGGATTTGCAAATCGCAAACTCTACACTTTAGGATATTGAACTGATCCAAGACACTTTTCCCCCTCTTATATGTTCGGAGATACTGAAAATTCGTATTCCCTCCTCTTGGGAACCCACTCGTGCGATCTGGACCCCTTCCCCATCAGGAAAGTTCACCTCTAGAGGAGCCTATATGGTTGATCAATCACGACGTTTTACCTCCTCAACCTTAAACTCCTCAAAAACCTGAAAACTCTTGTGGAAAGCACCCTTACATGAAAGAAGAAAACTGTTTCTCTGGAAAATTCTCTGTAATGCCCTTCCCACGAGAGAAAAACTCAGCTCCTTTATGAATGTTGGGAGCAAAATCTGCCTACTATGTGGCATTGAAGAAGAAACCAGAGAACATATTTTTCTCCAATGCCCTTTTTCTATCAAAGTGTGGTTTAACTCCAAGTGGAATTTTAGACTCAACCCTTTCACTCTCCACTCTATTTCCGATTGGTTTGTGCTCCTTTTAGACCCCTCGAGTGGTCTTTTTGCAGACAAAAACACCCACATGGAATTCTTAAACTTCTCTGCCTGTGCCATGAGCTTAATATGGAATAATAGAAATTATATCCTTCATGGTTCGCCTCAACTTTCTGATGTGCAGGTTACAAAACTGGCCTAATCCCAGTCCTTGGACATGGTCAAAGTACAAATCTCTCGAAACATCATGGCAAGAGCTGCTCCTATCTCTTATGAATGGTCCCCGCCACCCAAAGATTGGTTGAAAGTTAGTGTGGATGCTGGTTTTAAGGATGGAGTTGCAACTATTGCCTTTTTGGTCAGGAACCATTGTGGAGGAATCTTGGGTGCTGCTGCCCGTTCTCAACCATATCTTAATGTTACAGCAGCTGAAATACTTGCCATCAAAGATTCTTCAAATTTTCTGCAAAACATGGAGTTCAAGAAAGTCATCTTTGAAACCGATTCTCTTGAATGTGCAAAACTCATCCCTGCTGATTCAAATCTGGTGTTCTGGAGTGCTGAAGAAGATCTAAATGCCATCAAATCTATCTGGTGTAATTTCCCTCACTGGAAGATACGCAAAATTCCCAGACTTGAAAACAAAAGTGCGCATAATCTTGCAAAATGGGCAAAGACCAATGCTTGGAATGGGCCGTTTTCTCTTTTTAATTTCCCTACTTCTGTAATTGTGGAAAACTTTGTTAATTCCTCCTTATTTTGTGATGCTTGTAAGAACTTGATTTCCATTAATATCTAAGCTTATCTTTTACCAAAAAAATATTATATAGCATACCTCAACGGAACTGTCAATCTTTTCTCTTTTTGGGTGCTAATATGTTGTACATTATCAAGAACACTCTAGCAGACGAAACATAATGAGGTAACATGGCATTCTGGCATGTTCAACTTTAAGACTGCCTCCTTTGGCAACACACGATATCCAGCACAGGCTAACGGTAGGACAGACACCCAAAATCTTGCCAATGTAAGTCTGACTCGATGTCAAAACTGTCGCAATAGATCGAATGCTAAAAACATGAAGCTCCACACCAAATCTAAAAGAAACTACAAATTGATACCCTATACGATATCCAGCTATGTACAACGGAGCAACCACTATCACCAAGAACACTGTTTCTGCGATTCAACACGCTCAATAAACTACTGTATAGAGCTTAAAACAATATTGGATCGAAGGAGCTTGCATACAAAAGACGAACCCCACACAAAGATAACTGGTAAACTTATCTTAATAACACTAAAAACTGAAATTGAGTCACAAATTACAGAACAAAAAGGATAACAAAACCCCACCACCATTACAACAGACCATTAAAATCTTACAAGGACATAAAACCATAAAATGCAATAATAACAAAGGAAACCAAAACCAATACACTAGTCGACCCTGTTCATCAATTTTTTACATTTTTCCCAACTTTTACATCCATAATGCTGTTCTAGATTCATAAGAAGTGGAATCATCACTTAGCCATCATGACCTTAACAAACTCTTCGTAATTAATCTGTCCATCACCATCAACATCAGCCTCCCTAATCATCTCATCTACCTCCTCATCGGTCAGCTTCTCGCCAAGGTTTGTCATCACATGGCGCAGCTCGGCCGCAGATATAAAACCGTTCTGATCCTTGTCGAAAACGCGGAAAGCTTCTTTAAGCTCCTCCTCAGAGTCGGTATCCTTCATTTTTCTGGCCATGAGGTTCAGAAACTCCGGGAAGTCAATAGTTCCATTGCCATCGGCATCAACCTCGTTGATCATATCCTGAAGCTCAGCCTCTGTAGGATTCTGCCCCAGTGATCTCATCACCGTACCAAGCTCCTTGGTGGTGATGCAACCTGCATACGAGTACATCGCGATTACTTTAAAAGACGTCCTCAAAGTTAAAACATTAGCAAACAAAAAAACAGGAGAAAATGCCTAATTTAAAATTTTACTACACTTTTGCCACAATGATTATTCATAAAATCCAATATAACTCTAATTTATGTTCAACACCGCAGAAACACCCAAATTTCAACAACAGTAATTGAAAACACAATCAAACAACGAAAATCTCTTCGAGTACTAGCAATCAACTAGTAAAATAAACCGGATATAGTAAATACTAATATCAATAGCAGTAACAGTTCAATGATACCTAATAATTGACCTAATCTGCGTTCAACAAACTACAATAACATCAATTATGCAGCTAATTGAATTGAAATCACGTAAAACGCCGATTAAATGTTCAAAATAGTCCACAACTAGTTCAAATTAGCATCAACTATCATTTAACAACAAATCAGATCTCAACACAACACAAAAACTCATAAACACACACAAGAGATGTTGAAGAAGAGTGATAAAAAAGCTCGTACCATCGCCGTCCTTGTCGAATAGGCTAAAAGCCTCCTTGAACTCGGAGATCTGATCGTCGGTCAATTGATCCGCCATGTTTATTTTTTATTCTAAGCTTTTGTTGAGCTCTGTGTTGAAGAAAAATGAGGAGATGGTTCTGGAACACAAGTCAGCGATATTTATTGGCTCTGCTAACTCATAAAATATTAATTAATAATTGTTTTAATAGAGAAAATGACAGGGACTACTTTTATCTGAGTCATCTTTAGAATTTTCTTAGTAACTATAGATGTATAAAATAATAATATTGAAGGGTGAAGAAAAAATAAATATCTTCTCATATTACTTTCTACGAGTATCTGTGTTTTAGTAGATATTTATGCTGTGTGTCACCTTTTTGGTTTAAGTTTTTAAATTTGGTAAAGATGTATAAATTAGACAAGTTGAATATAAGTTTTAGTTTTTTTTTTTTTTTTTTTTTTTGTAACTTTTAGTAATCTAATTCAATTTTAAGTTATTTTTGCATATCACTAATCTTTCTAAGAAGTGCAATGCAAATTTTAATTTTAGTTCTTAGAAGTGCAATGCAATTTTTAATTTTAGTCTTGTTTTGAAACTGCCGTTTTTGCCACTTCCTTACTAAGGGAAAGTTTAGCACTATTTTTGGGTAACATATCTTTCCAATATAATTGGTTATAGGTCTTAAAACAATCAAACAATTTACAATACATGTGATTTTTATCATGAATTAAACAATCTAAAACTAGATATTAAAAACAAATACGCGCATTTTTTTCTGGAGGACTTCCAAAAAAGTATGTCTTGCAATGAATTCAAAAAGAATAATCCGTAATTCTTGTTTTTTTAGTCGAAAAAAAAAAAACAGACATATTTAATTATCTTATTCCTGAAGACATTTAAAAGATTGGGCTTCTTCATGATTGTGATATTTTAAAGAGGTGTGTTTCAGTTGGTCCTATGAGATCATAACAGAAGGCAGAAAAATTGACATTTAATGTTGGCTGATATAAATTGAAATTAAGATATGTCCCTTTTTTCTCTCTCATCCATGATGGAAAGTGGAAACGCGGATACACGGTTCTTACGCGGGAGCTGGCTTTTATTGAGTCGTCGTCAGTCGTGTCTGACTGCTCGTCATACCGACTGGAATTGGATTTAGTTTTAGGCCCATACTAAATTATATGGGCTCTGGATCGGCCCACTTATCTAATGTGGAGGGTCCTTTTCTTGATGGACTGGCTTTAGATGAAAAGTTACAATTATGGAATACAGGCGCAACAACATACATACATACAGACAATATATAGTTGCGTATGCTATTGGTTTTGATTGAAATTGAAACTTTGTAATTTATGGTTAGATTACTTAGAGTTTTATTTATTTATATATTTACATGTTATCTGTTCTTACATTATATATTAGAGTCAGAAATCATTGTTATGGTGATACTATTCTTATGTTGATTTGATGCTTCAATGTGGTTTGTATATGTACGTGATGTGAGGTATCTTCATACGTTGACTCAATATATCACAATAGGCTAATGCGAGGTCATTAGAGTTTGGAATCAAGTTCTGTTCGGGTAAACCTACACTCAACACCTGAGCTAAGTTGAGAACTAACAAAGCATATACATTTTGAAGCTTAAGTCAGTTGGAAATTAGATGTATAACAAGTTGAAGCTCAATCAGTGATAATTGGGGCTGTCATAGATACTAGTGGGCTCTCAAGAATAGTTGGACTGTAATTTAAAAAATATAAAATATATCTTACTTGAAATTAATTTTGAGGAATATTTATTTAAGTTTTGGAGGATCTTTTGATTTCCTTGGTCATGGTGTGGCTCATTAATGTTATAATAAGTTGATCACGACATTCTTAAATTGCTGTCCAAATAGAGGAGCCATGTAAACTCTGATTTCTTAGATGTGACGAGGTTCGATCGACTGTATATATATATATAAAAGGTTTAATTGGTTTAATTATTGTGTAGCTTATATGCTTGATACGGAACTGTGTACATATTAATAGGATTATGTACTGCTGTCCGAAAGAGAAAACGAGAAATTCTAGCCAAAATCCAGACGGGTTGCTATTATTAAGCTTATTATTCTTTTTGGACCCATATGTCCACTCAGTAGCAACCACTCCATAGTTCAACTAGGTTCTGGTTTTGAAGGATGAATTTTAAGTTTTAACTCTTCTCATGAAATCAATCAAGGCTAATTAGATCTTAAGTGTATGACAAAATCAACTTTTCACTAAAGATTACAACTTTACCTGTAACAAATCTAAGGAATGAATCTGAATTCAAGTAATTAATAAAATAATGGATTTTTACACCGATTTGTATATCACATATATATTTTAAATTTTATTGTTTATACCTTTTTGTAGCTTTTTACTTTCTATATAGTCACATATCACTCATGAAAATCGTTGGGAGTAAAGTAAAAGAAGTGTTGTTTCTGCTTTACATATTTAGGCCCCTCCTCTCTGGTTCTCTCTTTCTCTGTGTACTATATGCTCCCAATACAAAGTTATTAGACTCCAAAAATGCTGAGCAGACAAGAGAGTTCTCTCTCGTCGTCTCGCCGCCAAGCCGCCGCAACGCCACCTCCATCGGAAAGTCATCAAGCAAAAGCCATAGGTTGCATGTCCGGCATCATACGTCTCTTCTCCAAGTACCAAAATCGCAACAAACGCCTCACTTTCGGTACTACTTATAAAATTATTCAATCTCTATTATCTCATATATTCTGTATCAAACGTGTACCTACCGCATTAGATTTATGTCACGTATAATAATTGAGCAGTAACCAATTTGGTACATAAATTGTTTTCATTTTTTCCAAAACTTACCCGAATCTCAACAATTTCCTTCTTCTTGGATCTAGCTTCACTAATGAACATATGAAAAATAATTAATTAGAATTAGTTTTTCATTAATCCTCGTCACTTCCCAATATACGCTTTGAATTACTGATAATACCCGCATTTTAATTTCAGGTAGAAAACAAGAAAAATGCAAGGCCTCAACGTCAACTATACAAGTACTACCACCAGCCAAAGATTCTCTCTCTTCACCCAAACAAGACAAAACCGAAAACCGAATCTCGGACTCACGCGACACTCACGTGCCCAGAAGTCCGACAATTCCGGCGGAGATCCGACGATCAAACGCCGTGAACACGTCGGAAAGTCCCCGAACTCCGTCCTCTCTAGTGGCGAGGCTAATGGGCCTGGACGACGTGGTCACAGTAAAAAGGCCGTTATTTGTCGAAGCCCATGAGCCCATTAAGGAAAAGAGACAGCGGTTATTACAAGCTCTGAACAAATGTAATGACGACTTAGAGGAACTGAGGAGGATCATTCAGACCGTGCGGTCGCCTGAAGAGAATAAAAATTCGGGTACATGCAACGTGAAAAAACATACGGATGCGAGTCCGAATTCGGTGCTTGACCCGTTTACCCGTTCGCCACCAAGTCCGGGTCCGACCCGTTTCGACAAAGTGCACATTACTACTAGTTCAGGTCAGTCTATGGATCCCTTTATTTAGAATGACGCATGAATTAGTTTTACAGAAATTTAACACCGGCATAAGTTATATAGTCTAGTAATTACGTAAAACTAGTGGTACGGTACATGTTCACTAAATTAAAATCTTTATTTTTTGTCTATACTAAGTCTATGTACTATTTAATAAAACTTTATGATCATGTATAATTCCGTAGTCATGTACATAATTAAGTTATACTTAGTGAAATGAGTCTACATGAGGCACGTGGGCTTGGAATTGGTTTTGGGAAAATGCTTGTTATATGATGAACAAGCATGCACGAGATCATTACAACGTACTATGATACTTATTTGCCGTCAAAATGTCATCCCATCTGGAGAAACTAATGAATTAAATATTTTAAATTAAATTTACTAGCCACTAAATCTTGTTCTTCACATAATGCTAGCATATTTAAATGTAACATTTCTTGATTAACGAAATTAGTGGTCTAATGTTTAAATATTCCCTCGCCTATGTTGCTGTAAAAAAATATACCAAGTACCATATCCACTGCGCCATATTAAAATAAAGATCAGAAGCTACGTTAATTCATTGCTATACGGCTTGATGAAAAATGATGTTAAGCCGTGGTGATGTTCATGATGCAGTCAAAGATGATAAAAAGTGAAAAGAGACAAAAGTGAAACAGAATGAATGTTTTGTGGCCTGATTCGGGTACCTAAAGAAAAGAGGATCCATCATTGTTTATAAGGACGACACAGCCCCACTTTCTTTTTTTCCCGGGTCCACCCACCCACCCACCACCCGCTTTTATCCATTTTTTTTTAATTTCGATTTTGTTAAAAAATTCTTTAATTCCAACGGCTTGCTAGTAATAGTAACGTTACGTAGTAGTGTCGATTAGTTGAGTTTAAAGATTATGAATAATGGGGCAACATTGCAATCAAATTTCAAGTCGAAAAATACTTTAATTAAAACAATCACGGTGTATCATATTTGATAGTGCGATACTTCTATATTCTATGTTACAAAATTTTACTAACACCTTATGAAATATTTTTAAATGACTTACACATTAAATTTTAATGTATTATAGATTAAACTATTCATACTAATGTACCATATGTCGTAATGTATCCATCATTTAAAAAAGAAAAAAAAATATTTGTCAATGTACCTATATCGTATCATATCATTGTCCTATCTGCCTCCATACAATATAATTTTTCCATTACATGTTAATATATATGCAGGATCGTCATGCGTTCAACTGCAACACCGCAAGTCTGTCATGTCAAAAAGACCTGGAGAAGACGACGAACCACTTGCCAAACACCTCTTCATCAATAAGTACTCCACCACTGATGAATTTGCATCATTAATTAGGATGAAGCGGCAGGCGGCGGCTGTGGCACCATCGCGGGGCAGCCGAGCTTTGGTGAAGAGTGTGGACGAAGTGTGCAGTGACATAGTTTGGGGTGAAAAGAGAGAGATTAGAAGAATAGGGTTGGTTTTGCAAGATCACCTTTGCAAAGATTTGGTCGAAGAGTTAGTTCAAGAATTGATGAAAACATGTTGCAAGATCAATTACTCACCTCCCCTTCAAGGATGTAAGAGGAGGCTTTATTTCTAGCCTTCATTGCCTCGCATGTAATTTGGTGTTAGACGTATAAAATGTGGTGGTACTTTTATAATTTGTTTAATTCTTAGTTTATTTATTATTTTTCAATTTACTTAACTATTACCCATATTTATGCATGTGATAATAACGAATTAAATCAGGTCATGGTACTGTTGAGTGCGATATCTAGCTGAATTATGAGTTTAACTTGTCTATAAATTCTTTGTTGCACCTGGAGCAATTTTTAGTTCATATCTTTGAATCTGCACAATATATGTATTGTCCAAAGAAAACTTTTAAGTTTATGGCTATTAAAACGAGTTTTATTTGTGTTATGAATGTGACTAATTACAGTTCGATTGAGAGTAGAATAAAGAAGAATTAGCTTGAAGATGGAGCTAAGAATATAGTATAAGAATTAGAAGAAGAATTGAGAGGAAGAAACAAAACTTTCATTAATATTTTGCTTAATGAACGTACAAGTCACTTACAGAATATAAAGGCCAAAGCCCTTCCTCATTGTTTGGTTACAAAGATAGTAAATTGCATAATTTTAAATTGACAATCTATGGAATAAGGAAAATACAAAATTAACTAAAACAAACACAAGTAATCGACTAGTCAGCTCCTTTCCCCAAATGACGTCATCTTTAGCAAAGCGTCTTTTCCTTAACCGCGACTTTAAATTCAACGTACCCCTTCGGCTTCCTGTCCTAGTCATGACATTTTGATGCAATAACTTATAAAATTAGTACATAGAATTTGCAATAAAAAAAATTTGTACACCATGTGAGATTCTATTATATATGTGTTTTATTGTGCCGGAATAGTATGTTCATCCCTGGTTGATAGATTTCTATAATGTGTAATATTGTAAGAAAAATATTTAAATTTGTATTTTTTCTAACCATTCACCACTGTGTATATTAAAATTCCACCATAAGTTATGTATATGTGTAGTAAATCTTACCATGCTACCGTAGAAGACTTGGACAAAAGAAAAACATTTTGAGACATGTACATCGGATGATCGAGTCCAGTTTCAGAAACTCCCTTAAACGACTGAACAATATCAGGAAAGTAGCCTACTGAGTTATGGGCCATATTACTGGCATAACAATTTGTAACAAAGCCCAATATAGATATGTGAATAAGGTTGTCCATAAACTTGTGTCTTCATTATCGTCACGGCATAATACAGTTGACAGTGATAGTTTAATTAACTTGGATATAATTTTTCATTATAAGACAAAGCACTAAATGACCATAAAGTTGCTATTCCCGCATTATCCAATTTACCAGCTGTAAAATTATTCCTCCCGTAGCTAATTCTTCGTCGTGCCTTCTCACAGCCATCATTAGTGACCATTAGTGGATCAATGATTATACTAATAATTTAAAATAAAAGTGGGACAAAAGGAAACCAATGGAATTAGGTGCCTTAATCCACCAAAACCCCTTTCCAAATGGTGACAGTTGACTAAGAAAAAGTTTGGTCTCCCTAACCACAAATCAAACAAACCCACACACACAGCACCCAAGCCACTCAAGAACTTAAGCACATCATTAAAAAAAGCTCAAAAGAATAGATACTTATAAACCAAAAAATTCTTGTTTGAAAAATGTTATATCGTAGACTTGACTTAGGTAAGTATTCTTTTACAAACAAGTCATTGTTGCATCAAACGGAATGTTCAAAAAAATTTATTATGTTAATATATCATAAAAATGAATTGATTTTATGACTTTATAAATATGATTTTGCTCTTCCAGATTCCAGAGGGATAAAATCATTTTTCATATCATAATTTGACACTATTTTCATTTTCACGCATTGATTCAACACTCAACAATTTGCAAACATAAGTTGGACACTTTCCTTAAATTGGATATTCCGTTGTCGGAAAAGTACACATTGAAATTCCTTAACCTCAAATTTGAGGATTTTGACCAATTTTGACCCACGACAATACTCCAACTAAACAATTTTCCATGTTAACACTCTATTTTGTGGTGGATATGGAACATTTGACAATTAGAAACGTTGGTGTTGACATGAAAAACTATTGAGGTAGAGTATTGACATGAGTCAAAATTGGTCAAAATTCATAAGTTTAGGGTCAAACGATGCCAAATCGTACTTTTTCAGCAAAATGTTCAACTTATAACATGCTAACTGATGAGTGCCAAATTTATATTATGAAAATAAAATCGTGTCAAGTTATGGTATGAAAAATGATTTTATCCCTCCCCAAAAACTCGTGATTTATCTATTCGACTTCGGTCCATAAGCCTATACGCATTATAATATTATATGGGTGCGGTTTCATTGAAAAAAAAAATACTAGGAAAAATAGTTCTGAAGTACTACAGCCCTAACTTATCAATAATTAGAAAACCAAAATTTAATATCATAACGCGTAAAACATTTCGGAACCTTCTGCAAAACGACGCAATTAGTCCACCTTGTTGACCAAACATTCATTGTTTCTGTTTCAGAATTCATCAAACTAAAAACGTTGAATACGAACTGCATTTCTTTTAAGGTAAAGATATAAATGTAACTCGTTTATGATCAACAAATAAAATACTTAAACTACGTCATAAATGCATCTTTGAATAAACTTAAGCAGTCTATAAATAAATATTTTAAATCTCAATTTAAAAACATAAGCACATAATTTTTTCCATTATTCCTGTCCCATTCCCAAGACCGATTCTCCATTCACATTATTATTCATTTGCACTCTCTCTCTCTTCTCTTTCTCTCTCTAAATTATTCACTCTGCACCAAAATTCTTCAGCTGAAAAAAATCAAAACTCTGCTTCAAAATTGGGGCTAATAATGGCTGCGAGAGATTTGTTCGTAATCGTAGCCCTAATTTTATCAGTAGCTCTACAAGAAGCGCGTGGCAATTTGGAGGGCGACGCGCTGTACGCGCTTCGCCGGAGCTTATCGGACCCGGACAAAGTGCTCGAGAGCTGGGATCCGAATCTCGTGTGCCCGTGTACTTGGTTCCACATCACTTGCAACCAAGATAACCACGTCACTCGCGTGTATGTGTGTTTTTGATGATTGTATATGTTATGTTGATCTTGTGCTATGTTTTTAGGGTTTATTGTGTTTTGATTTTGAGTTAATTGACTATAGAATTTGATGAACAAGTTTGATTTTTTGGTTTTTGTTATGTGTGTTATTTGTTGTTGAGTTAGTTGATTGTGTTGAATTTGTTCAGCTGTGCTTCAGTTATTATTAGTTCGATTAATGGATGGAGTCGTTTATGGTTACTTGATCAAATTAGTGTTGTCGAAGATTAATTATGTGCGTATTAATGGAATACATGGAGACTTTTTTGCGAGGCGTCGTTTTTCTTAATAGTGTTTTGGTCTTTAGCCAGATTAGTTCGGTTTAAATTGACGTCAGAGGATGCGTTACGTGCTATGTGCGTGCGAGAAAGAATTAGGATTCATATTGTTGATTGCGTGCAACTAAATAGTCATTTAGTTTATTGTTCCTTAGATGAAGGATGAGCTTTTAAGTGAGAGCTAGAATGATAAGATGATGAAGTGTAGATGAAAATTAGTGTATGCTGCCTTTGTTCTGATAAACAAAATAGTCATCCTTTTTTGAATAATTTAAGGGTTAACTATTAAGAATGTGTTTTGTAAAAGAACAATGTGTGCTGCTGGTGACTTGGTGTGGAGGATCATCATCAAGGCCATGCTGGTGCTTTACAAGTCTTATGCTAGGAAATTAATACCTTTAGTTCTCCTCCGTATTTTCAAAATGTAAAGTGTCTTTGACCATAATAAACTTTTATTGGACTGCGTACTGGTTTTCGTTTGTATTCGTGTTTTCAGTCTTTTTCATTTCATTTGATATGGGCCTTTTGTCCATGTGCTTCATGGTGTTCTAAACCTGAAATTTACCATTCTTGTGATCACTTTGGTAGGGACCTTGGCAACTCAAATCTTTCTGGTCACCTAGTGCCTGAGCTCGGGAAACTTGAACATCTTCAGTATCTGTGAGTATTTTTCTCTCCTCCATTCTGTTCCATATAGGCAGAGGCACTTGTTGGATGGTTGGATTTGCTTTGCCTCTATTTTTGCTGCTTAGCCATAATGATATTCTTTTTTTCATCTAAAATGATGTTTATAAAATATCTTGCGTATTTGATGGACAGATGATGCATATCTTTACTACATTGCATCATACAGAAGCCTGACTCTCATGTTCTGCAGGGAACTCTACAAAAATAACATTCAGGGGACGATTCCAAGTGAGCTCGGAAACTTGAAGAGCTTGATAAGTTTGGATCTATACAACAATAATATCACAGGAAAAATACCCTCGTCACTGGGGAACTTGAAATCTCTCGTCTTCTTGTAAGTTTGTGCTTCTGTACTCTGAAGTACATAAGTTAATGATTCTTGGGGGGATTTAGCCGAGGGAGCTTGCTGCCAGTACTATATTCTTCAGCTTCATGCACCTTTCTGGTCAAAGATTGCATACATGCTTAATTTCTTGTCTCTCTTTGAGTTTACGATATCTTCTCTCCTTGATTATTGGTTGCCACGCTAAGTACCTTTCTTGAGCTCTAAATAGACATTATTCTAGGTTCAGACCAAGTCCCCCTCTTTTTCTTCACACCTCTTCTTCTCTCCCACGAATCATTGAACTTTTCAGCTTTTTATTGCATATGCATAACTTCTGCCTTCTGTTCATTTGACAGGCGTCTTAATGACAATAAGATAAATGGACCAATCCCAAGGGAACTTGCTAGTATATCTAGCTTGAAAGTTGTGTAAGTGTTTCCGATTTGTAGAGTGCTTATATCTTAGTTAGTGGAAGATTTTCTTACATATGAGTTATTTTTTTCCAGGGATGTCTCAAGTAATAACCTGTGTGGTACAGTACCTACCACTGGTCCATTTGAGCATATCCCGCTGAGCAAGTAAGATGTGTTGGTTTTTGATGCTGTTTAATAGCTGTTTTTTCTAATTTTTGCTTTTGGTCCTCTTTGCATCTGTTTTTAAGTAGTTTGACGTAGGCATTAACGTTACTTGTGTCTATTTCTTGTTCTTTTTCTTCTTTTATTTTTGAACTTTTCTTGCTCTTTCTCTCTTTCATGATTGGATATACGTGAATATAGGCATTAATGTTGTACTTCATTCCCTATTCTCATTAGTTATTCACCTATCAAGTCGCTATTCAGAAGTTTGTTGCGCCTCGTGGTAGTTTGATGTATTTATGGTAAAAACTATGAAACTAGGAGCTATTGGTACTTTAAATCAAAAGGTCATTTGATGTTTGATTCTTCCTTATTACACTTTGTTGAACCAAGATTTTTGTCACTCTCTGCCCGTGTCTGAATCTCGTTTCTGTTAATTGCCCTTTTCTGATCCATGATGTCTGTGACCTGGTTTTGAATCTTCCACCGTCTTGCTTTTGTATTTTCAGCTTTGAAAACAACCCTCGTCTGGAAGGGCCAGAGCTGATGGGACTTGCTAGTTATGATACTAACTGCTCGTAAAGAAAAGAGTGGCTGATGCTGAGCTTTGCAACTATCTGTTGTTGTTTCTAATTGTGCTTTTTCTTGTTATATATATGCTTTAGTTGGTGTGTTTGTGTCTTAAGAAGCCTACTCTTCTAAACTTGTTGTAATCAACCTTGAATATCTGTAAAATGTTAATGCTGTTATTAATTAATATTGTATTTCATGTTGAACTTTCGAGTCACCGTCGCATGGGCGAATCCTTTGTGTTTCTAGTGATCATGTTGAGTTATGAAAATGGTTCGATAGACAAAAGGAAGTTCCATTTAAAGTTTATCATTCAACTGTACAAGTATAACTTAACTATGGATTGGTACAAGGACGATACAAGGAAGATTTATTTCATTTAGCCTTTCGGTATAAGGAAGATTGTGTCATTTAACCTTTTAAGTTAACTATCATATACTGGATTTAACAAAAAAAAAAAAAAAAAAACTATCATATACTGGAAGTTTGATGAGAGGGAATCGATACAAGAAAAACTAGCTTCTAACGTTAAGAAGAATGTAATGCAAGCATAACCCTTTAGTGATTAGTTTATCCACCTCTTAACATTTTCCTCTTTAATTTCTTTTCGTGGTTAAAGCCATTCTATATGGAGGATTACGGAATGCAAAGATTTGTCTCCCAAATTGTCCACTTTTAAATAATTTGCTTGGAGCTTACTGTTTAGTAACATGTAGCGTTTTCTTCCTTGCAAGTAGCTATTTTGTTGATCTAAACAAAACCTAGACAATCTGAGGTGTTTAATTCTCATCGTAGTATCCAGTCATTTTACTTTCGTCAAAGAGCAATACAAACATAAATAAGTTCACCAAATCATAGACTCATCTGTTTGATGCCAAAAATTACAGAGTGCTGTGATATATAGACATATTAAGACAACTATTATTCAAGAAGGGAAAGAGACTTTGGCGATGTTTGTATTCCCAGGTAAAATATGCTTTTAAACAAGAACGAAGCTCCGAAACACAGATAAAATTTACAAAATATGCAACCTCACTCATATTATAATTATGCATTAAAAAGTACATTATACAATGTCAAGGTTCAAGAGCACAAATTTTGTGCAGAAAGCAGAGGCACTAATACAACATATCAAGATCTGAACATACTTTGCAGATGGCTCACTCAATATGATACAAAACTCACCAAGACTCAAAAATGTCTTGAAGAAGATAAAAAATAAATAAACTGCAAAAGAAGAAAGAAAATCTCACAACCTTCCAAACTTCAAGAAACTTAAAGAAAGAATCATTCTTGAAGAAACCAACCTTTTAGCCAATTAAATCAATACCACAAAAAAAACTCGGTAATATCAAGGAAAACATAACGGAGTAATCAAAAGTAAGCGGGATGGATTTGAAAAAGTGCCATTGCCGCCAAATGCGAATTCTTATTCTCTATCAGAATCACTTGAACTTGATTCAGAACTTGAACTTGAGCTCGAACTTGAACTTTTAGATAATTTACCTTTTCCTTTAGCAGATGTAACTGAATGCAAGTCTTCGGTTTCCTTGACTTCATGGTGTGGCTTTGAAGCAGGATCGACGTCGATTTCTTGAACAGTGGAAGACCTGTCCACTAAGGTTTCCACTTTGTCTGCCTCGAATTGTGCTGATCCGTCGCTTGAGTTTGGCTTCAGCTCTTTCTCTATTTCATCATCCAACGCTTTCTTTGGAGGCAAACTAGCAATATCCAAAGTAATGGATTCTGCAACATGCAATTCTGAAGAGGTTCCTTGTGTTTCTATGGATTCAACAACATGCAGATTGCCATCAGTAAATTGCTCATTATCCAACTTAGGATCTTCCATTGATCCAACTTCAAGAATTGGTGTGTTGTGAGAGAAGTTTATTGCATCTGAAGTTGTGTGTAGCGTTCCATCCCCAGAATGCACGGGCACAAGTTCCTCTAATACCATCCCAGCTTGAGGTGGCTCCAAAACAGCAGGCGTCTCAATTTCCTTGTCACTAATTTGCTTAAATGCCACAATTATATCTTCAGGTGTTCGAGCTTGAAGTTCATGCATTTCCGAAGGGGTATCTATTTCTACATGAACATGATGGGATACCTCAACATCTTTCGTAGCAGCTTCGTCAATCTTGAAAGTTGTCTCCTCAACATCTCTTCCAGTAAACTCTATACCCGATGTATCAATATGTTCAGAGCTGTATGTTTCAGATGTTTTTATCTCTGAGACATGTTTCGTGTCCTCTTCATCTATATTAATCTCCTCTCTTGAGATCACAGAGTGTGTTGCATTTTCTGCATTATGGACTTCAACAGAGTCAACAATTGCCACACTGTTAGTATCGGCATGTAACAACAATGAGCTTTCTCCAACAGAATCTATGTGTTTCTCCAACTCATTTGAGAAAGATCCTCGTTGTTCGGTACTAAAGTCCCCAACACTATCTAATTCCAACAGAAGCCCATCAATTTCCTTGATCTCGTCCACCTCTTCAACTATTGTCCGCAAGTCAACATGAGAAGTAGCAGCCTCAGGAGGTGTGGATAGAATCGAAATAAAGTCGGGAGTTAAAGGAAAGTTGACGTCAGATAAGATGTCATTATCGAGCTCTCGGATCTCCCGCATGTTCGTATCATTCACAGCTCGTCCTGCATCTGATAACTCAACTGGGGAATCATGTACCTGCATTGTGTTTTCCATTATTATTCTAAGGCCTGTCACAAATGCACACACATTAATGCATGTATTTTATTTGGGCACCTTAGTACTTTCAGCAATCAAAAAATCAAAAAAAGAAACGAAGGACCAGAAAAATGTAACTGTTTCTGAAATTTTGGTAGCAAATAGCAAATTTTGATACTAATAAATAATTCGTGTCTCCATTGAGCTTGTAAGTAATTCATAAAACTATAAGTTTGCCCTTGCTTTAGCCCTGCTATGATGTCAAATAAGCGGAAAATGCAAAAATATGCCTTTAGCGTGTTTTAAGACTCTTAAAAACTAGGGATAAAAGCGTCAAACCCCCTATACTATAGGGGTGTAGCGATTTGCCCCCTGAACTCTTTTTTTTGGCAACAAGCCCCCTGTACTATGGATAAATAAGCACTTTGCCCCCTGAGTCGCTTTTTCACCATTGGATATGAATACGTGTCAACACTTTTTGCCGTTGGATTTGGACTCAGGGGGCAAAGTGCTTATTTATCCATAGTACAGGGGGCTTGTTACCAAAAAAAAAAGTTCAGGGGGCAAAGTGCAACAAGGGGTATAGTATGGGGGGTTTGACGCTTTTATCCCTAAAAACTATAATCAAATACTAACTTCACTGCATAACTATACCATACCTCAAATTTTAATATTCTTGTTGTAGTGAAATTTGTAAGTAGTGTACTTTGAATTTTTGTTGAGATAAAGCGTCAAATCTCCTATTCGGGTGCCCCAGATTGCAAACTGCCCCCTATGCTAAAAACTTTAATAACTTGCCCCACAATCTTTCAAAATCTAGCACTTTGCCCTCGATCAATAATCTAGCGGAACTTTTTCACCAGAATTTGAAACATGAACATGGGGTTCATCACTTTTTTACCCTCTTTCAAACCCTAATTTAATTATAAAAAATTAGGGTTTGGAAATTAAAAAATAATATAACAAAAATTGAAGTGAAATGGGGCATTTTATTGAAATTGAGGTCAAATCGTGATGAACCCCATGTTTTTATTTTTATATTTTACTGATAACAGCTGATAATTCTTTGAGTAACATATCCAGGTACAATCACAATTCAACATACTTCTTTTTTTTTTTTATCAGCCACAATTCAACATACTTGTTTACACACTCTTCCCCATCTAAGCAGTCTATTCCCCAAATCCATATTCAACAACTTATTTCTAACTGAGATATAACAGTATGCTAATAATGAAGACACTGTTCTTTACCAGAGAAAAAATATCCATTCATGTGTAAGTAATTACAGGTGGTAGTTTTTTTATCTACATAGAAACACAGAACAACATTTTTAGTCATGCTCGAGAGCCAGCGTTTTAAGACGACAGATCATTTTACCAGATAGTCCGGCCTGATACTTGTTTCCATATCTTAGTAACTAAAGTACACATACCAAACCAAAAGCCATATGAAACTTATGTGATGAAAAAAATTTCAACGATAACAGAGATATGTTGTTAAAAATACTAAGCAATCATGAGGAAAACTACTGTGTTCTAATATTGGCTGGATGGAATTAATCACGCAGCTTATTAAAATAAGAGATGATAATGAGTAAGTAAAAGAAGCTATGTTGCAAAGCTGTAACCTTTTACTTACCTGAACTTCATTGAGATGTTCAAAAGTTGGCTCTTCAGCAGAAGGTGCCAAAATCAGCTTCTCCATTGCTTCGAGGGAAGCATCAGATTCAGGATTTGGTGAATGGGTATGGCTCTCGACATTTCCTGAGGTTTCTTCCTCCTCAACTGAATGCTTTATCGTAACTTGGCCCTCAAATGGTTCCTCACTGATCTGAACCAGGGAACTTTCAACGTCAATCAGAGATTGTTTGTCCTCTGCTGATTGACCTATATTTGTATCTTCAGAAAGCTTGACCAAGGTCTCTTTATTTTCATCAGAACTGGAAGTCGGAACTTGACCCCGTGTATGTTCATCGATGAGATGCTCTTCCCTCGAAGCTTCAAGAGATGATTCTGAATGAACAGACCCAAAAGTGACACCATCCGTTGCTGAATCATCTTTACTATCAGTTCTCCAATCAGCTACTGATACATCCGAGATTATATTATCTTCCTCTCCTGTATTGACAACATCTGATGGTCCAGATTCATGTTCATCCACTGGATGTAGCATCGATGATTCGGCCAACATCTCGATATCAGATATGCCCTTATCCATCACCTGACTACTCCCTTCTGATTCTCGCTCAAGAAAAGATACTGTTCGCTTGATCAAAACAGGTGGCAATCCCAGATCAGACTCGGCATGCACATCAGAAGAAATAGAGGAGGATGACAAGTTCCTCCTGACTGATGTGGGGCTTAAATCATAAACAGGTTCTATATGTGGCATTTCAACTGCACTTATAATACTTGGACCAGTACTTTCCAGAGAAGTTTGGCGTGAGATGACGGGCTCCTCTGCATAGTCATCCCTTCTTCCGTCTAGTATTGACAACTCTTCAACTTCTCTGACAGAGAACACCCTCTCACTCACTGACAGTGATGAAGAGCTCGACTCACTACCGTATCTCCGTTGTACAGTATCATAACTCGAAAGATATTCAGTATCCTGGACTTCTACAGGTCTCTCTGCATTGCCTTCTTCATACTGTCTTTCAATATCCCCTATTTGAACTTTGAGCTCATCTTCTTCAACTTCTCTCTTGTCGATTCTTCCGTCCAAAGAATCTTCATCATCTTCTTCTTCAGAGGAGGAGGAGGAGGAGGATGAAGAGGATTGGCTTCCATGTCCAACATCAGACACATGTTCTATCTTGGAGCCCAGCTCTGGTTCCGATGGTACATCTTCTTCGATTACCTCCCTCATGGAAATCAGCTCATGGTCCATCTGTGTTCCCTCTTCTGTGGCATCTTGTCTACTATGAATGGCCTCTAATTCCTGTGGGTTATCTTTGCCTATGAGCTTTCCGTCTTCAATGACGTCTTCCCTCATGGAAATCAGCTCATGGTTAACTTGTGTCCCCTCTTCGGTGGCTTCTCTTATACTACCAATAGCTTCTAATTCCTCTGGATTGTCTTCGTCTATTAGCTTTCTATCTTCTGCATCATCAACTGAAACAACTGATTCTGTGTCCGGGACAGAGCTCACCTTCGAGTCACTAAGTTCACTTAATTGTCTCGAAAATGATGAATAGCTAGATTCTTCTGATATCATTTGCTCAGGTACAAAATAGGGTCTCAATTGCCTCTCTTGCCTGCTGGGACCAAAAATTGAGGGTCTTATATTGAAACTTTCGTGTCTCCGAAAAACTGGCTCTCTTGGACGGGATGTTGTGAAATCCTCTTGAAATCCATCTCCCACAAGGTCAGGCTTCTCTTCACTCGAGTCATAAGGAATATCAAAAGGGTTGCGCCTTTGTAACATAACAGAAGGAGCTGAACCAGGAATGGGAGGTAGGCTGGAATCTTCATAAGAATCATGAGGGAGGTCAAACGGGTTTTGTCTGGTCGTGGAAATGGGCGCAATGCTAAAAGGAAGATTAAAACTTTCCAAGTCAATCAAATTCCTTTCTTGCAACACGCTCATAGTTTTTCTTGCTCTCCTCCTCAAAATCAAGTTCTCCAACCGTTGGTTCCTTTCAAGCTCAGAACTTCCGAGATCCATGAGATTCTTTTGGTCCTCATCTGTCCACGAAATGGCAGACTTTATCTGCTTTTCCTTGTCTCCTACTGCTTCTGCTTCTGCTTCTGCTTCTTCTTCGTCTTCTTCACCATCTTCATCTTCATTGTCATCATCTGCAGCTTCCAAGTTCTCGTGATTTTCACTCTCATCATCCGACTTATGAGTGCTGGTCGATGTTGAAGATTGATCAGATTCTGCATAAGAGCCATCAGCAGACATATGTGCATGTTGTGGCATCTCTTCATCCAAAAGTGGGTGAAGTTCATCAAGCATTGGCATTATGTCAGCCATTGATGCATCTGGAGAGGAACTCTCTGCACGATCAGAGCCAGAGTCTGAAGCACCATCATCCTCTTTTTCATCTTCATATTTGTCTTTCTCTTCCTCCTCTCTCTCCATCACTTGTGTCCAAGGAGATCGAGGAGGAGAATCCAGTGAATCCACATTCACCTTCTCAGAACCAAAGGAATCTGCGTCCGATCTCTCATCATCCGAATCAGAATGTTTAGGAATTGAAGCATAATGATTCTCCGTGACATCCCCATCGCTATGCCCCTCTTCATTCCATTCAACTTTCTGCTTGTATCTCATATCAGGTAATTCTCTGCTTGCTTCATATATCTCACCATTTTCCAACTCAATTTCCCTTGATCTTTCCTCAATCAACGGAGCTGTAACATCTGAAGTATGAACTTCGCCGAGCACACCTGATAACAAACTTGGATGCTCAATTAACTGTTCTGCTTCATCCCTCTTCTCACTGTATCTCTCAACATAATAGCTATCGTTTTTCTCGACAACCGTGACATCTTCCGACAACCCAGTTTTCAGAGAGACAGCCTCATGGAGTGATTTGTCTTCTACTTCAATTTCAGGTATGTTTGGTTGCCCGAAACTCAATATTGTTCCGAGCAAAACCGCAGTGCAGATAAGGACAGGGGAGGCAGACACCAGTAACGAAAAAATAAATGGCGATGATCTGTACAAAAATATCGAGAAACACAGCACACCCACAAGAAATGGATGATTGCAAACTGATCTCAAACACCATCTGATTGTAAAGACTACACCTTTCCTAGCTTTAACACCAATCTCCAGCAATTCACTACCCATTTCTTCAATCTCACCCCCCAAAAAGCAACTTCTTTTCAAATCTGCCACATCAATAAAATTCAAAAAATCCCAATAACATCCATCATTAGATCAAGGCATATCACTATGTACTAACACAAAAAGAGTCAAACTAGTACTCATGCCAGTCAAGAACTCACCTTTAAGATTGATGGAGTAAGATTTCAAATAATCAGATTAAGATTGAATCAGTACCTGTATATTCATAACAAAGGAAGATTAAAACCCAAAAAGCAAATGAAAAATTCCCATTGGCAACAAGACTTTATAAAAGTAAACAAGCTCCACAACAATTTGGTACAAGTTAACTTATTAGCTTATCACATAGATCAATCTTCTTCCAGCTAAAAGGAAAAACATAATAAATACTAGATTCTCTTGCTTTATACTCACTTTTCTACTTTTCTTGTCCAAAGCACAGCTGTTGATCTAAATACTTTTGTGCATCTGTACAAATAGTTAAAATTTGGTTACAGAGAAGAGTTATAGAGATCAACAGACAAAAGGGTTAATGTGAAAACAGAAAAAGATTGGATCTTTATGTTTTCTGTCTGCTTTTTCAACTCAGTTTTATTCAAATGGCTGGCTTCTGTACTGTTGATAAATCTTTTTTAAACCTCTCTGTTAATGGGTTTTTTTCTATTATGCTAATCTTAAATCTGGTTCGTTGATTTAGTTACAAATGGTAGTTAATTAGTGTATCAGACAGGTGGTGTTTGAGGGTTCAGCATAATGCTGTGAGGCTGAGTACACTGTATCAAAACATTGATAGTATTTTATTACAAAGTTTTGATTTGTTGGGAGGAATGAGGGTGATCATTACTTTCTTGGATTAAGGGCATAATAATAATCTGACCTACTTTTTCGTTATTAAGAGGGTTGGAAGCACAAGACAGGACCACACACAACTTTTTACTCATTAACGTTGTGTCTTTTGATTTTTAGATCATACTTCACTTCTTTTTTAATATTTTATTCTCTATGTTTGTTTTTGTTTGTATGATTATTCTCGAGTTTTCAGTATATTGTCACAATGACAATACAAGTAAAAGAGTTTCAACATGTAATAAGGGAGTTAATTCGAAGATTATGTCACCGACAAGATTCCGGGCAATGTGCTTGATTTGTGTTTTGGTTGAGGGAAATGAATATTAATTATTTTATGACATGGTTCCGCAATGACGTGGAACAATAGATTCAATTTTAGTATTACTGCACGATGAGATCGTATAAAATTTAATTAATATCAGCAAATATTAAATTTTTATTGATGTGTTGTAAGATGTCATTATGCAGTGGATGTAATCAACTATTTTTTGAGGGGATAGATCGGAAGTATTGGTTTTTCTTTCATTTTCAATTTTTCATTGAGTAACTAAACTGAATCGACTCTAGGTACCGCAAGTGCAACTCTTTGAATACTTGAAATTAATTACAATTTTTTTTTCAGTTATTTTCTTTAAAATTATATTGGTTCCAAAAGTGACACTTTGGATAAAATTAATTTTGTTTAATCTATTTATTTAGACATAGATATTATTAAAACGTGATGAGCGAGGTCAGCATCGTTTATGACGGTAATCAGCGTCAAATATGACAACTTTAATAACTTTGAAATGTAAAATGTATGTTGTTCTGATTTATGAGGGAGTAAGTATAAGCAATTAGTGCCTTAATTATCTTTGATTCGTCTAAATATCAGGATCAAATATTGACCAAACCTTACGAGATTTACGATAAAGGACCGATCGTCGAGGTCAAATGCGATATCGTTGGTGTCAAACGTTTACTTATAGCCATTAGTATCACTTCTGACGTGTTAGCTTCAAACATGACGCGAAGACGTCTAATCAGTATATCGTCATTGCAGTAGTCTTAACAACACAACTATTAAGTGAATTTCAAACCATTACATGTTTTGATTGATTAATGCCTAGTATCATCCAAAATATGACATCAATATCAAATGTTAAATCAATATAGGTCTCATTACCTCCTCTATTTTTTTTTTATTTTTTTGGTACCTTTAATATTTTTATTTTTTTTGTTGATAATTGTCGCTCTATCCTTTTTCGTACTAACTAATCTATCAATGATAAAACTAATTATTCTTCCATAGTTTAATGACATCTAATGTTCCTTCCTCTGACTAACAACAATTGTCATGCCACATGTCGGCCTCACCGCTGTTCCAGCGTAATCTCTGTTCTAACGAAAAAGTAAAACAACCTTCATTCCTCTGATCCCATCACTTTCTTCATCCTTATTCATCTTCTTTTTTTTTTTTTTTTTTTTTTTTTACCACTGCTCAATGTTCAAAAATCAAGCTGATCTTGGGCTGATTTTACACTAAGGTACGCATTTTCTCTTTCTCTCTGAATATTCATGTACATTTTTATATTCCAAAACTCTGTAAAAATGTAAGAATCGATTAACGGTGCTATTGCTGTCCAAATAATGAAAAAGCCAATTGTTTTTACGTGTAATTTATTTGTACGCTGCACCCAAATTGCTAGATGGTCGAATGCATGCATGTTCTGATGTTACATTGATGCATTTTTATCTGTATATGCTCACAAATCATACACTCTGGTATTGCAACCTTTTCTTTTTTTGTTGTGCAATGTGTAATGGTGTGGCATTATACTACAAATAATTTTAGTCAGTTATTTATTGAATGTTAATTTGAAACTTTGCAGTCTGCAGACGTTTGAGTTAGCTGTTAAATCTGTGCATAAGAAGAGGAAGAAATATGTCATTCAAAGCATTAGGGGAAAATGGTCAAGAAAAGCGCCTCACATTCGCGGAGGAGCAAGCTAAGGTTGTTCATCTTTTTCTTTACTGGAGAATATTTGTTTTGTCAATGTTTGGAGATTTTAAGGTCTATTGCCATCTCGATACTTTACTCATTTTGCAATCTATAATCTCGATGTCTTCTCATTGGAAAATGAAATATACGGATGCATAAACCAAATACTGCTGTTTGAGTTCATTCTTTCTCCTGTTACTCCTTTAGATCTTGTTTCACTAGCCTATGAAGTAATATTCCCATAAATAAATGTATTACGACCTGCATTTACGTAAATGATTATTGAAAAGTATTTTCTTCTGTTTTGCTCCAATTATAGGATGTATGTTACACGCTACACTTGTCTGTTGTGCCATCAGAAAACGATATCTGGCTGCAAGTTTCCCTGAAAAATTTGACACAAAAGAACTGCTGCTGGCAGGAGAAGGCTCAAACCCTTAGATTCATACATTAATAAAGGGTAAAACAGCTCATACACCCTAACCTATACCTCATTTCTCATCTTGCTACCTAATGTATCAAAGTGTGCGAACTACACCCCCAACCTATTCATAAGTGTGCAAATTGCACTGTGAGTCGTTGATAACCCTTCAATTTGGATACGTCTCTACATTTTCGGCTGTTATATTTCACCTCAAGGTACAGTTTGCACATTTTTGAAAGGCTGGGGTGAGTTCGCGCATTTACAAAGGTTATATAGCAAGTTAAGAATCACAGAATAGGAATAGGAATAGGTTAGGGTGTTTGACGTGTTTTACCCTAGATTAACAGGCATCATGAAACCATTATGTTAACTGAGTTACGATATGCTTCCTTTTGTGTCCAACGAGAAAATTGTTTTGATGAATGGAAAAACTGGTTTTACTGGACAAAGTTCCCTGTTATTTGGATGTTTCCATTGAATCGCATGATAATCTGAATGTTAAGTACTCTTATCCATTATATGCTTCAATACTGCATAATGATTGATACATTGTTTTCAGATCATTGAGGTCAGGAAGTTGATTGGTCCCGCTGCAAGTAAATTTGCAACCGAATGTTCTGATGCGTCAGTACTAAGATTTCTTAAAGCAAGGAATTGGAGTACAAAGAAAGCAGCCAAGATGTTGAAAGATAACCTGAAGTGGCGTCTAGAATACAAGCCAGAAAAGATCCGATGGGTATGTCTGTCAATGTTTTCACATGATGGCACGATACTGAATCATTCTAGTACATAATTCAAAGATGGGCGCACTATTTATTTTGAAGAAGCAAGTTTCTTTTAAGATGAGCTTTACTTTTATAGTCTTCCACTCTAACACCTGTGGATAAGCTTGCAAATTAAGGAAAAAGCTGATGAGTATGTAGTTACCTCATGATTTCCTCTCTTGCATTGTGTCCCATAAATTGCCCAAATTAGGTGGTGTGGATGCATAAAAGACTTAGATTTATAGCGTCCCTTGACAAATAGCAAACGACGAAAAGGAAAGGTGCATGCTGCAGCAATCTGGTAAAGGCAACCAGTTTATTGGGTGTTTTCATAATAGATAATGAAGATCGATATGGTTGGATATTTGGTTAAAGATATATGCTGTTCCCCACTATTTATTGTTCAATTAAGAAGTACTTTCTAATATGCATTATCGTCAAACTGTACCATTGGATAAATACTAGCATTTTCATTTCAAATTGAAACTTACGTACGTTCTCATAATTCGGTACTCGGATACCTTTTTTGTTGATTCAGGATGATGTTGGTCATGAAGCCGTGACTGGTAAAGCTTACAGAGCTGACTATTTTGACAAAAATGGAAGGACTGTGCTTGTTATGAGACCTGGATTTGAGGTAGAGTAACTCCAACTATTGCCCAAGGAACAGCATATGTCATGTAACTTGTATTTTCTTTTTCGAGGTATGTAAGAATCATGCCTGATAATAGCGCATCTGAGCTAACATTTTGAATTTTTCTCTGTGGTACAACTCCTACGCATCAGAATTCAAACTCCGTAGAAGGACAAATCAAGTACTTGGTATATTGCATGGAGAGTGCCATATCGAACCTCGATCGAGGTCAGGATCAGATGGTATGGTTGATTGACTTTCAAAGGTGGAATTTGGCTTGCATATCAGTGAAGGTAACGCGGGAAACAGCTTATGTGTTGCAGAATCATTATCCTGAGAGACTTGGTATTGCCATTCTCTACAATCCTCCCAAAGTCTTCGAGTCGTTTTGGTTGGTAGGTTCTGGTTTACTTCCATGCTCCATTTCTCATTAGACTTTTTTTCTATGTCATCCCCAAATCATCTGTGTTCTTCAATCTCCTGAACATGAGTTCTGGATTTTATGTGCCACATTATAATATAAATGGAATATGTTTTAGAAAAATGCTTTATCCTTGGGATTAATTACACCTACATTTCTTGAGGTTCTGTCGAATTACAAAATCCCTCCTGACGGTATGAATAATTATGGATACACCTCCTAAAACTCTACAAACATGAAAAACTAGATAGGAGGCCCATCTATAATATTTTTCAAACTTCATCCTGTAATTATTTAGATTTGTAGCCTATAGTAATGTTGTTTCTGACATTTTTTAAATATTATTGAAATATTACGAGATTCTTTTTTGGTAATAAGACTAAATCTCACGGGGCATGGATGTAATTATCCCTTATTTTTAACATGCCCATGTGGCCATGTACATGTACAGATGAGAAGCTAAAGTAAAATTGCATGAAATATAAAGAGTAAGTAGTTCCACTAGAACACGGGAACAACTTGCAAACTATGTAGATATCAAGTATATAAAATTTCCTACTCTGTATCTCTATCAGACTTCAATTTAATACTATAGCTCCCCTGTATTCATTTGTTGCAATCTGTTTCCCATTTCATCTAAAAATTTATTAGCCTGATTTAGTACCTGATTGTTGACGCTGATGGGGAATAATGCGAAGGAAGGTTTGATGGAACAATATTGTTGTCAACTAAAATGTGCCTCGTTATAAGACTGTGGCTACACTAATGCATGGCATATAACTTTGTGCATTCTAATTCATTAACGTTAATCAGAAAACTTTGAATTGCAGTTGGTGAAACCATTTCTTGAGCAAAAGACGCACAAGAAAGTAAAGTTTGTGTACTCAGACCAGCCTCAGAGCGCGAAGATAATGGAATCTCTATTCAACATGGATGAACTGGATACTTCCTTTGGTGGGAAAAGAACATATATTTTTGATAACCTCGCTTATGCCGAACGCATGAAGGACGAAGAGAAGCGGAGATATGATTTGAAGAACTGTAGTGGTGCATCGCCATCCGCCCAAAGTGTTGGCTCAGATCTATTGGCGTCTGATATCGGCTCTGAACTCTCTGATGATGGTGGTGATTCATTGCGTGAAGTGGGGTCCGACTTGGAAGGTCTTAATGAGTCGGAATCCGGCAAAAATAAAATGCAAAGTTCTACCAACACAAAAGTCTGAGGGTGGCTTTATAGAGGATCCATATTCTCTCTGGATTTCACTGGTTACAGCAGATTGTAGCATCCCACGTGCTGAAACTTTTCTTTCCAACGATGGAAAGCAAATTCTAGGTATGATCTTTGGTGAAAGTGACGATCTTACGTAGAGTGATTGTGGCTCAGATTTTGGAAAAATGCATTTTGAAGAGAGAGTAGAGTTGTGAAAGTAGGATGCAGTATTCTAGTACTGATCCATGATTAGATGTAAAGATGTTAGAGGTTCATTTTTCGTTTAAGATCTTGCATAAAGGTCTCACTTTTACATTCCTTTTGCTGGGATAAGTAGTACATTTCTTGGCCAGCGTTCATCAGTCGCAAGATATATTAGTTAGCGCAGCAACTAACGTGTCGTACTAAAAGTTTCAACAGCAGATGCATGAAATATTACACTGCTGGACTAATTAGTTCGGTAATGCGACGTAGATTAGATGCACATGAACTCTGTATGTTAAGTCGATGATACTTATATTGTGTTCGATTCTTGTTTTTTGTTTTGATAGTTTATTCTGTTCGGATTTGATCCTCTATTGAAGGAAACAATGTTCCATGAGCCATGCCTTTTTGTGAGTCCAAACTCCAAAGATATAATTTTGTTTTTCAATCATAGTCATTAGTCAATGCACGATACTCTTATCTTATTTTCTTGTCCTTTGGTCGAATTTTTGAATCCTTGCTAAATGAACTTTCATTTCATGTGCAAAAAAAGGTCCATAAATCTGATCATATTCATATCCGATGATTAGCCAACAATTAGGTCAAGAAATTGCATAACCTACTTACTCTATATCATTCAGAGCAAAATATAACCACTTGTTCGAAACTCATGCTGTCATGCCAAATGAAAAATGGAGTACCGACTACAGAATTCATTGATAGTTCAATTATTTTTAGTACATTATACAAAGTCAAATATTAAATTTAACTGTACTCCATTCTGGAAAAATTAATCACTACATGAATGATGCGGTGCATTTTTTGACTAAGATGAAAATATTTCCTAAATTCTGGAGCACTAACTTCCGTATTTAATTCTATCTCAACCATCCCTTCACACTTAAACCCAACTAGTATGCACCATGTATCATGAAACGGAAAATTTATTTTATGTAATTGTTGCAAACGACTTTTTCTTATATCTCTTAACTTTCTCATAACTTCGTCTCAAACGTGCGCTTAGAATAACAATGATTTTTATGCATTACTTCATGAGGAAGTGGTTGTTAAGAATATTCTCCATAATACGGGTCTTATTTTATGCTGTCATGCATTACTATGTGGTTAGGTAAGACTTTTATAAAAATGGGTCACATGGAAGTTGGCTAGCTCATATTCATGTCATGCTATTTGGCACTCATTGTTACGGATTACATAATCTATTGAGGCCGGACTACAATAAAACTTACAAAACGTCCTATCTAATCATGCAAATGATTTATTATAGGGATAAAAGTGTTAAACTCTCGACTATGCTCTGATTGCACATTGCCCCTAGGTCAAGTCCAGCGACAATATCGATGACATGTGTCCAAATTTAACGGTGGATCAACGACTAATGGAGCAAATCACTTATTTATCCATAATAAAAGGAGCAACTAGTCAAAATATATATATATAGACAAAGTACAACATGGCGTAATGTATCGACGCTTTTATCCTTCAATTATAACATGTACATATTACTATGAACGAAACTTCAAGTTATGATACATGTTTCGAGTCACTTAATATCAGAAAACTTTCACAATGTTTCATGATTTTTGTACGTTTCGGAAAATTAGTAAACGCTATTGTTGGAATGGAAGTAAAAATTAGTTCTACATTGCATTTCGAAAGAATCATCGGAAAAATGGTTTAGAATATTGGTGGCAAAATGGATCCGGATCCGCGGATCTACCCGGATCCGATCCACGAAAGAGACATGCGGATCCGGAACCGGATCCGAACCGCCGGTTCAATTAGATTATGGATCCACGCGGATCCACTCGCGGATCCGTGTGGATCCACTCGCGGATCCGTTCGAATCCACTTGCAGATCCAATTTTTTATTAAAAAAAATAAAAAATAAAAAATTTGAATCCGGATCTGAATAACAGAATAAGTGATAAATTAATAAATAAATAAATAATAATTGATAAAATATTAAAATTATAAAACATAAAAGTTAAAAGTTAAAACGTATAATTGGTATAAACAAAATAAAGCTGCTCCACCAAAACCCTCACCAACCCACCACCGGCAACATCACCGGCGACCCAATATAATTTTTGACCGAGTCCAATGGTAGGGTAGGGTAGGGTAAGGGGTGGGGGATATGGTATGGTAGGGGGTAGAGGTAGGATATGAGGAAAAAATTGGTGAAAGTGTGGATATGGTTGGATCCATATCTGGATTCAAATGGATCCAAATTTGGATCCTAAAATGAACTATTTGGATCCATGGTTCTGTATAGATCCGGATCCGGATCTGGATCCGATTGGATCCATTTGGGAACCATCATAATGATTCAAATTTGGATCCGGATCCTATGAACCGGATCCTACTGGATCGGATCCGGATTCGGATCTGGATCCGAGTGACCCGTTTGCCACCTCTAGTTTAGAAACTTTCATCCATGATCTATGCCTTTTACATACTCTGATAGTAACCTTCTATCCTAACGGCTCCTAATCCTACACTACACCTTAATTAATCAATAATCACAAATTTTAAGCATTTATAACTTCAACTAATTACTTCAAAATCTTAACAACAGCACACATCAACAAACTCTTATGCAACCTAATTCACACAATCAAAAGACTCAACGCTTAAATAAATAATCCCGTTGAGATTTTGAAACAGTTCACCAAAACAAAACCCCCAAATTCTCCTCCCGCTAAATCGAAATCCATGGCGGCGGCTTGGGAGACTTTAACGGAGTCGATCAACCAGTACACCGGATTATCGCCGACGGCGTTTTTCACCATACTCGCGCTGATGTTCGTCACCTACAAGATCGCCTCCGGCTTCTTCGTGGCGGCGGATGATTACGCCTCAGTTAAAAGAGCCAGTGAATTCGTCCTCCGTGAGCCGGTGCAGATGGGCGATGTTACGGAGGATGAATTGAGAGCGTACGACGGTGCTGATCCGAACAAGCCCTTGCTCATGGCGATTAAAGGCCAGATCTACGATGTGTCGCGATCTAGGTACAAATTTGAGATTCGATTCGTTGTTGTTTGTGTGTTTCTGAGGTTATATTGTGGTTGAATCTTCGATTAGTTGTGGTAGGTGAGGTCCTGTTCCTGCTCAGTGTTGTGCTGAATTTTGTATTTGGAATTGGTTACTAGTTTTTTGTTGATCAATAGTTATGTTTGAAAGTTTGATTCATTTCGACTTGATTGTGTAGTATAAGGAATAATGAAATCGTTGTGTTGAGTGTATTTTGTTGAACCTCAGTTTTCATGTATGTACTTGGAACTTTTGCGCCCACTGAAGGAACCTTCTAGGTCGTAGTTGAAGAGCGCGGATCAAAGTCTCGTTTACAGTTAATATTTCGGTCTCGGTGTGCTGAATATTAGAAACTTTTCGTTATATTTCGAGATACTGTTGGCATGTTTCGGGGAATTCATATGAAGTGTGACTGAAATGCACGTGAAAAGTACTTTTATGTTTAGTTTCCACATAGTCAGAAATGGAAACGTTTCGGCACTTTTTGTGGAAATGTTTTGAAATTTTGATGCATGCTGATGAGAACAGTGGTTTATCGAACTAATGTGCCATATGAAGCAGCTTTTCTTTTATCAATTAAAGCTCAGGCATCACATGCATAACCATGGAGTAGCTATTCCCCTGCTGATTTTTTTTCGTATGTTTCAATGACAATGTCTCTTCATCTGCTACACACCTCAAGAATTGTCCATGTCACAACAAATTGGAATTTGGACAAATGTCTACCAGCTTTTCCTTTTCATTACTCACTTAGGAGTGGGATTGTTGTTCTCCTGATTATAGTTCGATTGAAAAGCATTTGGTTTGAGTTTCTTGTCTTTTGGTGTTAGTAGTTATCATAGTCATTACTCTTTCCAGCAACAACAACATATTTTGAGTAATAATTAGTATGTAAAACCATAGTGAAAATGCAATTGTAGCCCCAATCATGGCTTCTAATAAAATAAAACGATGAATTAAGATCTATAAGCAATAGAGAAATGAAATAAATAGCCTATGTTTCCAAATAGTCCAACTTCAGACTTATTAGCATGAAGTTTGTATCTAACAGAAATGCTTTATTTATCATATACCTCTTAAGTTCTTGTCCAAGTAAGCGAGTACTTCAGAACACTTTCTTCCTGTGTTGTAAAAATGACATGATAATTTTGCTTGATGTTTTTATCAGGATGTTTTATGGGCCTGGTGGTCCATATGCACTATTTGCTGGTAGGGATGCAAGCAGAGCCCTCGCCCTGATGTCGTTTGACCCTAAAGACCTTACTGGGAACACAGAAGGCCTGAGCGCTTCTGAGTTGGAGGTTCTGCAAGACTGGGAATATAAGTTCATGGAGAAGTATGTTAAAGTGGGGCAACTCGTCACAGAAAAAACTGCCCAAGAAGCTGGGAATGAAGATCAAGCAAGCAAACAGGATGGAGACAGATCAAATGAAAATAAAACTGACGTGCAGTAGTAGTCATCGCCTCAAGTTTTATACCCTCCTTCCTGATATTTTTTGTGTAAAAGCTTCCGAATTTGAACTTTGAACAGCTTGGCTCTTAAATTGTTTCGTGTATATTGGTGAAAACCCATTCTGGTGTATCCGCCGACAACATCTTTGTTGAGTTGTACGTGTTATCCTGAAGTATCTTTCCTCAGTATGAGTTGCAGAATCCAAGGATTTAAAATGTGAGAATATGGCTAACATGCATGCATGTATGAATGATTAACTTGATTGCCTTAAACTTTGGAGCGTAAAATATTCTCCTTCTGGTAAAATCTCTGCCATTCTTCCAATAAAACGTGATAACAAGTATCAGTTCTTCTGAGGTTTCATGAGCAAAAATTATAAAAGGGAATTAGATCAGGCGGAACAAGTGTAAGTCGTTTAATTGTATCAACAGCAGGAACTTTTGCCTTGATTTTGTAGTTTTTTTTCTTTTTTGAAATGGTACAGAAAATATGCATTGAAGGCATGGTGAACAAACCAAAATCTTGAGCAAAACACTAGACTCTGGTAAAAAATGACAAACACCCAATTATCCCATCCACCTATACTCAAAATCTATTTGGTTTATCAGTTTCATTTCAAGCATGTCCGTTGTTATTCGGCTCTTCACAAGATAAGTAAAAACGTTCGAGGCGCTCAGCAGCTCTTCATCATTTGTTTGTCCCAGTTCGTCTTCCAAGTCCAACCCATGTATCCAAGTGCAAGCGACTGAGCTAGAATGCCGAGGTTCATATGGGAGTGTCTAGGGTGCTTCAGCGTGTCCAGCACCCCTCTCTCACATTGCATGTGGGCCCCATCTATGATGGAACCCACATGCATGCAAGATAAGTCTTAACTCCTCAGATGACATCTCACGTTTTCAATAGTTTGGGGGGGGGGGTTATTAGCTCTTTTTTGTAATTCAGGGGCACATTGTAAAACAACCGGGGGTTTAAAGTGTTTTACCCTTGAAACTTTTATTGGTCAGAAATAAAATAAAAAGTTCATTACAGTATTATGATTATACAAGCAACTCATCCACATCTTTGAATGATAGTTAGTCTTCGGAAAAGTCGTAATTCTTAAAACATTGAGGAAAGGTTCTTGAAATAACACCAAACCTCATGGTAGTAGCTGTAATATATCTATTTAATATCAAAGCTTTTGAGTGATGATGGAGGCAAAATCATAATCAGAAGACTAGTTCAGGTCAGAGTCACCCGACGTAGACAAACACAATTCGGAAGTCATTCCAAGAATCACAACGCAATCCAGAAGCAAATGCTTAGCCGACCATCACAATTTATCATGATTAAACGAAATTCAATACAATACAATGTATAAGATTGATTCAAAGTTAGCCAAAGCTGCATATACAAACCTGAAACAATGATAGCCTATGGAGGCCCTCCCTTAATATACAACAAAACACTGTTTATGATCCGCATACAAAAATAGAAAATAAAAACTAACCACAATTCTCAAAAAGCTTACTTCCCAAAGAATAGAAAACACCTGAAAATGAGTTATGGCAGTTCCAAATTCTAAAAATGACGAAGATGACCTAATGCTATCTGAAAACATTAAAGGAGACTGAAGTCGATGATGCCTATGCAAAAGGATTTCCTCCAACAGATGCAACAGGGCCTTGAGCAGGGATGTTCCTGCAACAGAGAAACCATTAAGTAAAGCTGGTTCGTAGAGGGTAAAACACTAGTACTGCAATATCGACTGGACTACACTTTGTAGTAGTAAAATAACATAGTTTTGGCATCAATGATGTGGGCTAATATTTGTAAATCGTAATTGTGGGCTAATATTTGTAAATCGTAACTTTACTTAAACAAAACACACTACAAAATTATTGAAACAAAGATAACTCCTTTCACAGACGGAATATCACCCCATGGCATAAACAGCTAGAGTCGTGAATGGTTAGACCTATTATCAATTTTTCCATGTACACACACACACACAGACACACACACATACATATATATATATATATATATATATATGTATTCAGCACAATTGCAAAAGTTCCATTTATCTCCCTGCAACTCCTCTTCCTCCTCTCTTAATAGTCCACACGGGTAACAGCTAAAGCATCTCGGATATTTTCTCACCTCCAAGGTTGTCTTAGGTTTTAATTTCTTTTCTCCAGTTCTATAGTATTAGGTACTTTTCAATTTCTTTCTTCGGCCAAGACAAGACAAAAATTGCATGACCAGTTCCAGCGCAATTTGAGACTGCTTAAATATTCAGTAAAGAAGAAAGATGATTTCAGTGTTTGCTATTGATGTTTATAACATCATCGGCAGCCGAAGCACAAATTCATAAAATAATAGAAACTGTAGAGCGTGAAGTATGTTCAGCATGGAATACAACATTCTTGATAGTACAATCCCATCGGCAATTCATTCACCCTTCCACATCTCATGAAGTTACCGTAAGCCAACAAGACTATGGTAAGATGCCAAAGAAAAAGCAAGGCTTAAAATCAGACAATGTAGATAACAAGTAACCAGTCATCACAAGGAGGTAATCCAAAGATAAGAAAGACTCACGGTATTTGGTTAGCTGGTGTCTGCGCAGCTATTAATCCCAAAGAGGCTGCAGAATCAAGCATAAATCAGTGGCTAGGACAGTGGGAAACAAGTTAATCTAGAGCAGGATAATACTCGCACATAAAGAACTTACCAGATGGATGATCAAATGTAACCCCACCAGGGACATAGGATGAAACTGAATTTTCCAAAAACCAGGATTGATTGACCTCACCAACATAAGAAGCTGATGTCTGCGTGTTTGGCAAAGAAGCATGCAAGGAGTTCATGTCCCATAACTGAGACAAAAAAATCGAGTGTCATATCATCAGAAGTTCCCAAATACATTAAAGACCAGATCCATATAACACAGTGAAAGAAGACATACCACATTGTCAGATCCAATGTCTGAATCATAGGGCAGATCAAATGGATTGTTCGGCTTATGATCAGTTGCAATTGAATGTACACCAGCCTATAGGAAAAAGAAATCTAATCATCAAAGTTTGATAAATAGATCGAAAACTATTAGGCTCAAACCAAAGAAAAATAACATACTGCTGCAGGCACCATGGAGAAATCATGTAAAGGCATACTGAAATGTGATGATAGGCCAGAAGATGAAGGTGGTCCACTCTCATCTGGAATGCTTATATTTCCCTGATTATTCAAAACCTGCAACAGTGGAATTGAGCAAAACTTTCGAGGAAAAAAACATTTTTCAAAAGAATACAACGAATCGAGCAACCTCATATGCACCAAATCCAAGTGATAAATCAGCAGCTTGTTCATTATTATTTAGCACATTATGGATTGGCTGTTCAGCAGAATCTTCAAATGCATTCCAGAACTGCAAGATATCCATACCAATTTCGTAAAACGTTCCGAAGAAGCTAAGATGACTTTAAGATGTTTTAGATATTCTCAAGAATATCCAGTAGGGGATCAAGTTTCTTTAGATCAGACAGAGTGTTGCTTACAGGAGTATTTGTTGTGGTGCTTTCAACATCTTGCAGGCCATGCCAAAAAGTATGTGATGATGCAGCAGGTTCAGGATCAGTTGAGTAGGAAGGACCCTGCTCAAAAGAAAATGGGTTGAAGTTTCCTGAGGCATTTTCTTCAGAAGACGGCAATGCGGCAGGGGCGCGATTTTCAGTATAGGTGGATTTCTGAGTTGTATCAAATGTTGCCCATCCTCCATTCTCAGGCATTACCACATTAGAAGATGCAGCAGATTGTTGCTGAGATAAGGTAGAAAATAAATCTATTGATGAAGGTTGTGGATTTGGTGGTGCTTGTTGCTCGGTGAATGTTGAAACGGAAGAAATAGGAGACTGTTGGAATAAGTCAACAGATTGAGACGGTGACGAGTCCAGCAATTGAGAATTACTACCAGGTGGGGGTCTAGAGGTAATAGTTTGTGGTGCAAAGGATGCACCAAAGGGGTCAAAGCCATTTACTGTTCCAGACACTGAAGACTGCCCAAGAGAAGGCAAAGATGACGGTTCATTGTGGGAAAACTCAGCAGATGGTTCAGGTTCAGAAGCAACTTCTGGAAAACCAATCGAATTCACTGATTTGAAAGACATGGAATTGCTATCAAATGATAAGCTTCCTGCAGATACGCTTCTCTGTACAGACGAATAGCTTAGATTCAGGCTCTGCATGATGGTGGCAGCATAATTCTGACAAAATAAATAATAGATCTATTCCACAAGACATATTCTTCAACTGATCAGAGTCGCATCATTGTAAAATATTGAACTACTTCAGATTGATTTTTCAAACAAACTCTTCAAAGAAATATAAGTAGTAAAAATCAAAATGTAACTTAGTGTTTATCTATTCAGCTAGTAATTATCTTCTGATTATAGTTCAGAACTACTTGACGGCCAAATATTCGTCTCAGCTGGAAATAAATAACGATTCAGAGAGCAAATAATGTGATCTTCACAAAAGATAAAAGATGATAGCTTGGATCCTATTTGTAGTGTATTCTTCCACCCTTTCTTCTCTCTTTTTCATCTTTGTTCATTAGTGTGCTTACCTTAGTTTCTTTTGGTGGTTAGGAATCAGGAAAAGTAACGTAAGAGTCTGGGAAGTAGGAGAGAAAGGAAACAGCATGGTGTGTTCAAGTCTAATACTAAACCGAGCTTAACAAGTCCTCACAATCATTCAGGTTACTACTTATTAGAAGCAATTTTATATTGCTTACTAGAAATTTGATCACATTAGCACTTCAAGTAGCAAGTGTTTTTAACATATTACAGGGTAAAGTAAAACTATAATGAAGTTTCACACCATTATTAGAGTAGTTTTTATGCGAAAAAAGAAGCCAGTGATATCACCCTGGCAAAGCATCCAGGTCAAGAGTTCTTATGCTTTCACCAGATATACATATGATGGAAGAGAAACATCACCTGAGGATGAAACGCTCTTCCTCCATCACTCCTACTATTTGCATCTGATTTATGTTTTTCTGTATGATAAGTTTCACTGGAGGGGCTTCCCAAGCCTCTTTGGGAGCTAGGTGATAAAACATCAGATCTGAAAGGATCACCTCCACTTGAAACAGAATAATCTGAAGCTCTGGGATTAGAACCCTCATTTGCAAACCTGTCATCATTTGCATTATCACCAAAACGAGTGGGACTCAAGAAACTGGCAAGCTTTCCATCATAAAGTCCTCTGTCTGAACCAGGCTTTCTGGTGAGTGCAGGTGCATGTTTCCCATAACGCCGTTCCTCATATTGAAAATCATAAGGTGGACTTTGAGAAAAAGAATGATATGAGCTTGCTCGCCTAGTCTCGCCTTCATGGTTTCTTAACCCCTAACAAATTGGTACATGTTAACCATGTTACTATATATTCCACACTGATTAAATATAGGGATGCCGAAATAAAGACTAATAACATCCACAAACACTTGTGTCCTAGGAAGTCTCTATTAATTGTTCTGGTCCAGAATTAATTACCTGTGGGTCTTTTGGAGGTTTATCAGATGACTTCTCCACAGCATACTTTTTATTCACATAAACATTTTTTATGAAGTCACGAACTTTATCAGCGTTACTGAAAAAAGAAAAAGCAGAGTAAAGTCAGAGTTCAAATGACTAGTACAATCAATCTAACGAGAGAATATAATTCCCACCTGTTATCTGGAAGCCTGTTAATTTGTGGATCCCAGGCCACCAAATATATTTCTCTCGCGCGCTACAAAAGTAATGACTTGTGAGTAATTTCTGGAATATCTGTTGCCTAAGAATAAAAAGGTAAAAGGGATGGATTATTCATACCTGATTACCGCCTTTTTGAAGAGCATCCACTTCTTGTAAAGAAAACTTCGCCATCGAAACAGACTTTACACGATGAGTAAACTCGCGACTGCAACATATACAGAGCAATTAAGATTCAGCCCTGATACTTGGCATCAAGAATAAAACATCGCGAGGCAAATAGGTCCATTTCTGACTCTCAATTTATTCAGCATTACCATATATTTCTGAATCCCGTTACTTACGTCGATAATTAGAATCTACATAGTTTCACTCATCAATACGAGATTTTACAAGTTTCTTACATAAATCAACGAACTACCCATACAAGGAACCTCCCAAATACATTTCTCCTGTAAATCTGGTCTATCAAAATTCCTCACCCATAAAATTAAAAACTTCCACAATTATGTAATAATAACAATCACATGTTCCACAAAATCAACTTCACACACCGAAAAAACCATCAATACTTACTGTATTCCACTGCACGTTGTGCAAACAAAGGTCCAAAAGTTCGTACACACGTATTGAGGACCCTGCACCCACAAAAAACAACGAATATTCAAATTTTCAGCACAATCACATTCGAGCTGATACTAAACATCACAAATATCGCAAAAACAGGCTGTAAAAAACGATAAAAACAACAAAAATTGCACAATAATCATACCAAGCTGTTACAGTTAATGCATCTGCGATTTGGAGGAAGCTTCAATAGACCCCTAATAATCTTCTCGTTCCTCTCTTCTTCTCTTTTGCTACTCATTTTTTCAAACCGATTATCTGATTCAGATGAGAATTAGGTTTTAATCGAACTCACAAAAAAAATTTCTAGGGTTTTAGACCAATTGAAATCGAGAGGAGCGCAAAACTTTGAATCAGCTCGCTCTCTCTCTCTCTCTCTCTACAATTTTGGGGGTTTCAAATTTTTGTGAGAAATGGCGATAATGATTGTAGAATTATTGCCACTCGAAATCGCTAACGCCAGGATCAGATCATTTGTGCGCATTCGTGCTTAAGAGGCTTGTACGTTGATCTGGAAGAAGTGGGTTTGTACTGGCAATAGAACATTCGCCTTTTCCCCTAAATTATGTGATGAAATTACAGAAGAGGCCCTTAAGAGTTATCGGTGGAGAAAATTTTGAAGTGTCGAAATTACAGAAGAGACCCTTAGATCTTGAAATATTAATATAAAGAACCCCACAATTGATTAATCTTTATATAATGCATAGGGGCCAGTTACCGAAGCAGACAGCTGTTGCTTGTCTACATAGAAAAGGTTTTAAACTTTGATTGTTGTTTACAGTAATTTAATTAAATTAAGTTGTGTAACGTCTTCTTCAATAAATTAAGAAGACATTGTTTATACTTAAATAGCGACATGTCTTTTAATAAAATATGATTGTTTTTTGTAAATAGACGATTACTTGTTCGCATTGATTAAAAATTCCATTGAAATAGTAGCTTCGCACTGCTTAATTAATGTGTGTTTTCATATACTTGCGTGTATAGTATGTATGCTTGTAGATGTGGGTTGTGTAGGTTGACTTGACACTGGCTTGCGTTGACAAACATAATTTTATTTAGCTATCCAATTTAGCATAAGAAAAAATTAGTAATGCCTTATGCCTCAACTTTGAATAATATGCAACTTGCATGACACGTGGTGTATACAATTTGGTTAATGGTATAAAACTAGATTTACAAAATAGTATGTGTCCTACAAATAAAAATGTTATTATCATCACAGCCTACAGTTTCACGGCTTCTTCGTACAACGATTTTATAAAATGATTTTTTTCTCAACTTCTAATGATTTTTTTTAAGAACAGTCCAGCTCTACTAGCTGTCGGTTTGCAAACTCACAACTAGTAAGGCTGTTAAAATGATCAAGATAAACATGAGATGATTGCAAAAATTAGTAAAGTTCAAGGGTTTGCAAAAAACACTCAATAAGATGAATTACTCAAGAGTTTATTTTCTTTGGGCTTCTAGAGAATTATTTTTTTGAATCTAAGGGCTAATAGTAATATTATACGAATGGCTGGCCCCACAATATCGCATAACGGCTCGTGCTATGTGGGTGAACCAGAACTAGATTGTGGGGGATTGTTGTCTGATAGATTAGAAGTACAGGCTGAATCCAACTCAATTGAGTTATTGTCCCCTCAAATTTTCTCTTTTTCTTTTTTTTTTTTTAATTTTTAATCTTGTTTTTGTTATGTTCCTGATTTGCTCAAAATAAAGCCTCTCTCTCCCTTTCCTTGTTGTGATTCGACTCAGTCTAAGTACATTGCACAGTGTTCCCATTATTTCCTCTAAGTTTTTGGTCCATTCCTAACGTGGTCAAACAGAGGATCCACCATCCTTTTGCCCAACTTCTTTTCTTATCCAATGATATCAATGTTTTGATCCTCTATTGTGACTCTATTTGGTTTTTTATCCTCTTTAGTACCTGATCCAACTTAGTAATAGTTTTGTATTCTAATATCTTCTCTAAAGAAAAAGGAAAGAATTAAAAAACAACTATTTCTTGATAGAGTTAAAGTTAGGCAGAAATGCTTTTTTTACTTCACTAACTTTGGCCGTTTGACACTTTTGCCCCGTAACTTTTCGCACCATGATCTTACCCTATATGTTATGAGTTTCGCTGCAAAATATACCTAACTGGGCAGTAAATGGGCATTTTGTCCACGTGGACGCCAAGGTGTTAAATCGCTTGTCCAAGTGTAAAAATGTTTTGCCACGTGGAGTTTTTCACACGCAAAGTTACTGGGCATTTTTGCAATTTTTCTTAAAAATCTAAATAAATTCAAAAAATTATGAATAAATTACACAAACTACCCCTCATGTTTGAGAAACTAACAAACCAACCCTCTAAGTAATTTAGTTAATTAACTCTAACAAATATAGTAAAATAAAATTTTTATTATTCCTCAAATTACACAATATATCAAAATTAAACTCTAAATAAACACTTGTTTCATCTAACAAACACTTATGAGAAACCAATGCAAGTCAAACTCGATATATGTAATTTCCATATAGGAATTCATGATATCACTCTTTCTTGTCAAACAACAAGATGGTGAAATTGATCGACAATAAGTTGGGCATATTTAAAGAAATCAATCTGAATATAGGGATAAAATATGTGGATTCGTGTTCTGATTAATGTTAGAAACTGATAGCAGCTGCGAGTATATCCAATATTCTAATTATCACAAGTGCACAAGTCTCAAAGAATAAAATAAATTATTTAAAGTCAGAGTATTAATCCACAAACAAAGAGCCAGTCTAGTAGCGATTAACTTAGTTAATCTATTCTTAATATAAATTCAAGATGAATTTGAGTACTTGGAATTTTAATAATTTAACTCAAGTAGAAAATGATGACAGATAATCTTAACAATAAAACAATTATTCAGAGCATCGATTTCATGTGAAATTAAAGAAAACAATTTATTGGTCGGTGTGTTAAGTCATAGTTAGAACGATTAAACAGAAAGACAATGGGAATTAATGACAACATGATTCATGATAATTCTTTACAATAGTTGGAAATGAATATGAGTTAAATCGTGAACTTGAAATCTTTTGGGATTCAAAGGAGATTCTTTGGAAACAACGGGGCAAGATTTAATGGCTGAAGGAGGTGGATAAAAATACTTCTTATTTTCACGAGTGAGCTAATGAGAATGAAGTGAAAATAAAGTTCGAGGAACTTTGGGACGACACAAAGTTTGGAGCGATGATTTGAGGATGTAGAGCATGTGTTGAAGGATTATTTTTAAACTTTTTTTGCTCGAGACAACCTTCTTTTGAAGAGATTGATGTTGTCTCATGTGTGATGCGGCCACCTTTATTGTGTACTGGAACACATCTTTGTGTTGTTAAACACTTCTTCTCATTCATTTGCACCTTGGACGTCTTTTTTTGAATGTGTCCTCGTATTAATATTTGGTTGCATCTCGGTATACCTTTATTTTACATATGTTTTCATCTACAAGTACCTCTCTTTTTATGTTTCAATTGTTTGGCTCTTTTCACTTTTACATTGCATATTCAAGACGGGCATGTTTGATTCCCATGCACCCTCCCACAAGGGTGTTAGATACGAACATGGGCCACCCATTTGGGTTGACCTTTAATGTAATTTTTTTTTTTTTGATAAAAACCTTTAATGACATTTGAATTTTAAACAAAATAGAGAGAGTGATTATTTTCACTCCGCTGACGACCCACGTCATTCCTGTCCAAAAGAATGTGCGTGCATTTTCACAATGAGAAAGTAGAAGAGAGAAGAAAAGTATTATGTGCAGGTTATAGTGCAAATTGTACGTTTTGATGGTGTTTTTAAGAAAAATTATTTTCTTTTGTTGGAAATTCTTTATTAGTTTAGACATTGAAATTATGAAAAATCTATCAAGTTCGAGTTATGTGGCTTTGATATGACCAAATTGAGTACAAAAGCAAGAAGAACATTTGTGAATCAATCACGACATGTTTATTTCTTTTTACGCATTTTAATCGGTTAAAAATGCATTATGATTATGTTTAATAATCAACAATTTTTTTTATATATTTAAATATTTAGTTAGATGCTATTGCTAGGTTTTTATTAATTTTACTTTGCTAAAGAAAACGAGTTTTGTATCCCATACATGTAATAATCTTAACCATCACCAACATACATTTTCTACATTCTCTCTCAAGTTCCTACGCATGTTTTTACATTGCATATCTTCACAATGAGTGACAATGACCCGTTTAACTTGAGTCGTAAACGAAAATAATAAATATATCTCGATACACCATTGGACAATGGTTCTGTTCAACCTAATACATGTGGGGAATACCTTGTCTATCAACAATGTTAGAATCATTTTTTCTCACAGGTCTGTTGGCCCCCACAACATGTGAGACCCACACACTTGTGTCTAAAGTGTTTCTACCCTTATGAACAACCAAGATCTTCCCATACAGATGCAACTTAACTACCCATGATATTAGCACCATTATCGCTCATATATAGTGAGCTCTACCTGATCAATTGTGTAAAATATCTCAATTGTAGAGAGAGAATTATCAAAATATTGTGTTAGCTCGAATGAATTCAACATGAGCCGAAGCAATTTATACAAAGCTGAAGGAAACAGAAGCGCGGGAAAAAACTAACTAAAACAGAAAATAACAAACTAACAAACTAACTGAAAAGGGATAATTACAATTTGACCCCTAGATATTTTAATATGCTAACACGCCCCCTCAAGGTGGAGCTTGGTGAGAATCACCAAGACCCAGCTTGCACAACCACCGGTGGAAAAATGGATTGGACAGTGGTTTGGTGAAGAAGTCCGCGATCTGAAGAGAAGCGGGAAAATGCTGAGGAGCAATGAAGCCAAGTTTGAAGCTCTCCCTGACAACGTGGCAGTCAATATCAAGGTGTTTAGTACGTTCGTGAAAGATAGGATTGTGTGTAATGTGGACAGCGGACTTGTTATCACAGTACAGAGGAATTGGAAGTGGAACAGGAACATGAAGTGCAACAAGGATGTAAGAGATCCACTTTGTTTCACAAACGGTGCTTGCCATGCTTCGATATTCTGCCTCAGTCGAAGAACGGGAAATAGTGGTTTGTTTCTTGGTTTTCCAACTGATCAATGAGTCACCAAGAAACACACAAAAGCCTGTGATAGAGCGTCGAGAATCAGAGCAAGTTGCCCAGTCTGCATCACTGTAGGTGCAAAGAGTGAGAGTGGATGAGGCTGGATAATAAAGGCCTAAAGAGGGAGTGCCCTTGAGATATTGAAGAACTGTAAGAGTTGCATCCCAGTGAGGTTGGCGAGGAGATTGCATGAATTGACTCAACTGATTCACAATGAAACATATATCAGGACGAGTCATATTCAGGTAAAGCAATCTACCAATAAGGCGCCTATATTGCTCAGGATTGGGAAGCAGAGGACCACCTGCGGTAAGTCTAAGTGAATGAGAGCATGGAATGATGGCAGGATTGCCTCCAAGTTGTCCAACATCTGTGAGAATATCCAGTATGTACTTGCGGTGGTTAGCATACAAACCAGAGGATGTTCTCAAAATCTCCAATCCCAAAAAGTATCTTGCATCTCCAAGATCTTTAATAGTGAATGCCTTATGCAAGAAAGCTTTCACAGCCAAAATACTTTGCAAATTTGGACCTGTGATCAACACATCATCAACATAAACCAAGAGAGCCAAGAAGGAATTACCAGTGCCCTTTGTGAACAAACAAGAGTCAAATGCACTCTGTGTGAAACCATAAGTGATCAAGCTGTTGGTGAACTCTAAGTTCCATTGTCTGGAAGCCTGTTTAAGGCCATAAAGTGACTTCTTTAATCTGCAAAATTGTCCTGGAGCTGCTTTGGAGTAACCTTGAGGAGGAGTGAGGTATATCTCCTCATCAAGAAAGCCATGGAGGAAGGCATTGTTAATGTCTAACTGGTGAAGGAACCAGTTGAAATGAAAAGCAACAGCAAGAATAATTCTGACAGTGACAAGTTTCACCACTGGAGAAAAGCTCTCTGTGTAATCTAGGCCAAAAACTTGAGTATACCCCTTTGCCACAAGTCTGGCTTTGTATCTATCAATGGATCCATCAGGATTCAGTTTCAACTTGTTCACCCACTTGGAGCCAACAAGATGCTTATTAGGGGGTAAAGATACAAGCTCCCAAGTGTCATTATCCTCAAGAGCCTGTAGCTCCTTTTGCATAGCATTAATCCAATTGTCATCTTTACATGCTTGAGTATATGTTTTAGGTTCATGAACTAATGACACATTAGCCAGAAATGATAAGTAGGAAGGAGTGAAGTGATGAGTAGAAATAAAAGGGAAAGTAGGAGGAGAATGAACAGAAGAAGTAGAACAAGAGGAAGAAAGAGAAGTAAGAGGATCAGAGAAACAGGACAACAAATAATCCTTGAACTTGGAAGGAATGGAGGGAACTCTAGAGCTCCTTCTAGGAGGAGTAGGAGCAGAAGGAAGTGTAACAACATCAGAGGAGGAAGTATCAGAAGAAGAAGGAGAAATAGGAGAAAGAGTAGTGGATGTAGAATCATCCAAGGTGGGTACATCAGCAGGAAGAGGTGGAGGAATATCAATCTCATTGTGAGACAGAGGTGAAGCAGGAAATTCAGAAGAAGTAAGAGGAATTGAGGGAAGATGAAGAATGTTAGATTCTGAAGTATAGGAAGAAAAAGGAAAAGTGTATTCATGAAAAGTGACATCTCTGGATATGATAACATGTTTTTGTGTGAAGCAAAAGACTTTGAAAGCCTTTTGACCTGGAGCATAGCCAAGGAAACAGCCCCTGAGAGCTCTAGGAGCAAATTTATGTTTATGTGGTTTGACATTTACATAGTAGCATAGGCAGCCAAAGGTTTTCATGGAAGAAGGATCAGGCTTAGAGCCATGTAGTGTTTCATAAGGAGTAGACCATTTGAGAGTTTGAGTAGGGGTGCGGTTGATGAGGTGTGTAGCCATTAAAATAGCATAGCCCCAGAAAGGAAGAGGTAAGTTTGCCTGAAATAGTAATGCTCTAGCAACTTGAAGGAGATGTTTGTGTTTTCTTTCCACAACTCCATTCTATTGTGGAGTGTAGGGAGAGGACTTTTGATGAATGATGCCAAGGTCAGAGAACAACTTTTGGCATTTAGTATTAGTGAATTCACTTCCATTGTCCCTTCTGACAGTGAGAATTTTAGCAGCAAAATGAGTGGAAGCATAAGAAAAGAAGTGTTGGAGTGTATCATGGACTTGAGTTTTATTTGCAAGTAAAAAAGTCCAAGTACAACGACTGAAGTCATCAACAGTGGTAAGTATATAGTGAGCATTAGAAACAATAGGAATTCTGTATAGACCCCAAAGATCAATATGAATGAGAGAAAATATAGCAGAAGAATGAGTAGAACTCAAGGGAAAAGAAGCCCTGTGCTGCTTATATTTATGACATATATCACATTCAGATAATGAATCAAGAGCATGGGAAAGTGTAGAACAGCAATCAAGGTGTTTCAAAGCATTATAAGAAGCATGCCCAAATCTGACATGCCACAAGTTCAATTGTTTACAAGCATCAGAATGAGTCACGGCAGAAGCAAAAGGCTTTGAAATTACAGAGTTTAAGCTCTTATGTAGCTTGCTCTTATTACAATAACCTGGTAAAGAGGAAACATTAGAAGAAGGATCAAAGACATACACATTAGCCACAGCACGACGCACAGCCAAAAGATCTTCAGTCTGTAGGTCCTGCAAGAGGCAATGAGTAGGAAAGAAAGTTATCTTAATGTGAGCTTGAAGAGTAAGTCTTGAAACAGAAATGAGATTGAACTTAAAATCTGGTACTAGAAGAGCAGATTTCAAGCATAACCTCTGAGTCAAAGGAACATCACCAGTGTGAGTGACATATTTTATGGATTTATCAGGAAGAAACGCAGGAGTAGGACATGAAACAGGTGTAGAATTAGAAAATGAAGCAGAGTTGATTATCATATGATTAGAGGCACCTGTGTCAAGTATCCAATCACCAACTTTTATACTATCAAGTGTAAAAAGACTTAGATTAATACCTGCAAAGTCCCCAAAATGAGCAAAATTGACTCTCCCTACATCACCATTATGAACAGACTTCGTGTTATCATTACTCATCATATGCTGCATCATCTTATAGAAGTCTGCCTGGAACTGTTCTGAGACTTGAAAATTCTCAACCTTCTTGTCAGAATTTGCACCATGAGCTGGAAGAGTAGAGGCACCATACTCCACAGATGCAGAATCCACTGCATTAGCCATAAGTCTACCAGAACTAGCCTGTTTCTTGTCCTTCAAATCCTTGTACCAATCAGGTACACCAACCAATTTGAAACATGTATCCTTCATATGACCTTTCATTTTGCAAAAATCACATACACGATCTCCTTTAAACTTCTTAGGATCTTTGAAATTGTTTCCAGTAGATTGTCTATAGGTGTTATTCTGATTAAACCGCACAAACATAGCAGAATTCTCCCCAACATCAGATATAGACAACTGCACCTCCTTTTGTTTTTCAACTCTAAGTACCATTGCATATGCCTTTTCAACAAGTGGTAAAGGCTCCAGACCGAGAATCTGACTACGAATGGCATCAAAATCATCATTTAAACCCATTAGAAACTGCATTATCTTCGTGAGTGAATTAAAATCAAGTGAATGTTTAGCAACATCACAAGTACAAATCGTTGCAGCAGTGCAATGACAAGAGACCGCAGGAATCAAACAGCTCAATTCGTCCCATAAACGTTTCAATTTCGTATAGTATTGTGAAATTGAACACGAACCTTGAGAGATCGACGCCACCTCTCTCTGTAATTGATAAATCAACGGACCGTTATTCAATCCGTAGTGTGTTTCGAGCTGATTCCACAGCTCAAACGCAGATCCAGCGTATAAGAACGCATCAACCAAATCTTTAGAGATAGAATTCAGAATCCACGTCGTAACCATACACTCGACTCTAGTCCAATCCTCAAAATCAACATGATCCTGATCAGGTTTCTTAATCGCACCGTTAATAAATCCTAATTTCCTCTTTGCACCAAGCGCTAATTTTACCGATCTACTCCAAGGTAGGTAGTTAGAGATACCTGTGAGCGGAATCGTGGTGAGGTTCATCCCTGGATGATCGGAGTTATGTAAATGTAGCGGTCCATTCGCCGATCGGAGCTCAGTTCAGCAGCAGCCATGGCGATCGTAGCAAATCGCTATGGAGAAGACGAAGTCTAAAAAAAATCGAGACCTAAGCTCTTGATACCATGATCAATTGTGTAAAATATCTCAATTGTAGAGAGAGAATTATCAAAATATTGTGTTAGCTCGAATGAATTCAACATGAGCCGAAGCAATTTATACAAAGCTGAAAGAAACAGAAGCGCGGGAAAAAACTAACTAAAACAGAAAATAACAAACTAACAGACTAACTGAAAAGGGATAATTACAATTTGACCCCTAGATATTTTAATATGCTAACACTACCCATGCAACACCCACACATATGAGTGAAGTGACTACTCATAAGGGTAGCCAAGATCCCCAAATCCTTTGTTCATAATTTTGCACGAATCACCACATGCACAACAAGCGTTAATTTCCTAGTGGAAGCGATATCATTACATGCAATATGTAGTCCACGAGATACCTGGCCTGTTCTGCAATTTGAGAGATGGCGGTGGAAAAAGAAAGCTGCTGGAATCCTAATAATTGGAAAAAGGAATAATAAAAGAATAAAAACCACATATAATTAACAGCGCTGTTTAGTGATTCCATTACTTAAAACTTAAGCAACGAATTTGAATTTAAAACATAAAAACTATAATATTCCAAGTTTGTTAGTTTAGTCTAAACTCCAATAACCGCAGTGTAATCAACTTGTAATAGAGAAACACTTAGTATATATGCATGAAAATTACTTAAAATAAAGACAACTATAAATCTATGGTTCTCTTAAAAGAGAAAAAAAAATCAGAGGCGTAACATCAATATTTCTCAACAATACGTTCACAAGCAAACACCTACGTATACTTTTTACCAACATTCTTAATTACTATTTCTCCTACAAATAAATTTACGTTTTATGGTGTTGTGACTTGTGAGAGTGACTGCAAGCATCCCAATAGTTTTTCTTCTATCAATTATTGTACTTTATTAGAGATTGTATCAATATGTACGATGACAAACGTGTGTCTTTAGTTAAGAATGATGAGCTGTTGAAATGGGTGTATGCAATATATATTCCTCCGAGGATGAATACTTGCATGATTAATTGTTAGTTTAGAAGGACCACATATGCTTTGATGAGGTTGGTTATTTAATGGTAGATGAGAAAATTGGCAAAAATTTAGATTTAAAAGGCTGGATATACATCATGTGGTTCTCATATGATTCGCATTTATTGCTTGAAATGAAATCTTGAAAAATGACCATAAATTTTAGAAATAAAAAGAAACTAAGTAAAGTATTTGTTCTTTGTTTCAGTCTTTAAGGATAATTAGTCAGATTATGTTTTCTTTTTGGTTATTCATTTGGAAAGCGATTTCTTTTTCTTTTCGGTTATTAATTTGAAGTCCAAATATCATAGAGTTTGAATTAAGCGTACTTCGGCTTTACTTTGTTTTTTCAAAATTTGAAGCTTTTATAAGTCTTTATAAAAAATTAAAAAAGAGACAAACTTTCGATATATCCCGAGATCCAACAGATTACATCATTTTTGAGTTTAGGGAATAGAATCTTGTTATAACATAATAATATGAAGAAAAAAAACCCTATACATTGAAGCTCAATTTGGTTCCAAGGAAAACGTGGGAAAAGAAAAAAAGTAAGAAAAATAATTAGCTTCTAAGTTATCTGTTACATTATGATTTTTCGTCCAAGTTAAACATGCATTTTTCCCTTTTGATTTTCATCATTCAAAAATATCCCATCTCAAACAGATGTATAGAAAATTAACAAAATATAATTTTTTTTTTCTAATGAATATAATCTAAATTCTCATCTTTCCACCAACACAAAAGCAAAAAGAATTATTTCATAAGCCAATTATAATTTTCATAACCACTCATTTTCATAAGTCAGTCTATATACATTTTTAACTATCCACCAGATTTCTCTATTTAATTTTTTCAAAAGATATCTACATAGTTTTTCAAAACTTTATATGAGTTGTATTGATGGAAAGGGATTTTATTTTATTTTATCCAGCAACTCAAGCAAAAGAATATATTTTTCCTTTCTTAATATTGTCATAGCTAGGTTATGAGTTTCTTTTCTTTTTTTTTTTTTGGTATTTTCGAGTTCGATCTATAAAATTTTCGTTTGATTATTTGTTAATAATTTACTATAGGGATATTACGATAAGTTAATTTGTACTTCGATTCACATGTTGAGCATGTAGCTTCTCATACTATATTAAGTATTTTTGATTGTCCATTATTACAAATATAAAGATAATATTATATGAGATAAGATTTGATTCAATTGAAGCATCTCAATTAAAGTAGTGAAGTGTATGTTTGTATCATTGTATACAAATGTCGAAGCATTAATTTTTATGAAAAATCTTCATGTAAACTAATTTTTTCCTTAAAAAATCTCTTTTCCCTTCATGTTTTTTTTTCCTTTCTATTTGTCGGTAAACCAAATTGTGCTTAAGAGTGAAACATTTAAGTCTTGGTACCACAAGGCGGTTCAAACGTATAATTGTCACAAGGATGTTATCAGCCTTGTGCTGTCTCCATTGAGGTGACGTGTTTTGTTTTATACTCAAAAAAAAGGAAATATTTATCCAAATACATTCACGTTTATATAGAGTTTACAACAACAAAGAAAATCTCTGTCTAATGTGTACGAGCAAAAATAAAAAATAAAAAAAAATACTGTGAAAGTAAAAAGAGGCAAAAGTCGCTCTGTATTTCAATTATAAAATTAAAAGACCTATATTATAGAAAACAGTTAATCAAAAAATAAGTTGTGAAGTCATTTATTTCAATTTCACACAAAACTCATAAATGGAAATATATAACTCTTTTAGTAAATATATAACTTTTTTAGTAAATATATCGACCTAATTCACTTTTGACTATTATACAGAATGCAATTGATGTCTTGTGATAATTGTTACAGCAAATGGCCAAGGAGTATTAACGAATACTCGTTTGTTTTTAAACTGCTGCAGTTTGTGCTCAGACAGGGACATGGACATGAGATGGGAACTAACTAAAGGAATATGAGAACATAAGAAAATGTCGTGTAATAAGGACTTCCCCGAACGTGTTCAGGAATATGACCACAAATGTTTCAAATTTTTCTATGGGGCCCCCACTCTAAATCCAATTGGTACATACCAATAATAATAAAGACTGTGTTTGTGCTTATTTGTGTGAAGCTGCTGTATTTTATTTAATGTGCATGCCAACTTTATAAGCTATATAACAAACAATCGAAGAGACACGAAGCAGAACTGGTTTTGTTGGCTGCATTTGTTTCTCCTCACCCGCTAAGCCATTTTGCCCTGTAAGTATCAGATTTCGTGTTCTAATCCTCTATTGCTCTTATACGGTCTCTTTTATGTGTCTCTTTTAACTTTTTTTTTTTATTTATTGGCGGCTTTAGTGGCTTCATTATCTGTCGATTTTGCAAAGTTTGTCGACTTAGTATTTAGTGGAGTCAATTTTTGGTAAGTTCCAAATATAGTACATTAGCGTCTTTCTTAAAGTCCAAAAAATTATTTGTCTTTGACACTCGGTGAATCTATTGGAAGATAAACAAATGAAAAATGTCAAACACAATGCGGTTCTGTTGACTTCTTGCTCTTTTGTTGGTACTTCCATTTTCTTTGTTAACTTTTGCAGTATTTTGGCTTGAAGTGTCAGGATAATGTTAAATGTGTGTCGTCTTCTTTTGATATGTGCAATTTGCTCTTATATATAAACATAGATAGGTGGTCCCAGTTCGATGATTATGTGGCTCCACTTAATTAAGTGGTTAAAACTTAAAATACATTAGTAGGATTAAGCAGCTTTTGCCACAAAAGTTCTCACTGGATATTGTTAGATGATGGACTAAGTTTTGGCCAATAATTATAGGCCACAAGTGATTAAACTATTGGGAATATGGGATGCAAATTATTGTTTAAACCACTGTGCTGATTCGGTCCCAGCACATTTAAAAAGTGTATATAATGATCACTGAGTTCGTTTTTATTGCCTTTCAACTACATTTTGCACTGATTAGAAAATGACAAGGTAATTAACATCATACACCAGCCGTAAGCTATTTCCTTGGTCTATGAACAAAAACCTCGTGAGATTTGTATGTCCTGTACGTAAACTACAGTTTTTTGTTAAATGACTAAAGTGCTCACTCTTGCTATTTTAAATTAACCCCCCCCCCCCCCCCCCCCCCCCTTTTTTGTACTTTTCTTTAGAGGATTCCATTTTTAAAACTTTTGGACCTCATGCATATTTACATTCATTAGAAAGTAATGATTTTAAAATTTAGAAAAAAAAATCTGTTGTATACAATATATCGAATTACAAGATGGAAAGAAAATGATAATTGTATATTATATTCATCATGAGATATTGATTACATTAAAGTAAAAGAATAGTTAACCAACTAACTATGTTTCTTAAACTAATTTGAAAATGTAAGTGGGAGTAAAACTGATTTGGAATATTATTTTACACTAAGTATAGAAACAAAGGGAGATTTTGTGCAGGTTTTTCATTATCACGTGAGCTTTTACGATGATAGCTCAACGTGGTTTTAGATTCCTCAAAAGAGAGAAAGTACATAGAGTTAAGAATCCATTAAGATCTAGAGCTGAGTGTCAAAGTCACTACTTGTTGGTGGGGTTAGATGGAGATGGAGATTTGTCATTTTTGTGTATGAAATTCGAAACCACGCAGGGGTTATGTACCGTTATAAATTAACAAACTACGAGAGAGTTGCATGGCAGGTTTCCAAAATCACAAGAAAAGTCACCTAGCATTTTGCCCCTATTTACTTGACAAAGTTTCATGCTATACTTTCAATTAATTCATCGCTTATATGCTCTGTCATTAAGCTTTTGAATCGTATATGATATCTTTCTGGCTTCTAAGTTCTAACTATATCTGTAAACATAAGGTTTACTTCCATTATTCTTCTAACTTTTGTGTCTTGATGAAGAAAGGCTAAAGAGGTCAGTAAATGGAAGGTGACATTAACCAGCAGCTGTTGAAGAAGACAGCAAAAGTTGAAAACAACGGGGAAAAGGGAGAGAGATTTGGTAATAAGATATGGAGGGAGAACAAGGAAATGTGGGTGGTTGCTGGTCCAGCAATCTTCACCCGGTTCTCGACGTTTGGAATAACTGTGATCAGCCAGGCTTTTATTGGTCACATTGGTGCTACAGAACTTGCTGCTTATGCTTTGGTCGTGACTCTGCTTACACGATTTGCCAACGGATTGTTGGTAAATAATCCTCTCACATTGTTTACTCATTCTTGTATGACATCAAAATTATTACACATATTGTTATTGACTTATACTCGTTGCGAACTTCCGAGGTTAGTAGAAGATAATATGACATAAGTTTGATTTTTCCTGTATGAGCCAGTCAAAGACGTCGATTTATTGCGTTTGAGAAACTCAGAAAATTCGTCCACAAAGGTCAATCCTATTTACACGTTTTCCAGCACCATCGTTAGTTAAATAATTATAATGAGGAGAGAACTTTCAAAGTAATTCTTCTATGATACAAGATGTGTGAATTCACTTGTTGCTTATATAAAAAGTTCATTTATGTCTTAAGGGTATGCATAACATGTATCAGTATGTGAAAAGCATGAGTACCATTTGAACATAAAAAAAGAAAACAAGAATATGTCAATTTCATAGGTTACTCTTCACTATTTAACTTTTAATCATTTTTTCAATTCTGATTGTGCAGTTGGGGGTGGCCAGTGGACTCGAAACACTCTGTGGCCAAGCATATGGCGCAAAGCAATACCACATGCTCGGGATATATCTTCAAAGATCATGGATTGTCTTGTTTATTACCTCAACTCTTATGCTGCCAATTTACATTTTTGCAGCACCTATTTTAAGAGCTTTAGGCCAGGACGAAGCTATAGCAGAGGAGGCAAGAATTATCTCTCTCTGGTTTATTCCTGTGATATACGCCTATGGTGCATCGTTTAGTTGCCAGATATTCCTTCAAGCGCAGAGCAAAAACATGATTATATCATATTTGGCAGCAGTTTCCTTAGCAATCCACCTTGTGCTTTCATGGCTTCTAACGATGCATTACAAATTTGGAATAACTGGTGCTATGGTGTCCAATATTTTGGCCTACTGGATTCCAAATATCGGTCAGTTATTATTTGTCATTAAGGGAGGATGTTCAGAAACTTGGACAGGTTTTAAAATGTTAGCCTTCCAAGATCTTTGGCCAGTAGTCAAGCTCTCTTTATCGTCTGGTGCAATGCTTTGGTAAGTTCTAATATTAATTCTGTTGCATTTCTAATCAAAACACCTGATAATCGGCTCAGGAATCTATTCGCTTATCATTCAGCACTGTCTTTTATTCATGTGAATTAGTGTTACACAAGCACTCTCGCGAAATATTCATGAAACACATTCAAGTTTGAGTAAATTTTTGCTATTAAGATTGAACCATTACATATGAGGGAAAAAAAGAAAGATGAGGATGAGCATAGTGGTGTTTATTGAGTTGTGTAGTCTTTTTTGGTCTTGTGTTCTAAAAAAAAGGGGCCTTTATATAGGGCAATGGTACATCCCACAATATACTATAACATTAGGAGATTAAATTTGTTTCATGATGATGTGGGAAAAATTATTTTATTATTACATATTCTATGCCCTGAAAATGCAGTTCTGATAGTTGCTTTGGTTTCTTTGATGACAGCCTTGAACTCTGGTACAATTGCATACTGATACTTTTGACAGGAAACCTTAAAAATGCCGAGGTTGAAATTGACGCACTTGCTATATGGTACAGGACCTCCTTATTCGTTTTCATCGTCTTTATATCCTTCAGCTACATGGCAGTAAAATCTCTATTCATTTTGCAGCCTTAGCATCAGTGGCTGGGAAATGATGATATCTCTTGGTTTCTTCGCAGCAGCAAGGTATACCAAATGTAGTTTTCTCTTCATCTCAGTCCATGAAAAAGTCGTGGACTTCAACTAAATTAACTTTCTTGCTCTAATGGTAGTGTTCGAGTTTCAAACGAGCTTGGGAGGGGAAACTCTAAAGCGGCCAGATTCTCAATTTGGAATGTCGTGCTAACGTCCTTGGCTATTGGACTAGTGCTGTTTGTATTTTTCCTCTTCTTCCAGGGCCGCCTAGCTTATATATTCACGAAAAGCCCCGATGTCGCTGCTGAAGTGGCTCACTTGTCGCCTTTGCTGGCACTTTCCATACTTTTGAACAGCGTTCAGCCAGTTCTTTCTGGTGAACAAACAAACCTTAATTGCATCAAATAAGAACGCTAAGGTTCTAAATAGACTTTTTCTCATCTAGGACATGTTTTAAATTTGTTGCAGGTGTTGCTGTTGGAGCTGGATGGCAGAGTGTTGTGGTGTATGTAAACATAGGTTGCTACTATTTAATAGGAATTCCTTTTGGAGTTGTGCTTGGTTACATCATCAAATTACAAGTCGAGGCGAGTATTATTATTTTTAAACTAAATAGCGACCTCTCGTCTAAAAACTTAAGCTTGGTAGTTATTCATCATTAACTATATTGATAAAGTATGTATCTTTTTACAGGGCGTTTGGATAGGAATGCTGATGGGCGCGTTCATGCAGACTATTATACTGATTATCGTAACTTACCGAACTGACTGGGAGAAACAGGTACCGAATTACAAGATATAATTTGATCTTTCTTCCCTTCTTGTCAAGAGTTTATATATGTTGGTTTTCAAATGTATTTATGTGTTATTTGTAGGTGAACATTGCTCGTAAACGAGTTAACAAATGGTTTGTGGAAGCTGAACCTACCAATAACTCAGGAGCTGCTTGATCAAGAGATTTTCTCGTCGTCCTTTAGGCATTTACAATTGTTTTTTTTTTTTTTTTTTCTCATAACATTTTGACTAGGTTTTGGATCGATGTAAGATATATTCTGCAAGTACACTTTTTGAAGCATCGAACAAATGATATGGCATTTCTGAGTAAAAGAAGAACGCCATAATTTATGGTACTGATGAAAGTTCAACTTGGTTATTGTCTTATTGATTTCAAGATGGAGTTTGCATATATATATTCACTTAGCGCCTCATCTATATGCAAAAGCCAAATCAGACCTTTTTTTTTCCAAGTACATTGTCTTATTCGCGTCTAGTTGATGCGAAGGTATAAAATTCAGCACATTAATTTTAGCTTTGATTAGATAATAACATGTGTCAAATAGGTATTTTAGTCATATAATTTTAACATTCAAGAGATAAAAATATATATTACATCATATATCATTAAGATAATAATATTCCTTTAAATCGTTAATTTCCATTCTAAAACTTTAAACAATCAATCGAAGTTCTACGTCTTGTCATTATAAAGTATAGTAAAGACCACAAGTGACAAGTGGTTGGTATAACAAATTATCTATAATCGAAATGCCATGAATTCAAGTCATAATTGTATGTATGTCATAAATATTAATTTTGTTAATATGCAGGATAATCAAAACAAAGAAAGAAGGCTTAATAGTTAGTACGTGTCTCATTATCAACTCTTATGCGACTCTCATATTGTCCACATAAAATTAGCACGGATTGATTACGGAATATATTTAGTCTCAATCAACCAATATCTACATTGAACACCAGTACGCCACTCAAGAATCTGACCAACCTAACTTATTGACTGAAATTTCGTATATATGAAATTTGTAAACCATGTGCTAATAATTTAACCGTGTATACTACTCAAAATCACTATTGTTAACAAGTAACAAAGAAATAATAATAACAATTATTGGACATTGTACAAGGACAGTAGTACTGCCACCACCACAAGGTCTTGTTCAAAAAAAAGTTTTTGCCATTATTGGATACTATAATATTTCATCTACGTCAGTAAAACTTTACATAGACTATCACTTATATTATATGGTCCCATATTCACTATTTTGTCTTGGTCCTAATAATAGATATAAAGTAACAGTGGCAATAATACTATTGTCGACCTTTTCCCAAACGCCGCCTGCAGGTCAATTGAATCTCCACCTACTTAAATATCCACGTGCGATTCTGAGCTCAACTTTACTCCAATTTCCACCTAACCTTTTCAATTCCATCCTTTACGCCTGTTTTTATTCTCCGAGGTTAATTAATTTTGTGCTCACGTCTAACTTAATGCCACGGATTATAAACTTGAATCATGCACATGCTGCACACAAACAGAATGATGAAAACAGGCTCACAAAGAATAGGTACACCGTACATGCAACAAAAGTTTATTTAAGTTTCATTCATAAATACATTACTACCAACTGTCACAACTCACAACTGCAATTTTTAATAAACTGCGACGGGTTATTTGAACCAAATGACCTACATATAATTGAGCATATGTATTATTTTTCTCCACTCATTTGAGTCACAAATAAAATGTCCTCATTTAGCTTGATGCAATTTCATATAACATTGATGCTGGCAGAATTTCATTTTGGGGATAGTTACAAGTTACAACTACACTCTCTAAATTTGAGGTGGTTACATAAGTCACCTTTGGGGTTCTGAACTGAAAACTACTGAGACACTTCTTTGCACTAACTTATGTTATATAAAAAACAATAATGTCTTTCATTAATTTTGTTAGAAAATTTTAAAACATTAAGGTTATTACAAAAGACTTATTGTTTTTTTATTTTCCTTTTTAGTAATGAGCTCTACCTTTTTCTTTTTAATGATTTTGAATGAATATTTTTAGAATTGCGAATTAAGAAAATTCGTTTGTTTCTTTTTTTTTTTTTGGGTGCACTTTTGATTAAGATAAATGGGGAAGTTCTAAACATCTTGTATTATTTTATTTTTATATTTTTAAAATAAACTATAATTTATAAACTTTAAGAATAATACCTTGATTTCATAAACATTTACATTAAATTCTAAATAAATTATTTAACTAGGGAGATGTGCCTTTCTTTCCAAAAAATAGTTATTTTAAAGAAAACATCACTTGACTCGACAACAAGCAACGCCGTTGGGAAAGCTGTTTCTGAAGATCATGACTCTGCTGAATTAGGTTAAGCTCAATATGTTCAACAACTCGGAGGACACAAGGCGAAGATCATATTATTCGTGGCGAGCTTCAAGTCAAATTCTCTCTTTTATTCAATATCAAGCCCAAAAGGTCTGTGATTAATATTAAATCAAGTCAAATTCTCTCTTTGATTCGAGATCAAGCTGTGACGCCCTCGAGTTAACATTTATTGAAGATTGAGATTCTTTTAAAGAATATTGAGATTTAACAAATTCAATTATTTAAGACGAAGATCAAATTGTTCGTTTAAAATATCACGTCAAGTTGAGTGTTGATTCGTGATCAAACTCAAATGCCATTGGGTCGATGTTTAAATTAAAGTCACGTGCATGAGATCCAAATTAATTCCACTCTAAAGTCTTCAAGTTTTTCAAGTTCATATATATTATAGATTGTAATCTTATATTCTTTTTTAAGTAAATTTAATATATATAGATTGTAATCTTATATTCTTTTTTAAGTAAATTTAAATTCTATATGTGCTAATTTTTCTGGTCTTTTATTTCGAGGACTCAAAATTTCATAGTTATAATCTCACTCGATAAAAAATAAGTAAATTATTCTGGTATACATAAAGAGTTTATATTTAGCATGATACATGGAGATAATTTATTTATTTAGTTTTTATAAAGAAGATAATGCTATTGTACATAACAATGAAATAATTTGTTCATTTATTTTTATAAAGGAAATTTCTCTATTTCCTATAGAGCACTGCCCAAAAAGTCTTTTTTTTTTTCTATTTTGGAATTGATAGAAAATTGAGATAAAGCAAAACCTATGATACGGTTCTCGAAAGAAGATGAACGAGGACTTTCGATTTTTTTAGAGTGTAGTATTATTTAGGGATAATTATGGCTACACCCCCTGAGGTTTGATGTAATTACAGATACCACCTCTGAGGTTTGAGAAATTACAGAGACCACCCCTGAGGTTTGCATCAACCTTACAATAAAGTCCCTCTAAAGAATATATGGATGAAAACTTCCAATTTTACCCTTATTCCATTTCAATTGGTATTATACAAAGTTTGAGTAGGTTTTATTATATAAAGTAAATAGTATTTTTTAAAATTCTACAAATATCTTTAGAAATATCAACATAAAAATTATACCGTTAAAAAATACTAAAAATAAAAAGTATATTTAAAAAAAAAAAACACTCATCTATTTAATTAATTCATTCATTTAAATTTAGTTATAAATGTTTAAAAAATCATAATATTATTTTAATGTTTACTTATTATAGTTTCTTCTAATAATATAAAATAAAAGAATACAATATGCTTAGAACTCCTCATTCATCTCAATTAAAAATGCACAAAAGAATGAAGCAAATATAGGTTTCTTGATTTGCAAATTTAATAATATTTTAGTATCAAATTTATTAACAAACTAAACGAAAAAAGAAAGGAGAAAAAATGAGAGCTCATCAAACCAAAAAGAAAAATCATTTAGCCTTTTGTAATTAATTTAGATTCTCTAACAAAATTAATGAAGGGCATAATTGTCTTTTATATGGCATAAGGTAGTTACAGGGGAGGTGAGTGTAATTTCCCAAACCTCCCGGGGTGTAGCTGTAATTATCCCTATTATTTAAACAAAATGAATCAATCCTCCTCGGGAAACAAAAACTAGCATTCTGAGCACTTCAAGATCTTGTCATAAATAATAAATAGATCGAAGTAGGTGTCATTTTGAAAATAGATTTCACGTGATATTGATTATCTGGATAGCATATGGTTCTGCTTAATCTCACTTAGTTTGACAATCAGTTGTATAATGAATTATTTCGAAGATTAAATTCATCTACCTAACCGAATACGATTAGCGATTTTTAAACTAGTACTTACTCGAGAAAAGTTGGCATGGAGATGGTTGGTTAGACAAGCGTCCACATGCACGCCACGCATTTTCAACATTAGATCGAAATAAAAAAGAATGTAAGAGGATTTGTAGATAGATATTCAAGGACGATTAGGGGGCAAATCAGAGGGAAAAAAAAAATCACATTTTCTTTCTCAGTTATCTTGCACGGCTTGCCCTCTACAATATATATAGCTTTAATCTATACACTATACTATTAGAAAAAAGTCATGTGTAAGATTAATACAATAATTTTCTGATTTCTAATTTTATCCTCAAAAAAATTAATTACACAAGTCATCGATCCCACGCAAATACGTTATATGATTATATCCAATTATTTCTTGCGGAGACGCGTGCATGGACTAGTTTTAACTTTTAAGTTAAAGAAGCAGAAAAGTAAAATATTGTAGCCTATAGTATTTCAAAACTAAGAAATAGCAAAAACTACCCCTGTATTTTGTCTAATTGGAAAATAACCCCTCATTTAATTCTTATTTACAAAACGCCCCCTCACTGATACTAAAAGATAAGCAAAAAACATGTGGAACTAAAACTAATAACACGATTTGAATTTTGCCGTGTTACTTAATCAATACATAAAGTATTAATGTTGTTAGAAGTGAACTTTATAGATATACTTCATGGAGCTTTTGGAGAGAAACATTACTTTCTAGATCTATAGAAACACATTTTTATTATATTTTGAAGAAAATAATAATAAAAAATGCCTATAAGAAAGCTTATAAAGTAGTTGATTAATAAACATTCTTTTGAAATAAACTTCTACTACATAAAACTGTTTAAGTAACCGTACAGTTAACTAAAAATATAACATCAATAATGGGCTTTTTTGCTAATTTTTAAATTTTACAGAGGGGGAAATTTGCGAAAAATATTTTTAAATATTTTAAACCAACTCCATAGAATGAAGGTACAAGTGCCAATAACTTTTAGACTAGAATATGCATGCATCTCTGTTAACAATGATTTGTTATAATATTCATCTTACATATAACTATAACTAGCAGCCTTGCTACAAGTTGAGATTAAGTTGACCATTTCGTTCTCTCTCTCTCTGCAGCGTGTGTGTGTGTGAACTGTGACGCCACTTGAGAAGCCAATGAACGTTATCGATAATTAATAAATTATAGTAGAAGCAAAAATCTTTGTACCTTTTTTGAAGAGACGTTGAAGAAGCCGATCAAAGGAAAAATTCCTTCTTGTTTTGTGGACCTTCTTCCTCAGCCTGTAGTAAGTGAGCTTTTCTCTTATTTGCTAATTGCATGCTACTCATGTGGTTGTATTAAATTTTCAACTTTTTGAATGAAAATCTCAAGTTTTTTTTTTGTGTGTGTGTGTTCTGGTTGTTTGTGCTGTGTTCTACAAGATTTTTGATCAAACATCAGATTCAGATTAGTGCTAAAAAAAATAATCTAGTTTATACTTAGTCTCTTATAAGATTAGTAAAAAGAACTCATATGTTTCGTTTCCGTAGAGTTAGAAATAGAAGCGTTTCGGTACTTATCGTGGAATTAGTTTAGAAATTATGATACATGTGGAAGAGTATAATCTAGAATCGCTTTATTTATTTTTATCCTCTTGAAAGGCTTTATTAAGGCCAAAAAGGATCATTTGTTTATATATTAGAAGCCAGATTCAATCTTGACATTTGGTGATTTTTTGTATTGTTCTTGTGCGCAGAGCCATGGACAGTGGCATGCACGAGAGACTGCTTGAGTCGGAAGGAAAGGAGGTTGGTCATTTACGAGAAAGGGTTTATGATGAATCGAAGAAGATATGGAACGTCGCATTCCCTGGGATGATTGCAAGAGTGGCTTCATTTGGAGCCATTATAGTCACACAATCATTTATAGGCCACCTTAATTCCGTCGATCTAGCTGGTTATGCACTTGTTCAAACCCTTACCGTGCGTTTCGTTACTGGAATACTCGTAAGTTTTGCCTCTATAACCTTCTCTAGCAAAGTTCCTTTAATCTTATAAATCAAACCATTGATCATTCATTTCTATTAAGTAAGTTTATGTTGAAAATAAGAGATTATCGGTTGAACTAACATATGGTATTTCTTATTTGTTTTTCTAATCTATTTTCTTTGTACGGTTCCAGATAGGAATGTCGAGTGCAACAGAAACTCTGTGCGGACAAGCCTATGGCGCGAGACAATATCACATGATGGGTATTTATCTCCAAAGATCGTGGATCGTGGATTTTGTTACTCTAACCCTTTTGCTTCCTCTATTTATATTCGGAACATCCATGTTCAAACTACTTGGTGAGGAAGAGAGTATTGCAAACTCAGCTGGCTACATCTCTTACTGGTTCATTCCAATGATCTACAATTTTGTCTTTACGTTGACAATGCAAATGTATCTACAAGCTCAATCTAAGAATTCTGTCGTTGCTTGGATATCCATTGCACAACTTATAGTACATGTTCCCTTGTCCTGGTTATTCGTGAACTACTTCAACTGGGGGATCGACGGTGCAATGGCTGCACTATGCTTATCTTCATGGTTCGCGGCTTTTGCTGAAATGTGGTATATTTTGGGAGGTTGGTGCCCAGAGACATGGTCAGGATTCAGTACGGCCGCTTTTAAGGATGTATGGCCTGTCGTAAAGCTCTCAATATCCTCTGGCGTAATGGTTTGGTAAATCCCTTTAACTCATCAAGAATTCTACAACTATAGTAATAAAATTCAATTCAAAGTTAGAGGCATATCACTGATTTTGTATCATTGTCTGATTTGCAGCTTGGAATTGTGGTACAATTCTGTACTAGTCCTGTTGGCAGGGTATATGAGTAATGCCGAGGTTGCAATATCTGCATTTTCCATATGGTGAGGTTTTGCGATGACCCCTTTCGACTTACTTTAAGACACCCTGAAGTTTAGCATAAATATAGAATTCTCCTTTTAACAACAGAATCATCTCTTGGAACTTTTAGAATTACAAATAGGCTCCCTATATATTCGAATAGTTACAGTGAAACTGAAGTTCGAAAAACAAAATAGGTAGACCAGTATTTTTTTCTTGTTTTTAAGGATCAGGTAGTGTTTCTGTAATTATTCAAACTATAAAGGAGATTCTGTAATTTCACCAAACCGAAGCGGTGTGTAGATGTAATCATCCTAGAATATACCTGTCCTAAGATGAATCATGTTGTACTAATTGAAGTATATTTTGCAGCCTCAATATCAATGGATGGGAATTCATGGTCTGCCTTGGGTTTCTTGGTGCTGCCTGGTATGTAATAACTTGCTTTTTTTTATCTGCAACTCGTGGTATGAATAACTATTCTGAATTCAACTTGATCCCCTTTTTTTATGCATGTAGTGTGCGGATTGCAAACGAGCTTGGACGAGGGAATGCTAAAGCTACAAGATTTTCTATCAATGTCCTTATAAGTACTTCAGTTGTGATTGGAGTAATCTTTACCTTGATTTGTTTGGTATTCGGCAATACTATCGGATACTTATTCACCAACGATGTCGAAGTTGTAAAGACGGTATCGGATCTCTCTCTTCTCCTCGCTATCTCCGTGTTGCTAAACAGCATTTACCCCGTCCTGTCAGGTTAGTAGAACATACATTTCTGTGTGTTCACTTTCTTTATCACTTTTTCTTCTACTTCTATATTTATTTGTCAGTAAAAAACAGTTTCATAGCTGACAAGCATCATAAAATCCTTAAAACACCTTGTTAGTGAATGATCAAAGAATATTATTCCATTTGTATGACAAGTTTTGCATATTGTTTTGTAACAGGGGTGGCAGTAGGAGCAGGTATGCAAGGCACAGTTGCAGTTATCAACCTATGCTGCTATTATTTGATTGGAATTCCAATTGGAGCTTTACTCGGATATGTGGCTCATCTTCAAGTTCAGGTAACATGAACACAAATATCCGTTTGACGCAAATGGAGATACAGAATACGTTATACGACATTCATCCAATTTAACTATATTAGCTGTTTCTTAAATCAGTATGTTTTTTTTCCTTCATTTTCTAGGGTATATGGATTGGGATGAACCTGGGAATTCTAACTCAGTCTCTTGCACTTGGATACATGGCTTGGAGAACGAACTGGGACAAACAAGTGAAGAGAGCCGAGGAGCGCCTCCAACGTTATTACCTCAGATCTTCCGAAGAGCCGAATAACAACGGGCATGCTTGAACTGCAAAGAACCAAAAAGATTTTTATTTATTTTTCCACAAAAAGAGAAAAGGAAAGACAAAGAAACTGTGAGAGCCTTTAACTAGTGATTGTCAACTAATGTTTAATCTCTAATGTAGTTATTCGAAAATATTTATTTTCCTATATTTACTGTTGAAATCCATCTCACATAGTTTGAGAACCATTATGCGCATAAGTATATTAAAGATCTCGTTCTCACCCTCTGATAAGGCCGTTTAGGTGAAACAATGGGGCCTTAAAATTTAGTAAGGTATTGGAGCAGTTGTCAAAGTCGACGAGGAGCTTACTTAATAATCATGTGTTAGAATTCGATGTTCATTTAAACCTCTCGAGGGATATGTTGAAATCCCTCCTCTATTTTGGGCTTCTGTGTGTTAATAATCTCATCCTGTTTTTCTAATAATTGTTTTTTGAAAAAAACATTAGGAACTGCCAAATCTAATAGTTCAATGAAATAATAAATGAAGCAGACTATAGTTCAATGAAATAATTATGAAGCAGACTATTTAGAAGTTAGAACTATTTTGACTTCAGTGATTTGTTTATAATTTTTTTACAATTTTGCAGTCATAAAAATATTTCGTTTGCAGAGTGTCCTTCAGTCTAATTTGTCAAAAGATATTAGTCCCTCCAACTTGTTTACTATACACAAATGAAAAGATTCTAATCAGTAAATCCCATAGACTTTGGACGGAGTCCAAAACTGAAAACAGCACATCTTCTAGTTATAAAATAATAACGTTAAGAGGGAACTTAAAGCACAGTACGTACGAAGTGTACATGACTTATATATTTTAAGGATGACGACTTTTTAAACTTCATTGTCTTTTTCATTGTCAACACCACAGTTGGAAACAAGCTCTGATCAGGTGCCTCCTCTCATTAATCATGAATGGTGCTGCTACAAACTTTATGCAACTTCTTGTTTCCAACTAATATCAATTATTTTTTGAAAAAAAATATATATAACTTTAGTTTTTTCAGTGCATGATGCCTCGTTGGTTCGATCAGCTATTGTCGGGTGTCATGCATAACCGATATATGGCACATCAATAAGAATAAGTTGTTCCAACTTGATTTTGTTGTTGTTGTTGTATCCGACTTTGATCCGATTTTGAAGACGAAAAAGATATTCCAGAGGTTTTTGATTTTGAGGGGTTAATGCTGCACAATAAAAAGTCCATAGAGATTTCGGTTTAAATTGGAAAGTCAACGTCTTCATGCTTAGATTGTTAGAAAAAGTATGATCATTGTGATAAAAATCTTTGACAAATCAACTCCTGTCTAAATTCATTATTGTAGAGCCATGGACAGTGCATTGCAGGAGAGTTTGCTCAACTCCGTTTCAGAACAAGAAGGAGATTTGAAGGAAAGGATTTTCGAAGAATCGAAGAAGATATGGAGGGTGGCGTTGCCAGGTGTTATTTCAAGAGTTTCTTCTTTTGGTACTATTGTAGTGACCCAATCATTCATCGGGCACGTAAGCTCAGTCGATCTTGCTGGATATGCACTCGTTCAGACATTGGGCGCCAGATTCGTGAGCGGAATTCTAGTAAGTTACTTAACATAACGTAAGATTGCTGTATCTGCTAGATTTATTACATATATATGTCCACTACTACCTAAGTAACAAATGATATCCGTTGCGATTGCCTTATAGACGTCATCATTTTTCTTAATTAGACAATGTCATTATCTTACTTTTATCTTCAAAGAATCCTAATCTTTTTTAGCAAAACTATTAGTAAATGGGAAATGAGATAATACAAATAATCCTGATAAAAGGGAAGAAGGAGAATTCGAAGTCTCTTACAAGGAGATTACTAACAAGTAACCAATACTGAGCAAAATGCCGCCACATGCCTTACTAGCATTATGTTGTTTTAGGCCATTTTGCACATTCATTTGGGGGGAAGGGGATTGAAGTAGATTCTGATCTTAGAACAGAGGACAGAGTTAAAGTATCACCTCATTTTGAGATAACAAAGAAACCGTTCCTCTCGTGATGATACAATCCCTTGAAGAGCTAAATATGCTCTTCTTTTCTTCACTAAAAAGCAGAGTGGATAAGAACTCAAAATTCAAGTGAAATCTAGCACCTTTTACCATCTCCTATTAAGTTCTTTAAATTTCACAGTTGGGAATGTCGAGTGCAACCGAAACTCTTTGTGGGCAAGCATATGGAGCAAAGCAATACCACATGATGGGTGTTTTCTTGCAAAGATCGTGGTTGATTGATCTCATTACTATGACCATATTCGTACCTGCTTTTTTCTTCGGATCATCCATTTTTAAGCTACTTGGCCAAGAAGAGGCTATTGCAAATTCTGCTGGATATATTTCCTTATGGTTCATTCCTATGCTCTACGGCAGTGTTTTTAGCTTGACCATCCAAATGTATCTGCAAGCACAACAGAAGAACATGATTATTGCATGGCTATCCATCGGCCAATTCGTGATCCACGTTGTGTTGTCTTGGTTTTTCGTAAATATTTTGAATTACGGGGTCCCTGGTGCGATGGCTGTACAATTAATATCTTCGGGATTTGTGGTGTTGGGAGAATTTATATACATATTCGGTGGTTGGTGTCCTGATTCATGGAAAGGATTCTCCATGGCTGCATTCAAGGACTTATTTCCTTTGGTCAAACTCTCAATAGGTTCCGGCCTGATGGTTTGGTAAATCTTTTCCCATCATCGTTTGTTCCACTTAGATTGCCACTCTCATCCGTTTAAACAGACAAAGTAATTCTTTATCATTCGATTAATTTGGAATTAAGTTACTTGCTTAATTTACTTGTTACCTTATACTTTACATGACTATAATAATTCCGCTGAGAACTAGATTGGTCATTGTTTCTACTGTTTCATAGCTTGGAGCTATGGTACTATGCCATCCTGGTTTTAGTAGCAGGATACATGAAAAATGCAGAGGTTGCCATATCTGCCTTCTCCATTTGGTAAGTTTTCATTACAATACTGTCCTGGTTTATGCTACTCAAATGAAAATGGTGTCTGAATTTTATATTTGCAGCCTCAACATTGCAGGATGGGCATTCATGATATTCCTGGGCATGCTTGGTGCGGCATGGTATGCAATCAGTCAATCAGGACAAAAACATCTATTGAACTTTGCCGCTTGTCATGCATCAGCAAGAAATAGCTACGCTTTCTTGACAATTTTACCATCTTGTTGATGTTTTAAATAGTGTGCGGGTTGCTAACGAACTAGGGAGAGGAGACGCTAAAGCTGTGAAATTCTCGATCAAAGTTGTGCTCACAACTTCTGTGATAATAGGGGTGTTATTCAGTATTCTTTGCTTGGCATTTGGAAATAATCTGGGATACTTATTTACCAATGATGACGAGGTTGCACGGAGCGTCTCAGATCTCTCTCTTCTACTTGCTTCATCGGTTTTGCTCTGCAGCATTTATCCGGTGTTCTCAGGTTATTGTTCTTCCCTCCACGCACTTCCAGATCACAACTTTTCCACAATGCCATTCTTTTTAAGCATAATATATAGGACCTGACAAAATTTCTATTAAATATGATCAACATACATTTCACGTTTTCTTTGGCTTCTGGTACAATTTTTTTTCTTCTATTATCAGGGGTGGCGATTGGAGCAGGTTTTCAAATGACAGTAGCGGTCGTGAACTTTGTTTGCTTCTATTTGATCGGATTACCTTCTGGAATCGTACTTGGATATGTGACGCCTCTTCAAGTGACGGTAAAACACTAATATTGAATATCCGAAATGACTTTTCGTTTCAGAAAAAAAGATAATGGCATTGGTAAAAGAACACTAAAACTCTTGGGAGATATAGGACACTAGAGTTTTTCGTATTATTGGAATGATCTTCTTTTCTTTAAAAGACACATTCTTGAAGTAAATGTCTTATATCATCTTCAACAATATTGAATATACATTATACACTACTTTGTTTGCTGCCAGGGTCTGTGGATTGGGTTGACAATAGGAATCATCCCTGAGATACTTGCATTGAGCTTCATTACTTGGAGAACAAACTGGGATGAACAGGTACTATATATATATATATATTAGTTCTTCCTTCTCTCATAACAATATCAGGCGAATAAAAAACTTTGAAATTGGAGTGACAAGTTAAATTTTGGTCAAACTTTTTTATAGGTACTAAAAGCTTCAGCACGTCTTAAAAAGTGGTCCTTGGAGACTCCCAACAAAGCTGGTCGCAAGTCTGATGATGCCTGAGTTTGAAAACATAAAATTAAACGAGAACTCCCGATGGCTATGAATGATAGGACTTAGGAGTTTGTTCAAGATATATTTGATTTCTTGGTTTTTTAATGTTTATTTTTTTGGTGTATTGCATCAAACTCCTCTACATATAGGATGTTCAATGTGTCCACTAACGTTTAAAAAAGAGAAAACAACCTCCAACCTATTTAAAATACTCCTGAGACCGTACCCAATAGACGAAAGTATAGAAACGGACGACTGATCAACGATCCAGGGTCATTTTAATAGAGTTGGGGTTGTTTTCTCTTCTTTTTTCCAGGTTAGAGAACACATTTGGATGACCTCATAGGCTGGGATAGGAGTTCAATGTAATTAACCTTTATATTTTTATTTGCTTTTTGGTGCATGAAATGGGGGTACTAAGAAAGAGTAAATGTGAAAAATACAATATTGGCAAAATGGAGATATTCGGCCGATTCCAATTTTATCACTTGGATTACAAATCATGATTCTTTTAACACTTATTTTGTTCGTGTCTATTACTCTAACAAACGCGTTTATGTAAAGTGATGGTCCAGTACCTACTACATCAAGTTTGAGACTTTTGTTCGTTAGATTTCTATTCCATCTTTATAGAGTACTACAGTTATGGAATGTGGTCGATAGTTAAGGCATTGATTGCGCAGTCCACTTCTGAAAATTAAGCCTATAGTCCATAATTAGACACGAGTTCAAAATAAATTGGACGTGTTTTCTGAACACGTCTACACGAGTTATTCTTGCCTAGTTAAATTAGACGTTAGTTACATGTTAAATGTGTAAACTAATGAGGAATGATTTCGTTATTTTATTTATTTCTAAAGCTTTAACTTCAATATATTAATATACGCTTGTACATAGAATAGTCTACCAAAAGAGGTAATAATATATAGAAAATATATAAACACTGAAAATATAAATGAGAGATACTTTTAAAATATACAACAAAAACTTTTCTCTTGCGGTAATTATATTAATTGCAAATTAATGAACACTGCATCAAAAATGACATCGATATATAGCTACGCCATGAAATTTGATAAGATTTTTTTGCTTCCACTGCATTAAACTTTTTCTTACCTTACCACTTCTTTTTCATTGCTCTTGTACATTGCCTGAGAATTTAGGCACTCTTTTATTGTTTACTAGACTTACTATACACTGAAGAAAAAAATATATTGTAACTTCAATAGATGGAATATATGATTCATATATAGTACCCATCTTTTGTCTGAAATCTAATATAAGTTCTTTCTACCATCATACCTGATCTCCATACTTATGGGAGGATTTACCTCTAGCACTTCAAATGTCATGTCATAGTTAAAGCCTCAAACGAACTGAATCGTCTTCTACTACACATCGTCACATGTGAGAGGTAGTGGTGTTACCATGTAGGGTAGAAACGATTTGCAGCACTTTACCCCGAGTGAAGCCCTTCAAAATTTTCAAAGGCATTCTTATCATTCATATATCATTTAGGAGGCAAAGTGCTTAAATTCATTGTTTTTTAGGGTGCAAAAGGCTATTTTCTTTTGCATAAAAAAAGGTGGTATTTTCTTTTTATTTATTCCGGAATATATTTTTACTTATATTTATAAAATAAACTAACAAAATTATTATTTCTATAATTATTAAAAACAACTTTTTTTGGTAATTAATAATTGTTAAAAACAATACTAAATATGCAAGATAAATAATTAATTTGACTTATTATACATGTATATTACTTTTTCATGATAGTAACAACTCACTTGAAACTTGTAATGAATCAATATTTTAAGAATGTATATGAATTTGATCATGAAAAAAAGTTATTTGTAGAAACATCTTAAACTTCTTATTTTTATATCTCCATAAACAATTTTTCATTGTTCAATTTGTATTTTTCATAACACATGTAATGATAACTTTAAATGTTAAAAATTTACAACATGAAATGTTATATAGACAAGAAATTTATCCCAACAAAAAAAAGTTGCCAACATTTTATACATAATAATTGAGTAATAATCTAGTTTTCGAATTGATGTTTAAAAAAACTAATTTACAAATTTCTAGAACTCTTTTATATCACATTATAAATTATTTATCAATAATTTTCTTGATTTCACCAAATTTGATAGGTTTCGCTTCGTGAGTTTGGGTATTTGATTCAAATAAAATCGGGGAAAATATCAATAGATGGTAGCAAGGGAAAATTGCCTAATAGAGTTGTGATGCTCTCGCACTCAAGTCTGTTATTTGAACTCGTGTCGAGTATACAAAGTGTGTTAGAGAATATGTAATCAAGTGTACAACAATTTTTACATTTGAATCTATGTGTGAAATCCCTAAATATGGGCGCCAAGATTGCTTATTTTTCTTACTTATTTCTATTATTATACTTCATGTATTCACTTTATTTTTAGTTTCAGTAGAAAATTTGTAAATAATCACGTCTAGCCAATTAAACGTCAAAAAAAGAATTATTCAATTTTATGAAGAAAAAAGTAAGAAAGAGTTAGGTAACTGGAATGTTAAGCGGGAGAGCCGCACTTTGTGGTTGAAAAGTGTTTAAACTTTAAAGGATGAGAGGGTCCACACACAGTTGTTATAGCGGCTGAGTATTGAAAATAGTAATTCAAAGCAGGAAAAAGAATAGTTAAAACTCCACGGAAAAAAAAAGATATTAATGCTTTTTAAAAGAGTAAATCAATCATACAATCCCTATGAAAAAGTCAGTGGAAATGAAAACAAAAATAGGTAGGTAGGAATGTGATTGAAACAGCCCAATCGACACAATTTATCATCCCTCAAATACTTAGACCCACTAGGAATGTTAGATGAACCAAAAAAAGTATAAAACTTCATTGCTGCAATTATTGTTCATTATTATTTGAAGAAAAACCACGACGCACTACTCAAAAAAAAAAAAAATTAAATAAATAAATTGGGGATTTACCCCCTATGTTATGCTGAATTGGCAAATTATCCCTATAAAACATAAATATGCAAATTAACTCCTTGTAATTTTAAAAAGTGGCCAATTACCTCCCTAGATAGAGAGGTATAGTTCTCTTGCCCAAACTTGAGCGTGAAGATAGTTTTTTGAGCAAAAAAAGACAATTATATCCTTTTTTTCTCAAAAAAATGTATATCTTTTGTTTAATACGTTAAATTGTTAAAAAATAAAAAATAAAAAAAAATAAAATCAAATGATGATTTCATAATATATTTGTTTATGATAATCATTTCTATACTTTTACTTCTAATTTTATTAAAAGAACGGCTATAATTAAATTTGAAATTATAAAAAAAAAAATATACTAGATATATCAAGGGTATTTTGGTCATTAAATATTAAAATCACGAGCGGGTGTGTCCAACCTTTTGAAATCACAGGGCGATTGCATACGTATATTTCATTGGGGATAATTTGCCAATTTGCATAAGATATGGGTAACTTGCCGAAAACGAAAAAACAAAAAACAGAACATTCTAACACTGAAATATGCACTAAATGCTCTAATTAGAGTTTACAATTAGAGTCAAACTCCTATATAGATAAAACAACCAATAATTTGCTCTTACCTAGACCTAAATATTCTAAGTTAAGAAATTAAAAAGAATTGAATAATTTTACCTTTCTGGGCCAAACGTTTGAAACGAAATTACGAAAAATATCTAACCAAAACACATTCATCCGTCATCCGTGGTACCATACTGGGTCCAGTCAGTCACATGTCAAAATAGGGCAAATTCCATTGACCTCCCATGAGGTTTTGTCTCTTTCCATCCACCACCCCTCTAATTTCAACTTTCTCATCCACCTCCCTTCAAAAAGTTATATTGCTAATTTACCTTTAATTTGAAGGGTATTTTAGTCAATATATTTATTAAATGTTGTTACAATACACACAAAGTCCAATTAGAAAGAAAAAATGCCTCATGTTGAATATCAATTCATTTTGTTAAAAAATATATTAAATAACTAATAAAATAATATGATAAAAAATAATATTGATATGGCTTCATATTTATTAAATGTTATTACCATACATACAAGGTCCAATTAGAACAAAAAAAATATTCCTATTGAATATGGGCTCATTTTGTTACAAAATATATTTTTAAATAACTAAAAAAAAATTAGTCAAAATTAAAAAATATTAGTTATAGTTTAAATTCACCTTAAGAGAAATATCACAGTTTTTAAATTTATTTTTAAATTTAAATATTTTGCTCGTGTTCTACCAACACCTTTGGTGGAAAAATAATATAACATGTACGTTAACAAATTAAAACTTTAGATTAAAACTTTAAAGTTAGATTATATTCTTTCTAGACCAAAACTAGTGAGATTTTTTAATGAGTCACATTTATTATGGTTATAACCTTATCATAATATTCAAAGTATTGTAATATAATGTAATCATAAAAGATATAAGCTACATATTTATTATTTAATTTAATAAAAGCTCATAAAAGTATCAAGTCTGTGAATAATAAATATCATAATCAGCTTAATGAATTTTTAACAAAAATGAAATCACTCAACAAAAGCTATTTTAATTATTTTTGTTATAAATAGACCTAATTAATATACATTATTTGTCAAATAAATGGTTTTTAATATACATTTACTAAACTAGCCTTCAAATTAATGGTTTTCTAGCAATAACACTTTTTGAGGGGAGGTGGATGAGAAAATTGAAACTAGAAGGGAGGTCGATGGAGAGGGAAAACCTCAGGGGAGGTGTTTGGAATTTACCCTGTCAAAATATATATTCCACTTTTATTGCTGTATCTATAATATTATTTTATTTTATTTTATATGGTTGTGCTATGTAAAATTCTGGACCAGTTATGCTACCAAACTCTCACAATGAGCATTTACACTGCTAAACGTATCTACTAGTGATATGTCACCATCATGACTTTATTGTTTCGATGCTCTTCATAAATGGGGGTTGTGAACTTATAGACTGTTAGCTGCAACAATACGGTAAGTGTGAACTATGAACCATCTTATACAAAGGAACAAAAAATAATAATTTTTCAAAACTGAAAATCCTCTATATTGCCACTTTTTAAGTTCACAATTCTCATAGCTCTTTTTTTCCAACATCAGGGCTGAGTCTGTCTGAAAGACTCAAAACAACCCTGTTCACAAGGTCTGTTCACTTCTCCTAATCTCTTTGTTCTGTTGCAAAGTGCATGTTCTTGGTTTTTTTGTACAAAGTATTATGTTGCATGTGTTTATGTTGCATACTTATGTTACCAATCTTGATTTAATTGCAGAGTTGTATGTAGTTTATGAAACAAAGTTATGGCTTTTAACTCTCCAATCTTGTTTCTCTTCTGAAGAATTTGCTAACTAATTGCATGTGGAGATTTAGGCCTTGGTTTTCTTTATTATTTGTTCTGTTTCTGAAAAGTTAGACTTTAGCTTTTGTATACATGGCATCTCATTATCTCTCTTTAGCTATCTTTAAACTTTTTTACTTGCTTTTCCTCTGGTGAAGTAGTACTGTCCAAGGAAGTTGGATTACAAAATTTTCTTCTAAAACTTATCATGTAGTTGTTTTAAGTAAACTTTTATGAGTGACTCTCTGAGACATATGGTTGCAAATTAGAGAAGAAAGCTAGATTAGTGCTATATTTATGTGTGTTACAATCATATATATTATATATCAAATTTGAGGTAAGGTTGGTGAAGTTGTTGATTTTATGATAACTAAAGTAGATTAATTTGGTATAATGAGGAGAAGTGCTGACTGTTGAAAAAGGAAAAAAAAGTAAAAAAAAAAAAAAAAGGAAAAAATTGTAAGGCATTTAAGTGAAGGTGACTGCTGCAAGTTCAAAATTCACCAAATTTGGCACTTCGAATCAGAAAACAAGCAAACTGTAATGTTTGTCGAAAGTAATCCTACTTCCTCATGTTAGTAGTATCTATGCCTAACCAATTTCTGTCTCTTTACTGTAAATGACACTAAATTTCTGTTTAAATTCATTGTTTTAGAGCCATGGACAATGCTATTAGTGAGAGGTTGCTGAATTCAGAAGCAGAACAAGAAGGAAAATTAAAGGACAGGGTGTATGACGAATCAAAGAAGATATGGAGGGTGGCGTTACCTGGTGTTATTTCAAGAGTTTCTTCTTTTGGTACTGTTGTTGTGACCCAGTCATTCATCGGGCACGTAAGTTCGGTGGATCTTGCCGGATATGCACTTGTTCAGACCTTGGGCGTCCGTTTCATAAATGGAATTCTGGTAATTCCTGCTGCACAACTTTTTCTTTGTCGTGGTGGATTGCTGTCAGTACTAATCTTCAAGTCAGTTAAATTATATGTTGCTAGATCCATCACATATGTTTCTTGCTTCCGTTGTGTAGATGAATTGAAGGAACTTAACTGATCTTTAGTGAATCTTGAAATTACGGAACTAATTTTTATACATATGGGAAACGATGTAACTCCAATAACTTACTGTGATAGAAATTCTACATAAATGCTTTTCTTTTTCAAGTTTCTTTACTTCGGTGTATAAAGTTCAATATCTTGTTGGTTGTTCAATTCTACTCATATTAACGCTAAACAAATTGGACGTAAATGATCTAGTATAACATGATGTTTGCCATCTATGTAGCCAACAATTCTCTCAGTATCAGTTATTTGTCAGTAATCTTTTTAGTATTTCCTGCATAAATAGAAAAACTTTCTGCAATTTGCATGTCTAATGTTACAGAAGATGAGACAACAGCATGTAGAATCATTTAAGAACAAAACATCCAGTTACGTATTTTTAACCGTGGGAATTGGGAAAGAAGTGAAGAAGTTCCTCTCATTCCGATGAAAAGTAACTATGATACAATTACAAAAAAAAAGAAACTAATAACTACACTTTGCGTCCCTTCGATTTGTAAAAAGGATAAGATCTTAATGAAAGACTGTCGTCTGAATGATCGCTTTCATCTCTCAATTATAATTTGTACCATCTCTTTTCTCAGATTGGAATGTCTAGTGCAACTGAAACTCTTTGTGGCCAAGCATTTGGAGCAAAACAACACCACATGATGGGTGTCTTTTTGCAAAGATCGTGGTTGGTTGATCTTGTTACTCTGACCATTATGCTGCCTGCCTTTTTATTCGCAACTTCCATCTTTAGGCTACTCGGTGAAGAAGAGTCTATCGCAAAGTCTGCTGGATATATTTCTCTCTGGTTCATCCCTTTCTGCTATGGCCTCGTTTTTAGCTTGACTATCCAAATGTATCTTCAAGCACAACAGAAGAATATGGTTATTGCATATCTGTCAATTATGCAATTCGTGGTCCACATTCCATTGTCGTATCTCTTCGTGAATGTCCTAAATTATGGGGTCTCTGGTGCAATGGGTGCTCTATGCATATCTTCGTGGCTCGTGGTGTTGGGAGAATTCATATATATCTTCGGTGGTTGGACTCCGGAGTCATGGAAAGGGTTCACTACAGCTGCTTTAAAGGATGTTTTTCCGGTGGTCAAGCTCTCTATAGCTTCTGGCATGATGGTTTGGTAAATCTTTTCTCATTGTCATTCATGATTGTCTACCTTCATCTTGTCTTAGAGTATAATGTGAGATACCATTCTTCTTTCTTCTTGACCAGAATCTAGAATATAAGATAAATCAACGTATGATTATGGTGGATTAAAATTAGGAAAGTTTTATAACTTTGCGTTTATAAAGGTCCCTACTGTATTACACAAAATGACCACACAACTTAAAAAAGCATCTTGTTCATCCTCCAATCTTTTGCTTAATATTTCTACATACTATATTTGTTAAGTACTAATATATTGCTAAGTGCTTTGTGTTATGTAGCTTGGAGCTTTGGTACTATGCCATTCTGGTTTTAGTGGCAGGATACATGAAAAACGCAGAGGTTGCCATATCTGCCTTCTCTATATGGTAAGAGTTCCTCACATTATCACCCTTCTTTTTTTTCCTCTACTAGAGAAGATGACATCTAAATTTTAAATTTGCAGCCTCAACATTACTGGATGGGAATTCATGATATGCTTAGGCATGCTCGGTGCTGCATGGTATGAAGTCCATTAAACCTCTCCACATGTTACGTATCAGTTATTACCTTCTTGTTCTTGACCATTTGTATTGTTGATTTGACATATAGCGTGCGGGTTGCAAATGAGCTGGGAAAAGGAGATGCTAAAGCTGTAAAATTTGCGATCAAAGTTCTGACATCCACTTCGATTTTGATAGGGCTTGTATTTTTTGTTCTTTGCTTAGTTTTTGGCAAGAAACTTGGATACTTGTTTAGCGATGATGAGCCGGTCGTGCAGAGCGTAGCAGATCTTTCTATTTTCCTTGCTTTCTCGGTTCTGCTCAATAGCATATATCCAGTGTTCTCAGGTTTCGATTATGACTCCGATTCCCTCTTTGTTTTACCGCTGTAATTTATAAGATGAGAATGTATTTCACATTTCTTCTTTTGTGCCATGTTTTCATGTGATCAGGTGTGGCAGTTGGAGCAGGGATGCAAGCAACAGTAGCAATTGTCAACTTTGTTTGCTTCTATGTGCTTGGAATACCAGTTGGAGTTGTACTTGGATATGTGTTTAATCTTCAAGTGAAGGTAACAAAACCGATTCTAGGCAATTCAATTGAACAAACATATAAAAAATATACCTGGCCCTCGTTTAAGAACAAGATAAATCTAGAACTTGAGAGCTGATACTTCTTTCTCACAGGGTCTGTGGATTGGAATGCTGTGTGGGGTTCTCGCTGAGACAATTGTATTGTGTTTCCTTATGTGGAGAACAAGCTGGGAGGAAGAGGTAAAATACTCCGTCTCGCTATGTTTGGCAAAGAACGTCTTGAAATCAGAACTAGCAAAAATGTTCAGACATCCTTGTTATAGTAAAATGTTGTTTGTCATTTCTCTATAGGTACTAAAGGCATCAGCGCGCCTCAAGAGGTGGTACATCAAGGCACCAGGAGAGGCCGATCAAAAGTCTGATCATGCCTGAGCTTTGAGACGCGAGATGGAGCGAGGATATGATCAACTCCATATTCTTTCGAAATTTCTGGATTTTGTCAGCCTTGCGGATTTTCCAGGAGGGATTCTTCTATTCTGTTTTTACCTACGGTTATCCGTCTATCTTCTTTTACTTATCCCATGCGTATTCTGAAAAATTGTTTAAGCATTTTGTTAGGTGAATTTTGTCATTTTGGTTTCCATCTTTGCTACGAAGGGGGAAGAGTTCTGCTGCCAATGGCATCTGTTATTGTATTGTATTTGTAGCTAATTGTAAACTGCCATGTTCGCTATTCAGTTGTGATAGGAGCTTCGGCGAAAAATATAGTTGATTAAAGTTTTTGGTCTACTTATTTGCTAATGTGATAAGACTTTTCTTTTTTATTTCAGTATATCGCATCTCACTGTGTTATAACTTACAAGTTACAAATGTATACCAAGGCATGTTAAGTAATTGAGTTTAATTCAGTATTGTCACTATTGCTTTTGGATTTTCTTTCAGATTCCGTTTTTGCCCCTGCGAGACTTGGTATTCAAAAACATGAGATACTAGTCAATATGTTATTGACCTAGATTTAACTCTAAGTAAACCTAACTACAGCAGTTTATTCATATTTGTCAATAGTGAAGCTTCCTCCCTATTAAAGCAGTTCATCGTATTAAATTTCTGTCTCAATCAGGATTGCTGATGGTTTGTCTTTGTCTAATCGAATCATTTTTACTAGGGAAAATTACAGCTATACCCCTAGGTTTGGCGTAAATGCATAGATGACCCTGAGGTTTGAAAAATTTACAACAACCTCCTCCAAAACTCGTACAAACATTACACTGAGGTCCAATAATAGTAAACAATTTGGATGGAGAATATTGATGATGTCAGTACAAAATTATATTGAACTTCCTCAGAGGATGTTGTTGTAATTTCTCAAACTTATAATTACACCGAACAATTGTGTGCTGGTTTGTCGAATTCTTATCCGTTTGTTGAAAATATAGGTCACATTCACGCCAATTAATGATGCCCCATGCTTAGACATGAATTTGAAGCACGTAAGCAAATACGTCACTGGCAATCAGTTTTTACTTTTAAGATCTTAACCGTAAAATTAAGATATGATTGTCTTACTCATTGAGCTAGGTAGGATTTACAAAGTAAAAGTTTAAAACCATGGACCGTTACAATAATAGTATTGACGACGATGAAAACCAATAATTCCAACTTCCAAGAATCGATGACAGCATAATTACATACTTTTATGGTTTTTATTTTATTTTATTTTATTATTATGCTCTTCATTATTTACTCACAATTTCTTTTAACAAAAAATAAAATGTATAATTTTACTTGAATTAAGTTTACAGAGTGTTTTTTATGTTACAATTAGTAATATAAAAAATTCTCTATAGAAGCTGAAAAATCTATGCAGTCAGCTTAAAGTGGTACTCATGTTTTTTTGGCTTATGGTAACTTTTTTGAATAAATGAAAAGTAAAAACTTATTTTTAGATATTTAAACAATAAACTTGTCAGTTGCCAGTAAACTATTCACCGCTTCTAAATTTTTTTCTTCTATTAATCTATTCATGCGGCTTCCAATATTAATGTATATAGATTTCTACACATTTACAAAAGTTAAAGTTTTTATCTTTAAAAAAAAAAGACATTTTAATTTCATTGATAGCAAATTTACGTTCGCGATTCTTAATTACAGCATGTCAATATACTAGAATAAAATAAATGTGATTAGAATCTAGTATTGGTTGAAGTAACTTTTCTTAAAGTTGTACCTTTTGGATAAAAAGACAATTTAATAATTAAGAAGGCACTTGATTCCTCAAATAAAGGGAGATAACGCTATTTCTGATTATTTATGAAATAATAATCTCATACATACATATATACATATATATATATGTGTGTGTGTGTGTGTGTGTGTATCTACGTATATATAAGTATTATATAGTTCTTAATTACTTTAGTATAAATCTGAAATTTCAATGTGCATTGTATTATGTATTTTTAATACATACCGGGACTTTTCAATTAGTTTTGTCATGATTTATGTGAATACATGTATTATTTCTAATCATAAAAAAGATTGTATATTATGGTGTGCATATATATATAATATGGTCGGAAGCATACTTGTTATTTTAATGAATAAATTTCCAATAAGAACAAAACTAACATTCTGTTTATCACATGCCTAATACTTCAAAAAATCATGATATAATGTATCCGCATATGATACTCCGATATTTCTCTGTCCGATATCACATGAGCATTTTCAGTGAAAATTAGATGAACTGTTGTTAAGAGTCTTAAGACCTTACTAATGCATTATTTATAGAGTAATTTTTGATGTGCTATATAGACTAAATTTTGTATTGTAGATTTTATTATTTACATAAATGCATAATATTAATATTAAAATAAGCAGTTGTATCCATGTCAATCTTATTCTTATCTACCATTTTTAAAAAGTATGTCGCTTATCAATCAAATTAAAGATAATATAAAAAATACAAAAGAAATAAGTGTCAATTTCATCCCCTGTTTTATTATGTCTTTATTAATTTTGGCGTAATATCATCTTAGAAAGTAGCAAAAACAACTCATTTCTTGCGAAAACTCCATCACAAATTTCAATGAGTTTTATATGATTTTTTTGATGAATTTGAATGTTATATGAATTAACAAACACAATCAACTCGTGTTTTGACTTTTGAATTTGAAATTACTGAAACTTTAACGTGTTATGCACCATTACTATTTTTAAACAAGAACGTGTACACAGTACACCACCGGTATCACCACGTCTTGATCATCGTCGAACGTGAGATCAAATTTGACGAAAGCTCCAAAACGAGATATCCATATATGTTTCTATTTGCACGTTTCATTTTCGTAAAACTATGAGTAGAAAGTGTTAGAATTCTCAATCTATTGTCCACTTACAACTTGTTTCTTAACATTTAAAAAGTTATAACATACCCCAACATTTCTAAAAGATTGTCAATTTTCCTTTAAGTCATGATCCGCCTTTTGATTTAATAAGTTTCTACATTTTCGTCTTTTAGATTTAGCTTCAGAGCAGTTCGCATATTTTAAACAAAATAAGGAGTATGTTGTACCTTTCTATAGGTTTAGAGGCAAATCACATTAACATTAACTCTCTTTTAAACTAAAACTATTATTAAATTTACATAATTTTCCAAAAAAAAAAAAAAAAAAGGTAAAAATAGTAAAAGATGACGTGAGGTGCACCCAAAATTTCATTAAATACGGGGATCATCTTTTTGGTTTGACATGTTACCGAATGAGGCAATCATTCGTCACACTTAATTAAGAAGTCAATATGTTAGATACGCATCTTTGTCGTGTCCCATGTTCGGGACGTGCGCCTTTATTATATATGGATATCTAAGAATTTTTCCATTATTTCTTTTTGAAAGGCCCTCAACTTTTTTCTCACATTTTATTTACTTCATCTTAATTCTATGATTAAATAATCTAGTGCAACTGACAAAAGGTATATAATTTGTGATAAGGAACTTTCTTGCTTTATTAGTTGATATTTTCTACTTGTTAGTTCAATCTTTATTAACTTATTGGTTTACAGCTTTTCAATGATTACTTCTGTAGGACACAGAAGCAAAATAATTCCACAAAGAAAGTTCAGTGACAATGTAAAAAAGCTTTGCAGTCAATATCACGTGCCATATTCGTGTTTTGAAATGATGCATAAGAACGACTAAAGCCATGATCAATAAAATTGTTTAAAATAAGACCATAAAGTTTGAAACTTTCAGTTGAAAGAAGAAAGACCAAGTTCATTTTTTCTATTTATTATTCAGGTGACATCATTATATTAAAACGACAAAGATTCGTTGCATTAAATTGTTGAACAGAGAAAGAAACAGCATTTAATATTATATTCTTTTGTGTCATTGATATAACTCTGTCTATCATCATTTTACTGTTGCATACAGAACCATGGACAATGGGATTAGAGAGAATCTGCTCAGTTCAAAAACTGAAGAAAATAATGATTTGAAGGCAAAAGTTTGTGAAGAATCCAAGAAAATATGGAGGGTGGCTTTGCCAGGTGTTATTTCAAGAGTTACTTCGTTTGGAACTATTGTTGTTACACAGTCTTTTGTGGGACACATAAGTTCAACAGATCTTGCTGCTTATGCACTTGTTCAGACCTTGAGTGTCAGATTTGTGAACGGCATAGTGGTAAGTGGTTTCATTCTTGACAATAGTATTGAGGATTTTGTTAGCAGGATTCTTGTGTAAATGATGTTTCTTTTATGTAGTTATCTTCAGGTTCTAGCAGACATTGTCCAAATCAAGATAATGGTTTGTTAAAGATCAGATTTTTAACAGGATGTTTGTTAAACATTTATTGGACACTTTTATCTTTTGTCAGCTGATTTTGCTTCAGTATCTGCAGTTTGTTGAGATCCCATCTTGCGTTCATTCTTGACAATGTTACAGTTGCATATTAAGATAATCTCAAGAACTTTCTTAACAGGATTCTTGTGTAAAAGAACATTTCTTGTATGTAGTAACCTTCAAATTCTTGTGGACATTTTCCAAATCAAGATGATATTTTGTTAAGTTTTGTTTCGAACCATATATCTTTTTTTTTTAACTGATTCTCTTCGCTATGGTTTCTTTGGATTGCAGATTGGGATGTCGAGTGCAACCGAAACTCTATGTGGGCAAGCTTTTGGAGCGAAACAGTACCATATGATGGGTATTTTCTTGCAGAGGTCATGGTTGGTTGATCTTGTTACACTAACCATCTTACTTCCTGTTTTTCTATTCGCGACGCCAATCTTTAATCTACTTGGCGAGGAGGGAGCGATTGCGAAATCTGCGGGCCAAATTTCTCTGTGGTTCATTTTGTTCCTCTATAGCATTGTTTTCTCCTCGACAATACAAATGTTTCTTCAGGCACAGCAGAAGAACGTGGTGATCGCGTATCTATCAGCTATGCAATTTGTTATTCATATTCCCTTGTCTTGGCTTTTTGTTAATGTTCTGAAATGGGGGATCCCTGGCGCTATGGTTGCACTTTGCATATCTTCATGGTTTTTGGTGTTTGGAGAGTTTGTGTACATATTTGGAGGTTGGTGTCCTGATTCATGGAAAGGATTCACCTCCGCCGCATTGAAGGACATATTTCCAGTAGTGAAACTCTCAATATCATCTGGGGTGATGGTCTGGTAAATCTCTATCTCATTATCAAGAACATTTTTTGTTTCAGTGAGAACAGATTAACAGAATCAGCTGAATATTTACGATAGACTGGTTTATCGAAGAATTAGGCCTATGCCATGTGTTTAAAATAAAATCACTTACGCTTTTGTTAGGTTTTTCTCCCTTGCTTCTAAATCTATCTGTGGAATATACTCAAATACCACCTGATCTTTCCAGCATTGATACATTCAAAAGTGTATCCTTTTTTTTTTCTTTTTCTTTTTTGGTTCAATGCACGAAAAGAAGCATCAATGACCAATCGCAAGGTTTACGTAGTCGTGTCAAAGCTCATGGCATATAAGATTTTGAAAGCCAATTAGATGGCTTGTTATTATGAAGTCACTAGTATTATAATCCCTGATTTGATTCTTATTAAGATTTTTTGAACTCCAGCAGAGTGCCAACTAATTGGCTATTAAAAGTCACATAGGACTCATTAGTGACTATAAGACCTTTGAGTACAACCACTACAAAACTTATTTACGCTATGGAAACAGATACATTTTAATAGTAAATTCAGTCTATCCTCTTATTTGGTTTATGGATATAGGAAATAATTTTAACCTTTTTTTTGTAATATTCCCGTATACTGTTGAAATTGATGTATATTACCAGTTCAACTCTTGTAAAACTTAGTTTCTCTGGTAGCTATCAACTTACTTTAACTTCATCAGGATAACTTCAAAAGTTGCATGTTTATCACTCTGACTTGATCTTGTTTGAATGCTTGAGCTATGTCTTGGAAGTTTTCTAACAACGATTCACGTCTTTTGGTTTCATGGTACCAATTGAAGTTTGTTAATACAAACTTTATTCATTAAAAAGATTTAACGGAAAAGATTATTACCAAAGCTTTCTCATATTCTGCTGTTGCGTGTGTTTTGTAGCTTGGAGTTGTGGTATTATGCGATTCTTGTACTACTGGCTGGTTACATGAGAAACGCGGAAGTTTCCATATCTGCTTTCTCCATATGGTAATCCCTCAACACATGCTTGATTTTTGCTTCCCTGAGTGCATATACCTCTATCTGCTGATCGAAATTTAATTTTCAGCCTGAATATAGTAGCTTGGGAATTTATGATCAGCCTTGGTTTTCTGGGTGCCGCAGTGTATGTATTTCTTTATAAACCGCTAATACATGTGTCATTTATGTTGATAGGTGTTGAATTATTTCTCATTTTCTTTTCCTGAACAGAGTGCGAGTTGCGAATGAGCTAGGTAGAGGAGATGCTAAGGCTGCAAAGTTTTCAATCAAAGTCCTGGTCAGCACATCAGTTTCAATAGGGATATTCTTCTGCATTCTTTGCTTGGTTTTTGGCAACAATCTCGGACGTTTGTTCTCGAGTGACAAAGAAGTAGTGCAGAGCGTGTCAGATCTCTCTGTTCTGCTTGCTTTCTCTGTGTTGTTCGGTAGCCTGTATCCAGTGCTCTCAGGTCAATCAGTTCTACTGGGAACATATATTATAGCCTTATACTAGTAGCTCGCATGATTTAGGACATTCTCATACTATAGCAGTCACAATTTTGGTATCCTCATCCTTGTTTGTTCGTTACCAGGTGTGGCAGTAGGATCAGGTTGGCAGACGAAAGTTGCGATTGTAAACTTGGTTTGCTTCTATGTAATTGGACTACCAGTTGGAGCTGTTCTTGGATATGTCACCGGTCTCCAAGTCAAGGTCATTGGCTGATCACTGAGTATAGACACACGAAAAAACTATATATATATATATATATATATATATATATGCATATGCATGGTTGAGATTTCTAAAGTTATAACTGGTGTCTTAAATAAGCTATGACGTACGTTCCTGAAAGTAGTGTGATTTTAACAGGGCATATGGCTCGGAATGATGAGTGGGGTTGTTGCTGTGACATTTGCACTTAGCTACATGACATGGAGAACAAACTGGGATGAAGAGGTAGAATTATAAATCTGCACGTACTGATGATATTTGACAAATCATGGAAGCATCTCATCACTTGAATTCTCAATCGTTTTGCAGGTGCTGAGAACTTCAGCGCGCCTCAAAAGATGGTACGTGAAATCCTCTGATGAAAAAAAGCAAAGTTCTGATAATGCTTAGAAAAGAGTTCAATCAACTGAAGGCATTTGGTGGATGAAGCAACTATCACTATCAGCTTCTGCACGGTCTTGGTACCAAATCAATCTTGATCACAAGGATTTATCTACATATACGAGGACACGACAAAACACACAGTTCGCATTCGCTCACCACCCATTTCAATTGATTGTTTGAAGACAATGGCTCTAATCCGAATAACTTCAGCGTGTATGGTTTGGAATAGCTATAATATATCTAGAGTAAGCGTGGTTGATGGATTAATATAAGGTTATCTAGGAGTTACTGGTTTTGCAGTCTGTTGGGTGAGGTAATATGTAACCAGAAACTTGGAGGATTTATTGTTAAAAGATTATTACATCAAGCTAACTCCAATTATTTGGGATTACATGTTTGATTGTTTATTTAACGTCTGCATCCAACCAGAAACATGGATAAGTAGGCCATGAAGTACCTCATAAAACAGTCTCCTACAACTTTGGGTAGTTTCTTAAATTTTGACTGAATGTCTGAGGAGGTTCCAAGGCTTAAATGATAGATTTTTGAGAGCATTGAGTAATTTAAGTTGCTTCGGTAAAATTGTCAAACTGAAGAATGGAGAGGAATGATGTGTGTAAGGGAATCATAAAACTAGAAAACAAACAAATAAAAAAAAAAAACTATATAAACGATTTTTATAACATTATATTCTAAAATATATACACGTTTTTTTTTTTTATTGAATGCAAAATTCTCTTTCTCTCTCTCTATATATGTTAGATTTAGTTTCCAAATAATAAATCTTGTGAGAGCTATCCCACATTGGTTATGTGTTGAAATGTGTGAATGCAAATTACAATGAAAGCCTTCTTGAGTTTTGTCCCACATTGGTAAAGTAAGTTGAGCTCTAACTCATGGTACCTATAAGAACTTTTATGGGTTTATATATGTTTGCACTATATTACTTAGGTAATAAAGTGTGCAAGACATAGGTGGTGCACAAGCACATATGCGCGCCGAGCTGCTGCGTGGCGTGGGCTCGTGACGCTTTAGTTAGACGCACTTTGCATCGCGCATTGATCTAGACCGCAGATTTTAATTTAGTTAATTAAATAAAATGGACGGCTAGGATTTAATCTGGATATTAAATTAATACAGATTAAATTGGATGGTGTGGATTTAATCTTACTTAAGTTTTAAATCCGACAGTCACATGTTTTGGTGCAGAAGAGTTGTGCTTTTCTGTGAAAGAATGCCAATGGAAAGGTTGTGACCTTTTCTTACAACTCTTTTCTCTCTATAAAACCGTAGGATTATCATAAGCAATATATATAAAAATTTGGATCTCTCATATACAATACAAAATAATTACTGCAGAAATTATTTCTGTTTTTCTTGCATACTTGTTCTTTTTTCTGTTTATTAATTTCGTTAGTCCAAAACGCAGTTAATAGTTATAATTTTCTTAGGCTTAAATTGTATCCTGGGAAGCGATTCGCTGCAACCCTTTTGGCACACAAGGTGGGGGCGAATTACGCTTTAAGGAGAGCGTCTTTTATTCGCGACTTTCAAGTTCCAGATTGCTGCATTTTCGATAAACTCACCAATAGTTGGATAAAACTTAAATTACAAAATCCAACCAATAGTTGATAACAAGATTATATATACCTTTTTACACTAATTTTTAGTTAGGATAGTTTTTCATCTTTTGAATTAAAAGTGCATGTAAAAAACAATTTGAATAGCTGGCCATTTGCTAATTATTTGAAAATCACATGTAGATTTCTCGGCCTATGTATTTGTCATAATATGTATTTCATGTGAGATACTTTCGTCAATTGAAGTGGCTGATGAAAAAAAATACTCCACATGATTTAAAGCCTTATAAAATCTTGAAACAACTTAAATTTCAAACCTGCACAGAGATACCAAAAGTGAGCTAGGTCGAGTTTAACTCAGAGGAAACACTACGATGCTAAAGTCAGTAATAGTAATCGTCGTTCATAAGTCCAAGCCTATAGTTCTAAATTTTGAATCCTATACGACGAAATAAAATATAGCTCAAAATGAGTAAATATGTCGAAATGCTCAGGTAGGTCGAACATGAGCAATAAGTCGAGCTGAAGCCATAAGCTCAAATACAGTAGGTAAAAATTCTAGCTATGGTCATACACCAAAATGTTAGCTCAAACTGCTCTGCTTAGCTCAAACTGCTCTTGCTTGAGCTCCAAAATTTGTACCACAGAATGACAATTTTGAGTATATTTATAGATTATTATTTTCTTAATTATTAGAGCTTACTACGCTACTTCTGGTGAACATGGACATTTAGGTCAAAGTATAGGTCAAAATTGGCCATGTAAGTAAAGTTTCAGCCATGTAGATCAAATTCGGGGACTTTATGTCGAGTTTAGGATTTTGGACGAATTATATGTTGAAGTCATGGCCTACAGGTCGAATTCGACATGCACTTTAGTTTTGTACGACTTTACTATTGCGACTATAATTTCTTTTGTAGATGTCGAATTCTTAATCCTCTTTTTGGTTTCAAACTAGATTTCAACGAATTTTCATAGGTATAGGAATCATAAATTCAATGCCGAGTTATAGTTCACATTTAATGCCTTAAGGTCGAATTCAACCAACACTTTAGCTTTCTGTGCTTAGTGTTCTAACTATACCTTTTTTTTAGATGTCAAAATCGCAATTCGCTTTTGGAAATTAGACTTCGTAAGCTCTTTACAGAGGTATAAGACTCATATAAGTCAAGGTCAAATTCTTAGGTCGAGTTTAAGGTCGAAATTTGCACTTGAGAACTTTTATCGCCCCCTAGACATTTAATTCCTCAATTATCGGAGCTTGTAGGGCCAATTCACGTGGATTTGGATCTGTAGGTCTAAAGATACTCGAAATTGGGCCTTAAGTTGAAATAAGGGCCTTAGATCAAGAGATAAGTAGAGATCAGAGCTCAAGTTGCGGCGCTTCAATGTCTTAGGCCATGATTTTTTCTTTAAAAATCGAAATTTGAAAACCACTTTTTGCATTGGAAGTTGGGAACTGTACATTCTTTCTTTCCAATGCCATAAGGCGCATCATCTGATTTTGTCTAGATAAACGGTAGTGAATCGCGCTAATTGCACTTATTTTGTCATTTGACCCTCTAAACTTTAGACATTTATCGGCCTACTTTGATAAGCGTGACTTTTTTACAACGTGCTATGTGTCTTTACAAAATTATGACACATTACTATTACTGGCTTATTAGATGTCTTGCTATTTAATATTATGTCAATGACAAAGTTGCAACGATGGAGACATACAACACATTGAGCATTCTTACGACTAATTAAAAATTTAAAGAAAACTGCGGACAACATTTTTAACAGTTTGAATCTTCTACTACATTTAGTGATCTCTATTGAAATGTCTCATCAAAGTCTCTTTAGGAAAAAATAGAGAACATTAAGTCTTTAATAGGTATAAGAGTCTACTGAACACAATGGATTTGCGTCTCATGCCCGTAAGAGATTTAATGATTTTTCCAAACTATAATCTCTCACATTGGTTGGAAATAAATTTAGACTTTTGTATTGCAATTAGTCCCTTAATGAAAAAACATTTTGAGAACGTAAAAGGGATTTTGTAGTTTTACAACTTCCGATTGTATCCTTGGGATATTTAACTTGTCTCTTTACAACAAAATAAAAATTCTACATATATGTTAACACGAAAAAAGAGTTCATTTTTGTTCCTCTAGCAAATTATTAATTTAACTTTTTAAAAGCTTAAAGCATTTGTCGTTCAAAATAGTAATTAGTTTTCCCAGAATTGCTTAGCAACAAAAGCCTAAGTCTTTAAATTTAATTGACTTGAATTAAATTAAGAACGTCACCCTAAATTTATTTGCATGATCCATGACAAAATAATGCCACTGAAAACCACTATTCACACAAGTTGTACTTTGTTAAAATAAATAAATAAATATATATATATATATATATATATATATATGCGCGTGTGTGTGAGTGGGTCTATGTATAAACATAAATCGCTAAATATACCCAGAATGTTGGTCCAGAACCGAATCACAATACTAATACTAATACTAATATGATCAACAATGAGATCCATCCGCAAAGAAACAAGTGCATAACGGTTCAATTTTGTATATTGAAATTAACAACTTTGGTATGACCTGTAGTTTCTTAGAATTTTTAGTTGATAATAACCAAGAAGTGTACATTATAGAGATTAAAAAGGGTTTACACTATACAGCTTGAAAGAGAAATAGAAAAAGAAGAAAGAAAAACCGGTTTAGTAGGTCTGTTATGTTTTCAATAGATTATAAGCTGGCAAATCTCTAACAGTTGAGACATCCTCCAATGCAAGCTCGCGCTCTAGTTGCGCTCTTGTGGACTTGAGAACATCCTGTGCAGAAATATATTAGATTTTATTACTGGTAAATACAACATGAAAAGCTATTACATGGAGTCCCAATAGAAAACACGCTAAGATTGAGAGATAAGAGAGACGTGTTTCTCACGTTAAATTGCATATATGAAGCACGCTTTACGAGCCATTGTGCGTCCAACATTTTGAAGGCGACACAAAACAGATTGTCAAAAGCCATCTCATCTTGGCTGAGCACTTCCAGGAAGCGCTGTCCAGCCATAGTGCTCGGTTTCCCTGCAGGTTAATTTCATACTCAGGATATTACTCTTTCAAGAACCAGCCATAGTATAGATTAGAGCAGGTACACTTTTCAAACTCTTGGGAAAAACATTCTCAAATGTAAAAGGCAGATATATCCTAGGAAAATATCTTATCTTACATATAAAATTTGACATTAACGGAATGAACAAAAATAACTACATAATAATCCAGATCTTCGTGTGTCGATTGAATCTACTCCATTCCCCCAACTAGAAGCATATATTGTTACCCTCCACCATTACCTACAGCCAGCCCACCCATTTCCAGTTTTTCAACCACTCTCATTGTCGAGTCCTTAAATCTCACCATTCATGCCAAATCTGGTCCTCTGCGTACCATCCAGCCCCCAAACCCCTCAAAATACCTGCTCCACACTACCCAACACAGTATATAACATGAAAACCAGTCTTCAGATGTTCAACTCTTTCACAAAAAAAGTGCTGAACAGAATTGAGTACACAGTTTCATTCACTTGGCAAACTGAACAATCGAGAGGAAAGACATGTATAGTCAAATTCATACACCCAGTAACAAACAAAGTGATATAACAGAACCTTATGTAGGTTGCATGACAAAACTATCAACCAAGAAGCTATGTACCTGACTGAAGATCTAGCATTTGAACTAGCATAAATGAAATGTTGATGCCAGCCACAGCAAATGGGTATTCCCATTCAGACCTGTCTCCATCTCTTTTGTGCAATAAGTTTTGAAAAGCTTCCTATCAACACAAGAAACAGTATAAAGACTAAGGTAAGAAAAACAAATTTATGCTCATGTAAATGATCTAGAAATGCTCCAAGTGCAAACTCTATTGTCCTTCTTAAAGCTTAAAATATCCAGAGTTTATCAAACAATAAAAGTGAAACAATATTAGAGAAATTTATAATGATTTCATCTGCAGTGTACCATAGTTGAAGAAAAACTATAATGATCAGGGACATCTATACGGAACCAAAGTCCTAGATAATGACATACATGCTGCAGAAGCTCAATTGTAAAGAAAACATAGACAGAAAGAATAAAGTGCATCAATCGCCCACCAGAGTGTAGATAGAGTACAGCATTACAGAAAGAACATTGAAGTACTATCTAGTGTGCTCCTATTGTTGGACTCTTACATCTATATCAAACCAAAAGTCCTGGATACTGTCATACATGCCGCAGAAGATCAATTGTAAAGAAAATGTAGACAGAATGAAGAAAATGCATCATTCGCCCGCCATAGCGCAGATAGAGTACAGTTAATATCGAAGTACTATTCAGCGTGCTCCTGTTGTTGGACTCCTACACTCTACATTTGAGAATATGATCACAAATATCTCCCGTTTTTCTTCCCCCGCACCAATTATAGGAATCAAAAAAATTTTCACCTCATTCTAATCTTAATCAACATACAACTTCAGCTCAGGGCTAGCTACGTTTACTACTTCAGTTCAGGTCCTACACAAGGTATTTCACTTAAAACTCCTTCGCTGGATACATCTCATCTGATGGTAATCACCACAAATGGGGATATTATGCTTCCTCATTTAGTCAGTAACCTATGTGGTATATCCTTCACTGGATAAACATACTTTACGTGGAAATGGACCAGCAGTTGACAGTTAATTGAAAACAGATGGGAAGACCTAATAAAGGTCAGGTAAGTCAAAGTGAAAAGAAAATAGTACAAACCGGATATGCCTTGGCAAAGAAGATCAGATTCTCCAATGATATAAATCCTCCACCCCTGCACATATTTCAAGCAATTTACAAATGATAAAAATCATAGACTACTGTCTCAAAAAACTGAATACATGTCACCACTCACCTGAAATCTGTTGAAGGATCAGATCCCTGCCAACCCATCTCCTTCCAAAGCTCTGATTTAAGAGATGGGAGTTGTCTATCAGGATAAGCTAGCCTCCACAGTTGTCTAAGTGCGTCCTGCAAATAGAATAACCAATTACAGGAGTAAAAGAATAAATAAAGCAACCAATTAGAAGGTAATTAATTTAAAGAACTACAACTGTACGTCATTACAATCACATCCACCTCACTACTAATGAGACAAATTAAGAAGCAACCATGATGCCATTAGAAATAAAAAGTTATCATGAAATTCACTAGCCATACAACTAAAAAGCAAGGTAGTTAGTACTTAACAAACAAAGAGCTGTATTTTTAACAGAAAATTCATTTACAAAAGCACCACCATATTTAATTCATCAGCATTGTACATTATTTTCAAGCATCAGTTCTAGTAGTGACAACACGCATACTCCAATAATATTAAGGCAGCTTATTATTATTATTATTATTATTTTCATGTGGTTCCAAATTTCAGCAAATGGAATTACTCGTTGAACAACTGAATTTGCATTGTGGCATCAGTATCATCCATTAAACAATTTTTCAACTTCCGATCGTGAATAAATCAAGCAATGGAGAAGGTAACAACAGAACTGAGAAAGAGAAAAAAATACAGAAACTTATATAATCCACATTGAAGCAAACGAAGAGTTATCAACATTGAAACAACTTAACTATCCAGAGAAATGAACAGGCAAAGCTCTTCCCAAAACAAATAACTTGACAAGACCCCGTTGATTATTGTAAACTGATGCTACCTAATCTCTCATAAAGTTTGGCCAATAATTATTTGGTTCAAACACCAAAAAGTATGGTAAAAAACAATGACATTCACAGTGTACTCTAACGATAGTTTCAGAATATAGTAATATACGCATATGTGTATGTGTGCGTCTATTTTGCGATATTATAAGACAACTTCTTAAGAAAATAAAGGCACTCGTATATGAGGAGTATTACAAACCTGGTTAAGAATATAACTCTCTGTTTGAATAGATTTAACTATTTTCTAAAGACTCGTCATATTGTTTTACCTTATATTCAGCATATGAATGTTCCCTATGCATATACATGAATGCAACAAGGCAAAATAGAAGTTCTATCCAAAAACACTTTTTTTTCCTCCGAAACATGTAAGAAAATACATACTTGATGTTCTGAAGAAGTGCCATCAAAAGGGATCGCAAGCCTCTGCTTTAAATGCTCCAGCCTTTCTTCCTATCATCAAACCAACTCGAGTATCAGATAACTTTAAAAAATAAAAATATACAGTTTTTATACAGCCCCAAAACAGCAGAAGAATGCATAGAAAAGCCTCATAGATAGGAGAGCTATGTAATTCAAATGCAAAAGTTAGAGTGAACAAAAACATATAAAATCGTCTGACTCATCTGATACTGGTTACATTATCCATTTTCTTAAGCATTTAACTTGAGTAAATCATCTTTCACTTTAGAGGCCAAGATAGGTTGGAACTAGACATCTAAAACAGAGGTCTTCTCTGTATCAAGAAAGTTTCCCTCAGAACCATACAAAAGCTTCAGCTAGAAGCCTCATCATTTGACTCAAGTAACTCCTTTTGAGGCTCATGAGCATAGCAATTACCATACAGTCGAGAGCCAATGAACCAGATGTGTCGCGACCACAATGTCAGCGACATCATCCTGACTGAAGCAGTCAAGTAGGATAACATTTGTAAATGGCCAAAAGTATTGCATTAAGGAAATTCACCACCTTGATTGTGCACTTTTAATCAGTTCATCAAGTAAATGAAAATTATATGTTGAAACGATATGCAGTAAACTATACGATAGTGTGAAGTAAGAAAGGAAAAGGATAAACAAAAAGCAACAATCAATATCCTTGGAAATGATAGGAGAAGTTGCCAGTGAGACCTGCAGAGGACTAAGTAAAACAGGTGGAAGGATTCTGTTTGCTCCATTTTGGTAGCCCGATAAATTTGGTAAAAGCCGTCCAATCAGTGACCAAGGTCCGACGACAATATTTGCTGGAGAAGATAAAGATAAAATAATTAATTACATGATTCGAACATTATATAAGTATTAGGAGTCTGTCATGGACCAAAACAATAACATCGGAGGACTGCTGTCAGCTAATACAACTGAAAGTATGTGCACATTATACTTTACCTCCAGATTTTCTAATGCTCCAACAAAAATTTGGCACATGACTACGACATATCTGTTTCTCTGAAGCTATCCTGCTTGACTTTGCACGGATAATATGCTTAGTAACATTTTTTCGGAGAATATGATTTGAAATATTGAAGGCTCGGTAAATACAGGTTTTAGACCCATCATTGTTATGGAAAATGAAATCACAACACAGATGGAATTTTAAAAGCAGACCCACTAGGTCCTTTAGCGTTATTGGATCTATTCGAAGCAAGAAATTCTTCAAACGGCACGTCCACTTCCCAATTACTGCCAAGTAATGAGATTATCATAACACAAGCTTACCGTACCAATAAACACAAACACCTAATTTCTTTCAAATAAGACTAAGAAAACACCGAAAAAAGAGAAAGAATAACTTTTTTGCAAAATAAACTCGAGAGAACATCAAACAAACACAAATAACTAATTCATTTAAACATGAGATCAAGTAAACACAATCATCTAAAATAAACACAAACACCTAATTTACTTTAAAACAAGGTACAATGAACTCCTCACCTAACCACTGCGCCCACTGCGCAATCAAATGCGAAAAGAGCAGCGCCCAATGCCGGTGTTCTTTACTCCTCTCATCGTCCACAATATCCGTCGGAGCTAGCCCCTTTTACATCAAATACAGCAACAAAACAATTCAGCTAAACCTAAAAATCAATTCAAAGCTTCAAATTTAGGTCAAAAAAAAAAAAAACTCAAATCACCTCAGAATATCTATCATCATCATCATCATAATCTCGGTTCCCAAGCAAAGGCTCGTTCAACGAATCTGAAATCTCGTGACGATCGCCATCAACATCTGGACGATGAACCCTCCTTCTCAAAGTCCGAGAACTCATTAACGTAAATTGAATCACAAATTTGACCAAACGACGTCGAATTGATCAATAATGTAGAGATAATTGAGAAACCAAATGCGAAGTTCAAAAATCGATTAAGATTATAATAATTATTCAGTGAAGTGGAGAAGAAGGAATTGATAAATCTCGATTCTAAAGGTAAACCTTTTTTCCTAAATATTCCTTAATTCTGGTGAATATATATACCTCCTTTTCTTCAGACTTACGGTAATAAAGGGCTGAACAAATGTATTTTGATTTTCGTTTTATTGCATGGGCTTACACGTCTCATATTGGGCCAGTTAAGACTGGGCTTGGGCCTGTCAAATTAGTTTATATTCGTATATCGTAATGTGATGGTTGATATCTATTACTATATTAAAAGCAAACCCTCCACCCTCACATATTTTGACAGTTGTTGTACCAAATTATTAGTTTTCCTAAAATAACCCTAACTCTATTAATTTCTAACAATTCAAAAAAGATAAAAAAAAAAAAAAAAGTAATTGTCTTTCATCCCACTAATCCACTAACCCACTTTCTCACTCCTATTGTAATTGCACTTCTCACTCTCGGTGTGTCTATTTAAATATGAAAATATATATATATATATATATATATATATATATATATATATATATATATATATATATATATATATATATATATCTTTGAAAATTTTACACGCGGTCCCGCGTGTGCTTTAGTAGCTAGTAGGGTTATTATGACAACTATTTAGGGACTTAGAAATCAAGACGGCCCGTGACTACTTCTCTGTGTTCTGTGCTATGGCCCATGAGATAGGCCTTGTTGGAAATCTCGCCTTGGATTAGGTCTAATTAGAATCCGGCCTGTTGGCTAGCCCAATTCCAATTTATTATTACATCTGTTTATTCGTCGTGTTAATAGGTTTATCTAATCTTTTGTTTTCGATTATCTTATTTTGTTCACCTAGTTGCATCTCAAAGATTAAAATCCTATTAGAAGTGAAAATTTATTCTTATCCTCGTAAGAAGGTCATACTTGCAAAATATTGCCATAAAAGATTATAAGATTACATTTGATAAATTGAGCTATTGTGTCGAAATGATTGTTAAGTTGCCGAGTTACGGCTTAATTATAAGAGGTTATATAAGACCCCGGTGGAATGGTTTTAATAGGCCCCACCCTAGTTAAAGCTATGGTCAAAACTATGGAAATAAACTTTTCATATAATAGTGTTTTCAAAACTTATCTTTGCAAGTTTGCTAATTACGAAAAAGAGTATGTCTTAAAGATTCAACTTTCAGATAATGAACGTCATATGATGTCAAAACTAACAAAATGCTGACTAAAGTTTTAAGATAATTTTTCTGATAATCTCGGACAAGACTTGCATCACTGTCAGCTCAGCTCGCTCGAGTAGAGAGGATGATGATGGCCTTCGCTAGCAGCAATAGCATTTGGACCTTAAACACTCTTTCTTCTTTATCTCCAACAACAACAAAGCTCCACTTTGCTTCAACACCATCATCTTATTATTGCAAACATTTTTGTCCTAAATATTCCGACAGAAAAAATTGTGTTCCTCAATATCCCAACACTGTTGCTGACAAAGTGTTGGCAGATATTCATAATTCTGGTATAATTGCTTGCCTTCGAGCTCAAAGGTAGCATCTTTCAACACATACTATCTGTGCATCTTGAACTATAGCTGGTTTGTAATTTGCTTGTGTATAGTTTAAGGTTGTTTTAATTGCTTTTTCTTGATTGTTCTTATGTTCAGTGCAGAGGTGGCAATTGAAGCTGCACGTGCAGCACTCAGTGGTGGGATTAGAGTTGTAAGTTAAGTTACTCTGTCCATTTTATTCTTCAAACTCCACATTTATGCAAATTCATGTAATGGATTATGGATCTTGCCAATGTGAGCAAAAAGTTTACTGCTTTCAGTACCCATTTTTGTCTTTTTTGTCTAGATTAAGGAAAGTGAGTAAGTTGGGATGAGTAGATGACAGAATTGTGATCTTATTCGTGTTCGAATTTTGGAAATATTTGCTCAGATGATATGGAGTGTTCTAATAGATGTCCTGCTTCTCAATTTTGCAGCTGGAAGTTGTGATGTCTACTCCAGGTGTTTTTGAGGTGGTATATGTTCCTCCTGTTCACCTGCCGTTTAATCGGATTGATCCTGAAATTTCCTGCCGATTACCAATATGCTAGATTTGCTTATCTCTGCAGGTTCTACAATGTTTGGTCCGAGAATATCCTTCAAATTCAATTGGAGTAAGTAATTTTTTAAAGCATTTTTTTCGCTGACTAGTGTGTTTTATAAGCATGAGAAGCCATACAGTCCATGTTTATTCAGGTTGAATTTGGCAGTAGTTGGCAAGTTATAAAAATGTCATGAATTTTGGGAATTCGAAATTTCTCGTCAGTATTTTATATCGAGTTGCTGTTTTGTTAAGAAATGAAGAAAATACACACCACTGGTATGTCTTTGAAAATTATGATCCTGCATGTATGATGTTCAAGTTTTTTTTATATTGCAGGTTGGAACTGTATTAGATGTACGAGATGCCAAAGATGCAATAAGGTTTGGAGCTAAGTTCCTTATGAGTCCTGCAATGGTGAAGGTATCAATTTACATTTGACTCTATCATCTTAAGTTGAAGCAATAATTTTCACTCTATCCCGTTCATTTGTCACTTCCTTCAGAATTACCTTGATCATGAAGAGCAGATTTTGTGAAAACTATCAAGATGGGGCAGTTTGTCAATTTCTTTTTGTTACGTTTAATGGTCTCAGGACATTCAAGATGATGTTGCAGAGGGTCAGGCTCTGTATATACCTGGAGTTATGACTCCAACTGAGGTATGTCTACTTTTGTTGTTTTTCACTTCCATGATCTCCTTAAGATTTTCTGAATAAACTCTTTGATCATGCAGATATTATTTGCATATAATGCTGGTGCCAAAATTGTCAAGGTCAGCCGTTATTTGTTGTTCTATGGAACTTGAACATTTGAATTCATGACATTAAATGTTATTGTCTTTGCGAGTTATTTTTAAATCCATAATCTCTTGTAACCATGGCATGTTCTGGAGTGCAAACTTCAAAATAACTTCATTGTCAAGCGAATTGGAGATTACATGCCTAGGTTCTTTCTTATTTAATTGCAAATTTGTACTTTATTCAACTACTGATGACAATAAGCTTCTACTCTAAATATCATTTACTTTTGGTGTGGCTAACTTGAAAAGGCGGAGAATGAGTAATTTTATAACTCGTTATTATCTACTACTATTCTTTTCCTCTAGGAATTATGCTGGTGTACAAGGTCGGCTATTTTCAACTTATATAAGCAAGTCTGTATGTTGTGGCTGTACTTGCTCGCAATGCCATTTATGGTACATAAAACTAAGACTGCTTGCTCAGATGCATTTTTCTGTTAGTCAAAGCTGCATTTTTCTTGCTTGTATTTTGCTTAAACTTCTACCAATTTGAACATTTAGCGAATACATTTTTCTTTTTTCTTCTTATAATGTTATAATTTTTTGTTTTTCATTTCCCATTCAGTCTCCATCTGTTGCTACTTGCAAGTCGCATATAGTATTATATCCATCGCTGATTAGTCCAATTCTTTTTTGTTTGCTGCAATAGGTGTACCCCGTGTCTGCGTTAGGCGGTGTTCAATACATAGCAGCACTAATGAAGCCTTTCCCACATATCCCCATGGTTGCATCACAAGGAATAACAATAGGTCAGATAGCTGAAAATTATTTGCTCTTTAGTTACTTCTCCCTTTTCAATGATAACTGAAGCCTCACTGTGTTGATTCCAGAGGATCATCTCCTGAGCACTTTCCATTTTTTTCTCGAGCTGAAAACAACTATGTTGAGAAATTGACATATAAATTACTAACTTGTCTTCTCAGCAAATTCCCACCTAAAACAGAAAGTACTTGGAAAGATGTGAAGAAACGATACGAAGAACAGAAAAGAACATTAGGAATTTATATATAGTTGGTTCTGTAGCTTCTCTCTTCATAATAACTTGGTATCCTGATTTTTAAACAGATTCCATGAGCCATTATATTGATCAGGGAGCATCTTCAGTTGTTTTATCAGATGCTATATTTAACAAAGAGGCAATAGCTCAAAAAAACTTTGACCGGATAGGCCAACTTGCCCACCTCGCAACTTTACAGGGAAAGGAAAGTGTTAAAAGGTCTGAACTTCTAATTTGCAGATTATTATGTTTTCTCCTTGAGATTTATCTGGTCATAGACCTCATTTGCATTTTTGAATTCTTCATTTTTCTTTTTATCACTAATCAATGGTGCAAACATATTGCTATGGGAAAACTACAGATTTACTTTAGAGATTGCTTTCACGCTTACAAGCAAATTGTTCATTGCGGAATCTGAAAATGATGCAGTTACAGCATTCTTTCCCTTTCATTTTCTCTGTGCAATATCTTTCACCTGAAGGCCAACTTTCCTTTCCGTCTTTTAGCTTCTATAAAGCTTTATTCATTGCTTCCATGTATGCAGGAGAACAAGAGACATCCTGTCTTAGGTACTCGGCTGATAGCTTTTACGGGATGTTGTTGATGATCGATGCAAGTATCTTTCTATGGACAAATGGTGCAATTTTAGGGGGCACAAATACATGCAATCATCATTCACTTCTACAATATCGTGCAACCTGAATTCGCTTTTCTGGTTATCTAAAGGTGCTCAACGTGTCATTTGAAGCGAAATAGATCCATTACGTCATATAACTGCTGGGAGTGGTTTGTTCAAATGGCACGGGCAGTTTGAACTTTTTTGTGCATAGATGCTCCCAAATCTATCTCAGACATTTAGGATGTATCGTTGGAGAGGGGGAGCTAAGATGTGCCTGAGGCTGACAAGTTGAGAACACAGCAAGAAGGCCCACAAAAATTGCAAAACTTGCTATTTGCAGGACTTGAAAATTTGTAAATGCCTGAATATTCGATGATTAGTACAAAGTTCACAAGTTATCGAAGGCTGGTCTTCATCAGCCTGCTTATAAGTAGTGTTTGTAAGGAGATAAATTCGATGTTGAGATTTTTTTTCCAGGACGTGATTGGTTCCTAAGAGCTCCGGTGTCAGATAACTAGCTTTTTCCAACAATGAGCATTCTTATTTTTGCTTAATGATGTTTCAAATTGTTTAAAAGCGAGTTACTTAAGTTGGAAAAAATTTGAAAAATTATTTTTGAAGTGATTTAAATTAGTTGTTGAAGAAAAATTGTTCTCAGTTATTTATCTTTACGGAAATAATTAAGATAAGAAAACAATAAGTTCCACAGACCTTGACTTTTTGAACTTAGCATTTCTTGGCTTTAAAAAATGACAAATGCAAACACCTTAAAATGTACATTTTTGAGCTCAAAACTCATAAACTCTTTTCTTAGACTTTCGCCAGCATCAAAATAGGGAAGTGTGAGAATCAAGTAATGTTTTTTAGTGACAACCCCGACCATCATGAAGTCACAAGTTAACTAGGGGGACGGGGGAGAGCAAAACGAAGTTAAGGCATGCGAGCCATAAAGTAACATACCAAATTTACAGTTTAATAAGGTCTAATCATAGCTAAATACTGAAGACTCTACATGTAGTTTACATTTGCTACAAGCACCAAAGTGCTAACGATCAAAAGACCCAAAGTTGACAACCTGAAGTAACACGAGAGAGTACAGTATAGAACAGCAAAAAGTTACTATGACCAAAGTTACATAATCCTACTGATATTAAAAAACCAGGGTCTTCGACCTATCAACTGCAACTTACTGCCGGTGTATTGGTGGGGTCGATGGCTGATGGGTTTGCCCATAGAACCCAATACCAATAGGCCTGTAGTATCCGCCATTTGCAGGCTGAAGCTGCTGTGGCGGCTGAAGCTGCTGCTGCTGCTGCGGGGGCTGCTGCTGGTGGTTCTGCAGCTGCTGTGGCTGTGGCTGCTGGGGTGGTGGAAAACCCGGCCTAACAAACCCCATGCCAACATTTGCAGGAACTAAGTTGGTCGTACCATAGCCAACATAGGGCAGAGGCAGATTAGTAGTCGGAGGTGCCAGTTGTGGTGGTGGGGGAGGAGGCGGCAGGAATGGTGCCTGTAATTGGTTCACTTGAGACATAGATTGGGAGCTGTTGGACTGAACAGGAAAATACGCTGAAGTACCACCCTCGGCGAAAGACATGGGGTTCTCTAACTTCGGCCTTTTCAAGGCGCTGGCCATTGAAGCGGCCTCTTCTGCTACAAGTGATGAAAGAACAGATGTGAGCATCTGGGCAGAAGATGACGAGGCAGTAAGTTTTGCAGCAACAGCAGCTGCAGCTGCTTTTTTGCTGTCCTCTTCGCTGATGGAGTTCATGAATGAAGTCGAAGGATGGGGAGGTGGAGCGACAGTCAGGCTGCTTGTAGGCACGGTGGAAGGAAAGATGGGCTCGAGAGGCTGCGAATTCATACTTGATGGTCCTGAGAGGTTTGATGTCAGCCCAAGTCTCATTTTAGCCGCCTGCTCAAGCTGATTCCGAGCAACCTGCATCTCAAATAAACCAAACTTGTAAAAACCTATAAGGCACAACCCTAAGGCTTATCTGACTCTGACAAGATGTAACTAGTGAGGTTTCAATAAAAGGTCAACTCTGATAAAACAAGGCCATGTCGCGAGCCTAACTAAGGGCTGAAAGTAAAGCAAGCACTTAATCGTGGTATTTTAAGTCGAGGGCATGGCCCAATTGTTAAACCACATTGAATTAAGCATATGAATCATATAATCACTTAACACTTACCCGTTAGAAGGAAAAACCTAAAATGTTTCACTAAATCTCAGTAAGCTATACTAGAGTTCGAACAAATATGAACCGAGATGGGACAAATGCATAAAAAGTTAATATAATAATTAAAACAGAGTAGTGGAGAAGAGTGAGAAAGAAGATTAGGAAAAAGGAAAAAGAGAAATGAAGACATGAAGTGCTTGCAGAACAAGTAAAACATAAATTCGCAATAAAGCGATAGCTTCAATATTGCCAGTACCCCCCCCACACAGAGAGAGAGAGAGAGAGAGAGAGAGAGAGAGAGAGAGAGAGAGAGATCTTACCACTAACTTGCTTTGAATCAGCTGAACCTTTGATTCCTGCAAAGCTATAATTTGTCAGAGTTCACAAGTCAAACAGATTCCGAAAGTGTCTTAGTAAATTACGTTGTGCGCGAGAAAGATTTCAAAAGTGCAGTTGAACATTCTGTTTACATAAATCATCATGTTAGACTTAACTTAATAAACGAGTATCAAACAATTAATGTATTGCCATGTAAAGGCATCACAAATTTAGAGCGTTGATCAATCCCGACGCAAAGAAATAATACAATATCGCTTGATATAACCTCAATTGTAGAAAAAATATTTTAAGAAAAAGAAAATTACTTGATCCTTAATCGCTTCGCTAAGATGGGCAGCCAGAGCAATTCTGATTGCTTCAGAGTTTTCAAGTTGGGCTACACATTCCTGAAGCGTGTTTTCCTGTTTCTGTAAATCATCCAAAACATCAGAACCCAGCAGGTTTCCTGAAAAGAACGTTATCATTGAAGAAGTCAGACTCTGGAGGTTAGCAAATAACGGAAGTTTGACAAACATAAAGAAACTGGGACATTTGACATTGTTGAACAAGATCGGGAATCTACAGAACTTTTGATTATGTGGGTGCCTGCTATATGGATTTACCAACCAGCCGACAATCATAGCCAGCACATGTAAAACTCTTGATAAACTAAAATCCAACCTTGAGATGAAGCTTTTAGAACATCTTTCTCCAATTCAGCCAGAGAAGAAATGGCATTTCCGCTTTTGATTAAGGCCCCATCTTCATTGAAAATTTCATCGTGTACCGACTGGAAAGCAGTTAGTATTTTCTCTGGCAAGCATCCAACAGCCAATTTCTGTAATAACAAAATGATAGGACCTGATAAGGAAATACTTTCATAACAGCCAAAAGTCAAAGGAAAATTCATAATAAGGTGCATGATAGGAGTGGCTTTATCCTTACAATTCTCAAAGAGTTGGCATCTCTCTTCACTATCTTGATGGGATTTGATTTCTTTGCTATGTTGACTGGAGAAGGATTCTGGGGCGGAGGAGGATCCTTCCCCAAAATTTCATTTTTAAGATTTTGGCCCCGAGATCCAAAAACTTTTCTTTCCTCCCAGATGTCAACCTGTATAAAGAGCAGTTCCCGGAAGATTCAAAGAACAGAAACAAACTCTCACTACTCAAGAAGATGAGAGCAAATACAAGGGAATCAATAAAAGTAACAAAAGCAATATTCATAAGACTTAGAAAAAAAATTGATGTGGCAGCCAAATCAACAATCGAAAGCAATACTAGAAGCACTTAAAAGGAAAATGACACAAACTTCAACATGAAAAGTGAGTAGACCTCCCTGAATGTGGAGAGTTCTAAATATTGCTCCAAAATAATAGATGTGCTAATTTTCCCCAAACAATATGGGAAACTGGTGTTCGCCAGAAAACTCTCGTACATAAATTAAATATATGCTCCTATATCAATATAACAAACAAACGACATGTGAATCATATTAAGAAGCCAGTTATAAGTGTCCAACTTGCACAAAGGGAATTAAAGCTGCACCTTCAATTACTGAATTTTGTATTCCACTTTCTACATTTAAATAGGTTAACAAATTCCAGCACATACACGATGCAGTCCACTAGCATAAAGATGCCCATAGCTTATAACTTATTGTTAGGAAAGTTTATATGTAGAAATGTAAATATTAATTAGGCAGGAAATCAGGGATTGAGTAGATCAGGGAACTAGTAGCTTGATTGCTTACTTGATTCCCTACCGTAATTAGGAGGCATCTTCTTGCATATATAGTAACTCTCTTGTCTTGATGGATACACAATTCCTTTACATCAGGGAACAAGAGTACCAGGACCTTCGATCATTTGTTGCCCAGTGAGCAGCTTGTTTCCTTTTTGGTTTTGTTTCTTTCGGCCGCTATACTCATTCGGTTCACCAAGCATCACAGAGCAGTGAAGCTCCAAGCCGCCCTTACTGCTTGCCCACCACAACTCTAGTTCACCACAGCCGCTGCTGCGTCTCTTTCCTCTCACATAACCACTTGCGCCCTTGCTCATGCTGTAAATTGCTTTGTCTCATTTCTCCTAGATTACTGTCTGTTTCTGTTTCAGGATCTTATGACGAGGAAGATCATTGGTAAAGGATATGTATCAAGAGGCTTATATGTTTTGAAAACCCAAGGGTTTGTGCCACGACCCATACTACTCTGTTGATGTTGGCCCTTTTGAAGTCCATTGTATGTTGGGACATCCATCGCTAGTAGCAATGAAGAAATTGTATCCTCAATTTCATAGTCTGTCATCCTTAGATTGTGAGTCGTGTTAATTTGGCAAACATCATAATCAGACTCATTTTTCTAGAGTTAATAAAAGAGCAAGTGTTCCATTTGAGTTGGTTCATTCAGATGTTAGGGGTCCTTGTCCTAATTTTTCTAAACTTAGGGTTTCGATATTTGGTGATGTTTGTTGAAGAATTTTCCCGAATTACTTGGTTATTTTTCATGACACATCGTTCTGAATTGTTTTCTCACTTTACTGCCTTTAAGTTGAAATAAAACTCAGTTTAATACGCTTGTACGAATTTTGCAAAGTGCTAATAACAAAGAATGTTTATTTGAGCCCTTTAAGCCTACGTGGCAAACCAAGGCCTTCTCCATCAGTCTCATCCTGTGTTGGTACACCATCCCGAAATGGTGTAGCGGAGTGGAGAGATAGACATCTTCTTGAGACTGCCCGAGCATTGGGCTGAGGCTGTCTCCACTGCTTGTGTCCTAATTGATCGCATGCCTTTTCCTCTGTTCTCCATGGTGAGGTTCCTTATAAAATACTCTTAGCCGAGAAAGCCTTTCTCTGTTAGAGATGACCAAGCTAGATCGGAAGACAGTCAAATGTGTCTCTCAAAGTTACTCTTGCCTACAAAAGGGGCATCAGCGTTATTGTCCTAGTGTAGCAAAAAAAATTGTAACCGTTGATGTCACATTCCTGGAACATCTCCTTCTCTCCTTTTTATCCTCTCTTGTGATCTATGCTTGTCAGGGGGAGAATGATGATTTGTTAATATATCAGATCACTTATGCTGGGAAACACTACCTATCATGTTTAGACTAGAGATATGAATCCTTCTAGGGCATGTCTTACTCCAGCGTCTCCTTCATCATCGGATCTGCTATGTAATGACAGATCTTCCTATTGCCCTTCGCATAGGTATACAACACTTATCCTATTTCATCTTTTGTCTCATATAATAATCTATCATCCGGTTCGTGTTCGTTTGTTGCTTCACTTGACATCATATCCCTTCCTAAAACCACTCATGAAGCACTATCTCCTCCTGATTGCCGTATAGCAATGATAGAGGAGATGAATACTTTAGGTGGTAATGGTACTTAGGATTTAGTACCCTTACCTACAGAAAAGAAGACTATCGGTTGCAAGTAAGTGTTTGCAGTTAAGGTTAATCATGATGGATCCACTACTCGACTTGAAGCCCGTCCTCTTGCAAAGGACTATGCTCAAACCTATGGGGTCGATTATTCAGATGCCTTTTTGCGGGTTGCTAAGTTCACATATGTTCAATTATTAATCTTTCTGGCAGCTACTCATGATTGGCTGGTATACCTGCTTGACGTCGACAGACTTACAGGAGGAAGTGTATCTGGAGCAACCACCTGATTTTGTTGCTCAGATGGACTATGGAAAAGTTTGTTGTCTTCAAGAAGCTTTATATGGATTAAAACAGAGTCCTTGCGCATGGTTTGGCAAATTCAGTCAAGCAGTCTAAACTTTTGGGGAAAAGAGAAGTCTGATCATTCAATGTTTCATAGACTCTCTTCCTCTGGCATCATCCTTTTGGCTGTGTGTGTAGATGATATTATTATTACGGTGGATGATACTCAAGGGATATCCTCTTTGAAAACTTTACTCCACAATGAGTTTCACATGAAAGGTTTGGGGTCATGGAAATATTTCTTAGGAGTCGTAGTGAGAATTAAGAAAGGTATATTCCTGTCTCAATGAGAATATGTGCTTGATCTTTTGACTGAGACAAGAAAATTGTACGCCGAACCATGCAACTCTCCAATGTTGCCTAATATGCAGCTTACCAAGGACGGAGATCTATATGAAGACCCTGAGAGGTATAGAAGACTTGTTCGGAAACTGAACTATCTTACAGTGACACGCCCATGTCCAGATATTGCTTTCTCCATTAGTACTGTAGTCAGTCCATATCCTCCCCGACAATTCACCATTGGGCAGCTTTGGAACACATATTATGCTTATTAAAGGGAGCTTCTGGACGAAGTATATTATACAAGAACCATGGTTTGGGTTACAAAAGGATACAGTGTTTTTCAAATGCAGATAAGGCAGGATCAAATGATCAAAAGTCTATAATTGGTTATTGTGTGTTTTTAGGAGAAAAATTGATTTCACGGAAGAGCGAGAAACAAAATAATGAAGCTTGTTCAGGTGCAGAATCAGAATACAGAGATATGGCTCAATCTACTTGTGAGGTAATGTGGCCACGTCAATTACTATTTGAAGTAGGCCTTCAAGCTTCCATGCCTGGAAAGCTATGTGTGATAATCAAGCCGCCCTTTGTATTGCATTGAATCTTGTGTTCCATGAAAGAACTACACATATTGAGATCGATTTCATTTGTTCGTGAGAAGGTACAACAAAACTTGGGAAACAACTTGCAGATCTCTTCACAAAGGCTCTATCTGGGGTTTCGGACTGAATATCTTTGTAACAAGATGGGCATGATTAAAATATATGTACCAGTTTGAGGGGGCGTGTTAGAAAAATTATATGTGCAGGAATGTAGATATTAATTAGGTAGGAAATCAGGGATTGAGTAGATTAGGGAATTAATTGATTGATTGTTTAGGGATTAGTTGATTGATTATTTACTCCCTACCGTAATTAGTATGAATCTTCGTGCATACATAATTATTCTCTTATATTCATGAACACACAATTCCTTTACATTAGTTTCTACACTTATAATTTTTATCCACACTACAACAGGATTGGAGAAACAAAGCTGAAGTTAAGGGAGCTTCAACCTCAAAGTTCAAAATTATCTTCAAGATTTTCAGAAAAGTAAAACAAACAGCATCATAATATGCTAAAAGGAGCACTCAACTCAAAACGTGATTGATCAAATCAAACAGAAAAATGGATATATCTTAATGAGCAACTTTAGTAGATATTTTGAAAGCAAAATTCACATGGATGAAACAGATAACCCAACTTCAGAATACCTGTATGAGGATGGGAATCACTTGAGTGATTTCATTTGACTGTGTTTAAGTCAACTTGTTCTATTTTCAGTCTTTTAATTGCAGTTTCTTTTTCTTTTTTATGTATAGATCATGCTCTTACTGTAATTGACTGGAATACGTCCAACTATTGTAATTTGTAGCTCTTCTATTAATAAAGTTAATTTTATTCAGAAAAACTTTAATAGATAATTCGAGACAAAAATCACTCATAAAAAAGGGACAGGTGGCAAAGCCTTCCACGTTCAGAAGTACTGGAAAAATCACATTTCACATCATCATCCACAAGCAAAACACATATGCACAAGCATAGACACAGAACAGAAACAAGTTAAATTAGATAAAGAGGAGGAATTACCAGTTCTTGTTCCTTTCAAGCTCTAATAAGAAGTTAAACAAGAGAATGCTGGAGTAAGGAAGATTTTAGAAGGTGGGCGAATTACCAGTCTGGAAGCAACTTTTCTGCAATTTTCATCACCACCATCGTAAACACCCTTGAGAGATACTGGAAGAACCTTCCAGAATTCATTTACAAATTCGCTGCCTTTACGTCTGCTATTTTGCAGGATGTCATTGGCCAAGTATAAAAAAGAAACCCGTTGCTCACGTGCCGCAGATTTGAACAATTTCTCCCATGTTTCAACCACTAATTTGGCCCTCTTGCGGTAAGATATGCACCATTTAGACAAAGCTTATCATGTTAATGAAAACCGCTCATTTTTACAATATTACTGATCATAAGGGACACGAAAGTTCAGACAAAGACTCCAACCGCTTGTTACAATATAAAAGATTCACCGCCATAAACAATCATGTCTATTGTACTTAATGATCATGGTTTCAAGGAGAGAGTCAAAAGATTGTTATCATCATATAAATATATGGGATAAAAGCGTCAAACCCCCTATACTATAGGGGGTGTAGCGATTTGCCCCCTGAACTATATTTTTTGGCAACAAGCCCCCTGTACTATGGATAAATAAGCACTTTGCTCCCTAAGTCGCTTTTTCACCATTGGATTTGAATACGTGTCAACACTTTTTGCCGTTGGATTTGGACTCAGGGGGCAAAGTGCTTATTTATCCATAGTACAAGGGGCTTGTTGCCAAAAAAAATAGTTCAGGGGGCAAATCGCTACAAGGGGTATAGTATAGGGGGTTTGACGCTTTTATCCCTAAATATATTCAGGTAAGTAACAAAATTGACTGACTTGAAAGACATTTACCAATAATCTTCCTGCCGTACCTTTTTAGGGAGGAGAAAAATACTTAATAATTGAAAAGAGTAATTTAAAAACTCTACTTTCATAAATACAACCCACCATAAATAGAAAAAGTCAGTATCCTTCATGCATGAAATAAATATTTGACATATGCTACAGAGAGAAACCATGGTCCAAAGGAGTATACCCTATCAGTCATCCGCAAAATAGTAGTTCAAATGTAGTACGTCCACTAATGCTACTGTTTCAAGATCAGAACGTAATAATGGGTCTCCCAGAAAAAAAGGATACATTCTATGCTTTGCTGAGAACTGTTGAGTTTAGACAGTTTTTCGGTCAATAAATTCTCATTGAAAATCTCATCACCCATGTTTGATGTGCTCAGTTCAGGCCTAGGATTGCCTGCAATAACATATACAAAATCAAAACCCCAGAAAAGGAAAAGGAAAACAAGGAGAGTACTCTTTATGGCGGTGATGGGTGTGCGGGAAGAGATCCTATTATCTCTTTCAGAAAGCAACAATTAACAAGAAAAAAGACGAAATGGTTCACTGAAGCCGAAAGGAGAGAAACAACTTGCCGATGAAAGATATATAAACACACACATGATGGTGCCCCATTTAACATAAGATTTATTTTGCACAAAGCCAAAAACAGACGAAACAGCCAAAGTTTTAAACCAATATCAACATAAAATAACTATTATCCATGTGTAAGAAAAAACTTATCAATGAAAGCTATATAAATAGACACATGTTGGGGCCCCATTTAACATAAGAGTTATTTTTCACAAAGCCAAAAACAAACAAAACAGCCAAAGTTTTAAACCAAAGTCAACACAAAAAGAACTATTATCCATGTGTAAGACATTAATTCTAACCCCTACTCCACTCAGATCATACAACTTTAGGATTCATGATAGTAAATCGGGGGGAAATTTTCTGTTTCATGAAATATACGTTTCAAATGCATTTATACAAGCTTGTGTACCATACACCAACGTATTAAGTATTTCTATCCGGTTAAAACATTTGGGATGTTCTGTCTCCTCTAAAAGTGTTGTTTCCAATATAAAACTATCACGGATACAACTAGACAGCCCATGTCTATCCAACATAAGGGAGAAATCAAGCCGACCATACATAATGTATCTTGCACATAATGTCTGCGAATATCGATCTAGACATATGACAAGCCTACAAAAAATATTTAAAAAGAGACTCAATAACAGTTAAATTTTTCCTTTAGAGGGATAAAGAATCCCAATCTTATATGGAACTCAAGGTGGGCTTGGAATGATCTTATTGTCTATTGAATAGCCAACGAGAATAAACAACACAAAGAAATAGAATGATAGACGAACAGATCTTTAAGCCATAGTTTAGATAGAATTTAATCCTCCTCTACCCATATTCAAAATCTTCAACTCCTGCACCAGAGAAATATTGGGGCCAGGCTAATGTTCATTCATCATAAGAGACGGCTCAGTCCATATTCGGCTTATTTTCATTTCATAAGATACGTTGACTTCCTTTACCATACCATATATCGCCTTAAGACAAGCCAAAACTACAATTATAAAGTCAACAATACTCATTCTCAAGAAAATTATACTACACCCCACATCGACATGAACATGGGGGCAAGAAGATTGCCTCCCCTGCACAATAACCATAAGGTACATCACAAGCCCCAGTCCAAACTTGTTCAATATAAATATGAACAAAAACACACAGAAGCCATTTTCACTAGTACCACAAATTTTATGTTTTACAGCTAAAAGTTTGCAAATAGTTCCATACCTGCATGAACCAGATCGAAGATCTAAAAGTTACCAATCAGACAATCAGAATACCTACACATTAAAAGAAGCCTCACTTATCAGTAGGAGATTAACGTATTACGAGAGAGACAGAGAGAGAGGGAGGTATGAACTATAGGTTCAGATCAATCATAGATATGAGAACATGCTAATGGAATTGCAAATCTGCAATCCAAATAGGAAATTCAAGCATTACGGATAATAAATATCAAGTTACCTACCGAAACTTAGAAAAAGAAAAATCCTATTTATTTTTCGCTTTATTCTATCACTCTGCAACAATAAAAAAGTGGAAGAGTTGCGGTAACCTCTAAATTGTATCTAGATCCCACAAACATCCAGGATTTGGATGGCTATGATTATGCTGATTCACAATTATAATAATTTTCAAATAATAATAATAATGATCAGAATGATAATACTCATAATAATAATAATAATAATAATAATAATACTTAGACCCAATTTGCCCACAACTAAACTAATCTGATAAAGTTTTGAGTCGACTGCATTGACCTAATTTTGTGTAAAAAAAGAGCCAAAGGACTCACACTACAACTATAATCAGAACAGTAACTTGCCCAGGTAAAGAAAGAGATTAACTGTTTTACTGAAAAAGTATTGAATATTCAAATGCACTGCAACAAATGGTTGGTCCTAATATGATGTTTGTTTCAAACCAACAGATAGTTCTACTCATTGAAAAGGGTTTAATGAGAACTTTTGAAGTATTGATGACCAAGAATCTATCATCAAGATCATGTAAGTTTTAGAAAGTAAGCTTTTGGAAGAAAACTAATGTTTTTCTTGAAGGATCATAATTCATACATCACTACAAGGAAAGCAGACCATTTTCTTGGACATTGTCATGGACAGGTGGACGTATATAAAATGCTAACTATCTTGTAAGAGTTTCTGGTTCTCTGATTCTAGCAAAAGCATTTACAAAAAATAAAAATACTGTATATTAGTCAATTAGTTTTTTCTAACAAGTATATCTTTGGTAACTTTTGGCACAATAAAGAATAACATTTGAGAAAATATTTCAGAACTAAATCATGATGGGAAGCGACCATAGAATGCGGGAAAGAAAAAGATAAAACATGTCAAGATTTCTACATGAAAGCTTCTTCATCAGGAGTCATTACATGTCATGGCCCTTTAATACCTTGAAAACATAATACATATAAAGACCAAACCAAGAACATGCTACCTATAAACAATCACATCAGTGTATGTGACTTCATATATTTAAAGTTACTACCTGTTCACACGAGTCAACAAATTAGCAGAAAGATACACATCAAGTATATCCATTCCTAAGGGAATAAACATGTTTATTAGCAGGTTGTTCAAAGAATTTCACAAATGCTCATTCTACCTTGAACACGCTGGTTAACCCGTACCTGTAAAACTATAAAAAAAAAATCATATACATAACTTAAAGTATAGGACAAAAAAAGGTGAGGTATCCTGATGATTACTTAGTAAAAAAAAACAACATAGTAGATGAAATTTTTAACCGCTCAGGAAACTTTTGAGAAGATGGAAAATTTTGAAGGAAAAGAATCAACTAGAGAAGTTGAAAAGTTGTGAACTTAATACAAAGGAAGCTGCTAGTGACAGGCACTTTGCAGGTGCTCTGATGCGAGTGTATGAGATACTTACAGCAACTCAAAAAAGTGAACTGAGTTTATCCAGATCTGCTTTACTAATTTCTTTGAAGAAAATCCCTATCCTAATCCAATTAAAATTCTTCTGCACCGCCTATGTACAAGCATTTAACTAAATAAGTTGCCAATTTTCTAATAGAGGAAGGGTGCTATGAGCTGCATGTTTTTAAAATCCTTTAATCGTTTAGTTCTTTCATTCTCCTGGATGTATAAATCCAAAATTTAGGCCATGATGCTATTTATCAGGCTAAGTATAGTTTGTGCAGAATTATACTTTGCCTTATATAGGTTCTTACTTGCACAAAGAAAAATGATGATGTGTGTGGTGCATAAGAATATTGGTCCATGTCCATGTAAATATAATAATAACTCTCTTGTTAAAAATCAAAATCCATTTGGTGCCTGGTTTTACCACACTTATATCTTGACCATATTTCACTTATGCCCCGGAATTGGCTAACGTGTTCATATCGACAAATTAATGTTGGTCTTTAAGTCACAAAAGCCGATAAGTAAACCAACTAAAAACTGACAAACAATCTCTTCTTCAGAGAAGCTAGTTTCAGAGAAGCTAGTTTCAGAGAAACTTTGTAGTCAAACAAAGTGTGCACTTCTGCTGCACATGAATGAATCAACATACTTGCGTGGTTTATATATTAATGTCTTCCTAAGATGTTATGGGAAGACATATATAAAAACCACCATAGCCTTTTTTTCTGAAGTCTGAATTTACAGACCCTATTAGAGCTACCTGAAAACAACTAAGTAACTAGCCAAATACCAACCGCAGCAGCCAAAGTACAGTAATAAATGTGCACCGACAAAGCTTTATATCAAACACGCAATATAAATGAGAAAGCTTCTCAAAAAACTTACGCTTGAATATTCCCAAAGATACCAAGTCAAAGTCCCCTAATAATTCCAGCAGAAACACAAAAACTCTGAGAGTTTTAAAACAATTTAACAAAATAAGTGCCTTCGAACAAATACATGGGTCATACAGATTTTACTAGAGGGGTGACTGAGGCAATTGGAAATTGATTATGAAGTGTGAGAATGCATAGTTCAGCTTGAGAGTGAGAAAGGAGATGTAAGGAAATAAGTAAAGGAGGGAGTTTGTCATCTAAGGTGAAAACAGAAATCAGAAAACAAATCTGGAAACTAGAAACTTACAATTAGCATTTGCATGCGTTACCGTATACCCGTGCAACCAACACTAATACCGCATTAAGGGTAGAATGTTGCAATGTAACTAAAACTTACCACACACCTGCCAGCAGAGCTAGCAGCAACACAATTTCATAAATTATTTTACCATTTTATTGAGGTGCTACGAATGTGCAGGCCAACATGTCTTTAGAATTATAGATGATGCAACTGATCCGTCTGATTTGCAATAGTTTCAACTATGATAAGCTGACAATGAATGCTACTTAAATGCTGAAAAGCTTGGTGTTCTATGAAATTCTGCTCCACATTATAACATTGGAACTTATCCACACATAAGTTAGGTGAAGTCTGCTCGTGATAGCACAGCATGACTATCTTTACCCCTTTAATATTATAATTACGAGAAGGAAGAACCTTCAAAAAATTTACTGTAACATTGTAGATCTTGCTTAACCTATATTTTAGATAAACACATCAAGGTTCGGACCAATCTACGAGAGATTTTGAAACTTTATGGTCAATATTTTCTCCAAATCAGATGGATTTGTCCAGGCTCATATTACCTTGCTATTTTTTTCTACCGAGTGTAAGAGTCATTTCCCTTCTGTGAACCTTAAAAACGGAATCTTAAGAAATTAAAAAGAGCATATAAAAATAGCAATTAGATCTAAATAAAATCTGTTTTTCGCATCCTATACTGCTTCCTACCACTGGAAAGTAAAAGAGCTTCTACAAATCTATTCAATCATACTATACTATTCTATATTGACCTATATAGGTAAATAGTAAAACTAAATGTATCGAAAATTGGAATTTCGTGCTTTCAGAGTTGAGATAATACGGGTCCCTAAAAACATCAACTTGTTTATAACTGTGTTTTGCTTCTATTTCCCATGACGCTGAAAAGAACCTTCTGTAAAAACTGAAACTTTAATCTGTATTGGAGATGTAGCCCTCCGATTAGTGACGCAAGCAGCACAATCAACAACATTGGACTACAAAAGACCCGTCCACGTAAATTATGCCATGCCGATGAATGAAAACAGCATGAGAACAGGGGATCTAAACAAGGACGCACGATCCAGGGACTGCAAATTGAGGAGAAGGGTGAATTGAAGGAAAAAAACTGCACAATTCCATTAATGCTGGCTGACCAAGAGACACGTGGAATGCTCCCAGCGAAAAATAACAGAAAAGCACGTGGCAGGATAAAGAAAGCAAAAGCAAGCTGAAGGAAATCAAGGCCGATGTCAAATCATGCCCTGAAGAATCCCACTCAAATTCGGTTGTGAATCTAATCCCTCTTACCGTTACATTCCATTATTTTTTGTCTTTTGTATCTTTAAATACTAATGTGAGGGAGGATTACGCCATTAATGATAGAATATTCAATTTCCTCAGCTTCTTCTTCTTCCAACTCTCAATTCCTTTCACCCCACTTAATAACCAGACGTAACAAACTAGCGGTGCAACAACTTCCGTGTACAATTACTAACAACAAGCCATTTAAAAACCAAAGAATCATTACAAAAACCAAACATTTAAAACTTAATCCAACTTTATTTCTACAGGGATCATCTACACTACAATCACATCCCATAAACATAAAAACAACACATATCCATGCTATTCCAGGTCTGCATTTACTAAAAGAACATCTACACCACACTTCATCAACACACACACCAGATTTAAACAGACAAAAAATTAAAAATTAAAACACGAAAATCTTACCCTCTGCTTCAATCACTTCCATCACAAAGAAATAAAACCCTGAAACAAAAAACACCCAAAATTTTAAAATTAAAACCAAAATCAAAAAATTAGCGGAAGATAACAATTGGGTTCGAATTAGTACGCACCATAGAGAGATTATAGCGGCAAGCGGTTTGTATTTTTAGTGTTGAGAGAAGTGAAAAATAAATAAATGGATAAAGAAAAACCCCAAAAATTAGGAACCGGTGCGGTGCGTTTTGTCGCCGGGGAGGTGCCCTCTGGGGTTAGGAGTAAACAAGTGATGGAACGTACATTACATAGGGCGATATAATATAATATAATAAATTATAAATGTAATAAAGAGAGTTTAATGTAAATTACTTGTCATTGAGAAAGTACAATTTTTATTTTTTTTGAAAACTATCTCAGGTTTAATGGATTATTATTGAATTTATGTATTTAGAAAAATATTCAGGTTCTTTTTTTCTTTTTTGTTACAAAGGTTACTTTCTAGTGTATCTTTTTCATTCCTTTTATTTATAGAGATTGTATGAAACACCCCTTATTATATTTTGTGGCAAATTGATTAGTTGTTTCCTCCTCTTAACGGTCTATAGTTTTATATAATAATTGTAATAAATAATGAAAAGTGAGATTTACCATCAAGATTCAATGTAAATGTGCTTTGCGTTGAGAGTCCAAAAACTTTGAGTTTAGCAAAAATATCTTCTTTGTGTTTTTCACTCATTAATAACAATAATAAAGGAAATTACATAGGGTAAAGTTGTCAAAGGGGACGAGTTGGCTGGCTCGGTCACAATTCGCCTAGGCCCGACAAATCGCCCTTTCGGACCCGACAACAGTAAGGCGTTGGGTCGGGCTGATTTACCCGCCAACTCAACCCCACACTAGACGTCGGGCCTAATAAATAAAATTAGGAATAAGATTGGGCCTAGTTTTGAGCAGGCTAGCCACAAACCTAGGCATGTCAGGCTAGATTTGTATTTGTTGGCCAATAGGACCAGCACGAAAGCGAGTTGTGACGGGATGAATTACTAGGGAAGATAGGTTGCGCCAGGCCGACCAACATGACCCACTTGACATCTTTAGATTGAGGTTATTCATTCTTACAAGTTGAACACAATTACCAAACTTCAAACTAAATCCCAAAAAAATAATCTCGAAAATTTTCTTTAGGTCGATAGAGAATGAAAATACATCTTGCATTTGTGTGCATTGGGTTCTTTTTAATAAAGAATGGAACAAAATAATCCATGTGTTGCCTTGGAGAACGGGTGTTGAGTCTCATTTTTGTTGACGTGGGAAAAACTTTTAAAAGGATTGAGACAAGTTGATTACTTTCTTGCGAAAAAGGTCAGTTTGCTAGAGATAAATGATGAATTAAAAATATTTCAATTGGGTATTATGCGCAAAAAGGAAAGAAGGGTGTGAAGGGGTGACGAGTGTAGGCTCGTAGAACACAACTTAAAGAATGATCATTTGTATGAGAGCAAGGGGTGACCATGGATAGAAACACCAATGATCATTGACCACTTTCTCCTTTAGAATCATGAAGGGGCTCAACGGTAGTTCTCAAAGGCGCCGAGATCGGAGGTGCTACGATGAGGGATCTTAAAGAAGGACTCAATTATGAGATGGCAAAATTGTATTTTATGCCCCGTAACTTTGTTTAGATCACGATTCCGCTCATTATCTCGTCGGGCCTTGATAAACTCCTAGAGTATTGGTTCTTCATGAAGTTTTTATATCCTTTATTTTCGTCAATGGATAAGGGTAGCAATTGGTTAAATCATCAATGTGATTTAATTCGTACTCAACCTCAATAGATCTTGTTCTAATGGATTCCAAATCCATGAATCTACCACTTTGGATCCTTAGCAAATTCAACTTACATCGAATCTTCAATTCCGTCTATTTATTTAATTCTTTCTAATATATCACTCTTATTATTACACAAATATGTGATAGATCTACCACATGTCTTTGATAGGTCCATCCTAGATATATACTATGAACTCAGTGATTTAAATAAAAATCAACTCAATTTATTTCTCACCTACCCACCTACCTAATATAATAAATAATCAATTGAAAAAAATTTGTCACTATGCTAAATCACCTAGAAATATACATTACACCTAAATCACATAATCAAAAATTAAAAAATAAACACACGGCACCTAAATCACCTAAAAAAACACACTATTAAGAAATCACACAAAGGAAGTACGCGCTACAACTAAATTAAATAAAAAACACACACTACGCCCTAAAACATACATCACAAGTAAATCACTTAATATAATACACTCACTACACCTAAAAAATATACTAAATGTAAATCACCTAAAACATGTACACGACACCTAAAATACTTAAGAAATACACTAGACATAAATAATTAAAAAGCACACACTACACTAACCGCTTAAAACATACACAATATGTCCAAATATATACTAGACATAAGTCAGATAAAAAAAATATTATTGTACCTAGAACACCTAAAAACATGCATTAGTCGTATGTCACCTAAAAACACACACTATACAAAAAAACTTGATTGTTTAAAAGTACACACTACACCTAGAATACATGTTGGACATATAGAATCACTAGAAAACACTTTGAATCAATTTGGATCCATGACATCATTTGGATCTATGACAAATTTAAGTCCAATTGGATTTGATACTTTCAACTTGATTTCAAATTTAATATCATCTATCTACAAATCCAGATCCATATTGCCACCTCTAGATATAGACGTAACAAATAAACACTGGACATATTAAAAAAAGTCAGAAGACTATTGTACACCTGAGGCGTTTGCTAACTTAAAATTGTGAGCCACTCGACTGAATGCTGAGCTATGACACCATCATACTACAACTATTGTTCATTGGATACAACTTCAACTAATAAACACCAGAAATAATTGGTTAATGTCTCTGTTTCTTCTTCAATGGTGCAGAAGAGGATCCAACCTGAAAAAAGAGAAAAGGTGCCTATTATGACACGAAAAACTTTCAAGCAAAATGTATTAGAATACAGATGAATGCAAATGGTTCCAACAACAGACATATATTAGAATCCACTTTTGCCCCCAGAAAGTTGCATATTCTCTCATTTTATAGATCCTGAAAACACTAAAACAGTTCTGTTGATTTTGCTACTTTCTTTCAATTAAGACACCAACATACCATTATTTTCCCCTTGGCACTAAAAAGGTTAATGGTATACTTTGACACTTCATCACTCATTCCATTGAAGGGTATTTCAGTGACAAGATGAGAACCTAATAGGTTTCTCCCTTAATGATCATGAGAAACAGAGACATTAAACAACGGCTCAAAGCCTTCATTCACAAAGTCCTGTATTATATTACATATGAAAATGAAAGTTAATATAAGAGAATGTCACACTTACAGAACGAGATAATTGCTCACTGATGTAGGTCATTGATCTCAAAACCGCCTCAAGTGTATCCCTGGTAAGCTGAAACTTCACTTCCATCTCATTTGACGGACACTTAGTATAATCTTGCAGCTGTATGAAGTTAGAAGAAAAATGGCACCATCAACCGTGAAAGTGATTTAAGATTTTCTCCAAAGACACGCGCTCTGTATATCATGCTCTAATATAATCATCAATCACGGTAGTATAAATGAAAAGGTTGAGCGCATCCACTAGATTATCAGGATATGATGCAGACTTTGTAGTTAATCATCAATCAAAGTATCACAGGATAGCATAAATTAATATTATATATAAACATAGCAGAATGATAAACCACATGGCTATCTATAACTTCCTATTTATAAAACACACAAGCTTTTTAATAACCATACCTTGAGAGTAATAATAGCCACTCGGTTAGATGACATAACACTCTTATTCTCCACACTCCAAGTCATAGACTTCAACCGCGGAAGAACTCCCTTCATCAAACATGAGATGACAAAACATTACTTTTTCAAAAGAAATCACAATTCTGCGAAAGCTAGATTTCATATGTGGCTTCAGGGTCATAGGAAAATCAGGCTATGATTACAACGATTAAGATAGAGTTGAGCAAGGTCGGAAACCTAAAAGTAATAACAAAGTCATTACTTGATTCCAGGGTAAGCTCACAACAAATTTCTATAACCTGTTTTTAGGAGCTCATAAAAATAAATACACCTCTAGAGATGAATTCAGATCAAATTTGAACAGAGTAGCACTCTTCGAGAATCCATGACTGGACGTGGCATCGAGCTTTTATTAAGGGCTAACTATTCTTATGCTAATATTGGCTGAAGTTAATGGTCATCAATTTTTATCACACAACCAACCAACCTGATGTCGAGTTTATTAGTGTCTCCCACTTTTAGTAGATCAGATTATTACATCCTACAAATAACACCGGAAAGCTAAAACCTGAAGAAAATCAAATCTTCCCGAGTGACAAAAACAGTGGGTACCATGTGATCTTGAAACAAGAAAAAACAATAATACAGGTGCTGAAGGGCCAGAATATTATGACACTTATGGACGAGGCTTAGCTTTTCAATTTTCTAACGACATTGCATACCATAATATTAGGAGGGACGACGCCATTTTGAAGTGGTAACTGTGGAAAACACAAGCCATTTCTTTCGGCAGCGATTGGTGCAGGACCTCCACAAGTATGGCCGTTTAAGTGAGGAGCTGGATCAATTTGTGGTGGCAATGATGGACCAGTAGCTTCTTGCAAGGTAAATGGTAATACAGGTGCTGAAGGCCCAGAATTAAGCAGATGCGAGTATCTAGATCTTCCCAACACAGGCTGCAAACTCATACATAAAAACCTTATAAGTATGTGTTAACAAAATTATGAGTACACAACTATTAACCCCAGAGAGGCACGTATACCCTTAATGTATAAGCACTATAACAGCACCGGAAAGAATAAAAGTAGCTAGGAGCCTACGACTTTGATTTTCAAGTAAATAAAAAAGGACAAGAACATAATCTACCATGACTGTATAACAAGGTGGGACAGGTTAATGATATATACCATCTATCCATACTAAATTTCTACAGGTGATAATTGCTAAGTCCTTGAACGATCAAGCCGACCACAGAGAGCAAACAATGAGTTTTTCACATTTACTCATTTTAGATGAACTAATCAATCTCTTCATGAAAAGCGCCGTACATGTCTACCAATTTGAACAATTCCTAGCCTCTCTCTGAACCTACGAAACTTCATAGTGTGTTTCTGATATCTTTTAAAATTTCGACAAAGATCATACATCCAATTATACTGCCGTTTCAAGACATACTCAAGAAAGAGAACCTGTTCTTGGGACAGCTCTCCCTTCCACTGGTTTTGATGTTTCTGCAACAGCATAAGAAGCATGCTCTTCAGTTCCAGTGGAAGATCAGGCGGGAGCAACTTCACAATACCATCACCATCTAAACTCTTTCTCACGCTATTCCGAATAAGGGAACGAAGGGACACCAAAACCTGTTAAAAAACTTAATTAAATTTCAAAAGAACATCAGGGGTCTATACTATCCGCTAAACCTTCAACCAGACAATATCTTCTGATAAAGATATTGAAGCTGAAATAGGTTCAAACAAGTAGATACAGCAATACAGAGTCAATCTCACAACTAAACCCAATAGTACAATTCAAGTTTAATTTAACACACCAAAACAATCATCATTCTCGTTCAGTCCAGTTCCAACACCACCACAACTACTACAGTACAAGTGCAAGAAACCATTTAAAAAATCAAACCTTTTTCATTGAAAAAACAAAACCCATTAGTCGTAAATTGATTTAAAGCACATGGGCACGATAATTACTCACTGGGTCAAGATCATTTGGCGAAGAGAGCTTTAAAAGGGACGACTTTTGTGCGGGAGAAAGACCAGTTTTGCGAGTGTGCCATAGCAGTAGGAGCAAGTTTTCAAGCTCTTGCTCCGAATTTGTTAAGGGCACAACAAGCTTGTGCAATTGCTCGTACAGTGTTGTGTCCTCCTCCTCCTCAAGTAGCATTTGCCGCATTTCAGTGTTCTTCTCGTGAGAGAGTTTATTTTTGTGGGTTTTGAATTTTGGTGAATAACCAAGTCCAATTATATTCTTTGATGCATTTTTTTAATATATATATATATATATATATATATATATTATTTTAATTTTTTTCAAGAGAAGAAATTATTGTTTAATATTCAATTATACAAAATGGTTGCAGGTATTGTGTGGAGATGTGATAGCACACAATTTTAGTTTTGGATTTGTGTTAATTTTATTGTGAATGTGTGCAGTGGAATCACATATCATTTGATGTAGCCACGTTTCTATACTTCTGTCCGTTGAATTTAACTTCGGGAGGCAATTCGCACATTTTTCAATAGGTTGGAGATTTAGTTGCAAAAAAATAAAGATTAAGTGACAACTTGTAAAAAAAGTGTATAGGCATGGATCAAAGTTTCAGTTTTGTGTTATGTTTCGGTGGACCAAATAATGGAAACTTTTCGAAACATTTCGGAAACGTTTCCAAAGTTTCAAAAATATTTCGTAAGCACTACCAAAAAATAGATATGAATTAACATTAAGAACTAAATTTTAATAATGCAAATTTCATCTTGTTAGAATATACACTGATAATTTTAATAAAATACATTAAAAATCAAACATGTGTAATTATAAAATGAACAACAACAAAATAAATTTTATAAAACAAAATATGTATGGTAGAATTATATATGAGCAAACAAACTTTAACACCTAAAGCATAAATGAGCAAATAAGAAGTTCATTAAATGTGGAGGCAAACTTAAATACCTACACGTCAATGAGAAAACATTAAACAAGAAGCTGATTAAATGAGCAAAGAAACTTCAAAACGTTTCATTTTTGGCAATCAAAATTTCACGCATTCCAAGAACACGTATCACTTTCGAAAATCCATGCCAGTTTCATTTCGTTAACTTTAAAAACCGAAAAATTTCGGCCGTTTCATACGAAATGGACCGAAATTTTGAACCATGGGTATAGGTCGGGGGATATGATGCATTTTACCTTTTGCTATTATGTGAAGGAAGCGAAAGTTGTTACATACCCGACTCATCCAACTTATAGTAACAATTGCTTCCAGAAGTATCTAAAAAGAAAAAAGAATAATTCTCATGGCAATTTGAAGTGAATCATTAAGCCTCCCCGTTCACTAGACTTCATGAATCCAAGTGCACGAGACGAGGAAGAATGAGGATGGACATAGGTATATAAGTTCTAGTTCAGTCATTAAGCCCTCAGTGCACAAAACCTTTTGAATATATGTTGGCTTGATCTACAGCCTCAACTTGAGCCAAAAGTTTCACATTTGAAGCCCTCGGTGCTCGATCTACTCGTTAACATTGTAGCGATATTCATTATTTCACTGAATTCAATCGATAGCCTTCTTCCAATACTTGATTATACAACACATCAAGCCCACGCACTACAATTGAATCGAGAACAAAGTCAATGCAAAGAACAAGAAGAGGTACAAACATGCTATACGCCACGTTAGCCAATGCCATGTTTATAACTTCCAAGATAGGACCTTGCGGTATTTATCGCCCCCAAATCGACAAGATCATTGAGGACAACCTTGTAGTACTCGAGCTTGTATACATCCACTACAAACTATGAATGATGTACAAAGGAAATCTCGACTCTTTGAGAAGGATCATTTTAATAACCAGACAAAATCTCCTCCATAGTACAACACATTGCTCTCTTCGGAGTGAACGACCAAATTTTGCTGCTTCAAGGCATAACGGCCTTAAGCTACTAGGATGCTAATAGTTGTTTGAAGTTACCAAGGTCTATCAATGCTGGTCGATATACACTTGACGTATAAAGAACGACATCGACACAAGATCCATGACTTATATGGACATACTCAGTTCATTTAAGGAGACTAGATCACTTAAACACTTTAAAAATTTCACATTTTAAGAGAAATATTGCTCTTGCCTAGTTGTTCACGAAGTGCGCTTCGAACAGTACTCAAGATCCGAAAGCGGGTGCTCGAATTGAAAAAACGGTTGGTATTCAAAGTTTTACCCATTTGTTAAAGAATTGCGTTATCATTAAGACGGCGAATAAAATTGAATAGTGACACTATCAAATTTCAAAATAACATAATGATAAAGTCTACCCCAGCTTGTGCTTAAATAGATCATTGAATTTATTCATAACATCCATTTATATTTTATAGTGAACATGATAAAGAAATTGCAATAAATAGAACAAAACGTAATGAACAAGTAATATAAATTTGTTTTCGTAGTTTTTTGTGAAAAATGTCCAATCTTTCTACAAACCATTGACTATTCTTGGCGTACGTCGTAGTAATCCCACATATCTATCGTCAGATCCAGCGAGATTATGATAACTGTCACGTCAAACAATTAACACCGTATCCAACTATTATTAAATGCAAATCAAGAAAATCTTGTACGGTTGTGAGAACCCGTTTGGCTTGAAAACTCTGTACTCAACTCATATAAGACCAAAAGAAAGAGATTAGCTAGCTGAGTGTTTTGTTGTGTGTAGCATGATAATTGAAAAACGTGATAGCCATGCACTTAATGAAACATTGCTTTCAATCACATCTGTACTATAACTTTTGGTCATGTGTGTGGACTGAGTAGGTAAACTGAGTTTTGAACAAACTATCTCAAGTCTGAACAGAAGAAATGGCTGAAAATATCGAACCTTTGCTGCTCAACAGACAACAACAAGAAGAGGACTTGAATTATATTGAGAATTGCCCAGGTTGCAAGATTGAAAAACTCAAAGAATCCAACAGTGGGATCCCTTTTAAGCATTTGACTTTTGTCGGTATTATCACCCTTGCTGCAGGTCATTTTTGTTCTTGAAAGTTTTTCTATGTTTGTTCTTGTCTGAAACAATATTTAAGTGATTTGGTTCTTATGGTGGGGACTATGTCTTAACCTTTTTGGTTCTTCCTGTAGTCAATTTGTATGAGTTTGGTCTACACTTTATCTACCTTTTGGGGGGGCATGAGAACACTAGAATTTCATGGTCTAGGATATCGAAAAGTACCTTAATTTGATGGAATGGAGTGGATTTGCTCTGTATCAGAGTCTATGTTTACTTCTTGATCACTGATCAAACGCCTGTTTTTATTTTTTATTTTTTATTATTTGGGTCAACTTACCATAAATGATATTTTGATTAGATTATACGTGTCATGTTATTCAACGATTAATGTGGGGAGACTTTAGTTAGGTTCCTGTTTTAAAAGTCAGTTAGTGATTCTTCTTTTTTTTTTTTGGTTGAATTGTTTATTTTATTTTGCTGTTTTCTGTTACAAGGTTAAGCATTGTTTCAAAGCGTCATCTCTTATAACTATTTGATTATGCTAGTGAGTTTTCCATATGCACGATAAGCTTATGTTTCAAAGAACTTGAAGAAGTTCAAGATGTGTTATTTATGTTCATTGTGTCAACCAAACCAGGAGACTTGACGAACATAACTTACTGAAATTCAAATGTTTCTTGCAATTGCTGTATTGAACTCTGAACTTTTCTGACTAAAAATTTACTTTTTATCACAATACTAAATTTCTCGTTGTCGTAAGGTTTAAATTAATTTGTTGCGTGCTGATTAGTCGTTTTCTTCTTGTGTCTTTGACAGCTCTGCCAATATCATCTCTCTTCCCTTTCCTGTATTTCATGGTACTCATGCTGACAACCTTAACCACTTTATCTTGATTACTCAGCTTTTTATAGAACATCATATACAAGGCATGCTCTTATATTTCCAAATTTTTGTTTGTATTTTCTATTGTATCATCATGCATTATGCTTAGAGTTCTTAAGCTACTGGTTGCACTGTGATTTCAAAACCCGTTCTCACAGGTGATATTCAATAGTTAACACCCGTCTTTGTGACGTAGTTTTAAGTAACTGGACATCTACTGAGTGGCTTCAGCAGCCCGGCTGATCTGTGGGTTAGAGCAAATAGCACTACCATCTATGCCAGCCTAAATCATATTGAGTTAGAGTTCTCGTATAGTGAAAGAATCACATTTTTATCTTAGTAACTCGTGACAGATTTATTCGATTTAATTGTCAGTTTGTGGTACTAAGAGCTCTCAACATAGCATTTAGAACTTTGACATGCCCTTATTATCAAAAGCATTGGAAATCTGATTACTCTCATTAGTTTTCGTAGTTAAGCCTCACCTCTGCACGAGGCACATGGCATTTACCTTGAACAATTCTAAACTTTCGGAAGCTGCAGTTTTTAGTTGATCACATTCCGAATCACTTTGAATCTCCCACACCACATGTACCCCTTATGTAGTTCGGATTTTCAAAAAGTTAACTTGAAACATGGGTAAAGAATCTTCTCCGAGGGCCTCTCTGAAAGTTCCACAATAACTGAGTGCATGTTCTCTACCATTGCAAGGGTTCTTGGCTTTCTAAATCAGGTTTCTGACTGGCATGGAGTTCTTTTCGATTGGTGAAAAGCTGTTTCTCATTTTTTGCCTTGTTGGTCCATATTAAAACCACTTTTCTAATTTTTAGTTCTGATCTCAAATTGGATTCTTTTGGTCCATCATCAATTGTGAGCAGTTTATTCGTTCCTCATTGCGCTTGGTTGCTATATGCATAATATGAGTCCCTCAACTATGATCTATATTATGTTATCTTCAAGACAACCCATTTCATTACAGTTCATATTTCCTCTTCTAATCACCTCAGATCAGGGATTTACATATTGCAAAAAGAGAGGAAGATATCAGTTATTATGCTGGATATGTGGGTTAGTATTTTCTGAAAATTCCGTCGTTCTAAATCAGCTAGTTGCAACACTTGTCTTTAACATGAATCTAATGTTTCTTGAAGGGTCCGCCTTTATGCTTGGAAGAGCTTTAACTTCTCTTCTTTGGGGACTATTGGCTGATAGATATGGACGGAAACCTATCATTATATTTGGCACAATTTCAGTGTAGGTTCCAGTTAACATGTTTTCATCCTGCACCTAATCTACATTCCTTGGAGATGGATCTTTCACTTTAATGTTAATTGTGTTTCATATTTTTCTTCAATTTTTGGTAAAAAATTTCAGGGTTATATTCAATACACTTTTTGGCGTCAGTGTAAACTTTTGGATGGCTGTTTCTACCAGGTTCCTTCTTGGAAGTTTGTGTGGAATACTTGGTCCCATGAGGGTATGTATATCGATCAGAAATCTTTATTACACATAATACTATCTCCCAACATATATGCACAGCAAAATAAAAGAATTTCATATTTAATTTCAAGCAATGATTAACCTGCTTGCACTTCAAAGAGAAGACAGGTTATAGAATGAGGGCAGTTGTTTTATGTCTCTTTACCGTAATGGTTATTAGTAATTTTGAGATTCATGAAGTTGATGGATGATTTTTCCAAGACTATGGAGCTTACTCACTTCAAGCTAGCTTTTATGCGGCTTATGTACTTTGGGAGGGCTTTCAAAGACCCTTAGGTGCCTCTATTGTTTTTCTTGTCAGTTGTTTGAGCTGGAGCATCTATTTCCCAACTGCTTGTCTTTACTGTGATATAGGACTACCTTTCAGGCTATTTAGCAGTTTGTACTATTTCTAATTGTTGCAGCAGAAGGGAAGAATGTATGAATTTGGTAGAAATATTTTGGTTTCAGTTATAAAACGATAGAAAGGAGGAGGATGTTGGAATGAGTGCGAAAGAAGTTAAAGAGGAAATGGCCAGGGCAGGCAAAAATATTATGACAAGGAAGATCATAAAAATGCTAACTTCTGTAATGCAATCTTAATTCTGTTTCATTAATTTGTTGAGTTGGTTAATACGTCTTGCTCGTCCTCATTACTCAGATCCCTTATGCTAATAGAATGCCGCTGGTTGAGCTTCAGTAGAACCCATATGATGCTTATTTTACTAAATGTTCATGTTTTGGCCGACTCTGAATTTTTTCTTAAAGGTGCTTAAGCTTTAAAGGTTTTCCTGGAAGTAGTAATTTACATGTGATATGTCTCGAGTTATCTGGCACTGTGACCAATGACAGCTGACTGGCAATCACCATGTAGATATTCTTGTCAATCTTGTTGTCTTCAGTTTATTTGCAAATTCTTTATACCTTCATGCAACAGCACTCTGTACTTGTGGCTTATTATATTCTATATAGCTGTGAGTAATTTAATCTGGGTTCGAACTGATCCAGGCATATTCTTCTGAAATATGTCGCAAAGAACATCAAGCTCTGGGGATGTCAGTTGTGAGGCCTTTATTCATTTTGACTCGTTCTTGTTTCTTTAGAAACTTGATGATTCTTTACTAATTTATCCCTCTGGATTGCTTTATTTTGTTTCTTGTAGATTAGCACATCCTGGGGCATAGGCTTGGTCATAGGTCCAGCTGTTGGAGGGTTTCTTGCACAGGTACTGCTTGAGCTGCTACGAGTGTAAGAGATGATTCTTATTTATTTATCTTAAAATATCTGAATGAATGCATTAACCATGGAAATCTCAGTCACTAAGTACAATGAGACAGATATACGTCGTGCAGTAGATGGCTATCGAGTAATGTCTTCCTTATACTCTGATCTTATTACATAGCATTTCAGAGTTTTTCTTTTTTTAGCTGGAGAAAGTTTCTGGGTGTAGTAGTCGGTAATAACCTCTTATATGCCATGCCAGTGTTTTGTCTTATCAGATAGTAGTGTTCAGGATGTACAACGATTAGGTTCAAATTCTCTAATTCTAAGCGTAGATCAAAAGCATCAGTCCTATCAGTTCTTGTGTGGGGGTACGGTCTAAGTAGTGATGTTGCATTGGAGATGATGTTAGGTTAGTGTATAACAGATGGAAGCATTGGGTGACAAGTTCTTTGCCATGTCATAGGATCATGATTTTTCACAATCTGGTCCTTCGTTAAAGGGTGGCATTCAAGTTTACTTAAAGTACCAATAACACTAGTTCTTCTGCTAGTGCTAGTTCATGTTTTTCTTTCTCAGCCTGTTTTAACACTGTCACCGTTCTAATGGACTCTAAACAGTGGACTATGGCATTAAATTGTGCCTCAGTTAGCTCCGTTTCTAACCAAAACATGTCAATAACATGTTTAATAGCTCAAAAATGTTTTTATAGTGCTTGAACAAAAGATTAAACCGATTAAGCTCCTGCATAAGATTTTAAGAGTTTTAAGTAATAAGTTTGCAACTTAATTTTTAAGATCTAAGAATGTTTTTGGCAGGAGATGTATGTGACAAGTGAAAACACTATATAATAGAGAGTTGGTTCTTAAGATAAGATCTAGAGTAAGTAAAAGGTTCACAATCTATTTTTTTCCACGCTTGGCCCAGCAACCTCTAGGTTCTCAGAGCTTAAGACTTGGAAAATCCTTATTTCTGCTGTTGCAATTATTATATATGTTAGCCTCCATATACACTGAAAAGTATTGTCATCATAACTTGACATGTATAACTTCAGCCTGCAGAAAAGTATCCCCACATCTTTTCTAGAGAATCCCTTTTCGGGCGGTAAGCCATACTACGCAGCAAATTAACTTCTTCTTGGTTCTATAAATTTGTGTGAAAACTCTGTCTTATCAATGTCTTTTGCAGGTTTCCCTATTTTTTACCTTGTCTTGTGATATCACTCTTTGCTTTGGTCGCCGCAGTCATCTGTTACTGGCTTCCTGTATGTTTCTCTCTCTGACGCTTCCATATTCTGGTTATCCACCATCTGAGTCCTTCCCTTGTGTTCAACAAGATCCTTTTTTACTCGTCGAGTGTTTTTTACTTGCTTTTTCATTATACAATTATGCTATTGAAATTTTTGTTTCTGATGATGCAATGACCTGATGCTCTTTGTAGAAGATAGATTGTTTTAATTCTTATCCAACTTACTAATTCAGAAAGGGACTTGACATGCCTTGAGCACAATTACATCTAACCTGATCATGCACCTTCATAATCTGCCTGCATCTCAAGAGGGTTCTCGCCTAACTAAGTTTTATGTAAATATTGTACTGGAAATGATACTTACTCTATGCCAGACAACGAAGATTTTCCCTACAGATATTGTTGTTTCACCTAATGATCAAGTTAATTTAGTTACTGTAATTAGTTGTTTTTCTCTTTGAAGTGAATGAACATTTGCAGGAAACTCTTCACGACCATAGGAAACACGACGCCTTTCAAGATGCTAAAAGAGCTGCTTTGAAGGGAAATTCATGTGAACCATCGAATTCGCTGAAACAGGAAGTTTGTGAAAGCAGGATTCCATTGCCTGGAATGAGCCTCCTAAGAAACTGGCCTTTAATGTCTGCTATTATGGTCTACTGCATTTTCCAACTTCATGATATGGCCTATTCTGAGGTAATCTACAACAATTTAGCTGCAATCAGTTTTAGGCACTTTCTCAATTTCGCACCCCTTTTACCTATATTTTCCAAGATGAGTTTACCTTTGTGACATTTGTACTACTCATATGCGGACCTTATTAGTAAATCATACTTCATGAGCTTCATGCAAATGCCAAATATTCCATTTATGCCTTACAGTCTCGTCTGTACCATAGCAGCTGAAAGCAAGTCAGCTACATTTTCATGAGATGCCTGCCTCCATTGCCTAGTTTGAGATGATGAGGAATGACTCATAGAAAAACTATTTTAGTATAGTATCAAAATTCAAAGAGTTGAATGGTAATCTTATATTGACACTACGCTATAACAAATCATCAATTTGGTTCATGAATCTTATCCATTTTCATGAACTCTAGGATCTGGAAACATTAACCTTTATAATCTGATTCTATTTATTTGCTGATGGAGGGTAAGGACATCAGCAGAAGGCATATAAATAGGATTATAATATGGCTGATAGGCCAAACAACTTTTTCTACTTCTGGCTGGTCAGTAAAACGTCATTATGAACCAACTATAATTCATGTTGCTGCTACACTAATTTATCTATCGTTTCTTATCTTTTACTTTTTGTGGTTCTCAGATATTTTCACTATGGGCTGTCAGCCCAAGGAAGTTTGGGGGTTTGAGTTATACGACAGCAGATGTTGGTGCAGTTCTTGCCATAACAGGTATGTCACTATGTTACATTGTCGTGGCGCCACTAATTGCTTTATAAGCCGACAGGAAGCTGATGAAATGTAATTTCTTAAGTATTCCAGGAAATTTGTATATGATTATGTATCTGGCTATAAATTTGTTACTTATTGTGTGTCTAGGATTTCTCACTACCATCATTGATTTTCCAGGATTCGGCATGTTATTTTTTCAGCTCTTTCTATATAATTGGGTGCAGAAGGTGTTGGGTCCAGTCGTGGTTTCTCGTATTGGAGCTGTAGGTTTCCAACATGTTTAATCCCTGTTTTCCATACTATTTTGCTCTTCTTTGGCTGTAACATGTTCTTTTTGCAGGTCATAACCATACCATTGCTATCATGTTACCCCTTAATAGCCACACTATCTGGCCTGACTCTTTCATTAGTGCTCAACTGTGCTTCCATGTTGAAGAATGTGCTCTCTGTGAGTTCACGTTTTTTCTTTTATCTTTGCTTTTCCAATGTCTTGACATACTAAAGAATTTTTGTCTTGGATTTTTATGATTGTTTTTTATCTAAAATCTGAACAGATGTCCCGTCTATTATTTTCGAATGCCATTGTTACCGACTTAGCCTTTCTGCTTAAAAAAATGCAAATCTGAGGATTTTTAACTAAGTCGAAGTTACATCATAGATTCATACTGCATTGACACATCTGGACACTGGAAATAATGGGCAATAGTTTAAGATGTTTGCGTTGCATTCATTAACATAGTAGAGAACACAGAAATAGGTGTGAGGTATGATAACAAATATGGTGAAAACTTGATATCTGTGAGACTGTTGATGGGCACTTGTTCAGGAAAAAGAACCCTTTTGAGCTGTCTGTTACTTTCCTGGATTTCTGTCAATAAATGTTTAATGGTCATTGCCCTTGTCTATTGAGGTTTAGAATCTGCTCTATAAGTACACATTTGTTTTCTGTATTATATGTTGTCTTTCTCCATTTGAGATGTTAGACTTTACCTTGCATAGAAGTAGTGAGAAGAATTCTTATTTGATTTTTCTTCTTCTTCTTTTGAAATCTAAGTGAACGCATGATAAGTTGTGTTTTGTTGGATGAATTTCATTCTGAGTGGAATTAAGCTCCACGAAACACAGATGGCACATTTCAGAAAAAACCAAGAATGAATGGATAGTGGATCTCATGCTCGTCTTTTAGTGTTTTCTTCTGATTCATTATAAATATCATCAGATATCCATTACGACGGGGCTGTTAGTCATGCAAAATAGAGCGGTGGTAAATTCTTCTTTCTTTTCGTCATTAACTTTATTAATTACCTAAGATTACTAAATTCACACATCTTCAGTTCACAAAACGTACTTAACTTTAACTTCAGTCCCAGGAACTAAGAGGAGCTGCAAATGGCATATCTATGTCTGCTATGTCTCTTTTTAAAGCAGTTGGTCCTGCTGCTGGGGGTTCCTTGTGAGTTACTCTCTCTTTTTCTATATTGTTTTGTCGTTATTTTTACTGCAATGACCGTTCCCGTGTTTCTACAAACGTTTGTAAATCAGATAACTGAAGATGAACTGGTTTTTTGACTGCATAATCACTGACATCATTTCTAGCCAAATATTTAGGAAGTTCAACTTCTTCTGATAGCATACCCGTTTTCTTCCTAAGTGTCTGATCCTTTATTCACATTATTTAGTATTAAATGAAGCACTCATGTATGACCGCATAAATCTCTTTCACATACCACATTGACAACTTAAGAAGGAATGCGGTAGCCTAAGAACATCACGAGCATTTGCCCTACTAAGGGTGTGAAATTGCTATATCAGAAAAGGGAAAAAGTTTCATTCGATCGCTTTGCACCAACATAATCCATCTCCTGAAAAATTGGCTTCATCCATCTGCTTATGGGTCTTGGAAGTTTTCCGGTTCTCCTCTTCAGAATTCTTCGAAGTTCCTAACTTACAGTGGGGGTCATACTTTGCTCAATATATGAACTTTTCATCATTCATTTCTTGATAAAATGACTTCATTAGTCTGATGACCCATCTTGGCAGGTTTCCCGTGCTCTTCAAGGCTAGCAAAGTCTTACTCTTGGTGAAGGGCATTTTATAACATGTTAAATTGAATATTTATATGATGACATTGTCATACTTCGAAGTGCTTTTTATCAAATTAGTATTCATTTGAGTTTGTTCCATGAATTCCATTTTGTAGCTTTCTTGTTGTGCTGCCAAATACAGCATTTGTGCATTTTCTTCTAGATAGCCATTGCAACCTTGCCGATTGGTCTGAGTGAATATTGTTCAAAACTTCTCCAACTTCAATGTATTTAGTAATAGAAGTGGAAACTAATATTAGGTATGGATAACATTTGTAGAGTTTTGCTATTGTGAGAAAGATACAAACAATATTTTAATTTAAGTTATTCATGTTAGTAGATCTTATTTTGAAGGTGCCACAGAACAGCTTACTTTGTTAATTATGTTGAGGAGCTTTTCAATCTCTTATCATATACGCAGATTTGCTTGTTCCCTAGATGTTATATCATCATAGTTAATATGATAGCCCATTTTTTTCTCGCCCCTCACTTTTATTCATACCTCTATATGCCTGTCGTTATGCACTGTTTACTTCCACAAGTTCCCTATCCTCGCAATTAGGTCCTTCGTGCTGCTACATAAGCATTTTCTGGGCATGAGGGGCTGTAGTTTAGCAAATATGTTTATGTTCTAACAAACTTGATACACATAATGAATTATGCTAGTAGTGTTGAAATAGTCGGTATGTTTCAGTGGATTGTCTGCCCAGTTCTTCTTGATTTTCTACTATCAGTATGTAATGGTCTATACCACATGCAGGCTCTCTTGGGGGCAGCGCCGCCAGAATGCAGAGTTTCTACCAGGTACTGAAAGTTGCATCGTTATATTCATTGTTGTGCACATTGTGAAGGTCATTGTCGTTTGTATAACTTCCACTCCTATTTTATCTGTTCATTATCGTGCTCCAAGCGTTTGTCCCAGCTTGAAAGTTTCAACGTGCCGTAATGGTGCATCCATGGGTCTATGTCTCACATCGTGAAACTATCATAAGCGATTCCACGCATCTTCTCCTAGATGGGTGAAACACTTAGCTTGGTGAAGATGTCCTCATTTCTTACTATATCTCTTCCCATGTTACCGTTCATTGAACATAAGAAACACATCTAAGCTACCCTTATCCTTTAAGCATGATGTTGTTTAATAACATAGTACTCAAAGCCACCATAAGGCAATGATGTCTGTATAATCTTTTCTGTGAACATGACTGGATCCATCAGACCTCAGTCAATCTTATATTGTATGTTATCGTATTTCTGCAATATAAGCTTTCGATTGTGATGCAGGTAACCACATGGTATTCTTCATATTGAATGTAGTCGAGTTTATTGGCTTCGTTACGACCTTCAAACCTTTTCTGGCGCTCCCTGAAGACGAAGCTATCGGTCCAGTGCCCGACCCTGAAAGACAAGAAATCCAATAAATCATGACTAAATGAGAAACCTTTTTTCATTGTACTGAATCATTTTAAGGTTTCTTACTTTTAGACGTGGAGGTATATAGTCATTACTCAGTAGCATGTGTAGATTGCATGTGGCATTTGACGAAATCCTGTTTATTAAAATTTTAAAAGATGTAGAGAATTCATCAAAAAATTTATCTGATCGAGAAGCAGCTATTTATTATATAGCTATATGGTTACAACTTGAATAGTAAGTTGAGTTCTTTTTGAGTACTATAACTGATTAAGCAATAATCATCTATACTGTATAGTTATCATAATGAAAATGATGCTGAGTGGAGTATACGATATCTTATTTTCACTTTTTATGAAATATTCACTATTATACCCTTGAGATTGGATTAATTGCAAAAGTGTTTCTTAAGGTTTGAATAATTATATATATTCTGTGAATATTTAGAACATATTAAAAAATTAAACAGTATTAACATTTTTTAGATTTCATGTAGTCTGTAATTTTTTTACTCTCCACAGCCTTCTTGTAATAGTTTTAAAACTTTAACTATTAAAAGGTGGTTTTGTAATTATTTTGGCAGGAAGAAATATATTTCTGTAACTAAACTAAATGTATTTTTTCTTTTTGCATTACTTTTTTGACTTAGCAAAAGGTTTTTGTCAATTATCAATTACTCTTGATTTGCATACATTGCATGGCTTGATGTTGCCCGTTATGAAAAATATGTATTGTCGTATTCGTATCAAACGCACTAACACATTCTTATATGTGAATTATAATGTGTAACTAATAAGCAAAATGCCAATATTTTCTTAAATTATCGACACTAACTTCTTTATCTGCTTATCTTAGTCCCAATAATCAAATAATGTGCATTTATAAGCAATGCATATAATTCTTATTTAATATCAATGAATAAATATACATATAAAAGTTGCCGAATGTAGACATCATCTTTGAACCATCTCATTTTGGCTTAAACTTGAAGACTTCTTGTTATTCCAATAGCAACTTGCACCACATCCTTTCCTTTTAGGCTTGAAGATCTCCTTGAACACTTTCTTCCTCCTCTGAATCGAAGACCTCCTCAAAGACTCCTCCTTGATAATAAAAAAGAAACTAAAGAAAACGATATATTATAGTGTAGAGAGTTTTCTACAAGTGATTAGCTTGCTATTTCAGCTAGACAATATTTTTTGCATGCCTCACTTGTAGGACTAATGGAGCTATTTATAGGAGGATCCAAGACCCTTCCTTCTCCAATGTAGGAATCCACTAGCCACAGAATCCTACATTCATGTACCATAGTAAATCCATATTCATTCCCCTACACATTATTCATGGCCCTTAATACATGGTTAATGTATATCAAGATACATGTATATCAATATTCATGTATATAAAGATACATGTATGCCAAAGTACATGTATATAAAGATACATGTATGCTGAAGTACATGTATATCAACATTAAGTTTATCCATAAATTGATACAATGTATAGAACAACAAATTAATTTTATTTGAAACCATATAAAATCCAACAACATATAACCCCACTTTCCTTAGATATCACTGGCAGTTGAAGAGTGTCGCACCTATGTTGCACCGACACGGATAAGACACGATACGGACACGGCAACACAGATTTTCAAAAATTTACAGGACATGACACGGCACGGACACATTTTAGTTTTTATTAATAAACATAACAATATCATTAAAATAAAATCATATCAACAATTTTTTTGGCTTTACTCAGAAAATAAGATCAAACATATATAGACTATACCTTGCAAAGATGAAAGAAAAAAAAGAGAAATTCGACCTTAATTTTTAAGAATATATTGCGCAGCCCCCTATCGAAGATGAAGAAAGTTTATTTTCAAGTTTCCTTTACTTTGGAATGATTTTAATCGTGAATCTCATTTTTTGTTATTGGAAAATCTAGGTTTTAATCCTTAAGTGCTCTTATTTTCCCCCTTAAGTTTTAGGATTTTAAAATATAAATCCAAAAGTGTTCATGCCGTGTCGGACACACCCTTAAAACGTGTCCAACACGCGTGTCCACATTTTTTTAATTTATTTTAATTACGGACACGCCACATGGCGTTTCAGACACGTGTCCATGGTGTGTCCAAGGCGTGTTCGTGTCCTAACCGTGTTCGACACTGCATTTTTTATTTTTTTAAAGTGTCCGTGCAACATAGTGTGGCACATGTTTTTTGGGACCATTTCAGCGGGACGCATTAAACCCACAATACACCAAACCATGGGGTTGATGGTCTGGATGTGGAGTCTTTCTCTGCCGTCAACTCGACGTTAAATTTGACTAAACAAGCTAGAAAACACAATAACCTCATCAACTCATCACGTAGGGGTTGCAGAAAAGGTTTTCTCGTTATTGGGCTATTTCATTTTCATTCACATATGTATAAACCCAAAGCAACATTTGGAAGCCCATTGGGCTCTCAACTTACACCACGCCACGTTATTACGCTTTGGACACCAAGTTAGAATAAATTCACTTTTCTCCCCAATACTTTCACCTTCTTTCTACAAAACACCCACCCTGCACACGAAACACCAAAAAACGTTCACATAAAAATGAAAAACAACTCCAATTGACACAAAAATGGCGAACCCCAGAAGAACATCAATATACTCCAATCAACAACTCCCAATATCAGACCCTGTTCAACAACAGTTCCAATCACAAAACCCACAAACACAAACAGATAAAATCTTCACATCACTCAAAATTTTCCTCAAAAAGCCTCACGCTTTTCCGTTTTTGCTCTCGATTTTCCTTTTGCTGACGTGGGTATCTCTCAGATTCCAGCGCCATTACGCCTCCTCTTTTGCAGCATCATCATCTTCGCGCACTTTTAATGAGAAAAATGGTTATGTGAAAGATTCAGGTGCTAATGTTGTGAAGTTCTCGTCTTCGTCTTCTCTTGTGATGAAGGATGAACGTGGCTGGTTGATTGATCCCGTTGCGCTTGCTCTTGATTCTGCTATTCCAGGTTTGTTTTTTTTTTTTTTTTTTTTTTTTTTTGATGGTTTTAAAAAGGTGGGATTTTTAATTCGTGCTTGGGTTAATTTATGCGAATTTTGTTATGGGTGACTTTGTGGAGGTTGTTTAATGTAGACTATCATGAAGTTGCTTAAGTTTTTGATTCTTTTTTTTTTTTTTAACATTATTTGTGTCTCGAGCCAATGCTAGACAGTGTATATGCTTTCGTTTTTTGACAATCTTAAGGGGAGTTGTGATTATTGTAGCAAATGTGATCGGAGCCCGGACGTAATGTTTGGGTTGAGAAAGAAGACCTTGGAAGTTTTTCATATGAGTGAATCAAACTAGTGAAAAACTATAGGGTGTATTGATAATTTTTTACCGTTGAATCGTGAGATTGGAACTTTGTTGTGTAAGTATGTGGAGTGTCTGTGTGGTCTGTGTTCTTGCTTTTTATTGCATCATAGTGTTTCTCAACTTTGGTGGTTTCTTTAATTTTCCAGGAGGAGCAGTTTCTTGTGCTTCGGTTCATTTGGGCGAGATACGGCCTCGAGGAATGAGGGGAAACCATAGACACCATACGTGTAATGAGACGTTCGTGATATGGGGAGCTAAGACAGTGTTCAGGGTAAGCTTTCCCTGGCAAAGACTTGGATTTTGTTATTCAATGATTTAGTTAAAAGCCATGACAACTAGTCATACTAATGAAACAAAATGCTAAAACTTTGAGTAGTGGTGCTCATTTAGCTGTTTAAGCAGAGTATGAAACAATGGCTGAAAGGACTTCTTTACATTCCTCTAACGAGTTGAGACAGTTGAGATAACGTAATTGAGAATTGGAATGAAGCCCTTGCATGACTTTCTGTATATTTCTGTTCTGTTGTCTTTTCTTTCTAAAATTTCTTATTACACAGCGATATACACCATTAAGAGGGTATTTCGATGTATAGCATAGAGGGGAGTTTCGGAAGAAAGGTTAGCTGGATATGTTAATATAAATATCATTAGAGAAATGTTAGTCTGAAGATGCATAATCTGATGGGGAAGGATTGTGGCATCCAATAATTTTAAGGACGGAAATTAGTTGTAAATGTCTAGATTCTGGTTTAACTAGGATGCAGCTTGGACACTCGATAAATAGCCGCAAGGAGCATGATTTTGCGTTAACCTGAGTAATAATGATTTTTCTCATTGTTTATGGTAGAGTATTGAAAGTCGGTGCATGTTATTTTCTCTTGATTCAACAAGTTTAGGCATGCTGAATGATTATATGTGTAAATAGTGAAGATTCATTCTGTGCCATTCATCCCTTTGTGCGTGATTTAGTTGTGTCTTATCTAAACAAGTTTGATACTGCAACCTAAAGTTCATGCAGTTTAACCCCTCCCTATTTTATGCCTCTAAGAGATGTTTGCTGACTTTTTACTGAGAGGCACCATATAATGTGGCATAAAAAGATATCAATGGGACAGGGAGTAGATTTTACTGATATGCTCATAAATGAGCACAATCCTCTGCTTACCCTTACCCCTTCAGCTTCGGGCAAAATAGGTACTCACTGGGTTTTTTTATTTAATATAAATGATTGAAGCAATTTATCTTTTAATACATATCTATTTATATACAATTTTTGAAGAATTTCAAATTAAAACCCTGGATTGAAATGCTGAGTTGTCTAGCGAGGTATAGGAAGCTTCTACAATGGCCATTTTTCTGCTCACTGCTTTCTGGAGTAGATAAGGAGAAGTTATGATTATGGCCTAGATCATAGTTCTCAGATGACCTGCAATCTCAATAAAGAGTTTAGACGAAGCCGGGTGACAGTTAATGACTGTAATTAAGCTTATTTGTTCCAATTTCTTGATCATTTTGGCCTAATTTGATAATATTTTGTTTTATTCTAAATTGTGATAGACATTGGTTTCACCTATTATAAATCTTTGATGTTCAGTTTTTGTTTGTTTTGATATTAAGAACTTATTATTCCTAACATGTGATTCACGGTGTGCAGCTGGAAAACAAAGCAGTGACTAGTGGATACTCTGAGGTGATTATCGGCGCAGATGAAGTTGCTGTTGCAGCTAGTCCAAGTGGCACTGCTCACGCTTTGGTGAATGTAGATTCTGTACGAAGCACATTTTTTCTGGGGTGCCAAGACAGTGTGATAAATTATAATAGCTCCACATCCGACTTTAAAGTATGGAAAGATCTCTAGTCTTGTTTCTAACTATTCTAGAGCTGCAGTGCTTCTTCAAGTGGTCGTTCCTTTGGAAAGCAATTTAGTATTGTAGGGAATTGATGAGACGATGAATCAGTGTACAGAAGGCTCCGTTGTCTGTTAATACACTTCTTCTTGCGTTTTCTTTCTATAATTCAGCACAATGTACAAGAAATATCCCAATATATTGATGTCCTTTATTTGTTTGATAGTATATGCCTAGTCTTTGACTGGTTAATGCTGATTTCACTTGTCATGGACCCATGAATTAATATTTCATGCTTTCTGCTTAAACATGTCTTTAATGCATAAACACATGAATGATGAGGCTGGTAGATATTTACATATATATAGTGCAAATGCACTCATATTCAAACTGCAGTGGACGTTTTTACTTCCTAACATTAGGGGAGAACATTATAAGCTAAAGTTTGGGACAACAGATTAAATCTTATTCTTTTTTCAGTTTTGGACCAAAGGTGATGTATATATTTTCTCTGAGTTTGATGGATCAGTAGTTATTTCTTGATCAAAGAATTCCAGCTCAAATTGTAATTGCCTTAGACAATAAGTTACATAATACAAACAATCACTTTATTAAATTGTATTTATTCTGTTGTCATGGTAAACAATGATTCACTTCAAACAAAGATAAAAGAGACTATCAGACATTTTCTTATGAACTTGGGTTCTCGGCTAGACCCAAGAAACTTGCATCGGCATTTTCTTTACTGCAGTACAGGCAAGGATGTTGCCTGTTGAAATGCTGCATCATCAAAATCTTTCTAGCTAGCAACACAATTTGCTTGTTGCTTAAAGGGCCTGAATTCTCATTCAGAACCATTTGAACTGCGTTGCTAAATGCCCCACATGCTTGTCTTCCATTTTCCATGATTTCCACATCTGCAGAAGTCTCATCTGTTTGGCACCCACTGAGCAGAATCCCTTCATCTGGCTTTAAAGGCTTATTGATAGGCTTGTGCTCGTGCACAGACTCATGGAACATGAGGCTGGCATCGTGTCCAAACAATTCCAACAGGTGTGTTTCGATATCTGAGGTGTTTATGTTTGTTAATGATGTCAAATGTTGCAGAATTGATTGGAAGGGAATTGTTTTTGGCTTGTATGCGACTGAAATACTGCCCTCGGCAGGGGTACTTGAAGGGCCGATTTGTTCTGTTTCTTTGTCAATGAGCCCTCCGCTGTGGCAAGAATCAGACAGAATAGTGAAAGTAGCTCCTTTTGGTACGCGATTCACTAGCTCCCTGAAGTCCGCACCTGCCAAATGGCGTTTTTAAGGACAGTGAGAATCCATCTATTCTAAGTAGTTATGTGTTCTACTGAAGTATCAATCATTTTTATTCTTTGAAAGAAAGACTGCACATGTTGTAAGAAAACTTACTGGTTATGAGATTGAAATCACAAGGAACAATAGCTTCCTCTTTCTTTAATGAATTGCGGGACTTGATCAAAGTTCCATGGCCAGAGTAGTGAAAGAAAAGAACATCACCTGGTTCAGCCAAATCAACCATCTCACCTAGTGCCTTTTTGATGTTGGCACCTGTAGGCAAGATAACATTTCCCGGTTTATCGGTCATAAGGTTAATGCACTCCTTATTGAACCCGAATCGCGATATCAGCACCTCGTGCATGGCTAAGACATCGTTATGACATCCACGCAGCTCGTTAGGGGTGTTGGGATAATTGCACCCAACAAGAAGAGCCATCTTATTGCCTTTCTCCATTGTACACCCACACTTAATTTCAAGAACAAGATATGTATGGTAGTATAAATTTTGTATTTGGAAAACAATTGATCAATTCATTAGATTTCTTGTGCTATTTATACAGATGAACTTATGGTTTTTGGTGTTTTTAGGTGCATTTCTTATGCAAGAAACAATGGAGATGAATTTGCTTCACACATTTACTTCCCTTAGATGTTAAAATGTCTTTGCTTTCAAGTAACACACTATGAACTATTAGTTCTGTTTTGCTATTTTAGTTAGGCTTCTTTCTGCAATTGATATTGAGATTTCTTTACCATGCTTGCAAGCCACATGTATATGCCAAACAGACTAAAATTATATTCAGTAATTATATAAGGACATATACTTGAAATGCAGTTTAATCACTAAGAGTTTCTTTTATGACGCTATTCCAACGTGCATTAGAAGTAGCAGTAGCCAGTAAATTATGCTTTTCAACCAAGATATTAACTACTGGGTTTTTAGCATCAAATCCCAATGTAATATTATGTCGATCTTGTAAATTATTTCATACGAGAAACGGATAAAAAAAAAGGCAAATAATTAATCCTTTGTGTATATTACACGTACGTAGCAATCTACATCTTATAAACGAATTTGTTAGTCAGTCGCGAGAAGTTGAAAGTCAGATACTTTTGTGCATGAGAGATATTTATTTTTTATTAGATATTACTTTTGTAATTTACACTAAAAATAAAAATTAAATCTTAAAATGATTAAAATTGTTATAAAGAATACAAAAATAAAATAAAAACACAACTATTAGTTTTTGAATCAAGAATAAGAAAACAACATGATATTTTGGACTTTTGGTCACTTTTTTTTTTGAAGTCTCAGAAGGATAAATTGCTTATTTTACATACATATATTAATAGGTCATTTGCCGTTAACTCTTAACTATTTATATCAAAGCATAATGCTTTTGAAGATAGCATTAGGAGAGCTGCTCTGAATTTATCGACACCCCTTATTCAGAGCTACTTAATATATACGCCACGTCTACTATAGAAGAAACTTACAAATATACCACTTCTTTTCCCTGTCTCTCTCCCTCATTTTTTTTCTCCCAAATCATCTTTTTCTTATGTAGTTTCTTGGTGAAGCGATTTTAATATTTTTTGAAGCGATTCATAAACTAGTACCCGCAATATCAAGTATAGAAGTTGAATCGAGAAAATCTTAGGAGAGACGTTTATTTATTAAAATACATTTCTGGGCTTTGATTGAAATCACAATTACTTCACCTGCTGCTGTATGAGTGCTACTTAATTTGCTAATCAGACATATTAGATTTAGACTCTTAATATGACCAAATCAAATCAGAATACCCAACAAGTTTTACTAGTATCTAGAAATATATAGTGTTATAAAATTTAAAACATAAAAAACACAATATAAAACATTCAATATGGTAAAAAAAAAATCGATTTTTTTTTTTTAATTAGCCTAAAGTTAGTGGACTTGATTGATTTAACATGGAAACCAGCGACAAAATTGGAGCAAATTACTCGTATTGGATTGAGATATTGTATATGTTTCCGGTATATATATAGTGCTAAAAGTAAACATGTTTAGACAGATTTAATATAGAATTGGCTTTGGAATAATCTTACTTCGTTATGCCTTAATAATACAAAAGTCTGATATAGAGATAGAAGGGAAGATTATTCGCGCTGAGATTTTACTTTTAATATATTAATGCTGAGAATAATTTTATTATATATATGAATAGCAAATTGCATTCTGAATCCATAATAATAATTAAATTTAATTATTCCCCTCCGAAGTTGATTCTGGCGGTTGAGCAATTAAACAATAGCAAATCACTCGAAACTTACACTGCCACCCAGCGTAGTTATTGTGGCGTTGGCAAACATTGGGACACTTTTTCTTGCAGTTTAACATAAATCTCTTTACTTTGATTCTGTGCAATATTACTCCCTCGGTTGTATCAGTTAACAACATTCCTGCAGTATTAATCATTGGTTTGGGAGGAAAAAAAATGTTACTCTATAGATTTACAAAAAACAAAGTCAAATGATAAAAAACAATGCAATATTCATGATGGTTAATCAGCTCTAATATTGAGAAAGGAATTAAATAAACAAACCCCAGAAGATAAACAATAGGATTATGACGGTGACATTTATCTTCCACATGCTGGATGAGTCCTCCGATTTGTTATAAATTTACTTTACGTTATTTTTGTGATGCCCTCTAAAATTCTAACCTGGCTTTAATTTATAATATTTTGACTTGTGAAGATGGGTTGAACGAGTACTCTTACTGATAAGACCTATGTCAATTTTGTACTTAATTACTTATCCCTGGCTGAAAAAATGAGCAAGAATAGAGATGACCATTGTTGTTATGTGAATTGCATGGGTTGTATAATTTATTAGAGAATGGAAGTTAGAGTGATTTAATGTTTTTTTCTTCTTCTCATTTGTAAGTTATTAGAATGATATACAAGACCATTAAGTGTTGTGAATTAAATGTAATATACACTCAATTATTAATTAAATGAACATCCTTTTTTTTTGACGAAAAATGAATATTTTTCCATGAAAATATATACATAATTCAAATCATGGCAAAAAATCATTTTATTGTGTGTAATAGGCAAAAAAGAAATTGTGAACAAAAAAAAGTTTATTTTGAGCAGATTAGGCATAAAGGTTGAATTCAACTATGGGTCGAATACAAGTAGAAGGTCGAATTCTTCCTAGACATAGAATGGATCGGATTTAGACTCTCGATCAAATCCAACAAAGAATGGGTCCAATGCAGAGGTGTATGACTTCAAAAAAAAAATGACATCCCTTCACGTGTTAGGTCCAGATATTTATAAGTAATTACCTATAAATTTAATGCATTAGTATTTGAAATTTGCTCATAGCCTTGATCAACATTGGAATATGTAGGTCGAATATTGGTGGTCAGGGTAGAACAAGGAACTGTCTGGGGTACCTCCGGGTGTACCACAGACTTCCCTCACTGTACATGTGGACCCCACATGCATGTGAGGGAAGTTTGTGGTGCCTCATGAGGCAACCCAGACAATCCCGTAGAACAACCCTATTGCACATAGCTTGAATTTGGGCCTAAGACTCCAATTCGATCTTCTCCCTACACTTGATCTGGTTCGTCCCTTCTTTATTTACACGTATCTAGAGTTAACACAAGTCGTTGTTGTCGCCTTTACACGTGGCAATACCAAATTATGACACACCAATTTTCATATCCACGAACAATAACTTTTCATTTTTTTCTTTTCAAATTTAGAAAGATAAAAAGAAAAAGTAAGCCCAATCGGCCCAAACCTCCAACTAAGCTGTACCCGTGGCCTTCTCTAAATGCAAAGCCCACTAGGGTTTACAATTAAAAATCAGTCTCTAACGCACACGGCTACAAACAACAACAACAAACATGGCTGAGAGAGGAGCAGCAGGAGCAGGAGGAGGAGATCGAGGCGGATTTGGGCGCGGCTTCGGTGGCCGTGGACGCGGCGGAGACCGCGGCGGTCGTGGACGTGGAGGTCGCCGGCCACGTCGCGAGGCTGAGGAGGAGAAATGGGTCCCAGTCACAAAGCTAGGTCGACTCGTGAAGGACGGCAAAATCAAATCACTCGAACAGATTTATCTTCACTCGCTCCCGATCAAAGAGTACCAAATTATCGACACTTTGGTCGGACCGTCGCTAAAAGATGAGGTGATGAAGATTATGCCGGTTCAGAAGCAGACCCGGGCCGGTCAGAGGACCCGGTTCAAGGCCTTTGTGGTTGTTGGTGATGGGAATGGACACGTGGGGTTGGGGGTTAAGTGTTCTAAGGAGGTTGCGACTGCGATACGTGGCGGGATTATATTGGCCAAGCTGTCGGTGATTCCGGTGAGGAGAGGGTACTGGGGTAACAAGATTGGGAAGCCGCATACGGTGCCGTGTAAGGTGACTGGCAAATGTGGCTCCGTTACGGTGCGTATGGTCCCCGCTCCACGTGGTGCTGGTATTGTCGCTGCTCGTGTGCCCAAGAAGGTGCTCCAGTTTGCCGGGATTGAGGACGTCTTTACTTCGTCGCGTGGTTCTACCAAGACTCTTGGCAACTTCGTGAAGGTATAATGCCGATTACCCTATGATTGCTTCTTTGATTTATCAAAATATATGTGAAGTTTAGTTGCTGATAAGTAGAATGTAGCATTGCTTTTGTGTTTTTATTAGTTCAGTTAATAACTCGTGCTGATCTTTTGCATTTGAGCTGTATACATCTGCTAATTGTTTAGCAGCTGGGGAATGTTTAGTGCCTTTTAGATGTAGTGTATGCTCAAGGATTGAGTCTAAAACTAAGCCCTTTATCGGAATGATCCGTTTTGATAGTCTGTTAATGTTACTGATTTGTGATCTTCATTGTAGGCAACTTTTGAGTGCCTGCTGAAGACGTACGGCTTCCTCACGCCAGATTTTTGGAAGGAGACCAGATTCTCGAAATCTCCTTATCAGGAATACACTGACCTCTTGGCGAAGCCTACGTCCAAGATCGTTCAAGTGATTGAAGATGTAGAGGCCTGAGTTTTATGGACTGAGTTGTTTTCTTATGTATCTTGTCGTTATAGATTACTGGTTTAAGTTTTTTGTCTCTGGTTTTTATGGATGCTCTTTAGATTTTATCAATCGTTCTGTTTATTTTGAAATATATTTGGCACTTGTTGCTTTCTATGCAATAGTTGGCTTATAGTTATATCTTTATGAATTGACTTGGTTATGGATGTTGAGGTTCTTCAACTGATTATGCTTTGATGATTGAACTGCTCTGATCCAGTAGAACGATAATTGTCAATTGAGTTTCGGTTCTCCTTGCAACGTTTTGCTGCATGGTATTTCGATTCCTTTGCAGAGTATGAAACTCGATCTCGACTCCTAGCTTATAAACTGGCTGTAATTACATTTTTGAGGTAACTTGCTTTTAGCATTTTGTTTCATGGTTCAGACATTGTTTGCTTGAGCCCATGACTATGGTGTTATTTTTGGGTTGTGCTGTTGGTATCTCCTGTTTACTATATTTTGAATCTAAAAGTTCTTGCATATAATAACATCTAGGTATGGTGTAATTACAAAAAATAGAAAAACTTATATTCACATTTGAAAAACTAGAGAGGGAGACTAACAGAGAGACCTCTTTAAGTTTATGCAAATATGACTGAGACTATAGAATGTGGTATTTGCAATGTTTGTGGATTGTAAGTAGTGCTTCTGTAAATTATTTATGTGGCTGGAGGAGACTGTTTTGGCCGGATTTTAGGTATAAAGATGTAATTATTTTTAGATAACATATATAATGGATTTAACTCATTGAATGTTACAATTTCTTATATTTTTAGATTTCTTTCTCGAGAACATTGTGAAAGTAATCAACACTGCATTATTTAATAGTTTAACTTCTTTTATTTTTAGATTCTTTTTTATTTTTCTCGAGAACATTATGAAACTTATTTTTACAGATTTATGGATAGTTTTGTAAAGAAATTACTAAAATCAATTTTAGAAATTGTTAATCCCTTGGCAATAAATAGATGCAATCAAAATAGTTGAGTTGTGTCATAAACTTCTAAATCAATTAGGACTTGGGAGTAGTATGGTTTGTAAATTTTAATTCATTGACTAAATTTGTTGTAACAATTGATATTACAGTTTAGAAGTAATAATAGATGAATTTTTGTTTTTCACTTGACACAAATTCAACATTGGGACTCCCAGTTTACTATCTTAACCGTATAACAAGGAGTAACCTCACAATCAAGTCTTCATACATGTTCAATACTATCTTATACCTTATAACAAGGAATAACCTCGGAATGAAGTCTTGATACATGTAGAAGTACTGTTTTATCTAGGCAAATTCCATCCACCTCCCCTGAGGTTTTGTTTCTCTCCATCCACCTCCCCTCTAGTTTCAAATTTCTCATCCACCTCCCCTCCTTTAGTTTGACTAATAATTAATAGGTAACTATAGGGGTATTCTTGTCAATTTATTTGTTATATGTTGTTAATATACAAAATAATAATGTATATAAATCATACTCAAACAAAGGAAGTAACAATGTAAAAGGAGAGTTGTTGAAAAAATGACTTAAGTAAAATAAATAAAATTTGTTGATAACATAAAATGAAATTTAATTAATTTCATTTTAAATTCCAAGTTTTTCACAAGAAGAATAATTTTTAAAATATTTCCTTAGTATCTACTTCCAAAATCTTTTGTTTGCTTTTCTACACTAACTTGTATTAACGCCACTTATAACAAACCAAAAAAAAAAAAAAAAAAGCTAAGAAAATTGTCCCTGCAACACCATAAGAAAAACTTTAAATATATGGTTTGTAGAAATGTTAAAAAAAGATTATAGAATTCTTTATATACTAAATAATTCCATTTTTCTCATAGTGTTGATGGGGAACTTTTTCTGCTCAATTTTAGGTAACGTTTGTGTTAATTTTGTGCTTTGTGTATTGATACTAGCTAATTTACGTATGCATATATGTAGGAAAGAAAATAAAAGAATGTTGAAATATTTACTCAATAGATAATTCTTCCAAAGCAATAAAAGGAGTGAATTATACTCATGAAATAAATTAATTTTTTTTGTTATAATACTTATTTATGTTACTTAAGTTTTTTTTCAACATAAAAGTCTTCAATCACATCAACAGTGTTAACTATTATTTTCTAATTAGGCTTAGGGTAAATTGCTTACAAGTTAAATAACCTTTTACAAATGAATTGACAAAATTACCCTTAAAGTTACTTACTAATTGTTGGTAAAACTTTTTGAGGGGAGGTGGATAAGAAATTTGAAACTAGAGGGGAGGTGGATGGAGAGAGACAAAACCTCAGGGGAGGTGGATGGAATTTGCCCGTTTTATCTAGCATGCAAGATTATATCTTACTCCTCAAAACACGTCGTTCTTGGATCAATTGTTACTCAAGCTCACGATCTTGTTGCTAAGCAGTAAATCGTCTAAATCTCTGGGTTTAACTGTTGGAATTTGTGTATTGAAATGGGTGATAATAAGCTTAAGGCCAGTATAACAATATTTCAAATAAAAATATTTAAATGAAAAGAGTTTTATTTGATTATTCATTTTTTTATTGGAATTTGTTTCACTAGTTGATAGTTATTACTTATTATAGTTGATATTATTATTAAAGTTGTTCTTTTTGAAAAAATTATTCGATCACTGAATTATGAAGTTCATAGAACGTATAAGTTGTTATGTCTGAGATAAATAAATTTTGACTTCAGCAGAACAAATAGTTAGAGACAAATATTCATTTAGTTTTTATTTTTTTTATTTTTATGGAAGAATATTCATTTAGTTCGAAACCTATAAATGACCTTTTCTAGTACTATCACTGTAACTTTTGATACTCCATTTAGCACATTTTTCATTATCTATGTTTATAAAATAAAATTTGATTTTTTTTTTCGACAATGCCACAGTACTTGTATGTCAAATAGTATATATTTTCTTAAATATATTATTTATATTATTATAATTTAGTAAACTATTATCTTTTAATTTTGTTTCCTGCTTAAGATCTTCACAAAATCAAAGGTTATATTATTTTCTTTAAATCAAATTTTAATTGACGGATTGTGCTTTTTATTTCGGGATTGCATCTAAGAAATAGTTTCTATACGTTTGTTCTCGAGAATATTTGTTTTTCTCAATATAATCAATTTAGGGGGGCTTTTCTTATTAAAAAAAAAAAAAAAAAAAAAAAAAAAAGATCTTAAAAGTGTCAATTCTTATCATACAAGTCAAATTTTGATTGACTTAGAATTCCATATCAAGATGGCCATAAGACTATCGGTCTTTATCCAAAACCGGTGTAAGATCCGAATCCGACTGTGATATTAGCAAAATCCTAGTCTAAATTCTAAAAAACAACTTAATTAAGTATTTCTTAGTATATGTACATAGAGCGGACAATACAATTTCAATAAAATCTCTCTTTCATTCTCTCTACAACTCTATCCTTGAACAGTTTCCTTTTACCAATCAATCAATCTATCTATCTTCTTTACATATTTATAAGTAAAAAGAAGAAAAAAATATCTCTACTTTTTTCTTTTGTTACATCAAATTCATCAATTCATTCTCGTGATTAAGTTTCGCGGTTGACTAAACGGCGTAGATTTTACGATTTGATCGAGTAGCTATGCAAGCTGATCAGACGGTAAGTACTGGTGGAACTTGCGGCGGTAATTCTGATGGCGGCACAACTGCAGCACAAATTTCTTCTAATCAAGAGACAGCACCTGCTGCTCTGATCATGGCCGATGATTTACATGCACGGTCTGTTCGAAGAGAGAATCTTTCCGAGAAGGATCGAGTTATGAGATCGGTGAGGGGGTACGTAGTTTATTTACGTTTGTTATCTTGCATATGCTACATTACATGCAGCGTATATAGTCTCTGTCTGCTTTTACTAGTAATACTTTATTTTGACATTATCTTAGTTAAGTTTTCGGAAAAAATTGTCTATGTACAAGATGATGTAAGACGAGATACCCTAAATTTTGAAGATTCCCGCAGTAACGAGGACGCATAAAAACGACCATAACTTTTAACCCGATGATCCGTTTTCGGTCCACAAGATATCAAATCGAATGTTTTGAGTCTCCTATTACAACTTGCGTGCTTCAGACCCAAAATCGAACGTTTAAGGAAGTTGCACAGTGCACAGCTTTACAGTTTTATATTGCTTTGTTTTAGGGATTTTTCTATTTTATTATCTCGGAACATGTTTTATTTATTTTTTTATTTACGGGTTTCTTTTGGGACTACAAATACTTTGTTTAGTCCTTCAGCTGCTGCTAAATAGCATCACCTAAGCAGGATGATGTGGATGATCCTGCTTCCTCTCTCGAGTGGTCGGCCCAAGGGTCTTTCGTTTCGCTCGGAGAGGTTTCCCCCAAGGTGGATTGGGGATTCACATAGAGAATGGGTTCTCATTATTATTCTCAGATTTTTGATAATTTTATTTAATAAATTTGGATTTATGTGAGATTGCATATAGATTTGCCAAACTTCAATATTAGGCGGTTTTGTAGATAAAAAACTGATGCTGATCATTGTTTTATGGTTCTTGTAGCATACTGAACAAGCTTAATCCTGGAAATTTCAATCGTCTCGAGCGTCAATTGATTGACTCTGGAATAATCACAACGGCTGACATTTTGAAGGTAAGGATGTCTATTTGAGATATTAATGTAACAAAGCTTCGATATTATTTGTTTGGTCTAATTTCAATATTACAATTTATGTTATTTGTTCAATTTCTTGGATCTTATACCGTCTCTCTATTCTCCATAGGGAGTTATCTCCTTGATATTCGACAAGGCCGTGTTGGAGCCAACGTTTTGCCCCATGTACGCCTTGTTGTGCTCGGATCTAAACGAAAAGCTCCCTCCATTGCCATTTGATGGAAAAGAAATTACCTTTAAGCGAGTCCTATTGCATAACTGCGAGGAGGCACTTGAAGGTATTGATCAACTGAGACAAGAGGTTTGGCAGATGTCTGCTCCTGAGCAAGAACAAGACCGAAAAGATAAACAACGGCAGCGCAGGACACTGGGGAATATCCGTCTGATTGGTGAACTTTTGAAGCAGGAGATGGTTCCGGAGAAGATTGCTCATCACATTGTTGAGGTGCTAATTCTCCTCTGCCATCCTCCTACCATTGATATGTCTTTTTCCGTGTGTTTCTAATAATTCCATTACTACTCGAAAACATGGTCTGATAGAGTGGTTTTTGTGGGCAGGAGCTCTTGGGACAAGATAACGAGATTTGTCCAGCAGAGGAAAATGTTGAGGCCATATGCCAGCTCTTTAACACCATTGGAAAACACCTCGATGAGAACCAAAAATCAAAGCGCATCATGAACGCTATGTATTTTAGTCGCTTACAAGATTTGTCCACAAAGACTCAGCTTCCTGCACGACTAAGGTTTATGGTTCGTGATGTTATTTCTTATTTAAGATGAGCTTTCATTTTGAATCTACTAAGAAGAGAAAACTTAACATTCGAGGATGATATAATGAGGCAACCCGCTTGTTCTCACAGAATTATAATTTATTTCGTTTAAGTTTTAGTTCAATTGACCCTAACATATTTCTTGTTATATGATCAGATCATTTGTATCTCTTAATCAAAGTATCTTTTTCTCGTATACACGACATATTTCTCCTATCTCCGGCCATCTGCCTCTGGTAGTAATCGCAACTTATCAATTGTAATAATACGTTTCACTTCGTGGATATGAATGTTTCTCAATTCAGCTCTCGATCCGGTCAGTTGTTTTTCTGAACGACAACCGATATGCTCAGATTAAACTTCTTTCAGTAATAGGCCGTATCAGACTGATACTTTGCTTATATATAGTATGTTAATTTCCTAACAATCAGAAAAACTTAAGTTCTCCTCTCGAGTTACTTCTACACTAGTATTATTTCCTACTACAACACTTTTCACTTTGAATATTATGCGATCCACATGCTAGTATTGATTTGAATTCATAGTTTTCATGTTATATATCATCGGCGTCATGCGCCTAAATGTTCATGTAAAGTCATACTTTTTGATTAGATCCATTTTTGCCACAAGTACATGCGCCTAATAACACGGTGATACCAACATATCATTGTAATCTCTCAAACTCTAGAGGAATTTTTTGTAATTACATCAAACCCCAAGGGGGTGCAAATGGAATTATTCTTTAACTTTATCTATCTATTACAATAAAAAGGACTCTTTTCCTGTAAAGCTGGATAAAATATCAAATATACTCTTCTGGAGGGCCTCAGGGACCTACTTTCGCAAAGTTGTGGGGGATTTCCTTTTTCATGAAAAAAAGAACGTGAGCCCAACTTTCACTCACCTGAAAAAGTGGGCAGATTTGGGATTATGTGGACTGTACGTGTTCGTGTTTTATTATTTATCTTTCAGTTTTCATATATTTAAGAACAATGACGAATTATTTTAGTCCATGCATCCAGAACACCAGTTTATGTTTCCATGAATTTCTTGTCAATTTATAATCAAAAAGTAATTAAGGTTGTTCAAATAATTGTTTAACCGTAATTCATGTTGTGGAGCTCATGATGTGATGTCATATGGTGGCAGTAGTCAGTGATCATTATTATACTTTAACAAACAAAAAGCGCTACTTAGAGTTTTTTTTTTTTTTTTTTTTTAACCTTTCAATCGGCGTATCAATGTCAAATATTGTAGAGTTGCGAGCTGGTTGATGCATGCATTGTTTCCTTCTATATCTAAGGAGAGCCAACTTATATAATGAGTGAAATGAAGCGTGCATGGACCAGATCCTTCACAAATTCATTACACATGAGTCGCATAATAATCTAAAATAACTTAATTAAGTATTTACTAGTTTTGACTCCACATTGTAGTGTCATATTTGTAATTTCAAATGATCTTTCATTTTCATTTTCAATCTACTTCCAAAGCAAATAATGTTACTTTTTCAAATTGTTAAAATTGTCCTACCTTAAAATCTGTTATAGTTTTGATTGTTTTAAGTCATTCATTGTCGCACAAAAATCTCCTTAAATTTTGCTAGTAATTAACTTATATGAGTTGTTAAACTGGAAAATAGATCACAAAAAAATTATTCAAAAGGAAAACACGAACTAATCCAAAGTTATGTTTTTTTAAAATAAAATCAATACTATAATTTATATTTAATATGCTTATATTAGTCTAGGTAAGTGTTTCTTTTGTTATCAAATCTGATATTGCATCAATTTAAGATTCAGAAAGCATAGATTTTTATGTAATTGTTTGAATCTTAACATATAAAATAAAAATGTATACAAAAAGTTAAAGAAAATCTTTTTAATTCAAAATTAACATTAAACTATATTGTTTTGAAATTAAATAATTAAAATTAGTTACGAAGTTCATGGATGATCCCCACTTGCTGACACCATTAAGTGGGAAGTTAAAGCAATTCACATGAGACGTATTGATTGGCGATAATACCATAGCAAATAATTGGGCAAATTTCATTGACCTCCCTTGAGGTTTCTTCTCTCACCATCCACCTCCCCTCTAGTTCACTTTTTCCATCCACCTCTCCTCCTTTAGTTGATTGCTAGTCAATAATTTAAAGTAAATGGTAAAAGTGTCAATTGATATAAAATTAAAGTAAAGTATTGAATATCTATTCAATTACAATAGACAGCACAACTAAATAACTTAATAATTACTAATATATAATATTAGATGTATTTAAATTATTAAATTTTAGTAATAATATAAATGTTAATTGCAACCAAAACATTAGTTTAGTAAATGAACAAATGTATTTTGGGCTTACCTCAACATAAAAATAAAAAGAAAAGAAATAGATTCATGGTTATGTAGACGATAATCGAATTCAAACAATGTATAATTTAGGAGAAAAGATAAACAAAAATACATGAACACCTTTGTGTAAGTATGAAATAAGTTGTACCCTAACATTAGGGTTAAACATAACTAAATCTCATGTGTATGGTTTTCACAATATAATTATTTAAATATAACATTTTTCTTTTAATATTTTTAATTGGATACTATATGGTAGTAATTGTAAAAGTGTTAAGTTTCTTAGATGTATTATAAGTAGATTCATATAAGTAATAATTCAATAGTTCATATATCTTGTAAACAATATCAGAAAATTAATATAGGTGTATGATTCACGAAATTTAACTAGTTCATAAAAATACAAGATATATGAATTATTGGATCATTAGATTAAATGAACATAATTACTTTCTTCTTATTTTTCAAATTGAGGTAACCCCAAATATATGTATTTCCCATGTTGATTATGTTCGTATTTGCTTGCAATGAAAATATATGTTATTATTAAAATATAATTATTGAAATACAATTTTTTTCATATAATAATTGTCATCCAACATTGTATATTAATAATTGTTAATTTATTAAGTAATTTGGTTGTATTGTGAATAACAATTTAATAGTTTATTTTATTTTCTTATCAAGTGACAATTTTACCCCTCAAAAATAACAGTTGACTAATAATCAAACAACTCAAGGGAGGTGGATGGAGAAAATCTAAACCAGAGGGGAGGTGGATGGAAAAAATCCAAACTAGAGGGCAGGTGGGTAGAGAGAGAAGAAACCTCGGGGGAGGTGGATGAAATTAACCCGCAAATAATTTTACTTTTCCCATTTGTTAAAATTGCCTACCTAAAATATGTCAAAGTTTTAGTCATATAAAGTCATTAGTTGCCGCACAAAAATATCCTTAAAGTTCTGCTAGTAATTAACTTATAGGAGTTGTAAAACCGGAAAATAGATCACAACAATTTTATTTCAAAAGGAAAACACGAACTAATCCAAAGTTGTGTTTTTTTTGAATCAATACTATAATTTATACTAAATATGCTTATATTGAAGTCAAAGTATGTGTTTCTTTTGTTATGAAATCTGATATTGCAATATAGCTTCAACTTTTAAAAGCATAAATTTTATGTAATAGTTTGAATCTTAATATATTAAATAAAAATATGTTCAAAAAGTTAAAAAAATCTTTTTAGTTCAAAATTTACATTGAACGATAGTGTCTTAGATTTGAATTTGAAGTTAAATAAATAAAATTAGTTACGAAGACTTGTTGGATGACCCCACTCGTTGACACCATTAAGTGGGAAGTTAAAGCAAGTCACTTGAGAGGAACTAATTGGCGATACTGCCAAAATAAATAATGTTACCTTTTCAAGTTGTTGAAATCGCCCTACCTAAAAATATGTCATAGTTTTAATTATATAAAGTCATTAATTGCCGCACACAAATATCATTATATTTTGTTAGTAAATTAATTAATTTATGGCAAATGTAAAACTTGAAAATAGATCCACAAAAAATTATTTCAAAAGGAAAACACGAACTAATCCAAAGTTAAGTTTTTCTTAAAAAAATAATACTATACTATTTAATATGCTTATATTAAAGTTAAAGAACGCATTTCTTTTGTTATAAAATATGCTATTGCAATATAGCTTTTAATTTAAGATTAAGAAAGCATAATTTTTTTTGTAATAATTTTGTTAGGACCGCAAAGTCCGACAGGTTTCGAACTCGGTTGAACAGTCAGGACTGCCAGGTCCAACTAGATTTTATTTCCTTGTTTGCAAAATTATTTTAAAGGAAAATTTTGGTTTTATTTACTTTGATTTATTTACTTATTTATTCACACGATTTTATGGTATTTATCCTGTTATTAGACGCGTGAATATTTAAGTGAGTTTGGAAAGATTTAACTTGATCTTATAGTATCTTATCTTATGGAAAGTTAATCTTTATCAAACTCTTTCCTATATCCTTTAGTAATCTATTCCTTGTGGAGTTCTTCTTTGTCTTTGATGTGCAGAATATATGAAGATCATGAAGATCTTATCAATCGGAAACAAAGACGTTGCAAAAGGAAGAATCGCCTTATCATGGAAAGATTCGGATATACTTTGGAAAGATCCTGTCTCGACTGGATATGGAGACTGGCCGAGAATCAAGGATATCTTTCAGGAGAGCTATCCTATAAATAGTAGAAATCCTAGGAATCAATGTAGAACACACGTGTAACAAAATATACATCTTTAGGTGTTCTCTTTTATTTTGATTTCTTAGTTTTCGCCCTCTTGAGTTACATCAAGAACGTGAGAAGCCGACAAGAGTTGAAGGGAGTTCAACGTAAAAGGATTGCGCCAGTTAGAGGGATCTATACGTACGTGCAGTTCGCTTGGAAGCATTCTCATAAGAAGATCATTACGGGAGTCTTGGTCTTACGGGTCAAACGGAGTAGACGCGAAAAAGGTTTCGGTGGTATCAACATTAGAGGGATTCGGTGTTAGAGTAAAACCAGTTGGTGTAATAACTTTTGTCTGTTGAAAGAAGTTTGATTCAGGCGAAAGCCTCGTGGATGTAGGACATAGTCCGAACCACGTTAAAATCTGCTGTCTTACTTTACTGTCTTACTTACCTGTCTTACTTATCTGTCGAGACTAGGTACCGCGACTATTGCTTAAAACGTAAAGTATTAGACTCTAAGATCTATCAAATTTGAATCTCAGTATATTAAATACAAATATATACAGAAGATTAAAAATCATTTTAATTCAAAATTAACATTAAACAATATTGTTTTGAAATTGATATTAAATAAATAAAATTAGTTACGAAGACTTGGTGAACTACGCTACTCACTGACACTGTTAGGTGGAAGTTGAAGCAAATCACGTGAGAGGTATTGGTTGGCGATACTATCAAAGCAACTAATGTTACTTTTTCAAGTTGTTGAAATCGCCCTACCTAAAAATATGTCAAAGTTTTAACTATATAAAGTCAAATATTTCCGCGCAAAAATCTCCTTAAAGTTTTGCTAGTAATTAACTTATATGAGATGTAAAACTGGAAAATAGATCACAAAAAATTTATTTTAAAAGGAAAACACGAACTAATCCAAAGTCATGTTTTTTTTTTAAAAAATCAATTCTATAATCTATATTAAATATGCTTATATTAAAGTCAAAGTACGTGTTTCTTTTGTTGAGAAATCTGATATTGCAATATAGCTTTCAATTTAAGATTAAGAAAGCATAAATTTTTTGTAATAGTTTGAATCTTAATATATTAAATAAAAATATGTATAAAAAGTTAAAAATCTTTTAAATTCAAAATTAACATTGAACGATATTGTTTTATATTTAAATTTGAAGTTAAATAAATAAAATTAGTTACGAAGACTTGTTGGATGACCCCACTCACTGACACCATTAAGTGGGAAGTTAAAGCAATTCACGTGAGAGGTATTGATTGGCGATACTGTAAAAATAAATAATGTTACCTTTTCAAGTTGTTGAACTCGCCCTACCTAAAACTATGCTGCACACAAATATCATTAGATTTTGTTAGTAATTAATTTATGGCAATTGTAAAACTGGAAAATAGATCACAAAAAAATTATTTCAAAAGGAAAACACAAACTAATCCCAAGTAATGTTTTTTTTTAAAACTCACTATATTTTATATTTAATATGCTTATATTAAAGTTAAAGAACGTATTTCTTTTGTTATAAAATATGATATTGCAATATAGCTTTTGATTTAAGATTAAGAAAGCATAAACTTTTACGTAATAGTTTGAACCTTAGTATATTAAATACAAATATATACAGAAGGTTAAAAAATCGTATTAATTCAAAATTAACATTAAACGATATTGTTTTGTAATTGAAATTAAATAAATAAAATTAGTTACGAAGACTTGGTGAATGATTCCACTCACTGACACGTTAGGTGGGAAGTTGAAGCAATTCACGTGAGAGGTATGGGTTTGCGATACTACCAAAGCAACTAATGTTACTTTTTCAAGTTGTTGAAATCGCCCTACCTAAAAATATGTCAACGTTTTAATTATATAAATTCATTATTTGCCGCACAGAAAATTTTCTTAACTTCTACTACTAACTAACTTATAGGATATGTATAACTGGAAATTAGAAAGTGATGTTTTTTTTTCTTCAAAAATCAATACTTTATCTTATATTCAATATGCTTATATTAAAGTCAATGTACGTGTTTCTTTTCTTATGAAATCTGATATTGCAATATAGCTTTCAATTTAAGATCAAGAAAGCATAAATTTTTATGTAATAGTTTGAATCTTAATACATTAAAAACTAATATATGCAGAAGGTTAAAATTAATTCAAAAATTAATCCCCAAAACTACTTCTTTTCAACAATTTCTTTTATTTTAAAAAACTTCATGAAATGATAAAATTCTTTCTTTTGTAGATCTTCATGGGTCATTCCAATTCCTAAAAAGTGAATACCAATAAAAGTAATAATAATAAAAATTTGCCAACTTTCAAATTGTCGGGTGGCACAAGTTCCGGTAACAAAGATTTCTCCAATAAAATAAGCATCCTTTTTCCTATTTGCTCAAAGGGATTTATTAATTTAAACATTTCATTTCTTTTTGAAATCGGCCCGCAACATTATAATAATAATATAATAAAATTCAAGAAGTCCTATGTTTTCTTATGTCACATTTTTAATTTTAATAATAAGATGGTTGTATTCTCTCTCCTCTAATAGAGAATAGAATGTGGGTCTGATTTTCTCTCTCCTATTTCCTTAACATTTATTATTTGTCCACATCTCTGTTAAATTTTCCCCTGAGTTAGATTTTGAGCTCAGTTTCTTCTCTGCAGTATGGGGTTTTTGTTTATCTTGTAGAAAATGCTGAGGCTGCATGCAAACTCAAATCTCACTCAAAATCTCATTTTGTAGCTGGGATTTGTCTAATTCACCTGGTGAGAGTCTGTTGTTACTCACTTCATCTTGGTTTCAATTTTTTATTTACGATTTCCTCGTACTTTGTCTGATTTGATCCGGTTTTCAGTTAAAAATTTGATCTTTATTGCTTTTTCCTAATCCACGCGTACTTTAATTTGATGGGTTCTCTTTAATTTTTTTTTTTTTTTTGTTGTGTGTGCCCCCTTTGTGTAGATAGATTGATGGTGAATTTGTTGCAAGATTTGTGCTTTGTTGAATTGCTCTGCTGCTGTTTAATCAAAGGGGTTTTTGGGTGATTCTTGAGGAAGCTGATTTTGAATTTGTGGTGTAGAAGGGGAGAGAGAGAGAGAGAGAGAGAGAGAGAGGGGGTTAGAGAGAGAAGGTGGAGACCATTGAATGGTTGCTAAGAGAATGGGATCTCAGGGGGGTGGTAGTAATAAAACTGGGGTAACCCAAGCTCAAACACATGACCCGAAGTCGAACCCGTTGGCTAGAGAAGGGTCATTATATAGCCTCACTCTTGATGAGGTACAAAACCATTTGGGTGAGTTTTTGGGGAAGCCTATAACCAGTATGAATATTGATGAGCTTCTGAAGACAGTGAGTAGTGCTGCTCAAGCTAATAACCAAGTGATGGGAAGTAGTGAGTATGCGACGGCTTCCCAGATGCCACCTGGGCCGCCTGGGTCTGGATCGTCTTTAAATCGCCAGTCGAGTGTTACGTTTTCCAGAGATATAAGCCAAAAGACTGTTGATGAGGTGTGGCAAGACATTCAGCAGGGTCAGAAAATGAGTAGTCTTGACAGGAAAACCACTTTTGGGGAGATGACGTTGGAGGATTTCCTGGTGAAGGCAGGGGTTGTTGTTGAGTCATTTCCGGGAAAGGGAAATCCGGGTTCCGTTATAGGAGGGATTGATCCGATGGGGCTGCCGCAGCAAGCACAGTGGATGAATTATCAGGTGCCCGCCGTTCATTCTCAACAGCAGAGTGTGATGCCTGTATTCATGCCATCTGGTCATCCAGTTCAACAGGCTATTCCTCTCAGTGGGAATCCGGTAATGGATGTGGGTCACGCAGAAACCCAAACAAGCGCTCTTATGGGTACTTTATCGGATATACAGACACCTGGGCGAAAAAGGGTCGCTTCTGGTGAGATAGTTGAGAAGAGTGTTGAAAGGAGGCAAAAAAGGATGATTAAGAACCGGGAATCTGCAGCACGATCACGAGCAAGGAAGCAGGTGTTTTTTCAGCAACCAATGTTTGAAGTTACTGTTTATATTATTTCCTGTTGCCTTAGGTGTATGTTTAATTTTTTATTGCTGTGCAGGCTTACACCCATGAGCTGGAGAACAAGGTTTCGCGTCTGGAGGAGGAGAATGAAAGGCTCAAGAAACAAAAGGTTGACGTTTTCATCTCTATGCTTAACATTTTCATATACTTTCCCACATATCTAGCAATGTTGGTGTATCACTCTTACACTGAAATGGTTGCGTGGGAGAGTGTAATACTATTTGTATTTTTGTACACCTGTGTTTTTTATTTCTGAGTTTCTAGAGTTCAAAATTTCATACAGGTAAAATTATGAGGATCTACAAAACAATGGCAAATGTCTCTGAAGTTTAGAAAGAGTCTTAACATGAAAAATATAGGTTGGGGTTTATTTATGGGTGCTTCATTTGATTACTATCTTAGAATCCTTCTTTAGTTGAAAAAATGAGTTACTACAAAAGAAAAACTCCCTTTTTGTTTCACTATCTTGTTGTGGGATCTTTACAGGAACACAAAAAAAGTTATTCGATTTTGGTTTCTGCTACTGCATGCACTACAATGAGTTAATGTTATCACTTGACTCGGAACTGTAGAGGCTTGGTCCAGTATGTTAAATTCTTCTATCAGCACTCTCTAGAATCTGCTGACTTGGATGCTACTTTTAGGTCATTTTTTATATAAATCCTACTTATATTTGTTTGCTTGTTTCTAAGTTTCCTAAGTGCTTGCTTGCTTCCCCTCCCTTTACATGCTGACATGTCATAACAAAGTTTCTTCTGGTGAGGTTTTAGCAGTCAGGCAAACACTTGTGGTTTCGCTCAATTTGTGCAAAAGTAACTTGTTTAGATTTTGACTGATAGCAAGCTGTCTATGTGCATCATTCTGAGTTCTGCATAATAGACTATTCAATATTGAGACATAATTACTGGCAAGTTTCCGATTGCATATGATGCTGTAATTCTAGGAGAAAAGAGTTTGTTCTGTTACATAACAACAGTTTATATTAAAATTTTGGCCCCGGATACAAGTATCAATTTGTTGAGGCTGACATTCGGTTTCAAGAATGAAACCCTGTTTGCACTATAAGAAACCTGGCGGTATAATGAAATTGTTTGCGAAGCTCAGTATTGGAGGAGTGGACAAATATTCCATCAAAAGGAAAAAGAGAAAGGAATCCATTCTTACAATTATTTAAGCTTGCCAACTAGGTTGTGCTTGTTGGATATGCCGATAAAAGTTGTTTTCCAGAACTAAGGGTACACACACTACTGACTATATAAAGTGTCGGGTACACACACTACTGACTATATAAAGTGTCAGTATGTTTGAGTAAATTGCTACCAAACCAGTATGTGATAAGGGTGAAAATTTTATATTTAGTGAGTTGAACCCAGTTCTGATTTCCATCTTCTTGATACTCTGCTTCAGTAAATGAGGATAGTGTTAGGACCGGGAGAGCCCACAATTAGGGAGATTTAATCCAATGGGCCAAAGTGAGAACAACACATTAGTGGGCTTGACACCACATCTTGAGCTAAAACCTTAAGGTATTCTTCCCACTAATAAATCCCTACTTTGCTCATTATTTTGCAATATGGGACGATCACACACTTGATTCTAACAATCTCCCCCTCAAGTGTGAATCCATCCACATCTAACTGGCTCTTTATTTTCCAATGTGGGACGATCGCACACTTGATTCTAACAATCTCCGCCTCAAGTGTGAATCCATCCACCTGGCTCTCTCCCTGGAGCGGAATTTCCCGGAGTGCACTCTAAGAGCCACGCTACACCACGTGTTCCACCCCCAACCAACCTTGGCTCTGATACCAATTGTTAGGACCGGGAGAGCCCACAATTAGGGAGATTTAATCCAATGGGCCAAAGTGAAAACAACACATTAGTGGGCTTGACACCACATCTTGACCCAAAACCTTAACGTATTAGGTCCATGGGTCCTTCTTACTAATAAACCACTCACTTTGCTCATTATTTTCCAATGTGGGACAATTGCACACTTGATCTCTAACAATCTCCCCCTCAAGTGTGAATCCATCCACATCTAACCGGCTCTCCCCTGTAGCAGAATTTCCCGGAGTGCACTCCAAGAGCCACACTACACCACGTGTTCAACTCTTATCGGAGTCCGTACCTCCATCATCACCCCCAACCAACCTTGGCTCAGATACCAATTGTTAGGACCGGGAGAGCCCACAATTAGGGAGATTTAATCCAATGGGCCAAAGTGAGAACAATACATTAGTGGGCTGGACACCACATCTTAACCCTAATTGTGGGCTCTCCGGTCCTAATAGTGCTTTAGGAATTGATCAAATCTAAGAAAACAATGTCTATGGCACAGAACCTGAACATTTATGTTTATAGAAGAAATGAACAAGGTATGGAAGAAATGGTGAAGAGTTAGTAGGCATGTTTTACTAAGGGGGCATAGTCAGCTTTACTTTGAAACCGTTGGGGATAAACTGGTATCCTTTCCCTCTTGTTTAGTGTTGAGAAAATCTGTATTCTTTTGCTTCTTCATGTGCATGTTGCTAGAATCTTACAACTTTTACAATCATTACTGAAAGCGAGAATTCTGTGCATTGTTATTTAGTTTTTACCTATCATCTAACAGGGTTGTGATCTGCGAGAACAGCTTATTCTTTTAATGCGAGCTACCAAACTGTATTGCTAGGTGAATTAGTTGCATAGAAATAATTAATTCACAAATAATTGTTTCAGGTGAAAATTAAAAGTAATCTGAAATTTAGCCTTTTTTGTGTCATAAAAGTACCATATGGTGTAAATTTCTTAGAGTTTATGCCGTAAGGAACTTGATAGTTATTTGGCCAATGCTTTTTGTAGGCCTGATAAATGCGACCAACAAATTGGTTGCTCTCTTGAATGAATTGGTTTCTTAAAAAATTTCACTTGGAAGACTCGACTGATGATCAAGCATCTCATGATGCCGTGTTTTCAATCCTTAACAACTGATGCTTTCAGTTGTTGGCAAATGGCAACCAGTTTGTTGGTATCTGCCTCCAGATAATGTCGACTTTGAAGTGCACATTTTCCTCTCTTGCCTACTCCTCCATAAATTAACCATACTCTCTTAATGCTAGAATTGTTGCCTGATAACTGAACATTCATATCTCTACTGCATATTTCCAATATCTCATGCCCAGTAATCCATGAATCCATATTCCTAGTTTGTGTGAAACTTACTGTTAATTTGCATATTTTCTGACAAATTAACTGATACTTGCTCAAGTCGAGAGCCTCCTTGAAAAATCTGTCTTTTTAACTTCCACGTATAGGCGACTTCCAGTCTCTTAATTTTAGCCTATATGAGTCAAAAGTGATCTCTGGCAGGACAATTTCATCACTAAGCAAAGGCACTTTTTGATGGAAAGGAGTTTCCTTTTACCGTCACATCAAGATGTTATTCATACTTCGCATTATGCTTGATATTGTAGGTTCTAATGATTCACATTAGAGATAAGCTTTGTCAGTCATCTTCATCATAATTGAGCTATCCTGTTGTTTTCATTACTGTGAAAGATGTGGATTACCGAAATATAAATTTCAATCTTGACTAACTACCAACTCCATTTGCGTGTTTTACTCATCACTATGTATTTTTGCAGGAATGGGAGAACGCACTGCCTACCATACCGCCCCCGGAGCCGAAGCGTCAACTGCGTCGAACGAGCTCAGCCCCCATATGAGGATCGTGTAGAGTCACATCGTTGTTCTAATATATTACATTATTAGCCAGTGGTAGTTTCTTTCGACTTTTACTAGTTGGGTAACCGTCCTTGTCTAGATGGCGGCCTTGTCATAATGTTGTAGTGATGCATTTCACTTTGACAACAAACCTTGGCTGTCATATCCAGTGAACTTTCTTCATGTATGTACATTTTATAGTATTAATCAACTTGGAACTCTGTGGGACTAACTATGAGTTATATGATAGTATTTGCCATGAAGTTTTGTTTTGAGAAATGGAGGGACTTTATTATAGTTTTGAGTTTAGATGTTAATTCTCGGTGCAATCTATCACTTTTGCACATTTTAGTAGCAGCAAGTCCCGTGTGACGTGCCAAAATCTTGCTAATAACTGGCTTGTGGCTTTAAAATTGATCCAGTTGCGCCTTAAAGCAAATTAGATCGGTTGCCCCATTATGGTGCATTTTCACTCGATTAAAGATAAATTTCAATATAATTTTTCAAATGAAAAAAGATAAAGAACACAAACCCGCATATACCATTATAGGTGGTGTTTGCAATAGTTATGGAATTGATTTATTGATTTTCGAGTCCATATAAGCACTTTTTATATGTTTGCACTTTGCATCACTGACTTTTACTGCTCCTTTTCTTTTTCTCAAGGAACCCCACCCCCCTCCCCCCCCCCCCCCCCCCCCCAACCCCCCAAAAAAAAAGGTTGGTCATGGAGTGCTTCTTCGACAACTTATAAATATAGTATTTTATAAAGTGTGTGAAAGAGAAAACTACTTTATGCTAAGTATTGTAAACACCTAAATAAAGTTTAATTAACTTAAAAAATATTTATTTACACTCTCAACCTTTCGCCAAAAGTAGCTTCAAGTTAGTTATTAATACTAGAGAATACCCTCTTAATTCACTCACTAAAATGAGCTCAAAAGTCAAAACTTTTAAAATAAAAATAAAATTGAATTAAACCAACGCCTAAGTAATATTTTTGTATGAACTGTTTATACTCCTCTAGTCTAGAACTAAAATAAAAGGAAAAATGTTACCTTTTTTTTTTTTGCAAAATAAGAATGTTAAAAGGGGCCGTTTGCAAAAAAGCATGAGCAGCAGCAGAAGTGAAAACCCCAACAGCCGCAGTCGCCTCCAAGTATTGGGCTCTCATTTCATAACTTCATCATCATCAATGGCTTCTGAGAAAGAAGCTGCTCTTGCTGCTGTGCCCTCTGATTCTCCCACCATGTCAGCACACACACTCTCTCTCTCTCTCTCTCTCTCTCTATATATATATATATATATATATATATATATATATTATCTTGATTGTTTATGACCTTGCAGATTTGACAAGATCATTAACAAGGAAATACCAGCAACCATCGTTTTCGAGGATGACAAGGTTGTTTGATAAGTCTTGTTTTTTGCTTAATGTGTTTGTGATCATATTAGTACACGAAAGTTTAGGGCTTTATTAGTTTTTTGATTATATTTTTGAAGATAAAAGGGAACTTTGATAGTAATATATGTGGGACTATTGATAAATGCTTGTAGATAGTTTCTTACTTTCTTTGCTACTTTCCCATTTTTCCTTTGTTATTGCCATAGTGTAGCAGTCTGAATTAATATGTAAATGCTCAATTTTGATGATTTGTGTTGTGAATTGACTTGGAACTATTTCTGTAGCAGTCTCTGATCTTTAAAATTATGTTTGTGTTATGTACATGTCAAATATCCTCTGTTTCCTATGGCAGGTTCTTGCTTTCAGGGACATAGCTCCCCAAGCGCCTACGCACATCGTGCTTATCCCCAAGGTGAAGGATGGCTTAACTGGAATTTCTAAGGTATTTATGCTGAGCTGAATTTGAAGGTTCTTTTGTTTTTGTCACCTCCGTGAAGGTTGATGTCCGAATTTTCTAAGTCAAAGAACTGAAACGTGTTCCTTGTGGTTATGATGGTGGGGCTTGCTTCATGTTTCCTTTGTTTTGTTGACATTCTCGGAAATTTTTATTTGGTCTGGCCAAACTAGTGCGTATGTGAAAATGGTAGAGGTCATGCCGTTGTTATTTGTTTGTTGGTGCTTCTGTGGTAAATTGTAATAGCGTAATAGCATTTCTAAGATGCCTTGATACCGTTATTCAAACATTTCTCGCTCTTTTTCATTTAGAGTGTTTGTTAACATAGTAATTTTGTAAATTTATTAAAGCTATATAGGTTGGGAATTAAGGTTAAAATTCGTCAATCCAAACTTTATCCTTCTTCGATTTTCCTATTGCTCCTTTGTTTCCTCTCTCTCTCTCTCTCTCTCTCTCTCTCTCTCTCTCTCTCTCTCTCTCTCTCTCACACACACACACACACACACACACACCCACACCACACACATGCTCACACACACAGGTTTTCTTCATGCTTAAGTCTGTGCTGGTTCTAGTATTTGGTGTTGCTTATGAATTTTTTCTGGAGCAACCTTTTGCGTAGCATGTTTCGCTGCAAAGACACGTCTCTCCTCATGTTCACTATGGCTGTGGACATAAAGGTTGCAAAGGGTATGTACTCGATTGTCGATGGCAACAAATGTGACGGATTCAGCGAGCAATTTTTTTGTCGGGGCGTTATTGGGAATGAGAAAAAGAAAGAAGACTAAAGAAGGTGTTATTATAGGCGAGAAAAAGGAGACAAGAGTGGAAACTTGCCTGGCCACCTTAGAAATACGCATGACGCGGCCATTTGCTGTGTTAGATGTGTTTGTGATTTCTATATTGTATCATTATTATTTTTTAATCAAATTCTTCCAATTTGCCCAGTCGCATCCCACCTGAGCCGCATAGTGCGGAAAAAAATGGCATTTTCAATAAGATAATTTCGGCACCTATTAGTGTCGGATTGAGTTTTATTTTAAACAACCACCTCAAACCCGCATGCATATGCCCCTAGTAACTTACTTTTGGGACTTTATTGGCTGAAATGGAGAATTTATTTAAATAGCCCATAAATACACTGTTAAGATATTGTAGTTGTCCTATTAACTTTGTAATTGATTAGGACGCATGTCTTATGCATCTTTCATCGTGGTAAAGCTATGTAAAAGCATGGAAAAACAAGCTCATTTGATCTTTTTGGTGAGCATGTGGTAAATAGGCAACAATACAGGGGAAAAGTAAGAATCGGATTGTTGCTATTTGATTGGCCATGTAAGCAATATATATATATATATAAACCATGGCCACTTGATCTCAAGTTGACTACAATTAGCTATATTGAACTTTTGCCTCATCTTCTTATCTATTCATTTGTAAAAGTGCTTTCTAGTGATGATTAAGAAACACCAGAGTACGTTTTGTTAATATCAAGGATGTTGTGGCCGTTTCATCTTCGTCAAAATCCATCTAGATTTGAACACAACGTTTTAGTTGCTCAATATTTTGACGATGCTTCTCCTCACAAGCTTTTGAATATTTGAGATGAGTGCTCTGCAGGCTATCCATTGGTCAAATTTCTTATGATCTCTCATTAGGTTGACAGGCACACAAATACATTGCATCTGATTTTAAGAGTAGGAAAGTGAAGTTGGTAGGTGCTAAAGCATGAATCAGCAATCACAAAGAATGTCACTCTTAATGTCACTCAATCCATAATGTATAGTACTAAACTATGTTTCCTTAACTTGGATGCAAACTCTCCCTGAAAGTTGTTTACACAATTCGTAATGCCTCTAGCCCAGTTTCTTAACCATCAAAGAGATCATTGTGAGTTTTCTCTTCATTTTGTTGGATAATCTTGCAATATGATGCTTAAACTAATAAAAATTCGTTTTGTTAGTAGGAACTAGGAAGATACGAAACTCATGGAGGACCAACCAGTTAGATATGAAACTCATGCCTATTATATCTTGTGGTCTCCTATAGATATGAAACTCATGCCTATTATATCTTGTGGTCTCCTTTCATCAAATCTTCTGTTATCTCTATTTTTGCAGCATAGCATTTCATATTAGAGCTAGATTGTCTATTGGCTATCATCTTGAGATATTCAATTGCTTGTCCTGTACTTATAGGCTGAAGAGAAGCACTGTGAGATTCTTGGTCGTCTGCTTTACACTGCAAAGCTTGTTGCCAAACAAGAAGGACTTGAGGATGGTTTTAGGCTCGTGATTAACGATGGACCAAAAGGATGTATGTACAAATTCTCTATTACCATATATTCAAACTTAAGTATAGTTTATCTTTGGTTGGTCTTGACATCAGAAATGTGGCAGGTCAATCTGTGTATCATCTTCATCTTCACCTGCTCGGGGGACGTCAGATGAACTGGCCACCTGGTTAATACCCTGATGGATCTGTAACTCCTAAAAATCAACCCCTATTATCTATTATTATCTGAAGTTGATACAGTGAGATTCATAATAAATTTGTCTGAGTTGCACAGCTCTTACTGGAACTTGTAACCCCTTTTTTTCTAATTAAAATGACTTAGTATCTTGTTCTGCTTGGTGAATAGTTGATTTCTTTTCAAGGAGGATACGATCCATATCCCAGCTAACACTACCTTCCCAACTTTCAGTTTTTTTCTTTTTAGGTTATTTGTTAAAAACCACTAATTCTCGTAAATGAAAATAGCCTCCAACTGATGGCTATATAAGATTCTGATTCCGAGAAAAGATCAATGAATCAGAATTTATATAATATCTATTTAACTTTGACCTCCTAGTTTTTGTGTTCATTTTGTTTTTCTCCGTGTAGCTGTATCTTTTGCCCTCAAAAGGCTACCTTAGTGAAATTTGCTGACGAGAAAATTAAGAAATTGAGGTAAACCTAAAGTCCTACGGTACCACGTGAATTTATTAAGAGTACACAAAGTATTTTGTCTCTCTAGAAAATTTCTCGACTCTTCTATGGGTCTCTTCTCTTTCGAGCATCCATGGATCATAGCAACCTAATTTTAGATCTGATTCATCGAACCTTCATCCTTGATTGTAACGATGAACCAAACGAAATGCCCAAAATGCCCTCAGTGAACATATATTTCTTGCCGAAATTATTCCAAACTTCAAAACCCAGGCCAGGTGCCTCCAGGCACTATGCTTAGAGCGTCAAATCATGCTCATAAAACCTCCTTATATTACTTGCAAGACAACTTATTTGCTTGTGAGTTCTCCAACGAAAATGATCTTAAAAGAACCCTCTCCTCTTCATAGTAAACTTGATATCTATGAGGAGAAGCGTTCGATAGCCGACGTATAGTGGAACATGGTTATGCTGCATCACAAGAAGCAATTGTGAGGAATAGACATTCTAGAACAATCATTTTCTTTGGTTCATTCTTTGACTGCTTTGCTCCCCCACAAAAAAAGAGAGACTTCTTTAATAAGGAAGATGGGAATCGCCTGAAAAGGTTCGATCCTTCTTTCTAAATGGGGGTGCCCGGGGCACCTCATCTTGTCATTTTGTCGTTGCTCATTCACGCTTCGCTGACCCAGATCACCAGCTAAGATCCCTAAAGAAGCGTTCAGTGATAAAGGAGGTAGGGGTGCAGAGACAGTAAGGAGGTTTGCCTAGAAGCAGCCGCCCTTGAAAGAGTACATAATAGCTCAATGATCGAGACTCTTGTTTGTCAAGATATTAATGTACGAATTAATGAAATAATGGTTGTGAGACTAATTGCGAGTATCCGAGCTGAGTACTCATAGGTCCACCAATTCCCCTCCCACTTTGATTGCCTATACGAATTATGTGGATTGTAAATTCTTAAATCAGAGTTTTATATAAACAATTAAGATTATGAGATGACTCGTCTATAGTTATTTTATAAAATTCACTTCTACGTGATTCAAGGATTTGGATCTTTAAAGATATAATGAGGATTAAGATCTGAGGCTTGAGATACGATTATTTGTTATTTCAAGTACTCAAAATTGTTAGGTATTTGATTCGACAAATACACGCTGACATGATTTACCCATTATTAAGTATGAAGCAAAATGAATGAACATTGGAAAAAGTAAAAACACAATAATTAAACTTGGAAACTCCAGATCTGAAAAAAACTACTAGCCAAGAGCGAAAATGCACTATATAGAAAGTTACTATAACTATATAATTTTTCCTCACTCTCACGATCCTCACAAAACTTTTTCATTAACAACATTCACTAACTTACACCTCACTCTACAAGAAAGGAATTAGGAATAATGCTAAACACGTTATTTTTGGATAAGAAAACACTACAAGAGAGACCTCTTTATGATATGACATTAAAAACCATGTATAGCATAATTGAGGGGCCTATAAGTAAACATACTAGCCCCTAAATGCAAATCTCTTACTGGTAGGGGTGTTCACGGTTTGGTTAAAATCGAAAACCGAGCTTAAAACCGAGAATTTGGTTCAAACTATAACCGAAACCGATTCATTGGGAAGGTTTTCGGTTTTGGAATTTGGGCGTAAAAAAAATATCAAGTTTTCGTATAACCGAACCTACTTAACCAATGGTTAACCGAAAATTGATATTATTTTTTAGCCTTTAGTTTTTATGGGCCTTTAACTTTTATGTGCCTTAATTTATTTATTTTGTAACAGAAAAGAGGTAGAAACACTACATAACATATTTGCACTTCTTTCTTATATATTTTACTGTGGAAGGATATAATTTTTTATTAACTAATACTTTCGTTTTTAAAGAAAAGTGATGAAGTCACAACGTAATTTCACTTTTGTCAACTACAATTACTTTTTTCAAGTTTTCCCCAATAAATTAACCATCTTATGAACCCAACTACATAATTTCGTTAAATTCAATAATTGGTTGAAGAAAAAAAAGAAAAGGAAGCAACAATACTACAAAGTTGGACTCAGTAGAAGTGTTTAGGCAGAAAATTTCGTGTTTTTAGTTGTAAATTGTATTTCTTTTTTTTTTTGTTTATTGTAAAGTCGAGAATCGGTCCATTTGTTAACTCATAACCGTAATCGAACTAATGAGTTAAAATCGAAAAACCGAACCGCTTCATTGGTTTGATTATCGGTTAACGATTTTAGGCCAACAAAAAATCCAACTTCTTTAAAAACCGAACCATTGATTCGGTTTACCGAAACCATTAACGCCCCTACTCACTGGTCCTCTCTCTTGTTTTTGGTCCCTCCCAAAATTAAAAGAGCCCCTACAAATCCTCAACTACCTCTAATCAATTCCTTTAACTATCTAATAACTAAGATTTATGTTTTTGCCGACAACAAATTGTGTTCTCGACAAAGACGAGTACCCTACCTGGCAAGTTTAAGATAATATATTTTTTTTGTTTTCTTTTTCTTTTTATGAATATATTTTAAGACGTTCGATACTTTAGTTCTCAAACATAGATTTTGCACGTATTCTTTTTTTTGATAAGAGATTTTGCACGTATTCTTATGTTATGAAAATGATGTTACATATATAAATATAATTACAAAGATACGTAACATAGTAAGCATAATAATCTATTACTAAATTAAATAAATTTGGGTAGTTCTCAGACCAAAGTTTAAGTACCCACGCATCCGGGATTTTTTGCGGCAATCTGCTCATTCATTTCAAATTGTACTATAGATCGCCTCAATATCATCGAATCCAAACCAAAAATTAATTAAACCTATTTCATTTCATCTCAATCATATTTTGGGGGCGATTCGATTCGAATGAGAAAACCTACTCTCCAATTGAACACAATCTCTTGTTTCATCTCAACACTTCTTTGTGAGATTCTTCTCTCTTTGCTATATTATACATCAAGTTTTTGCTAGATTCGATTTGGAGTTTATTCAAACACCTAGGTTTATATGTTTTTTGTTTCAAATGATGCCAATCCGATTTATGTTAGGTCATTTCTTTTTTGTTCTCATTCTCGTTTAGTTCTCTGTTTATTAGTACTTACTTAACTCGTGATAATTTTAACTCATTTATATTTTTTGGTTTCTTTAAGGTGAGCTTCAGTGAGGTGTTCACAAGACAAGGTCAGTTCTGATTCTCGAGTTTGAAAATTGATTCATCCCCAAATTTACATATGAACACCACAAGATGCCCCAATTTGCGTTTCGATTATGCCGTGTTTCAACTCCTTAAACTAAATCGCATTCTTTCGTTTCCGTATCACTTTATACTTCTATTCAAGGTAGTTAATATGTGAAAGTTTTAGTTCCAGTTGAAGTTATGCGATTGATTGATTTGGTACGTATGGTGGTGTTCTCTATTCGGGGATATAGTTTGTCGCGCTGTTATAGTGGAGTGTGACTAAGATTTTGGTTTGTCGTGGAGAGAAGCAAATTCTAGCGCAATACTGTAATATAAAAAGTTTTAAAGTTGGAGTTGTCTTTTCTGACCGACCACTGTTTATACAGTTAAGATTGTTTGTTATCTTTCAATTTACCTAAGAGTGGATTTTACTAGCATGCTCCATGAGTAGAGCAACAATTCCACTTTATTAAAGTAATTTAAGGTTCTCCCCATGTCATGAGTTGGTGTTTGCTATTTGCACTTGGAAATGATGAAGTACTTTATTCATATCTTCTGCCTTGCATTTTTGTAACAAGTGCGCTGTGGTCTCGAACATAAAACAACTACCTTCATGATTATTTGCAATGTTATTTCACTTATATTTGGTTTGATTTGGTGCGAAAACTAATAAACTTGAGTTGAAATATAAATGAGTAAATTGCCAAACAAGTGTAGTTAAGTTAGCATATTTCTTCATATCATAATTGTACATGTACCTAATCTCAAATGTGTCAATTTTCAGGAATTTAAGAGAACATAACTGCTTATTGGAAGCAGCTCTGTTCTTTGTAATTTTCAAGTTCATTCAGTTGAAGTTTGGATATCTTTATATCACTACTATGTAAGTTACAATCTCAAACATTTATCGAGATTGCCTGTGTGAAATGTTGTACCACATGCGTACAAGAGCAGTGGATCGAGCTGGGAGTTGGGTTTCAACTTTCAAACATGAATGCATTCAAAAAACAATATAACTTTCAAAACATATATTGGAAACGACAATGAAGATAAGAGTTATTGTTTTGTTGCATTATGATTTATTTGAGAAGGTAAGAAGAACCTTTGAAAAAGTAGATAATTGCATAACTTTTTCCTTCTAAGCAGTTTTTTTATTCTCACTTTTTATGCTTTGCTTTTCTGTCCAATTTTAGTAAACAAAGAATTACTAGGCTTCAAGTATTTTTCACCATTAAATTTTCTATTTACTTCAACACTGTTTGCACATACGTAGTTGATTAAGTTGGATCTTTCAACATAATTAATTTGTTATACGTATTAAGGTTTTGATGTTGAAATTGCAAATCAGAATAGTTATGTACATTTTGCCAATGGAGTGCAGGCCAAGTAACGGACAATGTTAAGATAGAGAGTAATTTGTAAAGAGGTTTCATCCTGTTTACTCTTAATGCAGTTTTTGTGCATGGAATGTAGCTTTTTTATGAGGTCTACGTCGGTACACATTTATATCTATTTATATGAAATAATTTCAAATTCTATTGTAGAGTTGAAAAATAAAATTGCACGTAGTATAGATGCTTACCCATTACTTACCGACTAAAAAACATTTTGATTGGTAAATAGCAGAAGGGAACTCATTTATAGGGCTATTAAAATGTGTTTCGCCATGATGTTTGCTTGGATGCGGTATAAGATGTTTGTTTGTTTTTCTATGTGGCCATTTACAACATTATCGAACATTTTGCATTAGAGTGCATAAAAATAATTGAGGTATACGATTTTTTGTTTTTATTTCAAGCATACAACGTGTGGAAAAATAACGTGTTACAGTTGAAGTACTTTTTAGTTAAATAAAAAATTTACAAGTGGGACTTGCTAGTAATAATTACAATAATAATAATAATAATAATAATAATAATAATAATAATAATAATAATAACAATAATAATAATGATAATATCTGCCTTTCTCGTAAGATCCTGTAAGTGTTTGTTTTCAGGGCTGAACTAACTCTCCAATTGCCACAGTATGACGACGACGTCGTATGCGACGGAAGAGCCAATTCCAACCCCGGCGGAGTTCAAGGGGAGTCCAGGATCTCTGCTCCACACCATATTCGCAATAGCTCTGTGGCTTGGCTCCGTCCATTTCAATGTCATTATCATTCTCCTGTCATTCATCTTTCTTCCACTTAACAAAGCCCTCTTGTGAGTAATTATCAATCTCTTACACTTAACACTAATACATCTTATGATTCCCCTATGCAGGCGAAATTGAGTTTATTAATACGTGATTGATTATTAGGAAGTTGTAGAATTCGTATCGTTGTAAATCATTTCAACTCTGACGTTTGCCTCTTTCTTAAAAGGGTTATAGGATTGCTTCTGATATTTATAGTTGTTCCGATTGATGAGAGAAGTAAATGGGGTAGGAAGTTATCCAGGTTAGAATCTATTCTTTTCTTTTTTTTTCTTTCTAATTACCCTTGTTGATTGAATTGGATTCTCAGCTGTTGAAGTTTTGACTTTTCCTAGAAAGTCCCTTTTACTTGCTAGTCTCAGATAAAGAAAGTTATCCAGGTCATACATGTTTGTGGTCCGTTAATAGATGGTGCAGAGTTTCTGATATTTGCAAGTATTGAACTTGCTAAGATTTAAGTTGGACATCATCTTTTGTTTGTTACATTTTGACGGGGCTTAAACTCTTTGCGAATGATTTATCATCAGGTATATATGTAAACATGCGGTTGGCTATTTCCCAGTGACTCTGCATGTGGAGGATATTAATGCCTTTGATCCTAATGAGGCCTATGGTAAATCAATTTTACTAATATAATGCTTGTTACTGCAAATTTACAGATTTAATCATAAATTTATAGTGTTACGAAATTGTCTGACCGTGTTTATCATAAACTATAAATTACTTTGAGGACGCCTTCCAAGTTCACAAATTGGGGGATTGAGCATCACTTCGTTTTAGCTTCTTGAGCTTAATAAAAAACTAATCTTGATGGCAGTGGCCCCGTTTGGTTGAACTAATAGAATCATGACATAGGCTTTTGAATATGCATTTTGCTTTCATATGTGTCTGGTGATCTGGAAAATGTATTCACTTCCAGGCAGCTTTTGTTTTCCCATTTCCTTATCGAGCAACCCAATTCCTGGAACAAGGACTATTACAGTGAAATTACAATGTTATTCAAATAGTAGAGTTGTAGGCTTTCTTTTTAAAGGAAGCTTCAACTCAAGAACTTAGTTTGTAGTGGTCGTTATATATTGATTGACATGGAGGGAAATTTTGTGAAGTAATTTGGCAGTCTACTTTGTAGCTATTGTGTTTTCATACAAGAACAGAAACTTTCATATTTACTTTATTTTCCTGTTTAATGTTCACAAATTGCAAATTCAGGCAGTATTACCAGCTTGTGTTCTCTTAGTCATTATCTGACTTCTGCACTTGTTGAGCATCAATGTGAGAGCCTTTGGCACTTTTTGCATTTCCACCATCCAATCATGAATATTGTCTTTCTTGCTTTGTTGGTTTGCACAAAACGGGGTATAGGTCGGGAGGTTTGATGCTTTTTACCCAATGTTATTTACTGTAACAAATTTGGCGTTCTAATTCTTTTCACTAAATGAATGTTACATTATTGTAAGATTTCCATTAATGTAGAATGTTGTTGTAGGCTTATAATTAACATAAAGGGGTTCTTTCTTTAAGAAGTGTTAAACCTTGCTACTGCAGTATTTGGTTATGAGCCACATTCAGTTTGGCCAATTGGAGTTGTTGCACTTGCTGACCTTACAGGTTTCATGCCTCTCCCCAAGATAAAAGTTCTCGCTAGTACTGCTGTAAGAATCACAGGCTTATGCATACCATGAATTCATAATATCTGTTTTCTGTGACTCTGTTAACTATTAAAAACTTTGGCCAGGTGTTCTACGTACCATTCATGAGGCATATATGGTCTTGGTTGGGACTTACACCTGCCACAAGGAAAAGATTTAGTTCTCTGTTGGCATCTGGTTATAGCTGTATCATAGTGCCAGGAGGAGTTCAAGAGGCCTTCTATATGGAGCATGGTTCTGAGGTTTATTCTTCGCCCCTAGGTCTTTTGCAGTGCATGGTTTCATGATAGAATCAGCTTATATATTAGCAAACAACAAATATTTCAGTTTTTAGCTTGTAGAAAATCATACTTGGATAATATGGGACATATTTTGGTTTCCAAATCAAATTTTAGGTTTGTCATGTGTACCATATATTTTTAGCATCCAGACTGAAGTTTAGTTCTGTCATATAATAATATATTTAAGCTACTTTTCAGCATTGCAGTCTCTTGTACTCTGTCCCATGTAATACCATGTAACGTTTAGGGTCAATTTATTTTGTTATATCAGGATGCCAGCTTGTGGTGCGGGCATTATATTCTGCCCTTCAAAATAATCCAATAAAAAAGTAGTCAAAAGAAATGGCAGTAGATGAAGTAACAAATTAAACGATTTTAGGAGTTTGAAACATTAGTTTTCTGGTCCTAAGAATGCTTGAAATAAAACTTATATTATTAGTTTGCTGAATGTACTTTGTAGAGGGGAGTTGATGTGTGCTTTTCATCTTTTTAGCTCCTTAAGTTTTAAGTGTACATCTCTTCTGGTGAGTAAATGTTCTCTTGCTTCGTGCAGATTGCTTTTCTTAGAAAAAGAAGAGGATTTGTCCGCATTGCTATGGAAACAGGGAAACCTTTGGTTCCAGTTTTTTGCTTTGGCCAGGTATCTTCTTGTCATTCTCTCAATTATTGTTTTGGTACATGAGACACTGGCAGGTTGGCCCATTAGTAAGTTGAAGTTTTGAAAATTGTAATTGGAACCTGGTTATGTCATGTAGCCCGTAAATTTGTAATTGGTGCTAGAAATTACACAAAATTAAATAAGATGTCTATATGCTGCCTGTTTAGAGTATTCATGTTACCTGGTTGCAGTTTGTCAACTTCTACTCCTTTTCAATCTAAAGATGTATTGAAGTTAATATACGAAAAAGTAGTGAACGTTGTTTGTCGTTTCCTTCTGGGTCTTTTCAAAGTATCACACATCACTCGTATTGTTTCTTTTTGCAGTCTGATGTATACAAGTGGTGGAAGCCTGGCGGGAAACTTTACCTGGAATTCTCTAGAGCTATAAAGTTCACACCAATTATTTTCTGGGGTGTACTAGGGTATGTTTAAATAAGCATAGTTGCTATTGGCTGTTTAAAAATTGCTGTTTTGTCTTTTTCCATAGCAACCAAGGAAAATGAACGCTTATTCAAAGCTTCACTCTTTTTTCACAAAATACTGATGTTGCAAGTTGCTGTATCGATCTTTAATTTTGATTGACTTAACTTTAATAGAACAAAAAGACGACTTTAATTTTCCTACTTGTTCAGATATAGCGAACCATACTAAAAGAAGAAGGAGAAAGAGTTTTGGATTGGACATAGCTCTGGTCGTTCCACTCTCTTGTTTATAAATAACTATCTCTCTTTCTCTTGTTAATTATCTATGTAACATCTCCTACAACTTAGTCTTCATTTTAAAAACACTATTGGCCTATAGCTTAAGAAACTGAATTCCTAATTAATCAGATAAATCATTATCTTTTTTGGAGCATATGAATGGTTTATTGCTCAAGGGATGAACCAGATGGCAAGTTTGAATGTTCATTTTATCCCTAGATTACAAAATAGTCTTTTTGTTCTTTTCAATTTATTTGCTAATTACCGTCAGGCGAATAAGGAAAGTTTTGTGGATTGCAATCTATCTAAAGACCTGCTTTTAATTTATGTTTGTTTTGCAGTTCACCCCTACCATTTAGGCATCCAATGCATGTGGTGGTTGGCCGACCAATTGTGGTCAAGAAAAATACACAACCTACTATGGAAGAGGTATTCTTCTGTACACCTTGTATGCATTTAAGCTAGCTAAATAGTACAGGGCGTAGGTGCCCCTTTGTTCCAGAATGTGCTGTAGATCTTCTTATGTTTGGGGTGAGAACCTTGAGTCCTTATCTCTTCAGAGGCCTTGCCTATTATTCATTTGCTTCATTTAGGGTTGTGCAAACATAATTGAATGGGATTGAATCGTTTTGAAATAGATTAAAATGATCCGATTTAAAAAATGAATCAAATTTCCGATATGAGTTTTGGTTGTTACAGAAAAACCAAAACCATCTTCGATTTGGTTCGATTTTAGGGGGTCGATCCCAAGTTAGATTGGAAACCAATTTATTTATTAATATATATCCCAGCACAACAATTACTTTCTATACTATCAATAATTGTCAAGTTGTCATAAACGCTTTTAAGGAGGGGGAATGAAAATAAAAATTCACTTTTACCTTTAATTGAGACTGCAAACTACGTTTTTAAGGAAAAAAAAAAAAGAAAAAAGAAGAGGAACAATTGAACTAGCAACTTAAACAAAGTCAAATAAGGATAGTAACTTAAACTAGTGAATTTGCTATGGTCGATGACTATTTGTGTTGTAATGAAATGATTGATGAATTCTAGAGTATATATATTATTTTTTTATTGCTCTGTACATGTTTTCTCTAGTTTCAAATGCAAATTTAAGTTGCTATATTGCATTTTATTTTCTTTCAGAACTAAAATACAATAGAGAAAAGGCTTAAAATTGAAATCAAATCGAATCAGATCGAATCGAAATTGACTTGATTTAAGTCGAATTCGGTCATTTCAATCGATTTGATTTTTGCTGGTTGTTTTCTCACAACCAAATCGAATGATCCCAATTTTACAGAAATGCATAACACTACCCATCCCGCGCTTTGTTTCAACGGAAAGAGATGATTGACTAATTGTTATGATGTATGATTTTTATAACATGGATGCATAGAAGATAGAGTGGCCAACAGAATTTAATGAACATCAGTACGATGTCCATTTTGTGTGTGTTTTTTTACAAGGCAACACTGGGGCAATGAAGGGACATTCTCAGCATGAAATTTGCTGTGACATAGGAATTTTCTAGGATTATGGGGAAATATGCAATGTTTGATTAAAAAATGGTGATGGAGACTGACAATTATAATTTTTCCTTCTTTCCTGATTGCATTCATCTGGATGGTACTGAATTGTTGTCCGTTCTTTTCCCCTAGTTGATTTTATTTTGAACAACTCTATTCTTGCATTTTTTCTGTACATCAATCAATTGGCGACTGTGCTACTTATTTGTTGGTGGTTATTGTGGTGTTGGTCATTTTCTTTGCTGGAGTTGATATGAATTCTGATGCAAAGAATCTATCATTTCTGCTACGCCTTTTACATGGGTTTGATGCATTTAGTAATTATGCTGCTTATTTGGATTTGTGCTTGTATGCTTGAAAAATTGGAAGTACTTGGTTTGACGGAAAGGCAAGAAATTATTACCTTATTGACTACGGGTTGATCTAACATCCAATTAATCCAGAAATTTGAAGGGCATCTTCTGTTAGATCGAATGTGTGTCTTTTAATGTTGTTTCAGTAGCTTGTTTTTTCAGATTAGGAAACGAAATAAAAAAGTTACATTGTTTCTTGAGTATCGCAACTAAACATAGTTTGTAGCTCTAATTATGTTAATCTGTTTGCGAACTTCATTTATAATTGATCCCAAATTATTAGAATTTTGGCTATGTTAGAAACTGGAAATTCAGTTGGATAACTGCAGAAGAACTAATCTCACTCTTTGCTTTTTCCTCACATTGGGATTCTGTTCATACTAGGTTGCTGAAGTCCACGGGCAGTTTGTTCAAGCACTTGAAGATTTGTTTGAAAGACACAAGGGGAGATTTGAATATGAGGACCTAAAGTTAAGAATTCTGTAGTAATTTGTAGCAGGTTGTATTTATATGATGTGAGTATTGTTGTCTCAGAAGTGATAGTGAATTATAGTATCAGTCTTACTACTTAAAACCTCAACTCGATGTAAAAGTTAAATGTATTTAAATTACGATTGTTATAGATACTCGGGGTTGTGATCTATTATGGTGGTGGTTGCTAATTTATAGGAAAAGTTAAAATAAGCTTTTGGTTTCAATTAAGTAGTTTGATAATGTGGAGGAGTTAAACAGATGCACTCAATATTCTTACAATGACAAACAAATGCAGAAATATCTTAGAAAACAAGAAAAACTATAATGATTGTCAAATACAAGTTCATACTTATTGAGATACCAAAAAAGTTCTGTATTAGATATTCAAGATTGTATTTATGTGCTGGAACCAAGTTATTATATAGGATTTAGGGGGATTCAAGGAATACACTTCTATATACAGTGTTTATATCTCTTGAATGTGATTCCGCATTCTGTCACAAGTGGATGATTTGTGTACTTTCCACCGTTCCGGGAGAAAGGGATTGAGGTAGAACTGTTGCAAACAATGGGATCAAAGTTGTAAACTGTCAAATGCTGATTTTCTTCTAGCAAACATGGTTCTAAGGCTGGATACACTTTTTCCCCCTAGTTTGCAGAAACAATTTATTTTATATGCAACCTGGACCATTTTGTTTTTGGAACTTCACTAAAATTGGAAAGAATCATGCCAGTAGGTGGAGTTAGTAACCTCGCTTGAAAAAGATCCCCAACATTGAGTCAATTCTAGTTTCCTCCACGATCCGGATCCAAATGACCCATTTGCCAACCCTAATTCTATTGAATAGGTTAAAAAGATCAAAACATTGTTATCAAAAATACTAAAACACTCTTTTCACCACCACATGAAACTGAAAGATAACTTCTGTATATCTTTCAACAAACATTTTCTGACTTTTTTTCTTCAAAATAATCCAAAAACTTCTTGAAAAGGTGTGAAATGTATTTTAGTAAGTTGAAACTCAAAGGTGAAATTTATTCCATGGGTTAATCAATTAATTAATCTTACTTTTGCTTCGACTTGATTTAATTCATAGTGCAACAATTTAGTTAGTAGTGTAAATACATAGTTGAAATGAAGTGTGGAGAAATTATTGTCCTATAATATAAAAGTTATGTCTAATCTCAGTTTTTATTGTACTACATCATCGTGCAATGACTAATAATTTTTCCCAACGGATAGCCTTTGGGCTAAAATTGTGCAAGAACGTTCCTAAAGACTTCACAACGCAACATTAAAAAGCCCAATTCGCCCTTCCAATATTTAAACCCTAATTTTCCAATTTCGTTAGGGTTTCAAATCAAAACCACGAACACGCAAAAACACTTGTGCGCGCCGTTTTTTCGCACATTGCTACAAACATGGCTGAGAGAGCAGGAGGAGATCGAGGCGGATTTGGGCGCGGCTTCGGTGGCCGTGGACGCGGCGGAGATCGCGGAGGTCGTGGACGTGGAGGTCGCCGGCCACGTCGCGAGGCGGAAGAGGAGAAATGGGTCCCAGTCACTAAGCTAGGTCGACTCGTGAAGGACGGCAAAATCAAGTCTTTGGAACAAATATACCTTCACTCTCTTCCAATCAAAGAGTACCAAATTATTGACACTTTGGTCGGACCGTCGCTAAAAGACGAGGTGATGAAGATTATGCCGGTTCAGAAGCAGACTCGGGCCGGTCAGAGGACCCGGTTCAAGGCGTTCGTGGTTGTTGGTGATGGGAATGGACACGTGGGGTTAGGTGTGAAGTGTTCTAAAGAGGTTGCGACTGCGATACGTGGCGGGATTATATTGGCGAAGTTGTCGGTGATTCCGGTGAGGAGAGGGTACTGGGGTAACAAGATTGGGAAGCCTCATACGGTGCCGTGTAAGGTGACTGGCAAATGTGGCTCCGTTACGGTGCGTATGGTCCCTGCTCCGCGTGGTGCTGGTATTGTCGCTGCCCGTGTGCCCAAGAAGGTGCTTCAGTTTGCCGGGATTGAGGACGTGTTTACGTCTTCGCGTGGATCGACAAAGACTCTTGGCAACTTTGTCAAGGTATACAGCGTATTACTTTTCGTGTTCTTCAGCATTGTGTTTTACTTTTGCGTTTGTGTTAGTATTGGATTAGAAATATATCCTTGTTAATATGCCAAAACATGCCGCATACTTTGCTAAATACCGAGCTCTAGTTACTTTAAGTACGTGTTAGCTGTAGTGAATGCTGAGGGAATAAGTCTAAGTTTTGATCTCTTTATCATGATAATCTAATGTGTATCTTTTTAGCGTTAATTAATACTAAGTAATTCTTAGTTGGAGTGAATGCTGAGGAATCAAGTCTAAAAGTGAATCCTTTTATCATGATCACCCACCTTTTTGAATAATCCATGTTGATGGTACTCATTCATGATCTTATTTATAGGCAACTTTCGAGTGCCTCCTGAAGACTTATGGCTTCCTAACGCCAGACTTCTGGAAGGAGACTAGATTCTCAAAATCTCCTTATCAGGAATACACTGACCTCTTGGCAAAGCCCACCTCCAAGATTGTTCAAGTGATTGAAGATGTAGAGGCTTGAGTTTATGGACCAAGGTGTTTGCTTTTAAAGTTCCATTATAGATTATAAGTTCAAAATTTTGTCTCAGGTTTGTTGGATGCTTGTTAATTTCACTTTCATTATGAACAGCTCGGCCCAACCGAAAGGTATTGGCTACTTGTTTTCTTGTTCCATTTAATGCAACATGTTTTCACTAAGTCTGTCTCTGTACAATGTTATTTACCTGCTCATGGAATTTTGGTTCTAATGTTTTTAAACTGGATTGCTAAATAATGTTTAATCAATGTTGATCGAAAGGAATAATCTGGTTCTGCGATTGCGTTGCTTTTCTTCTGGTCTGTATTGGCTGGCTCCTTGGGACTTTCCAACTTTGAGTCCTTCAAGACAACACTAAAAATTGCCCATATAGAGTTAAGTTGCGAGTTGACTTGTGACTTGTTCCGGATGTTCTGATCTGAGTATTTGGTTTTTATCTCTGAAACTCTGGTGTTATTGCTGCTTTGAGTTTGTTATATCCCTGAGTATACTGTGTAGGTGGTATATCTTGTTTTTTGTTTTTACAACTTAACTGATGATATGTTTAGGACCATCTATATCCTTTAACATGGTTTGAGTTGAGATGTGAAATAAATTTACAGCAGACTATCAAATATTATTTAAAAGGTACATTGATGCTCAAATGAAATGTATGTTTATTATTTTTTCACTCACTTATTTTGTTGACAAAACAGAAGGTTGATTACACCCATCAATAAAACCTTTTAGATAATACGAATTTTTAATTCTATAGTGAATTGCTTTCATGGAGCTCGGATACAATTTTTCCCCTTTCTATCACATCACTTCAGAAGATTTATGCGTAGCTTGGCACATCACGTCAGAAGGTTTACAGTTTTTCTATAAATAAATATATTGAAAGATATTGAAAAACAGATTATTTAGAAATGCTTGTTAAGAAGTTGCAATTGTTAGTATGTGAAACAAGTTTGAGAATATTGGCCGAACACTTGTATTCGGCAAGTATAAGCTTAATCATGACTTAAGTCTGGTCCAACCCTCTTATATGAAATTGGAATACATAAGTGGGATGTGAACCAGGGTCAAGTTCGTACAGTTGGGATCAATGAACTCATTCTTTGTTCCATTTGTTTCCGCAGTTGCTATTTGTTCTTTGTTGCTCTCATTGTTCATTCTCGTTTCTCTTCTTTCGACCTCTTCTTTCTTGTTTTCCTCCTCTTCTCATTGCCAATGTGACACGTTCTTGGCGCCCTCATTTGGTTTAGTTTTTCATATAATTTTATCTTATGTGTTATTTTAATTTTTTTGGGAGTTTCATCTTTTACCTTTTGTATGGAATTTTTTTTTTTTTTTTTTTCGTGATGTGGTATAAACTTCAAACTCAATGACCAAAGGCGTATGTACATTCATAGCCCCCAAGATTTTCAACTCAACCCCCCCCCCCCCCCCCCCCCCATTAGATTATTGCATTCATAGTTCATTAATTTTATTAATAAAGAACAACAAAATTTGTTAAAAACTAATTTGTATACATTACATGTTCACCCAACAGACCTTCTACGCCCACCTAACTTGTTTACTGTTTATCAATCAGCTCAATTTATACTTTCGCCTCTTCTCACATTTTCAATTCTTTTGTTGTGTTGCTGAGTGGTAATCAAAACTAAGTATCTATTACTTGACTTCGTGTCATAACTTTATAACTGGGTTTATTATTAAAAAATTGTTATGAGAGCCATAGAAATCTTAAGAAACAGTTTATGTTACTTTATCCAATCATAAGTGAATCACTTAAATTCGTTGACTTACATGTTTACTTATTAAAATACTTCTATACTTGGTCATTAACTATTTATCTATTTTAAAATTATAATCTTTATTTTTCACTTTTAATGACAATATAATATAGCCCACGTAAACTCGATTCCTGAATACGCCATTTTGCTAGTCATTTAAAAGTAAAAACTTATGTTTGCAAATAATAGAAAAGTGTGGACGACAATTATGACCAGCACTCTAATATGAAGGGCCTAGTGCCTCAATTCACAAATAGATTACCATGGTGTTGGCAGACTCTTTCAAAATTCGAACTGTATACACTAAAAGTTGAGCTTTAAAAGCAGTTTTAGTATATAAGTTGAGTGTTCGCAAAATTATCTTGAAGTTAGATATTTTAGTCTATTTTGTTTAAAAGAAAAGCTATCGTAAGCCAAAAACATGTTTACGCCTCCTTTAATGTTGTACAATTTTTTAATCGAAAAAGCTAAGTTTACAAATATCCAAATACTTGTTCAAGTAAAAGTTAACTTTAGTTTTTTTTTTTTTTTGCTTTTAAGTTTTCAAACAGCACCTAATCAGTAGGGTGATACCTGAACTTTTGACATATCCTCCAATGAGTTGACAGAAACTGTGGAAGGTTTTCCTCAATGAGAACTACATGCGAGCTTGGACTTTTCACATTTCAGGCGCATTTAAAGACTAATTGTATACAGTATTTTACAATGATTAGGGTTTAACACCTCACATATCACCATACATCCCTTTGTGCGGGCCTAGTTTTTGAGACTATATCTTTCAAAAGTTACGTGGTCGGCTAGTACAGCAGAAGAGTGTTAAATGATCATAAACTTTAATAACTTTAGGCCGTTTATTTTCTTTTACATTTTATCAAACAAGAAAAGAAAATGCCGTAACATATTTTTTTGGCCTCTAACATATTCTTGACGCTTTGTGATTGAGTACGTAAATAAAAATTGGACAAACAAGTTAATGCAAATTAAACGCAACCGCCACAGATTTATTTTTCTGTACAAAATCTACGGTAATTGGTTAAACAAAAACAAGCACGTACAGCGCATTTCAGTGTGTTATACTGCAAAATGGTTGAAAAGTTTGAAGAGGTAGAAATACTTGGTCGAACATGAATGTCGGAATTAGTCTATTGATGCAGAACTTGTTTTGTCCAAGTACTTTGCATGTTGAGCATGGTGATCCTAAACATGTGGATGAATTGCTATGAACAACTCTTGTGACATGTTTCATGTTGGACAATGGTCAAAATTGTTGTCCATTTTCATTTCTTCTGTCCCACAAATATGTTAGATTTGACTAGTCGATGCAGTGAGAAATTCGGAAGCTTTTGTTTTTCCCTAATAATTTTGTATCATAATTACCGTTTTTGTCAACTGAAGATTGACAGTCACAATTTGTAAAGTACAACCAAAAACGTCCATTCATAAAATTTCTGTTGTGTAGCCTGTATAAACTTTTCAAGAAGTCTATTCTCAGTGGAAGAAATTATGGGCACGACCCAATCATCGGGCGTAATACAAAAATCAAAACTTTATACTTAATTGACGAGCATAATATTATATATATGTCTATATTTATATTTAAGACAATGAAGCTCTAGATTGTGATTCGGTAATATAGTTATTATGGAAGAACTTAAATCTAGAAACAGGCACAATTCTGAAAAGAAAATGTTATTGCCGTACTTTGGTTGGTCCTTAAGGCCGTCACGCGCTTTTCACTAGCATAGGATGCTAGGAACTAGCTAGTAATGTTGGTTGTTGATGTTGTTTTAATTAACGAAGGTTGTGAACATAACAATCAAATCTTTCGGGTCGAGTCTCACTTTAAGACAAATACAAAGAACAAACGAAAATAGAAATGCATACATATGAAGGAAATTAGTTTTGAGTTACTGTTTCTTTAATATATATATATATATATATATATATATATATATATATATACACACACACACACTCCAACCTGCTTCTTAGCGTTTAGGGTTAAGTCTTTTTATTACGTTTGACATGCGACATTTTCTGATAAAAGGGTAACAATAGAACTTAAACTCAAAAGGTTTTTTTGATCTACACTTCACACTACATTGAATTGTCGTCTCTCTATAAACTCAAGCTTATGGAGATGATAGATATTTATTACTTTATATTTAAATCGAATAATAAGTTCATTAACAGTTAACATGATTCGATAAAAGACGTGATTGTTGAGCTCCACAAACTTGATTTTTGAAATAGTGGTGCTTGAATTTGTAATTTATAAACAAAGCAAATACTTATCTAAATTGATAATTATCTGAATTTGATTAAATTTCACGAGATATATATATATATATATATATATATATATATATATGTGTGTGTGTGTGTGTGTAATATTTATTCTTAAATAACATCATAGACTTGTGAAAAACAGACTTTATACTTTAAAGGTATTTATGAATGAATGGCTAGCCTCTTACGAATATAAAGCTCGTAACTAGAAATTAGTCGGTATATGGTTAACCTTGTCCCCATAATTCACAAGTAATAGTTTGTGTGCAATTATCTACGTATTTTAACCATTATTTAGTTTGTAAATAAGTTTATTAGACTGCTAAGTATATATATAACCGATTCAACTAACAATATCTGCTGCAACATGCATGATAGTTTTAAGCAATTTGACGTTGTTAATGTGAATTGATAAATGTTCAAACTTTCTAATTATTCCCAATCAACTCTAGCAACTTGGATATTTCACACTTGTGAACAGTTGTACTAATTATTTTTGCAAGTGTACCATTATATTTAGCAAAAGCTGATCAGCTCCTGAACTTTGAAACCTTAATAAAAATAATGCTTTTTGTCCCCACCTGAAAGGCAAATCATGCTAGCTCTGAGCTAATACTTGCTCAGTTTGGCATGATTTTCTGCGTCAGATCTATTCCTAGCCACAAGAATGTCGTTAAACAATTGCAAAATGATCCCACCAAACTTATTATTACGTCATTCGCCCCTCCCTAGTTCAGATAATTCAGAGATCAAATTTTCCTACTTGAAGTTGAGTTCATTTTATATAGTTCTAGCTGTGTGAACATGCATGGTGGGATAATAGGAGAAGCCACGTGATTTGAGGGGTCATAAAATTAGAGACAAAACAAAAAAGAAAGGGATGGTCCTTCTCATGATTTGAACTTTTTGCTTCTTTAATTTTTTTCCCTCTATGAAAAAAAGGTTATAAGATAATATTTAGAAAATTAATTCAATCATGGACGAATCATTATCTTTTAATTGTCTACCCTTTGTTCTGCTGTCCAAGAAACAGACAGAAAGGGCAGCAATTCCAAGTTATTCTTAGATGGTATGGGACCTAGGTTTGAAAAATTAAGCCAAATAAATTGCCTCACAAAAAGATTATGTTCATATATATAATATCTATCTTATCTTTCCAAAGATATATTTAATTATTTTTTTTTTTACTTTTTCCAACAAATCTTGCCAAGTACTGTCTGCAAAGAACTAATTTAATTGGACAACTGATAGAAATCACATGTTGGCATATATAAAACATATATTTAATTTGCACATCATAATCAAAGCAACGTATGAGATTTATAGCCAACCATTTTACTTCTCAAAGCTTCATTATATTATTCTTTTCTTCAATAATCCTGCATCCAGATCTTCGAATTAAGCACTTTTTAGCAAGATCCTTAAATAGAGACAAGAAATTTGTTGCTTTGGACAATGATTTGATTATCCAGTCCAGCTTAATCAAGTTTTTAATTAGAGATGAATCCATAATCATATGACAGTACACCTCTCAGCTCTTCTACTCTTTAACTTAAGTATGTGTGATATTTTCGCAGAAGATCTGTATATTATATAGTTCAGCGTGACTATACCTTTTAATATTAATGAAGCATAAGATACAGTTGGTGAAAGAAAACATTTTTTTTGATGTGGCACAATGGTGACCACTTAATGTATTCTTCATGAATTCAACAGCCACATTTTGATTTCATTTTTAAGAGTAGGCCCACTGCATTCTAGGACCATCTGATGTCCGAATATTACCTTAATTTTGGTAAATTTTGCTTTTCACCGTAAGAATTTTAGCCTTTCCACATAATATTGGGCATGTCTACTTAAAGCCACTGGTCAGGTATTTTCAGAAGCATTTTCAGTATATATATATATCCCTTAACTAATAAAGTATATCCGTGTGCGTGCAATGGACACTAAAACTTTCAAGTACAATTCAAGTCAGCAGCCCATGTTCAGTGTCATAGAACCTCCCCTTCACTACAAACCTTATGCACAAAAAAAGACTACCACTTTTGAAGACTTATCTTTCTCCACCTACATCAAAGCACAAGACCCTTCACAAAATTCTCCCAAAAATGACACCATGGAAGACACGGAACTAAGCATTTTCGACGCGCAAAAGTATTTCAGCGAAAGCAACGACACAAAAGACGTTAAGCAGCAGCAACAACAACAACAGCAACATCAACAGGAGCCATCACACGACGTTCAATCAGTCCCGAGGCTGTCCTCCGTTTCATCTGTCGACGGATATGGCAGGAATTTCAGGACAAGATCATTCCACGCCACGCCGACAGCCTCGTCCGAGGCCAGCTGGAATAGTCAGACAGGACTACTGGCGAATCGTCCTGGTTCGGTAGGCGTTTCGCTGACAAATTTTCCTTCTGATCGCACCAAGAGTAGAAAGAAGTGGATCTTCGGACGAAAGTGTTGCTGCACTGGCAACAAATCTGTTGATGTTAAGGAAGTAGTAACCTCGGATAGTTCCGAAAACAGGGGACCAGGCGTGATCACAAGCAACAACAACAATGCTAAGGCCAATTATGTCTACTCCAAAAGGGATCAGATCAGCCACAAGGAAAAAGCATTGGTGGTACAAACCATTTCCCCTAGAACTTCAATCACCACAAACGAAATCCACCAACAAAAAGTGATCTCTTCGGACAACAACTTTGTTCCAACCGACGCACCGCGCCAGCAGCGCGTGTCGGCCTCTGGACGACCGTTTGCTGAAGGCGCGGCCGCCGGGTTCTCGTTCCCGATCCTGAACCCGTCCAGCCAGACAGTAAACAAACCCCCACTTACAAAGATGAACGTGATCAGAACCAAACCGATCATGATCAATCCACTCGAGGATCCGCCTCGAGATTCCTTAGAAGTCTTCCAGCCAAACGTTCGACAACACTTCAATCCGGGGAGTCCAATCGCGCGCGTGATCACCAACATAGACGACGACGTGGGGAGCGACGCGAGCTCGGACCTCTTCGAAATAGAGAGCTTCTCGACTCAAACGACGTCCTACCCAATGTACAGAAGGCGGGACTCATTAGACGAAGCATCGACATTCAACGCTAGACGTTTCAATGGCCTTAATGTAAACACCAACAACAACAACAACAACGGTATTCAATACGGTAGACCTAGCATCGACGAGCCCCCGACTCCAAGCGTTGCGGCGACAGAGTGCTACGCTCCTAGCGAGATTAGTATCGACTGGAGCGTGACAACAGCCGAGGGTTACGATAAGGCAAGCGTCACGAACTTCTCCGTTTCCGCGTCGGAGATTGGGAAAGCGGCGTTTATGAGGCAGAGGATTCAGGAGGAGGAGGCCATGGGGAAGAGGAATAAGGGAAATGGTGGTGGAGGGTTGTTGTTGATGAGCTGTCGACACGAGAAGGCGGTGAGCGTGGGGCCTCAACCGGTGAAATGCGCGGAACAGCATCATAATCATGTGGATGGTAGGCCACCAAGGGTGAATAAGCCGACGATGGGGAGCTCGCACTCGGCCCGTGTGTCGCTTGCTTTTGCTGCATGAGATCATATGGGATGTTTACTACTAGGAATATGCATGATTCATGCGACAGTGGATCATGGGTGGTCGATCGTGGTACTACTTTTTTTTCTTGGATTTGGCAGCATTAATTCTTTAAGTATCAATGTTGATATTTGGGTTTCATTCTATTTTTTTATCGTGTGATGTCATGTACAATCTTGAGATCATATTTGTGTTTATCGACTTTCTCTCATGTTTGCAATAAAGATGGTAATGGATCAAGATTGTAGTTCTTCAATTTTAGTGACAATTAAGTTTATTTTAGGAAAACGATTTTCTCGCGGACCGTGAGCTTACAGACTATTTTCCTCTTTGAAAATTAAAATGATGGAACCGGCAACCCGGCCGGTATTCAGGTTGCTTCTCACATTTAATAGAAAATGATATTTAGGACACATCTCTGCCCATTAGTTATATTGTTTTTTTATCTTAAGATTTATTGAATTTCTTTTATATGAATATTGGTGGAGACAAAAACTAAAGAAAAAAGAGATGATTTTACATATTAACATAATAATACACATTAAAAGTATATTGCATGAGGAAAAATCACAGTAAAGATATTCGTTATAAATAAATATTCGTTAAACATCTTAATATACAAGTTATAAGACGTATAAATAGAAATTCACCATAGATGATTTCTAGGAGCATATGCATAATATCCCTATTTTTATGACACCATCTTTTGTTTTTATGAGTAAGTCGTATCTTAATTTTGTAAAAGTATTAGACACAACTGTATTATTTTAGAATTAATTGCTTCTACAATTTTTTGTTATATCAAGTATTCGCTTCTTAAATATTTTTTTTATGACAAAAGGTGCTTTTAATAAATTTATAATACTGTATCAAGTGAAATATCACGTGTATCTACAATTAATATTTTTTCCACCATTCTATGATTTAAAAGTTATTCTAGCGGCAAACTGAATAAATGACCGCCAATGCGTCGACTATAAATTTTTTCTTTTCTTTAAACTACTTCTGTTGATTATTAATGTGGATTACTTTTCGTTCATAAGAAAAAAGAATATAGTAAAATTGTCCATTTTATAGATTATTTGCTTGAAAATGTAATTATAAATTACTAATCTAATAGATTTTGCAGTAAATATGTACTAAATCAAATAATCTTAAATATAATATATATATATATATATATATATATATATATATATATATATATATATATATATATATATATATATATATATATATACTCTAGACTTTTCTTGACTAAAACACACGAAAAAATAGGAATTATTACCTCATGCTAAGGAAAGAAAATATTCTTTTCTTTTTAATTTATAAGACCCGGTCAATGCTAATGCATCCAAAGTCTCAAATACCGGCTGTAAGTGAGAAATTTACATTTTTGGTGCCTTAACTTGCACAAGTTCTTTTTTGGTGCCTTAACTTGGCACGCCACGATTTTGGTGCCTTAATTTGGCTTTTTTCTTTCGATTTTAGTCCCCCGACGGCGGCAATTTCAAATACTCGCCGGAAAATGACACGCTAGCTGAAATTTGGGGATTTTGACCCGGTCAAAATCCACCTCAGCATAATTTCCTACGTGGCATGCCACGTCGAAATTAAAAAAAAAAAAAAAAAAAAGAAAATACAAATTGCACCAACAAATAGCGATTTTGTCTAAATCGCTCTTTCAACCTAAAAAAAACGTATGCAAATCCTAAATAAATAAAAAAAAAAAAAGAAAGAAAAACAGCGATTTCAAATGTTGATGAGGTTGATGATGATTTTCTCACCGGAATCGAACGCCTCAGCGATTTGTTGATGGCTTGAAAGAAAAAAATTAGGGTTCATAGAGGGATTGGTTTCGGGGAAGAAAGATCGTTTGTGTGTGATTTTGGTTTTACTTCTTTTTTTGTTTGTTTTTTACCGTTTGAGTTAATTGCTGTTCAGCGATTTTGTAAATCGCTGCAGCGTTTTTTTTTTTTCTTTTTTTTTTCGTTTTGTTTTTTTTTCAGCGATTTGGTTTTTTCGTTTTTTTTTTTAAAATTTCGACGTTGCATGCCACGTAGGAAATTGTGCTGAGGTGGATTTTGACCGGGTCAAAATCCCCAAATTTCAGCCAGCGTGGCATTTTCCGGCGAGTAATTGAAATTGCCGCCGCCGGGGGACTAAAATCGAAAAAAAAGCAAAGTTAAGGCACCAAAATCGTGGCGTGCCAAGTTAAGGCACCAAAAAAGAACTTGTGCCAAGTTAAGGCACCAAAAATGTAAATTTCTCGGCTGTAAGTTTAAAACTTACAGCCGGACTCTAAGATTCGCAATTCCCTTTATTTTATTAGTAATTAATTCTGATTAGAGGGTTATCCGTGAATTTGTTCATGTTAAATTGGTGTAGAAAAAACTTAATTGGAAACATTATTATCATTATAGAAATTGAACGACGAGTTTACTACATTATTCAATAAATTATAATAGTAAATGTATAGTAACTATAGTCACTAATATAAGCTTTAGGGGAAAATACAAAATCAGCCCATTAAGTTTAGGGTGGTCATAAAAATAGTCTTTACTTTTTTATAACTTAGTAAAAGAGTATTCTCTGCATTCAGGTAATCCAAATATTAATAATATTTCAGCAATTGTAGTCATTTTTTTTTTATAACTTACAAATATAGTGGTTTATCTTTAATTGTTAGCAATTTGTTAAGTCGCTTTTCTTCAATTTGTGTTATTAATTGATTTATTTCTGTGAAACAATTTTTAGTGATATATATGAGTAACTTTCGAAAAAGTTCTCCCATATATACTTTTATGGTGATTTTTTTTTTTTTATTATTAGATAACTTTTTTTTTGCGTAAGAACTTCTTGGACATTGAAATTAGTTCGTAAAAATAAATTTAAAACTAAGATTTCAAGAAAAATGATGTAAGTTGCTAGCAATTAAAGATAATGGACTATATTTGCATGTTACAAAAGAGAAAAGATGATTAAAATATGCATATTGCATCAAGTCAAAAGACTATTTTCATAAATTACAAAATAGTAAAATCTATTTCTGTGGTGGAAGGACTAAATTAAGTTACAATTTGCTCTAAAGTTGAATTATAAACTTGATTAAGGACTAACTTCTCCTAGCATCCTAGCACATGCATATGCTAAGATTCTTAAACTACGTCAAAGAAAGAATGAGGAGGAGCAACACTACACGTTGTTAAAAGGATGGCCAAGAGCATAAAAATAGCCAGACAAGTTTGACAGTTGAGAGCGAAAGATGGATTCTGGTAATTGTCACGGACTCATGGGTGACCTAATTAGTTGCTAACAAAGGGTCATCGAATCCAGGTGTTTTTTTTAACAAAAAAAAAAAGAAAAAGAATCCAGGTGTTTTGACCACACTATACCTATTTAATTACAGATATCGAACAATAATATACGATCATATATATGTTGCATGGGATATATAAACGCGAATACAATATATATGATGCATATATGACGTTATATATTTTCAAAAATCTCAACATATGAATATACACATGCCTGTTTATATAACTATGATCACGAAATGTATTAGTTACAAAAGAAAAGTAATTAGCATGTAGTTGGGATAGATAAAATAATAATTTTAACATTATACTTAAAAAATTCAAATAAAAAAAATCTCACGTACTGCGTCCAATTAATGTAAAGGAATATTTAAAAAGAAAAGTTTGTTTAAAAGTGAGAAGAGTTGTTTTAATAAAGATTAAGAGGATTATATCTAATCTAGAAAGATCGCAATTCGACTTCTTTTTTCTATTTTTTATTATTTTTATTTTTATTAAAATTGTATAATACAATAGAGGTCTGCTATATGTTGGACACCTTATCAAAACGCGTCCAACACGATATCCATAATAAGAAAGTTTATTTATAATTATAGGATATACTATGTGGCGCATATGTTCAATACGTTTTAGTGTCCTGGAAGTATTAGTATTTGACACTTATATTGAACAATACATCATGTGATTTTAAGAAGTTTTGATGTAACATAGCTAGGTAAGATCAAATTTATTTTAGTTATACTCAGATGGCGGCCGAAGAAGTTCACCGTGAGGCGGGTATATTTTCTTTTTTTTTTTTTTTGGCCTCACGACTCCAGTTTTGTTTGAAAGATAAGAGTGCTAACTGAAGTATTGCTTCTGCAATTGTTAGAATATGCAATGTATTAATTGATACTATAGTATCCCATTTGTTAGAATATGCAATGTATTAATTGATACTATAGTATCCCATTATATATCACGAGGTACTGCTTTTCTTACAAAAGAAATAAATTAAAAATATGATAACGTCTGTACAATTGAAGATAATATTTTGGAATTGATTGAAGATCGAGTTAATAAAATGTAGTCGTTTTGGGCAAGGTAGACTAATTAGAGAAGTTCGTGTATATATATATATATATATATATATATATATATATATATATATATATATATACGGGGTTATGTATTTTTAAGTTCTTGCAGGTCTTATAACTTCAAAAAAATCACTCGATATTTAGAGAAATATGTCTAATTCGCAATCATTAATTTGTATGATAGCTGGATTATTTTTGACATCATTGGTCACATGATGTAGTTGTAAAGTAACCCTTGGAATGTGTTTCGGAGATGTGGTTGGTTGAGATCGTATTTTCTGCGTCCAATGGCGGATCTACATTTGGTTTTAACCAAGTTAGCTTGTCATTTGCTGGATTAAGTGATTATCAGAAAATTCATTATGCATTGTTTTCAACTTAGTTTCAATGTTTAATTTTATTTTCATCTTATATGGCCATTTTTGTATTAGATATATGCATTATTAATGTATTATATATATTGTTAAAATATTAATCTGTCATTTGAGAATAGTTGATTTATAGATCTTTAATTCCATATGTATGTTTATTCTATATTTAATCATTGAATTGTCTCTTCTTTTGTTACATTGTGATATTCATCTTTAATTTTAATCTTTATGCATTTCAATCCAGAACATATTACTTTTTGGACTCGCAATTGCATGTATATATTTATTTTTCTTATCACTTACTATATATGTAGTGAGAGTGAGGTCGAAGTGCTTTCATACGTTAACTACACGTATCTTTAATCTAACAATAGCACGAGATCAACACATTATTGACACCAAAATTTTGGCAATAGGATGGTACTAGTATTTGTCTTCGAGTGAAATGTCATGTTGCGTGTCTGCTGCGTGGTAGGTTGGATGACCCGGGTGGGGGATTAAGTCAATTATATATGTTTTATGGCCACAATCAAAAGACGGATAAGTCCATATCATGTTTAGTCATACGTCGAACTGAAAATTTTATCATCTTTGTCACATCTTTTTTATGTGCTTATTTGAATAGACTTACATTATTGAATTCCACATTCGTGATTTTGAGGGAAAGTGGAGTACAAAAGAATGATAAATGACGCACGTATGATGAATCTCATTGCTACGCATTAGAAGTAATACTGTTGCAAACACTTGGACTATTTCTTGGTAATTAACACACTGTTTATGATTGATATTAAAACACTTTTTTTCATTCTTTTTCAAATAAAGATACAATTTTTTTTAATTTTTTTTTTGTCAAAAGATAATTGTCATTCTTAAGCTAACTTTTCGTTTAACAAGACCGGAGCCTTTGTCTAATTTATATGTAAAGTATCAACTTTAATGCTCGGAGTATGGAAGAAAAATGACGCGATATCAACGTGATTAATATCAAATAATAACAATTGTTGTTGCCTCGAGACATGTATTCCATATGTGGTATAGAGCAACTAGCAACTGATTGTGTCAAGCTACGTGAACTCAATTTTGCTAGAAAGTCCGTCGTCTTGTTAGTTTTACAATAGGTGAAGGTTCATGTGACTTCGTGAAGCTATAGTCCGACGAGTTTGAATACAATAACATTACTCAATCGAATGTAAATAGTAGCTAGTTTACAACATGAGGAGTTTTATCCTCATCTATTGATGGAGATTCAGCTAATAATGTAGGTACACTTTTGATTTTTTATTCGACAAATATAGTTTTGAAATTTGACAATATCAATAGAAGTTGTATACACTTTTGTGCCTTTCAACTTTCATGCTCAGATATATATGTTACTTTCAGTCATTGGTTGCATTAAATATTTCCAACTTGAGAATTAGAGTATTATAACAACAGGATATTTTTTCCCGAGAAAATGAAATCTCCACCACACGAGCAGCAGATAAATCAAAACACTGGAAAGAATGAGTAATTTTGTTCAGATTTTTTCAATTCCAAATTAATGGCTAATCTCACAAATATTCTGCCACCATTAACAACTCATCCTTCATCAAACAGATCGATCAAACTCATAGATACTAAAACTAGTAGCTTCTCTTCTTTGCAGTCATTCCTTCGTCCAAAAATCCACAACTCTCACCATTATTATTCAACCAAACTGTTGAAAATCACAGTACAATCATATCGAATCACCACTCGAGGTGGCTTCACGGACGAAGAAGATGAAGATGAAGAAGTCTGCAGCTTCGATGAAGCTGTTTCACTATTTAACAAAAGGGATTACTACAAATGCCATGACGTTCTTGAAGCTTTGTGGAATAAATCTGAAGAGCGTTCACGCACTTTGTTTCATGGAATCCTGCAATGCGCGGTGGGATTTCATCACCTCTTCAACCAGGTCAGCTTTCAAAAACACGTGTATCTATTGTATTGCCGTCTCTCATGAGCCCTCACGTGCAGGCTATAATCTTTTTGTTGCGCATGACACGTGAATTATTTTGACAAGTGAGTGTCGATGGAATTCAAACACAAAACCTTCTCTTTGACCTGATACCAAATTAAATTCCCGTCTCTCTAAAGCTAAGGCTTTGTACAAAGGATTGATATTGATTAATTTATTTATAGTGTGAAACACATTCGTATTGCAATCTGTTGAACTCCATTTATTTTTGTTAGTGGTATCATAACCATAATGCCATTTCTAAGGTTGGGAATAAGTTGATTTTAAGTACGCAGTGTAATTTTGTCGTGCACAGAATCACAAAGGGGCAATGATGGAGTTAGGAGAAGGAGTATGTAAGTTGAGAAAAATGAACTTTGAGAGCGGACCATTTCATCAGTTTGAACGAGAGATTTCTGCAGTTTTGGAATTCATTTACCAAACTCAGTTAGAGAAGGCTGCATGTGAGTTTCAATTGGAATTATCTCCCTGCCTTATAATACTAGCAATTTAATCGAAATTTCATGTTAGTTTGAACACCTGCAAATGAAATTTGTAGGCACCGAGGATCTTTGTGTTGCCATGGATCAATCGGAAAGATCGTACCAGCTTCTAGGGGGTTATGCAGCAGGTGAGCGCCTCTACCATATGGAAATTGATAGAAACTGGAATGCGTTCATTGTTTTCTGCCCTGATAGGTATCAAGGCACAAATACTGAACCGCCTAGTATAAAGATCCCAGTGCTTCAGGCATCTGAAGAACATATAATGGGCTTGGAGTATAACTAATCATGTTTGAAGGCACGGAGGATGTTTGGTTGCCTGTTATCGCATTTTAGTAGGCATTTCTTATAGAAGAAAAGTAATGTGTCGACTAAATCGCTAAATGTAATAGCCAATCCGTATCCAGTGAGCCCCTGATTGCCCCTTATTGATCAAATCAGCTAATCTGGTTCGGCTGAAAGCCTAAATGGTCAGATTATAACAGGAGATTTGATTACTTACCAAATTGTTCTATAATCCTAAAAGTGATTTATGCAATTCTGGCTAAATTACAATTAGTTGGCCAAGTTTGAAAAGAAGTTAAACAGTTATGCCAACTTCCATATTCCAGGAGCAGATTTAACTTTCACAAGCTGATTCTACGCAAAAACTGAAATTCAGCCTACGATATGAAATAAGAATCTCAATATAAATGTAAAAGATTTAGGTGAATAACACTAGGTAAAACAGAAATTGACAAATAATGTGATAGGAATACAGGAAAAAATATTGAGCTACCACTTCCTTACTGGGAAAGTGTAGCTCTTTTCTGCAATCAGAGCAATGCGCATACGCGAACCCTTTTTGGCAGCCATTGGACTCTCCACTTTGGCGTCTTTCTTAATTTCCTGAAAATATCAAGATTAATCATGTTTGGCTTCAGTTCAGAAAGATGAAGAATAAAGGAAACTGAAAAACAGTTTCCTGAGGAAAAATTGATCTTGGTAGATATTGACAAGTATTTCTTTACAAAAACATGGAAGTGAAAAACGAATCTAAGAGACTATATTCAAGTTTACCCACTTATGAATCTGCATCAAAAAGAATCAATTACGTAATATAAGAAGAATCACATCATTGTTGTGTCAACGCATCAAGTTTTCTCAGTACTCTTTACCTGGTAATATTGTCCAAAACCTTTGATATAATTTATCCAACAGCTACAACATCGAATATTTGTTGGAATGATTTCTAATGCAATATGACCCCAAGTTAGGAAAATATAGATAGGACTTACTCGTATCCTCACAAATAACTATTAATCAAAGCTTAATACTTACACATAGGATGAAAGGAATGCACATGTGTAAAGTACACTCAGGTTGCTGAGACAAGAATACTTGATCTGGGATGAAAAAATGACCAATACAGGAGCACTCTCATAAGAGAGGAGGAGAAGTATAAAAATTACCTAACTAGTGGTTTAGTGATGATCTAGGAGCCATTCAACTTGTATGCTTGCTAGCTTCACTCTTTGATCGACAGCGGAAGTAAATGTACTGAATAACTATCTGAACAATTTATTAAGGATACCAAGATATTCCAACAAAATTAGGCATCAGTCATGTGCAGATTGTGAAATAACTATTTTATGAACATAATGGAGAAAATCCCAGAAGTTTCTCATAATTCCGGAACCTGAAAATGTATATTAAAGGATACAAAAGTATCAAGAAGTATACAACCCACAGCGTCCACGAGCCAAGGCATATTTGGACGGATTTTCGACCAGTCTAAGCTATTAACAAGGATGCTGCCAGAAAAAAAAAATACACCAGATTATAAGAAGAGACAGATAAAGGGTATGGAGGTTCATTTCTATGAATTTAGCGCTAATAAAATTTCAAAATGATTATATTGCAAGTTCAACTGAAATCAAGAAACCATGCGAAATTACTCACCTTCCTGTATATGTAGCATTGCCTACTAAAGCAAAGACAAACATTAGCGGGTTCAGCCCCTGCAGATAACACCATGGTAAAACAGCAACAATATCAGATTCATAGCGGTTAAAGAAAAAACATACACACATCCAATGTATGACTAAAATATACACCCATGAGTTCTTATGCTTAACTGGCCATCCATAAGAAACATTACTGAGAGGGTGATATCTTTTTCTTGTTTCCTTATTCTTAATAAATTAATAGTAAAAAAAGGAGAAGAGAAGGATACTAACCTCACCATTTCCCCTTCGAATCTGCCAAAAGTGAAAAGAAGAAAAATTTAATCAAGCCTTTCCAATATTTCAAGAGCAGTATGAGGGTCATTGACAAGCTATTAAAAGAATCCAAAAATTCCTGTCTCTTCGGTGTACTTGAACTAGAAATAGTTTATGTTTGTTCATAAGAGTCTAATTCTGCCGATCCGTTTTAAAGAGGTCTTGATGCTTTATGTGGATGATAATAAACCATTCCATGGAGGTATAAAGAATTGATTGCATCACCAAACTTTCTAATTCGATACTTACATTTAACCAAATCTGGGGAAGACGTCCTCCTAAGTAAACGACTGCCATAGCCCAACCAAGGATCGATCCAATCCCACCACTATCTACAGCCAAAGTTTCTTGTCCAGAAGGACCAGAACTTATACTTCCCTGCAATTCCAATGATTTCAGAAATCCCAAGTAAACTCCAGTTTGTAGGAAATTAATACAGAACAAGTAGCAGTTCAAAAATGTGATATCAAATGTGTACGTGTTCAATTCTGAAATTTTTCATGCAAGACATATTCTACATGCATGTGTGAAGAAAAAAAAAACATCTGAAATAGACAAACGGCAATATATTAATTTCTAAACTAGTATTCAATCTTCATTAAGCAAGGAAAATAGAGGGTGCCCCATGGATACCTACTCAATTAAGAATAACAGACAAAAAATAGGTGAAAAGAATACATGGAGGAGGCAAATATAGTTCAAGTGAATTAAAGGAAAACACTTCCTAACAAACAGATATTACACATATACCTGTAAAAGTTGTCTACCCGTTCGAAACACAAGGCCTCCTGGTGAACTTTTAGAAATCATGCTGTTTTTATGGCTTTCTGCTGGTTGGTTGTTAGAACTGCCTAGGAAGAGTGTCACCAAGCAAACCTGAAACAGAATCATGCCATAACAGAATCATGCCTTAGAAAAGCATACAACGGTGGTGCACTTGATCGAACTTTATATATGAATGATGTGTAAACTCACCACACAAAGCATGGTCTTGATTTTTGGAGGAGGTGCAGATTGTGAAGGCCTTGCTTCAGAAAGCAATGGTACTCTGGACCACTGTTGTTCAACATCTGCATAAGTAGGAGTTTTTGGAGCTATGAAAGATCCTGCAGTTGGGGTACGGCTCACTGAAAGCGATCTTGCAGACCTGAAAAACCAAAGACACAGTTAGGAAACTGAGGAAATCCTTATTATCTAGAGGAATTGTGTTGTGCCTTCATTAATCCAAGTCATGAATTTCTCTATTAAACTCAATCATGTTTTCTTATGCAAGTACAATATGAAAACTGCATAAGAAACTATAGCTTTGACCCAATACTTCTTGCAATTTGAAATACTAAGCTTCAGCTTCATAGACAAAGAAGTAGCATCATATTTTAAAGATTTTTATCCTGAACGTTATCAAATTGAAAAAAGAAAATGTATTGAATAGATAGGTTTACTTTGATCTGTAGTTCTGCGGAAGATCTTGACTTACAAATGAGCATAAGTAGGATAGTCATGACTATCATTTATAACAAATATCTGAAAATAATTGTAGTAACTAAAAGGTTTTTCTTATTCATATATGTGAGTTTGTATGCCAGAGAGGAATCAACTACATACTTGAAAATACAAAGATAAAATTTCTTCTGAAGAACTGTCATTTTTACAGTAATTGGTCTTTATAAGATTTGAAATAAAGTTTTATATGGTCTTGAGGCCAAGATAAATTGAAGGAGAGATAATAAATAGTAATTACGTTAGATGTGTCAATAACTTAGTTAATATTCTTTTGTAATTCGGTATTGCCAAAAAATCTGCACTCTTGGAGATCAAGACTGATACACATTAACCTCCTTACTTGAGATCGAGAAGTATTTACGGCTATACGCATTTTCAAAGGTTCAAGTGAGAATTGCGTACACGAAATATAGCTCTTCATCGTCGTCATAAAGAGAAATGACTGGAAGAGGAACAGGTGAGCTTGGTGTGGCTCCATATCTCGCTACATTGTCGAATTCCTCAGAGTCAGCTCCATAGCTTTGCTCTCTTTTCCTATCCGTCGGCCCTGCCTGAATAGCCTAAAGAAGGAGCACATAACAACCACTCTCAGAAATTTATATAGAACATGAATAGAGCAAAGCTCCTGATTTTCATTATTGCTCCATCATTTGTTGTTCTCTCTGTGTGTATACCACTCGAACGAAGAGAAGCTAATTCACATTTTATTGCCTTCATGTGTTACAGATCCACAGCGATGCTTTACATTTTGATTTACGTTTAAAGAAGACGATAGAGCACATTAGGTGTTAAATGGATTTCCAAGGAGTTCAATGCAGATTAATAGGTTATCCTGACTGAAAAAGCTTATCAGTACTAATTTTTTGGGGGAAGCTGATCTATTTATTACCATGTCAATGGGAAGTTTCTCGAGAATGCAAATACTTCTATTTTGTATAACAACGGTGACTTCTGATCTCAAAACTCAATAAGAACAATCTTAATCAAGCTTGGATTAATCATGTAACATGATTTTGAGCTTCAGGCGCAAATCCTAGTTCCCATGACAACTCTCATCCGTATATCTGATTTCGACAGCTAAGCTATAGTAGCACATGTTACAAATTCTCAGAATATTTGGATAATCATGTATTCATAGCATAAGCCTCTTCTACTCGCCCGAGTCTCTCATCAGTCACTAATTATTTTCTCAATTTTGTAACATCTTTTTATTGATACTATTTCATGAGCCGGACAAAGATTTGTCATGCTAAAATAATAACCAAACCAGTTTCCTACACCAATCAGCTTCGTTCGCAAGCCAATACTAATAATAGAAAAGAAGAAAATATTATCTTGAAATCAGAGTCTTGGCAAGTCATATCACAAGAAATCGGAAACTAGGTTTGTTATTCAGACCTCAGACCGCCTCTTGTTGGACTTGAGTCGTGGATAAATGTGACCATAATATACAGCTTGCAGGGTAAGAACTAAGGTGGTGGCAAAGTATAACTGCAAGCAACCAAAAACAGAATTGTTAAGGTATTAGATAATATGAACAAGGGTAAAAAGTATAATTTCATAACAAAAATCCTGGCTGAAAGATGGTGTTACCACTGCTGTATAGTACTGTGTTGGAAGCTGCAAATCAAAAGTGCGAGCAAATTAGTGAATGTTCCATTATTACTCGAACGAAAAAGCTGCTGAATAACAATCACTTACAGTTGCTGGTTCTAGCAAGCAGCCAGAGAGGTTGAAAATATCTCTGGAAAAGATAGAAGTTGTTAAGAAAGAAGATATAAACCAACAATAAAAAGACACATCAGGAACGGTGCTATTACTTAATTGAGCATAAACATTAATCTATGGTGAAAATATGAGCCACAGCTGAGCAACAACAACTCAAATTATCGAACTTTTAACAGAATCTCAGGTCTATTTGCCAATTTTCTGGAGAGAAAGCAGGCAAATAAATTCTTGGAAGCTTATCTTGTTCAGAAAATGCAACTCCACGATGCCAAGTACCGACTGTTTATGTACTTCGGGACAAGTAAATGTCTAGAACCATATCACTCTCAAGTATAGTCACAAAAGTTCCCAAAACTCTTTGGCTTTCAAAGTAATCCCAAGCCAATTTTCAGTTATCCATATCATCCCGCTAATGATTCACCATTGAATAATATCTGCATCTTATACTTAATGTGATGATACATCTGTTTATCAATTTCAATATCAACTATATAGCTAAAACGTTGAGTTGACTCCCAACACCATATAGTGATAACCTACACAAATCTACTGCAACCTACAAATTACCCACAAAAGATAGCGGTATCGTTTTTTTTTAGCAATGCCACTTCTAGTAAAACTTATTTACAACAACAAATAAAACCCTCTTCAAGCAATTAAAACACACCACTTACCCCAATATCCATGTCATGAGAAAAATAATCGAGATTCCGTCGGCCGACTTCTTCTTGTAATTAGTAATGATCTGTGGTATTTCAGCCACACACCAGCTGATCACACTAATCAAACCCAAACCCATCGACAATCCCTCTCGCGTGCTGCAAACGCAGTATCCAAAATACCTTCTTGCCCATTCAGAACAATTTTTCTCAACAGGGCACACCACTGATTTACTAGTAAACATCTCCATTGCAAGACTAGCAAAAACCCTCCAATCAAAATTGAAATATACTCAATCTGCACATCATAAAGTTGCAATCTTTATCATAAATATGGTACATAATGTATCAATGGAAAACAACAGAACACAAAAACGCAAAAATTGATCTCACACATTGTAATCAAAAAGAGTTCTAATCAAGATTTGATGATATATTTTCCATATATGCAGTGCAAAAGCAAGCAATAAAATACTTACAATGAAGAAGACGGCGTTCAATTTAGCTTCAAGGGTTTTTGTATATATATAATAATGTGTATGTATAGATCTGTGTGGGCAGAGCAAAGGGTTTTTGTCTGGGATTGGGCAGTGCTTAGAATGTTTACGTTGAGCTGGAATTGCCTTGCATGACTATAAGTCGATAACCAGTGGGATTCTTGGATATTTGCGTTTTGGCCCCTACAATTATTTGGATTGTTATTTAAGTCCATGCGTATTTTAATTGAGTTTTTATTATTTATTTATTTATTTATTTAATATACCAATTCCAAGTTCCAATATAGTGATTGCGCCGAAGAATCCCTAGCATCCTGGGAAATATTCGAGTGATGCCAACAATATATTGACGGATTCTATAAATATTTATGATGGACTTTGAGTTTAAAAGTATAAAATATCTTTGGGAAAAAAAAAAAACACTTTTCTACTGATTGACAATTTGAAAATTTATGTATTATAGAAATCCGGCACGTTATAAATAGAAATGGGCAAAAAGGAATTAACTATCAATGGTGAGTTTAATAAATCTAAATAAATTTCCCTTTTTAATGCATACCAATAATAAAAGAATTTACAAATATCTCTTGTTTTCTGTTTATTACATGGAATTATTATAATTCCTTTTGTGAATCTTTGAGCAAATCTCCTCTAATTTAACTTTTTCTTGTTTTATACATTTTACATATTTCATGCGTTTTTATAGTCTTATTAATTATTTCATATCTCATTTGGTTATAATTTTTTATAAAATAACACTCTTTTAAGAAGTAAAGAACGAAAATCAAAACTAGCAAACTACTTACAAGTTGTCATTTCACATACAAAAACCAACTTAACTGGTTAAAAGAATAAAGAATTAAAACACTGATTTCTCGATAAATTAAATTGATAACATATCATTAGACAATACGCGGCAATGTATTGGCAAAAAAAAAAAAAAAAAAAAAGAGTAAACCAGAAATACAACATAAGTCTTCAGATAACACTTTTTGGCTCCTGACATTATCAAAATATTCAACCGAAGTTTCAAATAATTGATCCACAATATAATAAAATAAATGGACGATGTACACACCTTTTTTTTAGCTCACATAACAATTTAAAATGTCTAAAATATGTATCATGAATAATATAACAAATGAGAAGAAGTGTATGACTAAATTACAATTAAATATAAATTGTAGAAGAAATTCATTCTCCTTCTACCTTTTAAGGGAGAATCAAGTCCTACAAGTAAAAGAAAACAAAAAGATTATAAGAATAAAAATAAATTTTCTAAAATTAGGAAAGTTCATTAGTTTCGTTGTCGTGTCTATACATAACGAAGAAAATATCAATCATCATTAATATAGGAAGAGATTTCTGTTTTTGGAGTATGAGATAATAGATATTAAGGAATAAAAAAGGAAAATGAATGGTTATGTAAAACTGGAAAGGTTAAAATATTAAATAATATAAGGGGATAATTGCAGCAAACCTCCCAATCTATGGGTGCTTTTGCATTGTGCCCCTAACCTATGAAAATGTGTGATATTGCCCCCAATCTATTGATTTTTGTGAGATTTGCCCCCTGAGTCGTTGATCAACCCTTCACTTTGGACACGTGTCTGAGTTGTTGTCCGTTAGATTTGGCACCACAGGGCGAATCGCACAAAAATCATTAGATTGGGGTGCATATCGCACATTTTCATAGGTTAAGGGGCACAATGCAAAATCACCCATAAATTATTATTGGCATAGTATTTCTTTTGAATTTACTGATTCGTCATTTTTAGTCAAAGTATATAATATTAAATGGCCATTTAATATTTCAACCTTTTCAATTAATTACTCTTCCATTAAAGTAGCTCAATTCTTTTTCATATTATTACGCTGTTTTTTTTCTCATTAAGATTCGATAAATCTTATGTTTGAAACAAGGCTTAACTAAATTATGTATAAGGCTTTGAATTAAAAACTAGCTAGATTTTCTATAAATATTAAATGGAAATAGGTTCATATATATACATCAAAACTATGGTATAAACAATTGAAATTATAAGGAAAAACAGTGCGCATATAAATTTTAAACGAAAGGAAAGAAAGTTCCACGAGTGGGTGTTTCGGATGAAAATGATATTGAAAATCATTAAGTCAAAGTAAATCAAAATAACTTATTAGATTGGATAGTAGTGACTTCACAGTATATATCATTTATGTCTATTCTCAAATTTTGTTACATACTTGTGAAACAAACGCAATATATTTGAACTCGTAACCTATATTAACTTTTACTTTAATTTTATGGATGTTTTCCTCCTTTTCAATTGAAGATTTAAAATTAAGGACTAATACATATCTTAGTTTAGGTTTATTTCTGATTTAAAGAAGCTATATGCAAGTAAATATGAGTTACAAGTTAAAAATTCAGCAGTAAATTATTGTTAAGAAAGGCTTAATGCTGTTGAAGCCCATTAAGAGCCCGTGAAACTTTATTAACTTCGATGACACAAGTTTAGAACCATCTGAGCTTGCCAGATGGAGTCATGGAGATATATGCATGGATTAAAGCTCAAATTAATTTAGAAAATTATGAAAATATTTATTGGGATAAATATAGAACTATTTTAAGGTTTTATTTCCACGGAATAAGAAATGAAACGTTTTTTTAATTTTTCGAGAAAAGCAATGAGAAACGTTGTTCCATGAATATATGTGTATCCCAATAGAACCATCCCATAATATTAAGCACACTTGGAAACAATGGGCAATCCTTTTCTAACTATCTATTAAAAATAAAATAAAAAAGCGTAGAAAAGACCATTCGCTTCTGTGTTTTAATATATACATAAAAATGTTTTTTTTTTTTTTTTTAACAAATATACATAAAAATGTTGAATCAACTTAATCCGTTTATACACTTTCTGTTCATTAGTAACGCATACGGTCATTTCTACTTGTGCATGTACAAAGGGACACGATCGTTTCTGTCGGTCAAAAGTCATGAAAATGAACTGCCCAGTTTCTGTGTAACATGCAAGAAACTAATATGTGCATTTCCACGTTCGTTTATGGCATTTCGGTTTAGGCGAAATAGAGGGCATTTTGTGCCCATTTTGAAGCTTCCAAACTCTAGAAACCTCCAAATTTCTTTCCAAATTCTTCTCCAAATCGAAATCTAACTCGAGGTAGGTGTTCTACGCTTATGAAATTACATTTGCAATTTTTTTGAGTCTGATTGGTTAGATTTTGTGTTATAGCATTCGTGATAGTTCTTTTAATTAGAAATATATCTCTCTCTCTCTCACACACACACACACACATATATATATATAGATATTTGGTCATATTTTGACGACTATATTTGTTTGATTTGTTGAATAAGTTAGGCATTTCTTAATACCATATTAAATTGGATTAGGGGTTGTTAAAAAAATATTTGTGTATTATTTTATTGGGATAGTTACAGTAACACTCTTGGGGTTTGGCAAATTACAGAGACAACCTTTGTGGTTTGAGAAATTACTGAGACCACCCTTGAGGTTTGAAAACTTACAGAAAGATCTCCTCTTCAATTTAATGGCTATTTGTATATCTTTTATAATAATATTATGCTTATAATACTTATATCCCTGAAGTTCGAATTTTTGAAAAAAAAAGAACTCCAAATAATTTTAGAAACTACTATATTATTAACTAAAATATAAAAAAGTTTAAAATAAAGTTTTAAAATTTAATCTAAAATACATTTTCAAATAAAAACACTTAACTTTTAGTTATTCTTTTTATTTTGATATTTCAGGCAAATCTTTGTCCAAACTGAACTAACTACTCATCTTTATGCCATCTTCTCGTTGCAATTGTAACCTAGCAATTGTTTTAGCAATAAAAGAGGATAAAATCTCACTTTGGCCCATTGGATTAAATCTCTCTAATTTTTGGCTCTCCAGATCCTAAGGTTGGATGGGGGCGGTGATGGAGGTGCGGACTCCGGACAAGAGTGGAACACGTGGTGTAGCGTGGCTCTTGGAGTGCACTCCGAGAAATTCCGCTCCAGGGGGAGAGCCGGTTAAATGTGGAGGAATTCACACTTGAGGGGGAAATTGTTAGAATAACAAGTGTGCAATTGTCCCACATTGTAAAGATGTGAGCAAAGTGAGTGGTTTATTAGTGGGAATGACCCATAGACCTAATGCCTTAAGGTTTTGGGTCAAGATGTGGTGTCAATCCCACTGATGTGTGTTCTCACTTTGGCCCATAAATTAAATCTCTCTAATTTTAGGCTCTCCCGTACCTAACAATTGGTCAATCACAAAATTAGATGCGGAATTTTCCTTACAGAAAGGGGCCAATAAGTTTCTTTTGGTAAAGTCAATCGGAGTATCTATCATTATAGTTTTTTCATAGACTTATTCCGATATGAAAGAGAACAATTAGGTACACTAAATTTGTTGCTCCAACAAAATTCTGGTGCCACAGGCCCGCAACTACACTTTTGAATAAGGAATAACATAAATTAATTTGTTTATCTTATTTTGCCTAAAAATACTAGCCGTTAAATTTGAAATATTTGCAGAAGGGCAAATGCATGCATCTCAGAAATATATCCCAAATGATTCTTTTACTAAAGCAACTTAAAATGTACAAATTGTCGCGTCTTTAACAACTATATTCTTTATTAATATTTGTAACTCTATTCATTTTTATACAGCTAGATATATACCTAAAGCGATTAAATTCCGTTGCTTTCTTTCTCTGATTAGTTCTTTTGCAGTCATAGAATAGACAATGCCCATTTCCGATAGTGTAAAGTTTCAAGTAAGATACATGATACATCTGTTACTAATTGATTGAGCTGAAAATTTAAGTACCATTGTTATCGCTATTATATATGCTTTGAAAAACCAATATTAATGTGACGAAGATTAAATAAATGTTACTTAGTAGTTAGTATATATAGTCACAAATTCAATATTGTTCGTAAGTCCTAAAGTATCTATTTTCTTGTAATTAATGTTCGTGTGTAGAAAGGTAGAGTAACTTTTAATCTTTGGTTATTGTTGGTTAAACATGAAAGGAGAAGGAACAAAGGAATAGCAGAATTCCTCGATCCTTCGTTATCATATGAGAAAACCTAAATCAGTCACTTTCGGCACATGATTTTCGCCGACAAAATATATTCTTTTGAACCTGCATCAGAATTGAATAATTATAATACGACATACTCTCGTGTCAAAGGATTTCAATCAGTCTCTTATAAAATTCAGTTAGTATATTAATAAAAAGTTAACTGTATACAAAGCTGCAAGAAAAGTCGGTGTGCTAACAAATCGTTTTATTCCAAATCTAGGAAAATTTAGCGTATTTGTTGTTTAATCCCAACTTGGATTAACTAACATGATAATGACAATAGTTTGGGCATAGTACGACATAGTTTATGTCATAAAATAAATATTAATGTACATAACATGTAACAGTATGGCATCGGAATAATTAGCAAACATTATTGAACTTAGTGGAGCATTATAATGTCGTTAAAGTATAAGACAAGTGAATTAGTTCGTAACAACAAAAGTATGCACAGTTTTTTTAAATATTGGGTTCGAGTTATACGTGGATAATCACATTGTTTCGAGGTCAGATTTTCGTTTGGACTTTTTGGAAAGTACACCTCCTTATAAAGAGTTCACACCTAATTTTGGACATGTTGCGAATAATTTACTTTCTTTTGAGTTAGTTTGAGTAAATTAATGGTCGGTTTCAGATCTTGGAAATGCAATTAGGGATCTGATCGAGAACAAGATGAACAAGTCTGACGTGCTTGTTTTGTTTAATCCTAGATTATAAAAAAGAATCTAATTTAAAATGGAGTCACACAAATTAATTATGTTCCTAACCACTATACTTAATATTTATTCTTTTGGTAAAGCGACTAGGCACATGTTTAGCATTTAAACTTCGAAATTTTCTCCGTCGCTAGCTAGTATTTACACAATTGGCCGGTACAAAAGATTAGTTTCAGTTTTTTTCGAGAAGACCATTCAAAATTAAAGAATATTGTTTTGTTATCGGTCTAAAAGTTAATCAGTTAGTCTAACTATATGATATAATACTCTCTGCCATAGCAGGGGAAAAAAATGGCCTTTTTGATTTGCAATCAAAAAATTGAGATCTAAATATTTGACTTGTAACCATGTTATATTCATATCATCTATTATCTATTACTATATTAAAAGCAAACCCTCCACCCTCACATATTTTGCAATTGTTGTACTAAATTAATTATTTTCCTAAAGTACCCCTATTTTCATCCATCACCAAAATAATCAAGAAGATAAATTTGACTTTTCAAGGGATAATCCATTTTTCTCTCTCTTCACAAAACTTCCACTTAAAAAATATAGAAATCCATATCCCCTAAAATCTCTCAATTTGTAACTACTAATCTTCTCCCACTACATTTAAAATTAATTTAATCAAAAATTACAAATTGTTCTTGCTAAAATAAACAATGCATTAATTTAACATGCAACAAAGGTCCCCGCCTGTGTAGGCTTTTCTAGTAAGTAGAAAAATGAAGAATTCTTTATGCCACAATAATATGTCATGCTATAACGCTATTTCCTGTCATATAAACAAAATATGTCCATTCGCTAGTTGTACATTATTCGTATTTAAACAATTATTGCATTACATAGAAACTTTTCCTGGCTATGATCTCTCGATCTCAAGATATATGATGAAATTTCATAAGATTTGATCACGAGTATAACAGTAAGATGGTTTAAGAGATCTATCTATATCGCGTTATAAGATGTAGCATTTAGCAATAATAATGCCTGAATAACAAACATTATAGGATACTATAAATTAAGCATGCAAATTAAGAAACAGTACTATCAGCCCGATCGATCAACGTGAAACGCTCTTATCATTTTAATTTTCTTGACGAAACTCCCTTTTGTCACGAAACCACCATCTAATTATAAACTGTCTAAAACTAACTTACTAACTTTCTGCCCGTCAAATTTTAATTTAACCCTGTTAAATATTTGATTAAATGATTAAAGTTTTTATGTGATTGTTAACTAAGCGGTTATAAACATAAAACTTCACGTGGTATTAAAATATTCGCACAAAAACTCTTATGATTTATGTATTGTCTATCTTGTATTGTTAGAATTTTGCACACACTTCCATTTAACATTTTTGTTTTAAAAAAAATAATCTAATTTTGTTATCTTAAAATTACACCTCTTTTAAAAAAAAAAAAAAATCTCAACACTATGTTGTCTATAAATCTTTAATTATAATTTAGACTAAAACATACAAATATTTAGTAAAAATTCAATAGTTAAAAAAATATAAAAGATACCCACAGGTAAAAACTTACTGTATCTTTTAAGTTAGAAGATGAAAAGAAATGGTTTAATATTCACGTGCTATTCTTTATTTGAACTTAAAAATTAACAAACTAGCTAGATTTACAAAACTTATAGTTGTACATGAACTCAATAAATTAACGACATACATCCATACATACCATATTTATGGGGATGCATAAGATCCCCTTGTGATTTCGAATTTGCACGAAACCTTCTTGTATTTGATAATTGTCCAGAAACGTCTTGTGGTTTAAAAAACCTAGCACAAAACTCCCTTGTGTTTTTCAGAAACCCTACACGAAATCCCTTTTTATATACGTCCAACTATGTTAGAGCATGGTGTACACTCGCTCTATGTGAACGTAATGCTTGGTTATTTGTATTTTTTTCTTTTTTAAAAGTCAATTTACCCTTTAGAACTCTAGCATATAAAAGCCCCTTGTGGTTTGGAAATCTGCACAAAATCCCCCTGCGGTTGGAAAATTCCTGCACATAATCCTTATTTTAATCTATATTTTATAAAAATAATATATGTAATTATTTTTATTTTCTCTAATAAACCCCAAAAAATTTATGCTTGATTTCTTTAAAAATAATAGACTTTTTAACATTTAAACAATATATATTTATAAAATAATGAAGTAAGGGCATTATAGTCACTTGTAGAAAAACTAATGAAGTTACATAAAATTTAATGGAAGAAATTTTATGCAGAATTTATAAAACTACAAGGAAATTCTAGACAATTAACAAACTACAAGGAGCTTTTGTACGAATTTTCGAAGCCATATAGAGGTTTTAAGTTGATATCCCCATTTTTTATATTATTTATTCACTGTTGATATTAGGATTTGAAACATTTTGCATTAACCAAATCAATATAAAAGCGCCTTCCGAAACAAAAAAAAATCAATATAAAAGCATATTCGTAAGTTTTTTAAAACGTTTCAACACAAGTTGAGTTCGACGATTGTTTTTCTTGCAATGGTCTACATATTATTATTTGATAAAACTTTAATACTCTTTGATACGCCACTATATTTTTTCTAGTGCATAATATTTTAATCATAATATGCGGCTACATGCCAATTTCATCACTGGGGCTGGGCGTAACGGTTAGGAGTGTTCACGTTCACGTGGTAACGTGCACGTGTGGGTGTAACGGAAATGATCAGCAAAAGCTAGAAACAGTTTCGAATAAATACGAAATGTTGCACACTCGCCCAACCCATTAACTAATGTATATATATTACATGTCTTTTAAAAGAATAACTGAAAAAGCAGCTCACTATTAATCCGTACTTTAATTTACTTTTATGTATTATGATTTATGATAAAGATGGGATATATTACGAAGCACAAGAGAAAGTGCCAAAAACGAAAGCTGTACTTACGTCCGCTCACAAAAGCAATAAGCTCTTTCTGGCAAAACAGCAACTTACCGTGCGCCTGAGCGAATCAAAGCTGTATCTTTGCAGCCTCATCTCAGGTCAAGAGTAGACGAAATATAATTTGGAAGTTAACGGATCCCGAACAGATCCAGTCCAGATTAATTCGGAATTTCGGATACAAAATGAATTGAATCCAAAATTTATAGTATTAGATCTTATTTTAGTTATCTTGCCTTTTTTATTGTTGTTACTTGTCATAACAATTGGAACCATGATTATTTCCAATTAATAAACCAATGAAATAAAGCAATTATGTCTAATTTTAACTTGGTTCACTCAAATGACTTACTCTATGAGCCTTTCGGATAAGAAGTTATGCGTATTTCACAAATCACATTGCTCCCTTTTGTAATTTTGATGTCTATCGATCATTTGATAGATTATGCAACAAATACGGACTATTATCCTTTGTTACAAGGCATACAATAGGCTAACGGATTAGTACGCATACTACGAGACTTTGTTGGGACGTGAAGCTTGAAGTACAATACATTATTTCATGACATCCTGAAGTATTATACTTGATACAATTTTTTGAGGTATTATAGGCAGTCTATGTATCAAAATAGGATCGTGTCCTTGATATAAATAGTCTTCTTATGTGTATTATAATGTGACTCATCAAGAAATAGTGAAAATATTGGGCTCACTAATATGTTTCCGGACGTATTAATCAAACTGAATACAAAAATTTCTATTTCTTTTGTTGCTTTTTGTATATGATTTTCTACGTGACATACTCTTGTAAAAGAAACTCTAAATATTAATTGAATTTTAATTTGAATCATCTGTTAATATTATCCGCCAAACTCATATTGATCAGTATTCCTCAACACTACCTATCCCTATCTCTAAATGACTTCCCTATAGTAATATTTCATTTAACTTCAATTAAAACACATACATTACATTGCTCTTTTAGTGACACTTTAGACCCTGGCCAAAAGTTAAACCTAAAGCATATAAGCTGTGGTTTAGCACGTTACAAACACCCATATTTCTGACCGCATCAAATATAATTCCCACCAAATGGATGCAATATGATTAGTAAGTTGTTGAGAATCTTACATCAACATTAAATGCAGGTATGGTTCCTTAGACCAACTCTATACACAAAATGTAAGAGGGAAAAATGGTCAAAAGATTTAGTAGGATTTGCAGTAACATACTAAAATGCATGATTACCAAAACCTTCACGAATTTGGGTACACAATAGTATACTCGTGACTGTCTCCTACATGCCCGAAATAATTCCATTAATTCGGTCAAACAAGAAACATCACATTTGTACTTTTTTTGACACATTTTTTATTCTGTTACGCAAAAGTAATAGTGTTTCCCTCGTGACCATACTGCACCATTGCCATAGTCTTCCTTAACTGTTATCTGTACTACGTCAGATTCTGGCTATAAATGAAACTGCTCTCGACGACCATTGGAAAGAGTCGACCATCTCTAAATATCTTGCTATCATTTTCCTAATTAATACTAATAAACAATTATATATTTAATTGTAGATAAATAAAACCATTAGGAGAGATTCTATAATTAATCTCATAGTTGAACAAATTGTATATACTTGATCTAAAAAGCTCAAACTACTATTTCTCTTGAAGACATTTCAGCTAAGTTACAAGTTGTGCCTGGTTTATAAGTGCACTTAATTGGTAGTTCTTCTCTTCTAGTAGTTAAGTGACCTACCAAGTTGTTACCAATTAAGTGCAGACAACCAATTAAGTTTTTTTTTTTTTTTTTATTTATATATATATATATAGTTAGCTATCTGGATTGTTGAAGTGTACATATATATTGGTTATTTATATTGATTAATTTCATTAGTTTCTCTGTATGAGTAATTAGCTATTGAATTTCTTCACAAATGATTCCTTATATTGAATTTTGAATAATTAGTTTCTCCATGTCAGCATTAACATATTTGAGTTAGTTTACTTTATATATAGGACAGCTGGTGGGACATTGAAGAACAATACTTTAGGGTATTAATATCTTAATTTCGTTATTGGCCTAAATCTTAGCCGATATTTGCGATTAATCTCTCATAAACAAAGAGAAATCTATAAATATTTTGATAGAGATTATTACATTGAAAAGCACTCTTAAAGAAGCAAAGCGTATTCATATATTATTAGATCACTTGCTAGCTTCTCAAGCAAATCATCATGAGTAGCTATTAGCTTTTAAAAACATTAGAAGACTTTGGATTCCATAGCTTGCGATGTGTACAAGTTGTTTTCCAAGGTAGGGGTATAGCTTTAAGTACTTACGCAAGGTACAACACAGGGAAAATTTAATAAATTAGGGGCATGCACCCCATTTTTCAAAGTTGACAACCTCGATACTGAAACATATAATATAGAAAAAATATCAATTGATGATATATGACCTTTCGCCATTTACCCATGTAGATATTAACACCCAATTTCAAGAGTTGTGTACAATACTTTCAGAAACTTGTTTTACGTGAATTTTCTAGATCCTCAAGCACAATTAACAAAAACTGCTTTTTTAATGTTGTAATAATTCCTCTCTTCAAAATAACAAATATGGTTGGAGAAAGTTGACGTATTTTAATTAGTAAAAAAGTTCAGTAATTTAATTTAATTATATAACGAAGAGGAATTTATTCGAGTAAATAAAGAGTTACAAGGGTAATTGGGTAGCATGTTTTAATTGAAATTAACCGTGTAATCACAATTATTGGATTCTTACCAAGGAAAAATAAGACTAACCCGCAGTAACATAAAGAGTGGGAAATAGTATTTATCAAATTTGCATAATAGAGCAAACTTCTAATATTACTATCGTGAGCCAGAATGAATAATTTGTTTTTGAGTGTAATATGTATTTTCCAAATTAAGAAGTACATCTATTATATAGAGATAAGATGAGAAGGAATGTAAGTATGTAACATTACTCAGTGTAACATGCACCCCCGTTTGATTATGGAGTCTAAAAGTAATATAAATCAAGATATGATCTTTGATTACATAAATTGTTATCAGAAACTGTTCCTAATATAATTAATAGTTTCTCGTGTGTAATTGCATCATCAACACATCATAATACTGGAAAAAAAAAATCATTGTTTAGCAGCACCGTAGACAATACATAGTCTTTCTGACGAATTGGATAAATAAATTTGATGTCTTTTATCACTTTTTGTGTTTATACTTTCTATAGTGATTTCTTTATAACACGCCGTACCATTCGATCTTGATCTACATCGATCAATTATAGAGTTGAAATCCAAGCTAAAAAGAAAAAAAGTTAAGAACTATTATCAATTAGAATTGTGCCTAAAGGTTAAACAATAGTTGATTCCTGAGAAAGAAAAAAAAGCAGGTAACTAAGTAATTCCCTCTCTTTTCAAATCCATAATCCGAGACAAAAAGATAAAGAAAAAGCAAAACCATGAATTTTCCTCGTTTCAAAAGAGGAACTTTAAAAAAGAGTATTTGAGAAAAAGACAAACAGATTCTGTTGTTTGGTCTCAAAAACCGAGAAAAATATATTGTATTGTTTAAAGAGAAAAAAGAAAAGGAGCAAGAGAGCAGTTACACACCCCAAGTCCATCAGTGTTGAATGGGGCATCCCACCATCACCCACACGAGCGGTTCTCGATTTCCATGCACACACGCACACACACATATATTATAACAACATAAGTTTGAACCTATGTTGTTATATAAGTGTGTCTCAAAAGTGAATTTTTAAGGAAAAAAGGAATCGTGTGAGTCTTCACGTTTCTTCTCAACTACACAACCTCTTCATCAGTTTCATTTAAACATTTTTTCTAACACATCTATATGTTCTGATTTTCTTAGTTGCTCTTAGTTATTTTTGTCAAGTGATCCGGGGAAAAAATATTTTTTCGCCCAAAGTACACTCAACAATTTGTTGATAACATTAACACCTCCTTTCATATCCAAGATTTGATTTTTCTTGGTACTTCAGTCAAAAAATGAATCTGCAGAGCCTGATGAACAGCGCTGATAGGTTTGAAGATATGACCTTTATAGCCCCACGTGCCGCTCCCATGAACTTTCTTCAGGAGAGAGAAGCCAGGGGCATTTCTGGAATGGGTTTTGAACAGAAGAGACCATGGTCTTTTCATGCAGTTGAAGAAGAAAAAATAACAAACAAATGGGAAAATGATGTCTCTGATCAAGAAGAGGAGCTTGAGAAGAAAACTATGCACACAAAGCTATGTGCCAGAGGCCATTGGAGACCTCATGAAGATGCTAAGCTCAAAGAACTTGTTGCCCAATTTGGCCCTCAGAACTGGAATCTCATTGCTGATAAACTTGAAGGAAGATCAGGTACTTGCCCACAAAAAAGAAATACCATTCTTTGTTTGTCCCTTGATATTTTCAAAGAATCACTCTTTTTCAACAAAGAAAAAAAACCCATTTTTTGTTATTCCATTGCAAGTTTGAATAGCTAAAGAAATGGTGTTTATAATCACTATCAAGATTCAATCTTTTTCAACTCAAAAGCCATATATTTTCTTGATCTGCTTGAACCATTCATCTGTTTATTCACTTCTCCTTCTCTTTTTACTTTGATTGATTACAGGAAAAAGCTGCAGATTGAGATGGTTTAATCAGCTTGATCCAAGGATCAACAGGAGGGCATTCAAAGAAGAAGAAGAAGAGAGGCTTTTAACCGCACACAAAATGTATGGCAACAAATGGGCCATGATCGCAAGGCTATTCCCAGGCAGAACAGACAATGCGGTCAAGAACCACTGGCATGTGATAATGGCGAGAAAACACAGAGAACAGAACAGTGTCTACAGAAGAAGAAAGCCCTCTTTGTCAATCAAGAAACTCTCTGTTTTGGCCAATCTACAAGTCACTAACAATGCATCATCATGCAGTGATCATTCAACCACTTGTAGCAACAACAACAACAATGTTGATCATGAGTCTGCTGCATCAACCTGCACTGATCTCTCACTCAAGTCCCCTCATTTTTTAACAAGATTTAGCCCTGTTTATCACCACAATCTCAATGGTATGTTTTGTTTGAGTTGGTTTTAGTGACTAATAGTTGTAAAGATTGGATTTTTATTCATTATTCTCATCTGGGTTGTGCAGTATTTGGAGTAAATAATCAGTTCTACAGCAAAGGGGGGCCTATGAGTAATGAGGATCATCATCACTCAGATTCTTCAAACTCTGGAGTATCAGGAGCATCTGAGTCAGTAGTAGTAGCCAACAATGGAGCCAATCTGTGCATGTTTGTTGGGGAAAATGAGAAGGGAAAAATGGCATTCATTGATTTTCTTGGAGTGGGAGCCACTTAGAAATAATTCTCTTTTTGTTTGTCCTGTTTTTTTTGTTAATGCAGAGAGAAGTTTAAAATTAGCAGAAAAAAGAAGTATCAAAAAAAAATATGATGAGTCAGCCAAGTTAGAGTAGTGATTGAGTGCTATGAATGGTTATGTAATTATTGCATATCCTCTATAATATGTTGAGCATAGTATATGCAGAAAAGAGTGGTGTTTTTTGCAGGAAAAAAGAGGACCCTTTACTCTGCATGTACAGTAAATCTCATAAATGGAAAAAGAAAAAAAAAAGTTACAAAAAATATTATTCTGAGACCTATCTCTGCCGAACTTATTTATTCTAACACTTTCTTGTCATTATAATTTCAAAAGTAGGTGTAATCGTGTTTGCTAGAAACGCAGCATATAATCATGGTAAAAGTAAAAGTCTTTATTTTTTTAATATTTAATTTTTGGGGTAAGTTTTGTTTTTCAGTGAAAGTGACTAATCAATGAATCTGGCCATTTTGATGACTTTTCAAATCCTGGAATTGGTGTTTTGGTGTACTTTGTTGACCATGTGTACGTGAGTAGAGGACTTTAGTACTATCTTTTTTTGTTTGGTTTGTTAGCATGATTTTTGTTTTTTTGTTCATCTATCATCACCGTTGCGCTTGGTGGGGTAACACCTGATGCATTAAATGACCCTCATTTTTATATGGATTTTGCCTAGTGAGAGGACTCATTGGTGGGGTTGTTATTTCTCGTTTGTTTGATGGGACATTGCCTTGTTTCGGCCATTGGGTAATTTGAAAGTTGAAAGTTTCAAATCTTTGAAACTTGGTCCTCGAAGTATCACAATATAGGTAAAATAAACATTAAGGCCCTATATTTTATAATTGTATTTTTCTTATCAGCTATTTGTTTCGGATTTTGCAAATCACCCTCAGTTTAAGTTGTAAAATAGAATTAAACGACATGTATTCTATACTTGTACCTTTTTATTAGCAAACTACCAGGGGCATAGCCAGGACAAATGTTTCTGGAAAACTAAGTTATTTAAATAAAAAAAATAAAAGACTTGAAAACAAAATGTCTAAAGAATAATAAGAAATATCTATTATTCGACAAAAAATCGTAATACTTATATGCTATCGTCCAAATAAATGTGAATGTAAAGTCAAATGCATACCCACTCAGTTTTTAACAAATGAACATCAAACCCCTTCTAACAAAGATTTCACACACATTAGTTAATATAAATTATTTTTACCCATCTTGGACAACTTTGATAACAAGAGGAGTTTGGTGTGAGGTTTTTGACAACATGATTGGATTTAAGAAAAAAATTAGTAACATAAAGGGGTAGGCTACAAGTTTTAATAATATGATGTGATGCGTATTTGAGAAGGGAGTTCTATGCATTTTTTACTTAAAGGCGTTTTAGTTAATTTAGTAGGTATAGAGGTTTAAAAACAACAAACTAGTATCATTTAACGCAATTGTGATGCATGCTCTATTATGTATAGTAAACAGATAAAGGGTGGAGGATCATTGAAAATACGAGGTGACAATTTAATAAAAAAAGAAAGAGGATTTAATGCAGGATTTTGAAAATATTGGGGTTTATATGCAATTTCTCCTAAGAAGCTATTGAAGTTGAGCATCGCGGTTCGTTAAAGAATAAAATTTTGTTACCTATTTAAACTTACATATATACTTTTAGTTATCTGTTTAATTCAATGTGATACTCATGGTGTTTGCTATGAAATCCACATCCATTATATTACGAATTATTGAACGATGTTCTTAAATTAAAATGTTTGTTCTCTTGTTGCAGTAGAGACATTCACCTATCAATTAAATCGTGTACATTGTGATGTAAATGAGTGTGTATCCTTGTATTTGGGTGGAATATGACTTTTCAAATGATGGTCAGGTGGAATTTTTAGTTGGGTTAGAAAATAATTTATTAAGTTGGGGTAAAATACTTATATTTCTTAGTATTTATCCCATAAGATTATATTGATCGTTGGGATAATACACATGTATATAAATGTACTTAAAAAATTTACCCGGGCCGTAGCCTACCCCAGTCTTTGGGGTGCCTACGCCCTTGCAAACTACCCTCTTAATACATTGTTTTTACTTTTATCTTTTACAAACAATATATCACATAAATGTAATTTAGCTTTATTTTTTGTATTTTTTAATTTAAAATTTAAAATTGAACTGTAATTATATTTTTTGAGAATAAGTTTTCGAGAACAAATAGGATTATAATTTTTTTTTTTTTGTGCATGAAAATTATTCATACTCTTAAGTTTGGACAAGTGAACCATGTACAGTTGTACACATTCATTATATGAAGTAATGTACTACTTTTGAATATAATACAAAAAATAAAGTGTGGTCATCATTGCATTGAATCAAAGGTTACATAGTATGTTGTTTATTTATACGAACAATAAACGTTTATTCATCGAAAACGTAGTTTATTGTTCGTATAAATGAAAACTAATACTCAAAAATTAAAATAAGTTATATTTACGTAATATTATTTGTATAAAGTAAAAATACAAACAATATATTGAGGGGGTAATTTGCTAATAAAAAAGTACAATTATAAAATATAGACAGTTTAATATTAATTTAGAATTCGTATGGACCTGATTTGGACATCTGAAATCAAACAGCTGCACTTCATGGTACAACTACAACACCCGAATGGATGAAATCCTCAATATAAAGCTAGGAGCAAAGTGCAAAACCTAAGAGTTGCTGGATCTTAGGCGGTTCATTTATCAAATTTCTGTAAGATTTGTGCATCAAGAAACTTGTTACAACTATGAGTTGACCTGTAAATAAACAATGACATGCAGCATAATGTAGTTTGGTCAATTTGAGAGGCTTTGGTGCAAAAGCTCAAACTCATTTCTTTTGATAAAATGACAATATACCAAAGGTTTTATATTAACAATCAAGAGTCCTCATATAGGTAAATATAGATTGAACACTTTTATTAAATTACTCTGTTTAAACTTCGAATATCCCACCTTTCATCTACTCTCTTCAATTGTAGTCTGTAGAAGACTTCACTTAAAGGACAAAATGAATTGAATTGGACTTCACGTAATGACGCAAAACGAAAGCGTGCAATCGACACACCAACTTGTAATCGACGAAAAAACACCGGAATCCACCGGAAATAAACTGGAATCCACCAGAAGTTGGAATAAAATTCTTTTTTTTATTAATAATGATCAAAAGATACTGAAAAATAACAATAAACAAACTATTTATAGTCTGTAAGAAACCCTAATTTAAAATAAGGAAATAAATAAAAAGAGTCCTAAACAAAATAGAAAAAACGACACGAAACTGTAAGGCTGCGCAGGAGCCCTAAACGTCCGATATTGGGCCTGATTCTCGCATTAAGTTGTAGAAAATTCAACGACGTTCAATTTGATATCTTATGGGCCTAAAACGGAGCACTGGATCAAAAGATATGACGGTTTTCGTGCATGCCTTTTTCTTCTACGAAAATACCCAAAATCAGGGGTTCTTGTCCTACATCACATAACTTGGAACCTTGCGTGAATATATTGCTCTAAATGTTCCTCATAAAAGGTTTGTTATCCATTCTGTTCTATCCTACTATTCATAAAATAGCAAATCTGTTCATTAGAGCGTTGCGTCCAACGAATCCCATGATTGCAGTTGTAATGTCCCAAAATTTGTTAACATTTTCACAAAAGACAACTCAAAAAAATTTCCGTATATAGACTTACGAGTAGTAAATCAAGAAAATTATCAAGGAATATCTACATTTCAACCTTTCATAAAAAAAAATTAGAAATAAAGTAGGAATAATTTATTTTTTTTCCATTAAATGAGATATCGAATCAACCAAGGGAAATTCTTGTGACTTTGTATAAAGTAACTTCCACAAACTACATATTCAGAAAACATGGAAAAAATAGTAAGGGCCAAAAATTTGGTCCTAACACAAGTTTTAATATCGGTAAATGAACTAAACATCTAAAGCTTTTTCGTAGTTTTTGACAGCTTTTCGGCGTGTTTAGTCATAAAATAGTCATTGCAATGAACTTAAAATATATTTTTTATATTCCATTTCCACAAAGAACGTCCTGATAGTTTTTGAAGAAACACTTGAAAACGTGAATATATGCAGTGGTGCGTAAGGCCTTTGTTACGGCCTATCTTAATATGTATCGCTTTATGACAGAGTGCAAGGACCAGGTCTAAATGATATCGTGCTTAGATGTTTGCGAAACGGATTAATGATTACGAACTAAGTTCAGGTCTTAGTTAGAACAATAGACCAAATTCAAATTCGAATAAGCTAGACTTGATGAAATACCAGTCAAAATTTCAAGATCCTTCGATGAGTTCTGACCAAAAGCCCAAATAGTTGGTTGGATCTAACTGTGTGGCCCATTGGACTCTGAGCCCAATCTGGACCAGTTTGTAACGTAGCCAGTTAACTAATTCTGATCCAACAAAAAAGGCATGCATATATTTGGACCGCGAATGAGATATTTTCTGTACTTTGTATAAACTTCTCGGATTTCTTTTAGCTACATCTAATACGGTTGGTTAGCTAGCTATGCAGCTATAAAAAAGTAGATACATATTTGAAAAGATTTTCAAAAATTGTGTACGATTTTTTTTAACATTCAGCCGGTGAATGGTGTGCAAGTTCACGAATTATCAACTAATCTCAATCCCAATGATCACTCGACTTTCTCGAACACAACCTGGGGCAAGCAATGAATTATTTTTTAAACGAAGATTTTGATAATTTTGTCCAATATAATGGATATCATATTAGTATCTGGAACATTTTTGGTCTATCAAATTTCATACTTCTTTACACTAGAAACATAGTTATAAGGTAGTGTTCTTTTTTTTTTTTTTTTTTTTTAAATTAATTTTTATTTCCTGAAATCATTTAACTTAATTATGTAAGCCATTCTAACTTTAACTACGTATCTTACTTGTGTATTCTTTGATAGAAAAAGGTAAGTACCCTCAACATTTCGATTACTTTCGCTTTAGTACTCATAAAGCAATTGGAAATAGATAATGAACACTGAAGTCTAATGAGAAGAATAAGGCACGACACATTTGATATATAAGCAAATGAAGGAATTATAAATTGTTGAAATCTATATATACGATGTTAAATGAATTTGAGTTTTTATCTATTAATGAATTCCTCTCTCCTTCTAATAAGTCTTTTGAAGGAGAAATTAGAGGGCCCATGGATCTGAGTATTATATCCACGTACAACAACAAAACAAAACAGACACAAAAAACAGTAATTTAGTTTCATTCTAATCCTTGGTGCATATGAGTTTTTATTTTAAATAAATGGCTCTACTCATGCTTCATCATCTACTTACTTTGTTATGGATAAAACCTATATCCTTTTTAATTGAAATCAAAACTCAAGTACAAAAGGAATTCTATTGATCATAATGCGTTTCCCCATATTTATCTTCGTGAATTTCTGTATAATTATTTTAGTCAAATATAACTGATATAAATTAAGATAGAGTTGGCGATAAATACATTTCAGATCACATTTTTTCGAACACAGATAAAACAATGCCCAGAATAGTGGAACCAATGTCTTGTGCATGGGTTTACAACTAGTTGTTTTATTGACATGATAGTAAGTTAAATAGATTATTGTATTTCAAATACTTTTAAAAGTTATTACTCGATTAGTCATGATTGAAGTCTGCAAACCTTTTGCCGAATAGTAGTATGATGGCCATAACTTAGCTTTGATGAAATCTATTTCACAACAAAGAATGACGAACTAATAAATGCGCTTCATTTCAAAGTGGCTCACTTTCAAATTTTCTAAAAGTATATTCCAATAAGTGATATAATAATTTATATGTACATGCAACTATTCACATGGAAAAGTTTCATTTACAAATTGTACAGTACGATTTACAATAGGAAGCAGATAATGTAGCAAATAATCACGGGAACTAGATAGATAAATATAATTTCAATTAAATCTCGGTAACACTCGCAAAAAAGAAAAAAAAAAGAAAAAGAAAAGAAAGGTGCTTTTACTCAAGGCTGCCTCTAATTAAATTTTATGTCACGAGAGAATCCCTAAAATGACACTTGCCCTCTTTTCGGGTTGAACTATAAAGTTTAAAGCAATAAACACCGCAAACGTTTTATTATATTATTTCACCATCATTCTTCGTCCTCCAAATCAGAAATTTGTTGTTAATCGCACATATATCCTGATGTATTTAATTTATAACCCTATCTTCTCACTAAATAATATTATTTCTCAACTACAAACACAGTCCCTGATTCTTTGAGTCGTTCAGAGGACACTTCTAGTGCAATTGTGTGACAAAACTCAAACGAAAGTTTTTTTTTTTCAAACGATTATTAATCCATGTGCAACTGAACATACACCTTTCCGCTTAGTCTCATTATGGAGATTCCCCAGTTTAATCACTAAACAGAATTTAGTGCATGACCTAAAGCCGAAAACTTAGGGTTAGAGTAGCATCTTTATTACACTAGAAATTAGCATGCTCATCTTTTTTACTCTTCTTAACATGCCGTCCAATAGAGCATTTATGATGATGATGATACCACTTTTTAATATAATGACTTTTCTTTACAATCACATCATGATCTAGTGTTCAATGAATGAAGGCTATAGTCGAACCATAGCTGAGCATGCAAAAGCCTTTTAATAATTAGGTCTTAAGTTGATTAGTACTAGATATATCGACATAATAAATTTACTAAGTTTATTTTTCAACTTGATAATTCCTTAAAAAATCAAAGTTCTTAATTAATCCCGATCGTATTGATTTATTAATATGATGTATATAGATGATTAATATGTTGTCACTTGCCTCACATAAATGATGTGAGAATTTACAATAAGTATAATTCTAGACATTTTTGGGACGCAGGACTAGCTGTACATCAAAGGAAAAGTAATGATAAAAGTAATTATAATTCCTTCCACATTTCAGGATTTTTTGTCCACTTATAATTTTGTTTTTTTTTTAGTAAATGCAATTAAGTAATAATGCCATAAATTTTCTTTAAGCATATAAAATTTTGGATTAGTAACATACTAAAGAGAGAAATGCTACTTAACATCTTTGTAGCATCAAAAGCAACAAAAAATAATTTTAAAAGTAGTAAAATATTTTAACAAAGTTGCTGAAAGAACAGAACAGAATATTTAAGTCTAAAAATAAATTAAACTATAATTAATTAAATTTATGGGGGTGAATTTAAACTATAATTAATTAAATTTTTATTTTTATTTTTAACATAATATTTTTGTATTTATTTAACATATTTTTGTAACAAAATGAGCTCATATTCATTATCATACATTTTTTTTGTTCTAATTGGACCATGTGTCTATTGTGATAATATTAAATAAATATTAGGTCGTATTCAATATTATTTTTATCATAATATTATTATTGTAGTTATTTAGCATATTATAACAAAATGAGCCACTATTTAGCTTAAGGATTTTTTATCTAATTGGAGCTTGTGTGTATTGTAATAATATTTAATTAATACATTTACTAATACTCTTCAAATTAATGTGGACTAGCAATAAAATCTTTTGAGGTGAGGTACATGAGAAAATTGAAACTTGAAGGAGGTGAATAGAGAGAGGGAAAACCTTAGAGGAGGTGTATGAAATTTACCAAATATAATTGTTTGGATCCATATTGATATCTAACAATATTGGTTCTTTATATTTTAGTATATTGATTTAGCAATATATATGACGCCAAGAATCTTGCGTAGCATTAACTAAGAAAAAAGAGAAAGAATAATCTCGCGCAAAAGTTATAATTAATTAGAGTCCTGATCCTAATTGACATGATAATCTTACTACTTAGTATTAGTTCAGCTATAGACAAAACATCCCGTCAGCTTTAGATTGGTTATAGTTGTCGGTTCTGAAAGCTAAATTTAAGAATCTTTTCATTGAATCCCGCTGCTTCATATAACTTTTTTTGAGTCTTGGCAGACAATACACGTACACATTTCTCACGGTTCTGGAAAACTTCCAAAAGTTGTGATAAATGCGTGGTGTTTGCCTTAAGTTTTCAAAGATTATTTCATGCATAGAGAAACGAGAAACAACTTTTTAGGAAAATATATTATATTCTCCACTTGAATATTATATAACAATTTAAAAGATAGGGAGTTCCATGTCTAATTTTAAGCTATAAGCAAAGAATTTGGTACCAGTTTAACGTAATGAAATCAAATTTTGTTTTAAATCGAATACCGTTCACAATTAACTAGCCCTAATAAAAGACTTGAAACTCTAAGGACTGCATAGTTCCTGAGTATGTAGGTTGAGATAAATGCTTATACTGCTCTTATGCCCTTCTAATTAAGAGTTTTGGTATTTTGCAAACAACCCAACAAAGAAAAGAAAAAACAAAAAGAGGACAAATACATGTCTTTTTTATGCATGCAATATACCGTTAAAATTAACGTGGATGGAAGTGCTAAAGGTAATTTGGGAAACTTGGCTTGCGGTGGTGTGGCTCGCGACAGTGATGGTCACTATCTTTTCGGCTTCTCGGCAAATGTGGGTTATGGGAGCATTACTTCGGCGGAGCTTTGGAGAATTTATTATGGGTTGCACGAGTCTTTGAATCATAATCTTCAGCATATCACAGTGTCGTGCGACTTTAAGATCATTGTTAATTTGCTGAAAAATAAATCACTCGACACATATCATCCTCATCGTCCTTTTATTGACGTTTGTCGGGATCTTATGGCACATCATCTTTCCTGTGACATCCGGCATGATTATAGAGAAACTAACGCTGTAGTGGACAGACCCGCTAATATGGGCCATTCCTTGGCATTCGACGTTCATTTCTTTGAGCTCCCTCCAGAATCTCTTGCTCCTTTTTCGCTGTTCGACATTGTCGGTGGCATTAGTTATCGCACTATTATAGATTAATTGCTTATTGGGGTCTCACCTAGGTGTGTTCATGACCTGCCCAATCTGCCCGACCCGCCGAACCCACGATCTGCTTGGTTTAATTTTAATTTAATCCGCTCGGGTTGATAAATTGGTAACTCGCAAATTTTGGGTATGGTCACATTTTTAGTGACAACCCGTCAAAACCCGCCCGCATGCACCCTTAGTTTGTATATTGTAGAGGAATTAAGGGAGAAGGAAAATTTTGGAAAGTCATATAGTTGTATGTTCATAATATTGCTATATTATAAATTTTTTTTTTTTTAGTTTATGTTGTTTGATAGTTGTATTTTGGGTTGTGAATCAATTTTTTTTTTTTTTTTAAAAATGTACGTCAGTACGTGGATAAAATGTCCATTTACATCTTTATATTATTATTTTAATTAAGTTAATTTATGATTTAAATATTTTTATTAAGTTATGGTATGGTTTTTGTTGTTTTTTAGAACACAAAACAGATTATTTTTGTTTTTATACCGAAATATTACTATAATTACTTACAATTTAAATCTGCCACCCGCCCGCAACCCGCTCAACCCGCAACCCGCATGGTTTAGTTTTTAACTTAACCCGCACGGGTTAACAAATTGGTACCCCGCAAATTTTGGGTATGGTCATATTTTTAACGACAACTCGCGCAAACCCGCCCGCGAACACCCTTAGTCTCACCCCTTCCCTCGTAACGAAAAAAAATAATACCTGCTTTAAATACAAGTGTTGTTCACTTGTGAAAACAAAGAATTTAATTTGTCGAAAAGAGTCATTTTGCTATTTTCTATTAAATGTATATACCTTTTATTTTCATACATTAATAGAATTAAGTTAGATTTTATTGTTTTTCTAAAATTGTTCTTCTATTATACTTCTTTCAGTACAAGAACATATCAAGGTGAATGATACAAAATTTACAAAGAGCACAATAGATAAGGGGAACAAACTAAAAGCAAATGACTTCATTTAGGGTTCACCAATAAAACTCAAGCAAATGATCACATACCGCGTCTTCTTCCGCAGCTGTCTTTCCTTCAAAAAGAAAACCCTACTCTCTCATCTCCCAAAAACAAAACAACTAAAACAAAACAAAAGATGGTGGCTCGGTGGACTGCTGATGAGGTTAACCACCTCCAATTCGTGGCGGGTCAAGTCTTTGCCACGTTCCACATTTTCAGATGGCCGTCCATCATGGAGGGGTTGGTTGGTGGACCGGCCGCGGCTAGGAATTTAAAGGTGTCCAGATGAAGTTAGCTGCATTAGGAACATTACAACATCTGCAGCACCAACTACAACTGAACCAACAACAACAACAACTGCAGCCGCAACAACAACAACAACAACAATTGAACCAACAACAACTGCAGTCGCAACAACTGAACCAACAACAACTGCATCAACAACAACTGAACCAACAACAATTGTAGCCGCAACAAAATCTCCTGGATTTTACGTTAATGATGGTTCATTGGATGCCGACGCTCAGAATCATTAATCAGGATGTAGTTGGAGAACATACATTATCAATATGATGCTGCAGATTGGTTCGGATATGTATTCGTGGCTCCTGGAGGCGCTGGTGGTTTTGGGTTGGAGGCGCTGTTGGTTTTTGGGTTGAAGGCGGGTTTTGGGGTTGGAGGTGCTGCTGGTTTTGGGGCTGGAGGAGCTGCTGGTTTTGGGGTTGGAGGCGCTGCTGGAGGCGATGCTGGTTTTGGGGTTGAAGGCGCTGCTGTAGGTGTGGACGCTGGTGTAGGCGCTGCTGGAGGCGGTGGTGTAGGCGCTGCTGTTGGAGGTCCGAGTGTCGGCAACCCGGCTGATGGAAAAGGCGACCCAGCTATAGGAGGCGGTGGCCCGGACCAATGGCTTGGTGCCATTCGTGCCTGCTGAGAGATGAGATGATCAATGTAGTTACTGGGACTGAGTTATGCTAGTGTTAAGAAACTAGTCGTTGGATAGGGTCAACGTAGTTAATAGGATTGAGGTTAGGCTAGTGTTAAGAAACTAGTCGTTGGATAGGGTCAATGTAGTTAATAGAATTGAGGTTAAGCTAATGTTAAGAAACTAGTCGTTGGATAGTTTATTTTGTAAAATCTAACACTAGGAATTGAAATTTGGATTGTAAAACGTGAAGTTAAGTTTATTGAAGGGCCTTATTGAGAAAAAAAAATCTAACTAGTTTATGCAAAATAATTCAATTGTAAAGGTCAAAAGAGGCGTAGCATGGTTGATTTAAGTGAAGAATACTTCACCCAAGATGATCAAGACTATGGATAATACAGAAGCAAGAGTGAGAAAAAATCAAGAAAGATAAACAATCAAATTTAAGAGTCAACGCAAACTTGAGCCTGGTCAATTGTATTCAAATGATTAGTTTTATCATTTCAAAACAAATCAAATTAAAGGGCACGATCTAGTGTTGTCAAGAGACTCAAGACGATGTGGTAGAAATTGATAAATATTTTAAACATGAATAAAATAGAAAAAAAGGAGTTCGATCATTTCGAAAGAAACGAAGACAATAGTTCCATCGGGTTGCTATCATAAAACTGTGCTAGAATCGAATCAATAGAATAGTCTGAAATGAAGTTGGAAACAAGATAATATTGAAGTGAAGAAAAATTACGATAGTTTGATCATTATGAAATGAACACAAACAAGATGGTTGAATATATGATCTGAGGGTAGTGAGAGTAAATTCATGAATCTAAAATAAGTAAGATTCAACGACATTAATGAACAAGTAAGCAAAAGAATTGACAAAAAAATCGAACTTATTATTTTCAGGAAAATAAAAACAAAGGTGAGAGTATGATGGTGCATTGACCACCTAAAAAAATGACAAACAAAACGTGTAGACCACACACTAACTCTTCTGCAACCACCTATTCAATGCTTTAGTATTTAATTACTATCGGTCGAGTGATACATTACAACTTTAGCATTGAGAAAACCCAACATGTTATCATATAATAGGCTCTTCGCCTATCTTTCGATAATTTTTTGTGGTATACTTCCTATGTCTTGATTTGTAATGATAATGATGTTGACCATGTCCAACACCTTTAGGATGTTCAACAGTTCTTCGCAGGGATAAGTTGTATGCCATATTAAAAAAAATGTTCATTTCTATTTCATAGTGTAGTATTTTTTTTTATTTTTTTTTAGTATGTGACATCAAAAGAAAGGCAATTGATACATGTAAAGTGGACCATAAATTAATGACCATGACCCACGATTATCACTAAGTTAGAGATCTTTCATGGTCTTGTCTACTTTTACCTCCAGCTTGATAGCACACTTCAGTATCATTATGGTGCATATCTCACACTGCGTGAAGGTTTACAAATTTTAGTAAACTAACAGGTAGAGTCGGTGTTCCAGCTGATAATGAAAAAGTTGAGGGTTGCTTCAAAGTTAGTTTTCTCGGACAGCAAAAGAATTTTTGAGTTACATTATAATGCGTGGACGGTGGGTACTCGTGGCATGTTGAGTTAGAGCAGCCGCCTTGTTGCCTTTATCTGTAAGAAATTGTCTGGCTAAAAAATGTGGTAGAACATTTATGACATATGCCAAAGTCCAGTCTATTTGGCATTGAGTCATTATCAATTCCTAAAGAAGTTTATTCGTACACTGACAATGATATTATTATGACCTATATATACAGGATAAGATATATTATAGTTTACTTTCTTGATCAAGCATATAGTAGGTGTCTTGAACACGATTGCAGATGCCTTGAGTATGCGCCACGGGCTTCTTATGTAGACGTGCATGGGGTTTTTGGACTATAATAATTTGTGTGATTTATATGTTAGTGACATACATATCTTTTGTATAATTTAAAAGTTGCAAATGACATGCAATCAGATGGGTTGATGGTTTCTTTTTTCTTGGCACTTAGTGTAAGGATGTGAGCAAATTTATGTTCAGATGGAAGTGGTTAGATAGTGCTATCATCCTTAAACTGATGTTCAATAGATGGAAGTGGTTAGATTGTACTCGTGGGATTTACTAAATAACTTGGTTTGGTGAAACCACGAAGTCTTGGAATCAGGAATCATGCCAAGTAGAGTTTTCCAACACTCATGCTATTAATCGTACGTAGCTCTGAGTTTGGTTTTTTTTTTTACGTGGTGTATGGCATTGTTCCTCTAGGTCCTCTTGATCTAGATTTAGTGATGCCTTTTGTTAAGATGTACGTTAAAGCCAATGACTTTATTCAAGAGTTGCACCAAGTTCATTCATCGGCTCGGCTCGTGAACAGTTGCAAGTTGCTGCGATGGAGTACAAGCGTGTTGAGACAGGGGCAGAGCTAGGAATTTTTTTCATCCCGTGCTACTTTTCACTTAAGTAAATTAATAAATATAAATATAATCAAAAGTATAACAACGTATAAATTAGAATCAGTAATATGCATTAGGCACTACCTCAACCCATCAACCAAGAACATAATATATATATATATATATATATATATATATATATATGTTAACATTTTTTGCTTAGAATTCATTAAACATCTAAACTATCAAACAAAATAATATTCAACAAACATCTTATGTGCATAAAAAAATTATATCAGACACACTATCATACTCTCCCGATCAATTTGACTAAGATAATTAAATATTGATAAAATAAAATAAAACCTATTTTTTTTATGTATATTCAAAAATTATCAAAAGATAACTAACTAAGGCTTGTATGCACAATAAACATCATATATTTATTTGATGAAAGATAACAAAAATTGATAAAGAAGCTTGAACAACTTACAATTCATGAGAACTTGAAACTGGGGAATTTTGTATTTTTGGTCCCATAAGTTGGCACATCTTCAAAATTGGTCCCCTAACTTTTTTAACTGCAATTATAGTCCCCTAAGTTGACACATGTTTCAATTTTGGTCCTCCGGGCTTAATTCCGGCAATTTTTGCCGGAAAACTCGATTTTTTTTTGTTTTAATTTATTTTCCTATAAAAAACGTGTTTTCTAAATAAAAAAAAATACAAATCGAATTAAAACAAAATAAACTTTTCTCTCTCTTCTAAACGCAGCTCTCTCTTTCTCCCTCTTTCCCCGTAACTCTCTCTTTCTCCCTCTTTCCCCAAATCAAGAACCCTAATCCTAAATCTTCAAAATCCATCAAATTCAATCAATTTCCATGTCTAATTCGTTACATTAAGGTTTTCAGCAAATGGATAAAGGCGAAGGGAGTCATAAGTTTCTTGATTGGTTGAATTGAATTGATTGAATTTGATGGATTTTGAAGATTTAGGGTTAGGGTTCTTGATTTGGAAGAGGGAGAAAGAGAGAGTTACGGGGAGAGAGAGAGAGAGAGAGCTGCGTTTAGAAGAGAGAGAAAAGTTTATTTTGTTTTAATTCGATTTGTATTTTTTTTTATTTAGAAAACACGTTTTTTATAGGAAAATAAATTAAAACAAAAAAAAATCGAGTTTTCCAGCAAAAATTGCCGGAATTAAGCCCGGAGGACCAAAATTGAAACATGTGTCAACTTAGGGGACTATAATTGCAGTTAAAAAAGTTAGGGGACCAATTTTGAAGATGTGCCAACTTATGGGACCAAAAATGCAAAATTCGCCTTGAAACTGAGTGTTGACCCTTGTACATGGATATTTTAGTAAGTTGAGTTATTTTATTTTTTTTAAATGGGTTAAGATGTGGATTTATTGAGCCAAAGCGTAATTGTTCTTTTGGGTAGATGAATGGGTCTTCATATTATGTCTACATTATTTTTAAAGCGTGTTACACATTAATATATATATATATACCTATTAGATTTGGGCCAGATATTGCCCAGAGTCCACCCTAGTCCACTAGGTGTGTATGCCCCTGGTTGTAGATCTTAAGCACCAGTCTTGAACTTGAGGTGGGTGAATTTTTTTGGATGATGTTAACCATGGGTCATGTTCCTTCTCATGAATACACCAAGCATAAAGATTGGCCGAGTGAAGATTTGAGAAGATCAATGCAAATGCTTATTGTTTGAAGCTACCAAGCCATAATCGTACTACTCATGCGTCCAATGTCAAACATTTGATGCCACTTCCAGGTGATAACTAAAGTGTTGAATTGAGATAATTTCGGTAGGTCTAGTTTTGACGACTTAGGAACCCAATTCAATTGAAAATGGGCCAACAAACAATACTCATTGCTTTGCCACGACGTCTGTCCCTTTTAGGCGAAAAACTTATCATTTACCTTTGTTTTAATGTTTGTACCGTGTTTGGTCATTTTTACTTTTGTTATATATCTTTCAGTAAGTTGGCTCTCGATTCTGTTTTTTGGAGAGTGATCATCATGATCAGAGGAGTTTAGGAGTTTCTTTTTTAGTCTTCGTTTCATTTTCTTTTATATAAAATTATTTGTTTATTCGTTTTTTTATAACTACGTTATCATATTTTGGGTATTTACTTCTTTGCAAAGTCAAACCCTAGCAACCATTATTTTGTTGTTGAAACTATTTTCTAGGGTGTTTCTCCCAACTTTGTGTAATTTTCATGTTTCTTACAACTTGCGCTACCCGAAGTCTGAAAATTCATTGCTAAATCATTGCCAAAATGTTTCATGAAGTTTTGGTTTATTTTTAGCATGAAGAGTTTACCCTCAATATCTTCACGTGATAGATATGAAAGCAATACATAGTTTCAAGATTAGAACTAAATTAATACGACTCATGAGTTCCTAAGAACCGTATGATCGATATTTCCTTAGATCACTAGGGCTAACTAGCTGGGGTGATTTATCCACCTCTTTTGTTCATGAAAAAATTGTTAGAATATATCCCACTTAGCGTCTATGATTAGTTAATTAACTTAGCCATCGGCTTCAACAACAAACAAGTACGAGGCCGTATTCAATATGTTAAGATGTTTTGCAAAGCTGTGCTTTGTGCATCATACCTTACCATTTAACACGTACCATGTGTTTGGAAAAAATATTAAATCAAGTTGAACTGATCATAATTGTTCTGCGCGATGATTAATTTACAGGGCTATGACATGGAATACTAAAAATAAAATTTCTATATATTGTCCTTCTTCTTTAAATGGGGTCTTGCATACTAAGAGTATGAGTATTTGTTTGTTTAATACTTCTGGGACAGTTTATACAAATACTCTACCCATTCACTAATTCCTTTTATATTGGATGTTACTCATTGCTATAATGCTTTAAATAAGACTCATGATGTATGAACTATTGGTTGGACCTGTGTGTAAAATTGTATAATTCTTCTGTGGTAAAAAATCGTCAAACTTCATGAACTATAGGGTGAATAACGAATTAATTTCAGACTTATTAAAAGGAGAAGCTTCCCCATTCATTTTTTTAAAAAATGTGCAAAAGTATCTCCCGGGTTATTGACCAATAATTCTTTTCGTTGGAAAAGGTCGTTTTTCCGAAATTTTCGAGCACGAAAATAAGAGTTCATCTCGATTTAATCTATTTTTGCTAAAAGCCATTTTTCTCCTTTTAATTTAAGCTCAATCCTTGAAATTAGGGTTTGAATTTTATCAAAATTTAGGCTACAAAATTAAGAAACATATAACAAAACTGCATGACAGTACGGCATTTTATTGAAATATGGGTTAAATCGAGATGAAGCCTCATGTTTGTGCTTCAAAATCAGGAAAGTTGACCAAGGACATTCGCATTTTCGTATAAGTTTGGAGAACAAATTTCTCTTTATGATAGTTTTTTTTTTTTTTTGGCGAGATTCACCTTATTGCACCGGAGTTTGATGATTGTACCCTGTTTCTCTATATCGATCTCATCATCTGTTTATTCCTTAATCGGATATTTGGTTTCTTGATATTTTAACTATGTAAAACGATTACTTTAATCAATCACATTAAAGTAAGAAATAGAACACCGAGAGACGTTCGTGAAATATTCCCTTGAATTCATATACTAAATCCCGTAATGGTCGGGATCTGGCCGTGAAAACATGTACTACAAATCAACTTCAGTTTATTTCATGCTTCCATAATCTTGCAGTTGTACACTAGTATTTAGCCAAATGCAAAGAAAATAAAAGACAAGAAGGGGAAAAAAAAAAAAAAAAAAAAGAAAACAAGAAAAGTCGCTATCGTCAGTCCTCTTTGTTGGTTATAAAATTGAATAAAGGTAACATCACATTCTATACTAATCACTAATTATGTGTACATGCAGCACTGCAGTCATTGTACCAATAGGATCATTAGTGGAACGGTACTGAAGGAAGCTAGATTACACATGTAATTAGTTAATATCAGTACAGTAATTAATTAGCTTTTGATGGCGATTCGTGTAGTCATAGAACTAGTCTGCCAGTGGTCCTAATTTCCAGTTTTTATAATTAATTTCCAAATTGTAACTCGGGCAAAACTTTGAATCTCAAACTACAAGTTCGCATGTTTATAAGTGGTGCATCCACTTTTGCTCAACTCTTTGGTTAATATGTGTGTGTGTGTGTGTGTAAGCTAATTATATTTTGAAGCAAAAGAAAATTACTAATAAGAATCTTCAGCCGATTATTTTGAAAATTTATCAGCTATATATTGAACCCTTCTGAGTTGTGAAATGCAATTTTCACTTCCCCTTTCTTATTTTCAAAGGTGCTAATTTTATAAAATATTTGGGTCTTCAAGAGAACATATATGTATGGTTTTGCTTTGCCAGATGAAAGATTAAAGAAAGCTTTTCTTGCGATATATCCCATTTCCATAGGTTATTAGGAGAAAAACTGTCACACACATAATTTTTTTATTCCTATAAAAGTATGTACATATAACATCTCATAAAAACGTTCTTGTTGGCCCAAATTAACTCGCATAAACTTCCATATATATTTGCAATACTTCCTTATTGCAAACTTCTATAGAATCTCTCACTTCCAATACATGACAGACTTTAATTTCCACAAAGTGAGAGAGCAGAGAAAGAACCAAAAAAAAGAAAAAAAGACTACAAATGTAGAAATCTAATATCATAATATTATTATTATGCCAAAAGAAACAAATTTGCTTAATTTACTTTTAAAGACTAAAGGAAGCTCCCAGAAAACAAGTGGTTCTGCAGTCGCTGGAAATCAAGAATTTCTCGGAACCTGAAAAATAAATAGAAAAAAAGTTGGCAGCCAAATTATCATAATGTCCAAGAATTTAATTCAACACATTCAAAAATCAGAAATTATTTAAAAAAAAAACACCATAAATGAATATCAGGGCTTAATAATTACAACATGATTGACACTTTTCCAGAACATTTCTGATCAGAACTGAACTTTGACATGGAAAAACGTAACATAGAACAAATTTTTATTTTTCTATAGAAAAAGCACCGAATGATGACGAATGTGATGGAATTCAGTGCACAACACAACGCGAGAAGAAGAATTATTTTATAAGCCGTGTGACGTTTAATGCAATTCCCAAGATTAATAAATAAATCGAGTTACAGTTTTGGACATTAATTGCTAAACTATATATTAAATTAATTTATTACCAGGAAGTAGCTTTCACCATGGTGCAAGCTTTGCACCAGAAATCCATACTCATTCACCTGAACTGGCACTCCTGACGAATGAAACAGCACAAAATCTCCTCCAAACATTGCCTTCATGTCCACAGGCCCTCTTCCAACTTCAGTTGCTACACCATTGATGAACACGGTAATCACCCCTGGAAGTCAAAAAAATAGGCTTAGTAGTGATCAACCAAATTTGAAAAAAATTGTTAACTAAGAGTAATTTCATTTAACTATTATGCATTCTTTATTTTAAAGAATAATATAGCGCTTTTGTGACACTCACATTAATGAAATATATTAAAATAGAACAATTGGGACTTTTTATGAGGACTTTTGCAAATGAAAATTTACACTAAATTTGGTAAGACTTAAGATTACCCCAATTGGGTTCATTGGGTTCATCAACCATATGTAAAGCTTGCCAGAATAAAGTTCGCTGCAAAGTCTAAATTAGTCAACAAAATTTAGGGTTCTTAAATAGAATGGAAAAGAGAGCTAGAATACGCAAGTAGCGAGTAAAATATTCCAAGAAACCGACATTAACGTGAAATAGTACGAGAAAATCGTTTTCTTTCAACATGAAATGGCTGGAATTTTTTTTTTTTTTTTTTTTTTATTGAAAAATCTGTACAAACTATGAATGACAATATCTCAGCACATACACAAAACGAGGTCCTGCGTTCGAATTCCATCAGCACACCCTCATTTAAAATTGTCAAAAAAGAATTTTACAATTTTACATAGAAAACATACATAAATAAATAAATATCAATCCGCTACCTGACTGGTAATGCATACTAGCCGCATCGGACGTTCCAAACATCGCGCTATGATCGAAGCTTTGCAATCCCGTATGGCCGCCGGAGAACGAGAAAAAACCATCATTACTACCGTCACTTCCTCCGCCACCAATCCCACCCGACGACGAAGAAGAGGAGCCCGAACCACCCACCAAACACGACCCCGCGTTCGTCGGATACGAATACGAGCTCGGCGCAAAGCCACCAGCCATGCTACCCTCATACTGAATTGCACCACCACCGCCACGTGGCTGCTCGCCGCCACCGCTCAGACTCGCCTGAATTTGTCGCTGCCTGCGCCGGGACCTCGAGCGCCGGTTCTGGAACCAGTAGAACACGTTGGCGTCGCCAACGGTACCGAATTTCTCGAGGAGCTTCCGAATCCTCACCGTTTCATCCTTTGGAGGATTCACCATCCCGCTGTTGAAGATGGACTCCAGAATCAGGATTTGTTCGGGTTTCGGGGTCCATCGGGACCGAACCGGCTCGCTTCGCTGATCGCCACCTTCCGAGCCGTGGTGGCTCGGCTTTGAGCCGCTGTCGTGTGATTGATCGTCCATGTTTTTTTTTTTTTGAGAATTATATAGAGAGAAAATGGATAGTACTAGAAGAAATGAAGAGGAATGGAATATAGAACAAGAAGATAGTGAAGTTTCGATGCTAATTAAACAGTCCACATCAAGGTGCACACTATTTAAAGGCCAAGGGATTGAACGTGTCCGTGTGGAATGACAAATTTACCCTTTCTTGTAGTTACTGCTGTCTTAAATTTCAGCCGCGTAGAGGGGTAAAGACAACATTTGTTTAATTGTTTGTTAATTATAAATATAGCAGATCCAATGTGGATTAATGCTTATGTAGTTAAGAGAAGTGAGATTCTGGGTTTTGTTTATGTAAATATATGTATAATCTGATCTGGACAGCTTCAAGCATTTAAAATAAGTAGAAAAAAGAAAGAAGTTAATTAACCAACTGTCAAAGTAAACGGGTGCTGCCTACGAGGTTCAAATTTACATGGTAGTTACCTTAATCTTATTAAATTATCTGAAAATTTTGAAACTAGAGTTTAAAGCATGTTTTATAGCTTATGAAACAAATGCATATGCCTTACTTTTGATGATATGTATCTGAGCCGCAAACATTGAAGTTTAACTGATAGTACAAGTCCATTGAAACTAGTAGTTTGGTCTGCTACCTCTTTATTTAACAACTATGTCCCACAAACTTAATTAATGTATTTCTTGCTTTAGTTCAGAATGCCAGTTTCTGCCTGACTTTGCCATTTTCTAAGACCTTAAATTCAGAAGATTTACAATCATTTTCTTACTAAGAACTCAAATCCAGAGGATTCACAATCATTGATATCACGTGAAGCTGCTCAACGTGTAATTGGCAGTGTCATTAAGATCAAATCAAACTGTTGAATCGAATGACTTTACTGATTATATGTTTTACTGATTGAATCGATTCAACTATTGATTGATCTTATTTAAAAAATTAATAGTTAACAAATATATCATACATTATATATATATATATATATATATATATATATATATATATATATATATATATATTATAATTTTATATTAAAAAGATACATATCATCATAATTTACAACAACTTAACATAAACATCAAACAATACACAATATTCATAATACAACCAAAATCCGATGGCTAGCCAATTAAACTACCAAATTCAGAGTGCTTAAGTATTTTTTCCATTGCTTATTTCATCTTTTCAACAATAGCATTTCCAATAAGTTATCATTCAAAATGAAAATAGAATCTTCAATGGTCTAAATTCATTTAAACTAAAAAACTAGATTTTCTACTAAAGTAAACCAACAACAAACAATTTTATTTAACCTCATCCTAAGATTCAATTTAACATTTTATAACATGTATCATGTATGATACTTTTATACTCACTAATTTAGACCCATAAGTATCAACAGGGCATCAAGCGGAATCTTCATTCTTCAAGACATTTGGGCATGCAGAACTATTTCGTGCAATATATCATACAAAAATTTCTAGCATTTGATTCGGGTTCTTCAAAAAGTATAAAAAACATAGAAAGAAAAATTCCAATTACAATAAGCACAACTACATATTTCTTCAATTCTTCTTCAATTTAAAGAAATAAAACAAAAGATTAAAAATAAGCAGAAGTTAGAAATGTTCATTGCCTTGTAGAGGACTACGACCGGAGGATGGTGACAGCTAGCGCGGCACTAATTTCTTAGGTTTTACGTGTTTCTTTTTTAATTTTGAGGAAGAGTGTTCGTGACTTCTGTCTTGTGAACGTAATTATGCAATTTAAACTTGTGGGCAGATTTAGTAATTTTAGATTTTAAGGTCAATTTTGCAATTCTCCCTTTCTTTAAATAGGCAGTGGGTAGAACAGCAAATTGGACTAATGGTTCCTAATTTTGGAGCAATTTTGACCTGTTCACAATTGTTTTTAACCAACTGAATTGGATGATCAGTTTAAGGTTTGGTCACCGGTTGAACCAATTCGACCTGTCTAGGCCGATTCTAAGAACACCGGTGACTAGAGTTCACATGTCAGCAATGGAACTATTTTACTTTTAACTTTTAAAGGAAAGTTTTTAGAAACAGTTGATATTGTCAAGTTGCTTCAATATTGACAACATGAACAGTACCATGTATCTAGGTTGCGAGCTAAATGGGGTTACAATTCACAATGTACGTCAGAAATTATAAGGTGCACGCATGTTGAGCTTTTCCTATAGTAATAAAAAATTAAATAAAAGCAGTTCCTTATTAATCCACCTGGTTATGCTTTTTCCCAAAGTGCAATATGCTTGCCGGGCTTTTTGACACTTCTTATAGACACAGGTGCTATATTTCTCACTTGTGCTTTGTCTCAAACTATTACACCTAATTTCACCCATAACAAATTATTAATCCACTATTAAAGTAGATCACAAGGAATTTTAACCAAGCACTTGGACTTAAAAAACTGTATGTGCGTTGCAAGGCGTGCAGCGCGAAGCACCATTTAAAACTTCACTCAATTATTAGGTATCTTCTATAGTAAAATCTTCCTTTTTCTATTCACATTATGTCAAATATATAACAATATCTATCGTTATAGTTCAATCTTACGCACATGAAAGCTTTCGGCCTAGTCTAACTGATTATTATCACGCTTGATAAGTTGAAAACTTGATTATATGTTGAAGGTAGAAGTGTTAAATCACACAATATTAGGATACTTTATTATTGACCTCAAGCACTTTTCAAAAAAATGAGGTTTGTAGTTGTTAAAAGTGAACATGCCTTAATAGTCGTTATATGATGCATATTATAGATCAAAGACCTCGTAACATGTGTCGTCATGCTTACACCATGTGTTGTGCCAGACAATCTATTAAAGGTACGCTTGTTTACTACTTGTGATTGATAACTGTGAGACAAAATATCATTACTGAAGGATCAGGGCTCACAAGAAGGGTTCACAAGGAGAAGGTCTAGTGCGTTGACATGTTGTAGTATTATATTCTCTTAATTTCCTTGTATAATTTAAGGTCATTTCTCAATTTGTAACTAACATTAATAGAAAGTGTTCAAAGATTTCGGTTACAAAAAATTATGCGTGATTTATTTTACTACACATTGCTACGGTGCATGATTAATTGTTGAGAAGGTGAACCATTAATAAAATTTTCATTAGAGTACACCAGCTTATTTTAGCGGTTGCCTACTGGAGGACCAAATAGTAAAAGCCCCGCTAAATGACCTGATGTGAAAGAAAGGTGTAGAGGAATTTCTAGGGTTTGGGGTGCATGTGAAGAAATGCATATGGTTGGATATATGGGGAAACTAAAACATATAAGAAATGTAGGAATAATCGAATAATCCAAGGATCTGTTCATATACTTACACTTCTTCTGACGTTAGTCGGACATAGACTCACAGTTTCACACCGTTTATTTATATTAAATCCAAGGAGAGTAGAGGGTAACAAAGGTTGGCTTAAACATCGAACACTTCTATCCCACCTACAAAATATATTTTGAAAATAATTTCCTCACAGGTGCTGTAATTAAGCTTACAGCCATAATATTTGATGCACACACATACATCTATTGTCTGTTTTCAATAAAAATATGCATTTTCTTATGAGTTATGATCTTTGTTTCGTTTGTGCAACTATAAAATTACTTTTATGGTATTAAATCTACATGTTCTATGATATATGTAACTTATTATATATACTCTTGAATATTGTTGTTATTTTTAAAATAAAAGTGCAACTATAAATAAATACAATTGACATGTAACATTGATCAGTATCTTTACACTTGATAACTTTGTGATTTATTTTGATAGGATAAGGAATTAAGGATACTTATAAATATTTCAATGAGTTTTCATATTTAACTTCTTTGAAGATAAAAACATGCAATTTTAATTATTTAATACCGGGTTAAATATAAGTCGGTTTCCTCATATTTTTAGTTGTCGTGTATTGTTGAAGTTTTTGGCCTCCATCTTTGTGCTTTTTACTTTTGTACATTATTTGTTAAAGTTTTGGGTCATTTGTAATTTTTGTAAATATAGATTTTAGCGAAAATCGTTTCCGAGTAAAATTCGGAGTGGTAAAATTACAGACTGTCACCTTAGCACGATTCAAAAATATTATATTATATTTATTGCAAGAGAAACATAAAACAGTGAAACACTCTGAACAGAGAGAGAGCAAATAACAATAAAGAACATGTATGAACCGACTTCCTTCCAACGTTGACGCGGTTTGATGTCTATGTTTGCTTTCTGCCTTCATTCCTAAGGATATTCATTACAAATGTTTAAACATTTACACATGCATTGTTCTTATATTAACTAATTTAAATTCTTTTGGCCGACTAATTCTCCCGACTGTTGCCATTGGTTTGTTATGGATTGTGCTTATCAAGAAATTCTTGCGTGTGGTTTGATTTGGAATGTGGATTTTACGATTAAAATAATATTGGTAATTTAACAAAAAGAATAATTTTTTAGCGTGCAAAGTCGATTATAGAATGTTTTCTCATAGGTTAATGTTCTATAAGCACGGTTTACATATAGTGATCCCTATTAGGCTTGGATACAGTACATGACATGATAAGGGCATTGGTACGAGAATTTATGAAAATTTTAAGATAGCATACTCAGGGTCCAAGTATATCATGTGATTGAAGTACACATAGAAAACATTTAAGCAATGGATAAACAAGACTTCATATGAAATATATCTTATAAGTCACGTCCAATTATTTTGAAAAACACTCAACAAGAAACTATAATAATAAGTTTATTTCAAGGTGAGAAAGTTAGTTTCGATTTAAAATAAAGTAAATATAAAGCTTAACCTTTTTAATTAGTCTCTTTTTGATATATGGTGTGTTGGATGTGGCCGGAGACATCTTTGCTAAGCATCTAACACTGTATTTATAATCTAATTTATTTTATATTTGTATATATGCTATGTATTGCATTTGACACGTATAAAAGAAGTGTTTAAGAAATATTAGTGTATTATCCGTGTCTTTTACTGCATTTATGTGATTTTTAAAAGTACTGCGTAATATGACGACAATGAAATGTATTAATTCTTCAGTATCAAATCGTGTACCATTTTGTGTCTCGCTATTAAATTTTGTGACACATGTAAGTAATTCGCATAGAAGTTTAATGCACACCCTTTTTTCTGCATAACACATCTTTTGTTGGTACTTGGTAGTTACTTTTAAACTTGGGCTAAAAAATTTGTGCTGGTATCTTGTAATAAATCTGCAAGAGTCTGGTATAAATTCTAGGTTTTGAATTTGCGAGAAATGATTAACTAAATTTGTGTCTTTGAAAACTTGATGATGCTCTATTCCATAACAGAATATACACATGTGAAGCTCAACAAATACGCGCGTACTATTCTTGCATCTTGACTTAGGTCTAAACTGCATAATATTAAATATATTAATAAGTTATTTGATAAATATTTGAGCGTGACAGATTGCTTTATGTAGGAATTCTCGAAACAAGGATTGAACATCTTTGACATGACATAGAAAGTTTAAACACGTGCGCGTGTCTAGGTGCACTCAATTGTACGCACAAAGGTTGTTTAGCTTATTCGAGTACGTATGTTAAACATAACTTAGATTTGATAAACTCGTCAAGTACTAAATACTGTTAGTCTTATGTTTCTTCTATGTCCCTCCGATTTATGTTTCCACAATATTCTTGTCGGACTTCACCTTACGCCCTTCTGATATGTATATATATATATATATATATATATATATATATATATATATATATATATATATATATATATGTCGATTCGGTTGCAGATAAATTAAATGATTTCACATAGATTGTTGGAGGTTACTAATATATAAGAATACCTGGTGAGCTATAGAAGTTTTTGAGATGAAGTATTAATTTCATTTAACAAATCCTCCCAAAATATTTGAAAGCCGAACGGACACTGAACCTCGTCCTAGACTAAACTGCAGTCCAGTTAGTTTGGAACCATATCTTTTTTTTTTTTTTTGCCCTTTGTACCTCCCTTTAAGATTATGTTTCAGAGTTTTGTAAACTAATTAAAAGTAGTCATATTACAAAAAATTAAATCGAGTATCAGAGACCAAATTCTAGGAACACTCCAAGAAAATGTAGCAATACCTACAAAATAATTACTCACCATTTTTATGTTTTTTGTGAGTATAGATTAATAGGGTCAGAAAAATTCGTAATAAGCTTTTGTTACTATAGGCCTTGTTAGCATAAAGTTATATCAGCAATGGTTACAAATTAATTACTCACCAAGAATGAGGTCAAGGAAATCAGCCACCACGTAGGATCAAAATAATCTGTGATCATAACATAGGGTCAAATAAACTTGTAGGCATGCATTTATATTAAAGAAAAGTGAAAATATATAAAAAAAAGGCGTGGCGTCAGAGACGCCAACGTTTTTTCTTTTTTTTTTTTAAAAAAAAAAGGCGTGGCGTCAGATTATTCTGACGCCATAGTTATTATTATTATTTTTTTTAAAAGGCGTGGTGTCAGGATCTTTTGACACCACGGTTATTTTATTTTATTTTTAAAAAACCGTGGAGTCAGACAATTCTGTACAATACACAACACCGTCTACCTCCTCGGCACCCGCCTCCTCGCGCCCCACTGGACCATCCACACCATCACCCATAGCTCCACGTCATCTCCTAAATGGCCCCCTCTGTATCTCGACGTAAATCACTCATGGCGCCTGTCGAAGCTACACCCGCTGATCCCGATAACCGACCCTCGGTAGCAAATGCTCACTACAACAAATGTGTGATTTAGTGACACTCTGTCAGTGACACTCTTCTAAAAATGCCATAAAAACTTAAATTATTGACATTTTCATGTATGCCACATAAATTAGTTATTAGTGACATTAATTAGTAAAATTTAGGTGACATTCATACTTGGAATGCCACAACAAGTTAATAACATGTCATTTTTTAGACAAATGCCACAATATCTACAACAGAAATTGTTTTTAATGACATTACCTTATTGACATTTTATCAAATCGCCACAAGAATTCATTTAGTTGATAAATTTTCACTTAATGCCACAACATTTAACTACGAATAGGTGGCATTAGTTTACAAAATTAGTGATATTCAATGTTAAAACGTCACAAGTTAATAATAAGATGGTCATTTATTTGATAAATACCATGATTTCTATAAGTAAAATAATCTTTAATAGAATTGTACGTTTACCTTATTTTGGGGAGAGCGTGCGTTTTTTACTAAAATAGAAAAAGATGATGGAAGATATGTCAAAGAGAAATTTTAGGGATTTGAAATCATACCAACGTTATCTCTGCTAATTGACATATCTCCAAATCTTTCTATCCATACATCAAACTATTCGTATTCACATTATTTCTCCCATGTAGGCATTTATTCACTGAGAGTTGGTATAAAAGATTTCACTCTCAGCCATTGTAACTTAATCATTTTTCTGATTCCATAGGAGTGCTATGAAGGTTTGTCAGTATTGTATTCATTGTTCTTTTCTTCCCTTATTATCATATCTAGATGCATGAACAACAGAATTAGCAATGTGCTTTTAACACTATTTCATTTTGCTGCAGAAGTTAGATGTTTCTTTAGTCGATCATTATCTTTTTTAAGGAGATTGAATAATCTGTTAGTTTTTCGACTAATTCAAGAGACAATCAATACTCCAAATATATAATTTTCCAGGTTACTAATTAACAATATATTTTTCTTTTTATGCAGGTACATGTCTTTGAAAGTTGATTTAGGACGACCAAGACAAGATTCCTTAAGAATTTTTAAGTTATAGTAGATGATTTTTGAGGGTGAAGTAGCCTCATTTCTAATGCAGTAAAATTTGTAATTTTCTATAGAGAATAGATGGTGTAGATTAGCAGTTGAGTCCATTATCTAAGATTTTTGGTTGATTCACTTGTAACAATACATTCGTACCTTTTATTGGATACAAGTTTTTAATTTATAAATTCTTATTTGTAATTCTGCTTTTGATTCATAGCATGAATAATATTTTTTGTGTGAATCTTCCTGTATATAATATATAATTATACACTCTCTCTCTATATATACATACGGTTACAAATGCACATTAAAATATATGAATACATGGGGAAACATGGAATATGTCAATTATTAATATCACTAATTGAAATATATATATATATACACACACAACTACAAAAATATTAAATTAATAGTGACACTTGCAAAGGTCATATAATAGTCAATTGTTGGCGTTTAAAAGTGTAACTATTGGCAACATTTGTGGCATTACAAAGCGTTGCAAAATTATTCTTTAGTGACATTATTGAATGCAACTAATTATGTATATACTGTCATTATACATAGTCGAAAAAGTTAATTATAGTGACACTGTATCATGTCAATTAATGAATTTCTTGTGGCATTTTATAGTGTCATAGTTTTTATATCATATGGCATTTTAGAAATGTAACGAAAATGATACTACAGTGACATTTACACTTTTAGCTACATCGCTACAAGTGACATTTGTTAATAAATGTCACTATAATTGAAAAAGTCACTAAAACACTATTTAAGTGGCATTTTTCAATTTTATTAAATCTCATTTTTGTTGTAGTGGCTAGACTACCTCCAGGAACTCATGCTGCCGAATAACGAGGTGAAGCAATCTGTCCGCCTGATGTCGATGCCCCGTACGCTGCACCGACATGGCCTGTCGTGGATGTAACTGGTTCGATGCCCCGTGAAACTGTCCGGGTGTAGCATATGGGTTCGTGCTCCCTACATTTACCGGCGACTGCAGCATGGTAGTATATGGCCCGCTCGCATTCAGGTTATACGCTCCAACCCTTCCTTCTTGCGACGTACTGTTGGGGTTCTGCATCAAACATCCTGTGATTTTGCATGTTATATGGTGCAGTGACCACATGCTGTCTAGAAACAATATTTGATATGCACAGATTCAGGCTGTGTACACCAGAAAGATGCGCATATGTTAGATCTTGCCTTGCATTTGGCTTTGTCTTGCCCCTGTTGCGAGGGATCGATCTGTCGTCTATCTGTCATCTGTTATATAGTAACACAAATAATTGTTAATAAACAACATATTACATTTGACGCTCCAATAAAAAGCTACACATGAATACTAATTATGCAGTAACAGTCATAAAAGTGTTAATTACTAATATAATCATGACACTCTATTTAACTACAAATTTAATTTTTCTATTTTATGCTAATTTTCAATTTTTTCCTAAATTCCATAATATTTCTTAACTTTCCTAATTTTTATAACAAAATTGCATCACTTTTACTATCCTAAATAAATTAAAATCTCCTAATTACTACTAATTATAGAATGAGTACACATATATAATCATAATTTACCTAGCTAAACTTAATTACTAATTAATTTTGATCAAATTACTTTGAAATTTATAATTTTATTACTACTTTTAAGATAATTGTCATAAAAGTGTTAATTACTAACATAATCATGACATTTAATTTACCTACAAATTTAATTTTGCTATTTTATGCTAAATTTTAATTTTTTCCTAAATTCCATAATATTTCATAACTTTTCCTAATTTTTATAACAAAATTCCATCACTTTTACTAAAACTATCCCAATTAAAGTGAAATTCTCCTAATTACTATATACTAATTATAGAATGAGTACACATAATGGTCATAATTATACATTATCTATTCACAAATAATTAAGACATGCATGCATAAAATTCTAATTAACACTATTGCATAAAAAATATAAAATTCTAAATATTCAATAAAAAAATATAAAACAAGCATATAAATATCCAAAAAAATTAATAAAACAAGCAAATATTCAATAAATGCTACACTTTGCTAACAAATACTTATAGACACTCCAAGATCAACAACATCAACATATAAAATGCATACAAATTAGTTAATAATAAATAGAAATTTTTAAAAATGCAAAAACATACAATTTAACCATAGAAAATCGTGATTTTTTTTTTTTTTTTTGCATAATAGTGTTCTTTACAAGTAGTACAAGAACATACCTCAAACAATTGGTGAAATCGGAGAGGAATTGAGTGGCTTTAATTTATTTTTTTTAGGGTTTGGGTAGGGTCGAGCTTAATTGAAGGTTGGGGAAGATGAAAATGGTGGGGAGAGAAAATTCCCCCACCACGCGTATAAATATAATATGGCGTCAGAAAAATCTGAGCCATAGATCAACGGGCCAGATCGCACGATCTGGCCCCTCTGCCGTTGATGATCAACGGCTAGAAGCGTGGCGTCAGATTATTTTGACGCCACGTTGTGTTGTCAGATTGGTCTGACCGCATGACGCGGCGTCAAAAAAATCTGACGCTTCAATGGTCCAGATCATGCCAGAGGCATGATCAGGACCGTTAAAACGTGGTGTCAAATTAGTTTGACATCAAGATTTAAATCAATGGGGTCAATTTTTTTTGACCCCATGTATTTTGTATGGGAATAAATTATTTTGTCACCATTATGTGCAATGGTGACTGATTACTTTCACTACATGCTTGGTAAGTGATTATTTTCTCACCATTTTTGGCTACTAATATTTTTGACCCCATTGATTTAAATTTTGTTCCTACATGGCAACAAATTTTAATCACTCACCATAGATCCCTCACTATTGTTATGTTTTCTTGTAGTGGAATAATTGATCCTTGATAATGGTCGAGAATTTACGACCGTAAAACCTAGAGTTACGATGTACGATCCCCTTGAACTAGTCACGGGTCGAACGTAATAAGTCATCTTCGAGAATTTAGGGTCGTATAGCTTAAATGCTACGATCGAACGACCACGTGAATGGCAAAGCATTGATAAGTGTCAGAGCAGACGGCGGCGGTCAATCAGGCATTAACTACGACCCAGGAGTCTGACAGGTCTGACGGAACTTCAATGATCACTAACTTCCATGGTCACGATCTTCAATGATCACTAACTTCCATGGTTACGATCTTCAATGATCACGCTCTTCAATGGGCATAAATTGAATACGACCCACATGGTGTGTAAGTCTTAAATGACGTCCCTCGTGGGTAGCATTAATACGAGCCGTGTCCGACGGCCAATCATAAGACGCTACGCGTCAAGCTCGACAGCCTATATATACTACGGGTGTACGGATCATTTCACCAAGCAAAAGATAACACTATTCTACACTTTCTAGAGAGAGGATTTCTGCAATACTTCGCCTAGTTCCAATCGAGGTACGCTTCGTACGAACACTCAGTTTGGGAACAGTGCGTTCTTACCCATCGTTTTGTACGACCCAAATAGTTACTGTTCAGTTCGTATACACACGTCACTTTTACCTCATTTACCTTACTCAATTGATATTACCCTTATCAATTTGGCGCCGTCTGTGGGAACACACTTACATTCCTTGAGATAGCTGAGATAGAGGCGAGTATTGCGAGAAATCTATAAAACTTTAAAAAAAACGATAAGAGAAATGGCTTCCAACCATGAAACGAGTGCAAATGGCGTCGGTCCCAGAAACGTACCGGAGGAAAGTAGCGAATCCTTCATACCGAGACGCCAAAATACAGCCGATCTCGTGTTCTTTACACGAGACGACTTTAGAGTCATGCTTAGGGAAGCAGCCGAAGATGGGGCTTGTAGGGTGATAAGAGAAACATCAAGGGGGCACGGACATCCCTCCCCTGATCAGGTGTCATCTCAACTACGATCGCCCGCATTTCGTTCGGTCAGGGAAATTTCTGACCGTATGACAGAGGAGCCGGTCCCGTCAAACCACCAGGGCCCACAGGGTCGAGATGGAAATTGGCAGGAATCTCGGGGGAGAATTCGCTGTCGATACCAGGATATGCCGACCCAGAATCCTCAACCTACGGTAGTGAACAATGTGCAAACACCAACACCAGCTCAAGGGGAAAATAGGAATGAGGATACGGTCCAGCCAAGATCGGAGAGAGAGCGGTTCCTCGAACCGATCGAACAGGCGATTGTGCAGATGCAAAGGCAGCTCGAGGATTTGTAGAGATCTGCGGGGTCACATTACGACCCCATAATCCGACGAAGCCCGTTTGTCGACGCGATTGCAAATCTCAGAATCACACATGATCAACGACCGGGGGGACTCCCCATATACACGGGAGAAAAATCATCTGGGGACCCCAAAAACCACGTAGATGCATTTTTAAACGCTATGGATTTCATCGTCGCTTCCGACGCGACATTATGTCGAGTTTTCTGAAGCACGCTGGTAGGGCGAGCGACTACTTGGTTCCTCAATCTACAACCCGCCTCCATCTCATCTTTCGCACAACTCACGACGGAGTTCGTGTCGCATTTTGCCTGCAATCGAAGAATCCCACGGTCGATGGGGTATCTCTACTCCATGACACCAGGAGATTAGGAAACACTCCGGGATTACATGCAGCGGTTCTCCGATGCAGTCCTCGAAGTTGCCGACCCTAATCCTGATGGCTTGGTGGACGTGCTGACCCACGGGCTGAAAGATTGTCCTTTTGCGGACTCCTTGTACGGAACCAGGGTCAGGAGCATGAACGAGTTGATGGAGCGAGCGACTCCATTCATCGTAACGGAGGAGGCCAAGAAGGCCAAAAGAATGGCCCGACAAGGGCAGAGAGGCGAATCGTCCAGGCCGAATAGTAGGCAAGAAGGAAGGCCGACGGGTCAGAAAGACGACGATAGTAGAGTGCATAGAAACTTGAAGTTCACTCCTCTCACGACCGGTCCTCAGAACGTACTACCCGTGATGTCGGTAGGAGAGTTGTGTCGAATCACCACATGGCCAGCAAATCCAGCCAATCCGGAGAAGTACAAATCTTCGAATAAGTACTGTCGGTATCATAAGGTGTGGGGACACAAAACCAACAGTTGCACAACGCTTCGATCCGAGATCGAACGTCTGATCAATATGGGATATCTTCGCGAATTCATCGCAAGCCCAACCTCTACGATCAGAAAAAAAAAGAAGAAGAGAAAACCCAGAGGAAGCGTCGGGGTCACGACCGAGAAGCACGGCGTCGGAAGCAACTGCCGTGGTACCCGACCCCGAGCCAATTGGTAGGCCCTTCATGGAGAACACATACGGAGGACATACCATCAGAATGATCGAAGGAAGCGCGATGGCGTCATCGTCTTCCAACAAACGAAAAAGGTTCATCCGACAAGCGCGAGCAATGGAACAGAGGCCGGTTGAAATGTTCTCAGTGCACGTACAACGCCCCCAGACCATTTCATTCGGACCCGAGGACTTGGCAGGAATCGTATCCCCCCATGACGATCCTATTGTCGTGTCGGCCATAATCATGCGAGTTCAAGTTCAAAGGATCCTGGTCGACACAGGAGCATCAACTGACATCATGTTCCTGTCAACCTTTAAGAAAATGGGGATCGATCCCATGCGCCTGCAGAATACCAACATCAGGCTAGTAGGGTTCGGCGGAGAAAGACATATCACTATCGGAACTATTGAACTTCCGATGTCGTGGAGAGAAGCGCCCAGGAGAAGGACCGAGATCGTAAAATTTTACGTGGTCAATATCCCGGGCAATATATATAATGTCATCATCAGGAGACCAGCATTGCGACAGTTCGAGGCGATCGCATCTACGATTCACCTGAAGGTGAAGTTCCCGACAGGGATCGGAGAAGAACGAGGCGGCCATGCTTGGGCCCGGGAATGCTGTATGAGTGTAGCGGAGTTATCGGAATTAACTTTGGAAGATGAGGCAGGCTTCGCCAAGAAGCTGAAAATCGCGGAGAAAAAAGTAACTGCCGCGGGTGATACGAAGACGATGAAACTGGGAGATCCATCGAAGAAGGTACAAATAGGAGCAGAAATGGGCTCTGAAGTCGAATCAGGAGTAATGGTGGTCCTCAGGGATCATGTCAACAAATTCGCGTGGGAAGGGGAGGCACCGGGTCGGATAAATCCGAACATTTGCTGCCACCGATTGGATGTTCGACCTGACGCCCGACCCGTAAAACAAAAGAAGAGGAAGATGTGCGAAGAAAGGCGCCGCATCGTCCAAAGTGAAGTGCAGAGGTTGCTACGCCTCAAGCAGATTAAGGAGGTTCGGTACCCAGATTGGCTATCGAACGTGGTCCTGGTGCCGAAGAAGGAAGGAAAGTGATGTGTATCGATTTTACAGACCTGAACGAAGCATGTCCTAAAGACTTCTATCCACTGCCAGAATCGACCTCATGGTGGATTCGACAGCGGGCTGCGAGTTGCTGTCGATGATGGACGGGGACCAAGGATACAATCAGATCCTGATGTCCCACGATGATACGGAGAAGACCAGTTTCATCACCAATGTAGGAGTATTTTGCTACATGGTGATGCCATTCGGTCTTAAGAATGCAGGGACCACCTATCAAAGGTTGGTCAATACGATGTTCGCCGGGATGATCGGCGATACGATGGAGGTTTACGTGGATGATATGATAGTAAAAAGCCAGAAGACGGAGGATCATCCACGAGACTTGAGAAGGGCCATGGAGACCATGGAAAAGTTCGGAATGAAGGTCAACCCGAAGAAGTGTACTTTTGGGGTCAAAGGCGGGAAATTCCTAGGTTTCATGGTGACCCAGAAAGGGATCGAGGTAAATCCGGAAAAGGTAAAGGCCATATTAGATATGAAGTCGCCGACGAAGCCGGGTGAAGTTCAACAATTGAACGGTCGACTGGCCGCCTTGAATCGATTCATCTCACGATCCTCAGAGAAAGAACTGTCATTCTTCAAAGTGTTGAGGAATGTGAAAGAGTTCAAGTGGACAGACGCATGCCAAACAGCGTTCGAAGAAATGAAGAAGTACTTGTTGAGCCCACCGCTGCTCGTAAAACCAATCCCCGACGAAACACTATACATTTACCTCGCCGCGGGAAAGGAGTCGGTTAGCGTGGTCTTAGTAAGGGCCGATGGCAGAAATCATCAACCGGTGTACTACACCGGAAAGACATTGAGAGATGCGAAGCTTCAATACCCGCAGATCGAGAAGTTGGCGTATGCTTTGGTCATAGCGTCAAGAAAACTGAAGCCATACTTCTTGGCTCACCCGATCGTAGTTCTTACGAAGCATCCACTCCGATCCATTCTGCAGCAACCGGAAGTATCTGGAAGAATGGTGAAGTGGTCGGTCGAACTGGGAGAATTCGACCTCACTTACAAACCTCGACCAGCGATAAAATCCCAGGTACTGGCCGATTTCATCGTTGAAATGAGCGACGGATCGGAAGAAGAGAAGAAAGAACTTCAATGGTGGGACCTATTTGTGGATGGGTCGGTAAGTAACGGCAATGGGGGATTAGGAATTGTCCTGAAGTACCCCGAAGGCGAAAATCTGCACTTTGCCGTCAAAGTGGAATTCCCAGTTTCGAACAATGAAGCGGAGTACGAAGCTTTGCTGGTCGGAATGAGATGTGCGCTGGAGGGCCACGTCACTAGGCTTCGAGCCCACAGCGATTCGCAGCTGGTCGTACAACAAGTGAGCGGATCCTATGAGGCAAGAGAAGAAAGGATGAAGGACTACCTCCAGCGGGTCCAGGAGTTGAAGGAAGAATTCGACGCGTTCGAACTAACCCAGATCCCGAGGTTGGAGAACTGTGAAGCCGATGCCCTTGCCCGAATGGCGGGATCGATGACACCGATCCGCACGAGAAAAATCACATTCTTCACGATCGGTAAGGTGGATAAATCGGAAGAAGCCGTGACGGCCGCGATCGAAGAAGATGAAGAGGATTGGAGGTCGGAAATAACGAAATATCTTTCGGATCCAGACCAGTATACTGCGAAGCCTGAGGAAAAAACATTGGCAAAGAAAGCGGCACGGTTCTTCCTCAAAGACGGGGTGTTATTCAAGTGGGCTTTCTCCCAACCTTACCTACGATGCTTGGGAAAAACCGAATCGGATCTAGTGATGAAAGAAATACACGAAGGAAATTGCGGCAATCACGCCGGTGGGAGCAGTCTGGCCTAGAAAGTCCTAAGGCAAGGATACTTTTGGCCAACATTGGCCAAGGACGCGGAAAACTTTGCCAAGCGTTGTCTGCCTTGTCATCAATTTGCACGAACGATCCGACAACCCGCAGCAGCCTGGGAACCGAATCGTATCCCTTGTCCGTTCGATCGGTGAGGGATTAATATTGTAGGACCAATGGTCAAGGATAAAGGTCAGAAGCGATTCCTACTGCTGGCGGTGGATTACTTCACGAAGTGGGTGGAAGCCAAACCAATGGCCAATATAACTGCTGGAGCCGTTATCAACTTCCTTTGGCGAAACATTGTGTGCCGATTCGGGATTCCACGAACTCTGGTTAGCGATAATGGCTTGCAATTTCGAAGCCAACAACTTGAAGACTGGTGTCTCGAATGGGGGATCAGACAATGCTTCACCTCGGTCGGATATCCGCAAGCCAACGGGCAAGTCGAGGTAACTAATCGGACTCTGGTTAAATCCCTCGAAGCTCGACTGGGCCAATACAAGAGCAAATGGGTAGAAGAGGTACCGGGCGTGCTATGAGCGTATCGAACAACACCAAGAAGCGCGACCGGAGAAACACCCTTCAGCCTTGCATACGGTCACGAAGCAGTGACCCCCGACGAGATTGTAGCTGAGAGTTGGAGGATCAGAGAATACGAGGAGGAGAACAACTTCATGAACTTAGCTCTCCAGTTAGACCTGCTTGAAGAAAGGCGAGCAAAGACCAGCTTACGATCTGAGAAGTACAAGGCTCAAATGGCCGGATATTACAACAGAAAAGTCAAGGATAGACGATTCCAGGTAGGCGACCTGGTCTTGAAGAGGGTCGAAGCGTCGAAAGTGATCGGCGAACTCGATCCAAAGTGGGAAGGACCGTACAAGATTACACAGATCCTGGGCCCTTCGACCTACATCCTTCAAGATATGGAGGGAAGAGATTATCCACGATCGTGGAATTCCAGCAACCTAAGAAAATTTTACCTTGACAACAAGGCAAATGTAGCGTTCAGATATTCTTCAATGGAATAAAGTACACATCTTGAACTTCAGTTGTTAGCTTCTTGTCAATACTTAGCTAAATTTTGCAAATGAATGTATGTAAGCGGTCGTTGAGATCGGATGAAAAGCTAAAGTATAAGGAGTAAGTCGCAACGATACTACCCATCGAAACATAGTTCACTCAAAGTGAACTTCGTTTTTTGGGGGGAGAAGAGGAGGGATAGAGAACAAAAAAAATTAAAAAAATTCTTCGAGGTAAGAGATCGATTCGATTCGACTCTAGGCCTGACTAAAGGAAGATTAAATTCTTCGAGGTAAGAGATCGATTCGATTCAACTCTAGGCCTGACTAAAGGAAGATTAAATTCTTCAGGGTAAGAGATCGATTCGATTCGACTCTAGGCCCGGTTCGTTCGATCGTTTAAAGATTAAAATCTATGATCGAAGCAAAAATGAGATTACATTCTTAAAAGTTAGAATATGATTCAATTCATTTCTAATGCAATTCGATCGTCGAGGATTAAAATCTTCAAGGTTCGACGGTGATTCAATTCATTCGACTCGATCATCGAAGATTAAATTCTTGAAAGTTAGAAGATGATTCAATTCATTTCTAATACGACTCGAAGATTAAATTCTTGAAAGTTAGAATATGATTCAATTCATTTCAAAGATGTCCGATCGTTAAAAGATTAAATTCTACGATCAAAGCAGAAACAAAAAAAACGAAGCAGAAAAGAAGATGTTAGACATGAAGCCAAGGTTTCATTCATTCAAAGAAAAATTTACAACGGCATTTGCAGAGAAAAAAAAGTACAGCGAAAGACAAAAAAACTAAGTGTCTGGAGGAGGGCCGGAGGTCGAAGCACCAGGATCAGGAATCGCGCTGACATCCAAAAAGCCCATGTCTGGATCATCGGGAAGCAAGCCCGACTGTCGGAACTGAGAAGTACAAAGGTCGAAACCTTGCTGAAAAATATCCGCAGCGTATTGGGCGATCGTATTTCGATACTCGGAGGATCCCTTGAACTCCTCGATCGCCTGACGTCGAGCTTCGGATAACTCAGCAGAACGTTTCCGACCGGTTTCCTCCTGGGACGCCTTCAGAGCACGCAACTCTTTCTCGAGCTTTTGATTCACAACAAGAGAAGTTGCAGTTCCTTCAGAGTCTTGCTTCCCCCGCTCGAGGGCAGCAACACGCTCCTCGGCATCGGCCAGACGACCAGTCAGAGCTGCCAGTTGGGTCGTGAGATCTTCCTTCTCCTTCCGCCAGGATTCCTTTTGGGTCGTAAGATCCTCCCTTTCCTTCTGCCAGGATTCCTTTTCAGCTTCCAAAGAGCGCAATTTCTCGTGGTGTCGAAACAGTTCGGGCTTAAGCTCCTCCAGCTTCGACTGCAAAGTGTCGATCATTTGAAATCCGGATCGCATCTCGTCAGCTTCTGCCTTTGCCCTTGAGAGGGATGCTTGGAGCTCACGGGTCTGATCCTTATAGTACGCTTTGCGGCTGATAAGGTACTCTTTGTTGGCTCTCAACTCCCGATCCGACTCCACCGATTCATGAATCAGTCGACTAATCTGAAAAAGGAACAACGATCCAGTTTACGAACACAAAAATAAGAGGACAGGGAAATCAACACTCGACAAAATGTATAGCTACCTGAGCAGCGACTTGGAACCGCCAGTCGTAGAGATCCCCTCGGGGTGCGGAACACAAGTAGTCATAGTCTTCCTGGTTCACCATCTGCCCAACTACCCTTTCAGCAAGGCCCGGCGGGCATCCATGGAAAACCGAGGCAGTGGCTACAGAAGGCGACTCTGGCTCTTGGACAGGCGCAGGTTGAGGATCGGTCGACCCGTCTCCATCTGCATCAGCGCCCGAAGTAGGCATATCGTAACCGTTTCTTGTCGGAGGCTCCGACCTCGAAACATCCGGGATAGATGAAGGAATAGGATCAGGGGGAGGGGTCGATGTAGCGTCAGCGGGCGCGGGCGGATCGGTCGACGCAGGAGGGTCAACGACAGTGGGATGCACGGGCTCGGTTACTGACTCAGGAATCTCTGGGATATCCCCGATCGTCCCTTCTCCCGACTTCGTAGTAACGACGGTCGAATCGGTCGTGACATTCTGAATAGGTGTAACGTGGGCTACGGTCGGGCCGCTTGCTGCCTTCCTAGCCCTAAGGACCTGACCGATCATGCTCCGCAAGTTGGACGGAAGCAATGAATCAGACCGAAGAAGAGGAGTATTTGCTCCGACGGATGGCTCCGAACCAGGCGTAGGATCAGGAACGTTCGGGTTCGGAGGAGGGATCGGTTCCGCTGAGCTTGAAGGAGGAATCGGTGCCACTGAGTTTGGAGAAGCCGAATCTACAGAAAGAATCGAACTTACGATAGGAGGATCGACAGGAGGTGATTCAGAATCGCTCAGAACCACCACTTCTGACTGGGCGGCCTCCGACCGAGCACGATCGTAAGCTTCCTGCTTGACCTTAGGAACTTTGGACGGTTTTTGGGCAATTTGCTTCGTCCTCGACCCCTTTGGTTTCGTTACGATCGGCTCAGATCCCCACTTCTTCAGCTCTTCATCCAAGTATTCGACTTCCGCCCCTCGAGGAATCGGCGGCAAAGTGTATGGAGTAAAGGACACCGTCTCTACGACCGCACCTGAAGTAAATAGCATAAGTAATGTCAAGTTAATTCCAGATATGTGAGTATAAAAATAGAAAGCATAGGCCAACTCTTACGAAAGAAGGGGCTACGGGCCAACTCGGCTGTGGAGTAACTCCTCGGAATAGGAGATTTCTGAAGGCCAGCGAGTACGAACAACGGTGTGTCGCTGACGATCTTCGTCATGCTCAGCGACCCTTTGTAAAATCCTTCCAATACGAGGTTGGTTCGGATCGTATCCGCATCCTCGATCCGCGGGTCGGAGGGACCTTCAGTACCCGTGTGCCAGGCGGTCGTAACTCCCCAGGTCGACATATCTGCATCCTTCGGTCGTATGAAGAAGAACTTCTCCTTCCAGGCCCCGTGCGACGACACGTTGTCCACCAGAAAAGCCTTCTTCGTGTCGCGGGACGTGAAGTAGTAAAAGGGAGGAGCCTTGGCATTCAGCTGCACCCGATATAAGGCATAGATTCGCTCCGCCATACACACGACCCCGAGGAGCAGATGGCAAACCAGAAAGCCCACCATGACCCGGTAGCCATTCGAGGAAAGTTGGCTCGGGCAAAGGTTGCCCGCCTTAAAAACCTCCACGAAGAAGGGGTGGAAAAGCATGCGGAGTCCAGACAATAGCTGGACCACGTACAGGGTCAAAAACTCAGGAGGGGGTCGAGTCGCTCGGTCGTCCGGTCCCGCAGCCCGGTATTCGACCGTTTTAGGGTCGATACCATACTTAATCAGAATAGGACCGATGGCGGACTCGCGCAGAGTGCTGACGGTCCGAAGCAGGCCTCCAAGATCAGAGTCCTCAACGGCGGTCGAGGAAGAGTCAGCGCCGCCACGGCGTTTCCTCCCAGCTGGAGGAAGAACGGCGGCGGAGCCACCAGAGGGAACCACGGGCGTGGGAACTGGGGCGGCGGCAACTGGATCTGCAACGGGAGCGGAACTCCTCCCCACAAGAACGTCGTCCTTATCGAGACGACGTCTCTTCACAGCCGGCCTTGGTGAAGGAGAACTTTCCTCCACCTCGTTTCCGCCGTACGACTGAACATCAGGATTTTGGCTATCAGAGGACGACATATTGCAATATATCTGAATAGGGAAGGTGAAAGAGGAAGTGAGAATAGGAGACGGAAACAAAGCAAAGGAGGGAGAGCTGCGAGTAAGAACTTAGCAAAAAATCGCCGGAAAACTCAGAAAGAGAAAAAATAAGTTGCAGAAAGCTTGAAAGTGATGTGAAGAAGAAGACGGAGGTCGTATGGTATTTATATGATGGGGAGTCGTGAGCGCGGAAACCTAGGGAGCCGTCGAAACCGTCGACTTAATGATGGGCGTTCGGAAGCCCCAATGGCAAAGTGACACGTGGCGCGTGTCTCACACCCGCCCGAAAAAGTCGCGCCCAGTCGCGCACGATCTCCCCCACTTGCCTCGAGAGAAACGTGCCCAATCGCGCACGATCAGACGTAACCGTAGTAATTATGATGAGCCGCTCGAGCTCCCCAATCAGGAAAGGCCACGTGGGACGTGTCGAATACGCGCCTGGGAATCTCGAGTCCAAGCGCACTCGACCTGCACCACGCGCCCGACATTTACGCTCACGATTCGATAAAGCTGCCCCACGACGTCATTAAAACTTAGCGTATTGAAAACGCTAACGGTTGGCATTCGCACGATGCACAGCCGTTGCAAAAGCAACAGATGACATCATCAAAGTCAGGCAACGATGCAAATAGATATTCGATGCATCACCTACAGAATTTCGACCCCGACTCGTCGGCATTGAAATTGGGGGGACTATTGATAATGGTCGAGAATTTACGACCGTAAAACCTAGAGTTACGATGTACGATCCCCTCGAACTAGTCACGGGTCGAACGTAATAAGTCATCTTCGAGAATTTAGGGTCGTATAGCTTAAATGCTACGATCGAACGACCACGTGAATGGCAGAGCATTGTTAAGTGTCAGAGCTGACGGCGGCGGTCAATCAGGCATTAACTACGACCCAGGAGTCTGACAGGTCTGACGGAACTTCAATGATCACTAACTTCCATGGTCACGATCTTCAATGATCACTAACTTCCATGGCTACGATCTTCAATGATCACGCTCTTCAATGGGCATAAATTGAATACGACTCACGTGGTGTGTAAGTCTTAAATGACGCCCCTCGTGGGTAGCATTAATACGAGCCGTGTCCGACGGCCAATCATAAGACGCTATGCGTCAAGCTCGGCAGCCTGTATATACTACGGCTGTATGGATCATTCTTTCTAGAGAGAGGATTTCTGCAATACTTCGCTTAGTTCCAATCGAGGTACGCTTCGTACGGACACTCAGTTTGAGAACAGTGCGTTCTTACCCATCGTTTTGTACGACCCAAATAATTACTGTTCAGTTCGTATACACACGTCACTTTTACCCCATTTACCTTACTCAATTGATATTACCCTTATCAATCCTAAATTTCATTCTTGACAAGCCGCACCAGCAGAATAACAAATTGATGAAAGATGTCACTTTTAAGAACAAAATTTTTGTCTCTAATAATATGATATTCCACGATTGCTTTGTTTGCCTCAACATAAAAAATCATAAAGTATAACTAAAAAACTTCGAAATAATATCTAGGACAAACTAGTTCACTCTTAATTTTGAACGAAAACATGACAAATATCGTATTCCTATACTTATTTGAAATTTGAAATATAAAAATTTGTCTCTCAATACTTATTTATAGAATCAGAAGGCAACCTTTCTACTCAATGCAACTATTTCGAAAGTGTTGTAAATTCAAATGAATGCAACACTTCAAAAATTTGCACCGTTTCATTTCAATGTTAAATCAATTTCAGATTAAATATAATAACAATCATAAATTCAAATTTTGAAACTAATTTTGAATTAGCGAAAAATATTAATCTAAGTTAATTTCAAGACAAGCCCCAAGTGCCCAATCTTGACTTTTCATAAGGTCATATTACAAAGCCCCAAAGCCCAAGGCCCGTGCAATAAGTCCCACACCACATTTAAATACCATATTAGCCATTTACGAATAAAATTTGTCTCTAACCAATGTGGAATGCCTTTCACTTTAGCTTTGGACTTTAACATATAAAATATCCAACAGACATCAGATCATTCAAAAGTTCATTTTCCTATTCAAACAAAAGACGTCTTCGTCAAAGATTCCTCTCTCAAACCCCAATATTCCCATATTGCATCTCCGCAATTTAGCTTCTTTGTTGCACACAATATAGAGTGAAATACTATACCGACCTTGTAGCATTCGATCTCCCTCCCAATATCCTTCCAAAACTTGGTACTTTGCCATTTCGCACTAAGCGTTTAAGGGCATTAATTCTCAAAAAAATTGCATTCTGAACCAAAATTTTGAATATTATGAATGTCTTTCCACCAAGTTGATTTGATGCCCCGATGGGTGGATTCTTCTGTCAACCGGTTGAAAATGATCAATCATTAACAATGCAAGCTTAATTTTCTTAATTAATTTCAAAAACAAGATAACCTAATTAACCAATAAAATTGGTTCAACAACTATTATTGTTAAGTTATTGAGATTTTATTTTCATATTTATACTAATTTCAATTTTAGACCTCTAAGGTACTAGTTACAACTTTTCGATGTGTATTTTAAATTAAACAATAGTCTCTATATCTATTTATATAAGTTGTTTTATCTTTTTTCTTAAAGTATTTTATAAAGTTTCTTTAATGATAAGAGTTATACCCATTATATCAAATACTTTGTTGTTTGTCGTTTTATGAATAAGTAATTAGTCTGTGGTATGTTTTTGGGGCATCCATACATATGTATACAATAATAATAGAAGCCGTAAAATATCATTACATTCCATTGTTCTTCATACTTTAAATTCTTGCAAGTGCGCCTTTTTTACTTTTTGCTTCATACCCTAATAATGTAAGGATTACACGTACCTTCTTCCACTAATGAATAACAAACACACAAATATATTTATTAGGCATGATTCGCAATAATATTCTCTGGTAATCAATTATTTAAAATTAAAATTGAGTTCTTATGCAATTAAGTCACATCTAAATAAACTTAAAAAATTTGAACATAACGTCGGTTTTGGTTTTCTTGATGTATCAATGAGGCAGCAGCAGTCTTAGGAACATGGCAACACGTTATGTGCCTTTTTTTTTTTTTTTTTTTTTTTGAAAGCAACGTTATGTGCCTTTTGCGAATTCCCAAAGTAGCACAAGCGTGTAAATGTGCCCCAAAAGCTGAACCCAGATGTTTGGTCGGTGTCTTCAATTTTAAATTCAGCACACTTTCTCTCGGGAACAAGGTTGGTAGGTTTCCACTTCTGTCGACTTTACAAGGTTTTCTTATTTTTATCCGATGTTGGAATTTTGCCCGAAAAGGAAACCTTTTGGCAACTTGGTGAGACAAATTAACAAAAGTAAAAGGCAAATTCTATCTTGTTAAAAAAAAAAAAAAGGCGAATTCTACTCTCTTCTTTCTAATTCGTATCTAGTTATTTTTTGTATGTAATGGAAAATGCTTTAATTTTTGTGTCACCATTTTATTTACAACATTTGTATTGAATGCATTATGTATTAAATATTAATACACGGGACAGTTGGTAACTCAAAAGAGTTAAGCTGATTTAATATTACCTAATAATCATCCCACCTGAGGTGAATTTAAAGATAGAAGAAAATTAAACAACGCATAAAATTGAGATATTGTGCTTTGGTCGGTATTATTTTTATTTTAAGCGTCTTGGTAAAGCTAGCTATCGGGTGGTATTTGCAAGAGCATAGACGATGACTTCTTTATTACTTTGTCCAATGTTACTTAAACTAGCGTTTGATTTAAAAGTCGAGGGTGTATGAATACCTCTTAAAACAAATAGTTGAATCGCTAGTTAAATGATTGTTATATTTAATGAGATTACTTTTTTTCCTTAGAAAAAGTTCTAAATACTAGGTTTTCAAAGATGCTCGAGACATAAAAGCTGCTGCTCGGACTTATGTTTTCACCGGATTGCTTTTAAAGAAAAAGCACATAATCCTCTATAATGCAAAGTACTTACGTGTGATCAAGATAAGTTTTTATTTACAAACACCCTCTTATCCTAGAGTGCAAAAGTTATTTAAAAAAAAATAAAAATTACATACTGTTACAAGTGAATAAACCATTAAACGAATTGTGTGCTACCATATAGGTTGGTGTTTGCAAACTTTACTTAATAAGTAGAAACTTGTAAACTTTAAATTAAATTTAAAGAGTAACTTCAATTAATCAGTGAGTGTGTTTAAAAATTAATGTGGAGGTCGGAATTCTAAATTATTTTATTTCTACACCGGCTTTGAGGTTGCAGACTTTTTTAGCTTTAAGTAGGTTTTCTAACCAAAAGGGCTGCATATGTAAACATCAGAATGCACTTAAAAGTATATTGGTTTTCACTTTTTTCTAAAAATTCACGAAGCACCGCCTTAGTATATATTTTAATTAATATCTGAAATGGACTCTCTGAAATCCTTTACTTTGATTGATCATCGTACGACCCATTAAGGTATCTGAATAAATTTCAACCTCCAACACACCTACACCAAGAGCTTAATGGGCCATTTAACATCCATGTCGAAATAAACAACCCATTACTATACAGTGGTCCGGCCCATCTTCTCGGGTCTCTACGTTACTTGTTGTATTAACGCAAATATTGTATTGCAAAATTATACAAAACAATGATGCATATGCAAGAGACTAATAAAAGTAATTAGTTCATTCAGTATATATCTTATTCATACATCAAGCCGGACAATAATAATAGTTAATGAAGTTGTTGAACCTTACAACTAATTTCGTTAACGTCCACACATATTATAATTAAGAAGCCAAAAAATTGTTACTATCGCAATCAAAACAAATCTTAAAATCCCCGACGAGTTGTCGATGCCTTGCGTGGATTAACCACCCTGCAATTTTTCCTAATCTCACCAGCCTTTCCCACAAGAACTTCAATTTTCCCCATCTTAATCATCGCATTAGCAAAACTTTGCTTAAATAAATTCCCATTCGAAGCAAATCCCTTAACAATAGGTGCACTTGACTTATCCAATGCCAACTCCTGATCAATTTGCAACACACCTTTCTTAAAAATCGTTTGATTATAAAACTGATTATCCATAACAAACGATGTCCCTTGATCCAAAAACACCGTTGGATCCTTATCCAACGGCCTGGATTGCGTCCCGCATGTCCTTAAAAGCTGATTAGCAAATTTTGGATCCATGGTCCGATCAGGCTTGTTAGTGCCCTGGAAATTCGAAAGCCGGTCCTGGAAAAATCCGCAATGTGACACACCAACCGTGTGTGCACCCAAGAGTGTGACCATTTCATTTAGTGTTAGCCCCTTGGGTTTGAAAAATGCGAAAGCTTCGGACACGGTTAGTGATGGTGATGGTAAGTCTACGTCGTCCACGCTGGATGTTAGGCCGTCGCGTCTACCCGTGGGGACGTTGTAAGTGGGGCCACCGGCAAGGGCTACCGCGTCGCGTGTGGCTAATGTGATTATGTCGGCGCAGGAGACGGTGGAGGGGCAGTTGGTTTCGAGGGCTTTCTTGATGGCGTCGATGAGATCGAAGCCCCGGACGGTTAGGTTTGGTACGGAGTCTTTTTCCGAGGACTTGGATTTGGTGGAGTCTATCAAGATTGATGCATCACAGCCCTGTTTGATCCAGACAATGTTCAGTATGTGCAACAATTTCAAACATGTTTCATTGGATTTGAGTTTTAAATTGGTGAACATGAAGTCCATTTTGTAAGTTGTTACATCAAAGATGCATGTCTAGGCATACTAGCAAAGTGTGAAATAGACCAACAATATGCATGCAAAGAGCAACCAAATATTCTCTGCCAACTGATATGTCATTTTGTCTCACACGGTTATATTTACCACAATTTTTGTCTAATATGTGATGAGATATTAATATATAGGGTAACGAGTAATTAAAACTCAAATGTGTGTGTGTGTGTATATATATATATAATGTAGACGCTACTAAAAGAAGGGAAGTTAACAAATAGTCACAAAAATGAGGAAATCAGAAAACTAATCACACTTTATTTTTTGTGATCCCTTTTTGGTCACGGTGAACTAGTAATGAAAGGTTAAATCGTGTCTCAAATTTTCATGACCACTTTATAGTCAACGAGGAGTTATAGTTGGTATATATACTTTCATGACTAGCTTTATTATCACGAAAAGATACTCGAATTCGTGGTTAAATTTGTCTTTTCCGTGAATGTTTTTGGGTCAAAATATATATAGTGTAAAAGTTGGAAGAAAATATGTTAAAAGTCGGGTTTCATGAACTATGTGCTTCATGCTGCATGATATTTCACCCAAAGGCAAGAATGCAAAACACGGCAGGATTGATGAAGATATGGAACTTTAGTTTACATGTAATAATCGAAATTAATTGTAATATCTTTTTAACTTACCCTCACAAAGCAATCATGAAAATGCATTCTAAGCAATGCTGCTGTTATGGAACGATCCCGACTAAATCGCTGCTGCACAACTCCTCGAATTATTGATTCTGCACGGGGACAAGTGGAACTGTAAAATCCCACTTTTAGTTGAGCAGATGTTATGTGCACGATGCAACATAGAACAAATATGACTAGTGCCCTCTTCATTTTTTCTCAATGGTCTATCGAATTATGATAAGATGAAACATATGTTGGATGTATATATAGGAAAACATTTTTGACGATTGAGGGTGTCATAAAGTTTAACCAACGTGCAAAGTCAACGAAACAGGAACATTGTTTTTGATAAAAATATATGCATACGCGTTACGATTCTAGTTACTTCAGGAGTCATAGGGTATTATATTTTGCTAGTTGGATTGTCTGTTGGTTGTTACTAACAAAATACCCTTAAAGGGAAAAAGAATTTGAGAATATTCTTTTGTTAATAATTTTCGGTCGCGAATGCTGATTTGATATTGAGCACTTAATTAGATGTGACTAGTCAAAGTATGCTAAATTGATAAATTACTCTATGTAAAAAACAAAAGATATTATTTTTTATGATTTTAAATGTAACAATCACTTTATAGTTAGTTCACTATCTCAAGCTCGAAAATAAAGGCAACTTTTTGGCCGAATTTATTTCCTTTGTAATTCAAGAGTGCATGTATATATTTTAATTTTGTATGACAATTATGAAATATAACATAAAAATTTACAATTTTGAAATTGAGTTATACTTTTGCAAGATATACCTTCACTTACAGTTTTTCAAGGAAGATTACAATTTAATCTGAATTAAAGAAAAGAAAAATTACGACCAAGGGTATACTTTGGTTATTAAATGTAACAAGTGCACTACAAAATTGGATTAAGAACCATATGCAACTACTGAAATTGCAGGGGTATCTTGCTTATAATTTGATATCTTTTTTACAGGTGCTAATTAGTCAATTTGATATATTACATATGGTAATTTTCCATGTGCTAGTCCATGCTTTAGAAAATTAATTTTTGCAACCACGTATTGATAACGCAGTGCAATTGATAAACAATATATATTTTTTCAAATTTAGGCATCAATCTCCCCTACAATCTCAATCCAATTGACAATTGTGTATCTACACTATTAACCAACTTGTATTGTCACACTATCATGTAAAGTTTGCATAAAATACTTTGCATAAAATAATTCCTGATCACTTGCTGCACACTTGTAGTTGTACATGACTACCTTCAATAAATTATATTATGCAACACCCTTGTGTTTTAAATTTCCAGCACAGAGCACTTTTCAATCCAACTCCAATGGAGATGTTACACTAGCTGTTAATAATCATCACTATAACAGAAAAAGCAAATCATTTAAGTTTGCAGAATCATTAAATCTATTTCGCAAATAGTCTTCTTTATTAGTTTTAATAAAAGAATCATAATAAAATCAATAAACAATTATAAGTCAAACAAAAGGAAAAAGGTAAAAACATGATAAAAATCACTCTAACGTACGTTCAAATATTTCTTCTTAGAACTTATTTTATATTATTTAAAACTTTCTTTTACTATAGTAACTAAAAAAGGCCATGCACAAAGAAGGAAGAATAACAAACAAACTAGAAATAACACAAGCATAAAAGAAATAGTCAATGGTTTTTATTTTATTTTTACTGAAAAAAGTTAAACAGCTGTAGTTGAAGAATCGGCCCCTTGCATACTCCTTATTATTCAATATTTGACCTGTTTGTAATAACAACTAACATAAATATGGAAACAGTGATGTCCATGAGGTTTCGCTTTCTGATATGTTAAATGAAAGGTAATACGTAATAGTTTGTATATTTAAAGGTTATCACAATAATTTCAACGCACTTAATTTGTACAGTTCATGAACTTTTCTATATATATATATATGTAACAAACATTTGGTGGAAACATTATATTATATCGGTGGTTATATTATTTTTTTTCCTTTTCCAGTGGTTACATGTTGGCACGTAGAAAAAATATAACTCCAACTGCCTGATTTGTAACAACAATTCCGGCTTTCACACTTTTTAAGGAAGAAAAGATGGAGCCTTCGTGTGACATCTAGCAAATTTTAACAAATAATACAAAACTATAGGATCTAAGAGAATAAAATTGATTTCTTAAGTCGTTTACATTTATCAAGTTTTTAACAATATCTGATTGTAGGTTTAGGCAAATTTTATTCAAAGCTCTATTTGATAGTCGTGGGACCATTCAGAATTTCTAAAATATTAATAGCAGCTGAAATGATTCTGGCAATTATTGTACGTATAGGGAAATCAACTAAGTTCTTAATTAAGAATTAATTTGAGGCAAGTAATCCTCTACAATACAAAGTACTTTTACGCATTTTTCTATATCATTCAAGTTGTAAACCTTGGAAACAAAATCAAAACGATTGTTGCCTACAAAAAGAATGTAAACTCATCCGAAAATCCTAGCATGCATTTCCTGAGCTTTTGCTCGATTATTTCTGCATTAACTTTCACGATAAAAGGTAGATATTAGAATGAACTTATAGCATGGCCTCGAAAGTCGTCATGATTCCCTCAAGCCTTGAAAGTTTTATAAAAGAACTCATCACTAATTTGTTTTGCGCTTGCTGCAAGGTCAAGATATGAAAGTTTTCGTGAAAGTCAAAACGTCTACTACCTCCAAAATCTGAACAGATCTTTTGAGTTATATTTCCATACCGAAAGAAACCATTTATCGGACCGGAAGCAGGGGTAGTTTAATGAATAAATCATTTATTTTTTAATGTAAAAGTCAAATTTAAAATAATAGACTAAGAAAAAAAAATCTATAGCGTTTCTCTGCTTGACTCCTTAAGCTCCAACTGTAACATATTAAGAGATACTAACTTTAAGATAAAGATGAATATTATAACACTAAGCAAAAGCAAATATATATTAATTAAATAAATATAAAATTTATTTCAATATTTAAACGTATATAGACTTAAAGAATCTAAATAATTAAATAAAAAATCATAAAAGATTAATTTCGAATTTCATGGCTCCACAAAATTAATATTTCTTAATAAAACAAAAAATGTGTAATCTAAAAGTGGTCAAATGAGACAAAAACAAAAGTAAGGGAAATCTTTTTGGATTTGATTGTTGAGATGTGAAGAAAAAAAACTTTAATAACTTGGATTTTTTGATGTATTTCACTCTGTATCTTGCAAGGTTTAACAATTTTTTGGTTGAATTTATTTAATTTATTATATATGAGCTACAATTCTGATATGTTGGGCCAGAAAAATTCTATGGTAACCTCCCTAAGCCCAAACATTTACACGGCCCTGATTGGAAGAGTCTAACAATCGAAACTAGCTAAAACATTTTAAAGCAGCCACGGATGATGCGGAAACTTTTACTATCCAGCACATAAAATCTCGCTTGGTACAAAAGACAAGATTATATTGTTTACAATTAAGAAGTTTTAATTAATTCAATAAGCGTAGGAATGATACGTAAGAAACAAAACCCAATTAGATATTACTCAGATGTGTAACCAACACATCAACTTTATTTGTTTGTTGTTATTATATAATAATAAGATGATTTATTTACATATATAACATAATCAATAGGCCCTTAACGAATTTTTACTATAAAAGCCTCGTAACTCTTTCAAGGCCCATATGTTCAGTAAACTTTCTAGCCATTGATCTCCGTTTCTGCACCATCCGTAGATTTCTTGCTTTTAGGAGGAGGAGGTGGATCGTGTTTCGGGTTGGGCCCAACTGGATCATAGTCCATTATTGCCTCCACATTCAGATTGAACCCTTCTCTTTTATTATCTTCTAGATGTGCCTTGACATTACTCGTCCAATCCCTCACATCCTAAAAATCAAAAGAAAATTCAAGAAAAAGAAGGATATCACAATCCACAGCATGATATTACTTATTTAAAATTGAGTTTATGAATAAAAAGTGCGAGGAGTTAGTTCAAACACAACTGAATTAGTGAAGTTTAACACGTGATCAATTAGCTTAAGTTGAGTTAGTTGAGAGTTAACTGAATTTAGTAAGTTTTAGTTTGAAAGTTAGTTAGAAGTTAGTTATAACTTTCTACTTTGAGGCTGATTGTTGCAGCCTATTTAAGGCACTTGTGCGCATCAGTTTTCAGTCGATTCATTGTAAATTCTTCAGTAATATTCTCTCATACACTTGTTCTAGTAAAAGCCATTCTGTGGATGTAGGTTTGAATCGTTTTGATTCAAACGCGAATCACGTTTAAATCGTTGTGTTGTGTGCGTGTTTTTCTGGCAATATTTCTAACTCTGTTTCTGCTTATTAATTGCTTGGTTTTGTTCGATTCGATCACTCGTTTCTTGATCGTTTTCGATACGGTTTTGTTTGCTGATCTCATATTTGGTGTGTTAACAATGATTTGGTCGGATTAAACTCTACAAAAAGAAAAATAGAACAATCTTACAGTGACATGAATATACGATATGATCTTAACATATATATGATTAAATTTCGAGATTTCTTGAAAAAAAAATAATCAATAGGACCTGAGAGAGTTTGTTGATGGTTGCTCCATTCTCACCAGTAGAGACAAAGCTATCTGAAAGGAAAAAAAAAATTGAATCCCTTAAGGAAATAAAAATACTAATTGTGCATGTGCATTTAAGAAAATTGATTGTAAGTAATTAGATAAAATCTTACCCTTCACACTTGTCCGAATTGCAGAAATCGGCAAAAGTTGGGTGAAAAACAAAAGAACTATAACATTAAGAGTAGAGAAGCAAAATTTGTGAACGGTCTTCATGATAAAATTGATGAATGACTTTGCTCATCCACGATATGACGGTAATATATAGATTACAGGGGCTGAAGTTACTCATTTCAGAAAGTGTAAAAAGTAATACGCATTGTTCGTTAGCCAGTATCAATATTTATTGCAAAACGTCAACATACTATAATCTGAAAATTTATTAACACCCTTTCTTTGTCTATAGCACCTTCTATAAATCGTTAGGTCAAAAATATCTTTTTTTTTTTGGAAGTTGGTTAATGCATCTTCATTATATTGATTATAAATTTTAATAGGTTGTGTAATGATCCATCATAAAAAAGATGGATTCTCGAAGTGTCACACAATTCACATGGTAATTAAAATGGATAATTACAGCTACACCCCCTGAGGTTTGGTGTAATTACACATACCTCCCTTGAGATTTGCGAAATTACAGAGACCTCCATGAGGTTTGGAAAATTACAGGGACCTCCCCTCTAAAATTAAGGGTTGTTTGGGTGTCATTTTTCTATTACTATGCTTTTATTACACTTACATCCCTAAAGTTTGGTATATCTATAAAAATAATCTTTGATATTTGAAAAATATAAAAAAATACTCCAAATAATTTTCAAAGCTACTATAATATTTGAAAAATATAAAAATACTCCAAATAATTTTTAAAGCTACTATGATATTTAAAATATATAAAAAATACTCCAAATAATTTTCAAAACTACTATATTACTAACTAAAGATATAAAAATTATTTAAATTAAATTTTAAAATTTAATCCAAATACTTTTATTTTATAAAAATACTTAATTTCATATTTTTGTTTCTCATTTGAGAAGTTTCTTTAGGTTTTACTCTTAATAGTCTCGTGAATTTCATCACTGTTCCATATTAATACTATCCATCGTGACCACCGAATTTTCAACTTATCACAACAAAAAAGTAAGTATTTGGTAAAAGAATAATTTCTTCCCCTAATCTCCAGAAAAAAAAATAAGACAGGAAATAGAAAACTCAATTCCAAATTTTCACCTTCTTAATAATTTTTTTAAAAAAAAAAAAACAACAAAAATAATCAAGATTTTCACAACACATTTTAAGAAACGAAGAATGATGACAAAATTACCAACAACAGTGACAAAAGACTTATCATCCTTGGATGTACGTGGTCATTTGTTTTAGGAAACAAGTTTTGTTGAACTTTTTGACAATGCAAGCAAGCTAAAGTGCGCTGCCTTTACTACATCTTCCAATTTTTTAGAGTTTACTGTTTTCCAATATTCTGCAACCAAATCTCAGTGGTTATCTTCTTCTATTGCTAAAATGATTTGTAGGTTACAATTGCAACTAGAAAGACAAAAGATAGTAGTTAGTTGAGTTTGGACGAAGATTTGCTTGAGAAATTAAAATATGAAAAAAAAAAAACTAAAAGTTAAATGTTTTGATTCAAAAATGTACTTTGGATTAAAATTAAAATTTATTTCAAAATTTAAATTTTAATTTAAACATTTTTTTTGAGTGAGGAAATAAATAAATTGTGTAGTAAAGACATAATTGATTGATGTTTCATAGTGATTAATTAAAAAAAAAATATGATTTTGGGAAAAATAATTTTAGTATTTGTATATCTTTAGTTAGTCATATAGTAGTTTATAAAATTATTTGGAGAATTTTTTTATATATTTCAAGCATCAAAAGAATATTTTTATAGATATACCAAACTTCAAGGATGTAAGTGTAATAAAGCATAATAAGATCATAAATAACACCCCAAACAACCCTTATTTTGAAGAGGGGAGATCCCTGTAATTTTTCAAACCTCAGGGGAGGTCTGTGTAATTTCTCAAACTACATGGGAGGTATGTGTAATTACACCAAACCTCAGGGGGTCTAGCTGTAATTATCCCTAATTAAAATATCGTTTATGTGCCCAAGTGATAGATTCGGCTTATTTGAAACTTATGTGAAAATTCATATCTTGGTACTGGCTAAGATTCTAACTCACTCTAAGGAAAGATTATACATATTGCCAGACAATTAGACGAGAGTAGAAAGTCAATCAGATTGACTTTTTGTGAAAAAGTACTTCGTAAGTTCTTAACCTTTTCTCTTCCTTTCTAGATACATTAACATATAAACTATAAATATGTGATCACCAGGATTTTATAGAAAAGTGAGATGAAAGTCCAAGATCTAACCATAAATATATCCCCCAATTTATTATTCGAAGTAGAAGATTACGATTTATGATATAAACACAGCAATTCTCCTAAAAAAAAAAAACCAAAAAATTAATTTTTTTCTCTTTCACCCTTCTAACTAAGCTAATGAATTATGCTTCTTTTAATTGCCTGATTAATATTGTGCTCATTTCCAATAAAGTGTTTCAAGTTTATTTCCTCTGTGTCTGTCAATAACAATTTTTTTGCAAGGGAATTATAGAATTGGAAATCAAATTATCAATATGGTGTAGCCAACTAAGTAGACGATCAAGGTCGGCGTCATTTATATTTCACTCAAGATTCTTTAATATACTTGAAACTTAATAGAATGGTTTATAGCAGAGCCTTTTAAACTACAAGTAGGTTTTAGACAATTAAGATTCAATAGAATTTCGTGCAAGTTTCCGAAACGATAAGAGTTTTAGGTTAATACCTCAAAATATGTCGCTGAGTTTCATCTGTAAAATATGTAAAATATAGACAAACAAATAAACATAATATTCATTGCATCCGAAAGTACACACTTATTTATTTACATGTGAGCAATAGATTTATTTTCTGAATTAGCTCAAGCAGGCCCAATTTCATGGGCGTTAGTTTAACTAAAGAAAAGAACACATATGTTACATTCAACGTAGTCCAGAGTCCCCGCAAAATGGCTAGGGCCCAATCAAACCAAATGAAAGAACACTCACAAGATACGACAAAACATTTATATAAATTTTTTTTAAAAAAAACATCAAATGACTGAACAAATCAATACAAAACATATGGAATACTGGCTGTCATCACTTGTGATAAATGGGAATTATCAACCCCTTCTTCCAGGGACTGGATCATGATTTCTGTTTGCTCCCGTGCCTGGATAATCTGTTAGTTCAATATTCATTCTTCCTTCCATTGCCACGAGTGTGCCATCATTGTTCATGTCTTTAACATCCTGTAAATTGAATTTAAGGAATCATAAAGAGAAAAAATCAATAAAAACTATATAAACTATATATTATCATGTTTGCAAAGTATATAAAGAAAATAAGAATGGAGTAACTTTTCGAAGAAACTTTTAGTTAAGACCTGCAAAGAAAACTTATTATTTTCACCAAGTAATATTCTTATAATCATGTTAAATATACAATATATAATAAATGATTTTGGACAAAATATTTTCTTTAAAATTGACATAGAAAATAGTTTTGTTTTTAAACAAAAAAAAAAAAAAAAAAAAAAAAACAACTCTGAAATCATTCTGTGAATACGTGCTTAAAAGTTTGTTGTAGTTTACCTATTTGAGCTTTGAGCTCCATAACGTGTACAAGACCAAGTTAATTGATAGAGAAACAACAAAATCATTGACCAAGTTATATATACTTATAGTTTCTACAAGTAAAATTATTAACCCAAATGGTCATGATGCACACCCACATCTTATTATTGATCCGGAGAACTAAAGTTTTTGTAATGATAATTAGTTCCCGGTCCATGGGTCACATCTTATCATTCCAGAGAATGTTAGAAGAAGCTGAACAACAACGATGGTGTTTTCCAACAAAATAAAGGCTAACTTTACTAACATAAACGAAAAAAATTCATCGGTGAAGCCTAAATCGTCGTCGAATTTCCATCAGTGTTGCTCAGTTTTTCTCGAAGAGAGAGAGAGAGAGAGAGAAAGAGAAAGAGTACCAGATTCTGGAGATGTCCAAATAAATCTTCTTTATCAACTGTCTTGAGGCTCCCTGTAATCCACAGAAGGTGTTTGATAATTAATAGGATCATAGATATTGTAATTTGATGCCATATGCATGAATAAACATGTCATTTATTAACTAGTCATATATGTTCAATTTCAATCCCCTATGTTTTATGGTTATAATGCAACATAAGAGTAATATTAATATATTATACATGCACAAACACATATATATATTATGAGCCTTACTTGATGCATGAACGCCGGAGGAAGACACCGCCAGGAAGAACAGGAGGAGCACCACCGCGAGCCGCCAATTAGAAGCCATGAATTAGAATGAAGTTGGTAAAGATTAGAATGAGAAAATATGTGGTCAGGCCTTGTTGTTTATAACAAAAGCACAAGAAATAATTGAATCTAACAAATACAAAATATTGTTTGAAAATTTAAAAGTACAGCTAAACACAGAAAGTCAACTCTGGAGTTTGCTTTGTTTTTTGTCGATTTCCCTCGAATATTATAGTGCTGCTGAAATCCCCAACTTGCTCTACTTTATATATCACTCATGTTGTGTACATCTTACTTTCACAAACCAAAAATATAGCCAAAGTCATATGAATATATTAATGCGCATGCATTCACATAAAAAAACTCACATGTCCTTCGGTATAGAACTTATCGACTTAGATCAATTCTTTCTTAGTTAAGTAAGCTAAAAATATTGAATTAGGAAAAAAATAGTAAGTCACAAATGTACTAGAACGACAAGTTAAATTATGAACCGACAAATAAGACAAAGTACCTAAGGATTATAAGTCAAAAGGCTTCTGCCTAGGAACTATCAAATGACAAATCAACAAATTAATCCGATTAATACTAAAAGTAGTGATTGATAGATTTTAATGAAAATAATTTACTCTATATTAGATGGTCAACTGAAAATGAAATTACAGCATGAAACTTGTCATTTAATTTCTTCATGGGTGCATGAAGGTGGGCCGGGTCACGGGAAGTTTTTACTTTTTACATAAGATGAAGTGAATGTTGGTAGCAACTGTGGGTTGGAATTTATGACATCAATCCCATTTGTCCCAACACTTGTTTGTCGGAGCTGCATATCTATGGTAGACCAACCATTATTTCTTTAGGGTCCACAATAAAGTGCTTGTTAGGGATAGTTGTGGACAAGTTCATGACTTCATGTGACCCACGCTAAAGGGAAATAAACTAATAATACCTAGTCTTTTATACAATTATATGTCAAGAGGAATTAAATGTAATAATTGATCATGAAAAGATCCATATTTTGGTCTAGGTCCAATTAGCTTTGGACTTTCGAATTTTATCATATTGTTTTTCTTTAATCATTTAATGTTAAATACGAAACAAAAGAGTAGTAAACCGACACAATCTATATTTCCAACGGGCTAAGACAAATTTAAATTCCGAACTCTTGAGTTTCTAAGTATTCTCATGCAGTTTTCTGATCTTATGTTGTATCCTGAACCCTTATTTCGATCATTTGTGAATATACAATATTCAGATTATTTTAAAGGACTAGCAATATTATAGCTGAAAGTTTTTGGCTATGATTAAGTCCAAAAATGTATGCAAAAGTGTTGATGGATATAACAAACAGGGCAAGTGCATAATTGTAGCCAACAAAAGAAGACAGAAGATGCTTTAGCACAACAACATAATCATCATTTGGCTCATGACAATAGAAAGAGGAAATGAAAACATGATCCCAATCAAAGTCTAACTATATCGATGAGAATAAGGTGATAACATAATGGCAAAAGAGTGCTACATCTGCTTGTGCAGCAAAGTGAGTTTTGATAGATTATTAGATTATTACACAGTGCTTTCGTTTGAAGATCTTCTCTGGCATTCATTGGGAAGCTGTGATCATGGTCAGCATGGGAGCTGCTTTGCAACACTACGTTGCGTTCTCTATATGTTCTATAATATTATGCAGATGAATTTTGATCAGCGTACTTTTGGCAAGTCCTATGTCTTTTGTCATTTCATTATCAAACTGTTTCACATAACAGGCTAGTCAAGCATATTTCAAGTTTAGTCTTTCTGGTACTGTGAACATAAAATTGCTTCTTTATAACATGAGAAATATAACCCTGACCCGGGAAAAAGAGGAACCAGACAACGGTTAACGACAAAGGTCATGTATCTTGAATATACGTAGCTCGTGAACCTTTTACCAGATTTTGCGAGCCTTTTTAATTGTAAAACCAAACAAAATAAATATTTGATCAAGTTTAAATTTAACAATGAAGCATTTGTTCATACAGAAACACATCTAAGCAAGGCACTGGACAAATTGATGACAGTGAGGTAACTGAAAGGAACACAATGAACCACAATCAGTGGGAAGAGTCTTAACATAAGAACTATTTTACCAACACACTGAGATGAAAACAATGATATAAAATTAAAGTCGGAGCACTTTTCCAATCAAACAAGGAAAAGTGAGTGATTATGAAGTAAATACAACCTGGAATAATAACAATATCAATCTTTGCACTAAATTTGTGAACTCTTGTTACATTACCATAAAACTAATAACTTCTGTTTGTTCACAATTCCAGGTTCAGAAAATCAAAATCAGTACACCGGGAAAGTGCATCAGATTCCATAACTAAGATTCTTAAAACAATTCATGCCAAAAGAATTAATCTAAACAAAAGCTAAAACGTTATCAAGAGAACCCCCTGAATCAGCAAAACAAATAAGAGTCTAGAGAATCCTATCAGATTGCGGCGGCAGCCTCCTGAAGAAGTTCATCGGCACAGACGGCATATCATCCCTGAACCGCGGATGGCGAAGGTAGTAAAATCCCGACCCCAACACAAACGCCTTAAACGGTACAACATAGAACACCAATGACGCCAAAAGACAAACCACCACAAATATACCAGTCGCCCTCGGATCCCTCCAATTAAACAGCGCCTCCAATCTTTCACCTTGCGCTGCCAAATCCCCCAACAGTGTCTGTGCCCGACCCGCTAACGCCCTTAACCGATCATACCGAACGCGCACCTGATCAACAGAGCGTGAGGTCGGGAACCCATCAAACTCCTCATCAAGCTCATCCGGTCCGACAGCTTCCACATAAGACAACCTAGCATCCATAGTAATTGCAGCACGTTGTCGGTACCTGAACCTCAATGCTATGATCAAGAACGCATACATGAACACGGTAGGCAACACCAAATGCGGGCACAACACAATTGCGATCAACAAAATATGAACCAAGACTGTCGTCGGAGGGTGCACCCATGTCCTAATCCCATCGAGCCAACGAACTAAAGTGGCTGCTCTGGATAAGCATCCAATAACCCGAAACCAATTCGCCTTGCTCCGCCTCATGCTCCACATATGCATATCCGAATCCAACATAAACTGCACCACCTCTTGCCCCAAAGCCGGTTCGGACCTCGCCAACCTCGCCGTCACAATCCTCATAGCATTGTGCCTCAAAATATCTTGCTGAGCCGGCCCCAAAGGCTTCACATAATGCATCCTCGGCAACATAGGATTCGCGTACGCCTGAATCAGACTAATCCACGACGAACAAGAAAACCTCAACGCAATCTCGACTTCACCCATTTTCTTAGCACCACCGGGTAGCAACACCACAAGCGAATACGTACCCACGTACACTCGATTAGTATCCAACGTCGAAAGACGTACCCTAAGCTTCCCGAGTCGTACGTCCTTCTTCAACCCCGCCTCATCCTGCTTGTACCTCCCATTGTCAAACACACCAATAGTCAAAACCGTACACGGATCATACACATCCCACGTGTACTGCTCGTTCCACCTCGGGTTAAACCGGTCCAGAATCGTCCGGGTCCGGACCCACTTCGGCCCGTATTTGGCCACAACATAAGCATCCGTAGTGCCACGTGTACCGTCCTTAGTCTTCACAGGCAACAAATTAGTACCCCCTCTGATCCCAACCTCCAACAACCCAATTGGTGGCTTCGAGAGCTGCTTGGCAGTAGCCCTCACATCGCTGGTCACGTGCGAAGCCTCGTCAAGCACGTGATACCCACCCTCCAAGCAAACACGCACGTGTATCCTACCAGCGTAGGGTTTATCCTCACCGCCAATCAAATTAAACCACCTGGACCTCGGCTCCGCTTTATCGTCTGTGCGCTTGTCCACCGTGGACACCTGCACCTTAGCATGGCCCACAGACTGACCATTAGTAACGTCCTCTACAGTAATAGTCAAAAACGGCTCAAACGGCTCGGCAGCCACAAACAACAAATCCTCATTCCACGTAGGATTGGAAGAACCGAAGCTAGTACGGCTCGTTTTAAACAGCTGTGCGCCTAACTGAGCTTTCACAAACAGCTCCGGATTCCGAATCTTAGGCTCGGGTGGGCCCGAGCCTAAGCCCACCTGTAAATCCTGGGTTTGTATTACCGTTAGACGCAAATACCACAGCTTCGGAGATAAGTAGACTTTGGCTCGTGTCTCCGGTATCAAACCGCCGGAATCCGACTGCCAGGCCTCCTGGAACGACTCGTCGGCCTGAGTTCCGATCCATACCGACAGCATGACGTCATTTCCCGGCGAGCCTTCGCCTTCGAGAGTGTACCACTGCGGGGCTAAAGGACTGTCCGGCGGTACTCTCTTTGGAACCTCCAGCAGATCGAACGACACCGTTCCGGCGGAGGTTTCGATGATCGTCGTGTTTTCGTTCTCGGTGCTCTTTTTAGAGGCGCAAATTGAGACTTCGAGTGAAGTTGAGTTGAGTCCTTCTTTGTCGAATGCGAATACCTGGTCCCACTCTTTGTTTGCAGCTTGTGATTTGGTGGCGATTGTGTGAGTGCCGATCACGAGCTTCGCGCAGAAGGAGGATTCGGCATCCGGATTTGAGATCTTAGCCTTTACGACGCGGACGAATAGGAACGGCATTTGATCGACGAGATCGAACGCGATTCGACGAGTTTCTGATTTGCTGTTGATTTTTTGGAAGATTTTTGATTCGATCTCCATGTGCTTTGAGTTCTCCGATAGAATCGACTTCTCCGCGGAGTTTTGCGTGTTTTTCTGTTGAGCGATCGGCGGATGATCCACTTCTGTTGATGCTGGCGGAGTCGGAGGCGGAGGCGTTGCGTTCTCCGGTGGTTTTTCGTCGGTTTTCGCCTCCGCTGATTCCGATTTTTTCTCTTCTTCCTTTTTCTCCTCGTCATTCTTCTTCTCTTCCGCATTCTCAGCTGGCTTCTTCTCCTCCTCCTTCTCCGGCGGCTTTTCCTCCGCCGCCGCCGCCGCCGGAGCATCCGATTTCTCCGGCGCCGGCGCCGGAGGAGGCTCTTCATCGACATACGAGACTTTTAAACCGATCTCGCCTTTGATTTGAGAGAACACGCTACGTTTCTCCAACGGGAAGTAAACCAGCGGCACGTCTGCTTCACCGGCTTTTTCGAAAGTGCTGCCGGAGATTTTGACTTTGCCGAGGAATGTGCTCCTCTTGCCGGCTTTTTTGTCGTTGTAGACATTGAGTTCTAGCGTCTCGGTCGCCATTGAATCGGAATCGTGGACTAAGAACTCGAGCTTTTCGTCCCATTGGGGGTTTAGGTCTCGGGAGATTGTCTTGGTGCGACGTCGTTGGCCGTCGTAATCGACGATCACGTAGGCGCTGGCGGTGCCCTGGCCGTCTTTCGGCATTAGGTTCTTGGCGTTGCATACTTCTACCGTCAGTTTTCTGCTGCCGGTTTGTGCCATTGTTGGTGATTGTGTTTTTGAAAAACAGAGTGCTCTGTTTTTTCAAATGCAGGGGAAAAGAAAAGTTAACGTTATGAAATGTGTGTAATTTTTTATTGCCCTTTTGGGATTTGAATGGTGAAAAAAGTAGGAGAGTTTGAATGAGTGGGACAGTGGAGTGGGTTTTATAGATAGATAGTGTTAAAACTTAAATGAGGATGGAGGAGCCTTGGGAAAGTTGAACGGTATTGTTTAATTGTTTTCCTAAATTTGGAAAAGTTCATTATTATTTGTATTGTACTATATTCAATTCTTTTTTCTTTATGACTTTAAGTTAAAAGAGGAAAAGAAAATTGAATACTACATTGTGTGTATGTTATACAATTTTCATATACTAGAGAGTACATACTTGGACATATCTATTAAACACTCGGAGATTTATATTGTGTAATGGTATCGTGTGAATTGTTTATAATAATCGAATGAAAAAATCTTAGTTCATATTACTAAAGAGTGAGAGACTTGCATTAAGACGTTTTAAGAATTCTTAGTTCTCGCACTAAGAATCCATAGTTCCCTCTTTAATAATTCTTAACTTCGCATATTCAAATTCACTGTCTCTTACCTACATTATGCGCCTAATGTCTTCTTCTTTGATTGAGTTGAAAAATAATCAGAAAAAAAATAACATTAGAAACAAAATAAATGTTGAAAATTGAATTAGAAACAAAAGATTGGATAGAAGAAGCATTCCAGCTATAGCACAATGTTGTTAATGACTATAATAGATAATAAGGTAAAAATAAAAATAAAATATTGAAAACAAGAAAAAATACAGAGATAAATGAGATTAAAGAAGAACTGATAACGAGAAATGCTCAGTGATAGGCACTATAAGCAATAATATAAAGAAAAAACGAGTGAAATTGAGGAATATGTCCTCGTTTTCATAAGAAATGAAAGAAAGAAAATAACGAAATACAATTACTCACACATAAATTCAAATTACTTTGACTAATAGATATATACATAGACTTGAATTGATTATGCATGTTAGATTTACATCTTAATATGATAATTAATGTACTTATAAAATTATTTTTTATTATTTCAATAAACGCATTAAGGCGCACTTAGGTTTACAAAATTTTAAGTTTGACGCACTGATGCACACGCTTTCTCATCCGCAATTGCTCGCGCATCCGCATTACGTGACTAGTCTAGACTTGTTGTACATATTAAGAATTGTTTTAGAATTTTTTACAAGATAGTTTTAGGCTATTTTAAGAGCAACTAAAACTGAATCATATTTATGAAGACATTTGTGTCTTTCTTCTTTAACCCTATTTAAACTTATATAGCAATGTGTCATGCCTAAAGATTAAAATGTAGAAAGTTTTTCAGTTCATCTTAATTTCAAATTTACGCAAATTTCATCTTTACTTTCTAATTTGATAGAATATGCGCATTTTCTTGTATCAAAAACTATTACATATTTTTCCAAAACTCAAACATTGTATAACTATGTACCACGTACTATCACTAACTATAACATAAAGAATCAGCTCCGGTACTCTTTTTTTTTTTTTTTGCTACCACTTATTATTTATCTATTCTCGTGGGGCAGTAACTTTAATTTTTAATTTCTGATAATCACACTCCATGCCACCTTGAATAGACATGTATAAATTATTTTAAAGTACAAGAAGTAAGAAAATAATGTTGGTAGCAGAGGCCACGTCAGAAAAGACCACGTAAGACAAGCGTGGGCAACGTGGCAAGCTCATTGGGATGCGAGAATTGATACTCTGTGGTTAGGGCATCTTTATCTCACAGTGCTCCGTGTGGGTGTTTACTGCTCTTTGTCCCTTTATTTTTTAATATCATCATGTGGCTACAGTTTACAGACTTCATTATTAAGAAAGTGCTTATTTTGGTAAACATTAATTTGTTTTTATTTATTTATTATTATTTGGGTTGTCACGGAATAATTGTTCGTTGGTCATGATAATTGCATGGTCATTCATAATAATATTCATGGAGGATCATATGTAATTTGAGTCTGACAATAAATGGAGGACAATTCCCACTACTCTTACGTGACTTTGTCATCAAAATTTGAAGGGGAGGATGTTAGTTGTAAAATTATTAAGAGTACTAGCGAGAACTATAATACCCTAATTAAGATTTCAAATGTAATATTAAAAACTATTAACTTTTATATTCTATTAAATCAACAATCGAGACTTTTTTGGGCTTAAATTCCATGTAATTACCATGGCTACGGTGTGGTCTTTTGAATCGTGGGTTTAGAATAGTACTAACTAGACGAACCTTTTTGCTAAATAATAGTAAAATAAACAGAAAAAAGGTGCACGAATATCTTGAATTAATTGTGTGTGTATGATTATGGAAGACGTATTAAAAGGTTTTGTTTTGTATAACTTTAGTTGCATCAGATTCCATTCGTGAAGATACAGAAACCAAATAATGTTTAAACAAGACAAGAGTATAATGATGAACGGATTGAAGTAATAGTATTAGGCCCAAATTTCGGTCTCTCTTATAATAATGGCACGTCTATGAACATGAGAAAAAAAGGAACATGTTATGCATGTTTTAAAGATAGCGTAATTATATTGTCTTATTAATTGTTAAGAATGGTTATAATCTATGGAGAGTTTTAATATTCTACCGGAAAAATTATAAATTAAAACAGAACTTAAATATTTTTGACCTGAAAAAGATGCGTGAAGTTAAGCTTTCTAGCTGTGCTTGCGATTTTTTGATTTTCGCTTTCAACATTATATCACTCTAGTTATGGAATATTAGCTTATTTTTATTCAAATATCATTTAAAGAAAAAGTTTGGTCTCACATATAGTCATATACTCAATCTAAGATTATTGTTAACCAACTTTCAAGGTTTGGGTCTAAAACCCTCATCGAATCTTTGACTAATGTAAATTAGAACTAATTTAGGTCAATAGATATTATCAAGTTTAAACACATTGTAGCGTTCATAAGTTGCACTAATTGATTAGTGATATCCTTTAAAAATCTTGGGCATATGAATCACGTTTCGTTGACTTGAAATTAGCAAAGAATCTTAATAATTACGTACATATCTATGGATTGGGGGGCTTTATATACCAAACTGTAACTCATAGAGCTAAACGAGAGATGATTTATAAAGTGTATGATAATTTAATTGGAAAATGTAAAAAGTTCATAATAAGTAACACCTAAACAGAAATGAAAACGGAATAACTTCACAGGACCATTATTCTTAGCCACACGTAATAAAATTTGATGTAACTCGTTGTTCTTTAGTGCTCGAACTTTTCCCCCACCACATGACCACAAAAAAAGACAACCAAAATAATAAAATATACAAATATATTACCAAAAAAAAAATACAATATACAAATCATATCTAACCCTTTTTTTTCTCACATGAACATGAAAAACATCTCCAAATCATTCAGTGACACAAGAGAATCTATACACAGGCTGCAGTGCCCATTCACTTCTGTGATCAAGATGCATTATGAATTTCAGTATATTCATTTGGCACTGCATGGCTTTTGGAAAGGCAAATGTTTGTTGGCCACTTGCAAAAAATAAAATCTCTGCCAATATGAACGTTAATTTTATTCGATCGATGTTGTGCTCCATTATAGCATGTACTTACTGTACAAAATCCTCATGTGCCATATATATTAGGTGGTCCGAAAGTGCACCATAAAAAAGTCGTTTATCTTTTTAATATATATAACAGTAAGGAGCAAAAGTTTATTTAATATCAAATGAGGGCAAAACTTCAAATCGATTTAATTCTCCGCATGTTATTTTAATGAAAGCTTATATTTAGCACATCTTTCTTTTACCATTTAATCAGAAATTGATAGTAATAATAATAATAATAATTATTATTGTATTTATAACATTGCATATTCATAATAATACGAATGGGAGTTGGCGCGTTTCGTTGGACAGTGATTTATTGTCTTAATCTTAGCAACAATAAGCACTGAAGAGAAGAAACAACAGAAAATAGGAATATAATAGTCAATTGTTTATATTATTTGTATGTCAAAAAGTGACCGTTTGAAGCTGGGGAAGTCATTTCTTAATGAGGTCTGGTCAGAGTTAATAAATGTGGACATCTTAAATTCAGTGACCGTTGCAATATCGGGAGTGTGAGGAGCGTATGTGTTCTATATACACTTTTGCATGAATTCCAGGAGATATATTTATAATATGTAATTACCAACATGAATATAGCCTTCAATTATTCTCAAAAGATATTGACAAGGAAAAAACAAAAGAGTAACTACTTCTCACAAAAAATGTCATTGTAATAATATTAAATAGAGATTTGATTCTTTATTTCTCTAATCACCTACTATCCCGAACATTAAAATCTCGAATTAATTTTTTTGGGATAATAGCGCTTTTGCCCCTTCAACATAACAAATTTGAACACCTTAATTTGCCACCAAGTTTGTAATAAACATTTTATCCCGCGCTTAGAAGTTCACAAGAATGTATTTGATTTCACAATAATGTGGCAACGTGTTATACATAAAAATAGACTCATGGTTGTACATTTTCTATATGAGATGAAGCAGTCTCTTTGGCTCTATGTTATGTGAAAAATATCATGATGCGTTAATATTGTGATATAGAAATTACTTTTGATGACAATTAATGAATCAAACTAACTAAGTCTTTTTATTTCTCTTTTTAACAAGGAGATGTTAGTCAAAAAAATATTACATATGGGTGGCAACATCAAGAAGGCCCTAAATGAAATGGTTGATTTGGCTTAACCAGGTGATGTTCTTTTCTTTCACTACTCTGGCCATGGAACTTTGATCAAGTCCCGCAATTCATTAAAGAAAGACGAAGCTATTGTTCCTTGTGATTTCAATCTCATAACCAGTGAGTTTCTTTACAACATGTGCAGTTTTTTGAACATGATCAGTATCAATAGAACTACTTAAAATAGGTGGATTCTCAATATGTTCTGGCAGGTGTGGACTTCCGGAAGCTAGTGAATCGTATCTCAAAAGGCGCAATTTTCGCTATTCTGTCCGATTCTTGCCACGGCGTAGGGCTCATTGACAAAGAAGCAGAACACGTCGGTCCTTCAAATACCACCGTCGAGGGGGTATATTTCAGCCCTTCCAATCAGTTCTGCGATATTTCACATCATTAACAATGTAAACACACCTAACATCATTCATGTTTCATGATTGAGCACGAGTCCATCGATAAGCTATTGGAGCCGGACGAAGGATTCAGCTCAGTGGCTGCCAAACAAACGAGACTTCTGCAGATGTGGAAATCATGGAAAATTGAAGAGATGCATGTGGGGCATTTAGCAATGCAGTTCAAATGGTTCTGAATGAGAATTTAGGCCCTTTACGCAACAGTCAAATCGTGTTGCTGGCAAGAAAGATTTTGATGATGCAGTCTATTGCCTATACTGCAGTAAAGATTTCAACAGGCAACATCCTTGCCTATGCCGCAGTAAAGAAAATGCTGTGCAAGTTTCTCGGGGTCTAACCGAGAGCCCAAGTTCAGAATACAATGTCTAATGCTCTCTTCAATCTTTGTTTAAAGTGTAAAGTAATTGTTTGTGTAATGTAATTTATAGTGCATAAGGCAATTACAATTTGAGTGGAAGTTCTTCGATAAAGAAATTATTAGTGATCCATCAAGCTTAAAGGAAATATATTCATCACCTTTGGTTGAAACTGATTCAATCTGTTATCCCAAACTTTAGGCTAACATGATCTCTCATAATGTTAGGAAGTAAAATTGTCCATTTGTAAAATGTAGTCCCTGTCCTATAGATGAATGGGACAGGATGAATCTTCACTACTTAAACATAGGGTAATTTTCATCCACCTCCCCTGAGGTTTCATACTTTGGCATATAGCCCCCTAAGTTTTACTCATTGGCATATACTCCCCCAAAGTTTTCAATTCTTTTGCATATACCCCCCTGAGGTTTCAATTCTTTTGCATGTACCTCCCTTCCATCCATTCACCCTTAGTCAACTATCAAAAGTGAGGGTAAATATGTAATTTTCTTAGACTTTAAAATATTAAAACTTATTTATGGTTATTAATTTGCTAATTAACTTAAATATAATCCATATATTCAAATTTGGTCTAAATATTCAAATTAAGCATGTTTTATTTTTAATCATATTGGTCCATTAATAGGCATTATTTTCTCTAGCAAAAAATAATAAAATTTAGAAACATATTCTTTTTATTCTATATTTTATTTTACATATGTAACATATTAATAAGATCGATATTTAGTAAAAATATCATTTAATCAATATAATCATCAACAATAGCGCATAGGAATAAAATATTCAGAATTTCTAGTAAAAATGTAGAAATTTTTTCTCTAAATATTAAAAATAAGCAAATGACCATAAGGTATAAAATTTCTAATCATGTCAAATTTTAACTACTTAAAAACTTCTAAAAAAAATTAAATTTGCAAATCCAAAATTGCTAATGAACTAATATAATTTAAAATAAATCATGCTTAATTTAGATATTTAGATAATAGAACAAATGGATTAGGTTTAAGTTAATTAACATATTAATAATTATAAATAAGTTTTTATATTTTAAAGTATAAGACAATGACATATTTATCCTCACTTTTAATAGTTAATTAAGGGTCAATGGATGGAAGGGAGGTATAAGCAAAAGAATTGAAACCTTAGGGGGTACATGCAAAAGAATTGAAACCTCAGGGGGGTATATGCCAATGAATGAAACCTTAGGGGGCTATATGCCAAAATATGAAACCTCAGGGGGCTATATGCCAAAGTATGAAACCTTAGGGGAGGTGAATGAAAATTACCCCTTAAACATATAATCATTCAGCATCCCTGAACTAGTTCAATCAAGAGAAGATAACATGTTGCGACGTTTAATACTCTACCATAAACACTAAAAGAAATATTATCATTACTCAGGTTAACACAACAGAGTAATAACGCTCCTTGCTTGATTGACATGAACCGGCCATAATTAACACGCAGAGTTGCACATAACAAAATTTTGCAGGGTGGGTGTTTTGAAGAAAAAGGTAAAGTATGGGGGAGGAAAGTGAATTATTAGTTACTTGGTACCTGAAAGTGAAATAACATTTGTGCAGCCACTTGAGAGTCCAATGGGCTTGCCAATTCAAAAGTAATCAGAACTAGGAAAGTGCAAAATGGAAAAACTCGGAAAAAAAAAAACATATAATAAAATTTAGTATAAAATTTAGAAAGTGGTATAACCAACTACGGATAGCAATTATAAAAATTAAATGTTTGAATACATAAAAGAATAAAACAAATAAAAAGAAAATAAAACTAAGCTAAGATTTCATATATATACATATTAGGGATGAAAGCTTTAAACCCCTATAGTCCTATACTATGCCTCAATTATACTTTGCCACTTATCCTTTTATTTTTGACAACTTTCTCTCTGTTTTACGGATAAATAAGCACTTTGTCCGCTGAGTCTAAATCCAACGGCAAAAAATACTGATACGTGTTAAAGTCCAATGGTGAAAAAAAAGTCTTACATGGCAAAGTGCTTATTTATCTATAGTACAAAATGACAAGTTGCCAAAAATAAAAAAATAGGGGGCAAAGTGCAACTGAGGTAAAGTATACGGAATTTAATGCTTTTATCCATATAAATTATACTTAACTGTAGTATAAATGTATAATATAGAGGACACCCATTCTGTACGTTCGCCTTTGCCTATAACATATTGATCACAAACATTCTTAATTGATTCGATTTTGAATCGGCAACTCTCGGGAATTTAGGCACCCTCTTCTTGCTATTCATGTGAATGTTTTCGAAGACTTGAAGGAATTTAAGCTTCAGATGCATTTTGGTTTATGTTAACTGGCAAATATGGTATGTTGGAAGAAGTAACTTATCCTTTAAATAAGAAGCAACCGCAGATATGAAATCCTTGAAAAATTAAAAGATAGTAGAGGCCAAGGTACACATTCTAGAATGAATTAACTTTTTTTTGAGTTAATTTAATATATATATGCCTCCTTTAGTTATACTTCTAATATAATCACCACAATATCTACATATTTATTTATTGATATTACGGCTTAGCGATATAAGCACATACTATTTCAGGAAAAGCTAGAAGTGACCAACATAATTATTAAAATTAACGAAACTCTCGTTATGATCATTTTCAGCCTAGTTCTTTTTTCCCCCGTTTTGCGACTTAATTAGCATGTGATCTAAGGAGCTTAATTGCATTATTTTTACAACCATTCGTGTCCTCCTTGGCGTGCATAAGTTGTAGGAGTTTGAAGAATAAGATATCTAATTAGCTGAAACATTATGATTAATTAGTTTTAAACTTTTGGGTAATATGGTTCAAACTCTTCAAACTATTGGGTCAGTAGCAAAGTGTCTAGAACCAATTAAAAAGAGCAACATGCTCCCAACAAGTTGAAAAGTGCAAAATTGCACCATGAGTCTTTTGGTCAATAGTTTATTTTAGAGATATTTCTATATTTTCGTTCGTTAATTTGGTATTGTAGGACACTTCAAACAATTTTTAATAGAATAGGGGGGTTGTTGCTCTTTTTAATAAGTTTGAGGATCTTTTGCAACATATACCCCATAGTTTGAGGGATTTGACTCATTTTTAGCTGAAGTTAAACATGTAGAACTCACTAATTATTGTGGTCAAACTATTTTTCCAACAGTGTATGATGTAAGGCTCTCCAAAGAGAGTAGTAAGGCATGTGATTTTTCGCTGAATCCATGTAATATAAGTATATGTACAGCCTGCGGTTTTTGCATTTGGACTCTACAGGAACGCTAGCTAGTAACTGATTATATCTGAAGCTACGAAAATAGTCAATGATGTTACCTTTGCTTGCGATCGTTAATTAAATTTTTTAGCATGTTAATCAACCAGCCTATGAGGCTATGTATAGAAATTTTATATTAGGCTATATATAACAAATGTTTTTTTACTAATATGCAGCTACGTCTTAATTTCTTCCGAAAATATATGGTCAAGTTAGTGGTTTTTTGTTAATGACTGTTAAAGTCATTATCACTAATATACAAAATATATTTAGTTAATCCGGATTAGGGGCATAAGAATTATTGACATATATTCAACAATTAACACCAATACTTAGTTTAGGCTATTAATGTACAAGAAGCTCTAAATATGCTTATTCTTTTTATTATTATTCCACTTCACGATCGACTTAGTAAAGAAATTGCTAAAAAATGCGACATACGTTCTTAAAATTTTATTCAATCAAAGTATATCTATCGTATCATGTGATCTTCTGAGTTCGTAAAGTTATATTTTTGTATCGCGTCAGCAGACTATAACATTTTCGACCATGCTATAATATGACTCTGAAACCTAGAACAATAAATACTCAAAATGAAACGTTTTAGCACATATACAAAAACAGTCCTAGCTAGAAATATATAATATAGATGCAATATATTAAATTTGGTAGAACAAAAAGACTTTGTAAGAGTATATGCATTATAACTTCTCGAAAGAATTTTGCTGGTAGAAGCTTGTGAATTAGAATGACGAATAAGTGTCATAAAGTACTAATAAACAATCTTCTTAATCAATAACATAGACTATACTTTTAATCACATCCAAACAACGGAGTAAAGATGGTATTCTCTGGTCATATATCTTATACTTAAATTCACATAACTCCTGAAATAGAGAATCTATATATTAAGAAAACTGAGTAATTACTGATGATTATTTTATTTCTCTATTTCTTTAGTCATATATAATTTGTTAACCATGCCAACCCTCTCTCCCAAAAAACGAGTCAAATGTAATTATGTATGACAATTGATCTTGACTTTCTGCAAACCAGTTTAACATGCAAAATGTCTCGTGGAAAATGTATAAAATTGACCCCTTTGTGATTTGATAATTGTCTAGAACTCTCTTGTGGGTTTTTACACTTTGCATAAAATTTCCTAACTCGAATAAAATCCCTTGTGATTTCTAAAAGTTTTGCAAAATTAAAAACCCGTTATAGTTTCATGAAATGGGATTTTGTGCAGAGTTAACGACAAGAAGGTTTTAGAAAGTTAACAAATCACTGGGTGTTTTATGCAGGTTTTTAAAATTTCAGGGGGTTTTTCGTTAATTCCCCAAGTTTCTCTACAAGAGTACTCAAATACCATACACAATAATTAACTAATAACCAATGGTGACTGCAACATCTATTCACATGCATTTTATTTTCTTCCCGATACTTTTCCGACCATGGATGCAAATAAGAGATATTGTGACCGCAACATCTGTTTGCATTTTATTTCATTCAAAATTAAAATAAGATACATAAATGTACAATGTGTACACAAATCTTCAGCCACCAAAAAATATATACGATAATTAACAAAAATAATAACTTATTAATACACACTCTTATAGATGTGTTATTACAACCGTTTATTGTTTAAATCCTTTAGGATCTTGAAAATTAAAAACATCATAAATATAACTAGTGTAGAGAGAACCACTAATTCAAATGTGGTTCTTTTTATTGAATATAATTAATAATGAAAGCGAAAATAAAATCAAACCTTGATAACACCCCCAATATTCAATCAAATTTGTGACACATCTTTTAAGCATAATCACATATGCCGTATATACAGTACCCTTTCTTCATGCACTTGTTGTTGCAAAAGCCGCAGTGTCTCTTATCATACGCTAGCGTCACACACTCCCCTCCGCAGCAACTCTCCGAAGCAGCGCATTTGTTCTTACACGCCCCGCAGTTCTTGTCGTCGTACATCAAATCGATGCACTTGTTGTTGCAGCAAGTTGTGTTTCTCCCTTCTTCCAAAATATACTGACAAACTTCATTGTCCTTGTGGCAGTGATCCGCCGCGTTTGGATTTCTCGCCTTTTGTTGCAAAAACCGGCTTACCCTTTTCTCCACCGCCGGTTTAATAAAGGCGGGAGGCGTTGATTTGGGCCGCGAGTTGTCCGTCGTGTTGGTGGTAAGAATTAGGGTTAAGGCCATTGTGATGGCTATGATGGAGAAGATTATTTTGATCACCCTCATGGTTTTGAAGGTGGAGAGAAAGAGGAGGTCTTGATCAAGATTAATTTTGGATATTTGGTAATAAAGAGAGAGGAGAGGAAAATGGTTGATTAGGGATGCAAGTGGGGTGTTTATAGTTTATAGAGGAGAGGAGAGTTGACGCGGAAATGTTGGTGAAGGTGAAGATGAAGGCACTTTGGGCTGTATTTGCTGCATGGAGTGTGTTCTAATGCAGTTTATAAGGTGATGGGCAAATATAGTTCGCTAGTGTTCACAAGTACTTTTGACCATATTAAGTAGGAGAATGTACACTTTTGCCCTGCCTATAAATATTCAGCCCTATTTATTAATTAAGAGGAATGTATGTGACTAGAAGGTTGTTTATATAACACAATTTCAGCCTTGCAAGTGTTCCGATGCCGTTCCTCGTGAAATTCAGTTCATGTATTTTTTGAAATGTTAGAGGTCACTTTAAGATAGAATTAAAGTCGAGGTAAATAAAATTTTAAATTTTTTTATTTTTGCGAGGTCCGCCATTATCGTCTTCTTTGTCGAGCTTTGCCATGGAGATCTGTGTTTTCTTATATTGTTAATGGATATTGTCAAATTGCTCAATTTTCGCGGGGATTCATCATAAAATCGGGTTTAATTCTGAAAATTTTCAAATTTTATTTTGCAACCCATTATTTTTTCTAATTTAGTTTTTCCTTTTGAAATTTAGTATTTCAAATTTCATTTTTCCTCATTTTCCAATCCATATTCGAATTAATCATGCAAGAATCTATATCTTATTTGTGGAAAAATTAAATTAAATGTTCTTGCAACCCTATTTTTTCCCACAAATCATTCACAAGTCCCCCATCCCACCTTTCGTGTGAATTCGTAACATCGCTCAAGGAATATGACTGAATATCTTACGGAAATCGCACATTTTTAGAAAAGTTGTGAGACTAGTTTCTCGTTTTTGAAGGATGGAGTACTTAACGAATCGGCATATATGATATGAGTTTAATGCTTTTTATCTCTTTCTTTTGTCTCATTATCCATAAATATTTTGGTGTTATCCTGAAAATGTAGAATATTAGCTTGATGTTACACACATGACATAGTAACTTATTCGCTCTGCTTATTTATGCCAATAACAATTTGTTTTCGTCTAGATACCCATTAACGTGAATAAGCTTTAGGACACGCGGGGCAATTCAAAAGATATATAGTACTTAAGAAATAAAATATTAAATTTGTCACGTTTGATTTTATGAACACTTAAAGTGCTTATGATGAATAAAACAACTGCAGTTCACTTAGCTTTTAATTCCCATCAATGTGCTTCAACTGGCTATAAGAGATACGTATCTGTAAAAAATATATTTTCAGCTATAATCGTTTTTGACTCGTGCATATAGAAACCAAATACGAAATATATATCTAACTGACACTAATTATTACAAGGTATATGCGGAAACATGCTGCATATGATGGGTATGCATCAAATACCGTTTTCATTAACTTTTTGTTAACAATACCGATATCTGCACGTAAATATTAATTTAATTTATTTAATATTGTATATTGAAATGATTTTCGAAGGGTAAACTGGGAATTTTAAGTTGCTGACGATTGAGAGACCAGTGATCAAAATTAAGGATCGCAAATGTCAACCTGAAAAATCTGAGCTTGCTGAATTATGAAGCAAAGGAGGAAACGCAATAAAATACTAAAATTCAACAATTAACACGGAAAGAGTTAACATTTTGCTACGTGACGTGTTTTAATAAAACAAATAAAAACTTGAGACGAAAGCAGCGGTATTTTCTCTCCATGAAGAAATCGAACATAAGGATTCATAATTAATTAAGAACATATTAGCCTCCTAATAAGTATGACGCCCTTGAACGACAGGTGCACAATGTAATCAACTGCACGATTAATTATCTATTGTGTAACTAACAAGTTGATGAAAACAATTTAGCATTCAACAATTTTCGATTTTTAAAATCTTTCATATATTTGTTCGTACAAGGTTACAGGTGCGGACGCGTGTTACTGTGATGGGTACTGGAAAAGTTTCGTTTATGTTGAAATTTGTACTTCAAAGTTTTCAAACATTCAATTATAATTATGTGAAGGATACGTGATTAAATAATAAATTGGAAACATTTATAATCCAAAAAAAAAAGGAAAGGGAAAAACGAACAAATTAAGAGGAGGAGAAGAATGGACGGTTGCGCCTTAGCTATGATTTAATTTTCTTATTGTATATATATATATATATATATTTTTTGGTAATAAATGGTTTGCTTGCTTTCATTTGAATATAACATATGAGTAATTATATTTCTAGGTTTGACCTTAGGCAGCTAGCAGAAAACTGTATATAACTGTGGACGAGAATGCTTCACTGAGAAATTAAAGCACCGATAATGTGCAATTTCAGTCAACAATTGGCCATCTTACAGAAGAGCTTTAAAAGTCAAACCATGCATCATGAATCATGGTCACGTGCAAAACCCGCACTTCTTCATCGTAAATTCTTCATTTGAAACGAAGATTCGGAGATTCCAATCAGAAAATGCGAAGATCCCATTATCACTTTATCCTTAATTTGTATCACCATAATTATATCATTAGTTCTTTATTTATCTAGCTACAACCCTATGACTCTAGGTTCCTAATAAAATAAAGCACCGGTATAAATATCGACATGGATGTCTCGATGCCGCTTTCTTGTGTCATTTTACGTGCTATTTAGGTACCGTTGCAAATGCTTATTAAAAAAATTGATTAACCTTTGTGGTTGCGCGTATGAGCACATTTATAGTTTTTACAACACTAACTTTTACTTCTACTTATCTTAAAAATAACAAAAATAAACATAACTTGCAAAAGTATGGTCTTGCTTCTCCTACTGCTTATGAAAATACGTTGTTCTATAAACATGTAAAAAGGGAAAATCACTTCTTATTAGTTATTGTAAATATCTAATTAATACTTTAAGTAGATTTTTAAGAAAATTTACGACTTTTTTAAAAAGTCCATTAAAGAGACTTTAAGCAAATGTAGTGAATAAAAACTTACAATAAGCTCTTGCGATCCACCTCATTAGTTGTCAGCTTGTGATGATGAAACATCACTCAAATCTCAATATTTGAAGGGTGAATGATTATATGACACATAACAAGCGGAAGAAATGTAGTGCGGCAATGCGGTTGAGTTCAAGTTGAGTGTTATAGTGAAGATTAATTATGATAAATATGTAGGTGTTTAAGTTATAAAGCTTATTGAGAAGATTGAGAATAACACAAAAGGACCAAGAACTCGTTGATTCACGAAATAATATCGAGAATTAGACGCAAAACAAAGAAAAATTGAAAAATTTATTCATAACTCAATTAAACTGTCTTTTACGGTATATATATTCCATAAAATACAAAATAAATAAATAAAAACTATTTTTTTCAGAAATAGAAAAAAACGAATAATATCCAAAATGAAGTACATAAACGCGTGGAACACAATCGATCAATTGGAATGCAATTTCAGTCTTATGGAAAGAGAAATAACTAAACTAAAATGTACCAAAAATGAAGAAGATAAAAACGCTCGTTTTAAGGCCTAAATGAATGTATTTGCTCAAAAAATGGTCCACGTCATAGCAAAGCGATGGGTATTGCTCCTTGGCCCGCTTCTAGTGAAATTGGGTTACCATTCATCAAAAAATGGACCGGATCCAAATTAGCATTAGTCCTGCGATTAATAATCAAATTTATGCTTAAACGCCAACGCTTTCTCAACTGCATCAATATAAAACGAAATCAACTAATATTGCTATATAAGTGGAAAAGAACAAGTATTTTAAATGCGGAAAATAAGTGGAACTGGTCCACGGAGTAAATTAATCTTGAGACAAAATAAGAAGGATAGACAAATTAGAGGTAGTCATGTTCCTCATTTCATTTAGCACTTAGAACTTTACTACTCAGTTCAAAACATGTCTGAGAGGGTCTAGTAGTGTATAGTTAACTGGGCCATATGGTTGTTAAGAAATGAGGCAGATTTTGGTGAGGAACGGGGGTATATATATGTACGTTAGGGCTGGGAGGGCTATAGCCCTCCCTCGTTATTGGTTCAAAATATTACTTATATATACATGTAAATGATAAATTAAATTAAATTAAAAATAAAGAAAAAGAAATAGTTAATCGAAACGTTAGAAGCTTACAAGTTACAAACTTATTTTTGAGTGTTATCAAAGTGATCAAATCGAAAGCGTGGATATCCTCCATCTTAGCTTTAAATGTGACGCAGTTACCCACCCATTTAACACCCACACTATAAATTCATCTAGTGATCAAGAAAATTAATATTTTCATCAACTTGATAGCCACAAAATTTGTTGTGTTACTTTATAGTTTTCACAAGTAGGTAATATCGGTAATTATTAATCAGCATGAAGGGAAACAAAAGGTAATTCGACCAATTGTTAACTTATACCTCTAAAACTCTTATAAGTAACGTAGGTAATTCGCGTAACATTTACAATTAGTAACATCCAAATGCAAACACTTGAAAATCTCATCAATCTAACACGTTTTTTAAATAACAACTTAGCCTTATTCACATCTCAAGACCACAACAGTTCAACGATTTCAGTCCAAATCGCAAAAGCACTAATAACTAACAACCAGTTCCAATTGATTAGTGATAACTAACTTTATTCCTTCAGTTAATTAGTTTAATAACAAACCCAAACGATAACCAAAAAACAGTTACATCACACACACACACACACACATATATATATATATATATATATATATATATATATATATATATATATATATATATATATGAGAAACAGAACAGCTCTTGGTCATTTTCATCCCGCTCATTTCAAAACTCTCATCTTTCAAGTTCATAAACCTCTCTCTCTCTCATATTGTTGTTTCATCATTTCATTAACACAGAATCAGGATCCACACAGTAGCAATTCATCAACAAACAAGGTCTCTCTCTCTCTCTCTCTCTCTCTCACAAACACACACACACACACACACACTGCATTCTTGATTTGTTGAATTTATGATTGTTCTCATCAGTTACTGAATTCAATTTGTTATTCTTACTCCATCGATTACTCAATTTAGTTTCCGATTCAAACTCACCGTATCAACGTAAATTGAATGCAGAAAAAATGGACAGAGTCCATCAACTGGCAAAAGAAAGCCGCCTCAACAGAATCTTTAGGACCCTTTTTTACATACACTTGCTTGTAATCACCATCCTAGTCATTTTTCTCCTAGTTCGCGGTGTTGTCGTATCCCATAGTTTCCCCCTGATGGCAGTGTATCTCCCTGTCCTCTGCTCGACAATCTTAGCCGCAATCATTGGATATGCATGGCAAGCGTTTACGAGGCTTAGTCCTTCAAGAACTATCAAGGCTGCATTCTGTCTCAGCCCTGCTCTTACTTTCGCATTTGGGATATTGCTCGCTTTGGCAGGCGGTAAATGGGGTTTGGCGTTCTCTGTAATCGCAGTGGCTTCTTCCTTAGGTCAAGCTCTATACGCATACTGGGCCACAGCTAGAATTGGTCAATCTAACAGGATACTAACAGCTTCTCTCACGTATCGTCCTCCCAAAGTCGAACGTCTTGTGATCGTATATATCGTCGTGTGTGCTCTGTATTCAGCTTTCTTGATGTGTGGCATAGCAGGAGCGACTGGCTCCGGAACTAAGATTGATGTTGCGTTTGTTGTACTGATTCTTGGGTGCTTAGCATGGACAATGCAGATTGTGAAGAGTATTGTACAAATCATGGTATCAGAAATCAAACTGAACCATTTTGAGTATGGCATGGAACTTCCTTTCGATCAAGCGGAAAATTCAGCTAGACACTCAGTGGGGAGTGTTTGCGTTGGCTCGATTCTTGTATCGATTCTTGGAGTCGTCGGGGGATTGGTCCGAGGAATAGGTCTTGTGTTCTCGTCTGCAGACCGGTTTGATGGACTCCAAGCTAGGATTGTGGGGCACGCGAATAGTTGGGGCTTTGTGCAAGTAGGAAAGAACTACGATGGGATTATGCTGGCATCAAAGGAGACATGGGCAAGGTTTAAAAGCGTAGGGATGGAAAGATTGATCAATTCGGACCTCACTAGTTCATTCTGTTTCTTTTGTGGGCTGGCAACAGGATCGATATGTGGGCTAGTCGGAGGTATTTGGGCGATGGTTATTTACAGTAACTATGCGATACAAGTATCGGTTTATACGTTCTTCATTGTATACTTCATGGTAAGAAGTAAAGGCTTAAGTCTTCATAAGGTCATTTTACTGTCTAAATACTTACTTCTGTAGTTGAAGTTTTACCAAAATTTATCATTTTCATGTTTGCAGACCGGGGTGGCCATGGCAAGGGTACAGGCCAGTGTTGCGGCTTATTTTTACGGTTACGCTGAAAATCCACAAAACGAGAGATATAACAGTACCATCCCAGATCTTATCCAGCATTATGGAGAGATTGAAATGATCCCAAACAGATCTCAAGTGGCGCCCGCATAATGAAGAGTTGCTTCTACACTTCTGTTTTAACAAATATCCATGTTGTAGCTGCAAGAATCATACAGCATTCTGATTTCAGAAGTACACTTCTCTCTCATTTTTTACGTTAGTTAGAAACACTCACACTAGATGATATGCAACTTTCAGTGCTTACTTGGACTTACAAAAGCTCTAGAGACTTTTTACTTTCAGTTGTATTAGTCAAATGACTTCAGAAGTACAATATCTGTCATTGTATTCTGTCATCCTGTGACCAATTGGTTGTTCTCTAGTTATCATACAAGTGAAGCATTGTTTGTGAATAATATTGATTGATGCTACATATCCAATGATCAGACATTTGCAGTTTCAGTGTATAATGTGTGATTAGTATCTCATTGCTATTCTTTAAGATACATAGGCTGCTTTATGCTAAGATATTAAGATACTTGCATGGCTTTATTTTTCCTCACCTCTTAACACCATACGTGGAAAAGGAAGCCACACTACTATCTCTCAGAAAAACTGACACAGCGTTCATTTATGAAGAATGGGTTTTAATGGTCACATTGTTTGCTCCCCTGTATAAACACTATTTGTGGATGTTTAATTTAATAAAGTCTAATTTAGATAGGAGATTCAAAGTTATAGCCTTTATATCCAAGGGTCAAATATACTTCAATTTATTTTTTGGAATCCATTAGAAGATGGAAAGAAGATTAAATTGTTCGGTGCAAGATATTATTTTTAGTTCCAATAGACTATATAACCAATAAATCGAAAGATTTGAAACATGTAATTTATTTTCTGTCTAATTACATGTGTATCAAAGGGCGTAACGGACCAAGGAAAGAGCGAAGGTTCGAAGGCGTGCTACTTCGATTAGATATAAGAAAAGTTTGACTTGTATATAGTTCATTTTTTTTACTTAATAGTTTCCTGACAATTTATTCTTCAAAGAAGTTATATTTGTAACCATCACAAACTCGGTCCGCCATCATTACATTTACATATGCTTTTGTAACTATTATATATTTTGCAAACAACTACCTTCCCATTAGTAATAACAGAATTTCCTGCGGTTTAAAATCGCGATAGCACTTAGTCGCATTCCGAATGGGTCCTTCTTCAGTCTTTAAAAAAAAGTAAAGCACCAAAAAAGAAAGAATACAGTTTGTGACAAATATAAGGGTGATTAAGTTAATCAATAATTTAAAGAGAGTAGGTTTGAAGTACAGATGTCTGTTCAATAAATATTAAGTTTCATGAAAAATTAGCACAACTCAACTTTACTAGTATTTTCAGAGGAAAAATGGATAAAAACTCTATGTTTTTTTCTTCTTCCAGAAACCTACGCACCAAAGCTCGTTTGCTTTAAATGAGCCTTGTTTCGTCTATTAAAGTAATATATATAGACTAGATTGAGTAAAAAAGCTTTTTGTATTAAAACCTTGTGTTTTATGAAATCTGCATCAAGTCCCTCATTTGGTAACAACTTACTACAAAACTCCTTCGATTATAAAAATGTTGTGCCAAACCCCCTCATATTACTAAAACGTGCATCAAACTCTTCCATTGAAAACCTCAAACCAAATCCCCTTTTGTTATAAAATATTATGCATCAAACTCTTGCATCAATATCTCATATTATATATAGAGTTTGTAATTGACAATTCCGTCGCGAAATCTGTTAAGAAAAAAAGGGGATCTGTTGCAAGGTTTTTGAAAACAAGAGGGGAGTTATGGCCAAAAAAAAAAAAAACAAATAGCACCAGAGGAGTCTGATGCACATTTTCAAGAACGCGAGAAGGTTTTATATATCTTATCATCATTTTCATCTGTTTGTGTGGTAGTATACAGTCTTTATTAATTTTTTGGTCGAACAAAAAATATTTTTAACCAGTCTTAAACATTTTGTATTTAAGTTTCTTTAAAAAAATTATTTGGATTACTTGGTTTTTCAGTATAGCCCAGGAAAAGAAAAAATCATTACTCCCCCGCAGGAGACATTGGTTGGTGACAAGCTATCGCCAAAATCTTCTGAAACCACGTCTGGAATGTGATGCAGTAATCCATTTTACACCCACAATATAATGAACGCTCTCCAATTAACACCCATAATATTCCTATTCAGAAAAAAAAAAAAAAAAAAAAAAAAACCCATAATATAATGAATGCATTTCAGTGAGAAGAAAATTAGCTGGCAGTGGAAAAGGCCAAATACGGTCTGCATGCATTAAGCTAGAAATTATTTTAATTGCGCGATAAATGTTTTCATAGCAAGAAAATTTGTTGCCTTACTTTTAACAGTAAAGATAGTGGTATTGCCAGTAATTGTTAACATGGAACAAAGAGTAATTGAACTAACTATATTATAGTATATTTCTGAAACTCATATTACCACAAATTTAAAAGTAGATTTTCAAGTTATATCTAAAATTAGAGACGTATCCAATGCAATCACTTTCAACATCCCATCAATAATAACACTTTTTCCTTGCTGCTGCAGTAACCTCTACTTAAAATCGTGATAGCAACTTAGCCTTATTTAATCTTTATCTCAAAACCGCAACACTTTAGTCCAAGTGGGTCCGTCATCAGTCTTTCTCTAAAAAAAAAAAGAAAAAAGAAAAAGATAACCATGAAAAAAGAAAGACTACAGCTGAACCTTGGACAGTTGGACCGGTGAACTAAAAGCACTACTAACAACCGGTCCTTCAACTAAATCATAACCACCTTTATCGTTTTGCTAGTTACAGTGAAAAAACAAAACGCACCCAAACAAAAATTAACAAACTACATCACGAGATCCTCAAGGGAGAGAACACCACTTAGTTACTTCCATCAACGACTTCAGAGCTCATTTTCTAACTTTAGGATCAAGTATAAGAATGGTCTGAAGAGGAGTTCAAGAGAGTTTTCGTCGTCGAAAATCTCCTCTTCCAAGTTGAAATACCACATCTCTTCGTGCCAAGAGAAATTGTAGGATTGTTTGTCCATCATGTCGATAGAGATTACAGGATTAGATGCTATAGTAACACCGAATCAGGAGCTTTTTTCAAGAAACAAGGTATATCTCTCGTTCTATCTCATGCATGCTCACACACACTGTTGACACTGCATTATTGAATTTGTTAACTCATCTGACTTCCTATTGCTACTGGTATAAGACTTTCTTGATTCTCAAAATCAAGTAATAAGTTAATTATGGATACGATTTACTTCTCCAGTGTGTTCCCTCACCGTATCAACGTTTACTGAATGCAGATACAGATACAGGAGAGAAGTATGAGGAGGGAAGCAAGCTGCATCAACAAATTCTTTCAGTACCTTTTCTACGTACACTTTCTCCTAATTACGGTTCTGGTTATTTTTCTCATAGTCCATGGTGTAGTTGCCGACACGCATCATTTCCACCCAAAAAACTGGTATTTACCAGTCCTCTCCTCAACAGCTTGTGCGGGAATAATGGGATTTGCATGGCAGGAATTTATGAGGTTTAGTCCATCAAGAACTCTTAGGGCCGCATTCTGGCTTAGCCCTCTTCTTACCTGCGGATTTGGGATTTTACTAGTTTCCATAGGCACTCCATGGAGTTTAGCAGCATCTGTTATTGCCATAGTTACTTCCGTATTCCAATCCTTATATGCATGCTGGGTCAGTACTAGATTCGAGCATGCAAGCAGGATACTAACAGTTTCTATCAAGGATCCACCAAAAATCAGAGCTGCAGTAATCATATCGATCATCATATGTACTCTTTATTCGGCTTTCTTGATGTGTGGCATTGGAGGAGCGACTGGCAGAAATATGGTGTATATGCTATTCATTTTCCTAATTCTTGGGAGCTTAGCATGGACAATGCAGATTGTGAAGAATATGATGCAAGTCACGGTATCGAGCATCAAATATATGCAACTTCTGGATGGCATGGAAGTTAAAGTTGATTTTAGTGCTACGGTAAAAGCGGCAGCCAAATACTCAATGGGGAGTGTTTGCATTGGCTCAATTATTGTGCCGGTTCTTGGAGTTATCAGGGGTTTGGCTCGAGGGGTAAATTTGGTTTCAGGGGAGGCAGATGAGTTCATGTTCTCGTGCGCAAGCTGCTGTTCGGGAGTAGCATCAAGCATTGTGGTATATGGGAATAGATGGGGCTTCGTGCATGTAGGAGTGTACTACAAAGGGATTGTACAGGCATCTATGGATACATGGGAGATGTTTAGAAGAACCGGGATGGAGAAATTGATTGATTCAGACCTCACTAGTTCATTCTGCGTCCTATGTGGGATGGCAACAGGATCCCTATGTGCATTAGTCGGAGGTACTTGGGCAATTGTAGTTCAGAATACCTATGCAACAGAAGTGTCAATATATACCTTCTTCATTGGATACTTCATCGTGAGGACCCAAGTCTTGAAACATTATATTGTCCAAATACATGCTTTTATTGTTGATAATTACTAATTGTCGCTCTCTTTCCTAATTTCAGAGCAGAGTGGCCACGGCATGGGTGCAGGGCAGTGTTGCAGCTTATTTTGTTGCTTATGCAGAAAATCCTCAAAGCCAACGATTTGACACAACCATCCCAGAGTATTTCCAGGAGTTGCAAAGATCACAAGCATAGAACTCATACAGCTATCTTTACAGCTTAAGTGCAGCGCACATTATGAAGAGATTGCGTCTTCACTTATTTTTGAACAAATGTCCATGTGTAGCTGCAAAATCATACATCATTTTGACTTCGGATGTACATTTCTCTCAAATTTTTGACCTAGAGTGAAACAATCCGCTAGCTGATATGCCACTTTCACTGCATACTTGAATTAGCAAAAGCTCTTGAGTTTTTTTAGTTTCAGTTGTATTAGTAAAAAGGATTTTGCTCAGTAGGAGGGTATTCTTGTTCGATCCCCCCTCTCTATCATTGTTTCTAATAACCATAGCAATGAAGCATTGGCAGTAAACAATGATTGATGCAGCATATCCAACCAGACATGAGCAAGGAGAATTAACAGTTTCAGTAGATAATGCACCCCAACCTGAATTTGTGCATGTCGCGCGCTTGGTAGGTATTCCTTGTGAATCAACTGACTTACATTATGCATCCTAAAAGTAATTGGCATGGCAGTGAAGCAGTACTAAAGAAAAAAATATCATATTTAGTAAAATTTGCTTCGTCATATGATACAACGATGTTTAAAATAAAAAGCCCAAGTATCTTAAACAACAACAATATTTTAGCATAAAGCCTATGTATCTTAAAGAATAGTAGTGAGATACAAACCGTACTAGTAATTTACATCCCCTGGATGCCACAAGCATATGAAGAAGCAAAAATTCTATAAGCACTCAAATGTGACCCCGGCCGCCACATTCTGAGCACATAGTGTTCCCAGTTCCCCCGCAACCTGCAGCGTAGAATAGGATAGATCGAGGCTGTTACTAACACATTTACTTTCGGAGTCCCAACTCAGCTCAATAAAGCCTCACCTCGTAACATAGAAAAGGAAGTCACACTATTATCTCTCAGAAAACTAATACAGCATATGTTAAATGTTCATTTGGGAAGAATGGGTTCTTTGGACCTCATAATTTGCTCCTTGAATAAGGATTATCTATGAAAATTTTACAGCATCACATTCAGAAAGGAGATTCAAATTAACAGCCTTTACATTCAAATATAATCCAATGAATTAGGCTGCCTGGCAACAGTTTTTGTTGGATTTCCCAAAAAGATTATAATCTGGATGTTCATTAGAAGATGGCAAACAGATTCCTTGTCCAATGCACAATATTATGTTTAGTTCCAACAGACAATAACATTGAATGGAAACACATAATTTATTTTCTATCTAATCAGATGTGTGTCAAAGGGCATAAAAGGCCAATGAATAAATAAAGGTCCTATTTTTAGCAGTAATGGCAAGTACATTGAGACAATTGCAGAAACAGTGCCATACTAGAGTTACCATAAATTCACAAACATGACTCAATGCACTAACTACCAAGAACTCATAGGAGCATAAGAAAGAGTAAGGGTTTCCTCAGCTTCAGTGTCTCATGAAAAGTGAGATTTTAAACTGAATGCTACTGTTAAAATCAGTGTTAAACAAAACTATGGGAGTTACATCCTAATTATAATTATGAAGCGAAAGCCAACAGCTAATGCAGAAAACGAATCCCGAGAAAGCATATTAGAACATTACCTAAACATCGAACTTTTACGATGATCCCTTGACTCTCCAGTATGGATTCGACATATAAGCCCGATCCAACACAAGTGGGGCAAAGAATAGCCCCTTTCGCCTCACACCTCGTGCAACGAGGATTATCTCCAACGTTTTTCTCTTCCAGCGATACGCCAACTGGCTTCTCTATTACCTCCTCCGGAATAGCCTTATCGTAACAAAACAGAGATTCAAGACTACTCAGCCTCTGCACATTCCCAACAGCACAAGCCACACCCTGCAAATGTCATCATACTCAATCTCCTAAGTAATTTCATTTTGGACAAATAATGTAATAACTGTACAAAATTACATAACAAAACCATACTATATAACAAGGTTAATTTAACCATATTCTTATACACAAAACACATGATAACAAAGATAAAAAAAATCCCAATGAAATGAAACCTATTTTGAACATCTACATACTTTTCAAATATGAATTATCAGCTGATTGAGCAATCGAAAAGCATCAAAGTTCAGATTTTTAAGCAGAAAAAAAAACTCAAATTAGAAGCACTGACCCGATTTTTTGAAGATGAAGAATGTAAAACGGCGTCGTTGAGGTGACGTACATGACCTATTCTGTGAACAATCAGCGAGTTTTTATGCAATTGACAATCGTTAGGCGAAATCTTGGCCAGTGAACAAATTGATGAAGATGATATTCTCAGAGTTCTTTCCATTGTTTGAAAATGAGCCAAATGATTTTTCGATAATTTCAATGAGCGATTCGCGTTATATATATCTTCTTGTGTTCCTCGATTTTGACAATTAATGACGCGAACCATAGTCGTGCTCAATTACAACTGAAGTCGCTGTTTTGAGGAGATAACGTTAACATTTTGTCTGATAAATGATAATATATATTTCGAGAGATTATAACCATTATCACTCGATAAACACTTTTAATTTGTGATTCGCAATTAATAATAATAATAATAATACTATATATATTATAAATTCTATTCTTTTACACCATCAAGAACTTGGTACGTCACATTCTTATCTTTTCTAATTATTTTGCTTGGCTAGAGAGTTTGTAACTTTGTATTAAGTTTACGAAGGACAAGTTCATTTGGTTTGCAAAATATGGCGGATTTAATAAGGAATTGGGGTTATTCCGATTTGGTTAACTTAATTTGTAATGAGAGATTACACGTGGATCCGACGTGGCGCACAAAAAAAACGTAGGATCCACGTGGCGCACAAAAAACCCAATTACAAATCGAGTTCTTGGGCCATGTATAAAGTTAATTGGGAAAGTAGGAGCTTTGCAGATTACGAAAATGCCCCTTCATAGGTAGTTTAGGCTAAATTATTTTGGTCATTTAAGTGAACCAATTGCATAAGTTTAGTTATTTGGGGTGTAAATTATTAGAGCAACCAAACACGTAAACTATTTTATTTGCCATGTATAATCCTACACTCATAATTGCCAATTGCATATTTTGCAAACCAAACTTGTCCGAATAATCTCATCTCTCATATCACGTAGCTGAAATTTACTTGATCTTCTATTTATTATTTAAATTATAAAAAAATAAAACTGAGAAGTTTAACACGTGTTTTTATCAAAATAGCACTTAAAATAGCACTACACATACAGACACACTCTGTTATTCCTATATTAGTAGACATATAAATGCTCAAGTTATTACTTTTTTAGGCAGACCACAACCGCATCGTTCTCCTGTTTCTTCTTCTCAATTCAGAAAGATGTTTTTAGCATCAAAATAATTTTCTGATTTAGAATACTATTAAATTTAGACGTGAGAAAAAAATAGTATAAGCTCTACCTAATTTATGCAAGTTTGTTTGAGTGTGTATGTCGACCACGTAAATATAATATCATTTTTACTCAACGGCATAAAACCAGGTTATTTTAAAAAAAGTATTAGTTGTTATTTTTCACTAAAAACATAGCGGAATGTTGATTTACCATTTAAAAGTAGGATTGTAAATGATTATTCATTTGAACCCCATGATCAATAGATAAAATTATGACCACTTAACATGGATATGAATGCAAGGAAAACTTTTGGGTTACCATTGCTACATCTAAATAAGAATTTCATCAGTATCTTCCATTCCACCTATAATTAATTAATGAAAAATCATCATATAGGCAGAGCCTTAAAAGCATAGACCTCAATTAGACGATTACAAACTTACAACTATACGTATATATTATCATGAATTCAAATAAACGGACAAAATTGAATTAGGAGGTCTATAGATCTCTTCATACACCTCGCAAGCATATCTTGTACCGAAAATGATATTTTTCATTACCAACCCATAAAAAAAAATAAAGACCAATTGAACTGCAAACAATGTTACACCATGCATTTGAAATTCTAAGATATATCATGTACATGGCATAATTTTATTAGCTACTTATCTAATTATTGTCTTGAATTAATTATTGCATAAACAAGCTTTTTTAGTTTGTCCAGCGACTGTCACACATTTGCCACAAGTTCGTTGAGGCTGATCACACCCGTTTCTTGCTCCGGTTTTATAGCACATGTAGTCGCAATATATATAAATGCAGGGAAATGGATCTACAGTAACAAACCGGTCAGCCGCCACGCTTGTTGGACTGACAACAAACACTATTGCTAGAACTAGCAAGGAGGCACAAATGGTGGATTGTATCATCTTTTTTCCTTCCATTTCTTTTACTCTTTCTTTGTTGGATAGAGGAAATATAAAATACTTGGAGATTTGATGTTTGTGGTTTGATGGGGCAATATGGTGGGTTTATTTATAGGCTTAACTTTGGTAAGCAATAAAAGGGATGACCATTGGATTATCAATATCTTGTGCACTATAGGTGGTAAATGGACGGGTTGGGTTGTAAACGGGTGGAGCATAATATGTCATGGATAAAATTTGCTTCCTTTAACTACTCCTTTGTACATAAATGGCCCATGTAAATCTTCCCCACCCGTAAATAACTTAAACGCGGGCTAAACTTAAGTCATCTAGAAAACAAGGGGTGATAATTAGTTAAATCGGGTCTGGACCCGACCCTGATGGAGGATCCTTAACAAATATAATATAAATTGGATCCGAGCAATTCAATTTATGGATCCAAATTGATTTTTTAACAATTTCTATTAATATTGCATAAATATGTGATAAATCCACCACAGGTCCATTCAAACTAAATTAGATAAAAGACAATACAATTTAGGGATAATTATAGTTACAACCCCTGAGGTTTGATATAATTACAGATACCACCCCTGAGGTTTGAGAAATTACAGAGACCACCTCTGAGGTTTGCTTAAACCTTACAATAAAGTCCCTCAATTTAATTTATGGATGGAGACTTCCAATTTTACCCTTTGTCAATTTAAATAAATATTATACAAAGTTTGAATTGTTTTCTTTATATAATATAAATATTATTTTTCAAAGTGTATCAATAGTTCAATACCTTTTTAATAAGAATTATATTGTTGAAAAAACTGAAAAGCAAAAGTAAATTTTTTAAAAGAAAGGCATATCTACTTAATTAATCTATTTATTTAATTTAATTGTAAATATTTTAAATATTCATGATATTACTTTTAATGTTTATAAACTATAGTTTATTCATATAAAATAAAAAATAAAAAATACAATATGCTTAGAACTTCCTCATTCATCTCGACAAAAGATACACAAAAAATGAAACAACATAATTTTTATAATTTGCAAATTGAATAATATTTGGGTATCAAAATTTATTAGACATAAAAGGAAAAGAGAAAAAAAAGGGAGAGCTCATCAAACCAAAGAGAAAAAGGAAAAATCAACAAGTCTTTTGTAATTGAATTAATCTTTTATATTTTCTAGCTACTAAAAACAATGAAGGGTATTATTGTCTTTCATATGACATAAGTTAGTTCCAGGGGAGTCTCTGTAATTTACCAAATCTCAGGGGAGTTATTTGTAATCACGCCAAACCTCAAGGGGTATAGCTGTAACTACCCATATCTCACCTACTCACAAAAACTCACCTACTCACCTAACCCACCTAACCCACCTTCCAATATAGTCAATAAAAAAATATATTGCCACTATTTTGAGTCACCTAAAAACCAACAAATTACACCAGTATTACCTAAAATCGCAAAGACTACACCTAAATCACCTTAAAACACATACTACACCTAAATTACATAAGAAATATACGTTACACTTAAATCATCTAAACGCATACCACGCCTACAATACATACACCAATAAAACATTTCATAGTATATACTACAACAAAATCACACGCTACTTATGGTGTATCTAAAATACACTACACATAAATCACCTCATTTTCTAAAATAAACACTCTTCCCAAATCACCTTAAAAGGCACATTAAACCGAAAACATATCGCAACGCTCCTAAAATCCTAAACATATCTGGACAAAAGTAAACAAATTTGTGAATTTTTACGTAAGTCCTTTAATTTTTGAAACTATTATTTTGGCCTCTAACATTTCGAAACAGTTACATTTTAATCCTAAAAATATAAGATCAGGATTGATAATCTTATTACACTTGATTTATTCTTAAAATAAGTGAGGAAAGTTTAAGAATTTATCTTGATGTTTAAACTAGTCTGAAATATTTTCAAAGTATATAAGAAAACATAGTTTGTAAATATGTTTTTAGTCTAACTCTAGTTTCAAATTAATGAAGAATGAAACAAGTATTTAGATTTTTAAGCATACACTATTTTATTATTCGGGCAAAATTGATAAGCTTTGGTAAAATAAAAAATGAGAGTGGGATATGGAGAGGGCATGCATATTTATCACTACGCATGTTTTTATTATAAAATGAGTCACGCTGCTTCAACTATGTCTTCGCACCATCCTATTACGATTTCCACCTTCTTCCTCCCATGACATATCTTTCAACCGAGCCTAGATTAGAAGAAAAGTGTTTTTCTTGAGAAAATCATCCATTTTCAAGCCAACTCACTTCTTTCACAAATATGGGAAGAAAATGAAATCAGTACTTTCAGAATTCATACCAGGTATATGCTCTCACCATTCTGTCAAACCCCTCCTGGAAATAATCTTACTTCCTTCCCAAATACCATTTTTTGAAAATTAAGCTTTTAGAGACCGAAATTAGTTAAATATCTATTAGTGTCCAAAAAATCTGGGAATAACTCATAATTTTTATATTTTTTCAATCAGCAACCTTTGTATGTTGAGCTAAATTTTAACACACATAATCTTCATGATGTTTAGAATCTACTCAATCACTTTTAGAATTCTAAACCATTTGAAAGTATGATTGAAGGTAGAATCGAACTGCTACACTTTTTAGCACTAGATTTGCATCATCTTTTTGTTTCTCCAAATTAAGGTTAAATAATAACTCATATCCCTAAATTGATCATTTATACGGATTCGTTACATGACTATAATGGTTTGATTATATTAATTATAATTCATAATCGTGTTTTAACATTATTCATGAATTTCATAAAGTTTTTGATTGTATGTAGTATTTAGCATGCCTAATCAATCGTTTACTTATATTTCAAAATGAATTATTGTGATCATTTCATGATACAATCATTTAACATGGTTATTTAGCATAACATAAGTATTTTGGAAAAAGTATTTTGACTGAATTTACCTATTTAAGCCTGCATTTTTGGAAAATTTATGAAATTTCTAAACATATTAGATTATATACACAAATCTTTGAAATTATAAAATTCGTTTGTATTCCCAACACTTTCGTTTATTTATTGTAAAAAGTTGTTTCACTATAATACTCATGGTTTTGGTCTTAGACATTAAGGTCGCTTCCTATAGAGCCGCATTACAGTCTGAGTATCAAGTGACTTGGCATCACTGAACTAACTCGAATTGGAGTATGACCCCTAAAGTGCAATTTTCACACACATGCTACACCAAAATCACCTAAAAAATACATTACACCTAAAACACTTTAAAAAATTATTGCACCAAAAGAAATGCCTACTATACTTAAATCACCAAAAAACATATACTACACCTACACACTAGACGTAAATCTCCTGAAAAATACACTACACCTAAAATACGTTGATGAGTGTATAAATACGCTCATTTGACATGCTTTAATGATAATTAAATTTCTTACTCTTGTATCTTTTTACTTTGTTTTGTTATATGTCATTCTTTTGTAGCAAAAAACAACTACAAGGAAACGACGGAGAATGAACATAAACCATCTCATTTTTTTGCTAGTCATTATGAATTATGACTATTATCACAAAGAAAGAAACTGAAGAAGGTCCATTCAGTAATTGGGGGCGGACTGGAGCCAAGGCTCACCGCCTCCGAGCTCAAATATGAGGGTATGATTGGTAAAATTGGGGCCAACAAAAAATGCTTACTAACTTAAGTAAATGGTTGTGATTTAGCTTTCTACTAGATGGAAAGGATTATTTTTCTCTCTTGTCCGATCGAACATTACTTATTTGGCCCATTAAGGTTTGAGCCATAAATATTTACCTAAACAATTACAAGTATAATTAGATTTCGATAGTAACAGGACAGACAAAAAAATTAACAAATTAATTACGACCATAGTTATTGTCAATTCTTAGCCATTTCCTCCTATCATTCTAACTTAACCCATTATCTTATATATCTCGAAGTTTTTCTCTCCATTTAAAATTTAAATTTGAGAACAAGAAATAAAATGTTCAACAAAAAATCATAGTTTCGCTCTTGAATGAATTGGTTGTTTTATTACATGAATCATTGGACATTAGTGTGGAGAAGTAGCTGAAATTGATGAGAATGGAGAAAAAATGGGTAAGGTTTCAATTTAGGCTAAACCAAATCCAGAAATTCAAATTCAAATGAAGTAAATGGAATGGTTTCTCATTCGGACAAAACCATCACCAACTTATCACACTTTTTATGAATGAAATTATCCGCATAAAATATGCATTTTTGTACTTGCATTTGAGAGATAAAATTAGGATTTACCATTTAAAATTAGGATTGTAAATGATTATTCATTTGAACCCCATGATGAATAGATAAAATTATGACCACTTAACATGGATAGGAATGCAAGGAAAACAAATTGGGGTTACCATTGCTACATCTAAATAAGAATTCCCTCAATATCTTCCATTGCACCTATAAATCTATAATTAATTAATGAAAAATCATCATTTAGATGGAGCCTATTAAAAGCATAGACCTCGATTACAATCTTACAACTATGGCTTAGTTTGGTTGGTCTCACAATTAGTATTGTGATTACATGTCTTGTGATATAGTATGAGAGTTATGTAATTTTCATGTTTTGTTGAAAAATAACATATGTTGATAATCAGGAGATAATTTCCTTTTTTATGTTTGGATGGTCTGTTTTATAATCTGGTTTGCTTTTAAAAGACCGAGTTACCCCCAATATTTTAAAAACACTAAACCGTGAGACAAGAGATATAAATGTGCTGAAAATGTTGCTATCATTTTTCAATGATGTATGCAATTAGAATACATAATACAGATTCAACTTAGCTTTCACTTAGATAAAGGCTTGAAAAATGACTACATAATAATATAATTTTGAGAATGCAAGCACTGGGAAAATCAGCTATCATACTTGAAATAAGAAGATAAAACTAAATTTAAGATTACAATTATCAAATGAAATTAGAATGGCGTATTAGGATAGCCGATAGCAATTAAAAAACAAGAAACAATTAATGAACAATTACTGCATAAAAGTTGCATTGCTTGGTAGTACAAAATATATAGGAGTGACAAAATATAAAGGATTCCAATTTACATCATAAACTTTCCCAGGTCCCCTGTCTCCTGCCATGCTATATGCAGTCAATACTTCATCCATCAACCTCGACCAATCAATAACAATGGCATAGAAAATATTAAATGTCATGTTCGACCATGATTGTTACAAAAAACACGAGGCAACTACTTCCAAATTTGCCTTCAAGCACAATTTGCACAAATGTTGTTTGAGACTCTTGATCCATACTCAGGAATAGATCAGTTTTCCTCATTTCTATGATCTTGAATGAAGCAAATATTTTGAGGTCTTGAGACAGCCCATTTATGTTGCTAACAGTTTGGAAGACAAGTGTGTCTTTGTCAACAGATGCAGCTGCTTCAACTTGTTTAGCCGCTACGTGTGTCGCAACAACTTCAATCGCCACATTGTTGCGCTCCAAAAAAGTACCAAGCATTGCGAATAACCAATTGATGCGTTAACAATAAGCAAATGAGTTGTTCAACTTCAACCATGATAAAGATTTCCTGTTGGATTTGCAAAAAAAAGGACACATCTATCAACTACACAACAAATCTCACCTCATTTACCAAAAAAATTCAACCAACAGTGTATCAAATTCACAAAAAGAATCAAATTGTGGAAATCAAAGAATTGCATATAAGGTTCAAATTCTTCGAGTACTCAAACAATTAGTGGCAGTTAATTAAAATCAAATTTGCAACAGTACATTATGGAAGGACAAAAAAACGTAATTTGTGTTATATAAGATCGATTGTTGTATTAGAATATGCAGATTGCCAAAATCAAACATCATTAGACTTCACAAACAATTGCATATAAGGTTGACCAGCTTAGTTTTTTTTTTTTTTTTTTGCATAATTATTCGAGAAAGAAAGAGTTCAAAACAATTACCTCGATGTAGTTCGCACAACACACGAGCAGCGTCTGAGATTTGCACTAGTTTTTAGCCTATGTTAACACAATAATTGAAGAAATTAAACGAGTTTTAGAGAAGAATTGAAGGAGAACCCACCTTCAGCCCTGAAAATCACCACTGATTCGCCTTCGAATTGGCTGCAAAATTGAACCCTAGTTTTTGGGGAAATGTCAATGACTTTTTTAATTTCACGGGTGAAAGTGTAATTTTTGGGGCAAAATTAAGGGCAGAATGGACTTTTCGCCGCCTTCTCAATCCATTTATTGTGTATCGCACCTCGGGAGGTCAGATTCCTAAAAGGCACATTATCTTGCCACATCAACATAATCCCATCTGACCTTGTTTGTTATCAGCATAACCAAACGCATAAAAAGTTCTGATTACATGTTTATCTTACATAATCTCTCCAACCAAACTAGGCCTATATGTATTCATTATCATGAAGTCAAATAAATGCATATCTTGTACCAAAAATGATATTTTTATTACCAACCCATAAAAAAATACCAATTGAAAATTTAACAATGCAAACAATATTACACCATGCATTTGAAATTCTAAGATATATCATATACATGGCATAATTTTATTAGTTACTTATCTAATCAATGTCTTGAATTAATTATTGCATAAACAAGCTTTTTTAGTTTGTCCAGCGACTGTCACACATTTGCCACAAGTTCTTTGAGGCTGATCACACCCGTTTCTTGCTCCAGTTTTATAGCACAAGTAGTCGCAATATGTAGGAATGCAGGGAAATGGATCTGTAGTAACAAACCGGTCAGCCGCCACGCTTGTTGGACAGACAACGAACACTATTGCTAGAACTAGCAAGGAGGCACAAATGGTGGATTGTATCATCTTCTTTCCTTCCATTTGTTTTACTCTTCGGATAGAGGAAATATAAAATACTTGGAGATTTGATGTTTGTGGTTTGATGGGGCAATATGGTGGATTTATTTATAGGCTTAACTTTGGTAAGCATTAAAAGGGATGACCATTGGATTATCAATATCTTCTTGTGCACTATAGGTGGTAGATGAACGTGTTGGGTTGGGTTGTAAATGGGCGGAGCATAAAATGTCATGGATAAAATTTGCATCCTTTAACTACTCCTTTGAGTTATAAATGGGTCGGGTAAATCCGCCCCGCCCGTAAATAACTTAAACACATGCTTAACTTAGATCTAAATCATCTAGAAACTAAGGAGTGACAATTAGTTAAATCGGGTCTGGATCCGACCCTGATGGATTTGGTTCTTATGGATCCTTAGCAAATTCAATTTAAATTGGATCCGAGCAATTCAATTTATGGATCCAATTGATTTTTTAACTATAGCTCTAAATATTACATAAATATGTGAGAAATCCAACACAGATCCATTCAAGCTAAATTAGATAAAAGACAATACAATTTATTTCTCACCTACCACCCATATTTCACCTACTCACAAAACTCACCTACTCACCTACCCACCTAACCCACCTACCCAATATAATTAATAGTTCAAAATAAAAAGAAAATATATTTCCACTATTCTTAAGTCACCTAAAAACCAAAAAATTACAGAAATATTACCCAAAAGCACATAGACTACACATAAATCACCTTACAACTCATACTTCACGTAAATTACATAAGAAGTGTCCGTTACACTTAAATCATCTAAACACATACCACGCCTATAACACATACAACAATAACATTATTTCATAATATTACTTATACAGAATCACACACTACCTATGGTGTCTCTAAAATGCACTACATCTAAATCACCTATATTCCTAAAATAGACACTCTATCCAAATCACCTTAAAAGGCATGTTAAACCAAAAACATATTGCAACGCTCCTAAAATCATCAAAAGATCTGGACAATAGTAACAAATTTGTGAATTTTTACATAAGTCCTTCAATTTTTAAAAATATTATTTTGCCCCTAACATTTTGAAACATTTACATATTAATCCTAATAATATAAGATCAAGCTTGATAACATTATTACACTTGATTTATTCTTATAATAAGTAATTGAAAGCTTAAAATTCATCTTGATTATTAAACTAGTCTAATATATTTTCAAACTTATAAGAATACATCGTTTTTAAATTTGTGTTTATTCTAATTAATGAAGAATGAAACAGGTATTTAGAACTTTAAGCATATACTATTTGATTATTGTGACAAAATAGATAAGCTTTGATAAAATCAAAATTAGGAGTGGGACATGGAGGGGGCATGCACATTTATTACTACAAATGCTTTTTTTCTTAAATCATTCATTTTCAAGCCAATTCGCTTCTTTCACCAAAATCGGGAAGAAAATCGAGATCAGTTTTCTCAACTTTCAGAATTCATATCAAGTATAGGCTCTCACCATTCGGCCACACCTCTTTAGGAAATAATCTTACTTCCTTCTTCAAATACCCTTTTTTCAAAAATAAGTTTTTAGAGACCGAAATTAGTTAAATATCTATTAGTGTCCAGAAAATTTGGGCAATAATTCATAATTTTTATATTTTTTTAATCATAGCAACCTTTGTATGTCGACCTAAATTTTCGAGACACATATTCTTCATGATGGTTAGAATCTCCTCAATCAATTTTAGAATACTAAACCATTTGAAAGTAGGATGGAAGGTAGAATCAAACTGCTACACTTTTTAGCTCTAGATATACATCATATTTTTGTTTCTCCAAATCGAGTTGAAATAATAACGGATATCCTTAAATTGATCATTCATGCGAATTCGTTACATGACTACAATGGTTTTTTATATTAATTATAATTTATGATCGTGTTTTAACATTATTCGTGAATTTCGTAAAAAAGTTGACGGTGTATGTAGTATTTAGCACGCTTATTATTCATTTACCTCGATTTTAAGTTAATTACTGTAATTATTTTATGATATAAACATCTAACATGGTTATATAGCATGACATAAGTATTTTGGAAAAGGTATTTTGACTGTATTTACCTATTTAGGCATGTAGTTTTGGAAAACTTATTAAATTTTAAACATACTGGATTATATACATGAATCTTTGAAATTATAAAATTCGTTTGTATTCAACACTTTCGCTTATTTATTGTAAAAAAATTGTTTCATTATAATACTTATGGTTTTGCTCCAGGACATTAAGGCCGCTTCCTATGAGTCACATTCCAGTCTGGATATTAAGTGACTTGCCATAACTGAACTAACTCGAATTGAAGTATGACGCCTAAGGTGCAATTTTCACACACATGCTACACCAAAATCACCTAAAAAATACATTACACCTAAAACACTTAAAAAAGTACACACCATAAAGAAATGCATACTAGACTTAAATCACCAAAAAACATATATTATACCTAAAATACACACTAGACGTAAATCATTTGAAAGATACACTATACCTAAAACACATTAATGAGTGTATAAATACGCTCATTTGATATGCTTTAATGCTAATTAAATTTCTTATTCTTGTATCTTTTTACTTTGTTTTGTTATATTTCATTATTTTGCTGGTTTAGGGATCATTTGGAAAAGGAAAAAAAAAAAAAGACAGAAACGACGGAGTATGAACATAAACCCTGTCATTTTTTTGCTAGCCATTAAGACTATTATCACGACAAAAGAAACTGAAGGCCCATTCAGTAATTCAGGGCGGACTGAAGCTAAGGCTCACCACCGAGCTCAAATATGAGGGTATAATTGCTTATAACTTAGTGTATGATTGGTAAAATTGGGGCCAACAAATAATGCTTACTAACTTAAGTAAATGGTTGTGATTTAGCTTACTACTAAATGGAAAGGATTCTTTTTTCTATTGTCCGATCGAACCATTATTTATTTGGCCCGTTAAGGTTTGAGTCATAAAGATTTACCTAAACTATTACAAGTATAATTAGATTAGATTTTGATCATAACAGGACAGAAAAAAAAAATAACAAATTACGACCATAGTTATTGTCAATTCTTAGCCATTTCCTCCAATCATTATAACCCAACCTATTATCTCATATATCTCGAAGCTTTTCTCTCCATTTAAAATTTTAATTTGAGAACAAGAAATAAAATTTTGTTCAACAAAAAAATCATAATTTCGATCTTGAATGAATTGGTTGTTTTATTACATTAATCATTGGACATTATTGTGGAGAAGTAGCTGAAATTGATGAGATTGGAGAAAAAAATGGGTAAGGTTTCAATTTAGGCTAAACACAATCCAGAATTCAAATTCAAATGACGCAATGCAAATGGAATGGTTTCTCATTCGGACAAAACTATCACCAACTTATCACACTTTTTATGAATGCAATTCTCTGCAGAAAATAAAACAAGTATTAGAGAGAAAATATGCATTTTTGTACTTGCATCTGAGAGAAAATTTAAGAGGTGGGATTCCTATATTTTTTAGGAGATATCACCACCAAACTTGGCTCTTTAATTGTGACTAAGAATGTAATTGTATTTGTATTTATGAGGGGTGGGGGGGATTCCTAAGGAAATGACTTAATTAGCCACTTTGGCTTCCTTTTGTACCCAAAAAAAAAAAAAAAAAAAGTTGCATGCTTAATTATATATATACACATATATATAAACCTATTTATTTATATGGGTGTGGTTATGTTAAACTGTTGATACTTAATAAGACAAAATTGTGATAAATGAATGCACAGTGGTCAATATCAAGATTAAAAGTATGCATAAAAAATAAAGATTATGTGCTTCATTTATTTATTTTGTTATTTTTCATGTAGTGTTTGACTTTTATGTTATTAATTTAAGTTTTATCGTATTCAACTATTTTATATTAATTGCATAGAGATAGCATAGGTAAGTCACATTAAGATTGGACAGGAAATATTAATTTTGACTCAATAATTGATAAATTCCATATGATGAGCACCATAAGACACAACTTTATTAGTATTTTTCATTTCGTACACAAATTTAAGGTTATATTTTTATTGAGCATTATGTCCTTCTTGGTGTAATCTCTTATGTCTAACTAACTCCTTTTCTTTTCAGAAATATATAGTTCTTTAGTTTATACCAACACTTAAGAAACTTCTGAATACGCCAGCAATAATTCATTGATTAGAGTTGGACCAAAATTGGAAGCCAAACAAGAAAGTAACAGTCATTGAATCCAGCCGCATTTTCCCAATATTCATGGAGCATTTTCTGGAGTCCATTAAATATGGGATTCAAGATTATCATGTTTCCATCAGAATCAGAAGCATACAACAACCGTTTGCTAGCTAGGCCTAGACGTTGCCCAATAAATTATTATTCTTTTTCTGGTTAATTAGGACGTGAAGAGATATTCTCAAAATCATATCTTTATTAAAATAGTTCCAACATATATATTATAACATAGGGACTGCTGTAATATATTAATCTCTAATGTTAGGCCTAGATTGATCAGGCGACCATCATACTGATAAATGAAAATAACATATGCCCGCATGTACAACATTTCTTGTCACATTAGGCGCCGACAGGTGTATAAATCATGCAGTTAATTTTTAGTTTTTACTACTACAAATTCAAACATGATTGCATAGTCTTTTGCAATAGGACAACCTAATTAACTCAGTTCCCACCACAAACCTTCACCAAACATTCCAAACACCAGTTGATACCCAAACTCTTGGAGGATATATCTTTGTATCATAATAATGGCTATGCTTCAAACTTTCAAAACTTATTTTCTCTATTCCCTCTGATTAATGGATTGTTTCATCTTCTTATTAAAACATAAAAAGAAAACATGTTCTCTCTTCATCAGCTTATCTTTCATTTTTCTAATCTCATTCTACATCATAATCTCCAGTTCTGTATCCTCTCCTTCTCATACTCTTCATGACACTACTACTACTACTACTAGCAGAGGTAAATGCAGCGACGTTCAACGTTTTTCTGATGACAGATCAAAGTGTGGATATGTTAAATCAAACAGTGATTGCCAAGGCAATGGATACATAAACTATCTCGAAATCTTTTATTGTACATGCAAAAACTGCCAAGTTCTTGGATATGTCATACTTCTATTGTGGCTTGTTGTCCTGTTTTATCTTTTGGGGAACACGACCGCGGAGTACTTTTGTTCGTCGGTCGAGGGTCTTTCTCGAGTGCTCAAGCTCTCGCCAACGATAGCCGGAACAACTCTTCTCCCACTTGGAAATGGAGCTAATGATGTGTTCGCGAGTATTATCTCCTTTACGCGTTCCCACGATGGGGATGTTGGCCTCAATAGCGTGTTGGGAGGGGCGTTCTTCATATCGTGTTTTGTCGTTGGAATTGTGAGTATCGCGATTTCTTCGCGAGGGATTCAAGTTGATGGGGCAAGCTTTATCAGGGATGTCCTGTTCTTGCTCTTCACACTTTGCTGCCTACTAGTGATCATCATATTCGGAAAAGTTAACGTTTGGATTGCAGTGTGCTTCGTTTCGATTTACTTACTTTACATAGTTGTGGTCTCTGTCATGCAAGTGTTTTGTAATAAGAAGGATAGGGTGGTCAATTCATCAATTGTGGATGCATTTGGTGCAATGGGAATTCCATTATTGGGATATGTTGATGAAGAAAAGGGCTCTGTATCAGCAACAAATGGCCAACAAGTTCTTATTCAGAAGAAAAAATCAGGCTTGGAGTTGTTTATTAATGATAATGAATCATCAATTGATTACTGGAGTTTGTTTCTCTGTATTTTGGAGCTGCCTCTTTACTTGCCAAGAAGACTCACAATTCCAATTGTTAGTGAAGAAAATTGGTCTAAGCCATTTGCTGTAACTTCTTCAACTTTAGCACCAATACTAATGGCAGTCTTTTGGAACACGCGAGGAGGAAACGACGATGCTAAAACCAGTTTGGCAATCTACTTAACAGCAGTCTTATTTGGGACCATTTTCGGAACTTTGGCATTGATTTTCACTCGGAAGTCCGGTCCACCAAACAGATTCCTACTCCCTTGGCTCGCGGGAGGTTTCTTGATGAGCGTCGTTTGGACATACGTTATGGTACAAGAATTGGTTTCTTTATTGGTTGCGTTTGGTAACATTCTTGCAATAAGTCCATCGATCCTAGGACTAACGGTCCTCGCATGGGGTAACTCTGTTGGCGACTTGATATCCAACTCGTCTATGGCGCTGAGACGTGGTCCAGACGGGGCGCAAGTGGCGATGTCCGGATGCTACGCAGGCCCTTTGTTTAACGTAATCGTGGGATTGGGATTGTCACTTGTTTTTGCAGCGTGGGAGGAGTATCCATCAGGGTATGTAATTCCTAGGAAGTCTGATCTCTATGAAACTGTGGGGTTCTTGATGATGGGATTGCTTTGGGCACTTGTGATATTGCCAAAGAGGAACATGCAGCTGGATAAATCTTTAGGGGTTGGATTATTATCCATATACTTCTGTTTTCTGTTCTTAAGGTTGGTCAAAGAAGTGGGATTGATCAAACTTGGGGGTTCATTTTTGCTCAAACCTCAATGAGATGGGCATTTTTCCAAGATTGTAATTATAAATTATCTTAAGGTGGTGATTTGTGTTTTTATTAGTGATTGTTTTATAAATTTTAGAATGTAAATTACTAGATCTAAAAAAACGTTTTTCGGCGAGTTGGCCATGTGTTTTGCTGAATGAACAAGAGGGAAAAACACATCAAAGATACTTTTTTGTGATTTTAGAAAGTAACACACTTTCATCTCTTCATTTGTGTATTGTATTTGACTAGACCAAGCATCTTTGGTATTTCTAAAAAACTTTGAAATTCATATTTAATTGTAGCTTTAAAAAACAAAAAATAGATAAATAAAATTATAAAAAATAAAAACTAAACATATATATTACAAAATTGTAACTTGTTAAGATTTTTTTTTTTCGTATTTAAAATATCAAAACAAAACATATACAAATCTCTTTAGAAAAAGATATAAATGAATTTTTAACGCAAAAAGCCACCCCCACCTTCGGGTTTGGGCGAGTGAACTACATCATCTCCCCTATAGGAAATAATGTGCTACTACACTTTTGAAAAATAATGGAGCAACTTGTCTGTTTATTTTTCACATGTTAGTAATTTGCTATATTAGCATAACATGGAGATAATTTACTAAGATTTCACATAAAAAAAATTGGAGGTAAAAAAAGAATTGTCAAACCTAATTATTGGATAATCACAAAAAGTCGCAAAAACGCATCCAACTACCTAAGATTTATCAAAACATTCGCTATCTTCAAGAATTTAATCCTAACCGAGACTCTTACTCGGTTAGATATAAAACTAACCTTTATCCGATTACATTTCTTCTGTAACGTCATATTTTGACATATCCTATAAAAACTAGGATTGGTGCATGGTTCACGTTTGGCCATCAATGACTACAATAGTGACACATGTTGAGCCATTGCTTTCATTTTTTGGAACTTTGTTACCTATATATATTATTGATTGGTAGGTGATTGAATTAGAAGTAGTTGTTTAACACGAAAACCCCTCTTCGCGTGGTGGCCGATCAGTCCAAAGAACCTGGACACTTTCACCCGTCAGGGGACCCTTTACCTTTATCTTTCATGATGCCAATTTTCAGTTTTAACATTTTCCTCAATATGGTCCAAGAAGGTTAACATTTGATTCATGTCTAATTGGACATATATCTCGAGTTCAAGGTTCTTAAATTTAATAAAATAATACTAGTTGTAATGTTCATTAGGATGGGATCCGAAAAAAAAAACTGTTTTGGCAGTCGTTTATCTCTCTATAGCAAAACGTCTTCGTAGCAATGTCGAAGCTAGATAGTGTCGTCCACTACTTCCCGGATGAGGCAACCCGCTAGATGGACGGGCATGTTGATCCCTGCTCAGACAATGAAGCATAAACTCTAAATCAGTCGCATTAATATAGTGAGTGATATTGAATGTTGTGGAAATGATGAGATTGTGGCAAAGTGCTCAAAACTCTCCTTGATGGTTCGTCGTGTGCAAGATTTGATTTCCCTTGGTCTTATTTAATATATGTGAAAAAAAAAATCTAGATTTTAATTTGAATACAATTCGGCGAAGAATTTTCAATATGTCAATTTTTTATTGGGATAAAAGCATTAAACCCCCTGAACTATACCCCTGTTGCACTTTGCCCTCTGTCCTTTTATTTTTTGCAACTTGCCCCCTGTACTATGGATAAATAAGCAGTTTGCCCCTGAGTCCAAATCCAACGGCAAAAAATGTTGACACGTATTCAAATCCAGTGATGAAAAAGTGACTCAGGGGGCAAAGTGCTTATTTATCCATAATACAAGGGACAAGTCGCAAAAAATAAAAGGACATGGGACAAAGTGCAAAAGGGGCAATAGTATAGGGGTTTAATACTTTTATCCCTTTCTTATTTTTGCCTATTTGCAACCACTTGCAAGCAGAACTGTCTCCTTCAATTGGACTGTCAAAATCTGCACGTGGTACGAAACTGAAGCCACTGTCCTCGTGTCAAATGAGTTTTGGTATAGTATTTTTCAATCAATCGTGATCCTTGCTCAGAATGCTGTCATATTTCTTGCTTTAGCAATTTGGTTTGAGCACCCTTTCGCTAATGGGACAAGAGAGTAGATGCCCAGATAACACTTGAAATGTCATTTCTTGTTGATGTATTTCAACTTTCAAGTCTCAACTCACTAATTGCTGAAGGTTATTTGATTTACAGCGGTCACTTGGAGATGTACCAGATACTTTATGGCAATCTGAACTTACAGAAAAAAAAAAAAAAAAAAAAAAAGAAAGAAACAAAGTAAATGTTATCTAGAGGTCTAATTTACTTATTTCCTCAGTTTCTACTTTCTTTTTGTTTGAGATAATTTAACGATCCAACAAATTCTCAACGAATGCACATCACTTTGTACGAATAAGTTTGAAATGATGAATATTAAGGTAATCTTCAACTTCCAGATAATTGAAATTTGCCAAAGCTATGGCCCTCTCATAAGAGATTCAGAGTCTCAGACAATTTCCATCCTACAGCAGGTAATGATTAATTCTTTCCATTAATCTGGAATTCAAAGCCTCAGTAAACTTCATATATGCAAGTATTTTAACATTACAACATCAAGAATAGTCTATCTTCCCTTGAAAAGTTAAGACAAGGTATAATCAAAACAATGTCAAAAAGGCTAGAAACTAAAAAATTATCCAATAACCATCAAGTTCACTGTGGAGGCGGTGGAGGCGGCATTGACATCTGCTGCATAGAATGTAGTCCACCAGTGAGCTGCTGAGGAGGTGGTGGTGGCCGCCAAAGGGGTGGTGGACCACTGAGTCCGGCTGGAGGTGGTGGGGGCCTAATATAACCTTGAGCCATTTGTGGAGGAGGGGGTGGCGGCATGCTCCTAAACTGCTGCATAGGGGGAGGAATGCCACCAGGACCAGGCGGTGGTGGCTGACCCTGCCAAGATTGTGGAGGCATCTGCATAGGTGGAGGATAGTTAGGCTGTGCGGGTTGTGGTGGTGGTGGCCGGAATGATGGGGCCGGAGGTGGAGGAACATTTCCATTTGCGAAGGGCCTTGGTGGTACGGGAGCACTGACACCATTTGGCTGAGGTGGAAGGGATGGAGGTCCACTTGCAAACATGGTGTGTGGCCTACTTTTCTGGGTAATTGGGTTACTAGCAGCCAAAACTCTTTCTGCATTTCAGCAACAGAGAATAGCAAAGATAAATACTCAAAAACATCTTGAAGAAGAGCAAGAGTCTAGAGAGGAAAATTAGAGCGGAGAAGACTTGGAATAATTAATTTAACTAAAAAATTATTGGAAATTATTCTGCATTACACTGGGAACAAAACAAAATATTAACTTTTCCCATTTCTATCGCCTCATATTTTGTCCCACAAGCAACACAAATGAAGTGTATTTTCTCCCTGTTTTTCCAGTTCTCTCCTTTCCCCTTAAACACACTTTTAGGGTTTCCCTTCCCGTTTTCCGTCCCACAGTACCAAAAGCACAAGGAAAGCAACATGTATATCTAGTGTGGTGGAAAGACCAATGCTGGGCAATAATTATTGCGTATTCGGCACAAATTCTAATCAGTCGGACAGACAGACAGAAAGAGGAACACGAAGGAAATCTCACCTGCAGGTGTGCCATGACGCTCTCCTTTGGTGTCTTTCTTGTATGCATAAGACACTGTTATCTGACGATTGCAGAGATACTGGCCATTCATTGTCTGCAGAGAAACACAGATAGTATTACGATCTTCACCAAATGAATCATCTAATTTTCACACATAATGTATAATATGGAATCATTCACTACATGCTAATAAAGCTTCACACGTGGAAATAGCACCGACGGTTAAGGCCCCTGTGACAGATTGAAGGTATTGATTCATATATGCAGTTTTATTCACTCCTATATGAAATGCTAATTCGCCATTCTAATAGCAACAGTTGGCAGGAACAGAAGTCCAAGTGGGCAATGTTAAAAACAAACGTTTAACTGAAAGCTATGCCGTCAACAAAAATAAAATGTTCCCATTAATGGTGCAGGAAACAAAAAGAAAAACCAAAGTCGTGCGTCTACATGATACACCACCTGATACAAATATATGAGGGCATGTGACAGACAAATACCTATTAACGAAAGGATATGATCTCAAGCATCCTACAGTTGTTACATACATAGAAAAGTGCCTACTCATTCCCAGACCTGAAATCTCATGATGGAAGAGCAAAGGAACTGAATGTTTCTCCAACTAAACACTACAAATTGTTTGATCACTTTGCGGACAAAAATAGAAGAAAACATATTTCACATGTAATATCACGAGACAGCTCGCACCAAAAATAAGTATCACTGATTTTTAAATGTTGCAAGATGGCATTGGTATCCATCTCAAATCCCTTAGCCACAACATGCATAAAAAGTTACCTCTATAGCAGCATCAGAAGCTTCGAAGGAATCATAGCTAATAAACCCAAAACCACGTGAATTTCCAGTCTCTGGATCTCTCATTATCTGCACAGTCCAAAAAAATATTGATACAGCAATTCTTATTTCAAGGATACACTCAACAGAAGTTATATATTTTCGTCAGATATACTGAGGTGTAGCAATGACCAACCACGACAGCACGCAATAGTTGTCCGACTTATTGTCCAACACATCAAATTGCTCAAGTATATGGAACATAATTTAACTCTTTAACTCGCAACATGAGACGGGAAACGGGAGGACACAAGTACCAAAGAGGTTCATGAAAATAGTAAATGAGAGCAACAATCAATTGCCACATAGTATTACCCATGGCCTAGTAATCCCATGTATGAATAGGTACAGAAACACATAAAAGATCAAACAAACTCCATGCAAGGCTGGCGTCAAAACATTTGCACATAGCAATACATCAGATCACAAAAACAAACCGAAAATGGAGTTCGGGGCTAAAAATTGTCACTAATTTTACCGACAATAATTACTAGAAACTCACCTATACAACCATTTTCCAGCACAAATTAACGGGAGAAAACTGCCAGAAGTGTGTTGGTGTATGGGTGGGGATGTGTGTGTGTGTGTGTGTGTGTGTGAGAGAGAGAGAGAGAGAGGAGTCGGGATAGAGAAAGAGTATACAGAAATCAAACACGAGTGTTTCTATGTTTGACAGACCAAATAACTAATTCTCAGCTCATAATTCCCATAACACTAAGAAAGAAAATCACCAAGTACTGACATGGATATTAACAATGTTCTGTGACACTTAGTCCATGCACACTTCCTGCTATTTTCTTCATATTGACTTTCACAGTAATATTTCAATTGAGAAGAATCACAATCACATGTAGGAACTACCTAGCAACTACTTTAACAACTAGCTTCAGTAATGTAGAATTTTCTAAATGGAATCAAGAAAAAAAGAAAGAAACCAAATTTGGAGATAAAGAAAGAGAGAATATGCATACACATATATGTTTCCATATGATGTACATAGATACAACAAACGTAGAAAATATAGGATAAGAAACTAAGAATAAATTAGCAGATCAAGATCTGCTGATGGAACAGCATTCTTATCACACCTGACATGAAGAAAAGAAAATTCATAGAAAGCCAAAGTAGATGGATTGATCTCACCCAGTATTTTGGCATGAAATAAACAAACAGACAGCAAAAGGGAGCAGAGAGTTACAGTCGAAAGAGTATTACCTTTGGATTTGTAACAATGACACCCAAAGCACTGAAGGTATCATATAGCAGTTTTTCATCAACATCCTGCAAATAGTAGAAAAGAGTTACAAGTGTTTTTGCAAAAAGCAACTGAGGCAAGAGACAAACAATTTGAACATAAGAATGTGCATGCAATGTGTCTCTACGTATAAAGAATGTCATTACAGAGTCCAACACGTAAACAAGAAAAGAACAGCTACTCGAGTAAAATATAACAATCAGAACTTCTTACAGGATCAAGGTTCCCGATAAATAAATTTGCTCCCACGTCCACACTTTTCTTATCTTGAGATGCCTGGAAAGTACAAAAAAAGGATGAAACAAGATTATAGAGCTTTCTAAGGAGTCTAAAAATGATCCTTGTGTCAAGGATTACATCCAAATATAAACAGGCCCCACAAAAATACGCAGAATTCCAGGAAGATAACATTTCAAACAAAATGCAAACACATACCTTATTTACACGTATTGGCTTCCCGTAAAGTTTGATCATATTAAACACCTTAATTGCCTACAGAAAAAGGATTCCTGATCAAAAAAGGCTAACAAAAAGAAAATAGTACTTAACAATTTGAAAGTAAATCATGCTTACATAGTCAGCATCTTCTTCGCTTCTAAACTCCACAAAGCCATAGCCTTGATGAGCATTCGTAACTCTGTCCTTGGGAACATACACATTGACTGGAACGCACAATACACGGAAACAAAAAGTAAGCAAACAGAAAAAACATACTACGAGGAATTGAACAAAATAAGAAACACTCCTAATGTCTCAATTCACAAACACCAATCGACAAACATCTTCCAACTCACCAACTGGACCGGCTTGCACGAACAACTCCCACAATAACTCTTCACTAGCCTGCAGATATCACAATAAGGAAAAAACTCAGGATTCACATTATTAAAAAAACAAAAACCGAAAAATGTTCAGTTAAAGCATAAAATAGCCAAATTGCAGCTGCTACTAATCTAAAACCAATCATCTAAAACACCACAAAAAATTGCCACTTCCTCGGCAATTTAAGAAATTAAACTCTACAAAAGCTCTCATATTCAAGCTCCTATGAAACTGTTTCAACAAATTTGCGCATGTAACAACATTAAGTAGTGGAAATGGTTTATGGACTTAAAACCCTAGCTCATAAACCCTAATTTTTACCACTAGAGCTGAACAAAAGAAGGGGAAAAAAATAGTAGAAGTACTTTGGGTTCGAGATTGCCGACGTATACGGTGGCGTCTTGGTTGCGCTCAGCTGAGTGTTGGCCCAGGAGATTCGCCCCCACACCCGGCGCTATTCGGGTCGTCATTCTCACCCGCTTCGGAGGAGTTTCAAAATTTTAATCGGAATTTTTATAATTTTGTGCAAAAATTGCGAATGTTTTCTAATTTTTGAAAGTGGGTTTGAGATGGACTAAGTTTTGTTTTTTACATGAGCAACCAACCGGCTTAAAGTGTTGGGCCGGATCTTATATATACGGGTCTTTTTTTGTAATTGGGTATCCATTTTGAAGCCCAGTTTCAACATTGGGTCACGAAGATTTGACAAGCTCGTAATAATTTATGCTATGGGGTGTTTGCGAATATTTATTAGAAAGTTTATTATAAGTACTTTTTTAAGGTTTGCAACACTGATTTTTGCTTCTGAAAAACCGCAAAAATAGGCTTTGGGGGTGCTTCTCCAATTGTTTTTGGAAATATGTTATTTTTAAAATGTCTTTGAAAGAAAAAGGTCACTTCTCATCAGTTAAAAGAATTTGCAAACAATCTCGACTTTTTTTGTCAAACACATACAAGTAGTGAACAATCTCCTTGTATAAGCTTTTGCAAATACCCCTAATAGTTTGGTAACTCAACCAATACATAATATAAAACTAATAAAAAAGTACTAGATCCATTATTACCATTAATTATATTTTTACAATTTAAATATACAAATATTCAAATTGTTTTAGAATCTGAAAATTCGCAAAATAATATTTTACCAGAAGATAGTGTATATGACTCAATCTAATATTAGACAACTTATAATCTCTTGTCTACATGAACGTGAGGAGAGCAGTATTTCTTAATGATCGCTCGTCAACAAAATACGAATTCGGATTCTATTACTATGACTAAAATTACGACAAGTTCGATTAAAGTTATTTGTTCTGTTAAGATAGTAATGGACTAAAAACTCAACTCAGTATTAATCAATAATTATAAAGATGAACAATAAGGATACCATGCTTAAAGTTAAAAAAAAAAAAAAAAAAAAAAAATCAAGGGTGATTAGTTGAAAAATTCGGAATAATGTGCATAACAACAATGTGTCCCTGGCATGATTTGTTACGTTACAGCACCTAAATACGTATGTTTCCCATCATCCCACACGCCACGGGCTGCACAAGTCTTGTGCCTTCCCAACAGGACAGCCATGTCATGTGTATCTATATACTCAATAACATCAACCAAAACTAACAACACTGCATTCATTTTTTTCATGCAACCCAAAAAACCAAAAGAACATAGAAAAGATTAGTTAATCAATTAATATTTAATTAATTATAACAATCTAACAAAACTAAACATCCCCTTTGCACATACACACCAACCCTTTTTCCTTTGTCTTTCTCTTTCTCTCTCTTAAAGTATTACCAATCTTGCCTAGCATTCACGAGAGTTACGTGCCCTTCATGTTATAGTGACCACCATCACTATAAACACATTCCTTAACACCCTTTAAGTTTTCATTTCACACCTTATAAAATCACTTTTACTTCCACACTAAATTTCATTAATTCTTTTCTGCATGGATGAGCCAAAAGGTGATGGCACGTCCGATAACCGCCGCAGGGGACTCGGGAAGCGTGGCCTCACGAGCCGCATTGTCGAGGCGGAGGCCACTGCGGACGTGGCCGCACCGCCAAATGCCCCGTGTGGCGCGTGCAAGTTTTTGAGGAGGAAGTGTATTAGTGGATGTATATTTGCTCCTCACTTTAGCTCGGACCAGGGAGCGGCTCGTTTCGCGGCGGTGCACAAGGTGTTCGGGGCGAGTAATGTGTCGAAACTTTTGTTGCACATTCCGGCTAATCGGCGGCATGATGCTGTCGTGACGATATCGTATGAGGCTCAGGCGAGGCTCTCGGATCCGGTGTACGGTTGTGTCTCTACCATAGTTGCATTGCAGCAGCAGGTTAGTTTAATTTCAAATTATTAAGTTTTAGACTACGTACTCTATAAGTGTCAAGCTCTTCTTTTTCTTTTTTGTTGAAATACATTAATTGTCATTGAATTACGGTAAAGCGCGGAGCTCGTTTGACATGGTCACATGGAACATTAGTGATTAAGCAAGATTTTGTTAGAATACATTTTACTAGAACATTAATGATTAAGCACAATTTTGTTGAATATATTTCACTAGAATTTACTGCACATCTTTCCGAGAAAAAAAAAAAAGATGAAGTTTAATAAGCTGATTTAAGTATTCTATTCTAGATTGGATGTAACGGGTTTTTTAGTATACAAGTCAAAGCACATATATTGTTGTATGATATGCTTTGACAAGTGAGTGACGCAAAGTAAAATGTTAATACACAATAATTAGTTCATATGCAATGAAGACGTATTAAGAAGAAACAACAGCCAATATTAATGGTTGGTCTGCATAACTTTAGTCACTTTATTCCAAGGAAAAAAGCGACCTCATTGAGAAATAAGCACGAAATCCATTTGTAATTTGTTAATTGTCTAAAACTCTTTTATGATTTTAAAACTTCAGAAAAAAAAAAAACTCATAGTTTAAAAAACTCTGGACCAAATTCATTGTTAACACTTAAACTCCGTTATTAAGTGTTTTATACTCGCTTTGAATGAGAAGGAGGATTTCTTTTTATTATTCTTTTCTCTTTACTAAATTTAATCTACCCGCTAGGACTTAAATCCTTCGTTGGTTTGAAAACTCAGCACGAGCACCTTAATTTGGAAAAAACTACACAAAATCATCTATTATTTATTCAATTTATATATATATATATATATATATATATATATATATATATATATATATATATATATATATAGATATTTAAATATATAGATTGAAGTAAAGGCAGTTATAAGAAACAAATTATGGAATCACCTAAAACTTAACGAAGGAAATTTTGTGTAGAGTATTCGAATCCAAAAAGGTGGTTTTGGACAATTAACAAATCTCACAAGATTTTGTGCAGATTTTTTAAGCCACAAGAAACGTGAGATTTTAGGTTAATATCCCTTTGTTTCAACTATTTATATACTAACACAAAGATTACATCAACATGTATCCATTTAGGTGGCATCGCTTCAAGCAGAGTTATCTGGGGTGCAAACCCAACTGATAAACAACAGAATTGCTATGGCAAGTGCCCTTCAATATTCACCACAACAGGCGCAACAACATCAACAACATGAGCAGCACGTTGCGTTGCTGCAACCAGCTTATTCAAACACTTCTTCAGTGTCAAACAATTTCATCAATCTGAATAATTTTGCAACAAACTTTGGGGAAAATAATAATAATAATACTGCTCCTTCCAGCAGTTTTGAGCAGCTCAATGTTCATCATATGCCTGGTCACGGACAATATGAAGAGGAAGAAGAGGAAGAAAGCCATGATCCCCTTGCATTCGCCAATCACATTTTTCATTGACTTTTTTTTTGTTTTTCATCAGTATTTTCTACAAATAAACATTGGTGTGATTGAACACAATAATATAGCGAACCATATGATATTTGACATATGGCTAATACTTGAAAAGTTATGAGCTGAATTTTTATTTGTTTCTGTTTTTATGATTAATTTGTTAGCAAACGTAGAACCGAAATAATTGATACACTGAAACGAAATCCAGTTGACATAATTAAACCAACACATATTATGATACTGTAACGTATAATTAAATAAATTTTAACCAGAATTTCAAAGAAAATACATGAAACACACCGAGGGGGGTGAATAGACATTTTCCTTAAAATAGATTCGTCCACTTCGTAATGCTTGAGATAACGTAGTGAATGGGATCCCAATATACAATGGTTATGTTGGCATGAAGTGTTCCAGCGAACTAGACTTTGTGTATATTTCTCTATTGCCAAAACTACGACTCTAGGAAAAAAATTTACTGCTATATTTTTTGAATGTATTAAATTGTTAAAGTGTACTAAACTCTGAGAGGAACGACTCCTTATATATACCAAGACACGAAAAATAAGGTAGGACCAATGCACGAGAGATAAGGACGAAATAAGTTTTAAACAAAGTACTTAGTTGAATGAAAACGTTTTCATTTAAAAAATTTATCACATTATTTTCGTAAAAGCAATTAAATAATTACGAATTTTTATGTTGCATACTATTTACTGTTCAAAGTTCGAGCACTTTTATCAAGTATAGAATGAGTTCCTCCATATAAACATTTTAATATTTCCTATGTGGCGGACTCATTTTACACTTTCGTCTTTAATATCCTGCAATTTCAAGTTGCTCAAATATTAATTTTCCTTTCATAATATTTAAAATAAAAGTTTTCATTATCAAAAAGTCAAGTAATTAAGGCCTAGTCAAAATTCGTCGCAAAGGTGGATGTTCAAACCTAAACCCAATGTATAGAGCATTTTTTCAACATAATCTACAGAGCTATTATTCGACAGCTAGCTATATTTATATTTATCAACAAATAACGCAATAACTAATTAATTAGCTAACTTCAGTTTCGCTACTAATATTGATGGAAATCACGGAATGATCCACAAATCGATAATTAATTAATTGAATTACTTTGATATCCATAATTTCATATGAAATATAGTAGCGTCTTGAGATAATTGATTTCGTACAGATGGCATCATAAGTAATATATAGCACAATCGGATATATTATATATAAATTTTATACATATTATTATATATAATACGGTTTCATTACATACAAAGATGAACTATTCAAGAACCTTTAATAAGTGACACTGGTTTTTCATCATCATAATCGCATTTCACCTACTAGCAACTTTAGTTGTCTGTGCCCTGTGTCCACCTTCTATTTCCTCGCCATTTTCCCGCCACTTTCTCTCTCTATACACACTCACAATTGATAGGTAGATATTATTAGATACCTACACTCACTGCGCGCTACTGTGTGTGTGTGAGAGAGAGAATCAATCTCTTGAAGAAGAAGAAGCTCAATTTTATCAAAGATGTTGTGGGTGGATAAGTACCGTCCCAAAACCCTAGACAAGGTTCTGGTTCACCAACACATCGCTCAGAACCTCAAAAAACTGGTACGATCCTATACTGTTTCGACGAAGAATTTGTAATATGTTAAATTATTCGTTTAATTTGTTCATATCAATTACACAGGTGACGGAGCAGGATTGCCCGCATTTGCTGTTCTACGGGCCATCCGGGTCGGGTAAAAAAACCCTAATCATGGCCCTTCTCAGGCAGATCTTCGGTGCCAGTGCCGACAAGGTCTAATTATATTCCTATCTTTTTAATTGTCAAATTTAGATTCTGTTTGCTCATTTTAAGTATAATAGTTAGTGATGTTTGTTTGACTCGAGGCAATGGTTTGTGAATATGTTTGACTGTTACTTGTAGCTTGATTTTTGTTTAGGGGGGAAAAAATAATGGGAATTGAGGGGTTTTGTGGAGTTGTTTATTTATCTGTGTCGTTTTTCTTTTTTGGTAGAGCAATGTGACCCTTTTATTCAACATACAATTTTCTTTGATGCTATGGTTTATCAGTTACTTGGTTTGCGTAAGCCGAATGAAGGTGACTGTGTTTTGACTACTTTTCGTAACTTTCTCTGCAGGTGAAAGTAGAAAACAAAAACTGGAAAGTTGATGTGAGTTTTTTTCGCCTCTCGTCTATAAAGTGATTTGTCTTGGACCCCTCTTCTACTCTCTCATATCGTTATGTTGACTGTGTGTTCATGGGAAAAAAACTGGTTTCTCCTTTCAGAATGTTCAGACTGTGATGTGGTTGTTAGAAGCTTAGTGTTCTTCGACCAAACTAAATATATAGAAGCCTTTTTTACAAGGAACCAGATATCTCCCGGTTCTGGGTTTCGAGAGAAAAGTACAAGGCTTTTTGAACATGTAAATTAGTTAGTACCATCTGGTAGGGGTCAGGGTTGGCTGGGTGAGAGTTTTGAGCCAAAATCTTAGACCAGTTAACTTGGATGATAACTAATCTGATCCAGTTCTTATGGTTTGCAAGCATAGCCTCGTGGAATTTATCTAATGATCAGAACCGTGTTTTGTTATGGAGTAAGGCTGATAATGAACTTAGAGCCACTGAATGATGAGCAGGAGCGATAATGAGCAACTCTAGATCCATTTGGTTTGTGAATTAGTTAGGAAACCTGAAAATTAGGATACTTCTAAGTTCTAACATGCGCACACTGAATGGAAGAATACTGGCAAGTTATTTGTCTCCACTCATGTTCCTACTTCGTTTTACTATTACAGAATTTACATAAGTGCAAAAGAATTTTGCTTTCCCAGTTTGCTGCTTTAATACCCTATATGCTGCCAAACTTTTAGTTTTCACTTAATGCTGATTAAACCAGTCTCAAATCTGTCCTATGAACTATAACATTCTTACGTGCCTCGCTATTGAATTGTTTTTCAAAGTTTGACTTGCTATGTTGTATTGCTGCATTTTTCAGCCATTCTAGTTTGAACAAGAATCGATATGTGCATTTGCAGGCTGGAAGTAGAACTATTGATGTAGAGCTTACAACATTGTCGAGCACACACCATGTTGAATTGAATCCAAGTGATGCAGGATTTCAGGATCGTTATGTTGTTCAAGAGATTATCAAAGAAATGGCAAAGAACCGACCTATTGACACGAAAGGAAAGAAAGGTTTCAAAGGTATCTCAAACATCTTGTCTTGTAACCTTTTAGATATTAAAAAATAGGGGCAACAACCGTGCAGATGCCGCGGTTGCTATTTCTATTGCACATATCTGTGCGACAAGATCATGTAAAAAATTTGACCATGAAATACTATTATCAAACTTCAAAAGTTCTAAACGTTTTATTGATAGCACGTTAGCGAAGTTTTTGGTCAACTTTAATATGTTGCTATAAGTTGCACAGTTGAACTGATGACATTTTATGGTGCAATGTCAGTTCTAGTGTTGAATGAGGTTGACAAACTCTCAAGAGAAGCTCAGCACTCTCTTCGAAGAACAATGGAGAAGTATAGCGCATCTTGCCGACTCATTCTCTGCTGCAACAGCTCCTCCAAGGTTACTGAAGCTGTCCGTTCTCGTTGTCTGAATATGCGAATAAATGCACCAGGAGAAGAAGAGGTCAGTGATGCTTTATTGCTCTCACATCACGGCTTCTCCACTCTATGTAGTCAAGTATGGTGCTTCATATGTTATGTGCTACTCAAATCGATAATTCCTTTTTCTGTTGCTACATAAGTTATGTGCTACTCAAATCATAATGCCTTTTTCTAATAATGGCATCCACATTTATTTGGTGAAGTAATATGCTGCTCTGGGATTTTGACAACCTGACCACATCCTTAAACCACCGTCTCATCTGATCATGTGACCACGAATGTAGCACAAGTCTGTGACATATTCATGAGGAATTGTACCAAATTTTTTTAACTCTATGTTTCTATTTTCTTTTTATTGTCTCTAAACAATAATAGTGGCTAATAAATCATGAGTGATGAAGGTGCTGCTGTATTAACCCAATAGAACAGCAGGTCTAATATTTGGCTTCAATCTTTCCATACACAAGTTTCTCACTGCCAGGGGATTCAGTCACTCCTTCGACAAACAGTATCATGTTATTTACCACATATTTAGAGCTAAGAACGCTTTTGAAAAGGCATAGACCTGAGAATAAAGTCATTACATGTGTATTATATGGCACATCTTTTCCTCGCTGCAGAATTTCTCATGCACATGCCATTAGAAGACATTTCTTAAGAAGAAAAAAAGAAGGTTATTACTCCATATAGGGTTTCAATAGTAGGTTACACTTAAAACTCTTTGCACTTTCCCCTCTTCATCTGGCATTATTTTTATTTTTTTGTGCATGCATAATTTATGTCTCAATTTCCAGTGGAGTCAAAAAATGTAGAAAAACAGTAGTAACCTAAATATATTTGATGGGCAGAAATATCATGCCACCACTTCTATTTCAGAGAAAAACTTACATTTCCTAAATAATGTGCCCCTCTTAAAGTAGAGATTGATGTAGTACACCCAAGAGTCCTTTTAGCACGTGTCTATTGTCATCCGAGTTCTACAGGAAAAGACAACTTTCACTGCCAACCTCCATACCGCTGCTTCTCTGCATATTTGACGTGAAAATGACAATATCTAAAAGTGATTTACTTGTACACCCTATATTTGATGGTTATTTGGGTCGTTTACAAAAACTATCAACTTTAACATGATGGTTTCTAACTTGCAATCATAAGTGCTGTTCTTTGCTTTTTCTAATGAATTGTTCATATAGATCGTGAAAGTGTTGGAATTTATTGGCAAGAAAGAAGGATTGCAACTGCCTCCGGGATTTGCTGGTCGTGTAGCGCAGCATTCTAATAGGAGCCTCAGGAGGGCTATATTATCTTTTGAAACTTGCCGTGTCCAACAGTTGAGTTTTGTTTTTTAAGTGCACAGATTGTGTTAACCCCTTTCTGTTGTATGCATATATGTTCAGTTTACGTGAATTTTTATGGCCGGCTGTTTCATTTTAGGTACCCTTTTACGAACAATCAAGCAATACCGCCCATGGATTGGGAAGAATATGTTTCTGAAATAGCATCAAGCATATTTAAGGAGCAGAGTCCCAAAAGGTCTGGTCGTCCATGCATTTTTATGCTTGGCATTTTTGTTTCCAAAAATTGCCTATTGTGTTTTCTTGTGAGATGTCTAAATCTATATCTGAATCTTTTTGTTTTCACGTGAGATCATCGCAGTAAATGAATGAGATATGTCCTGAGCAAGAATGGGAAGAGTGCCATATCGAAAAAAGATCCCTTGTTGACTTTCTAACCTTTATTTATGATTATTGGTACCTGTTTATTGCAGAAATTCAATGTGTGCCTTTTGCTTATTGGAGATAAAAATTGCATAAAGATATATAAAAATTGTAAAATGGCAAAAAGAACCAAAATAAAATGTTATCCAATGTCAAATGTGCAATCATTAGACAATGGAGATCCACATAAGTTTTAAAAACCGGATCGGAGTTGCCCTTCCAAAAGGAGAACAGATGATAGAGATTTAGGATCAAGAGGCAATTGGTTTTATTTGTTAATATCAAAGTTAGTCATAATTGTTGAAGATAGTGCGTCATTTTGTACAGGTTGTTTGAAGTTCGAGGAAAGCTGTATGAGCTACTTATCAATTGCATACCTCCAGAAATCATTTTAAAGGTTCTTCTTTGATGTTTTTTCGACTCCCAACCCGCTTGTCACTTATGTTAAGGAATATGAGACAATCTTCCAAAATCAAGTTGTGCAATAATTTGTCTTTTATTTCAGAGGCTGCTGTATGAACTTCTGAAGAAATTGGATTCTGAACTAAAGCATGAGATCTCTCATTGGGCTGCATATTATGTAAGTTATTTTAGTCCGTCTTTCCTCTTGTTCTATGTCTCTACCGTGCGCTAGTGATTTGGTTATCGTGTTTCAGGTTATAAGATATAGCAATTTTCTTTTGGCTTTTACTTTCTACCTTAACTTAGTGCCTCTTTAGTTTGATTTATAACTGTTTTAAAGGTGTATGTGGCTTACGGGCACGGCAACTGTACCATTCTTATTCATCTCCTATTTGTAAGCACCTTGAATGTGTTTATGCTATGCAAATCGCTAGCTTCAAAACAATTACTTTCTTCAACTACTATCCAACAACAACGAAATAGTAGTGTTTTTCCTCTTTAAAAGGGTGTTTTCAGTCCCACATGCGTGTGTGGATGATTATCCAAGTAAGCACAAAGGACAAGCTTGTTCATTGACTGAAAGAATGAAACTTGAAATATCTAGGCTTTTCATGGATAATTTGATATGAACATCTGAAGATTGACAGGTCTGGTTATTTATGCATTTCATTGCAGAATTATCACTGAATTATTAAGAAAAAGATTGTCTAATAGCAACTTAACTTTGTATATTTGAAGCTGTAATTTGTTTTTCTCAGGAACATAGGTTACGCCTTGGACAGAAAGCTATATTTCATCTTGAAGGTATTCCATGCAATTTCTTGTGTCTTGTTACAGCAATTCTTTTACATCTCTTTTTTCTCTAACAAAGCTAATTTAAATCAATAAAATGGAAAAGTATTGAGATTCATGACAGCTCCAAATTGAAGTACCATCTTTCTCTCTTTGAAAAACAGCTTGCTCATGTATCAACATTTTACCTTTGATGTTTCCATTAAATCATGAAATTGACTTAAGATGCATGAATCTTGTCTGCTTCTAGCAATTCAGGTGTTTATAGAAGTTTTGATGTTTTGGAGAGATCCACTTTCAATATTTTCACCTACCTGTGTCCCCAACAAGACGTGGTAAAACCTAATCTAACATATCAAGATTTCGTCTGCTCTGAAAATGGATTTGAACATTATGTCTAAGCTCTTCGATTGCTGAGCACAAATTTATTGAGATCCTGGTATTGGTCATTGACCTGATAATGCTACTCATGATCTCATTTTTGATTATTTAACCTCTAAAATATGCTCATTAACTATTGGTTTGCAGCCTGTGGCGACTTAAATGAATATTTTAGATAGCTGTGATTTTATTATAGAACACACTATCTATGCAACCAGAACTGTTATGTTCCTTAGTAATATGGCTTATGTCTTGGTTGGGAGTTCTGTCACCTAGCATTTTCCATGTCAACTCTTTTCCTTGTAGTTGAACGTAGTTTGTATGTAAGAGATTCTTAGCAAATATGACATTTATTTGTGTGGTTAAAGATTCGCTTATTGTGGTTGCTATATAAACTGTGGACTTAGATTTTTCTACTATTCAAAGAGTAACTTGTATGTGTTTGCCTTGATCTGGCAGCATTTGTGGCCAAGTTTATGAGCATTTACAAAGGTTTCCTCATCGAGACATTTGGCTGAACCTGTGAACACTCAACGAAGAGAGGAATTTTTTATGCTGTCATAAGCTCTGCTATTTTCTAGTTTGATTTTGTTAATGCCGTCCAGTATGATCATACTTTGGTTTAATTTTCTTAGAGGTTATGTATCTAGTAAAAATATGGATTTGGAATGTTTTGACACTCCATCCTCTTGTATTGTATCTATTTCACTCCTACATTCGTTTCAGGAGTTCATTGCTGGCTAATATATTACCTTTTTTAGCAGTTACACAAACGTGCTTTTCTTTTCATGTTAACAATTATGCTGCTATAATAAAGTATGATACCATTAGGTTATATAGTTCTTGGTCTAGAAGGTCATTTGCAGACTTGCTGTCGAAACTCTGCTTAAGAAATTGTTGGAATATATAATGTATAACTTCCCCAAAAACTTCATGTTCAACCTGCTTAAGGACTTCGCAGTGCACATCTAACATAATTCATGGACAATACAACAATAAACACGCCGTATGTCCTTCTGAGTTAACTGTAAGTTCATCTAATTTCTACATTTACAGTTTCTGAATCATCCTGTAAGTGAAAAACCTACTACAACAAGCTCATAAGCTGGCTTGGTCTAACTAAATCTATCCCAATGCCAAGGTTAAAAGTCAATGAAATAGAGCAACTGAGCTGCTGAATGAATGAACAAATTGATCGACATGTCTAACGTGATGGCCAAATGCCTCAAAATGAAACCTATCATTTTCAGTTCTCATCTTTTTTTGGTCGCCATTATGTCAAAAACTTGCTTTGATTGGAGAGGTTTCCAAGTGTTCAGGACACGGAACTAACATTCTCGCAAGTTTCGAGGTTCCAACATGCTACCACCCAAAATTTCTTGGCACGGGAAGTGAACTATGCCCTCTTTCACCAGGGACATCCATGCGAGGATATCGCCTGGCGGCGTGAATTTTCCTCTTAATAGCAGGAACCTTCCGAGAAATTGCCTGCCATATCATCTGAACAGCATCGTTCTCTTGTGATGGATACTGATACTCGTAAACGTGTTCGACTTCTTTCAACCTTCTCCACATCTTTGTCCACTCCTCTTTGCCAATGCTCCTGGTAAGATTCAATAGGAAGTTTTCTTTGAGAGCATCTGAAGTTCGAACAAAAAGGCAGAACTCTGAGTAATCAAGAACATCTTCATAGGGTAGCTCGATGTCATCACTAATAATTACAGGCACACAGTGGCTAGCTATGGCATCAAAGAGACGGTTGGATGAAGGCGTATCGCCTGCAATGTTGAGGCAGAATTTTGAGGAGTGCAATCCCTGCGTAGCTTTGCTAACACCGTCCTTTTGGACAGTTCCAAATGAGAAGTGTACGTCTTTTTCATCTTTTAGCATGTAATACAGTTCCTGGCGAGCTGTTCCACCCTGGAAATGCAAAAACAAGTGTTACTCATGACGCATCTTAACTAATCAGATACTTAGTAAGATAATAAATACGTAGCTCAAATCATGATTCATACCCTCAAATGTATTGAACGGACCACTAGTACTTTGATGATAAATCTTAACATGCAAATCAGAGTGAAAGAAAGAGAACTGGAATGAATATATAATTCTGCAAGCAATGAAACCTGAAAGAACATAGTCCTGCCTTGCCTAATGACAAGACTCTCGAACCATCCGATCTATTGGGTAGTGGAAGTCTACTGACCAAAAATATGATATTTCCTTTTGATTTTACGTATGCAAGTAGAAATTACCAACCTCAAGATTCAAATCTATTAAGTTTCTCTTTTGCACCCACGATCTCACAGAGAAATTTAAACCCTTAGGTTACTCAAAATAGTAGCAATTAAATAATCAATCTCTTACTCATACTACATCCTTCTGCTTCCCTTCGCTTAAGATGCACAAGACTGTTAACACCAACAACTATGGTTGAGCTGCCCCTCCTATTTTCTGCAAGTCTTTTCTTCTGTTTCATGCCCTAGACATATATACCTTTCTCATACATATTCTCACGAGGAACAATCAACTCCGGTAGTAGCTAGAGTGATTCAGGTGTGATCCTTGCTAAACTTAAAGTAAGCAATTCTTTGTAATTTCACATTCTCATATACATCTACAACTAATGAAATTTCAAATAAGTACGCAGCAAAAGTTTTACATTTCAATATAGGTAAAACAGCAATAGTACACAGCAAATTTCAAATTAATAGGATCTGGAAACAAAATTATTTTAAGTTACGAAATAATTTCGCACATGGGCTGGCCAGTATGATGTAATCTAGTATTAACAAAGCTCATTCTCGCTGCTTTTCTAAATTTTTTGATCCCTCGACCCTGCAACGGTTATGTGAAGGGGGCTGTTCTCTTTTAGCCTCTCAGAACTACTTATTCTTGCTTAAAAGTATTACATTCTATGTCTGTTCTAACAAAAAAAATTCTATGTCTGAAGTACCTCTCAAGTTCTAGCCAAGAATTTGGTTAGAAGGTGATTCTAATGATTCAACAAGTAACTAGTCATACCTATTCATCTCTCTTTAGATTCATTTTTCAATAGCATAGCGCATGGCTATTGGTAGCGGAATAGTATAAATGGATACCACTGCTTGAGAGATTCTACTATTATCATCAGCAACATGACACAAACACACAGCTGGCATGACTGGCTATCAAAATAACAAGAACACATGCGTGATATAAGGCAGATCAGGATACTCATAGCAGTGTGTATAATTAACAATTCATAACATAAGAAATATGAGCAAAGACGAGGATGACTTACAGCTTTTCTATATATTGCTCCCTGAAAATATAGCAAAATTGGACGACTTTCAAAACCTGAGGAATCGTCCACATAACTTTTAATAACATGCCGGTAAGGTGCAATCACATCTTTCTCAACATTAGCGACGGTGGGAGGATATCGCCCAAAATCTGAAAGAATATAAACCGCAGGCCACAGCTTAGACCTGGCATCTAGAAGGCTATTTGGATGATGAGCAACTATAATATGATCCCTTCCTCCAGACCTCTTCCATTCCTCCTGAACTGACAAAAATTTCACTAACTTCTGCTGTAATAAAAAATTAACACTCTTTTCCGGGTCCACTTGATTCTTCGAGTGCCTATTGTAGCTTATGGACGAAAAAAAGGGAACAAACACAACATCAGCTTCACTTGAATTGCGTACTCTCATTGCACTACGACCTCTAACATTGTTGGTGAATTCTGAGTTCAAGAGGTCCAGCGTCAGCCAATATTCTATGCTATGCTGCAAATTCAATCCACCAGGATACGAAGGAACCTCGGCTCGAATATCTGGCCATACACTCTTCCCCTTACCTTTCCAACCCAAAAGTTCAAAATGAAAAACCGAAGGCAAGTCATACATAAAAACTTTGAGAATTTGCTTAGAAGAATCGCATTTCCCACTGGTGTCGGGGGACTCATCAGGATCCTCATGTCCTCCTCCCATAGCCAGAAGCTTGGAGCTTGGTAATATACCAAAATCAAAAGAATGTGGAGCCGACGATCGTAGCACTAAGAACCATGATAAGACGAATAGAGCCGATGTCATCAAGAAGAAACAACATATGCCTTTATGAGTAACGTGGCTCGTTTTCGACATTTTTAACCCACAAAATATACTATGGTTGTAGGATTTATTTGATGAATGGGTGTGCAAGACCATAGACAAATATCAAACACCATTACCTTTTTCGACGGCATTCAAGATTTGAACTTTGTAACACCAAATAAAAGATTGGTCATTGACAAAAGGACCCAGATAGGTTAAACAACTCACTCAGAATCAGGTAACTCAATCAGGCAGAATGCATTGAGAAAACCCAACACAAATTTAGAATGTAATATTCAGGGGAAAACAGAGGACTAACGCACATTGGGAATATAAAGGGCTCGTTTTGACACAATGTGAACAATTAAATGCCAAAATAAAAAAAGCCCAGATGGATTTTGAATCCAGATTATCAATCCAACACAAATATATCCGATAAAAACAACAACAATGTACACTAATATGTGAAAGATAAATATAGAAACAGAGGAAAAACAGAGCAGGGGAGGACAAAAAAAAGTGGATACAGCAAAACTCACAGAAGACAGAATGTTTTTAAGTGTTTGGCTGTTTGCTCCTCTCCCTGCTTTTGGCCTTGTGGAAAAGAAAAAGATTGGATTTTTCTTTTTCTTTTTCTTTTTTCTTCGACATCTATAGCGTGAGAACAGGAGGCATCTGAAGAAGCGGGCTCTCACTCATTTAATTTCTTATTTAATATATTAATTGTGTGTGTGTGTGTGGATTTTAAGTGGTTATATACTTATATTAGCTGTGTGTTTTACTTTTATAATATTAGTTTCATAAATAGCGCCGACAAAATCACGTGCCACTGCGAGGGATTATATAAAAAGCTAACCCTGAATTATTTAATTTGAGTCACCTAAGTCTTTAAGCTTTAACATTGTTGATGACTTCGAAATAGGAATTTGTTGCATGAAGAATTGAAGATAAGTTCAAAGGGATATTAGTGAACGTCACATATTAAGCTATAAGATTTGAATTTGAAATTATTCAAGATACGGTTTAGTTTTTTTTGCCTTATAGTTATAGTACTACTTTCACGATTTTAGTGCATATATATAGATATGACCAATGAGTTGAGGTCACGGATCCAATGTACCATTTAAATAAAAATGACATCGTCAAATGATTCTCTCGAGATATGAATTTCAGTACAGTAGTTATTATGAGCAGCTTCTCTATCGAGATCCCAAATCCTCCTAGATTCAATAATATGTTGTACTAGGTACATAATGCAAATTAAAACCTTCAAGAAAAGTGCACTTCAGTAAGTACATCAAATGAGATTACTTTCTATACCAAGAAATGTAATATTATGCTTGAAATGAGATTAACTGATATTACCCCTCGTACTAGTGGATACTATTGATGGATTATTGCACTTACAGTGAGGTTTTACATATAACTTTCACTGAAAAGGTCTAATATTACAACAAACAAAGTAAAACCCCAAGTTCTCCCCCATGAATAAGGGTGGGAAATCATGTCCAATGCTCAAAGAACTCATGCAATAATATTAGAATTGAAATTGCATCTCAGGGGAATAACCAAGTTCGTCGAGATGAGCCTCGATGGCCTTGTTCATCGGGGGTGGTCCGCATCTCAAAATCTGCAAAAAAAAAAAAAAAACAGAATAACAAACTTAAGTAAAGCTCAATTCCTTATTCCAGTTTCATTCCACAAATTTTACTTTGTTTTGGTCCAAACCTGAATATCAGAGGCTGGTGCAGGGCAGTGAGCTTGAATCATTTCTTTCGTGACAAAGCCAACGCCGCCATGCCAAACTTCAGGAGGCTGCACAAAACAAACAAGAATATTTGTCACCCTGGTATGGTGGTAAACTGGAAAGATCACATTTGATGTATATGAGACTTATATCAGATGACACCAATTATTTTCTCAGATGTACACGAAATACATAAATACAGTACTATCTAGTTTCCATATACAGACCACAGAAGAAAAGAGAAGAAATGAAATGTACTCCCAAAACGGTTCTTCGTAATAGCTCGGGTGCAAAAGCACCTCTTTCTAAGCAAAATTTACTTGAAGGCAAAAGGCAACTTGATTATCTTGATATGCATTGCATAAATCCTTTTCAGTTTATAGATGATAAGCTGTGCAGGGAATAGTTGGCATTAAGAGAATCATCATCAACCTTCTTCAAATTCGATAAGAGGGAGTGAAGGGGCAGTGTATATGAGATCTGATACACGAAAGTCGGAAGAGCAAAACTAAAGTGACTTCTACAGGGTATTTTTGTTTCAAACTATGTTATGTCTCGACACAAGTCAAACATCAAGCGATTTCAGGAACGAGGAGGTCAGTTTCAGGTCATATATAAAGTGTGGCTTACTTTGTTTGCGAAAGCAATTGCAAACGATAAAAGGCCACACTGCTAAATACAAAAAAGACAATAAAATAGCATTGCAATTTACATTGCCCATGAGAAGCACAAAACTAAGCCAAAGAGAGCACCAGTTAAGCAATGTTTCATAATTAAATGGTGAACTTGCCTGATTGAGAACATAGTATATTTTGAACTTTTCAGGGTATCTTTTAGCCAAACTATCCAATTCATCCTGCAAACAACAAATATAACTTTTCAGGATCAAACAAAAACAAAAAAAAAATAGTAACAATAAATTTGACAAAATTTGGTCATGTAGATACTCAACAATCAGTCAGTTAATTCATCATCCTACCGTTTCTGCAAGTCAATCACTACAATACAAGATCCATTCTAGAAACTCCACATCAAAAAGCAATTCAGACATTCATACCTCAAACTAAAGCTTCAATGCAGGTCTAGTTTTAGTTACTTTGTTCAACAAATTGACAACTTTGCTTGCAGTATTCAACGGAAAAACTTAATAAAGAGAAATAAAAAATTACCTTCACCAGAATGTCGTGACATGCAACGTTAGCATAAATCAGATGCACCTTTGTTGGATCATTGGGATTTTCCAGAATTGCTCGAGTAACCTAAACAGAACATCAAGTAACAAGAGGTGATATATCAATAATCTATGGATTTATGAAACAAAATCAACCTTTTTGAAAATCGTCACATCATCACAAAAGGATGTATCTTCAAGAAACAAACCTGGAACATTGGTGTAATTCCAGAACCTCCAGCAATCATTCCAAATTCTCTCACTTGGCCTGGTTGATACTTGAAACGACCCTATATATTTTTCAACGAAATCCTAAGTACATCAGGTTTTAAGCAGTGTTTATATAGAATAAGTCGCACATAAGTAGCATCATTGAGACTTTGCAATTGAAGTTGAGTGTAAATTTTTGGCTCAAATCTATATTAGTCAGAAAGAGTCTCACAAATCCAAATTTGTTTCAGAGTGTCCAATATACCATGTTATTTGATTGCAACTCAAAAAAGCTCATGAACCTATTTTACAACAAAAGTGAAATTTTGAAGAGTATTGCTCACATATCCCACGATTCTTTTACTGCATCTACTAAGACTTTCATGCATTATATGTAACAAATAGCATTTTTCTTCCTCGCTACAATTCCATTCTTTCAGTATATGCAAACAAGGTCTGAGCAGGATTTATTGTGTACCTTTGGTCCTCTCACAGCCAAATATTCACCTTCTGTCAGTTCCCGAAAATGATGTGACATTCTTCCTTGTGCATACATCTAGCGTTGGAAGAAATCATGTTATAAATCAAGGAGTCAAAAGAGAAGCTTCATTGCAATATATCAACATACACTACCATATATACAGATGGAAAACGATAAGGAACTTACCTTAACAACTAACACGAAATATCCAGCATCAGAATCCAAAGTAATTGGCGTATATGGTTTGATGACTTCTTCACCTTGACTATCCTTACCCCTGCAACAAAATTTATATAAAGTTGAGAGGTATGAAGTAATACTCGACGTTATTGATATCGTTATCCAATTGGAGAACGTATTATGTCCGAATGAATAAATAGGAATGATATTAAACATACAATCATTTATAGAAACGGTAGTCGATGTAAAGAGTACAAGACTCAGTTAATAAATTTACCTGCAGCTTATGTGTTGTCCTATGGGAAGGCCCAATATAGAATTCCGCGAAGGAAGAGCAAATTTGAACTTCGCGACGTTATGGCTGAGTTGTAGTTTCTCCACAAGCTTGAACTCCGTGAAATTCTCAGGATCCAAGCACACTGCCAAGCAAACAAGATGTTATGTCAAGTATAAGAACATAAAAGAACGAGCTTTTGATCTTTATGCACAAGGTGCTACACTCTCCTCCTTAAGTACTTTTAACAATCCAATTAGCAAATACGAATTATTCGAAACCCCAGAATCACAGAGGAAGTCTTGAATTTAGGACCTCATTTACAGCAGGTACATACTACAAAAAGAAAAAATTGAATCTTTATGCAAAATTTAGATCAAGCTAAAAGAAACAAGCCTGCTTTTAAAATCTATACAAGCACAAGACCACATCCACAAATACAGGAAAAGACGTGGTATAACCGATAGTTAAGATTGTGAAATATTTCCAAAATCAGAGGGCAGTCATTAACGTGCATTTACGTCAATAACCAATAACCGTATTGGTTGTACCACCTCATCGTCCAGTCATCTATTGATCTCTCCAAAAATAGATAGACTGATAAACTAAAATATACAAAATTATCTTATTCAATGTAACTTATCACAATATAATCCATCATACATACCTTTGGGCTTTCTTGAGGAAAACACAAAGTATGCAGCACTAACAGCAACTATACCAACAGCAATAGCAATATATGTTTGTTCTTCAAATGTTGATATGTAATCCATAGCTCAAAAGTTTCAGAAAACACCTGAATTTTCACACAAGAAATGGTTCATGCAATAAGAACCACCTTCGGTGAAGTAAGATAAGCTAAAACTTAATGTACATATATACTGCCAAACTCTAATAAAATGAACAAATAAATAAAATGCATGGTTATTGTTTATTGATTATGATGTCAAGATTTGTTTTCATTCTGGGAAATAATACCTTACTTGAGACCACAAAAATCTGGATAGGACCACTAGTCAAATAATTGTCGAGAAAATGGGTAAGAAAAAACATGTAAATGAAAATTATTGCTTTGAGAGAATTAAATTATTTATATCCATGTATATACCAAAAAATAATGGCAACAATATTAGGCATAAATTAATTGGTGAGTATGTATCAAGAACTTATGCAATAATTTTATCAATTCCCTGCCCGCCATTCTTGAATTATTCTCTAACCTCCGCTCAGTCTTTTGAACCCAAATTTGATATTATTCTCAAAAAATAAAAATATAAAATCAAAGTTTGATTGCGGTCCAATTATTATCAAACAAAAACAAAAAGAAAAAATTGTTTGATTGGGGGCCCCTTGTTTCTGTTTTATGGCACGAGCTTCCATACCATACCATATCCGACAACCACGTGCGCCATGAGCATATTCTACTTAGCGCTTTGGGACTTTCCCAACGTATGATATTATCAAATCCTTAATCTTCTGTTACTTCTTGATACTAAGATCCTTTTTATCTTATTATTATTATAACAAAATAATTCTTTGTGGTTTGATTTTGGTTTGAAGTATAGTTTTACAATGTCCAATTATGGGAGGCGTTTGAAAAAATCTGAAACCATTTCTTCAGGAACGTAAGAAAGTATAGAAATAATTCATATTTCGTCCATTTCCTACGTACAAAATGTCCCAAATTTTTATTCCATTGTTGCTTGAGGGTGCAAATTGTTCCAAATAGTTCTTTTCTTCTTCTTCTTCTTAATATTGTGTTGGACTTATAGCAACGCAAAATGGAGTTGGCAAATATTCGATTCGATATTTTCTTGTCCATTTAATCACACACGCAATGAAAACGACCATACAGATGTGCCGTGCGGTTCCACTTAAAAGATGTACACATAATAATACTACAAAATTGAGCATATGGAAAACTCCAAATGGACAAAATCAAAAACCTTTCCATGGTTCTGATTTAAGACGATGGAGAAGTGGACCAAATTACTCTTTGACAAAAAAGAAAGAAGAAGAAGAAAAAAAAAAGAGCACGAGAATTAATGTAATAAAATTGTATAAACTCTAGCAGTTAAAAGAAAGACTCATAAATATTAAGGACCACAAGATATAAGAAAAAAATGAACCAAACAGGATTCGACACGTCTCATTCTCCTACTCAATCATGAGTACTTTGTATGCCTCGTGTTACCAACAAAACCCCTCGTGGTGCTTCTCTTTAACAAATTTGAAATGCAGAGATTTGGATTTACATGCAACACGTACTTGTCTTGATTTATAGAAGTTAGTGTTGAAGAATTTTGTAATACAGATGAAAATTTACAGGAAAGAATGCAATGCCACAACTCACAAGTGTTTTTACCTCGTTGATTCCCATATGCTCTCTATGTTCCTGCAAAAATCTCTTTCTCTACCTATGATTACACTAGTATGATCGGTATTCGGTACCACTTCGATCTCTATGTTTGGATCTTTCATCTTCAAGTTGTAGCTGCATTCCAAAGGCACTACTTGATCCTTAGTCCCTTGAATGACATGAATCTTCACTTTGGCAGCACTCAAAGTTTCCAAATACTTGTCGATGTATTTAGCACCCCCACATATGACGTTGTGCATGGAATGCCACGCAGAATGGTGAGTGTGTCGCGTCAAGTCCATAATCGCAAAATGAAGCTCCCTGTTGAAAAAGAAAGAAGTGATGCATTTTTCAGTTTCTGTTGTAAGCTAAGTAAATTACAATTTACAGAGATTAGGACAATTTGTCGTCTTGATCAGTAAAGAACGCAAAGTGAATTTGCAGTTATCCAAGAACATGGTATGTTGGACTTACCTCCTTCCTGAAAGTAGCTTTAGAATCCATTCCCATGTTTTGTGGTTGCGGCAGATTAAGAAACATATGCATCGTCCCAAGTGCTCGTACCACGACATGAAAGCTGAACCAAAGAGTAGCGGAGGCCAAACTGTCCTTGGAGCTAGTTTTTTAAGTGCTTTTAAACTTGCATCCCCTTCTGAACAAGAGAAATATGGCTGGAATTTGGGTTGCTAAAATATAAGTTGCAGCATAAACAACTAGAAAACATACAGTGAAGAAACCAAAACTACAAAACTAAGGTGCAATAATCAATTCAAATTGTACATACAAGGATTCGGTACAATTACAAAAACCTCCGCTAAAGTTTGAAGGATTGCAAAAAGCTTACTGAAGCTTCGTAATTAATCATGAAAAAATAGTTGGTCTAGCTGTTATATATTTTTTCAAACTCCAAGGAGTGCTTTGTAAACTTCAGACATCGGTAAGGGGTGTTTAAAAAGGGTGTTTCCATCATTATAAAAACAATAAACAATTTTTTGTGCAATTAGACAAAACATCAGTGGGTGTAAATGTAAGTATCCATTATTACGCCACTGCAGTTGTTTGGTATTAGACTGTTAGTTAACAACATGAAGAATGACTTACTGGAGCTGTCAAAGTGATGGATTCCACATAGTCGGAGTACTTAGCGGCTAATGCTAGTGCAACCACACAGCCCATGGAATGTGCAACCAGGTGAAAAGATTTCAGCTGAAATGGAAGGATAACTGACTTCTCAATCATTTCCAGATGATCCTTTAGAGTATAAAAACAATTTCTTGGCTTTGGACTTCGGCCAAACCCCAATAGGTCCACGGCGTATAATTTATACTTTTGTTTCGACTCTTCGGATAGATTAGGAAACACGGCTTCTTTCCACATTGATGACGATGAGAGGAAACCATGTATAAATATTACATTTTGCACAGTTGTTTCTTCAGAATTATACTCCTGTCTAGCTGTCAAAAAAGAAAAAACTTCATCAAGATCATAAATATAATTTATCCTACTAGGAGGAAACTATAATAACATTACTTTTGGTTAGAAAAAGACCATCTTATGAGATCTATTTCATGTACTAAGCAGTTTCATACTGAAATAGTACGGAGTAGCATAAGGGAGGAAAATGGATTGTATCAGTGGAAAAGCAAATATCTGAGTAAATTACCCATGAGACAGTACTTGGAAGTACTTGTATAACCAAATATGAGCAAATCGATGAGAACTTTTTTGTTAAGTTTCTAATTATTCAACTGATTTACCTCATGTATACATAATTTCTTTGCATGTGCAACTCAGAGCATGTACTTGTGGGCCAAAACCAGGTTATGAGGAAACTAAAAGCTGAGCTCGATCATAAATATAAAGACTCCATCCAAATCTTAAGGTCTATCTAAATCAACCTCAAGAAATGCAATTCTTCCAACAAAAATTCGTTTACCATGTGATACTTACTCTCCTTAGTTAGCATGTGCTACTGTTTTTTAGGTGACATTTCAAAGTATACGAGTCTACATTTGCATCTGGCGCAAGGAAAGAGTTGAGTTTTTTCTATTCAAATGTCACCAAATTTGATCAATGAGAATTCAAGGTAGCAGTGGCAACGCTAAGGACCCAGGTTTAGACTTGGTTCTGACCAACATAACTTTATACTGGAGCAGTCATGATTGAGTTTCTACACCAAGTTATGAATATTTAATTTGAAAACAAATCACTTAGGTGCAAATGATTTTTATCTGAAGTTTTGAACACCATTCCAGCTATTAATCAAAACAAAACAGGGGGAAAAAGCCAAACAGACAAAAATCACATAAAGAAGTTGATTCACTCAGCTTAATAAAGAAATCATGGTACAGTCCAATAATGAATACACAAAGTCTGGTATGGATGATCAAGGTTAAACTAGAGAACCAAGATGTATAAACATGGCCAAAGGTAGCAAATGCCAACAAAAAGGGGAACTGGATGTCACATTCCTCCCATATGATAGCCATGGTCAGATATGTTCTGGGAGTCTTGTATTTGTGACATAGATTTGAACTGTACTTAGTTTCTATATAAACACGAGGAAAGGGTAAGAATATAAGAATTTATAACAACCAGTTTTGTGTTTCTAATGAAAACTTGAATAATCTTTTATTAGTTTCTATATAACCTAGGGAAATAGTATAAATATAAGAATTTCAAACAATCATTCTTACCCTTGGCAACTTTTTTACCCAGTTTGGACTGACTTCTTACAGCTTATATCACAATCAAATTGCAGAAATTATACATGTCGTGGAAGTAGAAAAGGTGTAAGTAGTTCTGTTTGTATCTCAACAAAACCAAAAACACGATACTGACTCGAAAAAGCTTCAAAATTGTAACACTTATTGGAAACAAAATTCTCAAAACATATTGGCCTGTTACTTGCAATGTTTCAGATTTCTCACCAGGTTAATGCAAATAAAAATATCACCTGTATTTGTGGTAGGAACAAGTATATTGAAGATGGGTTTTGCAATATGCACCTTAGATCAATGACCTATTTCTCTCGTCGAAGTAATAAACAGAGTTGAAAGCAATTAGTAGCTCTACTGAATCAAGAACAGCATACTTGTCAATCTACAAGGAATTCCTAAGCAGAATAACAGTTCACTCTTAATAGACTTTGATCATATAATGTCCGTAGCATAACAGTTCAAGTACCATATTTTGAGCATCAACTTATCATTCATCAATGAACCATTCTAAGCATATAATATAGCGTTTCGAAGCACTCACCGAGTAGAACACGTTCCCATCTTAATCTTGTCAAAACAAGTCAAGTGAAAACATTCATTTCCTGATAAGCATTCACTCAAAGAACACGAACACATTACACGAACAAATTTCTTACCAATGTGTGGCTCATTGACAACAAAATGTAGCCTTGAATCACTTCCTTTGCTCATCCAAGAAACACAAGATTCACACCCACAATCAGACCATCTGCTCCTCTCCCCCTCCCCCTCCTCCTCGCAAAATGCGCTCTCTTTACGCGTGATTCTAAGCAATCCCATCTCCCTAAACACGTTTTTTCTACCATGTAAACTGCATGACAACAACTCACTCTCCCCTGCTAAATCGTCCCCTTCACCTTCTTCTTCATTTACTTCTTTTTTCAAGCAGTAACAAGAAGATGATTTTCCCTCCAATAACTCATCAAAAACTCTGAAGAACATGCACATTACGACATCAAGCAAATCTAGCAAGAAGAAGACAATGGCACTGACAATTGAGATTAAAGCTACTGAGAGATTTGGGAGCCATTTTTGGGAAAAAAGGGAAGAGGTTCTTGACATGTCAGAGAGAGAGAGAGAGAGAGCTAGAATGTTGGGGAGAAGAAAAATGATGAAGGGTGGTTCAGTGAACACGTCTTCGCTATATTGATGGAGTATATGTTACAGAAGAAATCTTCTTGGACCCAATGCTTGGTAAGAGAATCGTATGATGTAATGAAATGATGTATTAATAATTTGGTTAGAATTGAATTAAGAGAAAAATGAGTCAAAATGTCAATGCGGACATTCAATTATGAATTAACTATTAGGCGAAATTGTTGCTGACGTGTATAGTTGTTAGCTATATACATTTGTCACATTTAAGTTAAAACTATAAAATTTGACATACTCGTGAATTATGATATACCTGATTTGTGCTGGCCGGCTGTTAGGCCAACTAGAGTTGTTATGCTTTATGAAAAATTGCAGTTGCACTAATTTATTTATAATCAAATTATGCAGATTCCCATAGAAAAAAACTTAAAACAAACAACGCTAAAAATCATGTCAAAATGTTAAGGAGTGTCCAGTTCAATTAATCATAAACATATATAATGGATAGAACAATCCAAAACGAAGCTGGAACAAATCGTCAACATCTCAAACTAATCTTTTACCAAGAAGGTAACAAGGAGCATGACATTAAGTACTCTGGCTTCATGTAATTCTTGAAATATACGGCATACCAGCTTGCTCACATATTTTTGCATGTAAAATTACTACTCTCAGAATAAATAAAAAATTACAACATATGCGAAATGCAACTAATGTAGTCAAGACAAGTTGGATTTTTCTTGGTCCCTTATGGTTTTGGTTGAGAAAACACTTTAATGTATTTTCTCTTTGTAAAGACTTCGACAATAGTTTCAAAAAAAGTATTTCCTTCACTCACACAAGCAGCACAGTTGAATTCTAGCTATTGTCACTTTCCTTCTTCACATGATCATTACTCACAATAGGAAGATTTCTTCTATACTGTTGGGATGTCAGCCTCCTCTCAAGAGGCGTTTTCCTCTTACTCACGACGAATCTGTTTACACCCTTCCGCATTGGCATTATCGAGGGGAAGTCCTCATCTGGGATTTGGCTCAGCTCAGAAATGTCCTTAATTTGAGCCACACGTTTGAACCACCTCTCAGCTTTGGCCTCTTCTGACATATCTAACGGATCAGTTTCCTTCACAGCAGATCCCTCCAAGCTCGTTCCTGTCCAGCTGCTTCTTACATTTGCATTTTCTGACAGTCGAGTTGAAGTCGCTCCAGCTGAAGCTTCAGTTGTATTCTCTTCTCCAAAATATCTGTCAGTTGAAATATTGCCGTGCATGGTACTTGAATTGTTGGAGCTTTGAGCAGGAATTCCAGCAGGGGGTGCCATAGTTTCACCAGAGAATTGTGAATTTGGTGAGGTCATTTGGCTGTGATCTTTTCTTGGCACAGAACTTGTATTGGTTACTTCAAATCTTGAATTATCCAACCTATCAGTCTCTGCAGTTGTTTTGCTGGAAGCGGTATCACTCGCGGATTTTACTGGTAAATCTGGGCTGCTCGGCTGTTCTGTATCCTTTTTGGCAAAGTAGCCAGGAGGGAATGGAACAAAGGGAACAAAATTGGTATTGTTTGCCTGATCCATAGCTACCTGTCTTTTGTACTTTGGGGAAGTTAGTGAACGGTCTTTCCTCTTGCTAACAACAAACCGATTTTCTCCCTTGCGCATTGGCATAATCTCGGGGAAGTCCTCATCTGAAATCGCACTTGGGAGGTCTTTGACATCATGCAGTTCGGACATCTTCTTGAACCATCTTTCTGACTTTTCAGATTGCTCTTTCTCATTATTCTTGATGTCTGTTTGACTTGAATTTTTTGGGAACTGATAATTGTCACCCAAATTCTCAGTTTTTCTGCTGTCCATCTCTGGAGTTTGATCTCTCCTGGAAAACGTGTCCGTGCGTATGGGCACAGAAGGAGCTTGACTGGAATTGCTACCTCTGTGAAACTGAAAATCTGAAGAACCTGAGCGAGAAAAAGTAGAGTCCATTCCAACATCTTGTTCGGCAGTGATGTTAACATCATCTCTTCTTATAGGGTTGCTATCATTACTTGTGTTCTGTAGCTGCTGCGAGTTGGCTAGCCTTCTCTCCCAGGGTGTCTTGCTCAAGCCAACACCAAACCTATTTTCTCCTTCCTTCGATGGCACAATTTCGGGAAAACTTTCATCAGAAGTTGGGATACTATTACCACCGACTTTATTCAGTTGGGAGATTTTATTGAACCAAGACTGTCCCCTCTCTTCAGTCTCAGGTAATCTACTACTTATGCTAGTTCCATAAGAATGATCCTTATCATAGGCTGAACCTGATCTTGAGTTGATGGCATTAAATAATGGTGCACCAGGTCGCCTACAGTCGCATCTTAAGCAAGACGAATTTCTCCCATAGTTACAGAAATTGCATCTGCAAAATGTTGGACCATTCCATCATATAATCACTTCGGCTTTTAGTTTGCTTAAGACCAAACAAGTTAAGCATATCTAGAGTATAAAAAATGCTTACTGAGGACATTCCCACTCTCCACCAGTTAGCTGCTTTTTAGGTCTGGATTCTTCACATTCAAGGCACTTCATATTTCTGGCAAAATTCATGAAGTTGCACCTGCCCAATGTAGATAATTATAATGACAATCAATAGCAATTGTAGGCATCTCTTAGAAATACAATCAGTATCTGTAATCATGAAAGAGAATTAACCAAACAAATAAACCCTGAACCCTGAACCAATTTGCCACTAGGTGGACTCACAAAATTGCTTAATACATCATACACATATCCCTTCGAGTACTATAGTTTCACAAACTTTAGTATCTAACTTTCTTCTGATGATAGAGAACATGGCAAATCTTTTCTAAACAGAACTTCTGAAAAAGGTAGTGAAGCTTACATCTATCCCCACTTTACTTTTAGTTTATAATGAAAAAGTTATATTGAACCAACAACCAATTTAGCGGGAGTGGAAGCAAATCTTTCCATGAATTTATCTTGATATAAAACAAAGAAGAAGTACTGCTCTCCGGAAAGCACAGAATAAGAGGAAAATAGAATTTATACATACTTTGAGCATATCCAGTCACCTCTCTTCATTTCAATATTTTGTCCAAGAGGCCTGAAGGTTTGTCTATGTCCACCTGACAACTGATGGTCTGCAGCAGGCGTGTAACCTGCTGGAGCTCCAGAGCTAACTGCAACCAGCTCATGCAACAGATTCCGCACGGATGAATCAACAACCTCCTTACTAAATAGACCATTTCTTTCGGAAGATACAGTTGGATTGCTTGCATAGCTTATTATATACTTCATCAGATCAACTGTACTCGCTTTATCAACCTCTGGTACCTGAATTCAAACAAAAAGTTGTGCATCAATTCAAGATAAACAATAGATAAATCAGTGTTACATTTTCAAATACTGTACACGCGTTCATGTAGATGAATGCACCAATGTCGATGCGCAAGTAACTCAAATAGGATTACCATCTCATTGAGTTCCTTTGACTATGCATATACACAGATAGTTTACCTTTCCACATGTAGGAAACGAATGATTAATCAAGTATGTAAACAGCATCACTAAATGTACTTCACATTTGCTAAAAATCACTTAATTTTGGCATAATGAAATGGCGCCAGACCACATAAAATGAAAATGTGAATTGAGAATTTTATTCCTATTGAGCCTATCATTAGGACTTAAGCAATTTTCCTCAGATTCAGCATTAGTGGGCAATTTTCTCAATGACAATCTTTGTTGTGCACAGAGTTCGGCTCTCTTAATATTAATTACTCTGGCTCTTGCCCGGCCATTAATGTACATTACCAGCATCCGATAGAGAGAGAAAAAATAAGCAATAATTAACGTACATTACTTCCATCAGTTCCCAGAAATGCCCTCATCCTTCTTGCAGTGTCGAGCGCACTTTTGAACAAGAACGGAGTTCCATTTGATACAACCGCTTCCACATCCCTCCTCGAAAGCAATCTGATCAAATTATAAAAGTCAAACTTTACTCTCAGCAACTATCCCACTCAGCTCAGAGCAGGGGAAAGAAAAACAGTATACATATGATAACACAATCTGAACCATGTTGTGTGTCATACATCCTAGCCACAAATCACACATAATTACGATTGCCCTGGATTAGCAGGTCCCCGGACTTATCACCGAATTCTCTCGAAAAACTCGAAGCTTTACTAAAAGATAAGCTTTTTTCCAGGTGTATAGCTTATTCAGTCAAAATAATAACCCCTGTTGTTCACTACTTAACAATTCAAAACCCCTTTTGAATTGAGCACAAAAACCTCAACTTTGGTTCAGAATTTCATAAATCATTCACAATAAAGGAGAGAGATTTTCAACTTTGGTGCCTCAAGTTGGCAACTTTACGATTTTGGTGCCTCAAGTTGGCACCTCTCTTTTTTGGTGCCTCATGTTGGTATATTTTGTCAAATTTAGTCCCTATTTCCATAATTACTCAATTTTGGAGTTAGATTTTATTTTTTTCAAATAACAGGGGCGGAATTGCAAGAAACATAAAAGGAAGAAATGTTTCATGCAATTTACTAGGACAAAAAAAAAACGAAAATACACGTTGGAAAAAAGAATGGGAAAAGAGAATTTCATTAGAACCATCACCACTAAATTAAAAACATTAGGGTTCATCCATCTCAACCCGTAGAATCTCAAATACCACTCGATTTTTGTCCAATTGAAGAAGTGTTTATCAATCTTCGACCGAGATCATCAATTTGTATGTTATTCTTTATGCCTTTTTCAACTTATTTTTTTTTAAGTTTTTTCGCTTTTACGATATGGGTGAGCCAAAAATTTTCAATACGAGTTGAATTGTTTCGATCTCATATCACAAATCTCTCCATTCAAAAACCAGTTACTCCACAAAAGCATCAATCTAATATATGAGAAAATTTAACTCGTTTTGACAAAAAGAAGTACCAATTCAAAATTAACTTTAGATGAATTATACCATGAAAATATTGACATAAGGAATCACTGAACAATGAGATCGAAACAATTCAACTCGTATTGCAAAAATTTAGCTCACCCATGTTGTAAAAGCGAAAAACTTTAAAAAATAAATTGAAAAAGGCATAAAGAAATACATACAAATTGATGACCTTGATTGAAGATTGATAAACACTTCTTCAATTGGACAAAAATTGAGAGGTATTTGAGATTCTATGGGTTGAGATGGATGAACCCTAATGTTTTTGATTTTGGGGGTGATGGGTCAAATGAAATTCTCTTTTCCCGTTATATTTTTCCAATGTGTATTTTCGTTTTTTTGGGTAAACTGGAAGAAACATTTCTTCCTTTGCGTTTCTTGCAAATCTGCCCCTGTGTTTTGAAAAAATAAAATCTGACTCCAAAATTGAATAATTGAGGAAATAGGCACTAAATTTGACAAAATATACCAACATGAGGCACCAAAAAAGAGAGGTGCCAACTTGAGGCACCAAAATCGTAAAGTTGCCAACTTGAGGCACCAAAGTTGAAATTTTCTCCAATAAAGGACCATAAATCTGTACTAACCCGATAAGATCAGGGCGTGAGCGAGCAAAAGCTAAGCAGGAAGCAGAAGCGAGCGTAAAATGGTGAGGCAATTCTTCGTACACAACGAATGCATCTTCAGGGGGAATAATAATCCTCTGCTCCTCCTCAGAAGAGACATTTGGTAATGTATTGAGGAACCGTGTCCACTCCGGCCAAGGGTGGTGGTGCTGCTGCGGCTGAGATGCGGTGGAGTGAAGGGTTTGTGTATTATTGGTATTGTTGTTTGTGGGTTGAGAGTGAAAAGAGCGGATTAATAGGGGATTGGGTGATTTGAATTTGGACGAGAGAGTGAGTGGACGGAGATGAGGTGACGTGGATATCCGGCGCCGGAGGAGGAATAGACACGGCCGGAGAGGCGGGAACGGCGTGGTGAACAGGGTCACGAACCGAGTTGCGCCGCCCATTTTACCGGCAGCGGAGTGGACTTTGTTAAAAGATTTTAGCTGGGTTTTAGATACATATGACTCTCACACACACAAGCACCACAAAAATTTGTAATTGCTATTGCCTATTGTGGTAAACCCTCCATTTTTCTCATAATTACTTATGGATCATATATATGAGTAAATTGAAAAATTATTAGGTGTAGCTGCCGCATGACGATGTGATACAGCTAAAGGTAGGGAAGTAATTTCCGCACACCTCACTCTAACTATGCATTTATATTAATAACCGACTTATTGTACTATCTTCATGTAGCAACTAGACCTAATAATCATCTCGATTAAATTCTATTCTAGTTGTACAAATAGAATAAGTGAAAATATCACTAGGAAGTAGTGGCGACTCGAGCTCACAAATAAGTGGTTTTTGAAATTGTGTGGATATAAATCTCATTTACAATCTTAATTTAATTGTGTGATTAAAGAATTGATTTATTTGATTATGGTTTTCTGCAAAGAAAGTTGAACGAAAGTCTAGACTTGTGTACGCAGCAAATATTTGTCATTCGAACATACATTTCTTTCTAACTAAGTATTTTTGTTGGGATTTGCAACAGTGTAAATCCAATTAAAACACCATAACTTTCAAAAAAGAAAATATCTTTCTTAGCCTATTTAATTTTGGGAGAATTACACAAACACCCCCTGAGATATGGGCTAATTATACAGACACCCCCTCATGTTTGGGAAATTACACAAACACCCCCTGTGATAAAAAAAATTTCGCAATTTGTTATGTTTTGCTGAACTTAAATTTCCGTCTCTCGTTTATATTGTAAAATCAATGAAAAATAAACTAAAATTGCTAAAACGATAGAAAATAAGTCTCATTTATTTTGTTTTAGAAAATAAAAAAACATTAAAAATAAGGTATATTTCAAAAGATTTTGTAAGTTAGTCATCACATCATTATTGAAATTATGATTCAACACCATAAGTGTGTATATTCGATTAAAAAAACACACTACAAAGGGTGTTTGTGTAATGAGATGCATACTATAGGGGGTGTTTGTGTAATTTCTCAAACATGAGGGGGTGTCTGTGTAATTAGCCCATACCTCAGGGGGTGTTTGTGTAATTCTCCCTTTAATTTTTCTAAAAAATCTGTTTTCGCCAAATTTTGAAGTATAAATGTAAGGTTCGATCTCAATTTAGCCTCAACCCACTTCAAAAAAAAAAAGATCGTCTTTTCCGTTTGGTTTCGTCACAAACCCCAAAACTAAGGTATGAAAGTTATTATTAGAAATTACCGTTTAAAAATTAAAAAGCGTTTAACAAAAATATGAGGAAAAAGAAGACATTTCAATAAATTTGGGTCAAATCAAGATTTTTCGAATTTCGGTGAACAAACTTTCTGACGAAAAAATTCTGTCAAATAGTTGATCAAGCATTTTGCAACAATTACGAAAGCATAGTTTCTCTTTCTTGATAGTTAATATGCACATTCCAAAACACAAATTGACGTTTTTTTACCCCTTATGAGTTATAATAACTAAAACATATTAAATTTGTGGTAAGGAGGCCACCTAATTTAATCTGCGAACCCGCTATGGCAATAAAAGGCACCAGAGGCATATATCATTGTAAATCAAGAATAATGAAAATATAAAAGTAATAAGCCAAAATATAGTTGCTTTAACAAGTTTTTCCACTTGGAGTCCAACCAAAAGTTGAACCCCTAATATCACACAATATATACAATATTCATACAACTCCAATTGCATCGAAATAATATAAAAGTACATAATATACATTAAGACTAGGATGCATTTCATCCGCTTCTCTTTTGGCTATCCAGCTACGACTTTAACTCTCTTTTAACAACTAGCTATTATATGTTACAATAAGAAATTGGACACTATCTTGCAATGAGAAAATAAATATAACAGGAATTTGCCTGAAATACAGAAGAACATTTTTTTTTTCTTTTTTTGGTTTGTTTTTTTGGTGCAAGGGCAATCTGTGAGCCCAGATATGCCTCTCGTGGTGACTTTATTCCAACTCAAAATAGACATTTCTTCAAATTATGGCAGGGAATGGGAAGAGCTCTCGTAGATTTCATCAACGTGAGCAGCAGGAACGTAGACTGCATCCTGCAACGAACTGTGGGTTCGGCCATAGAAAACGTAGACAAGTGCTCCTACCGCCAGCCATATTGATACACGGATCCATGTACCAGAACTGCATATAAGATGTACGGTCGTTGGAAAACATCAGAGCTATAGAAGCGACACCAAAGAAAATCTTAATGTATTCCGGGATCCCGTTTAGTTCGATACAGGTAAAGGAATATTCTCAAAATAATGACTACAATAACTTCGACACGAAGAGTTTCAGAAAGTAGCTGAGAAATTGGATGAATACTCACCCGAGGTTTATGAGTAAGTACACATTGATGAGAATGCAAGCAATAGGTAGCAGTGGCACAAATGGGCATATGAAACCTGAAAGGCACAAAATAGCTCTTTTAAATATATGATATCATTTTCCTACCTATTTTACAACTCAGTATGCACAATCTGATGTCGAAGCAATATCATAGGCATTTTCAGAGATAAATATTAGCTACAGCATCCGAGGTTTTGTAAACATCCCTAAGGTTTGAATAATTACAGAAACACCTCCTAAAAACTTATAAATATGAAGAGATAGAGCGCTTATATGTACTATTTTCCGAAATAATGGGGTGCTTCCGTCATTGTTCAAACCTCAAGAGAACCCATCTGTAATGTTTTTTTTTTCTAAAATTTCAACAGGTAACTTTTTTAACTGTTCCACCAGTTTTTATAACTACACCACACCTCAAAAGGGTGTAACTGTAAATATCTACTGTTTATATATCCCCAACAACATACCTCCAGTGTGCCCAAAACTGTGCCTTGCATCATCTTGGTCTATCAAGGTGAGTACTGCCAGGCCAGACAAAACAAGAGCGCCACCAATTCCACAAAGTGTATAGCGAACAGGGCTGGTACAGGTAGAGACATTTCGTTTTAGATGATTGTTTGTTTCAAAAACTTGATATTTAAATGGCAAAATATTTACTACGAAAATATATGGCTGCAGCAAAATTTCCATGGTAGACATGACAAATTCGGCCATAATGAACTTATCATTGTTAACCACATACCTGTAGAGGGTCAGAACTGAAGCAGCAGAAGTCAGAATAAACACGCCAATGCACGTAAATAGGATTGCCCATCCAGCATACTTCCGCCGATTCACTTCAATTATGACAACATTAAAAAAAAGCATCAGAGCCAAATATTTATTAGAGTAATCATAGTTTTACATGACGCGTGTCATAATGTTCCAGATCTCATACAAAATACTTTTGTCATGGTCAGGTACATATGGCATATATTTAATTGTGTAATGGAAAATAAAATTATTGTCCGTCCATTCATCATTTTATTTTTTTGGCATCCAGCTTTCACATGAGCTAGCAATCATGAGTGGTTCTGCAGGAATCACATGCCCAGCACCCAGAGTTATATATTTTACTGATCAACTGTAGTTTGAAATGAATGTTGGTGCTATTCTCATCTAATTTGACATTCCACCTTTAAGATGATTATAGGTTCTTAAAAACTCAGAGAGTCGCATATCGCCACGTACAGGTACTAACAACAATATTAGCTAGAAGCCTATAAAAATATTGTATACACTAGCATCAGTTTAACTTACAATTGTTCTGTCCAGCTAATTTCTCTATAAGAGGATTTCCATTTGTTGATTCTTTGTCGACTAAAAGTGGAGCTATATCCTCCGGGGTTATGGCACGGACTTTTGTGATCTCTTCATCGACATCTCCAGGACTATTGCTGATACTATACCGCATTGAGACTGAATCGATTGCTTCCTGAAGAGTAGATGGAAGTGGAACCTCATCCGGTGGAACATATCTGAGTATCAGCACTGAAATTGCAACCATTGTGAAAGCGAGAAGTGTGCCAACACTAACCTGCAAGTATAAATCAATGATGAAGATCCAGATAAGAATCTAGAAAAAAAAAATAATAGAAACTTAATCCACATCCGGTAAAATATTCGGTATACTCCAGCAATATCAGTGGATAATTTGAAGATGAGAATTATGTGTACCATTATATGGGAAAATATGGAGGAAAGAAGCGTCACAGTGGCAGTTACACCTCTCCTCTAGTACCCAACAAATGAAATGTAGCCTTTTTTTTTCCATTTATATTCAATAAAAGACTAAAAGTTCTCAGCATGATCATATATTGGAATAATGCCAGGATTTTGAAAAAGAAGCAGCAGCATACCATTCCTGACAACTGCTCCACATCCATGAAAAAAGCCAAAGTTCCAGCTAGTAATCCAGTCACTATCGTGCTCTTAATAGGAACTTGAGTTCTTTTATTGACATCTGAGAAAAACGATGGAAGCAACCCATCTCTGGCCATTGCCATTAATATTCGTGGCTGAAATACAAGAGTGAAGAAAAATTGCATGTCAGGCTTAAAAGAAACTTCTTCAAAACTTATATCAAGTTTACTTAAGCAAGAGCTCATCTCAAGTTTGATTGAACTTAAATCAAGCGTAACTTTAATTTACTAGGTGTCCCCATACAAGTTTTATATACTTCACAAAAGCAAGGGATAAATTGACATAGTATATTAAATCTAGTAAGAAAAATATGATGATATGTCTATAAACATTCATATGAAAAATATGTAGACGCATGCACAAAAGATGTGCAATGCTTTAGGACCTGGACCAAGAGATTTCCAGTTTCATAAATTGGGGGGAAATCACTAAATTTAAGAGACTAGAGAAATTGAGACCACATCTCCAAAAATGTGCGAACCTAGAATCAGAACTGCGTCAAAAGTAAATTAACTAATCTTCAGACTTATTTGATTTAAACATTAAGATCACAGAGATTTATTATGGTTATAAAAGTCTAAAATGAACTTAAACAAGAAACTTAGTTACCTGAGGTAGCATAGAACCCATCAATGTTGAACAAAGGGCAGTACAAGCTCCAATAGTTATTACAAACCTGCATTAAAGTAAGACAACAATGAGAAGATCCGAATCAAGAATACAAAAAGTTCCCAGTTAATTTCACATTGAAAGCCTAGAGACATTTACTTACGCTGCCCAGTCAATCCCATGGCTAGCAAAAGCAGAAGAGATGGGAGTGTCTGGATCCATTTCATAATAGGGTACTAAACCAACGATGACCGCTGAAACTAACATATACAAAGTGCAGCATATGGACAGTGCAAAGCCAATACCCATAGGTAAATCACGTTGAGGGTTTTTAACCTGCAGAGGTGGAAATGCCCAACTTCCTCGTCAGCATATTACATTTCTTATTCAAATGAAGAGTTCTTGGGACTCGGAACATACCTCTTCTGCAGTACTAGCAACTGAATCAAAACCTATATAAGCAAAGAAAACAGTTGAAGCACCAGCAAGCATCCCATCAGCCCCAAACGGGAGATACCTAAAAGAAAATGGAAGATTGTAAGAAATGTTAAACTTACCTTATGGTAACAGAGTAATGAAGTTACAAAAAAGATTATAGATTGCAAAAATAGCTAAAAGGACGGATTTGATTACCCAGAGGAAAGTTTATAACCAGGCCATCCACTCTTGAATCCCAGGTACCCTCCAGCTATAATGACAAAGATCATAGCACAAATATTCGCTACTGTGACGATTCCTTGAACAAATGTACTCTACAAAAATCATGTTTTAAGTTTGCAAAGGTTAGAAATGGAAACTTGGAATGGGTAATGGTTAGAGAGAGAAAGAGAGAGAGACCTCCTTGATTCCCACACACAAAAGTCCAGTGACCACAAAAACTAAGATTGCTGCACATGGGTCAACAACAACACCAAGCGCAGGAATCGTCTGCCGAGCTAAAAAATATGGGAGACTAGTTGGACCTCCGAAAAGGTAGGCCTGGAGAAGAAAAGAATATGTACAGCAACACCGAGTCAGTTCCAATAATTTATAAACATACACAAACACAAAGAGTTGCACATATAGCATGCAAGAAATTAATTGGGTATCAATTTTCCTTCCTATTTCGTCTTTTGTTCCCGATTCAAAAGTAGGACTATCATTAAAAACAAAAAAAAAAAAAAAAAAAAAAAAAAGCTAGCTGGAATGCTAAGAGTTGAACCTTCCCTTATAATATAGTTAATGAAAACAGAGGCCACGATAATTTTAGCTAGAAATATAAGTTTCAAAGCATGATGCAAGCATCCTCATTTCTCCCCTATTTTGGCTGCCTAAAAAGCCAAAAGAGCAGAACTATACAATATCTACCCCACCTGACTTGCCAGAAACAAATTTCCCGGACAGGTCACAATTGACCACGTTAACATAAACTGTCGTAACTCTCTTATGATTGGGCTTACCCGAATAATAAAATCAGAAAAAGTTACAAACCAGATAAGACAAATATGAATGACGAAAATCTACTGTGCATATTGCCAGCATTTACTTTCTAGACAATGTCCAATAATTAGAAAGGCATTCTCTCGTATAAAAACAAAAGGTTGATCAATCTTCAAAATCCAAATATGCTTGACGTCACTAATGAACATCAATCATTGATACCTGGTGAAATTACTTCTGAGATTTACTTCGCTAAATAGATGGATTGATCACAAAGATATGGTAAGTTGTATCAACGTAAAAGAAATATTTTCTAAGATTTTGGAGAATACAACTGACGACAAAACCGTGCCTTATTAAATTACTTGGCCTACTTGTCATGTTTGCCTAAAAATAGCAACAACCAACACAAAGTATAAATACTGATTACCCAGAAGAAAATAATAAAACTTAAAACCGATCCTCTACTTATTTATGAGGTCTCAAAACCAAAATACTTTTTGATAGAACTCGTGTATTTTTGTGTATGATATACATTAAGAAATATATAGCACTCAAGTAGGACACGCAAGGAAAAAACATTAAAAAAATAAAAATATAAAAAGCAAGCCTACCAGGTTTGGAGATATGCCACGCGCAACTGCAGAACCTCCTATCGTGTATTCCAATATTAGTGCCCAGCCTATCAACCATGCAACACTGCAAGAACAAGTATGTTAAAATGAAATTAATTTTCATATGAATCTGTAACACTGTAAAAGAACTCCAAATTAATGCTTCTGTCGAATGAGCTAACAAATTAGAAACTTGGATAAGCAGGAGCCTTGTTACAGGGATGCTTGTTCTTCAAATGAAATGGAGGAAAAAATTATTTACTTCTGTTTCAATAGCCTAACCTATAATAGTTCAGAAAACTAGTGACCACCCTACTATGACATTGCAGTTTGCACTATGCCCATGTTACCAGACCGTAAAACATATATAAGGATAAGATTTTCTACTTTCATCAACAATTAAATGTTCTTACAGTGCAATTGACCAATAAAGTTCTACTTTTTAATCAAGATTGTGAAGGGTTATGTTTTTGTTCTGAGAAGAAAATTGGATAAAGATCACATTCTCGCAATAAACTGTACAAATAGAAGATTTTAAAATCTCAAACGTCAGCAAACTAGTGGCGAAGAAATCTGAGCGCTTGAATTCGTGCTGTAATAATAGCCGCATCTATCGTGGACAGGCAGAGTACTAAAGAAATGATTCTTTTAGATCAGCAACCAAGGAAACAGACTTATCCAAATAATGCCAATCAGAAAATTACCCTTCTCCAACACATATGTAAGAATAATGATAGGCACTTCCAGCAGAAGGACAGCGACTCGCAAGCTCGGCATAGCAGAAAGCGGAAAGAGCAGCTGCTATTCCAGCTATTAGAAATGAAAAGGTAAGGGCCGGACCCGAATGCTCCCTCGCAACAGTACCAACTAGAATGTAAACACCAGCACCAATTGTTGAGCCAACTCCTGCAAAGATCAAATAAAATAAATCAAGCAATTCGGTTGGACTAACGACAATGAACAAGGGATAAGGACCAAATTTAACTTCACCGCAGCGATGAACATTAATGATCAACTGATCTCGAAAACATAAACACCCCACATTTCAAACAAATGGAGAGAAACACGATAAATCACAAAAAAAAAAAATTGGTAAAACATGTCTACAAATAACTACATACAGCTACAAGCAAACTCAAACACAAAATCCAATTGCACCCCTGAATAAATCAAAACCAAAAACACTGCAAAAACTCCATCAGATACAAAAACAACCCATCAAATAGATTCAGCTGAACCACAAAAATCCCATATCACCAAATCCAGATTCTTAAAAAGCAAAAAGATCATTTTTTTTTAATTACCTATCGCAATAAGATGAGGTATAGTTAAAGCCTTGGCCAACTGATGACCACTATGTGAAGAAGATGACTTTGTATGAGCAGAATCAACCTGTTTCCTCCTCACAAGTGTCCTCAACCCCCCAACACCACCACCTCCATTCTGGGTATCAGAAACAAACCCCATAACAACAACAACAACGAACCCCACAAAACAAAAACTCTATTCAAGCCCCAAAGATTCAATCTTTATGGCCAAAAACGACCAAAAATCACAATTTTGAGATTGACCCTCTTTGAATCTATGGTTCTTTTTTCTGTAAAAATTCACAATTCCATAGATTGCAACAATCTTGAAAATGGGTTGTTGTCGGAATATATTTTACGGTGGACCCTTTTTTTTTTTGAAAATCCCAAAAGCGAAAAAAGATGGGATCTTGAATGATTAAACAGCCTTTGGGAGATTGATTGAAGGGGTGAGTGGTGTTTGCCGCAAAGATTCGGCTGAGACTAATGTAGAAAGAGGGGAGAGAGAATCTGAAGGAATTTTGTTTTGATTTTATATATTTTTTGTTTGCCCAATGAGGAAGAAGATTAGTGGAAAAACATTATTGTGCTTTGTGTTTTTTTTGCTAAATGCGTATCTGTGTGTTCTGAATGATCATTAATTTGTGTCAGTAAATTATTAAATTTTTTGTTGCATTTACCCACGGTGACTTCTGTTCCACTGTTTTTATTTTTATTTATCACCGTATGCTGGTATATTTATTTTATTTCTTTTTTTTTTTATAGATATAGTCATTTAATTCTTTTCTTTTCTTTGATAGGTATAGTTATTTTTATTCTGTTTTCAGCAAAGCATTGCAAAGAAAATTGTATTTACTGCGTGTATATATTCTTTTCTTTTTTTTTAAAAAAAGATGGATAATGTATGTATTGACTTTTTAGTTGGTAATTTTTTTTTTGTTAAATACTAGAAATTGAATTTAAAATAGAGGAGCTACAATGAAGTAGTCGCAATCACAAAATGTAAAGTTAGGGATTACATCAAAAGGAACAATGCCTGAAAATCAGGAATTCCTCGTAAAAACAACAAATTATGGGCAACACAATTACAATGAAGCAACATTTTAGTTGGTAATTGACTTTTTGTATTTCTTGCATCTATGTAAACTGATAATCAAAGAAATTTTTGTCCAAGACCGGTTTCTTCTTTTCTTCTAATTCAAGTTTTAAATTCGAAATGCTCATATTTGTTTTTTTTTCTATTAAAAAACTCTTCACCTTTATTTAACAAACACTCAAGAGATCTTAGCTTTCACGTCTCAATAATGATAATATATTGAATGAGTGCTGAAGGTAAAAAAAAATATTAGCATAGCTTCCCACGTAAGTGACCCATAAAGTCCATATTTTATTTTTAAAAATTCGTTAGTAAGGGTAAAGAAATATATTCTGAGGATAAGTTCAAATTATTGTATGCTTAAGATCCAGACAAACTGACAAACTAAAGAATATATATCTGTACTCTTCAGTCTTTACTCTTTAGTACTCTTTAAGTTCCTGAACGTACGCAAGACGATTAACCTACTTTTACAATAATTGCAAAACCACTAATCAAGAACTCTGAACATTCAGAAATAGGAATCCCCACCCCTCAACAAAATTTATAAAATACAATTACATATGGGTTTTGTTGAATGACATAGGAAATTACTGTTTGAGTATGTAATTATCTCTTTATTTATTACTTGAACTTAATAACCCCGGTACAAGTTAAAGTACTCAAAATTTAAAAGATTTTGAAGCTAGATGTACTACTTTCTTAGTATTTTTTCATCGGAACTTAAAAATAAAGATCTCATCATGTCTATTTGGACGAGTTAGAATCCGAATGACTAGGGAACAACTCAAAGCAAACAAATATTTAAAAACTTGATAGATGGTAGGGGCGGAGCTAAATTTTTTAGTCCGGACCTAATTAATGTTAACGATTATTTTTTTCATTAAATAGTAAACATTTATAATTAATCTATTGGAAAACGTTAAGATTTATTTGTAAAAAATGCACAAAATTCTCACAACCATTTAAAAAATGAAAGAAAGAAGAAGGCGACAAACCCCAACCCCTCTCCCCCTTTCCTCTAAAGTAGAAGAGTGGTTTTTCCTTATTTCTCTTTCGTGTGTTTGTTTGTCTATTACATATAACATATGAACGCCTTCCTCTATTTTCTTAGGCATGATTGTTTCCCTATTAGGCTATTTATTACATAGACCACAAGGGGGTTATTGTCAATAACTCTTACTTTGGATTTTTTTTATTGTGTTGCAAGTTTAATGAGAATATTAAATTTTATGTAATTTATTTCTAACAGCTTAATAACAAGGAATCGAGCACAATGCCCCCTTTCCCTCCGCCTTTTTACGAAGGAGGTGCTAGGGTTGTATAATATGTTACGAAGGCTGGTGATTTGAGATCTGGAGATGATTGATCGTTATGAAATTTATTTAGACAAGACAATATTCGTAGAAGCACAAGAAGTACAAGAGAGTTGCAGAGGATAACATAATACATCAACAACTAAACACAACCACAAAACATGATATGCACTGGCCTAACCCACTCAAGTCACACAATTAAGTTATTAGCTCATTGAAGAAACTAATTGACTAAGAAGGATAGAGCTAATGTCGAATGAATTGTTGAGATCCACGGCGAGCCTAAGAAAGAATATATAATCACAAGGATTAATCGTTCTTTCTAGGTGGACTAATACGATGTGAGAGAGTAGTCACGAAGCACACATTAAGACAATAATCATTTAGTATTATAGTATGAGGTAAAGCTGGCGACAATGAAGCAATTACTATTGTGTTAGAAAATTATGATTCCTTGGATGACTAAAGGTCTATGGTGATAATTCTTATTACCTTGCTGGTGACAAATTCCATTCTTATCAATAAATGTGAATTATGAACTTATCTATGCGCGTTGGTAATAATAACTAAAATTGGTTAAGACCTAGCTATGCCACCGCTACAAAAACATAACTCTATCTAACAAAAAACAAATATCCAATATTCAATCTCCCACTGGAAAAAAAAAAAAAGAATAATCACCATTCAAGAATTTCACTCACGAAACAAAATCTAATTATCTAGTGTGTTGCAAGTTGCAACCATCCAACTTCCAGTAGATTTGGAGGGCTCCATTCACCAATAATTGCCCATGCCAAGACAGAAAATTGAAAAGGGTGAGCCAACTTGCATGATCCTGACCCCCCAAATTATTTTGTTGTTTCCATAAAATATTTTCCTTTTCTTATTTTCTTCTCTTTTATTAATTAGAAACTTCCAAATTCATTTTTTGTTGAAACTTGAAACTGTTACTTTATGGCACAAGTGGATAACACTATTAATTTCGTCCCCATAATATTTGAACGTGAACTGGTCCATTGTTATCTTAACTCAATGCATAGTTGCTTTTTCCTTTTTTCCTTTTTCCCAAGTCATTTTCAATGTTCAAAGTTGCAGAATATTCTGGTTTCCCAGTTCCCACACATTTTTCAATAATTAACAGCAGCAGCTTATGTATGTATTCTAATATTGTATTAATTTAATCAAGATACTTTTCTATTTATGGCAAGTCTCTTTTCGAAACTAGTTCTCATCTAATATCCAGGCGGTTGCTGAGTGCTGCCTGCCGTTTCCTAATAAAAAATGTCTAGAAGACTCGAACCATTGGACTTTACTCCAAATTATTGCATAGTTGACCATGTATAAAATATCTATTACGACTTTTTTCTTATTAATATTTTTTACTAACATATCAAAATACATAGGAAGATGAATAAACTACCTTTTGTACAAGAAAGTCCTTTAAATTTTATAACTGATTTCTTTTCAATAAATTATGCTAGAAGCGAATATTGGTAGGATTGCACCGACACATTTAACGTGCGATATTGTGCTAGACGCCTCTAATTAATGCATCACACAAATTGTATAAGATACCTCAAACTCATTATTCTCAAACTTAAAATATCAGACCGTAATAGTTAGTTTGAATTCTTTTTTCAATGATTTTGCTAGTTTGAATTTGATTTCAATGAACTAATAAGACTTCCGAAAGTTGACGAGTTTTTTGCTTCCTGATATAAAAGCATCTTGTTCATGAATAAAAACATTTATGGTCAAAAGTAAGAAATTTAAACAGTAACTACGCAAACCCACTAGATGAGTCTTTAGGCCTGTGCATATTTGCCAGACTTTCACCTAAATAATAATCCAAGTTTCTCCATCAATGACTAAGATGGAAACCAACCCCTAACTATTTTATTTGAATTATGTGGGATAAGGAAGTTTTTGGCGTGCACGCACGTCTTTTGTTGTGGACGGATTGGCTAACAAACTGACCGTTTGGTATGGGCTATTTGCAACACAATAGATACTTCTTAGGGATAATATCAATGACACCCCCTGAAGTTTGATCAAATATCAGTGACACCCCCTGAGGTTTCGATAATATCAGTGACACCCCCTATCATTGTTAAATAACTATTTTATCCTTTTTAATAAATTTAAAAAAAAAAAAGAAACAAAAAAGAAGGGGTTTACTTTTTACTCTTCTACCCTTATTTTTGTAATATGCAACCCATGATTTTGTGTTTCTCTTTCCTAATTATTAGAGTAAGATGATTGAGGTTAATTAGAAGTTTAAAGTGAATACACTGACACTTTTGCTTAAATATATATTTCATGAAAACATAATTTTGTCATTAAACAATAAAATATGTTGATAATTACAATAGGTATTAAAGATATATATATATATATATATATATATATATATATATATATATAGCATCCTCTATCATAATTTGAGTATAAATGGTAGTTTGGCCTTAAAAAATTGGTAAACTTTAATCTTGACTTTGACCAAGGGCTAAATAGGAACTTCATAAAAACAAACATAGTAAATGGACTTATTTGATATGTCAATGCAAACCTCAGGGGGCGTCACTGATATTATCGAAATCTCAGGGGGTGTTACTGATATTTCATCAAACCTCAGGGGGTGTCACTGATATTATCCCTACTTCTTAACACGGGTTTCCAGAAAAAAAGATGGGCTGGATTTGTGTTCTCAGCCCGCCACCGCACAATAGTTTTAGCTACAAAATGGGCTGGATTAGCAATTAGATTCTTCATTTATAGTTTATTGAGGCTACCTAGTTTTGTTTGGTTTTCTGTTAGAATTTTAGTCACCTACGTTTTGTAATCCTAAAAAATCTTATAATCGGTGATCCAACAATGTCCACCCTTATTGATTCATTTCTTAACCCTCTTAACGCCATTATTCTCATTAAAAAAGATTGCCAATGTTTCAACCAAGCTTAAACACTTACAATGTTGAAATAGCGCTATGAACTAGTCGAGTCAAGCATGAGGTGATAAAAAAATCATAAACGTAAGTTAACACGTCAGCTCTATCTTCACCCTGAACGAATGGACTAGCTCGCAAAAAAGTAGAACAAATAACGAAAAAAATGGTTGGTTTCATAAACGATTTGTAAGGAGAATCAAGCCTAAAGTTTCCCTGTCGTTTAGAAAACCTGCACAAATCTCCTTTAGTTTGTTTATTGTCTAAAATCCCTCTGTAGTTTTATAATTTGTACACAATATCCCTTTGTTATGAAATCACAAAGGGCTTTTCGTCAAATTACGCGATATTATGCATATTTTTCAAACCACAAGAGGTTTCGGACAATTACCAAATTACAAGGAAGCTTCGTCTGATATTTTAAACTACACGAGGATTTTATACATTTTCCCCTATTTTTATACTCATATTAATAAATATGACAAGTTATTAATATATTCTAAACAAAATTCTCATTAAGTAATAAACTATATATTAGATATCTCGAGTACTAATTACGACTCAGTCCCCTGGAGGTAGCTAGTTGGTCTGAACAAAATGGCCTCGTCACTCTTCACCACAACTGCAGCACCAACTCTGTCACGTGCCTCCACCCCCAAATTCTCACCCCCAAAAAGCCCTAATTTTATCGCCCCCTTAATTCTCCTGCACGCATCATCCACCGATTTTCACCCACCTTACGCATTTTGCTTCAAATTCAGAGCTTATGCGGTTCCCAATTCCAATTCGAGCAACAATTTTGAAGCTGACGAAGACGATTACGCCGAAAACGGCGACGAAATCGAACAGGAGGCGTATGCCGATGGCGTCGAGATTAAAATCGAAAAAACAGGCAAAAACAGCCGGAGAATTAGGTCAAAAGTCGCCGTACGGTCCAGCCTACAGACATTATGGGATATATTGACCGATTACGAACGATTGGCCGATTTTATTCCTGGATTAGCAGTTAGTCAGTTGCTCGAGAAGAGAGATAAATTCGCTCGTCTTTATCAGGTGTTTGAGATAAATTCGCTAGTGTATTAATGCAATTGAATTTGTTTAATTTTGTATGTCTAAAGAGGTGTTGCATTTGAATCTATATCATTTGTTGTGAGATGCCTTAGCTTATGGTGGTTCTGTTGTGGGAATTAAACAGGTTGGGGAGCAGAATTTGGCGTTTGGATTGAAATTTAACGCGAAAGGTACGATTGATTGTTTTGAGAGAGAGCTTGAGGATATTCCGTTCGGTCAGAGGCGTGATATCGATTTCAAAATGGTGGAGGGTGACTTCCAGCTGTTTGAAGGAAAGTGGTCCGTTGAACAGGTTCGAGAGACTCTTCTCGTTCGTTTTTCTGTCGCATGTCTTCATTTGCAACTTTGTGAGAGAGAGACTAGAATTGTCCTCTATATAGGTAATGCATGTTTTCAAGTCAATGAGACAGAATAGGAATACATAAAGCAAACTGATTTTGTTTTTACGATTTATTATTTGTAGGATGTGTAGACGAGATGAATCGGCATGTAAATAATCAACTTTGTTACAAGAAACTATTGTACATCTTTCTTTTGCAAAACTCGAAAAACAAAATATTATGTCTAACCAAAGTAATAAGCAATAAACCGAAGCATGGCTCATAACTGCATTGCAGGACGTAAGTTTTCAGGCATTTGAATACTGAATAAATTACCAAAATGATTTATACTCTGAGATAAATATTTTATAAAGAATTCAAAAGTTTTCCAAGAATCCTGTATAAATCGACGCGATAGATTCTGAAATCACATAAAGCTAAGCTCAAACAAAGTGCTTAAATCACAATGAAGCTCTTAGGTGCTTTATGTTCTTGAAAATGAAATAAAAAATTAACATGTGCAGTATAAAAATGACAATTTGATTCAAGATTTACTTGAGTTACCGACAAGCTACTAAATCATTTTACAAATACAAAAAAAACTGCCCATGATGCAAACAGAACCTAAAACTGCAGGACTTGAAAACATCAAAGTAACTAACTGGGCTTCTATATAATATGTTTGTCTCAAAGTGCAAATCATTTAGCTAATGCCATCGATTCAGTATTCAAAAGCCAGCAAAGAACTTACAGTAAAATTACGTTCCCCAAAGCAGTTATAAGTCATGCTTTAATATATTTCTTGTTACTTTGATAAGACATAAACGAGTGCTCAAAGCTAGGGGAGTTAGGCCTGAAAAATGTAGGTTTATTTTGTTCTTGGAGTTTTGAAAAGAAAGATATAAAAGAGTTCAGTAGCAAAGTTAATTATTTACAGGCAAAATCACCTGCTTCAGTTTTAGGTTCTGATTGAATCTTTGGCAGTTCTTTGTAGTTGTAATAATTATTTAGGTTTTCATCAGTATCTCGAGTTAAGCTCTTGAATCAAATTGTCCGTTTATATCTGTACAGGTAAAATTTTGGTTCATTTTCAAGAAGATAAAGCACCTAAAAGAGCTTACTTGTTGTTTAAGCACTTTGTTTAAGCTTACTTTTACGTGTTATTTCAGAATCTATTGTGTCGATTTATATAGGGTTCTTGCAAAACTCTTGAATTCTTCAGGAGATGAAGTGTGGAACTGGAGATTCACAGGGCGATCCTTATGCTGGCCAAGAATTTCAAACATTTCTTATATATGTTGTTGAAGTAAAACCTAAATTGTGGTTGCCTGTACGCCTTGTTGAGGGTAGACTCTGCAGGGAGATAAGAACAAACCTTTCATGCATACGAGATGAAGCCGAGAAAGCCTTTCTGAAATCACAGACTGCATTGTGAAGGGATCAGAAATCTGCTTTTTGTTCCAAGGTGTGCTCTCTGAAGTACTTAAGTCCTTAGTTTCTTATCGATGGTCTATTGTAGAAACTCACGGTTGCATAATGAGCTGTAGAAGCTTGTGACACGAAACATGTGGTATATATAGAAAGTAATATGTTTTGTATCGGTAGCATATCTTATCCAAGTTTTAGCTCCAAAGGCTCAAGGAAAGCGGGACTCTTTGGTTATGGGATTGTCCGCTTGGTTATCAAGAATTAATGTTAACCAAGGTTTTAAAACCTCTTCTCACCAGTGCTTTCCAATTGTGGAATTTCTGCTGGCTATTTTGGAAGTATATCTAAACAATTACAGTTTGTATTATATAAACTTCCTCGCTCTAGATTCTTCTGAAGGAACTTAGGTCAGTTGGGAGTCGTAGCATTCACCTATAGATATGTGACTTTGACGTTGCCGCAAATTTCATGGACTCCGTATCTTGTTTGTTTGGGTTTAAAAGCTTAGTTGTTCTTATCCTGTATTGCACAATATCCTAGACCTTGTGGTTTATTTGGATGGAACTCAGTCTTTGTTTTGCTTGTTCCAGAAGATAAATAGCAATTTTCATAATATTCAAGGAATCAGCTTAACACAAGCAATTGAGCATGCCACGCAGACGAAATTCGGAAGTAAGCTCTCTATCTTTAGCCTTCTCTCAACTTTTTTCTGTGGATATTAAGCATTCAACAAGATGAATCTTGCTAAAACCTGTAGGTTATCTGGCAACTGGAGCTTGTCAAATGCAAACAGTAATTGTTGGGCAGCATTTTGCCCGATTTTCGTGGATTATAAGTGTGATCCGTGGAGCTATACATAGAAGAACTCATTCTTGACTTTCATAGCAATTCAGCATGGCTTTGTACATTATCCTACAAAATTTTGTTCAGAATTTGGACTGATTTACTTCACAAGTACTCTGATCATGTGAAACAGATGTTGAATTCCATTTTATTCTAGTGTTACAAGTTGTTGTCTTTGATTAGTCTATCAATACTTGGATTGCAAACTGAAATATTAGGAATGTGAGCTACCAAGTCCTTTTTCGGGTTGGAGCACCCCTTGTGCTTCCTGAGCAATAACTTTTTTGCTGATAAAAAAGAAAAAAAGTCCAATCGGCTATCCTCGGATGGATATAAGGGCTTGTCTGTATTTGTTTTATTTGATTTGGAGTATTTTTTGAAAATTTTCATCAGTTAGGTGTAAAAATAAAAGAACAATGCGTCTCGACCGATTTGGAATTTAATTAACATGTGTAATGATGTATTAACTGGTTTATTTTATGTTCACATTATCTAAGTTGTATAAAGATATTTTACTACATATATATAATGAAACTAATTGGTAAAATCTGTAAATTATGTAAAATAATAATTCAATAACTAAAAAGAAACACATAGAAATGATCCAAACATTTGATATTTGATATTAAAATTTACGAAAACACAACACGATTTCAATTAAAGGACTATACTTAAACATTCTAGAAAAGATATCAAATATCTTCAATTTCGATAATGTAACGTTAAAACATATTAAACATATTTTGTTGGCAAAATAAGAATGAAAATCTTTGAACAAATAAGCCAAGCGTAATTTTTTTTTTCGGCGTAAGCCTAGTAGTTTGATGGAAAATACTTAAATTGAGATTCATATGCAACACTACCAATCACCTTCACCACGACTTACCATTTCAGGCTTGGCGGTGCGAGATGGGGTGGGTGGGATGCAGTGCGATGGGGTGGGGTGGGACGGGACGGGTAACGAAGTGGTTCTTTTTCCTCTAAAAAATTATTAGATAAGTATATTTATTAGAAAATAAAAACACTTGTATGATCCAAACAATGAGATGTTAACTTTAAAAATTAGATTCAGATTACAAATATCCTATATTTAGTTAGTAATTAATAATCAAATTGAATATATGTTAAAAGAATGTATAAAAAAAAAATCAAGTTTTATTTATTTTTAACTTTAGTCTCAAGGTATAAAAAAATCTCAAAATTGTAAATGCAACTATTTACTATTGAGGGGTTAAGGAAAAATATTGGAAAATTGAGCGAGGAGCCTAGAGTGGTTGGTACTGAGACCATGCTTCAGGCTATTTGCCCACGAGTAAACCCCAGATGAACAGGTGTTGCTTCAACCTCTCACTGTTGAGGAGGTGTAAATTGTTCTATTTTTTATATGTACCCTTTAAATCCCATGGTACAAATGGTTTTTCAGTTGCTTTTAATGAAAAGCTCTGCAAACTCATTGGACCAACAGTTGTTAAGTTTGTTTTGTCGTTCACAATGAGCTTAACTTGTTTCCTGAAGTAAACTTTACTCGTATTGTTCTTATCCCATTATGTCCAAAACCTAAAAGATTGTCTCAATTTGGTCCTATTAGCCTTTCTAATGTAGGCTATAAAATTGCCTTTAAAGCCATAGCTAATAGAATTAATCCGTTTCTTTCCGATGTTATTTCATATTCTCGATCTGCTTTCCTCCCTAGTTGCTTAATCACTAACACATTTTTGTTAATTTTAAGATCAATCATGACCTTAAGAACGGGTGGACAAAAATGAAGGGTCAAATGGCGTTCGAGTTGAACATGAGCAAAGCCTATGACCATGTCTAGTGGTCCTTCCTTGAGAAGGTAATGCTTCGTTTAGGTTTAGATTTTGATTTTTGTTTTGTTGATCTAATCATGTTGAGTGTTAGGACAATTACATATACAATGTTGATGAGTGGTCGTGAATGTGGTCTGATTGTGCTAGATCGGGCAATTCGACAAGGCGATCCACTCTCGTGACATTCTTTCTCTTTGTATCTGAAGCACTATCGACATTGATAAGGGAGACAAAATTGGTTTGTCTTTGTAGAGGAGTTTTGGTGTGTTGTCATGCGCCCACAATCTCCTACTTATTTCTTTTCGAAGACACACTCTTGATTTGGAAGTGGCGGAGGAAACCAAATCAAATTGGTGTAGATATGACGTGTCGTATGGGCAAGAGATTAATATATCAAAATTTATTAGAGGCGAGTAAAGAAGATTTTATCAAGGGAGAATTCCAATCTATTCAAACATTTACAATGAGTTATTTTAAGCTTTCATAATCTTTGATTGCCGAACTCGATGTTATGGTTAGTTAATTTGAGTAGGGTAAGGGCGAGCGAAAGAAAATCCATTGAACGGCGTGAGACAAATTATGTCGTAGGAAGCAAGATAGAGGGAGATAAAATCATTTGTCGTACCATAACTTGGCACGATTTTTATTTTCATACCTTAATTTGCACTTAACAATTTGCATACCATAAGTTGGACATTTTCTGTGCATTGGGTACTCATGTGCCGAAAAACTATACGCCATTGCCTCCCTTGACCCAGAATTTGAGGATTTTGAACAATTTTGAACTATGTCAGTACTCCACCTCAATAATTTTCTATGTCAACATTCCATTATGTGGTGGATATGGAACATTTTGACAATTACAAACGTTGGCATTGACGTGGAAAATTGTTGATGTGGACTGTTGACGTGGGTCAAAATTGGTCAAAATCCTCAAATTTGAGGTCAAGGGATGCCAGCATGTTAGAGTACCCAATATAAAAAAAGTCTCCGACTTATAGTATGCATATTGATGAATGTAAAATTAAAGTATGAAAAAAAAATCGTTTCAAGTTATAGTATGAAAACAATTTCTTACCTGTTTATCATCATATAATGATTTTTATAATTAAAAACGAAATATACAATTCCTCACGAATACATAATTACTTAAAAGAAAAACACCTCTAGACCAATTTAAAATGACAAAAGGCAACGAACCCCACAGTTCGAAAATTAAATGGGAATAACAAAATCTTTTGACATTTTCTTTTTTATAAGTAACCTTTTAACATTTTGCACAGTAAAAACTTTGAAAACCGAAATTTACGAACAATACGAACAAAATTCTCTATATATGTTTGTCTGTGTGTGTGTCTGTGAGAGAGAGAGAGAGAGAGAGAGAGAGAGAGAGAGAGAGAACCGAGTGCAAGAATGTAGAAAAGGTGCAGCGGTGCAGCAATATGAGGAGAAGTTGTTCACGACTCTTCAAGCTGTGCGCAAGTAAAAATCCAAAATCTGTAAAGAGTGAGGAGATAATGATGATGCAACAGCATATGTAGTATTAATTTCTTACATGCACAAACACACAAAGTTTATGGTGAGTCGTTACTGTTCACATTATGCACCGCTCCAAAGGGATATGAAAATCGATCGATCGACGCCCAAACAAAGAACAACAAATTAACGGTGGTGGACTCCAACTCCATCCATAAGTGCATGGGGATTACGTCAGCTATGACAAAAGCTGTTGTAATATATATATATATAGCACATATCTAAGGTCATTAAAGCCTCGTAGTTAATGCCTTTTATTTGATTCCACCTTATATTAATCCTGAGAACCGAGAGAGAGCACACACGATCTACAATATTCTGCTACTACAATATTTTAATTGCTTTCAAGCTTTGGTTTTTCCTCACCAAGAAGAGGTGATTTCTTTGGTTTAATTACTCTGTTCGATCTTTATGTTATTGGGAATTTGAGTTTGAACTTCTTCTTGGTGTGGGTTTACCCTTTTTCTTTTTATGTTTATGGTTAAGTTTTTTACACTATTAGATGTGTTTGTGGGTACAAATGATTCCCGCTTTGTTAATTAAAATGTCTATGCATGAATGGGATTTTGTAATTTACATGTTGCAGAAGTATTGCTTTTAATGGTGAATGGTGGGAATTTTAGTTATACAGTTTTAAAACAGGATTTAAACAGCTTTCGATCAGTTTCATGTCCTTTGAGTTATACAATTTTAAACTCTTGTTGTTTTTAAATTTTTCAAGGTTGAAAATTTTCTTCTAGATAAAGTAAGAGTTTTTATGTAGATGGAAAAAATTAGTTTACCCGAGCATCCAATGGCTCGTCGGAATTTAGCATTCCTTATCTTTATTGCCCATTTAATTGATTTTGTTTTGTTTCATCTAATGTTTGCTAATGGCATTGTCTTATTTGTTCCTGCAGTATCACAACCAAACTCCACCAAGTTTGAGAAGTTGTTGGCTCAGTGAATATTAGTAATGGACGGTGATATAGCGCGCACCTCTAAGAGGAAACAACTAGTTCCAAGACGCTCAGCTATCCACGAGCATGGATCAAATTTAAGATGTAGGTCCCAGAAAAGGGTTAAAGAATCTAAGGTAACACCTCATTTGAATATGTGTTGAATTTTGCAATTGTATCAAATCGAAGCAATAGAAGACGAAGATTATGAAACAAACATTGCAATTACATTGAATGATTAAAAGAGAAATTTTACATGAGAGTTTGAAGAGCGGAAATATTATGGATCTAATCTGAGGATCTAGTGTTTAGAGAATCAATCAAGCGATGAAGGATAAATTATACCAAAACATCTCTTATATAATTGAGATGAAATAAACAAACTAGAGAGCTTGGCTTTCCGTATTTGGAAAGTCGTTATATATGAAACAGTCCTAACGGTAATTAAACAATCCTATCAGCTAAGAATCAGTTTTAATACTTTTGAATTATGGTTAGAGAAATTTGGATTTATCTGGATCACTGTTGTGTTGAGTTTTACATATTCTAGAGAGAAATTATTTTACATTCGGAAAATTAATGCATGCACTCTGTATTATGCACAAGCACGTAAGTGTGATCATAGATCCTCATACACTGCAGTCATCGAATTTGAACTAGGAATAGCGGTTGAAATTGAAGTTAGAGAATATGACAAATAAGAGTGCGTCAACAGTTCTAAAATTGGAATATATACCGACAAAAAAGAAGTAGTTGCGTAAAGCTCAAAAGAGCATGTTAGAAGCGTTAACTCCGTGATTCTGGCAAAAAAAAAAACACGTTATTTATAAATGAGTTGGACTATGCGGCGGTAGGTTAGAAAATACGACAAATAAGTGTACGTTAACATATTTAAGTTGGTACTGTGACCAGGAAAAGAAAAAAAAAAACAATTATAGTTGCATAAAACTCATAAAAGCATGTGATGTGGTAATTCCTTTGATTCGTGGTAAAAATCACTTCATATATAAATGAGTTGTAATGTGATCTGGTTCTTTCCGTACTCAATGCTATTGTAAGTAGTGCTTAAAATGTGAAGTCAATGTCGTAAATGACTACCATTTTCTGTTTAAAGTGGTACACACCAGCATGTGGGCTTTTCCATGATACACCCACTTGAGGAGCACTCCATGAATCTATACTTGTTAGATTGGCATTCTGATTTTTAATGAAGGGTATCTGATTGAATCCTTGCAGGAAACTTAATTACACCATTTGTGATATAATCTTTCTGTGATTTAGATATTCTTACTAATCATATTTTTTGTAGCCAATCGCTTCTGCATTTATGGAAGAAAGTCTTGTACATAGGAGAAGCCATGTTGATTCTTCCGGTGAGTGTGATGCAAATTTACATCCTAAATGCAAAATCAAGAGACACTAAGACAAATTTTGTCTTTAACTAGGAATTTAGGCTCATAAAATGAAGATAAGGGCATTGAGACATTTCCAAATTTACCACGTGCAGATGCAGGATCAGCTGAGGAAGTAGCTATGATTAACATGATATCTTTTGATGTGTTGAACTCTAACCAAGAAAGGAAGGATGATGCAAGACCTCAAGGCTCACCAGACGATCAGAACACCAGAGGTATCGCAGGTGGCCTTCCAGAGACGAGGGATCCACTTCCATCTCTGGATTTGTGTCTCAGTCCATCTGGTATGATTTCGTTGAAGCTCTAGTAACCGTCTTAAGGTTATTAATTAGCCAGTCGATTGTGATTTTGATGAATTTCATTTTCTTGAACCTTCAAAAGATCTTGAGTTGTCCCTCGGCTCTATTTGGAAGAACAAGGAGAATGTTTCAACTCTCCCAGCGTGTAGAATAGAAAACTGTTCACCTGTGAGGGCCACTGTGAACAAGGGGAAGGGTGTTGCAGATTCTTCACCAATGTTTATGAGCACCACATGGTCGCGAGTTGAGCTGGATTCACTTTGGGTCGGTGTGCGGAGACACGGCCAAGGGAACTGGGATGTCATGCTTGAGAATCGCGATCTGCATTTTATGCCAGGAAAAACACCCAAGGTCTTGGCTGAGAGGTGGGAGGAAGAAAAAATCGGATATCTATTCGGAGCATCACGAGACATGAATAATCGTCAGGGTACAGATGCAAGAGATCTGACGGCCAGCAGTAATATTTCCCTTGATCGACCCTCGCTCGAGTTCAATGCCCAGAAAAACAATCAGGTTGAACCCCCAGTTACAAATTCTTCAGGACTTTCTCCCAACAGTACCGGGGAAAGCCGCAACGGGGGTACGAGGACCTCAGCAATATGGAGTATGTGTTCACCTGCTGGGGAATTGTTATGGGAACACTTCCCCTGGTTCGTCTAATGCTGGTGCGGAGACGGCAAACTTCCCACACTTGCTGAAAAAAGCACTTGGGATGCCTCTGATCCAGCTCCATCAGCAATCCATCAATAAACTATGACTGAATGAAAGGTAAAGTCCAGTGGTAGCCGAAATGCAGACGAACAGAAAGCTGAGGAAATTATTTGCCAAATTAAACATATTGTACTCGAGAAGGAGAAAGAAAACTTGAACATTGCCTTTGTTTTGCTCCATCACGAATAAAAATTTCATACTCTTCTCTATGTTTAGAACTAATATTTATTTCTGTACAAATAAAAATATATTACGAATAACATTGAGAAACGACGCTTAAGAAAAGAAATAAAAAATATTTTAATAGATAGACGTTCTAGTACAGGAAACCAACGTAAGATACTTCAGTTAACTATAATCAATCACTTTATTGTATAAATTCTATAAATTCTTTTATGAAAAAGGTTAGGAGGGATAAGAAAAGAAAAAGAATAAAGCCAACAGTTCAACTAAAAGTGTTTTCCCTTGAAAATATTTAACTTATTCATAGCTTATTTTCCTAAAAACTGAAGGATGATACATTCACTTTAAAAAATAAAATATGTACTGTTTAAACTTCAAGGACACAGACACGCATGGAGACATATGTTCGTGCCACATGGCCTGTCAACAATTTAATTAAAAAGAAAAATATAGACACACGTGTCAACACATTTCTAAGGGGTTTCCGACACGTTTCAGACATCTTTTGAGTTATTTTGTGAAATCCCAAACTTTTATGGGCAGAAATATAATACCTAGAAGGTAAAAGATTCACAATATAAAGTTACAACAAAAACCTGACGAAAATGAGATTAGAATGTCAAATTGAAAGTTCAACTTCAATTTTCTTCTCCCGCTATGTAACTGCGCATATCTTCTTAACCTTTAGGCTTGGTATTTTCTTCTTTCCTTCACTTATGCAAGGTTTAATCTTTATTTATACCTTATTTAGTTAGTTTCCTTCTTCTTCTTCGATCTGTACTTTTTTTCAATCATATGATTCTAAATATAGGTGTTTATAAAATTGAAAAATCTTAACAAAAGAGAAAAAGGAATAAAAAATAAATGATTATGTGTTGAACTAGTTGCTTGTTTGTTGCTTCTAATTTTATCTTTAATCTTGCTGGTAAGAGTAGTTTATAGCTTTACATGGATGGACTTGTTATTTATTAAAAAATATGTGTGAATATGAATATATATATATATATATATATATATATATATATATATATATATATATATATATATATATATATATATATATATATTTGGTATTAATTTGTGCAGTGAGCTTAAAATAGTTTCTGACATGGATTCATTTTTGAAGATATTTTTATATATGTTATTATAATATATAAACGTGTCCATGCCGTACCGCAGTCTATAACTTTTAAAATTTTGTGTCGCTGTGTCCATATTATATATTATTTGTGTCCCCATTTTGTGTCGCAGTCTATAACATTTTTTTCTAAAATGTGAAAAACAACACAAACAATTGTAAACGTTCGATACAAAAGCCATAAGCTCTCAAAACATGACTATAAGAGTAACTCAAGTGATAAAACACTAGCCAATCACATAAATTACTAAAATTTTAGAGTAGTTATAGCTTATAAGTTTCGAATAAAGTATTAAAAAAACTCTAAATAGGAAAAATAAAACATCTAATAAGGAGACTCTAAGTCAAATATATAATTAAGTATGAAGAGATTACTCACATTTATAAAACCAGATTTTATGAAAAAAATGATTGTGTGCAGATTCTAATTCTCTGGGGTTAGTCGAATTCAAAGCCGCCGGAAATTAATATTTCCACATATCTTAGTACATTTTTTTTTCATGGGTATAAAGTGTAATAGATTGCAAAGGAGTTCAAGGCCCAATTATCTCTATTCAAGGCACATTTGTTTGTGCCATTTACACTTGGTTGAAAAGGGTAATTCAGTAATTAAGTGTGTTCAAAAACCTAATTCCCAAATCTAAGATGTCAAAAACCCTATATTGCAAATTGGGGGCGATAAATTGAGAATAACTACCCTAATTCTGAAAACAAATCTATGAAACTGAAAGTAATTGAACGAATGGAAACAAAGGACCAATCTATGACAAATCAATGAAAGGATCCAATACCTGAAGACAAATTTTAGTGGACTGGTGTGAACCTTTGGATTGAATATGGATTCGTGAAAGAATGAAATCCCTAATGATGATTATGACTCGCATTACCGTTAGGAAGAACGACCCAGCTTTACCTACAAAGGACAAGGTGAAATTTTAGTGGCTATGACGAGAAAGGATGGCAAGAGAAAATGAGAGAAATTAGGGTTACCTTAGTTTGTACGAGGAGAGAGAGAGAGAGAGAGAGAGAGAGAGAGAGAGAGAGAGAGAGAGAGAGAGAGCGTATTTCTATTTCTACTCAAAAATCGCATTTTATTTTTAATTCCCTAAAGTCGTTGAGTGAAGCACTATTATAGTTTAAGTTGTAGTCGCATTTTAGCTATTTCTACATATAACATCAAATTAAATTGTCCGAGTATGAATGAAACATTTTTAAAATATATTTTATTTTCTTCTATTTTTAAATTGTCCTAGTCGCATTTTCTTCTTCTATGTTTATTTCTGCGGCACAATAATTTCCACCGATCATTGGTAGAAATTGCAAAAAAATCTGCACTTAGAGCCAAATACAAAATTCTTGAAGGAGTTGAAGATATGGTGGGTTCAACTAGGTTGAAAGATTTCTATGACAATCAAATTAACACTAATTCAAGGGCAAGTGGAAAAACAAGGTCCAAAAGCAGGAAGCATTTTAAAAAAGTTTCTGACATGGATTCATTTTTTGAAGATATTTTTATATATGTTATTATAATATATAAACGTGTCCATGCCGTGCCGCAGTCTATAACTTTTGAAATTTTGTGTTGCTGTGTCCATATTATATCTTAGTTGTGTCCCCATGTTGTGTCGCAGTCTATAGCATTTTTTTCTAAAATGTGAAAAACAACACAAAGAATTGTAAACGTCTGATACAAAAGCCATAAGCTCTCAAAACATGACTATAAGAGAAACTCAAGTGATAAAACACTAGCCAATCACATAAATTACTAAAATTTTATAGTAGTTATAGCTTATAATTTTGAATAAAGTATTCAAAAAACTATAAATAGGAAAAATAAAAAATCTAATAAGGAGACTCTAAGCAAATATATAATTAATTAAGTATGAAGAGATTACTCACATTTATAAAACCAGATTTTATGAAGAAAATGATTGTGTTCAGATTCTAATTCTCTGGGGTCAGTCGAATTCAAAGCCGCCGGAAATTAATATTTCCACAGATCTTGGTACATTTTTTTTTTGCATGGGTATAAAGTGTAATAGATTGCAAAGGAGTTCAAGGCCCAATTATCTCAATTCAAGGCACATTTGTTTGTGCCATTTACAGTTGGTTGAAAAGGGTAATTCAGTAATAAAGTGTGTTCAAAAACCTAATTCCCAAATCTAAGATGTCAAAAACCCTATATTGCAAATTGGGGGCGATAAATTGAGAATAATTACCCTAATTCTGAAAACAAATCTATGATACTGAAAGTAATTGAACGATTGGAAACAAAGGACAAATCTACGGCAAATCAATTAAAGGATCCAATACCTGAAGAAGAATTTAAGTGGACTGTTGTGAACCTTTGGATTGAATATGGATTCGTGAAAGAATGAAATCCCAAATGATGATTATGACTCGCATTACCGTTAGGAAGGACGACCCAGCTTTACCTACAAAGGACAAGGTGAAATTTTAGTGGCTACGACGAGAAAGGACGGCAAGAGAAAATGAGAGAAATTAGGGTTACCTTAATTTGTAAGAGGAGAGAGAGATAGATAGAGAGAGAGAGAGAGAGAGAGAGAGAGAGAGAGAGAGAGAGTATTTATATTTCTACTCAAAAATCGCATTTTATTTCTAATTCCCTAAAGTCGTTGAGTGAAGCACTATTATCGTTTAAGTTGTAGTCGCATTTTAGCTATTTCTACATATAACATCAAATTAAATTGTCCGAGTATGAATGAAACATTTTTAAAATATATTTCATTTTCTTCTATTTTTAAATTGTCCTAGTCGCATTGTCCTCTTCTATGTTTATTTCTGCGGCACAATAATTTCCACCGATCATTGGTAGAAATTGCAAGAAATCTGCACTTAGAGCCAAATACAAAATCCTTGAAGGAGTTGAAGATATGGTGGGTTCAACTAGGATGAAAGATTTCGATGACAATCAAATTAACACTACTTCAAGGGCAAGTCGAAAACAAGGTCCAAAAACATAAGCATTTTAGAAATTTAATGGAAAATCTGAAGGCATCCATTGACTGTTCAGACTTGAAAGTTTAAAAAAATTCTAAACAACTGGGGTCTTTTGGTTGAAACAAATCGTTGTTGGGAGATGTACTACTACCTTTGAGCAATATGCACACAAATCCAAGACCATTCATGCATGTAAGAAACAAACCTTTTGGTAGAATTATTCTTTTTGAGGGGATATATATCAACCCAAAACCATCCTTGTGGTTTCGAAAACCTACACAAAACCACCCTGTTGTTTGTTAATTGTCTTAAATTCCCTCCTATTTTCTTTAAACTCTGCACAAAATCCCCTTGTAGTTTCATAGAAAAGGGATTTTGTGATGAGTATATGAGACTACAAGAGAGTTTTAGACCATGCATTAGCAAACCACCGTGTGATTTCGTGCAGATTTTCGAAATCACCAAAGGTGTTTTGGGGGGATACTGCCAAAATGAACGGCTCATCAATAATTCAAGAGACAAAACGCACAAAAGTCAATAACTTGGGGAGCATGTCGTACATTTTTATAAGTTAGAGGTGAAGTGCAACTGACCCCATAGGTGGAGAGATTAGCCGTAGTTATCCCTTTCTAAAAGTATAAAAGAATTTGTCCTTTTAACTATCAAAACTTCAAAGGGGCCTCTTTCTAATATCTCTTAAAAATTAATGGATATTCATGTAACTAAGTAAAGCATAAATTTATCATTAAACAAAACTTAGAGGGTATAAATATGAATATCCCCATATCCTCTATTGGTCTCCGAGCGCCGGTATTATTTATGTCGTTATGTTGGTCATTGCAGCGTCAAATTTTTCTTCCAGAGCAGTGGCCGACTTCTCCTTGTCCGAATATCGCAGAATAAAGATTCAGACAACATTTCCTTGTTACGAATAATAAGCGGCCGAGATGTGCTTTAGTAAGCCCGGATATGAAAATGTTCGTCGCTGCAATTTTTAAGCCTACTAACTGTTCGATGGAATCTGCAATAGTGTTTCGGAAAAGTTATTCATTAATTCTGTCATATATCCGTCGTCTTTTTGTCCTAGAAGATGATGGAATGAGCTAAAGTGGGTGATCGTCCTTATTGTGGTTAACTGGTAATGGAATGAGCTAAAGTTTACTTCAATTTTCTTCTCCTGCTAAATAACTGCGCATATCTTCTTTACCTTTAGGCTTGGTATTTTCTTATTTCCTTCGCTTATGCAAGCTTTATTCTTCATTCATACCTTAGTTAGTTAGTTTGGTATTAATTTGTGTAGTGAGCTTAAACAAGTTATTGACATGGATTATTTTTAAAGATATTAGTATATATGTTAATATAATATATAAATGTGTCATGCGCCTATTATTTTTTAAAAATTTGTGTCGCCGTGTCCATATTATATCTTATTCGTGTCCCCATGCCGTGTCGCAATCTATAATAATTTTTCTAAAAGGTGCAAAACTACACAAACAATAGTAAATATTTTATACAAAAGCCATAAGCTCTCAAAACATGATTATAAAAGTAACTCAAGTGATAAAACACTAGCCAATAACATAATTACTAAACTTTTAGAATAGTTATAACTTATAACTTAAGTTTCAAATAAATTATTATAAAACTCTAAATAGGAAAAAAAAAAGATCCAATAAGGAGACTCTAAGTCAAATGTATAATTAATTTATAAAGAGATTACTCACATTTATACAACCAAATTCTAATGAAGAAAATGATTGTGTGGAGATTCTAAATCTCTGGGTCAGTCGAATTCAAAGCCGCCGATTTTTTATTTTTTTTTTCCAGATCTTAGTACATTTTTTTTTTTTTGCATCGGTATAAAGATTGAAAAGGAATTCAAGGCCACATTTGTTTGTGCCATTTACAGTTGGTTGAAGAGGGTAATTCAGTAATTGTGTTTGGAAACCTAATTCCCAAATCTAAGATGTCAAAAGCCCTATATTGCAAATTGGGGGCGGTAATTTGAGAATTATTAGCCTAATTCTGAAATCAAATCTACGATGCTGAAAATAACTAAACGACCACAAACAAAGGACAAATCTACGATGAATCAATTAAAGGATCCAATATCTGAAGACGAATTTAGAATTTAAGTGGACTGCTGTGAACCTTTGGATTGAACGAATCCGTTAGGAAGGACGGCCCAACTTTACCTACAAGGACAAGGTGAAATTTTCACGATTATCTTTCAATTACTTCAATTTTAAGTGGGTCGTTGTATTTATCTTATGATCTAACTATCGAATATAGTTAATTAGCATAAATAATTATTCTGAAAATACAATTTTGATTGGATCAACATATTTATAATTTCTATAAATTGTTATAAGTAATACACACACACACACACACACACACACACACACATATATATATATATATATATATATATATATATATATATATATATATATATATATATATATATATATATATATATATATATATATATATGACCAGTGTGGGAAGTTTGTCGTCTCCGCACCAACATCAGACGAACCAGGGGAAGTGTTCCCATAACAATTCCCCAGCAGGTGAACACATACTCCATATTGCTGAGTTCCTCGTACCCCCGCTGCGGCTTTCCCCGGTACTGTTGGGAGAAAGTCCTGAAGAATTTGTAACTGGGGGTTCAACCTGATTGTTTTTCTGGGCATCGAACTCGAGCGAGGGTCGATCAAGGGAAATATTACTGCTGCCTGGCAGAACTCTTGCATCTGTACCCTGACAATTATTCATGTCTCGTGATGCTCCGAACATATATCTTATTTTTTCTTCCTCTCACCTCTCAGCCAAGACCTTGGGCGTTTTTCCTGGCATAAAATGCAGATCGCGATTCTCAAGCATGACATCCCAGTTCTCTTGGCCGTGTTTCCTCACACCGACCCAAAGTGAATCTAGCTCAACTCGCGACCATGTGGTGCTCATAAACATTGGTGAAGAATCTACAACAACCTTGCCCTTGTCGACAGTGGCCCTCACAAGTGAACAATTTTCTGTTCTACACGTTGGGAGAGTTGAAACATTCTCCTTGTTCTTCCAAATAGAGCCGAGGGACAACTCAAGATCTTTTGAAGGTTCAAGAAAATAAAATTCATCAAAATCATAATCGACTGGCTAATTAATAACCTTAAGACGGTTACTAGAGCTTCAACGAAATCATACCAGGTGGACTGAGACACAAATCCAGAGATGGAAGTGGATCCCTCGTCCTTGGAAGGCCACCTGCGATACCTCTGGTGTTCTGATCGTCGGGTGAGCCTTGAGATCTTGCATCATCCTTCCTTTCATGGTTAGAGTTCAACACATCAAAAGATATCATGTTAATCATAGCTACTTCCTCAGCTGATCCTGCATCTGCACGTGGTAAATTTTGAAATGTCTCAATGCACTTATTTTCATTTTATGAGCCTAAATTCGCAGTTAAAGACAAATTTTGTCTTAGTGTCTCTTGATTTTGCATTTAGGATGTAAATTTGCATCACACTCACCGGAAGAATCAATACGGGTTCGCCTTTGTACAAGACTTTCTTCCATAAATGCAGAAGTGATTGACTACAAAAAGTATGATTAGTAAGAATATCTAAATCACATAAAGATTATATCATAGTCCTATTTTAGGGACAGACTATGGTGTAATTAAGTTTCCTACAAGAGGTTCAATCAGATACCCTTCATTAAAAGTCACAATGCCAATCTAACAAGTATAGATTCATGGAGTGATCCTCAAGTGGGTTTATCATGGAAAAGCCCACATGCTGGTGTGTACCACTTTAAACAGAAAACGGTAGTCATTTACGACATTGACTTACACATTTTAAGTACTACTTACAATAGCATTGAGTACGGAAAGAACCAGATCATATTACAACTCATTTATATATGAAGTGATTTTTACCATGAATCAAAGGAATTACCACTTCACATGCTTTTATGAGTTTTAGCAGTGAGTTTTACCATGAATTAAAGGAATTACCACTTCACTTAAAATGTGAAGTCAATGTCGTAAATGACTACCATTTTCTGTTTAAAGTGGTACACACCAGCATGTGGGCTTTTCCATGATACACCCACTTGAGGAGCACTCCATGAATCTATACTTGTTAGATTGGCATTCTGATTTTTAATGAAGGGTATCTGATTGAATCCTTGCAGGAAACTTAATTACACCATTTGTGATATAATCTTTCTGTGATTTAGATATTCTTACTAATCATATTTTTTGTAGCCAATCGCTTCTGCATTTATGGAAGAAAGTCTTGTACATAGGAGAAGCCATGTTGATTCTTCCGGTGAGTGTGATGCAAATTTACATCCTAAATGCAAAATCAAGAGACACTAAGACAAATTTTGTCTTTAACTAGGAATTTAGGCTCATAAAATGAAGATAAGGGCATTGAGACATTTCCAAATTTACCACGTGCAGATGCAGGATCAGCTGAGGAAGTAGCTATGATTAACATGATATCTTTTGATGTGTTGAACTCTAACCAAGAAAGGAAGGATGATGTAAGATCTCAAGGCGCACCAGACGATCAGAACAAGAGGTATCGCAGGTGGCCTTCTAGGGACGAGGGATCCACTTCCATCTCTGGATTTGTGTCTCAGTCCACCTGGTATGATTTCGTTGAAGCGCTAGTAACCGTGTTAAGGTTATTCAGTATTTTCAACAGGCTTTTAGAACAACTTTTGACTTCATTGTTTCCTGTTGAGTAAGTTTCTTTTTTAAAATTTGTTATCATGATCTGCAACTTCTCTTGATATTGACTTGAATTTCATTTGCTTGAACCTTCAAAAGATCTTGAGTTGTCCCTCGTCTCTATTTGGAAGAACAAGGAGAATGTTTCAACTCTCCCAGCGTGTAGAACATAAAATTGTTCACCTGTGAGGGCCACTGTCGACAAGGGCAAGGCTATTGCAGATTCTACTCAACTGTCGATGATCAACTCGTCTTCAGAACTACAATATTATTCAGGTATGCTACTGAACATCATTCTTGTCTAGTAATTAACTGGTTTTAGTTTCTGTGCTCGCCCTATTGTTGTGATGATAATTTCATTACCCGAACCTGGTTTCACTGTTCGTCATACAAGAACACTCATCTTCAAGAACAAGTTACATGGTCGCGCGTTGAGTTGGATTCTCTTTGGGTCGGTGTGAGGAGACACGGCCAAGGGAACTGGGTTGTCATGCTTGAGAATCGAGATCTGCATTTTATGCCAGGGAAAACGCCCAAGGTCTTGGCTTAGAGGTGGGAGGGAGAAAAAATCAAATATCTGTTCGGAACATCACGAGACATGAATAATCATCAGGGTATAGATGCAAGAGATCTGACGGGCAGCAGTAATATTTCCCCTGATCGACCCTCGCACGAGTTCAATGCCTAGAAAAATAATCAGCTTGGAATTCCAGCTACAAATTCCTCAGAACTTTTTCCCAACTATACCGGGGAAAGCAACAGCGGGGGTACGAGAAACTCAGCAATATGGAGTATGTGTTCACCTGCTGGGGAATTGTTATGGGAACAGTTACCCTGGTTCATCTGATGCTGGTGCGGAGACGGCAAACTTCCCACACTGGCTGAAAGAAGCACTTGGGATGCCTCTGATCCAGCTCCATCAGCGATTCGTTAATAAACTATGGCTGAATGAAAGGTGCAGTCCAGTGGTAGCCAAAATGCATACGAGGAGGAAGCTGATGAAAATTATTTTCCAAATTAGACATATTGTACTGGAGAAGGAGAAAGAAAACTTGAACATTGCCTGTGTGCCTGTGTTTCGTTCCATCATGAACAAAAATTTCATACTCTTCTCTATTTTTAGAACTAAAATTTATTTATGTACAAAGCAGAATATATTACAAATAATATTGATAAACGGCGCTTAGGAAAAGAAACAAAAAATGTTTTAATGGTTAGACATTCTAGTACAGGAAACCAACGTAAGATGCTTCAGTTAACTATAATCAATCACTTTATTGTACAAATTCTATAAATTCTTTTATGAAAAAGGTTAAGAGGGATAAGAAAAGAAAAAGAACAAAGCCAACAGTTCAACTAAAAGTGTTTACCCTTGAAAATATTTAACTTATTCATAGTTTATTTTCCTAAAAACCAAAGGATAATACGTACACTTTAAAAAATAAAATATGTACTGTTTAGACTTCAAGGACACGAACACGCATGGAGACATACGTTCATGCCACATGGCCTGTCAGCAATTTAATGAAAAAGAAAAATGTAGACACACGTGTCAGACACATTTCTAAGGGGTGTCCGATACGTTTCAAACATTTTTTGAGTAATTTTGTGAAATCTCAAAATTTTATGGGCAGAAATATAATACATATAAGGTAAAAGATACATAATATAAAGTTACACCAAAAACCTGACGAAAATGAGATTAGAATGTCAAAAGGAAAGTTCAACTTCAATTTTCTTCTCCCGCTATGTAACTGCATGCGCATAATAATATTCGGGTCTTGGGGGTTGTTTAGGCTTTCGAGGGTGCCAACCTAGTTGGGATGCTCGGCCACTAAACGTCACTAAGTCTCCATCTTGCATTAAAAAAAAAAAAAAATGTAACTGCGCATATCTTCTTTACCTTTAGGCTTGGTATTTTCTTCTTTCCTTCACTTATGCAAGGTTTAATCTTTATTCATACCTTATTTAGTTAGTTTTTCGATCTGTACTTTTTTTCATTCATATGACTCTAAATGTAAGTTTTCATAAAATTGAAAAATCTTAACAAAAGAGAAAAAGGAATAAAAAATAAATAATTATGTTGTGAACTAGTTGCTTGTTTGTTGCTTCTAATTTTATCTTCATTCTTGCTGGTTAGAGTAGTTTATTGCTATACATGGATGGACTTGTTATTTATTAAAACATATGTGTGAATATGAATGTATATATATATATATATGTTTGGTATTAATTTGTGCAGTGAGCTTAAAAAGGTTTTTGACATGGATTCATTTTTTGAAGATATTTTTATATATGTTAATATAATATATAAATGTGCCATGCCGTGCCGCAGTCTATAACTTTTAAAATTTTGTGTCGTTGTGTCCATATTATATCTTATTTGTGTCCCCATGCTGTGTCGCAATCTATAACATCTTTTTTGAAAATGTGAAAAACAACACAAACAATTGTAAACGTTTGATACAAAATCCATAAGCTCTCAAAATATGACTATAAGAGTAATCAAGTGATAAAACACTAGCCAGTCACATAAATTACTAAAATTTAGAGTAGTTATAGCTTATAAGTTTCAAACAAATTATTATAAAACTCTAAATAGGAAAAAAAAAACTAATAAGGAGATCTAAGTTATATATATATATATATATATATATATATATACATACATATAAGTATGAAGAGATTACTCACATTTATAAAACCAGATTTCATGAAGAAAATGATTGTCTACAGATTCTAAATCTCTGCAGTCAGTCGAATTCAAAGCCGCCGAAAATTAATATTTCCCCAGATCTTAGTACAATTTTTTTGCATGGGTATAAAGAGTAATAGATTGAAAAGGAGTTCAAAGCCCAATTATCTCAATTCAAGGCACATTTTTTGTGCCATTTATAATTGGTTGAAGAGGGTAATTTAGTAATTAAGTATGTTCAGAAACCTAATTCCCAAAATCTAAGATGTTAAAAACCCTATATTGCAAATTGGGGGCGATAAATTGAGAATAATTACCCTAATTCTGAAATCAAATCTATGATGTTAAAAATAATTGAACGATTGGAAACAAAGGACAAATCTACGGCAAATCAATTAAAGGATCCAGTACCTGTAGACGAATTGAAGTGGACTGTTGTGAACCTTTGGATTGAACGGATTCGCGAAAGAATGAAATCCCAAATGATGATTAGGACTCACATTACCATTAGGAAGGACGACCCCGCTTTACCTACAAAAGACAAGGTGAAACATTAGTGTCTATGGCGAGAAAGGACGACGAGAGAAAATGTGAGAAATTAGGGTTACCTTAATTTATACGAGGAGAGAGAGAGAGAGAGAGAGAGAGAGAGAGAGAGAGAGAGAGAGAGAGAGAGAGAGAGAGAGAGAGAGAGAGAGAGCGTATTTATATTTCTACTCAAAAATGGCATTTTTTTTTAATTCCCTAAAGTCGCTGAGTGAAGCGCTATTTTCGTTTAAGTTGTAGTCGCATTTTAGCTATTACTACAGATAACATCAAATTAAATTGTCCGAGTATGAATGAAACATTTTTAAAATATAATTCATCTTCTCCTAAATATCTCTATTTTCTTATCTATTTTCTTCTTCTATGTTTATTTCTGCGACACAATAATTTCCATCGATCATTGGTAGAAATAGCAAGAAATTGGCACTTAGAGCCAAATACAAAATCTTTGAAGGAGTTGAAGATATGGCGGGTTCAACTAGGATGAAAGATTTATATGACAATCAAATTAACACTACTTCAAGGGCAACTTGAAAACAAGGTAGAAAAACATGAAGCGTTTTAGAAATTTAATGGAAAATCTGCAGGCATCCATTGACTGTTCAGACTTGAAAGTTTAGAAAAATTCTAAATAGCTGGTGTCTTTTGGTTGAAACAAACCCTTGTTGGGAGATGTTCTACTACCTTCGAGCAATATGCACACAAATCTAAGACCATTCATGCATGTAAGAAACAAACCTTTTGGTAGAATTATTATTTTCGAGGGGATATCAACCCAAACCATCCTTGTGGTTTCGAAAACCTACACAAAACCACCAGGTTGTTTGTTAATTGTCTAGAATCCCCTCGTATTTTCATAAAACTCTGCACAAAATCCCCTTGTAGTTTCGTAGAAAAGGGGATTTTGTGCAGAGTACATGAGACCACAAGAGAGTTTTAGACCATGCATTAACAAACAACCGTGTGATTTCGTGCAGATTTTTGAAATCACCGGAGGTGTTTTGGGGGAATACAACCAAAATGAACGGCTCATCAATAACTCATACGACAAAACGCACAAAAGTCAATAAGTTGGGGAGCATGTCGTACATTTTTATAAGATAGAGGTGAAGTGCAACTGACCCCATAGGTTGAGAGATTAGCCGCATTTAACCCTTTCTATCAGTATAAAAGAATAAAAGAATGTGTCTTTTTAACTATCAAAACTTCAGAAGGGCCTCTTTCTAATATCTCTTAAAAATTAATGGATATTCATGTAACTAACTAAAGCATAAATTTATCATTAAACAAAACTTAGAGGGTATAAATATGAATATCCCTATATCCTCTGTTGGTCTCCGAGCGCCGGTATTATTTATGTCGTTATGTTGGTCATTGCAGCGTCAAATTTTTCTGTCAGAGCAGTGGCCGGCTTCTCCTTGTCCGAATATCACAGAATGAAGATTCAGAAAACATTTCCTTATTCGAATAATAACCGGCCGAGATGTGATTTAGTAAGCCCGGATATGAAAATGTTCATTGCTGCAATTTTTAAGCCTACTAACTGTTCGATGGAATCTGCAATAGTGTTTTGGAAAAGTTATTCATTACTTCCGTCATATATCCGTCGTCTGTTTGTCTTAGAAGATGATTGAGTGAGCTAAAGTGGGTGATCGTCCTTATTGTGGTTAACTGGTAATGGAATGAGCTAAAGTTCACTTCAATTTTCTTCTCCTACTAAATAACTGCGCATATCTTCTTTACCTTTAGGCTTGGTATTTTCTTCTTTCCTTCGCTTATGCAAGCTTTAATCTTCATTCATACCTTTGTTAGTTAGTTAATTTCCTTCTTCTTCTTCTTCTTGTTCTTCGATTTGTACATTTTTTCATTCATATGATTCTAAATATAGGTGTTTACAAAATTGAAAAATCTTTACAAAACAAAAAAGGAATAAAAAACAAATAATTATGTTGTGAACTAGTTGCTTGCTTTTTGCTTCTAATTTTATCTTCATTCTTGTTGGTAAGAGTAGTTTATAGCTATGGATAGATTTGTTATTTTAATTTTATCTTCATTCTTGTTGGTAAGAATAGTTTATATATATATATATATACACACACACACACACACACACATATATATATATATATATATATATATATATATATATATATATATATATATATATAATTAGGAAAAAAAAAGATCTAGTAAGGAGTATATAATTAATGTATGAAGAGATTACTCACATTTATACAACCAGATTCTGATGAAGAAAATGATTTTGTGCAGATTCTAAATCTCTGGATCAGTCGAATTCAAAGGCCCCAAAAATTTATATTTTTCTAGATCTTAGTACAATTTTTATTTTTCTTTGCATGGGTATAGTGTAATAGATTGAAAAGGAATTCAAGGCCACATTTGTTTGTGCCATTTACAGTTGGTTGAAGAGGGTAATTCAGTAATTGTGTTTGGAAACCTAATTCCCATATCTAAGATGTCAAAAACCCTATATTGCAAATTGGGGGCGGTAATTCGAGAATTATTAGCCTAATTCTGAAATCAAATCCACGATGCTGAAAATAATTGAACGACTGGAAACAAAGGACAAATCTACGACGAATCAGTTAAAGGATCTGATACCTGAAGACGAATTTAAGTGGACTGCTGTGAACCTTTGGATTAAATGGACCCGGTAGGATGGACGACCCAACTTTACCTACAAAGGACAATGTGAAATTTTAGTGGCTATGGCGAGAAAGGACGACAAGAGAAAATGAGAGAAATTATGTAATTTTGAAGCCTATTTAACATTATTCATGGATCTTGCAACATTTAGATAACATATGTAGTATGTTTTCACGGTTATCTTTCAATTACTTCAATTTTAAGTGGGTAGTTATATTTATCTTATGATCTAACTATCGAATATAGTTAATTAGCATAAAATAATTATTCTGAAAATACAATTTTGATTGGATCAACATATTTATAATTTCTATAAATTGTTATAAGTAATATATATATATATATATATATATCATGTATTTTTTGTTAATAACTATAAAAAAACTGATTTTCTACCAAACTAAAACTATGAAATAATTTTATTTAGGGCTTCATGAAGTACTTGTTTGATGTTATGACCATGGTGATATTTTGAATTGAGATCATTATGTAATGAGTAATTTACATGAATTTTGTTAAGAAATGTTGTTTTGAAAGGTTTGAGTATGCATCAAAAACATATAAAAGCTACTTAATTATTGTTAAAGACTTCATTTCTAATTCGGTAACATTATATTTGATATTAGGGATAAATATAGCTACACCCCATGAGGTTTGATGTAATTTCAAAAACTACCCTGAGGTTTGGAAAATTACAGAAACAACCCGTGAAGTTTGCATATACCTTACAACAAAGTTCATCTATTAAAGATATGGATGGAAACTTTCAATTTCACCCGTAGCCAATTTCAATTAATATTATACAAAGTTTTCATAGTAACCTCTTAAAAGCTTTATATTAATGTAAATATCACTTTTAAGTCTAATAATACCTTTTTATATACCTAAATTATAATTATATTGTTAAGCATATCAGAAAAGTAAAAGTACATTTTTTAAAAGAAAGACACGTCTACTTAATTAATTCATTTATTTAAAAATTTAATTGAAATGTTTAAAAATCCTAGTTTTATTTTTGTAGTTTATAAATTATTGTTTGTTCTGAGAATATAAAAATAATAGAACACAATATACTGAGAACTTTCTCATTTATCTTAATAAAAAATGAACAAGAAAAAAAAAACAGACAAAATTTTTCCGTTTGCAATTCTGCTAAAATATTTTTGTATATTCATTTAGAAAATAAAAGAAAAACAAAAGACAAGAAAAAAAAATGGAGATATCACTAGACCAAAAAGAGAAAAATGAAAAACAATCAATAAGTCTTTTGTAATCAACTTAGTTTTTTTAGATTCTCTAACAAAATCAATTCAGGGGTAGTATTGTCTTTCATATGACATAAGTTAGTTACAGGGGGTGTCTGTAATTTTTCAAATCTTAGGGATGCTTTCTGTAACTACACCAAACCTCCAGGGGTGTGGCTTTAGGTATCCCTAATATCAAATATAATGTTACCGAATTCGAAATGGAAACTTTAACAATAATTTTGATGTGAGGACCGCGCCCCACGAGTCACAATCCGATCCGAGTTGGCCCGGTGTTGGCCACCTAACAAACCCAACTCAGAACGAACTGTATCTCATAAGAAAGGGTGTCACTGACCAGTATCAAAACTATAGCATTATAATAAAATAATTTTACTTTAAATACAGCGGAAGGCTTTGGAATACAAATACATTTTACAAAAATGATATAAATACAAAAATCAAACACTTGACAAATTTAGCAAAGTTTCCAAAAAGCAGACTTGTCGATCATTCGTTCCATCCGTGCTGCTATACCAATCTTACTCTGAGAAAGGGACATATAGAACAAAAGAGGAGTAAGTTTTTAATGACTTAGTTAAATTCTTAGATCATGACAATAATCAAATAGTAAATCAGAACATAACGAACAAGAATGACCAGAATAGTTACATCTGCATCATTGAACTCAAATTATCAGAAATATTCAGAAGAACGAGAAAATGATGCAGATGTAACTATTCTGGGTATAATCAATTGTATTCTGCAGATGTTCTATTCTGCAGATGTATTCTGAGATTGAGTAGAACAATCTACAGATGTTTGTAGAATCTACAATCTGCAGAATACAATTGTTCTGCTCACAAGTTCTACAGATATTTGTAGAACCTTAAATAAATCAAAAAGGTATAATCAATTGTTTGCTCACAAGTTTACAACAATAAACATATATTTCCAATATTTATCATATTTGAAGAAGTTCAATTAAATATCTAATTCTTGTTAATTTTGGATAAATCCAACATTTACCTATTTTAACTTTAACTATGACGTAAAAATATAATTAATGAGAATTACCATTTCAAAGTAACAAGTTGAAGACTAAATCAGTTACGAAATTATTATTAAAATCTCCAATTCTAATTTATTAACAACATATTTGATATTAATATATACATATGCATCAATGCATATTTAAACCCGTTTTAAAACAATATTTCTTAACAAAATTCTTGTAAATTACTTATTACATAATAATCTCAAATCAAAAGTCTTACCATGATCTTAACATTGAAGATATATCTCAGTAAGCCCTTGAATAAAATTACATCACATATATAACTTTGGTAAAAACTATTTTTCTTATAGTTATTAGTATAAAATTACACAATATTGCATGTATCACTAATAACAATTAAAATAAATTGTAAACATGTAGATCTAATTAAAATTAACATATCCAGAATACTTATTATTCTAATAAACTAGATTAGAAGGTTAGATCACAAGATAAACACAATACTTTACTTAAAGTTAAAGATATTGAAAGATCAACCGTAAAATAAACTATATGTCATTTTCATGTTGCAAAATCCATGAAAAATATTAAACACGATTCTAAATTATGATCAACTGATCCAACATCATTATTAGTATGTAATGAGTCCATATCAATGATCAATTTCATGATTTAGATAGCTATTGCAACATAATTTGGTTAAACAAAAGGTTTATGCAAATCTGATGCTGAAAACTGTAGCGATCTTAGATTTACCTTCAATCGGACTTTCGTACGATATGATTATCTGAAATTGGTTAAGGGTTTCAATCGTAAACATCATGGAGAGTATGTAGTTTCAAAATCAGATCAATAGGACAAGGTTTGGTATTTTAAATAAATCATGAAAGATAGGAGCTGTTTTTGGATTTTCTGGACAGTGGTACGTATTTCTCATTTTTAGACACCTCAAAAGACTTTGGTTGAAGAAGGTTTCTGAACATGAAAGTTATCTTACACAATAACCAGTAGGTGGTAAAATTTCACAGAAAGACTCGAAATTTTGATATGGTTTTTGGACTTCCAAAGTTTCTGTACCAAAACTGGCAGTTTTGACCAAACTCGGTTTTGAGGATTGTTAAGGACCATAAAGAAGGCTTAAAGGACTAAAACAATTTTTATAGAAATATAAACATCAAGATGAAGAACTTTTCATAAGAAAAGAAGAGAAGATTCGGAGAAGAGAGGTGTGTGAAAAATGTTGAAGAGAGCCTCCCTTTTATAGATGAAAATGCGAGACAAAGGATTAATTACCATACCCTACTCATTTTTATTTTAATCCAAGCTAGGCCACCCTAATTATGAAGATGTTTCCAGGCCTTATCTGATAGGATTTTATAAGAATAAAATATTAGAAATATCTAGCATAAAAGACAAAGCAAAATTACTTTTTCTCAAATGTAAATGTAAATATGTCAAGATTTACCATTGTCAATGAATGTTTGGATATTTTAAAACTACAAGGGGCCAATTTGAAAGTTTTGATAACTCATTTGGTCTTAAATAAAATATATGTGGTCAATCATAAATTTTTCAAAAGGGGGAGGACTAAATTGTAACTTTTTCAAAACTTTTGGGGTCAAAATCATATTTTCAAAATGTTTAAGGACTAAAATGAAAATTCAAAAATACTTGTATTTTTTTTTCCAAATTTCAGGGGCATTACAATTAAGTACCTTTCAACTTCTCTCTTTGTCATGGTAAATACCATCAAATAGATTTTTATGTAGTATTTAAAGTTAAAAGAAATAATTACAAAAGTTTCCATAATTGTCGCTAATTAGATGTTTAATGAAACTTCTTTAAATTTCATAAATATTGATATCAATAATGTGTATATATATAAGATTATGGAGTAGTCAATCAATTGGCATCTTTCTAGTTTATTTAAGGTTCGACAATTGTCGACGCTAATCAAGAATTCCTCATAATGCTAAAGGCGATGTTCAATTTCTAATTTGTGCAAGCCTTCTTTGCCACTGGCCCCCAGTTACGAGGAATCTTTATTCATAATCATTTCAATTTTTTCAGTTCATATCATTAACTCGTTTCATCTCACTTTTCTTATCTATTGCTAAATTAAATCCATTTATTAATTCATATCATATGTTGTTTCATAATCATATTAATTGTTCTGGTGTGATAACACATAGGTTGGTTTCAGAATTGTATGACGAACAATAAACTATGTTCAGCCTAATTAGCTCAAAATAGCAACGGTTACTATGGGACTTATGAGTTCTCGTGATATGATTGTTTTCACCTATTGGGACACCTTTAGAAAGTTGAGTCCAGAAATTGAGACAATTTACTGCTGAAAAAGCAAAGGGTTGTCAGTTTAAGTTATTACTCTTAATACCCATTATATCTAGGTGTCATCTGCAGTAAGAGTTGGTTGTAACCCGCATGCTGGATGAGCATGTATTTGAGAACGTCTTCTCTTTTATTTACGAGGTAGCAAGGTATATGATTGAGTTTTGAGCTTTATGGTTGGACCTGTTATGTGTAATTGCACAAATTCATTTACTCATTCTTGAATATTCTCGTATTATCATTACGACCAATTATTTTATTTTACTGATTCAGATGTAATCATTATGGTATTTCTTTTTTTTTTCTTTTCATTTATTGTGATGTTCAAAGAATCTAACAAGTCATTAAAAACTTACTCCTCTTTTATCTAGTTTGTCCATTTCTCATAATAAGATCGGCATAGCAACATGAATGGACGAATGATTGTTGAGTTAGCATTTTGGAAACTTTACACAATCATTAAAAATGTTAGGTTATACATGTTATTTTTAAATTAAAATTTTTGTTTATACCGTAAATTGGGAGGTAAGGTGCAATGTTTGAAAGAATGAAATAAAAACACGACTTTCTTCCATAGACATGCTATTGAACGGTTAATAAAATAAAATGCTATTTAAAAAGATTTAGAGTAAACTTTAAAGCAAAAACTGAGGAGTTGTTATGTGCATTTATCAGGATGTAAATTTGACTAATGGCATGTTGCAGTACTGAAATTGAACATGTTTTTATTCAATAACTAAGAATGAAACTCGAACAAGTTGTATGACCAATTTTAAAAAACTCTCTAAAATTATGGTCACTTCGGCTTTACTTTGTAACATGATGACATGTTTTACCTAGTGCTTAGTATTTGAGAAAAGTTTTCGTCACATGTAAGTGAATCGATGACAACAACTGTGGTGATGCTTTTCGTTGCTTAAGGATTGTATGTATTCTGACAAACGATTACGTCATAATTCAAACTACATTTGTGCGATGAAATTGTGGATTTAGGAAAGATTCAGCGACAACAATAGTGTCAATTTAACCGAGGTTATGGTGAGACAAAATCTTATTTCGTCACAATTTATAGTGACGACTACAAATTTTATTAATGAAACCCTTTTGACGGGGCTTCTACGACGAAATTGGTGAGGCCCTTTTTCACCGCGTAAACCTTTTGTGACAATTTATTAGCTTTGAGTGATTTTCTTAAGTGCATAATCATATACATATAGATATATATATATATATACATACATATATATATATATATATATATATATATATATATATATATATATATATATATATATATATATATATATATATATATATATATATATATATATATATTGTTCTAATATAATACCGTCTATTGGTTTTGGAACTATGCTACGGCAACGAACTATGTTCGATCTACGTAGCTCAAAGAGCAATGGATTGCTGACCTAACACTATTTTTATAAATCTATTGAGATGCCTTTGGGAGGTAACTTCCAAAAATTGAGATGATCTAGGCAGCAATAGCTATCGGTTGAAGTATTTTCAGTTAATACCCATCCATTTATGTGTTGCTTACAGCTAAGAGTTGACTATAACCTATATGCTTATTGGTATGTACTCGACCATGTATCATGTCTTGTTTGCTTGGTGGCTTATTGTCGGGATGTACAAGGTTGAGTTTTTGGAGTCTTATGTTTCAAACCTAAATACAAGTTCACTTACTCATTCTTTTGAATATACTAGTATTATGCTTACAACGAATGCAGATGAAATAATTCTAACATTGTTTATTTGTGACGTCATTTATTTCTTAAAATATTTTTTATGTTCAAAGAATCTTACTATTAAATACTTACTCATCTTTTACTATATGACCATTCTCCTTAACAAGACTGACATAATAGCATGAATGGAATGAATATTATCATGCCCGCGTTTTAGAAAATTAACAAAATTGCTAAAAATATTAGATTATGTGCGCATTGTCTTTGAATATGTAAAATGTATTTATTGATAAGGGTGATATCAATTGAGTGAGGTAAAATGGGTAAAAGTGACCTGTATAAGGTAAATGAACAGTAACTTTGGGTCGTATAAAACGAAGGGTAAGAATACATTGTTCCTGAACTGAGTGTTCGTACGAAGCGTACCTCGATTAGAACTAAGCGTAGTATTGCAGAAATCCTCTCTCTAGAATGTAGAAATGTGATATGTTTTCCTTGGTGAAATAAACCGTACAACCGTAGTATATATAAGCTGCCGAGCTTGACGCGTGGTGTCTTCTGATTGGCCGTCGAACACGGCTCGTATTAATGGAGTTCACGAGGGGCGTCATTTAAGACTTACCCACTTCGTGGGTCGTATTCAATTGTGCTCATTGAAGAGCCGTCAGACCTTATGGGTCGTCTTTAATACTGCTCATTTAAGAACCGCCACCCTTATGGGTCGTAATTAATGCACCTCATTTAGGAGTTATCTGCATCATGGGCCGTCGTTAATGCTTGTCTGGTAGTCGCCGACAGCTCTGACACCCATTTATGCTCTGTTGTTCACGTGATTGTTCGATCGTAACTCTTTGGTCATTCGACCCTCGATCTCCGAAGACAACCTCTTTCATTCGATCCATACTTGGCTCGAGTTCTTTACCATCGTAACTCTTGGTTCTACGGTCGTAATATTTTGGACCATTATCAATAGTCCCCCCAGTTTCGACTCCGACGGGTCGGGGTCGAAATTCTTTTCAATTTGCCTGTTCCGCATCGAATATCTATTTGTATCGTTGCCTGACCTTCGATGACGTCATCCGTGTCTTTTGTAACGGATGCGCATCGTGCGGATTCCATCCGTTAGCGTTTTCAATACGCTAAGTCTTAATGACGTCGCGGAGCAGCTTTATCGTACCGTGTGCGGATTTGTCGGGCGAGTGGCCCAGATCGTGCGCGCGTGGGCTCGAGATTCCCAGGCGCGTGTTCGACACGTGCCACGTGGCCTTTCTTGATTGGTTAATTCGAACGGCTCGCCATAATTACGATGGTTACTTCTGATCGTGCGTGATAGGGCACGTTTTTCTCGGGGCGAGTGGGGGGGATCGTGCGCGACCGGGTGCGTGTAAGACACGCGCCACATGTCACGCTGTGATTGGGGCCTTCGAACGACCCATCATTAATACGACGCTTTCGACTGCTCCCTAGGTTTTCGTGCACACGACTTCCCACCATATAAATACCATACGACCTTCAGTCTCCTTCTTCACTTCTACTTCAAAATTTCCGGCGAACTTATTCTCTCTATAATCCGCGTGTTTTCTGGCAAATTTCCTAAGTTTTTTAACGAGTTTCCTCGGTTTCTCGCTTTCTCTGTCTGCTTTCTCTCTTTTTTGCCGTTTTCACCGTTCAAAACACATTCAGAATATCTTCTTTTTCTTCGGCCGATATTCAAGCTCCCCTGGTTTCTTCTGCCGACCGCTTAACTCCTGTGGTGTCGCTGTACGGCGGTGATAGGGAGGAGGAGTCGGGTTCTCCTCCCCAGCCCTTGGTGAGCAAGAGGCGTCGTCTTATGAAGGATGATGTCCCCGTGGGTGGTTCTTCCTCGGCTGCAAACACGGTTCCTGCCACCGTCACTCCCTCCCCCACCACTACAGTTGCTCCTCCACCTGCTTCCTCGGTCGCTTCGCCACTTGCTGCTGAAGGTGGTTCGTCGGATCTGGGTGGCCTGCTTACGGCAGCGAGTTCGCTCAAAACGAAGGACATTGAGCCTGTCTTGGTCAAGTACGGGGTCGATCTGGCAACGATCGATTTCCGTGCACCGGGACCAGAGGATCGTGCGACCCGATCCCCTCCTGGATTCGTGACAATCTACACAATCCAGATGATCTGCGGACTTAGGATGTTTTTTCATCCTTTTTTTGTCGAAGTCCTGAACGCCTGCCACCTCTGCCCCAGCCAACTGAACCCAAACGCCTATCGTGTTCTGGTGGACTTCGTATTATGCCACCTGCTGCTGGGGTCGCGTGCACCGTGAATCGTTTCTTCGCTGTCTACCGGGTGCAGCTGAACGCCAAGGCACCCCCTTTCTACTACTTCACCGCTCGGGATACGAAGAACGTTTCCTTCTAAACAACCCATCGTCTCATGGTTTGTGGAAGGATAAGTTCTTCTTTGTCAAGCCGAAGGGTCGTGTTGCTGCTGACTGGGGTGTTTCTACCTCGTGCACGACTGGGTCAAAGGGAATGATCGATCCTCAGATCGTAGATGCTGAGGCGATTTGGAAGCAATTTGGGACTAAAGGCTTTTTCAGAGGGTCGTTGAGTCTGAAGAATTTGGTGGAAGATCCGACCCTTCTCGTGCTAGCCGGTTTGCAGCAGTCTTCCCTACCAAAAATTTACTCGCCGCAAGAGCTGACCCGAAGCCCTTTCTTCCGTAAGTTATTCCTGATCTTGTTTCTTTTTCGACTTGTGTTTTTTTTATTTGTTTTTTTTTTAACTACTTTTTTCGGTTCGTTTTTGCAGATAAGGCCGTCGAACAGGTGTTTATTGCGCCGTACGATCTGCCTACGATCGAAGAGAAGGACAAGGTCGTGTACCTGGATGATGATTTGAGGAATTTGGCCTCCGCTCCTGCTCCGGCAAAGACGAAGGGAAAAAAGAGAAAGCAGATTGCTTCCAAGCCTTCGAAGATTTCCAAAGTCAAGCATGCTGCCCTCGATCGTACCCAAGTCGATGCGGGAACATCCGATCCCCCGTCGGTCGTTCTTCTCAGCGACTCCGATTCGCCTTCCGCCAATCCTTCGACGCGGCCGATGTCGACCCCTATGGTAAATCTTTCAATTCCCTCCACTAGGGCATCGGTTCCTCCGTCAGACAGTTTGGTCTTTCAGACTCCTCCGGCTCGAACTCCAGTTTTGACCCCGGATGAGTTGATGGGTTGGATTGGTCAGGAGCTTCGGACTCGAAAAGTTGCAACTTCTTCGCCTGGGGCTTCTAGTACGACTGCACTAGCTCTTGCTACCGATTTGACGGTAGTCGTGACGATGCCTGGTGGGGGAACGATTCGAGACTTGACGACGACTTTCGAACCCCCAGCCGCCTGCTTCTGCCGACGAGACTGCTCTGATCCCCGATCCCGACTCTCCATCGATGGAACCTTCGGAGTCTGGAGAATCCGATTCGCTTTCTCCGATCATCGGTGCTTCGGAGCCTGTTCGGCGGCCAGCCTCGCCTTCGATCTTCGAGGATTGCCCACCTGGTCATGCAAAGCAAGTCATCGGTCGTATGATCAATGACGAAGATTACGAATATCTACGCTCCGCGGATCGGAATGAACTCTACGATTGGCGATTCCAAATTGGTGCTCAGGTAAGCATCTTTTTTTGTTTAGTATTGCTGCTTCACTCTTCTTTATTTTGACTTGCTTTCTCCTTTTCAGCTGGGTCGAATTCTACATGAGTCAGTTGCGACCGAGCGGGAATTAAGGGGCAACATGGTGGCCCTCCTTCGTCAGAATGCGCAGTATGAAGCTCAAATTCAGAGGATGCGCGACGATCTTTTGAAGGTAGACGCAGAGGTCGAACAATTGCGGCAAGGATATTAGGAGGTTGAGACCCTTCGGTCCGAACTGGGCGACGCCCGGGCAGAACTGGATCGTCAGCACGCGCAAGTTAGAACTTTGGAGGCCGAATGAGATGTCTGGTCGAAGGAGAAAGAGAAGCTGCTGGCCGATGTGGCCAAGTCTGTTGGTCAACCGGCCGATACTAAAGAGCAGATCGCATCCCTCAACCAGGCCAAGACCGATGTCAATGCTTCTCGACTCTTGCCCTCAAAACGAGCCAGGGGTTTGAGAAAAAACTGATGGAATTGACGGTGGCCAACAAAGAGACCGGGCTGCAACGATCCGAGGATCTAGCCGAAGTTAAGCGCCAGACCGTCGAGGAGTTTAAGCACTCTCCTGAGTATCGGAGTATGATCCCTCGATTCGGCGTTGATATTTTCCAGCGAGGATTCGACCTCAACACTTCCCAGTTCCTTCGATCGGGCCTTCTCCCTCCCGACCCTGACTTGAGCTTCTTGGATGTGAGCGCGCTTCCCGATCCTAGCGCCTCGACCTCCGGTCCTCCTGCCAACACTTAGTTTTTTTTTTACGGTTTTGCTTTCCATGTACTTTTCTTTTCTTGTAAGTACTTTTGTAGCCTTCTGGAACGAATGGAAGTTTTAGAGGCCTGGCTGCTTATTGCTATTTTGCTTTTTTTTGCTTCTGCTTCGATCATAATCTTTACGATCTTTAACCGTTCATCTTGAGTGCTTACAATGAATTTAATCATATTGTTGATCCTTGATCGATATTTTATTCCGAAGAATTGAATCTTCCCTTAAGTTCGAACACTTATACATCGGAATGAATCGAATCAACTTCTGCATCGAAGGATTTAACCTTCCTTTAAGGGCCGAATATGCAAGTCTTAGAAATGAATCGAATCAACTTCTGCATCGAAAGATTTAACCTTTCTTTAACGACCGAATATGCAAGTCTTAGAAATGAATCGAATCAACTTCTAACTTTTAAGAATTTAATCTTTCACGATCGAATATATTAGAAATGAATTGAATCAACTTCTAACTTTTAAGAATTTAATCTTTCACGATCAAATATATTAGAAATGAATTGAATCAACTTCTAACTTTTAAGAATTTAATCTTGCACGATCGGATATATTAGGCCTAGAGACGAATCGAATCGATCTCTTACCTTGAAGAATTGAATCTTCCTTTATTTAGGCCTAGAAACGAATTGAATCGACTTCTCCTCTTGAAGAATTTAATCTTCCTTTATTTAGGCCTAGAGTCGAATTAAATCGACTTCTTGCCTTGAAGAATTTGATCTTCATTTCATGACCGAATGTTTTAGGTTTAGATACGAATTTAATCGACCTCTAATATTTCTATACGATGTACTCCTTCTCCCCCCAATAAACGAAGTTCACTTTGTGTGAACTACTTTTCGATGGGTGGTAGTGTAGGTCGTATATTCGTTACCGTATTTACTTCTTACACTTTAGCTTTTTCATCGGATCCCAACGACCACTTACATACATTTTGTTTTGAAATTTAGCTAAGTATTGAAAAAAAAAATAAAAAAATTGGACAACGGAAATTCGAGAAATGTACTATTTTCCATCGAAGGAGAGCTGAGTAATACATTTGCCTTGCTGTCAAGGATAGAATTTTCTCAAGTTGCTGGAATTCCACGATCGTGGGTAATATCTTCCTTCCATATCTTGAAGAATGTAAGTTGACGGCCCCAGGATTTGTGTAATCTTGTACGGACCCTCCCACTCCGGATCGAGCTTGCCGATCACCTTCGAAGCTTCGACCCTCTTCAAGACCAGGTCGCCCACCTGGAATCTTCTTTTCTTCACTTTCTTGTTGTAGTACCCGGCCATTTGAGCCTTGTACTTCTCCGATCGTAGACTAGCCTTTGCTCGCCTTTCTTCGAGCAGATCCAACTGGAGAGCCAAGTTGGCAGAGTTGTTCTTCTCCTCATATTCTCTGATTCCAACTCTCCGCCACGATCTCATCTGGGGTTACCGCTTCGTGGCCGTAGGCAAGGCTGAAAGGTGTGTCTCCGGTCACGCTTCTCGGTGTCATTCGATATGTCCATAACACGCCCGGTACTTCTTCGACCCACTTGCTCTTATACTGGCCCAGTTGAGCTTCAATGGATTTAACCAAGGTTCGATTAGTTACCTCGACTTAACCGTTTGCTTGCGGATATCTGACCGAGGTGAAGCATTGCTTGATTCCCCATTTGAGACACCAATCTTCGAGTTGTTGACTTCGGAACTGCAAGCCATTGTCACTAACCAAAGTTCGTGGAATCCCAAATCGGCACAAGATGTTTCGCCATAGAAAGTTGATGACGGCCCCGGTGGTGATATAAGGTAAATGAACAGTAACTTTGGGTCGTATAAAACGAAGGGTAAGAATACACTGTTCCTGAACTGAGTGTTCGTAAGAAGCGTACCTCGATTAGAACTAAGCGTAGTATTACAGAAATCCTCTCTCTAGAATGTAGAAATGTGATATGTTTTCCTTGGTGAAATAAACCGTACAACCGTAGTATATATAGGCTGCCGAGCTTGACGCGTGGCGTCTTCTGATTGGCCGTCGAACACGGCTCGTATTAATGGAGTTCACGATGGGCGTCATTTAAAACTTACCCACTTCGTGGGTCGTATTCAATTGTGCTCATTGAAGAGCCGTCAGACCTTATGGGTCGTCTTTAATATTGCTCATTTAAGAACCGCCAACCTTATGGGTCGTAATTAATGCGCCTCATTTAGGAGTTATCTGCATCATGGGTCGTCGCTAATGCTTGTCTGGTAGTCGCCGACAGCTCTGACACCCATTAATGCTCTGTCGTTCACGTGATTGTTCGATAGTAACTCTTTAGTCATTCGACCCTCGATCTCCGAAGACAACCTCTTTCATTCGATCCATACTTGGCTCGAGTTCGTTGACCATCGTAACTCTTGGTTCTACGGTCGTAATATTTTGGACCATTATCATTTATGTTACTAAGACTTCAGATGTATTTTGAAATATAAAGTTATTTCATCATAATATTGATAGTTTTAATCTGAACAATGAGGCTCTTTAATAGAGTTGCACTTCAGTCTAGATATGTAGGTGGCTGACACGGTGACCTAGCTAGCTGAACCAACGCTGAACCATAGCAACCTTTTCAGGTTTAGCAAAGTTGAACCAAGACCAAATGGCCGGTCATTCTTCGGGTATCCCAGTTGACCCGAGCCGTGGGCATTATTTGCACAAGTATAATGCTAATTCAAAATGAATTTCAATGAGTAGTCAAGATTAATTAGATGCATTAGCATTACTGCACATGCATGTGTACAATCTAGGGTCAGCAATATTCATACGTGTATAGTTTCAATGTCGCTGTAGTCCCATTCTAGAAGGCTCAGCTCTTGGACGAAACATTGGTACTACACAATAACAAGTGATTGATCAATTAATGTAGTTATATCGTTTAAATTAGCTAAAATAAGATCATGACATTTTCAACAAAATATATTTAAATTTTAATTGACATGGTGTTTAATTGGATGCATACTGTGCTGGTACATAAATACTCTTTTTTATAGTGATTTCTAAATCATGAGATTATTAGGCTAAAGTAACGTTCTGACCAAATGAGTTTATTAACCTCCGATCGATGGTCCGAAAATATACTCACACCTTATATATGTATATATTATACTAATTTTATATCAGCCTCACTACCCATACGATTATAAGCTATCCACTATCCAGTATCTACTCGCATACCATTCCGAAAAACCCCACCAAGACGCGTACAATTAAACTAAATTCTGTATAATCTTGCTTACAACTAATATATATCAAGTATCCAAAACTACATAATTTATGTACAAGAGTAGGAGCCAATAAATGTTTGTTATATATATCTAACATTTATGAGAAATTTAATCCTTGTTTAGTTCTCCGTCAAATCGTTTAGAAAAAGAAAAAATGTGGGAAACAAGAATGTTCAGGAGCTTTTTTTTTGGGGAATATAGAATTCTTCCTACACTTTTCTTGCGTTTGGCATCAATGTTAATTTCTCACAAAATAAAAATGAAAATGATTATAACTACTTTTTGCAATTAGCATCATTTTGGATCTTTTAATACATATAATTATACTTTTATAACCCAAATTATATGATCAAAATATATTTCAAAATGCAATTCAACAAAAGAAAAAACTCAGTTTCTAAAAGCTTTTCCTTAATTTTGTTTTCTCTAAATTCAGTGAAGCCTTAAAACATTGTAATATAACAAATACATTGTTAACTCAGAAGTTTTATCAAAATATCTGAGATGAAGTAATTTAAATGGTACATGCGAGATTAAAGAAACAGATAAATATTATTTTAAAGTATTTAAAATTTAATACAACTGCAATGCAATAAACGTCATAATCTATTTTCTATATCAAGAAAAATCATAGTAGTATATAAAAGTTACTGTTCTTAGAGGTACATATTAATTTACTTTTTAAATTCGAGCCTTCTATCTTTACATTTGTGACATGACCTTTTCAAACTTTTGGCAAGTTAAAAAAACATTTGCTACCTTTTTCCTTTCCTTAATTTTCTAGGAAATTTTTGTACTACCAAACAGCTGCTAAAAGAAAATTCCCTCCCCCCTTTTTTCTTTCCCTCTCTCTGTCATTTTCCTTGAAACCAAACAAAGCCTTAAAAGTCATACATTTTCTGAAAACTGGACAAAGAATTCGTAAAATAGAAAGCAACTTTTTCGAGTGTAACTTTCCGACATAAATAGATTTAAAATTATAGTCCCTACATGCTCATGTAATACCTTTTTTCGTTTGGAAATGTATGTGTGAATTTCATCGTAAAGTCGGTTTCGTTGCATAGGGCGATTTGATTTTCATCTTGTGGCAATCGGCCAATACCCAATTTTAAGGCCATCGACAAGGGAAATTAAATGCAGTGAATGGATTGGAACAATTCGCGCGGTACTTTTCCAATTGATACGTACGTTGATGTTGATAAATCCACATGCCACAAGATACCCACTTGTAAATATCACGAATCAGAGTTTTTGAAGTATCAAAATATGTTAGTTTTAAGTTTTAACTATGCATACAAAAGCGAAATATAGAAATAATTCTTTTATTGTGACATCTATTTTTCTAAAACTGAAACTTGTCGAAAACATCAATCAATCTCAAAAATTGCGAATCTTGTTTCATATTTGACGGATTTAAATATGTCTTGAGATCAAAACTTTGCTTCATGATGGATATATATTACATGTTTAGATTTCATTTTAGCTTTGATTTCGATTTTAAGGATGGCATGGTAAACAAAATAAAATTATTCATAGAGCACATTTTGCTTGATAATAAGTCCTTACAAATTATAAAATTCTGAAATGCACGATTAATATTCAACGAAAAAATGTATTAGATAAACCATTGATATTGTGAGTCAGCTTTTCCTTCCAACCCAACCACTGATCGGAAACCCTTCCCTCTCAGCCTAACATGCAATGGCGACCTAAAATTATAGACAAGTAGTTCATTATGTCATTATAAAATTGAAAAAAAAAATAGATTATAGGGTATTGAGTAATTTAAACCATAATTAACCAGGCAAAAAACCACCAATCAAACAACCGATTCATGAAGTCACTTGCTGATCACTTGCATAACTAGGACGATCAAACAGCAAATAAAAATTACATAAATTAGGCATAACAATTATTCACCCGTAAGTTTATAACACAGTCCGAATGCGCCATTCTAGTAGGTATTGAAATCTAATAAATATTTAGCGCGATAAAATCTTAAAATATATTTGAAATAAAAAGGGCACATCAAAGCTTAGGTGTCCTAATCCGTAATTTAAATTGTTATTAGTATATATTGGATCAACCAAATACACAAAAAAACTCTTCAAACATAGGGATAATTATAGTGTGATTTAGTGTAGGGATAAATAATATTAAAAAATTAGGGGATGCATAATCTTAAATGAATACAAATGTAAAATTAATTTTCCATTTCAAATCTTTGTTGATTTATTTCCCTCATTTTGTTGTGGCCGTCATTGCGCCACATTATGATTTTTGACGACGCGACAATGTCGAGCCACGGAATAAAGAAAAAAAGTGGCAAATTTATGTAGCCTATTCCACTCTTTATAGCCTATTCCATATATAAGACAAGGAGACATAATCCGGGCCACTACAACTGATTATGTTTTCTGCCACCTGTCCCAAAAAAGTGGCACTCATCAATTAAAGTTTAAATCAATACCCTCTTTGATTTTTTTATTTATTATTAAAAATGGATTTTTTGTCCATTATGGCGTGGTCCTTTAAAAGGTTAAAATATATATAAATTGCTACTCACTCTGCAATAAAGATGGGCTAGTCATGAGTATCATAACCACAAGGGGGTTGATCTTGTATCACATGCATGCCAGCCCGTCACTTATGTTAGGTAGTTTTGGTAGTAACATGTGGAAAGAGATATTGGAAACTTAATTTACCAACTTTCTCATTTAAGGAAGTGAACTTCATAAATCTGTAACTCTAACCACAACAAAAATTTATCAAATTATAATTAGAAATTACACAACTCTTAATTTGGCCGAGAGATGGTCCTTTTATTTAAAGGTTTAGTTTGTCGAAAGATTATGTATTTAGTTATCATCTCATCATGCCTGTAGAAAGATTAAGTACTTTTAATTTATATGCATGGATCATATGCCCCATGCAGTGCATGTTCATGACTTTTTTTTCATAAGTGGGTGACGTTAAAATTTGGACTCATAATCCCTTTCTGACTAGTGCTTTGATCAGGGGCGAAGTCAGGAATATCATTTAGGGCGAGATTATGTGAAATTCTTTTTGTACAAAAATATTCTTTCATTAGTTTAATACATTTTGAAGAAAAAAAAGAACACAAACCATCATGAAATATAAGTATTTTAAGAAGACAACTAACATTAAAACTTAAAAATAACTTTAAAGTAACACAATTATAACCAATAAGTTTAAAAGATTTATATTAAAACTAGATAGATATATACAAAAAATATGGCATATGAAATAGAGATATTATATACGGTCCTTGAATATTCATGTTCACTTAGGCATCCACAATTTTGTCGTATACTTTAAGAGGATATTAAATTATAGCTAGACAAGTATCAAAATATTGGGTAATTGCTTACTTTATGTGTATTAATAGTGCGGTATTAAAAAGTTTATCCTTAGTTTTAGTTTATCTGGCTTCGGTTAATTTTCTAATACGAAAATACATGTTTCTTGTAAATATATTTAAAAGAACTTTGATCATCCTAAAAAAATAAAATATTCACTCAAATATTATATCAATAATTTTCCTATTTGCCGATAATATGAAAAGAGTAAGAGAATTTATATAAAATTCAGATTGTGGTGTAGCAAGTGATGAACAAACTAAATTATGGAACTAAACAGTTATAAGTTAAAAAGAAACAAAAGAAAAATTAGTGTAAAACTAAACTAGAATTGATTTCAGGTTATATAAAGTTATAATTAGCAATATATAAAAGTTATATAATATATATCATATATTTTTGAACATATTATATATATAAAATATATTCAAGTTTGTAGGATTAAATATTTATTAATTTATATTTAATTTTTTATGTACTTAGTCGTACTAATGGGTAATTTGGCTATACTATAGTAAAAAAAAAAAAAAAAAAAAAAAAGAAACAACCTAACAAACTTTATTACATATTGAGACCACCACCATGCAAGACGAGAGGTACTTTTTTTTATTATTATTGTTTTATCAGCCAAGATATACAAGGGGTACTTGTAGAAAACTTCCTACTTTAAAATAGTGTATTACTCACCGTTTTATCGTTGAATTAATCTATTACACCAAAAGTATGACGGATAAAATTTATTTCTCTATTATATATTATTTTTTCACGAACCACACTACATTAATAATTTAGTTTCTATATTCTAGTTCTATGCATAAATTTATCCGTGTGTACTAACATGATATGTCATGTCGATATTTTCTGAGATTTTCCCATGTTTTGAATGTTGAAGTCAATGTCAAACATTGGTAATTAAATGCGTAATAAAGTACATTCATGGTAGGGCAGCTAAGAAATGCACATCAAGCATAGTAAATTAACTCTTCTCCTTATAATACTGTTTAATGGGACAAACTTGTATAAAATATTAAGTTCCAAAAACTTTAATTCCCAAGCAATGCGCGCATGATGTCTGTTACGAGAAACTATCGATTCTGAAATAAGTGATAACTTATTGGCTAATTGATGCACAAGTAATTAGTGGGCCGTATTAGTAGTTAAGTACAAAATGATAGATTTACTATAATAATTATGTTAATATGGTCAACCTTTTGTTTATTTGAAAATACTCATAGAAGTAGAACGACGAAGAGCCGGCTGAGGTTGATAGTCCTGAGAATCCTGATGCCATATTTCATGTAACAATATACATAGATCCTCCACCACCATATGTTTTTTATATAGAAATATTTTAATTACTAATTATTTTTGATTAATTTCTAAAATAGTTATCTTCGAAAAACACATGAGTAACTTAAGAAGCATTTATTTAATATAAAAAATTTATGATAGAACTTAAATTTAGCACAATTATGGCTAAAAATTGTAAAAAGGACTAAGTAAATTACATAAAAAATATGAAAAATATGTCATAATGGAGATATATTATATGCGCATCACATGAATTTAAGAGAAAATTCAGATAAATTCAGATTCGTCTAACAAGTCACAAATAAATGATTAAGAAAGTAAGCATTTAGATAAGTAAAAAAATATGGGTCTAGAAAAATTAAAATTTCAAACTATATAAATCCAGATCTAACCATACACATATAAACATTATATAGTTATGGTATAATATATTTTATAAATATTATGTTATATTTCACACACACACACACACACACTCACACACATATATATATATATAACCAATTATATAGTTTAATAAATATGATATGGTATAACATACATTATATAGTATAAACTTTATGCTACTGCAGATATATATGGGATATATATAATAAATATTATATTGTATAGGATGTATATATGTATTACATAATATTAACATTATGTTATATTACACATATATAGATATTATATAGTATAATAAATATTAATTACATAGTGTAAGATACATTAATATTTAAAATATTATGTTTATTACACACATATGTATATATATAACAAATTATATGGTCTAATAAATATTATGTAGTATTATATAAATTATATACTATAAGATATAATATCTAAAATAACTATTACGTTATATTACATATATTTATGGTATATATAAAATCATTAAATAAATAATATATATAATAATAAGATTATATAGTAGTTATATAATATAGATTATTATGTTATATTACTCGTGCGTACACACACTCACACATACACGTATATATAAATCTCAGGGGAGGTGCACTGTGCATGACTATAATCATACGATTAACCTGCAATAATATCACTTAATTGCATGTTTGGCAAAAAAAAATCGAAAATAAAAATATACAAACCTCACAAAAGGTAAGTCGAGATAAGGGGACTAATCTCACCAACTGTACGATTATATTGTACATGCTCTCATATATTGGCTTGAGTTTGCAGTTTTGCACTTCAAATGAATTAGTATTTGGATAGTCACAATGAACAAATATGCTAATAAGAACACTTGTTTCGCAAATTAAGAGCTCATGTATTGGATTAATTCATTAAAACATACGACTTACAACTTCAACGAGTTTACAGAATTATTATAATATATACAACCAAATAAATGCACATGAATAACATCAAAGTTTTCCTCGATGATAATTGATGTCTAATTCATTGTGGGACTTGAATAAAGATTTAAATGGCTAATGAGGATCCACCCAATCTAATTTTTCATCACCGAAAGGTGAAAACATTCACATGTTTCTCTCTTTGTTTTATGAAGGGGCAAATAAAAATTTTACCATATTGATTAGTCGCATGCAAGACTTTCGTGACACGGTATCCCCTATCCTTGCTGTCTTTCCAGTTTGTTCTGCTCTTATGATCAGTCTTCAGATCTTTTTTGGTGTTATATAAACTATACCTTATTTACATATACGTACCGGCAGTTGAAAATACAAGTTTCAATTCACGAGAGGCGGTTGTCCCCTCATGACTAGTATATATTGTGAGTTTATATGACACTTCCTTATTTAGAAATCATTTTATGATAAGTCAATTGAAGCCGAATTTTTGTTATGCAATTATAATCATAACCATTAACCATAATGCACGTGACACAAATTATTTTGTGTAACTAGAGCATTTGTATCAAAATATTAATTTAAGGGTAAGATTCAAAATTAGTCTCATAACTTAAGGGTGGAAGCAAAACTATTTGCAAATATAGATCTGTACGCAAGTTTAATCCTTTCACGCAATTTTAGTCAATTTTCTTTTTAACTTGCAAATATAGTCTTTTATCTTCGATTGTTAGCAATTTATATTTTTTTCTCAAATTGTAGCGTGATATTTTCTCTCTATATACTTTAAAGAGGGGAATTGATTTTCTAGTTTCAAAATTTTAGATAAAAAAATTCAATGATTGCTTATTTGAAGATTAAAAAGTAGCTCATGAAAATGAATTAAGAACTAAACTGAAAAAAAGTACGTAAACTGCCACAAGTAAAGATAAAAAGGTATGCAAGTTACAAGATAAAAATGACTAAAATTGCGGACTACTACAGATAAATGTTAATTTTTGCAAATAATAAACAGTAGTAGGGATTATTTTTGTGACCACCTTTAAGTTAATGGACCAAAACCGTAATTCTCGGCAAATAGTTTGACAAACATAAAACAAAACTATAATTCATGCTTCATCCACGCTAATTAACATTGGAGAACTTGCGACAAAGACAAACCGGACCTATTCCTAGATTACTAGTTGTAGTGCAAAGGCTTTCATGTATGGCAGTCGAAGGATAAGTTTATCTCACGACTCAGATTCAGAGAATTAAATTGGCACAATAACTATGTATTGTATAAGTAGCAAAAATTAAATCATATATATTTTGGTGGGGCTAGAGGTTACATTAACATCTTGATATAGTCTTTTTCATTGGCCACGGACTTAATGTTGTGCTTTCCGCTTATTAAATGTTATTTTTCTTCAAGTCGCCATCTCTACTCGTCGGCCATAATAAATATGGCTACAATCATATATTGACTATTAGTGTGATCATGTGGTATGTAATAGCAGAAAATGCATAGAAAAGTCAGTTATTAGCTACATGAATTGAGCTCTATTAGTTGTTGATAATGCAAAACCAGCTAGCTAGATAAATTTTGTCATCAATTAACTTTTCTTATTTGCTAAATATGAAAGCAAAACAATAATACCAAAAGAGGATATTGTAGAGTTAGATCCATCAAATGGTACACAAAGGGTTCACTAAGAAGTTACAATTGTTAAGGAAGGAGTAAAAAAAGAACAAAGAGCAAAACCAAAAAAAAAAAAAAAGAAGAATAGTTGCTGAGATATCCAACTTTTTGGAACCCTAGCATAAGATTAAGTGCTATCTTGATGAAACAGGATCTCTCTGCATCTAACTTTCACCATTAGAACATGCAAACTCTAATTCAGATATAAGACAATTTTTTCTCCCATTTTTTGGACAATCTCCTTAAAATATTGTTGGGAGTTCCATGAGTCCATCCACTTGGCTTGCACTTTCATCCAGCAACCATTTTTCAAGAAATGACAATGGTGGATCGTTATCGATTTTCGGTTTATACTCGTGCTCGAGATGCACCTTTTCTTGATCAATTAATCCACTGCTCTCAGAACCCTTCTGACTAGAATCACAAGATGAACCCATTCCATTGATCATATTATTGTCATCAAATGACATAATACAATCCAACTCATGATGATCATCAGTTGATTTCATCCCATTTTTGCCTTCTTGCTCAATCTGATCCTGATCAGGCCTGTAACATTGATAAGTGGAATCATGAGTTGGGATTTTCTTGATATCGCGATTGATCCCGTATAAATCGGCGGAGTTAATTGTATTAGCTTGGAGAGGAGATGATGATCTCATCCATCCTTCCAAGAGCCTTGATATGTTTTCAGCACTCGAGGCGTATACCGAAGAATTTTCGCTTGTAGCTAGGCCTGAATGGTGATTGCTGTTATTGTCTATCCCCTTTTCACCGTAGATTTTCGACATGAACTGATGAGATGTTGATGAGGTATTAGATCCCATTTGAGAATCCAAACCTGATTGAAACTTCTTGAGCTTCTTCTTCAAGTGAGTGTTCCAGTAGTTCTTGATATCATTATCTGTTCTTTGTGGCAGATATGAAGCTATAGCAGCCCACCTGTGAATACAAAAATTTGATCAGATATCACAAAAATAATCAAAAAGGTGTATATAAGTTAATATTTATAAATTATGAACATTACTTGTTTCCCAATAAAGCTTGGAGATGAATGATCATCCCTTCTTCATGTGGGGTGAAATTTCCCCTTTTGATCCCTGGCCTCAAGTAATTAGTCCACCTCAGCCTGCAACTCTTGCTGCACCTCAACAAACCTTAACAAAACAAAACAATTCACTCATCAATAAAACATTTTTAAACTAGATAATTGTTCAAGACACTACAAGAAAAAAAGGCAACAACACGACATATTTCCAACGAAAACAAGTCTATCATTATTATTAGTAACAGAATTACAACGGAATACCAACAAAAAATTAAGTACCGGTATTGGTAGGCACGGCTCGCCAATTTCCGGGACCATGTTCTTGAATATAGGAGACCAAAATGATATCTTCTTCAGGAGTCCATGGACCTTTTTTGATTCCAACTTTTTCACAGCATGGAGGCCTTCCCATATTTTTTCTCCCTTATTACACACTATGTTAGTGCTATTTTGGGATATATGGGAATTAAGTGATGAACCAAATTTCTATAGGGACATGGATCTGTGAAGTGTTCAAATTATAAGGGATGCTATTTATGAGGGGTGGGGGTGGGGGTGGGGGTTCAGTCTACGTACTCTAGTTACTCACCTGGCATGCTAATTATGATCTTTAAATTCAATAAAAATATAAAATATAAAAAAAGTGGCTAGGTACCCCAAATCATAGGGATAGTTTTTATAAAAATAATTAATAGTTTCAGCAATTGCCTCTTGTGGGATCACGTGGTGGCACAGCAGCTCTTTATAATATGTTGGCCTCAAAATAAAACTGTCCGTGTTTATTTTGCCGCTCTACGCACTGTTACTATTATGTCAAATAATGAGAAGACACGTCAACTTTTTTCTTTAGTGGAGAGTTTGAAGTACTATGTGCTCGTGCTTTTGTACCTTATTTTTTGGATTTTTTAAGTGTTAACAGGCCCCCCCAATCTTGAACCAGTACAATGGGATACTTTATGTGCTACAGTTTGACCCTATTATCTGCATATTAAGGCAGTTAATGACGGTTGTTGAACATCATAATCCAGTACTAGTTTGTCAGATGAAGCCCAAGACTTCTAGTACAATTGTTTGCGCTGGCCCAACTGTAAATGCTCAACATTCAAGAGGTCCACTTACTTTTACTTTTCTTTTCCGGGTGAATTAAGAAAGTGAAATTACTGTATAATGTAGTATGACCGTGCTTTAACTACATATTTAAATTGTTTCAATTACCGAAAGTAGATTTTCTTTTTTAGCTTGATGAATCTACATTTTGTATACCTAACTACTCAAAATCGTTTTCATGTGAACGAGAAACAAGATGCCAAAGAATAACTCTTTTAGACAATAATTTATCAACTAAATTTTGATTCAAAATAAATATAATTTAGAATGAATTTATTTTAAGTGAAAACAATTGCGTAAAAGATGTGTCAAGTTGCCTTAAAGAAACAACAGAAGTATTTGATGAGCCTCCCTTATCGGTGTCACAAACATTTAACAATGTTACTATTTCTGCAAGACATTAAAGGTGTAGAATTTTGTGAACGAAATCGCATTGGCTAAATTGCTATGACATTCTTTTATCTAATTACTGGAATAGATTTGTTACAAGGAGATGCTGAATCTTTTTAGGATAATTGACTGCTGAAAGTTAAATATTTTAACTAATTCAGTAATCTACATTAGGCTTAGATATCTTAAGTTGCGCTTTACTATGCTACTAAAATGTCCTTGTGAAAAAAAACTGGACTTTAATCTATATTACGTAAACATATCTATTTGTTAGAGTCACACAAACAAACAAAGATACTAAAAAGTACTACTTAAGAATGTTTAAAAAGTATATACTAATAAAGATACTAAAAATTGAATCAAAATATTTATAGTAGATGTGAAAAATCACACGAGTAATACACATTTACAAATACCATAAAAACAATTATTCCTATATTTTATTTTACAAATACTATCTAGATTTTCGTACAAACACTTCTTCAAACTCCATATATCCACATATTATAGAACTATTACATAATTATGAGAAAATATAAAGTAAACTATTAATTAATCAGCCAAAAAGAAAACTCAAACAATGGTATTGGATTAGATATTTATTATTAAATTTAAAAGATCTTAAAACAACTACATTAGAACTATATTAAAGAATGTGAAGTACTTCAATAATCAATAATAAGAAGAAAAAATTTATGAGAAAAGAAAAATGCGATATAGGACGCGTTATTGAGCCTCTGTTAAAGGAAAAAGTGTTAGATTGATTCTTTTATCTTTTTTTCCAATAACTCAACAAATAACAGCGAAAACCTCCACTCTTTGCTTTTCATGGCGGAAGTCAACGATGATTCAGAAGTCAAACCCTCTCGTCAACCTCCACAGGCAAGCTTCGCATATCTCTCTATCTGTATCAATCAAGCAGTCACAATCTAATATTTGATGATTGATGTTCAAAGATCTGATTTTTATCGTATTTTGCAGACCTATTTATAAAGGTTAATGTTCTGTTTTTGAGCAAGCTCAATTAGCATTCAAATTTATCATATTTGGCTATTTTAGGAGTACCCTTTGATAGCAATAAAAAAAAGAAACTAAAGGGTTTTGTATTTTGGAAAAAAAAGTGTAGTTTGTGGAGGTCTTATGCAAGAGTTCCGGCAAAATTAGGCGTTTTTCGTCGGGTACCGAAGCGGGTTTTGCGGTGAATTTGATAAACAAGAAGGTGCTGAATGGTGGTGGCGGCGGTGGAAACATTCTGATTGCATCACATATTGAGGCAGTGAAGGAAGGGAAAGAAGAAGAGCCTGTTAGCTTTGGCCCCAATTCGATGCTCGTTGATTATGGCCCCGGATGGAAGTTGCAGACAGTTGTCGAATTATATGGTGATTGACTATATCCTTTGTCATTGACTTTCTGATTTGCGTGAAAATTTTGTCGTGGATTACGATTGTGTATGATCCGAACTTTTGGTTGTAGTGTGACGGTTGCCGTTTGCCAGCGAATGGGAATTGATATAGCGAAGAATAGAATATCGCCATTTTGGCTTTTTATTTATGTGAGCATTGGAAGGTTAGTGTTACTAATGGTTAATTTGTTTTTCTTCTCGTATGTGATATAGGAGGAGTTAACGTTGGGCCAAAGATGGTGCGGAAAGTATCTGATAAGGTACGGATTGTCTCTTCTAAGTTCTAACATTGGCAATGTGTGATTAAGGAAATCTCTTATACTAGGATATAGGAAAATCCAGAAAAGAAGGGAGAAAGCGCTGCATGCTGTGGCGTTTTGTGTGGAATTTCAAGGATCTATTTCGTTGAAAGGGTGGAAAACCAACAAAATGAAAAATAAAAATAAAGGAAGAAAAGTTCGTTATTGTGTAAAACGTATTGGTATTTTTTGTTCCAGTTCTGTTATAGGAAATGTGAACTTGATTCTAGAAATCATAGGATGACGAGTCTGATCATAGAAAGAAGAAAAGGAAAGGAAACAGTACAAGGTGTTGTGGAGAGTGTTAGGTTATGATGTTAAGTTTACTTGACCAAATTTTACTTTTTGGGTGCATTGTTATCTGTCTTTTGTGGACTCCCGATCGTGTTGAGCTTTCGTTTAAGCTGTATGAATAAAGGAGGATGTATCAATAAAGAAGAACTGCGTAGGTTCATGATAGCCAGCACAAAAACTCTGCCACATGTCATGATAGCCTATCTAATAGTTGGGATTAACACCATGGATCGTATGAGCAAAATCTTTGGACTTTAGCACGTATGGTATTGGATTCAGATATTAGGCTCTTTTATGTAATAGCGAGAAAAAGGCCACAATATATTTGTAGAGATCATCACATTATGTTCTAGTGTGCAGACATCCAGTGTAATCTTAGGTATATCTTTATTAGTAACATTTGGCATGGGATGTTTAATTTATAGTCCATATCATGCAACATTTCTGTAGTCAGATAGACTAATACTTTATTGGTATTGTGGCAGGACTTTGATGATTCAGATTCTACAGGGATGTTCCAATCTTCTGTCAGCTGCATGTACATTAGTAAGATAGTGTTCGCATTTGCTCTATTGTTCGTGTTTGGTGCTATTTTCACGTTGGGTTTGGAAAACCTTCCGCGACTCATATTGTATATCAATTCATTTATGTAAATACGATGTCACCACATACTAAATTTGTATTTTATGTTCTTGAGAACTATACGCCGTCTAAGATGGAAAACGAGTTTTTCTTTTTAAAACTGCAAGGGGTAACCCCGGCTAGTTCTTTGATGGGTGCCTCAGTGTAAGATGCTCAGGCTTATGTCCGCTTAAATAATTTGTTGTTGAAGTGTTAACTGTTTCAGCTTAGTAGTTCACATCTTCTTGACCCGCCCCTCACCCCAAAAGAAGGAAAAGAAAAAGAAAAATAATGGCAGAAGATGTTCAAAATGTTAACCTTCGGGTAAATTCTTATGGAACCTTGTGGCTTCAACTTAGTTGTCTGTAGGTTGCATTTATTTCTACATTACAGATCGAGTTTTCTGTATTCATTTTTCAACCTTCTGTTTCAAATCTTAACCCTAACTTCTCAATTGGTTTAGAAAAGAAAGTGAGAGACAAACGAACGTTATTCTAAAGACTTGTTATTCATTTAAGTAATGTAGTAGATGAAGCATGTAATATAGGAAAAGATCAGGAAATATGTTGAATTTCATTTTATATCATCTTATTTTGTATTAAAACCAAATTAACGTGTTTGTATAATTTGTCAAACCAAAAACATGTTTTACACATTTTTCAAAATTGATTACCATAACACATGCTACATATCATAAGACATATACATTTTTGTGCACATGCGCACACACATATACGTTTTTTTTTTTTAAATTTTATACTTTATATAAAATATCAAATAATAAACAACTTTAATTATATGTGTAACTTTATTACAGTAGAATTGTTAAATCATTTTTCTTTTATTCTACACAATTGTAATGAAAAGTGACCTCATAAGTCTCCTTAAACATATGTTCAAAATTATTTCAAAAAAAACACGGTTTTTAACTCAAAATTTTCCAAGTTATACATTAGCATTATTTAACTTATTAAATTAATAATTTACTTAAAATTCTAACTGAATTTGAAAACATTTTTTTTCTAAAACAGCATGTTTTTTTTCTCACTTCAGCAAACGTTCAAAATCTAATTAACATGTATCTAAAGAAGATTGGAGTGGATCCTCTATTCCATTCCATATCACACTTTCTAAAGGAACCCGCTCCATGTCCCATTTTCTATGAGATAAGCACAATGTTTCTTCCGACGTTTACTTCTCAAACTAATAATAATGGCTGGCTAATAATAATAAAAAAGATTTAGGTTACTGCTTTTGATTCTCGCACCATTTCATATATACAAGTTTCTCCATGTAATGTTTTAAGAACAAGAGGTGAATTCGCACCTCCACCATACAACTATTGATATCTCTTCACATAACAGGGTAATATTTGAAAAAGAAAATTGTTCTCTGACAATCTAATATCAGAATTACTATTTATAGTTTCTTTTTCACATCAAATTTACTTCTTTGTCTTTTAGAAAAATATTATTTTACAAAGCTAACTACATATAAAAGTAGACACAAGCGTGCCAGTACCGGTAGCTGTCCAAGACTACCTGTTTATTCTTAGTAGCGCTGAAGTGTACCAAGTATCAGGTTGAAAGTCTTGCACAACAGAATGAAGAGGAATTTGTATCATTTCAAAAAGCCAAACATGACATTAAGAACTCATCTCAAAAAACAACACACATTATTCACCACTGTAACATACATACCAAACACTATACTATTACACTCAAGAAACACACGAAACGGGACAGAAGATCCTTGTCGCATTACAACACTATTTCTTCAATTCATCTTTACCAACACTACCTTTCTCATCACCACCACCAATGCTAATCACCTTACTCTCCTTCTTCTTCTCCCCATCACCCACCTTCCCCACCACAATCCTCAACACACCATTCTCCAACTTCGCATCAACTCTCTCCATATCCGCATTCCCCGGCATCCTAAACTGCCTCCAAAACTTCCCAACTGTTCGCTCGACTCTATGCCACTTCTCGTCTTTCACCTCCTCCTCGGTCTTCCTCTCGCCGCTGATCCTGATCACGCGATCCTCCACCTCGATCTTCACCTCGTCCTTGTTCATACCGGGCACGTCGAGGGAGATCACGTGAGACGTTGGGGTCTCCTTCCAGTCGGCGCGTGCTAGTGCGAGAGCGTCGATGTTGGTAGCGTCGGTTCTTGGGATGGACAGTGGGGAGTGCTCGAGGATCTTGAAAGGGTCTTCCGGGGGAAGCAATAGGTCCCATAGTGTGCGTGTGTTGTATGGCACGAGTGCGTTTATGTGGGGTGGAAATAGAAATACAGCTATTGCCAGAAATGTGAGTGTTGCAGTGAACATGTTGTTCTTCATTGTGTGTGCGAATACCCTCTTTATGTGAGCTAGTGATTGTGTTTAAACTTCGCGTGCTTGATTTGTTTGCTTTGAAGTGTGTTGAAAGAGTGGCAGGAACTGGATTTTATAGGGGAATTGTGAAGTGGCGAAAGTAAAATCTGGAGGGTTCTGGGGCTCTGTATGGTATATATATCTGTTGCTTGATAGATAAGATTAATTTTGTTGTGCCATAATTAGTGGGTTCTAGAGGAAAAAGGGAGAAGCATGCAAATTCTGGAAGGCTCATGAGAAGAATGGCGCGGGCAGGCCTGGGCGCTTATGTGGCTATTCGTTTTTGTTATTCGACAGATACCAACAATTAAATAGCCAGCAAAAATTCATAAAAGATTGATCATAATATAAATATCTTTATTAAAGTTTAAGAAAAAAGATGATGAATTTCACTATTTATTACAAGCTCATTACATCCATAAAGAGTAAGCAACTTAGAAGACATGTACACCACTTTTTATCACAAGCTCTTATAACTTAAAGGGTCAATTGATCACCCCCTATCGTTTGGGGTGTTTTGCAAAGTGCCCCCTAACGTTTCAAAAAGAGCACTTTGCCCCCTGAGTCCTTGATCTACCGTTGGTTTTTGCCACGTGGATATCTTTTCATCAATTAGATTTGACTCAGGGGGCAACTTTTCAAACGTTAGGGGGCAAAGTGCTCTTTTTGAAACGTTAGGGGCACTTCGCAAAACACCCCAAACGTTAAGGGGCAAAACGCAACTGACCCTAACTTAAAAGACAAACATTCCACTATTTATTACAAGCTCAATACATCGATCCATGGATGCCTTATGCAGACCCATATTTCATAAGCTGATATTATTTACAAACATCTCTGAAGACAGCACTTCATGAATACAACGAACCTCTACCCAAACTCAAGCACATTCGACAACACCTCGTTTACTCGCGCTTTGAGCCTTTGACAGCTGTGGTAAGAACTGATCCCTCGATTTCTTCTTGTCTTTTAGCTATTGAATAGTTCTGCCATAACTTCAACGCATCGCCCTCAAATCCGTGTCACACTTTCTGCAAACAATAAAGCATTGGCATCATATAGATTCATACACATTCACGGGTGATTATGATATTAGATTACACTTCTATAAAACGAAGGAAACATAGTAGAGCAATGCAAAAGACAATGCTTTAATGGCTAAGAACATTCAATTTTGCTTTCTCAATATGCATTAAAACTCAATCTCATAGCAATAAGATTAGAACTTCACCGATGAGGAATGTTTCCGCTTTTTACTTCCAGCCATGCCCTTAATTGGCTGAAAACTCGAGCCGCTATTATCTTGCAGAGGGTGATAATTCACAGAAGCCAGCTGCTCTTCAGCTACATCAAGCCTCCTCTTTTCAACTCTCTGCAACAACAACATACACAAAACATCTAAACATTCGGCTACAAATCGTTTAAACATAACGCGTATAACATTATACAGTTCGACTCAATCTTACAATGGCCTTATCGAATCCTGCAATCTGTTGCTTGCACAGATTGATCTCCATCTCAAGCGCATTGATCCGATACTCAACACGAACCGTGCACTGCTCCACCATTTGCTTCTGCCTGCTCCGTACAATCTCCGGCTGCCATACGTTCGACGCAGCAGAAGCCTGCCTGACTCTCCGCAGATTCATCAGTTCCACCAACGCCGCATTCAATTTCTCCTTCTCCTCACGACATTGAACCTCCAGCTCCCGAATCCTTCTCCGATTCTCCGCGATTTCGCTCTCGATTCGCAACACAAGCCTTCTATGAGCTAGCCGCTTCTGTTCTCTGTCCTTCTCATACCTAATACAGTACTCGCAAGTAATCAATCTACACAAAAAAGAGGTGCACATTATGTACGAAGTTTTGAGCCCTAATTTTGACCTAAAATACCTGATTCTGTAGATGTTCTTCGATTTTCCGTCGGAAGTTGAGGACGAAGGGTGATTGCTGGCTCCAGTACTGATTTTATCGTTTTGATTGTTGTTGGAATAATTGAAATCGGAGAAGAGGAGAATTGACCAGAGAGAATCGTCGGCGGCGAGTCTGCGGAGGCGGCGGCAGGTGATGGAGAGGCGACAGAGGTTTTTGTAGTCTAGGGTTTGAGATTCGATTCCGATTTCGAATATTCTTCTCCACAGCTCGTCTGGTAGCACAGACATCTGTTCTACCGCCTGTCTTTTTTTTTTTTTTTTTTTTTTTCTTCTTCTCTCTGGTTTCTCTGTTTGATTTCTGTGGAGAACGACGAATTTCAAAAGATTGAATTTGGGCTGGGCTTCAATAATTTGATTTTGGGCTTATGTCGGCCTGATGAAGACCCGGGATTGGGCCTTCACACCCAAAATAGGGGTTTTCATTAGAAGATGAGTGTAGCGGCTGCGCAATGAGGTGAAGAAAATAATTGGGTTGTTGATGTAAATGCGTGATTGGAGTAGGAGTGAAAAAGTTGTTGTTCAATTATATAAGATCATATATAATCCCAGTATTTTGGTGTACCGAATCATTATTCAACGGCTGCATGTAATTATTTTCTCACATTTGTGTTTTTGTAATCGTGCTGCGCCTAATGTGTACCAAGGAAAGAAAAATATGATGTGCTTCGTTAATCTATACTAATTTATAAAGGAAGAGGTATTTATGACACCAAACTTTTGATTTCCAAGTTTAATCTTATAATTTGTGTTCTACTATAACATCTTATTATTAGTTTCCCAATTTAACCCTACAATTTAAGTTATATGAAATTAATTATAACATTTACTAAGAAGGATGAATTAGTTTCCGTATAATTTATATTCTCTCTATGAAAATTATTTTTCTTTTCATTTTACTCTAATTATGTAGATTCACTCTCTCATTAATTCAAACTATTTCCATCTAGGCAAATCTTTTTTCTTGCTTTTTTTTTTCTTCCCAATTTTATTTTTTCTTCATACTTGAATATAAAAATATAGTAACTTACAATATAAACGAATTAATGTGCGCGGGACTCCGCGCCCCTGTTTCTAGTAATCTATAACTGAAGTCACCAGCTTAAAGGAGGAAAAAAAGTAAAAAGAATAGCACCACCGAAGTCTTTTGTTTACTATAAATTTTTATGATGTCTATCACCTTCTTCCTTAAAGTAGTTCTATTTTATTTATTTTTTGTACTATGTTTCACGTGTAACTATTGATTTACTAGAAGGAAAATAAATACTTTTTTCATTGAAGAAAAGTTCAATCAATGACCAGATCATATTACATCCTTAAACCCTTTAAATGAAAATGGTGGGGGTGGTGGGGGTTGGGGATTGAGATGCATGAACTTATAAACCCTCATAACTGGTGAAGTAGTGTTCTTATTACGAACATAGAAATGAGCAAACAACAGAATGGACCAAAGACAATCCTCTCGGCAGAGTCTGTGAAAGCGGCGGCAGGTTGCGGAAAGGCTACATATATCTTGGATATCCAGGGCGTAAGTGTTGATGCCGATTTCCAATATTCTTCTCCACACATCATCTGGGACCAATTCAGCCATTATATCTGAACTCTTTTAGCACTTTGGAAATTTTAGTTTTAGACATAAGCCAGTATATTTGATGGAATTGAAGGTGATTGAATTCGATACAACATTATATAAGTTTGTTAAAGCTAGTCATAGACTCATAATATAATCGCCATTCAGGAGGAAAAAGCAAGTAAAGAAAGTGACCGTAACTTACCTGCGAAGCTTCACCGTTCTTTGGCAAACATAGCATTGCAAAATTAAGTGGACAACAAAAACACTTGTAACTTTATACTAAAAACAATAGAATATTCTCCCATTTTGGGCTTTGAACCTTCTTTTTAACATATTATGTGTAAATGTACCTCTAAAGCTTTTTGCTGATGGCACTCCTGGAGAAAACCTACTCACTACCCCTTGCTTTCCACGGACCCTTCCACGTCATGTCGACCCCATTTCAATAGCAATGACGTATATAAATCAGCTAAACACGATCACAACAAGCGAAAGTAGTAATTCTTTACATTTATACATATGCAATTATGCATTGACCAGAATGTTACATAGTGTTACCATTTCTCTATGAGACAATGTGCATTTCGCTGCCTTGTCTTCCAACATCTGATAATTTCTACCATCTACAGAACTTGTGATCTAGGTTAGATATTGAAAACTACCAGGAAAAATATTAAATATAACAACAGAAAGACTACAAAACTACGGTGGTTAATTAACTTGTGACGAAAGAAGAGGTAACAAGAGAAAAGAGGACAGCCCAGTTGAATTGATGCCAAAGGCAATTAATAGGGCATGGACGTAAATAACATCGTCTACCACCGACGCCGTAAGGGAACTCTTCCGCTGCTACTCTCTGCAACATTTACATCTGTTGAATCTGATCCGCTTCCAACTGAGTCATCAGAACTACCCTCTTGCTTTAGTTGTATCCTATCAGCGTGCTTGATGATCCAATCAGTGAACTCTGGGGACGATGTCAAATCTGCAACAGCCTGTCGAGTAGATTCTTCTGTGAAATCCTTCCATTCTTCCTCTGAATACTTCTTTTGACTGGGTGTCTTGTGAAAAGTTGAATAGTAATCATTCGGTTTTCTAGTAACCTTGCGAGTATATGGCGATACAGCACCTGGAGGTAGAAAGAAATTGGTATCACCAGATATAGGGAAAATAGGAAAAAAACACGATCGCAAAGTTGGAGCGATGGCGCATAGCCAATTAAATTATAATGACAATCAGACACCAAACGTTAATGAATACTACAGACAAAGATGAAAGGATGATTGCTAAAAGCTGTTCCGAGAGTTCTGTTGCCAGCATTACAAGTAGCTTAATTACAGCTCAAACCTACTACAAAATTAATAAAAGACATATAAGCTATAACTTAGTTATTATATTAACAAACTACATTGAGTCGCTAGCAAACAGTATCAAGCTAGATGCCAGTTAACATGACTCGCTTTATATCCTTATATTCAAAAAATTTAATATTTTAATAAATAAATAAAACAACATTGGCTTTAAAGACAAGTTATTCACCAGTAACTACACCAAAAAAATGTGTTATCTTATCTTCCACAAAGCTATTTACCATGACCACCCAATGCACGAGTCTGCAATTGTGTGTGTCTCCACATATACCTGTAAGAGTGTTTGTTGGTGTGCATGCAACACGCAGCAATATGCAACAGTACTGAAATGAACATGGCAAACAAAATAAATAAAGTGGAGGTGAGAGTAACATGTACCTTTCAAGGGAGAGTTTGACCATGCTGGCTTCCTCATGGTTTTTTTCAATAAAGTTTCACGAGGACTCCTATATCCAGACCTACTCAAGAATTCAGCATGCTTCTTCCTATTTACCCTTTCACTGCTCCATCTCCAGGGACTCCCGTCCCAAGTATATGTGAAATCCCTGCAACAAGGTGTACAATTGATACAGTTTCAAGCATATAAAATAATTAACAGCACAAGTTGACGAGAAGGAGATCAAAATAAATAACTTGGCCAAGATGCAATAGCAAATGGATAGGCATAAACAAAATATCGACTGCTAATGGTAAGACCACAATACATATAAAACTGCTTTCCATAGATCATGAACCGATGTTTCAATACTTTTGATTATCAGTAACCATGTTTTGATATTCAGATACATTATAATATCTGAAATCTGTTTTAACGAGAACAGATTCAACATTGGAAAGAACAATCAGCACCACTTCTTTGGATGAAATAGAATGTTAATCATGGAGAAATAATAGGTGTACTGAATATTTCTTACAGTAGGAAGAAAATAGCAATATCATGAAACAGAAGGTGCTTACTCAAGGCCATGCCAATTCATTGAGGTGATGGAAAAGTAAATCCCCGAAAAAAAAATGAGCACCGCAATTGCCAAAGGAGTGTCGAGTGTACTCTGTCAATGGGAAAAAATAAGTTTTAGAAGAAGGTGATATAGGTATTTAACCAGACCAAAAAGAAACAAAATTATCTCACAGACCGACAACATAACTCTAACGTAAAAACCCCCAAAACCTTTTATCATACAGGAGCAGGAGTAACTAAACTGTCATCAGAAAGACAAAAGGAGATAAAATAATGAATATTCCTAAATAATTAAAAATATAAGTTGGTTGTACAGAATAAAATGACAATTTGAAACCGACAAGCATATTACATAAATAATGCATTATCACTTCCGTGAGCAGAATTTATACAAGAACAAAAGTGAAGATAAAGAGACGCCACCAAAGATGGCAAGCTATGAACTATTTAGAAATGCACTTGGCATAACATGCATTATTATCGCAGTGTCCTTCCCTACAAAGTTACTGGGAGATTCCATATACAGTACCCAATAAATAGAAAATCATAACCAACCTGGAAGATAAAAGTCACAGCTATTATGCGCAAGGCCCATTTCACAAATTGAGCAACGCCAACATCCACAGTTCCATCTTCAGCGACAACAAATTTCCGAACCAGCCAATAACCAAAACCAGCTCCAGCAAGTACAACTCCAACGAGAAAGAATACAAGAACCTGTATACGTAAAGGAGGTGCACATGAAAGTGTAAGAAGAAAATAAAAGATCAGAAATAAGTGACTAGTCGGACAAAACGATCCAGCATTTCACAAGTGCAAAGAGGACAGAATATCATAGCACCAACGGCAACTTCAAATAAAATGCACATATAACATGGGAAGCAACCGACATAGTCACTCTTTTCACTAGTGATTATCTCTCAACTAACGCATGTCACGTGTTTTACCATTTAGATTGACAGTCCAACATCAAGTGCTAAAACGCAGCTAGCTGTCCACGCTCAGGTTCATTAATTTGAACAATGAATACAGGAAACCATGTTGCTTCACTTCTTTGAAATTGCATTTCGAATAATAGTGCCAACGGAGTCCTGAAACGGGCATTCCACTCAGCCAAAAGTCGTTGGAGAATGGTAAATATGCATATTCTTCCCATTTAAACGGGAAGTATGAGAAATATTTCCATTATCTAACAAGTGTCAGATCCTTCCTATTTCCTAACAAGTCTCAAATGGTGCAGAATGCTTGCCTGGATGTATAGTAAACAGCACATAACGTCCATCATTTTACTGCAGAGCCGCAGAAAACCAGACAGATAATCCTAGAATTTTGTCTGATTTGTCAACACGACAGTCTCATAGCATCACAGGATCTTATATTATCTAACAAAATACAACAGCCAGAACTTCCAGTAGAACCCTTTGAGAATAGATATCAATGGATAGTCTTTTTGACAATCAGATCAACTCTATGTTAACCAGAACTAAAGGACCAATTATATTTCCAATACACGAGGGGCATTCTAGACAAAATTTTAGGAGTTGGTCACTTTTACAGTATTGGAGAAAACCATGTTTGCAGCATTTCTTGCGCAGATCCAAACCTTGAACCTTTCTGATTTATCAAAGTTCAATCTTTCAAACTAATGTTTCACTATTTTTTCCTTATGACTAGGAAGTCTTAACCAACGAAAGTAAGAAAGTTCACAGTTTTTGGATTATGGGAACCCAACTATCAGAAAAAAAGAAGAAGTGAAGTCTGAGTGAACTACTATGTTGACTTTAAACATGTTTCATAGATGGGGAATAGAGGGGGGCGGGGTCATCGCATGTCAAGTAAGAACCACAAAGTGGAAAAAAAAAAATGACGTCCAGCTTAAATTAATAACTACATGTACTTACAGGGTTGTGCATCTCTTGACTGATCCCAAAGTTGACAAGCATTGAGTTGATGAACATCGAGAACCGATTTAGTAAGAACGAACCAGCTCCAAGCTGAAATATAATGCCATAAATTCTATCAAATATACACAAAACATCATTTTTAAAGCGGAGAGTTCGCAACAGAGAGTAGGAGCTCCTTGTTAATAGGGAGCAAATTAAAGATACTGACCGCTAAACCGCATATCGTGCTATATAGAGCATTTTTACGGCCAGTAGGTAACAATTTCATGCCCTGCAAAAACAGTGAAAAAGACGTGTTGAAATTGTTATTCGGAAAAGAAAGCATTTGTGTAATTCTCCAGAAGTAGAGGCTAGTTTCCAAGTGCAAAACTTTAGAGATAAATGTGTGCTTTCAACAATCTTGCACCACAGGGCACCCTTTAGACGTGACGTATGATCTATCTCAATAGGTTGAACACGCAAATATTGGAATCTCTGAGTTTATCAAACTGTGCTGCCAATCAGCTCAAGAATCAACAAGCCACAATCAAAAACCTCAAATAGGTAGCAATCGACCCAGAATGCGAATAAAAAAAAAGGGCGAGGGTATTGGCCCATGCACAGTTTTCTCTCTCAGAGACCCGAGATAATGAATTTATTGCTTAAAATTCATTGAGGCTCTTAGTGCAGATATATTACACATATAAATCTACAGGTTGTTTGAAGGCTTGCTGAAATTCTTAAACCCCTACCCCCAGAAAAGGTGCACCTGAAGTCCACTTAAGGTCCACCAGAGCCATTTAGAGTGAAGCGTTGAACGACGTTCAGAACCAGTCCAATTGACTGATCAAAAGAGAACATACAGAAAACTATTATTCAACCAAGATTCTGCAAGCATTGGCTCCGTGACAGAAGCCGAATAAGATACGACTCACTCGTTCACTTTCTATTCTGCATTTGTCTACCTGAAATCTCATTTTGTCTACAAAGGGTCCTAGATCATGTGACATGGGCAGCACCACATGAACACAAACCAAGGATGAAAATGAAATAAACATTACTTCCTGGATTTCTTAATTACAACTTTCTGGAAACTTTCTTCTTGTATCCTCTAAGCTTTGACGTAGTAGCTGTCAGAAATAAATAAACTTGAGAGACAATGGGGCACTAGATCTAACTAGATATGGTTCACTACAGCTCCCACATATTCCCCTAGATTGTTAAACTCCCCCCTAACTAGCACCAAATAAGTGTGCACTACTTAGCTAAGCTGAATACTGCAATATTTTTCAGTCTCCCACGAGTTCGAAAAGGCATCAGATAGAGCTCAAGCTAGGCCAGACTCAGTGCTCGAACTCGTGCTCAGCTGGCCGTGCCAGAGTTGGAGCAACATTGAGCAAACTTTAGTTCATGGCCTAAACTTGATTTCAATCAGCACGAAGGTCATAGTTGATTTGTGAGTTCAAAGAATATGATTCCACACAAAAAGTAAAAAAAAAAAAAAAAAAAAAAAAGGAGAGTTTTTCATTCAAAACAGAAATAATGCCTTCTAAAGACACATTGCTCTGCCCAAACAAATAACAGAAAATTTGACATGATAAAATTAGAATGCTTTGGGATTCAAAATCTATTTTGAGGCAGCCACTTAAGACATGGAACTCGTGTACCAAGTAGAAGTAGAATCCAACTTCATATTGGAAGCAGCTAAGGAAGTTGTCATGACCATTTCCCTATTGAAGATATAGCATTAATGGTTTAAAGAAAAATCAAAGACTGGATACATTATACAATAACCCTATACAAAAAGAAAATGAACATTTATCGATCAATAAAGTGGAAATGGCAGGATCCAACTAACGAGATAAGACAAGCGAGGCTGCAAAAGATAAGATTCAGGCTATAGCACAATAAGATAATGTGTGGAAATAAAAGGTTAAGTTTGGCTCGAGTTTGAACTTTCAAATTCAAATTGAAACAGAAATCCAGAAAAATGCTAAAGATTATTTGATATTATAAAGAGACCCGCAAAACTAATAACCACATGTAATTTCTACAGAAACCTTGACATGCAGCAAAGTATACGAATTTAAAACAAACAAAGCAAAATGATAACAACAGAGTAGGCATCTTAGGTGAGTGGAGAAACCACATTAAGCATGAAAGTAAGAGACAAAGGTACCTGGAAGAGAAGGATTATGACGACAAGACAAATCCCGATAGCCATTGAACTGCTATAGTAAAACGGAACCCAGTCGCTAACAATTGGTGCCAGCAGCAGTAAACCGAAACCAATAAACAGACAAAGCAGACGCCATCTGTGAAACTCTGTGCAAAAAGAGAAAAAAAAAAAAGTTAGTTTGTGAAACTGTGCAACTCAGAGGAGATAAGGAAAGTACTCAACCTTCAAAAGAAATCAAAAGAAACAGAGTAGTAAACCTGACCTCCGTTAATACTGACTGTCACAGAACCAGATAAGTTCTCGATAAACTTCACATCGATGTATCTGGTTTCATAAGGGGAAATCACAGAGCTCCACATTTCAGTCTGGATACTTTCCCAGTTATCACTCTCACACTTGCATAACCCACGTGAAGCATTGCTGAAAAATACATATACATGTGCGTTAGCAGAGTCCAGAAATAGGAAAACACAGCACATAGAACGATAATAATCTTCTTTTTCATTCACTTACCTGTGTAAACAAATTTGAATTTTCCTGTAAGACTTCTCATGAATTTTGGAGGAAGGGACCAAGGTGAGCCTGTGTGCTCCCGAGTAACTTCCGAGCTTTAGTCTCGACAGACCAGAGACGCGAACACGCGCACACCGCACATCATTAGATAGCAAAGAGTCCATATTCACCGTGGGAGTAATGTTTACTTCTCGATGATTTACCACATCAATACCTGGAATCTCAGCTAGACATCAAAGATCACTTCGTGAACAAGACATACCTCAATATTTATCCAACTAATAACCAGCAAAATTTACATACAAAACCTATAAGACCTACAAAAATAGAACCGGAAGCGAAAAAACAAGTAAAACAAATTCGAAACTATCACATTCCTTTTCAAAAACCTAGTTTTTGAAATCATTATCTTCTTGATTAATTCAAATAATCTAGTGCTGGATCGAGTGTCTTCTTTCTCAAATTACAAGACAACAGAGCTGTAAGTACTATCAGCAAGTAAAAAAAAAACCTAGTTTTAGAACGATAGTGGAACAAATTGTGAAGTTTAGGTCAAGTGGTTTGGAAGATTGAATCGTTTTGTTAGATGAGAAATAGTTACCGGCGATTGCAGTGACGTCGGCGGATCGTACGGAGGTGAAGATGAATGCCACAACAACCAGCATAGCAACACCGCCGGAGAACGCCATTGTCGTACTTCCTCCGGTGCGAAGAAGAAGACGAAGTGCGCGCTTAAATCCTGAAAATCAGTATTAATCAGGTTTTAAAGATTTTTTTAATTTTCAGTTTATGAAAGGGGTTTTATAAGTGTAAGAGAAAATGGAAGCATTTGTAACTAGGCCCCTGAGGTGGATTTGTTTCGATGGTGGGTCCGAATTGAAACTTGGGCCGACCCGCTGGTTTTATTCGATTTCTTCTTTGTTGTTATTCGTTACATTTTTTTTAAAAGATTTATTCGATAACGTGAATGGGCATGGTTTATTAAGGCATCTGTTGACTTGATAGTGCGAGATAGAATTACAGAAAATTAAAATGCATGTCAGTATGGTAATTCAAGATATTATTTTATGTTTGATTCTTGCACTAAAATCGTGCAAATTAATAATGAAACTAAAATATTGATAATATGATCGTTATATTGACATATTTGATAATATGCACGTGATGATCGTTGATTTATGTAAGACTTCGATCAATTAACCAACTCATACTATTAACCGTCACACTTACCAACCATTCAATGATAGGTGTTCTCAAACAACTAATGTCACTTTTCGATGAAAAACATCAACCAATCGGCGTAGATCAAGTGTTGACTGTTGATCGACACATAAACGACAACCTCACTCGACAATCAAAAACTTCTCGACCTCGGATACCACATTTGGCATGATACTCCTTATCCTATTGGAAGTCGGTCACAAATAAGGAGTTTAAGGCACGACTATATAATGCTAGCTCGACCAAGTGTATACATTATGTCACCTAAATCCAACAGATTGTGCCCATAAATATGTTAGATGAACACATCTTGATACGCCATATTTAGCTATCGCTCAGTGTCAAGTAAATCTCTTTCAATATTTTCTCTCACTTCAACATTAGAAGTCCATAAAGCATAATGTATCTTGTTCAGGTGCATCTTATTTTCATTAAATATCGATGGGCCTAAAGCCTATTACGTAGTCAATCATTTGATTTGACGCAAAGTATCACATTCATATACAAAGATACCTCACATCAAATACTTTTTTGTTTTCCTTTGGGCATGCACTAATCTCATTGTCCTTTATGGTTTTTTATTACTCCACATTTTTCTTCTTACATGACTAAATTTAGTTAAAAAATTATAAACGGATTTTTCACCAATTCTTATGCCACACTCAGTTTCAAATCTAAGAACTGTATATTATGTGATTGTAATATATAATTAATATACTAATGTAACAGAAAGAGTTTCAGAAGATATCTTGCATTATACTTAGAATAGAAAACTACACAACATATAAAGGAACATCTTAACTTATGTATATATTTTGTAAATATACGCTTTTACATAAGCGTATCTTCTTTTATTTTGTATATATTCGCGTATCTTATTTTTCCTTATTTATTGTATTTTCTTTTTTGGTCCTCAATCTCTTGTATAGTTATCTCGGGGCCTCAAGTATATAAGGGTTGCTTAGGACTATTTTGCAATTCAATTCATTCATTCTCTTTTCACTCGTCTCTCTCACGAACCCTAAATAATGTCGCCTCTCTCTCTCTCTCTCTCTCTCTCTCTCTCTCTCTCTCTAAAATTGCTTCACAAATCTGAGTGTTTTAGCTTTGTTCACATGGTATCATTCGTTAGGAGTGATCGATCCGTTTTTTCCGCTGCAATTTCAGCGTTAATTTTGTGCGAAACTCTTCGCATCTGATTTTTTCTGCGCGATTGAGATTCTCTTCGCGATTTCTCTGTTTTTCGTTGATTTCCTTTGGAAATCGTCACTGTTTTTCACAGATCTACTGTTTCTCCTCACGGATCTCTCGGTTCTCTTTGATTTCCGTTTGGATCGACCTCTTTCGTCAATTTTTCGCCGATCTACTTTCTCACGATGTCTGGCGATTCATCTACTGGTGACAAGACCAAAAATCCAAGCGAAGACTCATCCTCTGTTTACTTTCTCGGTTCGCGGGATTTTACCGGCGCTTCCATCGTCAGTGACGTTTTCAACGGCCAAAATTATGTCTCCTGGTGCAAGGGCATTGAGATGGCCCTTAACATCAAGAACAAAATAAAGTTTATCGATGGGACGCTGCCCATACCGGATACTGACGAATCACTGCGCGTCTGCTGGACCCGAGCCAACAATCTCGTCCTCTCATGGCTCCTCAACTCAGTCTCCAAGGAGCTCCGCCACAACCTTCTCTATTTCACCACTGCACTTGAGGTATGGCAAGAACTCAAAATCAGGTATGATCGAACCGATGGTTCCCGTGTTTACCAGTTACAAAAGTCTATTTATACCATATCTCAAGGTGATACTTCTATGACTGTATACTATAACTCTTTTCGCACTATTTGGGATGAATCCGTGAATCAAAGGCCTGTGGTTGTTTGCTCTTGTGGTCCTAGTAAATGCAATGTGAATAAGACTATGTTAGAACTCCAGCAACATGATTGTGTATTGGATTTCTTGATTGGTTTGCATGATTCATACACTGCTGTTCGTAGTCAGATTCTACTTATGTCCCCTATGCCCTCTTTATCTAAGGCTTATTCTCTACTTTTACAAGAAGAAAACCAACGGGCTCTTTATTCTGCACCTTCTGTTGATCCTCTTGCCATGTTTACAAGGGGTAAATCTTTCAATGATGGTCAAAACAACCTGGCAACAATAATATACGTTTTAATAAGCCCCCTACTGGTAAAGATAAGAAGAAACTAAAGTGTACCCACTGTGGGTACACTGGTCATACAGTCGACAGGTGTTTTCAGATAATTGGTTATCCCCTGGTTGGGATGGCCCAACTGGTAAAAGACCTTTGCCTCAATCTCACTCTGCTAATTCTGCTACTGCACCTGATGCTTTACCTAGTGGTGCTAAGCCAGAACCTGATGCTGCTACTAATCAGACTTTATTTGAACAATTTTTGGCTTTTGCTAATTCTCAAAATATGCCTGCTTCTGTATCTCAACATGGCACACCTCTGCCACATTCTGCTGCCACTACCTTAGCTGGTAAATCTGCTGTTATTGCTCTTTCTGTTTTAAAAAATGCTTCTAAAAATGATAAAATTTGGATTTTGGATACAGGTGCAACTGATCATATGATTAGCAATCCTAACTTTTTTACATCTACACCCAAAACTACTCATACTATTATTCACTTACCTAATAACAGTTCTACTATTGCTACTTTAATAGGAGATGTTTTTGTTTCTCAAAACCTTACACTGACAGATGTCTTATATGTCCCTGATTTCACATTCAACCTTGTTTCTGTCTCCAAATTAACAGCTTCTTGCAAGTTATCTATACACTTCTTCTCATACATGTGTGTTTTGCAGGACATCATCAGGAGGAAGATGATTGGTTCTGCTAAGTTGCAATCTGGTCTTTATATTCTTGATATTTACAATCCTTTTAATACAAATAAACAATGCAATTTGCATTCTATTTCTTGTAATTCTTCCATTGCCACAGACACTCTTTCGCATTACAGGTTGGGCCATCCTTCTTTACAAAAGTTGGAGACTATACCACAGATTACTTTATCTAAGACTCACAATCATGCTAGTTGTGACACATGTCACTTTTCTAAACAAAGAAAGTTACCATTTCTTGATAGTATTTCTGTTTCTAATGCTCCTTTTGATATTCTACACTGTGATGTGTGGGGGCCATTCTCAGTGGCTTCTCATGATGGTTTTAAATATTTTCTAACTGTGGTTAATGATTTCTCTAGATGCACTTGGGTTTTCCTTTTGAAACATAAATCTGAGGTACAAACTAAGCTTAATGTGTTTTACAAAATGGTTGAAAATCAGTTTTCCACTAAAATAAAGGTCTTAAGGACTGATAATGGCACATAATTTATTATGAAAGATTTTTATGCTAATTTTGGTATTCTGCATCAGAGGAGTTGTGTAGAAACTCCTCAACAAAATGGCTTGGTAGAGAGGAAACACCAACACTTGTTACAGGTAGCTAGATCTTTAAAATTTCAGTCCAATGTGCCTCTAATTTATTGGAGTCATTGTTTATCCACTGATGCTTTCCTTATCAATAGATTACCATCTAAGGTCACCCAAAATAAGTCTCCTTATGAACTACTATTTAATAAAGCACCTGATTATAACATGCTTAAATGTTTTGGTTGTTTATGCTATGTTTCTACCACTACTGCAAATAGAACTAAATTTGATCCTAGGGCTGTCAAATGTATTTTTTTGGGTTATCCATTACGCACTAAAGGGTATTTGGCTCTCAATTTGGAAACTGGTAAAACTTTGATCTCCAGAAATGTAGTTTTTTATGAAACTATTTTTCCTTTTAAGCATTCTACCTGTGATATTACTAATCATAGACAAGACAAACCTCAGGTTTGTACAGAGTCATTCATTTCTTTGCAGGATCAGTGCCCTCAAGATCACCCTGCTCCCTCTGTTCCTACTTCAGATGATGCTACTCCAGCCTCTCGATTCTTTGGTCAATTTGGAGTGCTCTATGGACACACCTTCTCCAACAGATATAACATCAAGTACCCCTAACTCTCATGAATTATCTTTATTGCCTATTAATATACCTGCATCCACTCCTGCTCCTTTGCATACACATGTTCCTGAAGTACCTGTCTCTGATTTACCTGTTGTTCCTCTTAGAAAGTCAAATAGACAAGTTGTGCCCCCTGCTTACTTAGAAGATTATGATTATAAATTGCCTGCATCCACACATAAGAGCAATGCTTCCTCCAAATCTCAAGTCATTATATATCCTATATGTTCATACATGACCACTGATCACTTAGGTCATTCTCATAAAGCTTTTACTAATTTTGTTTCTGATGTCATTGCACCTAGAACATACAAACAGGCTAGTAAGATCCCTGAATGGCAAGCTGCCATGAAGGCTGAAATAGATGCTTTAGAACAAACTAAGACTTGGGTTTTAACTGATCTTCCTTCTGGCCATACCTGTATAGGATGAAAATGGGTTTTTAAAGTTAAGTTAAAATCTGATGGCACTATTGAAAGATACAAAGCTAGACTTGTTGCTAAAGGCTATAATCAAGAGGAAGGTTTAGATTACTTTGACACATTTAGCCCTGTAGCTAAGCTTACTACTGTTAGAGTTCTTCTTGCTTTAGCTGCATCTCATAATTGGCATCTGCATCAATTAGATGTTAACAATGCATTTTTACATGGTGATTTGGATGAGGAGATTTATATGATTCCTCCTCCAGGATATTGCTCTAACAATGAAAATAAAGTTTGTTTACTAAAGAAAAGTCTTTATGGCCTCAAACAAGCCTCTAGACAATGGTATAACAAACTTACATCCTACTTGCTTGCATTTGGCTACACACAAACTGTCTCAGATTCTTCTCTCTTCATTAAAAAGAAACTAAATTCTTTCACTGCTCTTTGCATTTATGTTGATGACATTATTCTTGTTGGCAATGATATGCATGAAATATCTAACTTGAAATCTAATTTTACATGCTACTTTTACCATTAAAGATCTTGGTCGTCTCAAATATATTTTAGGCATTGAAGTTGCTAGATCTCACAAAGGTATTACACTTTGTCAAAGAAAGTATGCCTTAAATATTTTAGAAGAATCTGGTTATCTGCATTGCAAGCCCATATCTACACCTATGGAATGCCATATTAAATTATAAACTAATGATTCTTCTGGTTTCTTGAGTGATCCTACAGTTTATAGAAGGCTTGTTGGCCGCTTGTTATATCTAACAATTACACGGCCTGATCTAAGCTTCAGCATCCAAAGCTTAACTCAGCATATAGCTCGACCTACCAATGCTCATCTCACCGCAGCACATAGAGTGCTAAGATACATCAAAAACAGCCCAGGTAAAGGACATTTTTATCCCACAAAATCTGAAACTCACTTGAAGTCTTTTTGTGACAGTGACTGGGCAAGCTGTCCGGATTCAAGACGCAGTATCACTGGCTTTGCAGTCTACATAGGTGACTCTCTCATCTCGTGGAAGGCAAAGAAGCAACCCACCATCAGCCGGTCCTCAACAGAAGCCGAGTATCGAGCGCTCGCCTCCACTACTTGTGAAGTTCTCTGGCTCACTCAAATACTCAAAGACCTTCACATCCCTCAAAGTCGGGTTCCTATAATATTCACTGACAGCAAAAGTGCAGCTTGCATCGCGGTTAATCCAGTGCAACACATCCAAATCGACTGTTTCTTCGGGAAAAAGTCCAGCAAGGAATTCTTAAAGTACAACATATCTCCAATCAATATCAACTTGCGGATATCTTCACCAAATTGTTATCACCTCAACCTTTCTTCAACATGATGTCCAAGATGGGCATCACTGATATTTATGCCCCTCTTGAGGGGGGGGGGGGGGGGGGGGGGGGGGGTCTTAACTTATGTATATATTCTGTAAATATACGCTTTTACATAAGTGTTTCTTCTTTTATTTTGTATATATTCGCGTATCTTATTTTTCCTTATTTATTGTATTTTCCTTTTTGGTCCTCAATCTCTTGTATAGTTATCTCGGGGCCCCAAGTATATAAGGGCTGCTTAGGACTATTTTGCAATTCAATTCATTCATTCTCTTTTCATTCGTCTCTCTCATAATGTCGTCTCTCTCTCTCTCTAAAATTGCTTCACAAATCTGAGTGTTTTAGCTTTGTTCACAGAACAATAGTTAAAAAATCAATAAATTGAACATTCACCATATTAGTATCTTTTTGCTCTCCGAACTCTTAATTTAGATGATGGATACATGCAGATTAGTCTTTCCAAGTCATCTAGCAGCTAAAGAGAATGCCTGTCTAGAAATGCAAAAAACCTCTCTACCATAAATCTGAAACTTGCCAAAAATTATTATCAGAAAGTCTAATGCTTACTGCTTTGGTCATCAAATTCATTTCTTCTAAAGAGGAATCGCTCAAGACGACAATCAAGCCATTCTTCTCATTAGCCCGATGACCAATTGGTTCAGCGTTCCCACGTCCTATGACTACTGGTGTACTTGTAGATGGAGCTTTCCTCCCATCTTAAACTCAGCTAGCGTGGAGCTGTATCTCGTACTTAGCCTTGATTGCTGCGACGTTTCATTAGTCAGTTTATTAAGCCACTGCACTCTGGAGCTACCGATTAATGATTGGGCTAGATCAAATGGTCTAGAAGGATTCCCAACTGTTTCTTTCAGCCAATGTGGGAAGTTTCCCCTGACCCCGCACCAGATTTAGATGTATGTTCACTCCCTGGCATTGAGGTCCCTTAATCCAAGTTGCAGGTTATCGGATAACTGTAGGTAGAAAATGTCCTCGGATTTGAAACTGGAAAATGAAGTTGATTGTTTTGGGAATTGAAATCATACAAGGTACGTGTCTCTCTGATGGAAAGAGTTCTGTTGTCCAGGAGACCTTTTGATTTAGGAAGCTGAACATTATTGATAACCTGTGATGAGAATGGACTTCCATTTCTAAGCTGAGAGTAAAGAAGTTGGACTTTTTGTTCCTCCAACCTGTCAGCCAAGTCCGTGGGCATTTTCCTTGGCATAAAGCGTAGACTTCGATCCTCATAAACATGGCGTTACAGTTACCTTTCGCATGTCTCCTCACACCAAGCCAGATAGAATCCAACTCTTCTTCCGACCATGTGATTTGATGTTTAAACTTCTCGGCAGAGTTGCTTATGTTTCCTCCCACAGCTCTACCTCTAGTTAAATTGTTATCAAGCATGATCTTGTGAATTGAAAGTGACGGTGCTCGATCTGAACTAGGCTGAAGCAAGCCCTGAAAATATTCTCTAGGTTGCATGCGAACGTTTTGCCAATTCTAAGGGAAAGAATAGGGGACATTGCCATGTAATGGTAACGACTGTAACGGTTTTGACTGGCTCATTGCTTTCAGGAATTGTAAAAGCAAACGCTTTTTGTAGTTCATTTGCTAATGGAGGCATGCTGTTGCTTCCACTCTGAGGGAATAACTGAAACACATAAAACAAAGCAACATATAAACCAAGTGGGAAGTCTTCCATAATCACCAGAAAAGTATTGAGATGTTAAAAAAAACTGAAGCTTGGCTAATAATTATAGCCACAACAAGATGGCAAACAAAGTAATAATAACAAGTTAATTACTTGACAAAAATAATGTTCAGTAGTATACCTGAACATAATTGTTCTTGTATGAGGTACTAAATGACACCAATGCAGAAACTACCAGACCCTTGCCCTTGTCAACAACAGCCCTCGCTGGAGAACTAAGTTTTATTGTCTGCAGTGGGAGAGTTGACATGTTCTCCTCTATCGTGTAAGTTGAGTCGACGGGCAAATGAAGAATTTCCAAAGGTTGGGGTAGAAGAAATTCATCAGAGCCACTGTCAAGTGGCATATTCAAGTCAATATCAAGAGAAGCTGCAGTATAACAATAAATTAAAAACAACGACAAACGAAATAACAATTAGGCCAAGTAATGTTCAGAAAGCCTGATAGGGAATGTTGAATCGTCCTTTACATGGTTACTAGTTCCTAAGTCTGAGTTCATACCAGGTCGAGCAAATCCAGCGAAACACCAGTAGGTATTCTGCCGGTCTTTTAATCTGTAAGAAGATTATCATCATCATTTGACAAGGCTTGAGATATGCCATCTGACTGATTTATGTGATGATTCTTGAACATCTATGCTAACATTTTCTGGCAGTGAGGATTTCTCTCTAGAATCCTGGGAAGATTGTAAAGCTGCAAATGGAGCGTTTTCTTCTGTTCTATTAGAAGTACGCAACTCATCTCCACCTGCCTATTCCTGTCAAAAATGATTTCATACTAATTGATATTTATCATATTGCCCGAGTTAATTGACACAATGCGCAGAACAAACTTACGTTTCAGCCAGTGGACCTGGTTTAGAAGAACAACAAGAATTATCAATATCGCCAGAGGGATTCTGCTGAAAATGAAATCAATAAGTAGCATAAGAAAAATGTTCAGGTTCAAAATTCATTTTGATTCGTATCAGCAAATCATTTACATCAAATCTTCCACAAAGCTCCCATGTTTGGTTAAAACGAAGAATCTAGTCCTGACCGCTTCACCAACCATGTGTATAAACAAAAATGTCAGATTATGTAGATCTTCACATTCAAATACCTCTTAACCCGCTGTTAATCTGCTTAGAATTAGTCAAAGACAGGAGAAGCTCCAAACATTTTGGGATATCTGGTAATTTCAGCTGTCACTCTGAGTTGAATTATTTTGGGATTCCTTATACACACCTTTTGCTGCAGCTATAGCAATACTTACCCCTTATTGACTATAAGGAGATCATTAGAAAATGCAATAATTTTCAGAAGTTCCCAAAATACACAAAGGACAAACAGAGTTATGTTTGTAACAATAACAGTACCAGTAATATTACAACGACTAGTTTGAATCTTTGATCAACTAACAAGTGATATTAGTTATTGTTCTTCGCCTAAAAACTGATCCAAGAGAAAATATACGACGTTGGCATAAAAGCAAGAGTTGATCAATTCAATCTTTTCCCTATATTTCTATTCATGCTCGGTGACATCTTAAATCTGAGTGTTAACATAAATTTATAACATTAAACTTGATCCCATATAGACATTATACTTAAAGAACTAAATTAGTCAAATTCCATGTATCCATTGAGTAATTATTTTCTTTTCCCTTCAAAAAAAGTTTGAGATATAAGCTTGTTCTCAAGACTGAGAGAAGACCCAGTTTTCATCACAATGTGAATTCAGATAAAGAAGACAGATTTGGGTACAGGTTTAACAGAAATGTTGGATTACTGCAGCTTATAAAAGAATAAAGTTATCTACTCCTTTTCTCATAGAAAACTTAAAGTTTCTAAAATAGATCCTGTAAGCATTGGATTACATTACACCAACCAAAAAACCGCAAAAACACACTCCTTTATGTATAGGTTACAAATCCAGAATATGTCTACATAAATTTCCCAAAGTTCATTAATTATACAAAAATGATCTTACTCCTCGTTATGACTACTTATTCACTCCTTTTCTTAGTTTCTTATTGGTGCGGAAAGGTTGATTATGCAAGACAAGTCACAAATGAAAACCTTGTATGCATTTTTCTTATGTGTTACACGGAATATAGATATTGCAATGTTAGTTAAAAAATATCACATACCTGTCCTCCATTTCTAAGCAAGGGACTTGCCAGGTTCATATCCTTCTCATTTGTCGTATCCACTGAACGACTGATAGCATGTTCTTCTTTTGATGCACTTGCGGTATCCACATATCCAGCGTTGTTATCTGTGCAAGTAACAATTTTGTTGTGCTTAAATCTTCAGCTGAATGTAATTAATGTTGAGATTAACTTGCATTTTGTACCTGAGTTCTTGCAAAAGCTACTACCTTGATCTTTAAGAAGTTCATTTGTTTTCTCTGAAGCAAATGTCCCAGAGTATCAGTGTCCTTCCTTTCATAGTTCTGTTTGCCTCTGTAGCAATCAGAATTTGCATTTGTTTTCCCAACCTGCACCAGCTTCAGATGAACATTCAGATCTAAAAGTTAAGTTTCCTTCACCGCGGCTGCAGATTTTTTGGTAAGTGTAGGGAGAAAATGCTGTGGAACTTGTAACTGGTACTGAAGTTGCCTTTTTATCCGATTTGTAAGATTGAACAATTGTCATTTACGGGTATAGAAGTTGCACAAGGGACATCTGTCTCCGATAGAAAGAGTTTTGTCATCCATTTGACCTTTAGCTTTTGGATACTGAAGATTATTCATGTCGTGTGATGAAAAGTAAGGATTTCCAGAGCTTAGATGACAGACAGATACGCCTTACAGAAGTTGCATTTGTTCTTCCTCCCATTGTTTAGCCAAGTCCTCGGCCGTTTTACATGGCAGAAAATACAGATCTCGATCTATGAGCATGGCATCCCAGTCGCCTTTTCCATGTCTACTAATACCGAGCCAAAGATAATCAGGCTCGACTTCCAACCATGTCATTTGTTGGTTCGAATTATTCGCAAAGTTGCTTTTTATTTGCGGGTCCATTGCTGATGGGGGCATGCTGTTGCTTCCACTCTCAGGGAAAACCTAAAAGCCATAAAACAAGGCAATATATAAACCAAATGGGAAAGTTTACTGTAATCACCAGAAAATAATTGAAGACGAACAGTGAAACCAAGTTCGGGTACTGAAATAATCGTCACAACAAGAGGGCAAGCACATAAATTAAAACCAGTTAATTACTAGACAAGAATGATGTTCCAGACAAGAATGATGTTCAGTAGCATACCTGAATAATATTGTTGTTCTTGTATGAAGATGCGTCGATCATCGAAAGTTGAGTAGAATCTGCAAGAGCCTTGCCCTTGTCGACAGTGGCCCTCACAGGTGAACAATTTTCTGTTCTACACGCTGGGAGAGTTGAAACATTCTCCTTGTTCTTCCAAATAGAGCCGAGGAACATGGAGAATGTTTCAACTCTCCCAGCGTGTAGAACAGAAAATTGTTCACCTGGGAGGGCCACTGTCGACAAGGGCAAGGCTCTTGCAGATTCTACTCAACTGTCGATGATCAACTCGTCTTCATACAAGAACTACAATATTATTCAGGTATGCTACTGAACATCATTCTTGTCTGGAACATCATTCTTGTCTAGTAATTAACTGGTTTTAATTTATGTGCTTGCCCTCTTGTTGTGACGATTATTTCAGTACCCGAACGTGGTTTCACTGTTCGTCTTCAATTATTTTCTGGTGATTACAGTAAACTTCCCATTTGGTTTATATATTGCCTTGTTTTATGGGTTTTAGGTTTTCCCTGAGAGTGGAAGCAACAACATGCCCCCATCAGCAACGGACCCACAAATAAAAAGCAACTTTGCGAATAATTCGAACCAACAAATGACATGGTTGGAAGTCGAGCTGGATTCTCTTTGGCTCGGTATTAGTAGACATGGAAAAGGCAACTGGGATGCCTTGCTCAGAGATCGAGATCTGTATTTTCTGCCATGTAAAACGGCCGAGGACTTGGCTAAACAATGGGAGGAAGAACAAATGCAACTTTTGTATGGTGTATCTGTCTCTCATCTAAGCTCTGGAAATCCTTACTTTTCATCACATGACATGATTAATCTTCAGCATCCAAAAGCTAAAGGTCAAATGGACGACAAAAATCTTTCTATCGGAGACAGATGTCCCTTGTACGACTTCTATACCCGTAAATGACAATTGTTCAATCTTACAAATCAGATAAAAAGGCAACTTCAGTACCAGTTACAAGTTCCGCAACATTTTCTCCCTACACTTGCCAAAAGAACTGCAGCCTGTGTGAAGCAAACTTACCATTAAGAAGTGAATGTTCCTCTGAAGCTGGTGCAGTGAGGGAAAACTTGCCACATTTTCTGAAAGAAGCAGTTGGAAAGACTCCTAGACCATCTAATCTAGTACCACCATCTATCGGTTGTTCTGGGGAGCAGCAGCTTAATAAGCCGACTCTTGAAGCAACTGGAACTTTGCAGCAACCACGGCTGAAAAAGAGATATAGCTCCAGGCTAGCCGAGCCGCAGATGGACGGAAAAGGCCCTTGCACTAATGCACCATTGGTTGTCAAATGAGGAAAAAATGAACCGCATAAGCGTCGGGTTAATAAGCAAGACAATTTGATCGTTGTCCCAAGCAGCTCCTCTTCAGAAAGACTCTGATGATCACCGTGGAATTTAACGTTAATCTTTCTAGTAGTTTTTGGGAAAGTTTCAGACTAATAATATTTAGGGTGTTTTCATCTCTATATAGTTATTCTCTTTATCTGCTACAGAACCTTGAATGAATAATTTGCATGTGTACATCTTTGAAGTTAAGAAGGAGAACAATCTTGAATTTGTTTGGAGTCGGAAAACCAACGTGGAACAAGTCCATATATCGCATCACAAGACATGAATAATCATCAGTCGACAAATGCAAGTGATCGCACGTGGAAACAGAACTGCTTCCCTTGGTAGCAGACGTCCCTCGCACAAGGTCAATGCCGAGAGAAGATCGTTGTTAAATTCTACAAATCAGGGAAACAATCACCTTCCAATCCAGTTACAAATTCCTCGAGACTTTCTCCGAACTGCTCTCGGGAAAAATGCAGCCGGGGTAAAACGAACTCAGCGATATGGGGTATGTGTTCACCTGATGGTGAATTGTCATGGAACACTCCCGTGGTTCGTCTGATACTGGTGCGGAGTAGGGATGCCTACTCGACCATCTGATCCAGCTCAATCATCGGTATGTCATTCTGGAATGCAGTGTATTAGTAAACCATAGCTGAGTAAAAGTCCAATGGTAGCCGAGATGCAGACGAGCAGGAACCTGGGGAAAGCATAAGAAGAGTTATTTGTATAGAAGAAAGAGAGAGAAAACTTGAACATTGCCTGTGTTTCATTTAGAAAAAAGAAGTTTGATATTGATGTTTATAGAATTGTAGAAATAGAATAAGCTTAGATGCAATAGGAAAAGTATTTATCGAATGGAGCACTTATCCTCAAATTTAATAGAACGTATTACTCAAATGTTTTGAGTTATAGCTTCATCTTACAATATTCTTCATAGTGATGTATTTATAGGTGAAAAAGGACAATTTTAGATCCTCCTCAACATCACTATTCTAGATTAATCTTATAGGTATTTACAAGAATATTTTAGATTAATTCTAAGTATATCCTTTAACTAGTAAAGTATGGATAGTTCTAGAGGTTGTCCATATTCTTAACATATTAAGCTAGATGTATTTAGACTATTCTAGAATATTAGCGAAATGCATCATACTTTAAAAGTTTCATTCCATCATGGACAAAAATCTGACACTCTATCTATGTTTTGAACAAAAAAGTGTTTCTGTACCAGGTGAAACTTAGTGCAAATCAAAATTTATTACAAATAACATTGAGAAACGACACAGACAAAAAGAAATAAATCTTTTTAATGGTTAGACGTTCTTAGTACATGAGACCAACGTCTGAAGAATATTGAGTTAATAACGTATTCAATTTTATGTGCTTCTAGAAGTCAAATTGAATAATTAATGCATGAAGAGATTAATCGTATTTATACAACCAGATTTTGGTGAAGGTTGTATCCATATTCTAAACCACTCGGGTCAGTCGAATTCATTGCCGCTGGAAAATCTAAATTTCCCCGGGCCCCATATTTAAGTACATTGTTTTTGCACGGGTATAAAGAGCAATGTACTGAAATGAATTCAAGGCTCAATTATCTCAATTCAATGAACAATATTTGTGTATGTGATTTACAGTGGGTTGCGAGTTGCTTTAGTAAGTCGGGGCCTGGAAACGGGTAATTTCACAAAACTAGTTCCACAAAGAGGCAGGTCACCTCTACAGTCCCACACTGTGGCGCCATAACCATTTGCAGAACTGGTCCTTTTTTGCTGGCGTCAACAATTTTGACCTCATTTTCGCTGGAGTCAGCGATTTTGACTTTGGGGGGGGGGGGGGGGGGGTTGTAATTTTAGCTAGTTAAGCGTGTGAATCAGAGGAATGAAAAATTGACTTTTTAATTTTCTTTTGTTATGAAATTGCGTTTTTGTCTAACAAAAATCTGAAAATAAAAAACCACACATCTCTCTCTCTCTCGATCCCCAAATTTCCCGAACCCGTAGAACCCTAGTTTCCCAATTTCCACCAATCACGTCAATTGAACGACGAAAATTACGTAGACGCTGAACGCGATGACGGACACGTAAGTATCATAAGACGTTAATTTCCCACACTTGCACCTATGGTTTGAGTGGCTAGACGAGGTTGGAGGTATTTTTTGGCCACCCTTGAGAACGAATTTTCTGTTTTGGTGTGAAATTAACTCTAATTTGTTAAACAACCGCACAATTTCGTTGTTTAACTGGCGTGATTGGTGGGAATTGGGAAATTGGGGTTTGGGGAATTTGGGGATTGGGAGAGAGAGGTTTGGTTTTTGATTTTCAGATGTTGCTAAGGGGTGATAAAGTTGTTTTAGTTAGGTTTGTTTTGGTTAGACAAAAACAAACATTTCATAAAAAAAAATGAATTTTTAATTCGTTTGATTCACACGCTTAACTAGCTAAAATTACAAAATACCCCCCAAAAAAGTCAAAATCGTTTGACTCCGGCAAAAATAAGGTCAAAATTGTTGACTCCAGCAAAACATGACCAGTTTTGCAAATCGTGCCACATTGTGGGACTGTGAAGGTTAAGTATGTTGGAAACCGTAATTCCCAAATCAAAGAAGTCAGAAACCCTAAATTTCAAATTGGGGTAAAATGGAAAATTGTGACCCTAGTTTTGAAATCAAATCACTGGCTGAAATTAATTGAACGATTGGGGACAAAGGACATATCTAAGGCGAATCAATCGAAAGATCAAATATACCTGAAGCCGGACTCTAGTGGACTGATGTGAATGGTTGGATCGAAGGACTTCGTGAAGGAATGAAGGCCCAAATAATGAGAATGGCTCGAATTACCATTAGGAAAGACGATCTAGCTGTACCTGCAAAGGACAAGGTGAAATGTCAGTGGCTATGGCGAGAAAAGACGGAGAGAGCAAAAATAGAGAAATCATGTTTACCTTAATTCACACACAGAGAGAGAGAGAGAGAGAGAGCGAGCGAGCGTATTTATATATCCGCTCAAAAACCGCATTTTATTTTTAATTCCATAAGGTCACTGAGTGAAGCGCTCTTTTCATTTAAGTTGTAGTCGCATGTTAGCAATTACTATAAATAACATCAATATTCTGTACAACTTATATGAAATTTAATTATGAGTGTGAATGCAATATTTTAAAATTCCATTTTTTCTTCTCATAAATTTCTCAATATTCTCATCTATATTTCTTATATGTTTATGTCCATTGCACTATAATTTCTACCACTCATCATTCATAGAATCACAACAAATGGGCTTCTAGCGCTAGATATAAATTCCTTGAAGTAGTTGAAGATATGGTGGATTCAACTAGGATGAAGGATCTCCATGACAACCAAATACCACTACAAGGGAAAGTCGAAAACATGACTGAAAGACATAAAACAGTTTAGAAATTTATGGAAAATATACAGGCATCAATTGATAGAACCAACCTCCAAGTTTCAAAATTTTCTAAATAGTTGGGGTCTTTTGTTAGAAACAAATCCTTGTTGAAAATGTTCAACTACTTTCGAGCAATATGCACACAACCCCAAGACTATCCATGCATGTAAGAGACCCAGAAGAAATGGAACCGTAACTAGGTACTGAGAATATACCTAATTTCACACCTACATGGCAAAATAACACTTAAGGAGCATACCACCAAATGCCGAGGTTAGAATTTTGTATGTTTGACGGGACAAATCCTAGATATTTGGTGATGAGATGGTTAAGGTATTTTAAGATCTATGCAGGCATTCCTGACTTACAGAAGGTTTTGATAGCAACCATGCAATTTGTTGGAAAGACTGAGATGTGGTTCCAAGGATTCTCAGTTAATTGAGGAAACATAACTTGGGATTTCTTGGTTAAAATGTTTTTCAAAGGTTTGAAGGTCTAAGAGAGGAGACAGTGGTTATAGAGTTCAATACGCTACAACTTTGTGGGAAATGTCACTCAACATGAAGAGAACTTTGAATAACTCAAGTCATTATGTATAAACTTTGGGGTGGAGCAAAGTAAATGGATATTGTGTAGTTTATTGGTGGGTTGAAAGAGGAGTTGAGCCACATGATGTTGTCATTTCAACCTACCAATCTATACCAAGTTGCCACTATTGCTTTGGAACAGAAACAAACCCATCAGGTCCTAACCAAAAACATGAGGAATAGCACAAGAAACCTTTAATACCAGAAGCCAAACATATATACAGAACACACTTGCACTATCTAGACCCAGAATCTCTTCAGACCCCAACAACAATGGCAGAAGGATGTTTGACCCCTATTGAGATGAGAGCTAGGGGAGACAAATCTATGCTATCACTGTGACAAGCAGTATGGATCAAATTTTTGTTTCTATTGTATGTTTCATTGCGCTAAATATTAGAAACTTTTCACAATGTTTTGAGGTCTTCTCCACATGTTTCTGAAAATTGGTAAAAACTATTAGTGCAATAGACGTAGAACTCTGTGTTTTGTTTCTATAGGATCAAAATAAAAACGTTTTGGTACTTATCGAGGAAAAGAGAAGAAACTTTGATCCATGATGAGCAGTTCGCACCTGGTCAGAGGTGTAAGAACAAAAACATTATACCTTATAATGTCTGCGAAAAAAGAGGAAACTTATTTACAGGCTATGGAGCAGGAAGAAGTAGCTAGCATAGGGTATTTTTCATCCACCTCTCCCGAGGTTTCTTTCTTTGGCAAATACTCCTTGTGGTTTTGTATTTTTTGCAAATACCCCGTTCTGTCAGTTAACTAGTAACATTATGTAAATTAAATTATAACATTTTAATTGAAATATCAAACATCAGTATCCCTAAACTTTCTCCATCTCTTAAATTTTTTTTTTCCGGTCTTTTCCCTACAAGTGCAGACTTCATTCATCTCAAAGAAGACCACTTTAATCGAGTCATACTTCTCATTCATTTCTGGTTTTCTCCAAGTGCAGTGTTAGATCATTCTACAAAGATCTTCAGTTACTTTTTGTTTGATTAAGTTTTACACTAGCATGCATATGTGGTATAAAGAGAATAAGATTATTAAATTTATAGCCCAACAACTCTCTTGACTGATTACTTTGGAAACCCAATTTGATAGTATATCTTCATCCATAGATCTGTGATGTTCTATTATGTTGTACTCTTACTGTATGGTTTATAGTCTCAATAATGCTCTTTTAAGATTTAGTTTCCTACTTACGAATTAGTTGTTGATGTTTGTGTATTGATTAATATTACATTAAATGAGAATAACATAAGAACCTTTCTTTTGTTTCTTTGGAGAAAAAGAGAATAAGAAGATGATATCTTTCTTCATCAACTCTTAAAAAGGGTGTTGTCATAGAGCCATCAAAATTAGTCTACCCAAAGAATCTTTAGTTCTGTTTAATATTTTTAGACATTTTTTTAAGTATTAAAACTTCTGTTATAAAATCTAGAATTTTTTACATTTTAGTTCAGTGGTTTACAATATTCAAAACAACTTCTAATAATCTTTTATAAAGATTATATTTAAAGAACTCTAAATTACAGGTTAACGTTCTTCGCAAAACAACTAAGTAACATACTACTGTTGGGTTAATTACTCATTGTATATAAATAATGTCTATATTGAATATTGACATTAACACGCATCTTCAAGAAATACCAAAGCTACAACGAGCGATACCACCGTCGCATATTGAATACTCTTGGAGCTTTGCTTATTATAAATGTAATTGTATTTTATCAAAAAAAATATTTGTTTTCCTTTGTTAATTAGTATATGTTCTAAAGTGAGTGTTACATTTTACTCTTGAGTCTTGAGGTTATGGACAAGATCAAAGATACTGGAAATTAATGATCATAAAAATTAGAAATATTGAAAATGACAATGTCATTTTCATTTATTGGGCAACTTGAGTATTAAGTAGGCATGAAATGACTTGTGTTGTAAATCTAATTTCGGAGGGCTGTGTAGTTTTTAATAAGAAAAATGGACCTTTGGCACAAGCCTTAGTAATGTGATTGCGGTACTTCTATCTCAAAGTTCAATTATATTATATGAATATTGAAAATATGAAGTGTAAAGTTCAGTGATTTTTCCTCCAATGAATGAAATTATCCACCATATCGAGTATTACGCTATAGAACAACTTCATTAAATTATATACATTAACATGATTACAATCGGAATAATAATTAGTGAGACTTCAGTATTAAGCATTTCTATATTTATTAATGGAAAAAGAAAGAAAAAGAAAAATAAAACTCTCAGAAAGTTGGTTACTTGACATAAGGGGTTATTTGCCAAAAACTGAAACCAAAGGGCGGTATTTGCCAAAGGAGAACTAATTTCTATTGTCTGTAGTGGGACAGTTGACATGTTCTCTTTTATCTTACAAAAGGAGTCGACGGGAATATGAAGAAGTAGGGGTGGCAAAATGGATCCGGATCCATGGATCCAACCGGATCCGTTGTGGATCCATCGGATCCGATCCACCCAGGATCCACCATGGATCCGAAACCAAGTTGATCCGGTGGATCCAAGGTGGACCTGGATCCAATGTGGATCCGTGCGGATCCAAACGTGGATCCGAGTGGATTTGGGTGGATCCGTGAGTGGATCCGGCTGGATCCTATCATGGATCTGGGTGGATCCGTGAGTGGATCCGGATGGATCCACATTTGGATCCGTGTGGATCCATCCAAGTCCATGTCTAGATCTAACTCAATTTAAATCAATTTTTGGCATTTAGCTTTTTATTCGCGCCACTATCTCATTGTCTTTATGCATTTGTACACTTTTAAAATATAACTTTATTTTACTATGAATTTAATTTTTTAATTACACAAAATAATTTGACAACGTATAACTATTCATTATGAGAAGAAGATCTCGTGCTTTAATTTGGTAACTATCAATTAAAGTTAAAGATATGTACAATTTATGGTTGATTGGCATTTTTATTCTCATTATTAAGTTTTATAATTTTGTAATCTTTAACCTCAATTTGTAAAGAGGCAAAAATTATTCTCAATCATATATAAAAAGAATCTAAATAATATTTCTAATCCTTAATCAAAAGCTCGAGAAAGTCTTCAAATTCCAAAACTCAACTTCATTAAAAACATTACAAAAAATAATATTACTTTTGCTATAGAAGTATTCATGATTTCTATATTTTTCTCAAATACATACATATATATATATACATATATATATCAATATATATATATATATATATATATATATATATATATATATATATATATATATATAAATTGTTTTATGTGTATACATATATATTTTTAGTAAATACATCTCAAAAGAGCATTGCATATTTTAAAATAAAAAGAAAAAGTTAAATTATGTGAAACACTAGCTTGCACATTTATATCGTAATGTCGTTGAGTGTTAAATTACAAAATTTTTTTTTCTTTCTAAGCGTCCAATATCTTGTTAATTAAGAACTAAGAATAATGATATATATTATTAAATTTAAGGTGGTGGGATAGATTGGTGGATGAGAAAATTGGGTTGAGTAGAGGTTGATTTGGTGGATTAGATGGATCTACCAAGATGGATCCACTTGGATCCGACAATGGATCCATATGGATCCGACTATGGATCCGCGGTGGATCCACAAATGGATCCGTTCGGATCCATGATTGGATCCAAAAATAGTACTAGTTGGATCCGCGGATCCACATGGATCCGGACCCGGATCCGGTCCAAGTTGAATCCATTTGAGATCCACCCATATGGATCCGGATGGATCCAAATCCTAATGGATCGGATCCACATGGATTTAGACTTGGATCCGGTCCGGTTGATCCATTTGCCACCCCTATGAAGAACTTTTGAAGAGTCCGGCAGAAAAAAATTCATCAGAACGACAGTCGAGTAATATATTCCGGTCAATAAAAAGAGAAGCTGCAAATATACTGATAATAAATTAAAGACAAAATATCAAATGGAAAGACGATGAGGCCAAAAAATGTTCTGAAAGCCTGATAGGAAATGTTAAACGTTCATCCTTTACATGGTTAATAGTTCCTTAGTCATAATTCATACCAAGTGGACTGAGACGAATTCAGCGAAGCACCACTAGGTATTCCGTTGGGTTTCTTTTATCGTCATATGACAAGGCTTGAGATGTGGCATCTAACGGATTTATGTGATGAGTATCTTGAACATCTATGCTAACTGATTCTGGTGCTGGAGATTGGTCTCTAGAATCCTGAGAAGCTTGTAAGGCCGCAGATGGAGCGTTTTCTTCTATTCTATCAGAAGAATGCGACTGATCTTCCATGCCCAATCCTGTCAAAAATGTTCATACAAATTCTCATATGCCAGGAGTTAATTGACACAAGGCACTGAATAAACTTACGTTTCAGCCAGTAGACCTGGTTTAGAAGAACAACAAGAAATATCAATCTCACCAGATGGATTCTGCTGAAAAATGAAATCAATAAGTGCATAAGCAAAATGTTCAGGTTCTATAATCATTCTGATTCGTCTCTGCAAATGAGTTTCAGCAAATCTCGCAGAAGAAATAAATGAGCTCCCATGTTTTGGTTTAAAATGAAGAATATAATTCTGACCGCTTCACCAACTACACATATCACAAAACATGTCAAGATTATGTAGATCTTCACATACAAATACCTGCTTATAATTAGTTGAAAACTGGAGTCCAAATGTTTTGGGATATGACTAGATGACAATTCCTTCTAGATTCAAAATATTGTATGGTAATTTGTGCTGTCACTCTGAGTTGAATTGGATTTTTGGCATTCCTTATCACAAAAGTGCTGCAACTATTACCAATACCCTTATTGACTATATGAGTTTCATTAAGAACAGAAATTGGAGTATCATAGGAAAAATACAATAATTTTCAGAAGTTCCCATCAAACAGAATTATACCCATATAACACTACGAGCAATATTACAATGACTACTTTGATCTTTGATCAACTAACAAGTTCTTATAGTCTATGTTCTTTGCCTAAAACTGATCCAAAAGAAAATATAAAGATATTGGCATAAAAGTAAGAGTTGATTAATTTACATAAATGGTGGATTACTGCAGCTGATAAAAGAATATAGTTATCTTCTCCTTTTCTCATAGAAAACGTAAGTTTTCTAAAATAGATCCTTCAAGTAATTAAACAACCCGAGACACATACGCGTTTAGGCCCTAATTAACAAGTATAGTCTACAAATCTTGATTATATCTACACCATAATTCCAAAGTCAATCAAATTATACAACGATCACACCCTATTTGTTAGGACTACTTATTCACTCCTGTTATTAGTTTGGTTGATTATGTAAGAGAAGTCACAAAAGAAAAATCTTGTATGCATATTTTATATGAAAAGAGGCAATATAGATATTGCAATGTTAGTTCAAAAAATATCACATACTTGTCCGTTTCTAAGCAAGGGACTCGCTGGAATTTATCCTTCTCATTTGTCGGATCCACTGAACAACCGATAGCATATTGTTCGTTTGATAAATGAAAATCTTCAGTGGATGTAATAAATGTTGAGGTTAAATTGCATTTTGTACCTATGTTCTTGCAAAAGCTACTACCTCGATCTTTAAGAAGTTCATTTGTTTCCTCTGAAGCAAATGTTCCAGAAATGGCCGTGTCGTCGTTCCATTCATGGCTGGACGTCATTCCATCAGAAGACTTCAAGTGTATGAAATCTGATCCAAATTGTACGTGCATCTGGATATCGTAAAACTGAACATGTTCCCGTGCACTTATCTTCATTTCTGAGCTCGATTTCAACATTAAAACCAACTTGGATGGAGTGTGGGTGGACTTTCCTTCTTGACGTAACAGATTTACCAGAACAATCAATGTGATCTTCCAGTTCTCCAGAACTTTAATTTTAAAACTTTTTAATGAAATTTTAGTAATGTATTTTATACTTAAATATCCATATGTGAGTATGATTAGACTAATATTCAGTTTGAACATAATCGTAGAGCACCATTGAAGATGCCTAGGGGAAAAGAGATTGCAAGTTAATTGTAACAGTGCTATTACTAATTTATATTATTGCATATGATGTTTTATGACTATTGATATCGACTTTTTTTATCCATTTTATTGTATAATTTCAGCCCCCCACCACTAATTCCTGGCTCTGCCCCTGGCAACACTATGACTACCTTCTGCATAAATTCATGATAGCAAGGATTAAAACACTTGAGAGATATTATCGTTCGATTAGATGTGACAAGGCAATGCATGACGCATGCACGCTCATCAGAACTTGGTGCAATCACATAGTTATCGCAACTACTACAGTTTTTTTCTTGTCGGCATTCCATGGAAACTGTTGACGTACTTTGATCTGTTGTATTTCCGATCCTAACCACATGATATTTGACCTCATTCATAAACGACTTGTTCTTTTGCCATGAATCGCTGAATTACCAATTCTGCAATAAGCTCTTTTGAGTTCTATACAACCTTTTTTTTTTTTCCTTCTTTTCGTCAATCCAATTTAAAGACTGTTAACCTATTCGTTTCGTGTTATTCTACAACTGCCATTTCAACGTGCATGTACTCTTAGTTCAAAATTTATAATCTTTCCTGTAACTTGAATGAGACATGAAAAAGATAAAACCTTACTTTACATTCACTGCCATCTTATAATCTACCTGCTCAAGGAATGTAATGTCTGAGGATCTATCATATACGTGCTCATGCATAATCAAGAGTGCTTTACATTCATGTTTCAAATCCAGAATTTCTCTAACCAATATATTCTAAGAACTAAAATGGATTTCCAGAGCTTAGCTGGGTGACAGATACACCGTACAGAAATTGGACTTCTTCTCCCTTCCATTTTTTAGCCAAGTCCTTGGCCGTTTTATATGGCAGAAAATGCAGACCTGGATCTGTGAGCATGGCATCCCAGTTGCCTTTTCCATGTCTCCCAATACCGATCCAAAGGGAATCCAGCTCGACTTCTGACCATGTCATTTGCTGGTTCGAATTATTAGCAATGTTGCTTCTTATTTGTGGGTCCATTGCTGATGGGGGCATGCTGTTGCTTCCACTCTCAGAGAAAACCTAAAACCCATACAACAAGGCATTATATAAACCAAATGGGAAAGTTTACTGTAATCACCAGAAAATAGTTGAAGACGAACAGTGAAACCAAGTTCGGGTACTAAAATTATCGTCACAACAAGAGGGCAAGCACAGAAATTAAAACCAGTTAATTACTAGACAAGAATGATGTTCTAGACAAGAGTGATGTTAAGTAGTATACCTGAATAATATTGTAGTCCTTGTATGAAGATGAGTTGATCATAGACAGTTGAGTAGAATCTACAAGAGCCTTGCCCTTGTCGACATTGGCCCTCACAGGTGAACAATTTTCTGGTCTACACGCTGGGAGAGTTGAAACATACTCCTGGTTCTTCCAAATAGAGCCGAGGGACAACTCAAGATCTTTGGAAGGTTCAAGCAAATGAAATTGATCAAAATCACGGTCGAGTGTCTAATTCAAGTCAATATCAAGAGAAATTGCAGTATCATGATAACAAAATTTTAAAAAAGAAATTTACTCAACAGAAAACAATGAAGTCAAAAGTTGTTCTGAAAGCCTGTAGAAAGTACTGATCAATAACCTTAACACGGTTACTAGCGCTTCAACGAAATCATACCAGGTGGACTGAGACACAAATCCAGAGATGGAAGTGGATCCCTCGTCCCTGGAAGGCCACCTGCGATACCTCTGGTGTTCTGATCGTCTGGTGCGCCTTGAGATCTTGCATCATCCTTCCTTTCATGGTTAGAGTTCAACACATCCTCAGTGGATCCTGCATCTGCATGTGGTAAATTTGGAAATGTCTCAATACACTTATCTTCATTTTATAAGCCTAAATTCCCAATCAAAGATAAATTTGGTCTCAGTGTCTCTTGATTTTGCATTTAGGATGTAAATTTGCATCACACTCACCGGAAGAATCAACGTGGCTTCTCCTTTGTACAAGACTTTCTTCCATAAATGCAGAACCGATTGACTACAAAAAATATGATTAGTAAGAATATCTAAATCACAGAAAGATTATATCACAGAAGGTGTAATTAAGTTTCCCACAAGAGGTTCAATCAGATACCCTTCATTAAAAATCAGAATGCCAATCTAACAAGTATAGATTCATGGAGTGCTCCTCAAGTGGGTGTATCATGGAAAAGCCCACATGGTGGTGTGTACCACTTTAAACAGAAAACGGTAGTCATTTACGACATTGACTTCACATTTTAAGCACTACTTACAATAGCATTAAGTACGGAAAGAAACAGATCACATTACAACTCATTTATATATGAAGTGATTTTTACCACGAATCAAAGGAATTACCATTTCACATGCTTTTCTGAGTTTTATGCAACTATAATTGTTTTTTTTTTCTTTTTCTGGTCAGAGGACCAACTTAAATATGTTAACGTACACTTATTTGTCGTATTATCTAACCAATCGCCACATAGTCCAACTCATTTATATATGACGTGCTTTCTTGCCAGGATCACGGAGTTAACATTTCTAACATGCTCTTTTGAGCTTTACGCAACTACTTCTTTTTTGTAACTGTTGACGCACTCTTATTTGTCATATTCTCTAACTTCCATTTCAACCGCTATTCCTAGTTCAAATTCGATGACTGCAATGTCTGAGGATCTATCACACTTACGTGCTTGTGCATAATACAGAGTGCCTGGATTAATTTTCCGAATGTAAAATAATTTCTCTCTGGAATATGTAAAACTCAACACAACAGTGATCCAGATAAATCCAAATTTCTCTAACCATAATTCCAAAGTATTAAATCCGATTCTTAGCTGATAGGATTATTGATTACCGTTAGGACCATTGCATAACGACTTTCCAAATACGGAAAGCCGAGCTCTACTTTGTTTATTTCATCTCAATTATATAAGGGATGTTTTGGTATAATTTATCATTCATCACTTGATTGATTCTCTAAACACTAGATCCTCAGATTAGATCCATAATATTTCCCCTCTTCAAACTCTCATGTAAAATTTCTCTTTTAATGATTCAATGAAATTGCAATGTTTGTTTCATAATCTTCGTCTTCTATTGCTTCGATTTGATTCAATTGCACAACTCAACACATATTCAAATGATGTGTTACCTTAGATTCTTTAACCCTTTTCTGGCACCTACTTAAATTTGATCCATGCTCGTCGATAGCTGAGCTTCTTGGAACTAGTTGTTTCCTCTTAGAGGTGCGGGCTGCATCACTGTCCATTATTAATACTCACTGAGCCAACAACTTCTCAAACTTGGTGGAGTTTGGTTGTGATACTGCAGGAACAAATAAGACAATGCCACTAGCATACATTAGATGAAACAAAACAAAATCAATTAAATGGGCCATAAAGATAAGGAATGCTAAATTCCGACGAACCATTGAATGCTCGGGTAAACAAATTCCCATCTACATAAAACCCTTACTTTAGCTAGAAGAAAATTTTCAACCTTTAAAAATTTAAAACCAACAGGAGTTTAAAATTGTATTACTAGCTCAAAGGACAACATAAAACTGAAAGCTGTTTAACTGTAATAACTAAAATTCCCACCATTCATCATTAAAAGCAATCCTTCTGCAACATGTAAATTACAAAATCCCATTCGGTAAAAATAACTCAAAAAATCACCCCTTCAAAAAATTCATGCATAGACATTTTAATTAACAAAGCGGGAATCATTTGTACCCACAAACACATCTAATAGTGTAAAAAACTTAACCATAAACATAAAAAGAAAAAGGGTAAACCCACACCAAGAAGAAGTTCAAACTCAAATTCCCAATAACATAAAGATCGAACAGAGTAATTAAACCAAAGAAATCACCTCTTCTTGGTGAGGAAAAACCAAAGCTTGAAAGCAATTAAATAGTAGTAGTAGCAGAATTGTATATCGTGTGTGCTTTGATCTCTCTCGGTTCTCAGGATTAATATAAGGTGGAATTAAATAAAGGCATTAACTACGAGGCTTTAATGGCTATGTGCTATATATTACAACACCTTTTGTCATAGCTGACGTAATCCCCATGCACTTATGGATGGAGTTGGAGTCCACCACCGTTAATTTGTTTTGGATTTTCATATCCCTTAGGATCATTTTGGAGCGGTGCATAATGTGAACAGTAACTCACCATAAACTTTGTGTTTGTTGTGTGAGAAATAATACATATGCTGTTGCATCATCATTATCTCCTCACTCTTTATTTTCTTCGTCCCTTTGGATTTTTACTTGCGCACTTGAAGAGTCGTGAACAACTTCTCCTGATATTGCTGCACCGCTGCGCCTTTTCTACATTCTTGCACTCTCACTCACACACAGACACAGACAAACATAGAGAATTTTGTTCGCATTGCATTGTGCGTAAACTTCGATTTTCAAAAAGCTTTTATTATGCAAAGTGTTAAAAGATTTTGGTCCCATTCAATTTTAGAACTGTGGGGTTCGTTGCCTTTTGTCATTTTAAATTTCTCTAGTGTTTTTTTTTTTTTTTGTAAGTAATTATGTACTCGTGATGAATATAATTGGAATTTCTATTTTAATTAAATATTTGGGTTAATTGCAAAACCCCCCAATCTATGGAGTCTGTAGCACTTTGGCCCCTAACCTATGAAAATGTGAGAAATGCCCCCAACCTATTATGTTTGTGCGATTTGCCCCCTGAGTTGTTGATCAACTCATTTTGGACACCTTTCTAAGTTTTTATTCGTCAAATTTGACACCGGGGGGCAATTAAGTCGCACAAAAATCAATAGTATTGGCACATTTTCATAGGTTAAGGGGGCAAAGTGTAAAAACCCCATAGATTAGGGGGGGGGTGTGCTGCAATTATCCCTATATATTTTCATACCATAACCTGACACAATTGGGGGTCGTCCTTCCTAACGGTAATGTGAGTCATAATCATCATTTGGGATTTCATTCTTTCGCGAATCCGTTCAATCCAAAGGTTCACAGTAGTCCACTTAAATTCGTCTTCAGGTACTGGATCCTTTAATTGATTTGCCGTAGATTTGTCCTTTGTTTCCAATCGTTCAATTATTTCTAGCATCATAGATTTGATTTCAGAATTAGGGTAATTATTCTCAATTTATCGCCCCCAATTTGCAATATAGGGTTTTTGACATCTTAGATTTGGGAATTAGGTTTCTGAACAAACTTAATTACTAAATTACCCTCCTCAACCAACTGTAAATGGCACAAAAAAATGTGCCTTGAATTGAGACAATTGGGCATTGAACTCCTTTTCATTCTATTACTCTTTATACCCATGCAAAAAAATTGTACTAAGATCTGGGGAAATATTAATTTTCGGCAGCATTGAATTCGACTGACCCCATAGATTTAGAATCTGCAGACAATCATTTTCTTCATAAAATCTGGTTTTATTAATGTGAGTAATCTCTTCATACTTATATATATATATAAAACTTAGATCTCCTTATTAGATTTTTTTTTTTCCTATTTAGAGTTTTATAATAATTTATTTGAAACTTATAAGCTACAACTACTCTAAATTTTAGTAATTTATAGTGTTTTATCACTTGAGTTACTCTTATAGTCATATTTTGAGAGCTTATGGCTTTTGTATCAAACGTTTACAATTGTTTGTGTTGTTTTTCACATTTTCGGAAAAAATGTTATAGACTGCAACACAGCATGGGGACACAAATAAGATATAATATGGACACAACGACACAAAATTTTAAAAGTTATAGACTGCAGCACGGCATGGCACATTTATATATTATATTAACATATATAAAAATATCTTCAAGAAATGAATCCTTGTCAAAAACCTTTTTAAGCTCACTGCACAAATTAATACCAAACATATATATATATATATATATATATATTTATATTTATATTTATATTTATACATTCATGTTCACACATATTTTTAAATAAATAACAAGTCCATCCATGTATAGCAATAAAGTACTCTAACCAGCAAGAATGAAGATAAAATTAGAAGCAACAAACAAGCAACTAGTTCACAACATAATTATTTATTTCTTATTCCTTTTTCTCTTTTGTTAAGATTTTTCAATTTTATGAAAACTTATATTTAGAATCATATGAATGAAAAAAAGTACAGATTGAAGAAGAAGAAGGAAACTAACTAAATAAGGTATGAATAAAGATTAAACCTTGCATAAGTGAAGGAAAGAAGAAAATACCAAGCCTAAAGGTAAAGAAGATATGCGCATTTACATTTTTTTTTTTTGAACGCAAGATGGAGACTTAGTGACGTTTAGTGGCCGAGCATCCCAACTAGGTTGGCACCCTCGAAAAGCTAAACAACCCCCAAGACCTGAATATTATTATGCGCATGCAGTTACATAGCGGGAGAAGAAAATTGAAGTTGAACTTTCAATTTGACATTCTAATCTCATTTTCGTCAGATTTTTGTTGTAACTTTATATTATGCATCTTTTACCTTATAGGTATTGTATTTCTGCCCATAAAAGTTTGAGATTTCACAAAATTACTCAAACAATGTCTGAAACGTATCGGACACCCCTTAGAAATGTGTCTGACACGTGTGTCTATATTTTTCTTTTTCATTAAATTGCTTGTGGCACGAACATATGTCTCCATGTGTGTCCGTGTCCTTGAAGTTTAAACAGTACATATTTTATTTTTTAAAGTGTACGTATTATCCTTTGGTTTTTAGGAAAATAAACTATGAATAAGTTAAATATTTTCAAGGGTAAACACTTTTAGTTGAACTGTTGGCTTTGTTCTTTTTCTTTTCTATTCCCTCTTAACCTTTTTCATAAAAGAATTTATAGAATTTGTACAGTAAAGTGATTGATAATAGTTAACTGAAGCATCTTACGTTGGTTTCCTGTACTAGAACGTCTAACCATTAAAACATTTTTTATTTCTTTTCCTAAGTGCCATTTCTCAATGTTATTTGTAATATATTTTGATTTGTACAGAAATAAATTTTAGTTCCAAACATAGAGAAGAGTATGAAATTTTTGTTCATGATGAAACGAAACACATGCACACAGGCAATGTTCAAGTTTTCTTTCTCCTTCTCCAGTACAATATGTCTAATTTGGCGAATAATTTTCCTCTGCTTCCTGCTCGTCTGCATTTCGGCTACCACTGGACTGCACCTTTCACTCAGCCATAGTTTATATATGGATCGCTGATGGAGCTGGATCAGAGGCATCCCAAGTGCTTCTTTCAGCCAGTGTGGAAAGTTTGTCGTCTTCGCACCAGCATCAGACGAACCAGGGGAAGTGTTCCCATAACAATTCCCCAGCAGGTGAACACATACTCCATACTGCTGAGTTCCTCGTACCCCGGCTGCGGCTTTCCCCGGTAAGAGAAAGTCCTGAGGAACTTGTAGCTGGGATTTCAAGCTGATTGTTTTTTTGGGCATTGAACTCGTGCGAGGGTCGATCAAGGGAAATATTACTGCTGCCCGTCAGATCTCTTGCATCTAAACCCTGATGATTATTCATGTCTTGTGATGCTCCGAACAGATATTTGATTTTTTCTGCCTCCCATCTCTCAGCCAAGACCTTGGGCGTTTTCCCTGGCATAAAATGCAGATCTCGATTCTCAAGCATGACATCCCAGTTCCCTTGGCCGTGTCTCCTCACACCGACCCAAAGAGAATCCAACTCCACGCGCGACCATGTAACTTGTTCTTGAAGATGAGTGTTCTTGTATGACGAACAGTGAAACCAAGGTCCGGTAATGAAATTATCATCACAACAAGAGGGCAAGAAAAGAAATTAAAACCAGTTAATTACTAGACAATAATGATGTTCCAGACAAGAATGATGTTCAGTAGCATACCTGAATAATATTGTAGTTCTTGTATGAAGACGAGTTGATCATCGACAGTTGAGTAGAATCTGCAAGAGCCTTGCCCTTGTCGACAGTCGCCCTCACAGGTGAGCAATTTTCTGTTCTACACGCTGGGAGAGTTGAAACATTCTCCTTGTTCTTCCAAATAGAGCCGAGGGACAACTCAAGATCTTTTGAAGGTTCAAGAAAATGAAATTCAAGTCAATATCAAGAGAAGTTGCAGATCATGATAACAAATTTTAAAAAAGAAATTTACTCAATAGAAAACAATGAAGTCAAAAGTTGTTCTGAAAGCCTGTTGAAAATACTGAATAACCTTAACACGGTTACTAGCGCTTCAACGAAATCATACCAGGTGGAATGAGACACAAATCCAGAGATGGAAGTGGATCCCTCGTCCCTGGAAGGCCACCTGCGATACCTCTGGTGTTCTGATCGTCTGGTGCGCCTTGAGATCTTGCATCATCCTTCCTTTCATGGTTAGAGTTCAACACATCCTCAGTGGATCCTGCATCTGCATGTGGTAAATTTGGAAATGTCTCAATACACTTATGTTCATTTTATAAGCCTAAATTCCCAATCAAAGATAAATTTGGTCTGAGTGTCTCTTGATTTTGCATTTAGGATGTAAATTTGCATCACACTCACCGGAAGAATCAACGTGGCTTCTCCTTTGTACAAGACTTTCTTCCATAAATGCAGAACCGATTGACTACAAAAAATATGATTAGTAAGAATATCTAAATCACAGAACGATTATATCACAGAAGGTGTAATTAAGTTTCCCACAAGAGGTTCAATCAGATACCCTTCATTAAAAATCAGAATGCCAATCTGACAAGTATAGATTCATGGAGTGCTCCTCAAGTGGGTGTATCATGGAAAAGCCCACATGGTGGTGTGTACCACTTTAAACAGAAAACGGTAGTCATTTACGACATTGACTTCACATTTTAAGCACTACTTACAATAGCATTAAGTACGGAAAGAAACAGATCACATTACAACTCATTTATATATGAAGTGATTTTTACCACGAATCAAAGGAATTACCATTTCACATGCTTTTCTGAGTTTTATGCAACTATAATTGTTTTTTTTTTCTTTTTCTGGTCAGAGGACCAACTTAAATATGTTAACGTACACTTATTTGTCGTATTATCTAACCAATCGCCACATAGTCCAACTCATTTATATATGACGTGTTTTCTTGCCAGGATCACGGAGTTAACATTTCTAACATGCTCTTTTGAGCTTTACGCAACTACTTCTTTTTTGTAACTGTTGACGCACTCTTATTTGTCATATTCTCTAACTTCCATTTCAACCGCTATTCCAAGTTCAAATTCGATGACTGCAATATCTGAGGATCTATCATACTTACGTGCTTGTGCGTAATACAGAGTGTGTGCATTAACTTTTCGAATGTAAAATAATTTCTCTCTAGAATATGTACAACTCAACACAACAGTGATCCATATAAATCCAAATTTCTCTAACCATAATTCCAAAGTATTAAATCCGATTCTTAGCTGATAGGATTATTGATTACCGTTAGGACCATTGCATAACGACTTTCCAAATACGGAAAGCCGAGCTCTACTTTGTTTATTTCATCTCAATTATATAAGGGATGTTTTGGTATAATTTATCATTCATCACTTGATTGATTCTCTAAACACTAGATCCTCAGATTAGATCCATAATATTTCCCCTCTTCAAACTCTCATGTAAAATTTCTCTTTTAATGATTCAATGAAATTGCAATGTTTGTTTCAGAATCTTCGTCTTCTATTGCTTCGATTTGATTCAATTGCACAATTCAACACATATTCAAATGATGTGTTACCTTAGATTCTTTAACCCTTTTCTGGCACCTACTTAAATTTGATCCATGCTCGTCGATAGCTGAGCTTCTTGGAACTAGTTGTTTCCTCTTAGAGGTGCGGGCTGCATCACTGTCCATTATTAATACTCACTGAGCCAACAACTTCTCAAACTTGGTGGAGTTTGGTTGTGATACTGCAGGAACAAATAAGACAATGCCACTAGCATACATTAGATGAAACAAAACAAAATCAATTAAATGGGCCATAAAGATAAGGAATGCTAAATTCCGACGAACCATTGAATGCTCGGGTAAACAAATTCCCATCTACATAAAACCCTTACTTTAGCTAGAAGAAAATTTTCAACCTTTAAAAATTTAAAACCAACAGGAGTTTAAAATTGTATTACTAGCTCAAAGGACAACATAAAACTGAAAGCTGTTTAACTGTAATAACTAAAATTCCCACCATTCATCATTAAAAGCAATCCTTCTGCAACATGTAAATTACAAAATCCCATTCGGTAAAAATAACTCAAAAAATCACCCCTTCAAAAAATTCATGCATAGACATTTTAATTAACAAAGCGGGAATCATTTGTACCCACAAACACATCTAATAGTGTAAAAAACTTAACCATAAACATAAAAAGAAAAAGGGTAAACCCACACCAAGAAGAAGTTCAAACTCAAATTCCCAATAACATAAAGATCGAACAGAGTAATTAAACCAAAGAAATCACCTCTTCTTGGTGAGGAAAAACCAAAGCTTGAAAGCAATTAAATAGTAGTAGTAGCAGAATTGTATATCGTGTGTGCTTTGATCTCTCTCGGTTCTCAGGATTAATATAAGGTGGAATTAAATAAAGGCATTAACTACGAGGCTTTAATGGCTATGTGCTATATATTACAACACCTTTTGTCATAGCTGACGTAATCCCCATGCACTTATGGATGGAGTTGGAGTCCACCACCGTTAATTTGTTTTGGATTTTCATATCCCTTAGGATCATTTTGGAGCGGTGCATAATGTGAACAGTAACTCACCATAAACTTTGTGTTTGTTGTGTGAGAAATAATACATATGCTGTTGCATCATCATTATCTCCTCACTCTTTATTTTCTTCGTCCCTTTGGATTTTTACTTGCGCACTTGAAGAGTCGTGAACAACTTCTCCTGATATTGCTGCACCGCTGCGCCTTTTCTACATTCTTGCACTCTCACTCACACACAGACACAGACAAACATAGAGAATTTTGTTCGCATTGCATTGTGCGTAAACTTCGATTTTCAAAAAGCTTTTATTATGCAAAGTGTTAAAAGATTTTGGTCCCATTCAATTTTAGAACTGTGGGGTTCGTTGCCTTTTGTCATTTTAAATTTCTCTAGTGTTTTTTTTTTTTTTTTGTAAGTAATTATGTACTCGTGATGAATATAATTGGAATTTCTATTTTAATTAAATATTTGGGTTAATTGCAAAACCCCCCAATCTATGGGGTCTGTAGCACTTTGGCCCCTAACCTATGAAAATGTGAGAAATGCCCCCAACCTATTATGTTTGTGCGATTTGCCCCCTGAGTTGTTGATCAACTCATTTTGGACACCTTTCTAAGTTTTTATTCGTCAAATTTGACACCGGGGGGCAATTAAGTCGCACAAAAATCAATAGTATTGGCACATTTTCATAGGTTAAGGGGGCAAAGTGTAAAAACCCCATAGATTAGGGGGGGGTGTGCTGCAATTATCCCTATATATTTTCATACCATAACCTGACACAATTGGGGGTCGTCCTTCCTAACGGTAATGTGAGTCATAATCATCATTTGGGATTTCATTCTTTCGCGAATCCGTTCAATCCAAAGGTTCACAGTAGTCCACTTAAATTCGTCTTCAGGTACCGGATCCTTTAATTGATTTGCCGTAGATTTGTCCTTTGTTTCCAATCGTTCAATTATTTCTAGCATCATAGATTTGATTTCAGAATTAGGGTAATTATTCTCAATTTATCGCCCCCAATTTGCAATATAGGGTTTTTGACATCTTAGATTTGGGAATTAGGTTTCTGAACAAACTTAATTACTAAATTACCCTCCTCAACCAACTGTAAATGGCACAAAAAAATGTGCCTTGAATTGAGACAATTGGGCATTGAACTCCTTTTCATTCTATTACTCTTTATACCCATGCAAAAAAATTGTACTAAGATCTGGGGAAATATTAATTTTCGGCAGCATTGAATTCGACTGACCCCATAGATTTAGAATCTGCAGACAATCATTTTCTTCATAAAATCTGGTTTTATTAATGTGAGTAATCTCTTCATACTTATATATATATATAAAACTTAGATCTCCTTATTAGATTTTTTTTTTTTTCCTATTTAGAGTTTTATAATAATTTATTTGAAACTTATAAGCTACAACTACTCTAAATTTTAGTAATTTATAGTGTTTTATCACTTGAGTTACTCTTATAGTCATATTTTGAGAGCTTATGGCTTTTGTATCAAACGTTTACAATTGTTTGTGTTGTTTTTCACATTTTCGGAAAAAATGTTATAGACTGCAACACAGCATGGGGACACAAATAAGATATAATATGGACACAACGACACAAAATTTTAAAAGTTATAGACTGCAGCACGGCATGGCACATTTATATATTATATTAACATATATAAAAATATCTTCAAGAAATGAATCCTTGTCAAAAACCTTTTTAAGCTCACTGCACAAATTAATACCAAACATATATATATATATATATATATATATATATATATATATATATATATTTATATTTATATTTATATTTATACATTCATGTTCACACATATTTTTAAATAAATAACAAGTCCATCCATGTATAGCAATAAAGTACTCTAACCAGCAAGAATGAAGATAAAATTAGAAGCAACAAACAAGCAACTAGTTCACAACATAATTATTTATTTCTTATTCCTTTTTCTCTTTTGTTAAGATTTTTCAATTTTATGAAAACTTATATTTAGAATCATATGAATGAAAAAAAGTACAGATTGAAGAAGAAGAAGGAAACTAACTAAATAAGGTATGAATAAAGATTAAACCTTGCATAAGTGAAGGAAAGAAGAAAATACCAAGCCTAAAGGTAAAGAAGATATGCGCATTTACATTTTTTTTTTTTGAACGCAAGATGGAGACTTAGTGACGTTTAGTGGCCGAGCATCCCAACTAGGTTGGCACCCTCGAAAAGCTAAACAACCCCCAAGACCTGAATATTATTATGCGCATGCAGTTACATAGCGGGAGAAGAAAATTGAAGTTGAACTTTCAATTTGACATTCTAATCTCATTTTCGTCAGATTTTTGTTGTAACTTTATATTATGCATCTTTTACCTTATAGGTATTGTATTTCTGCCCATAAAAGTTTGAGATTTCACAAAATTACTCAAACAATGTCTGAAACGTATCGGACACCCCTTAGAAATGTGTCTGACACGTGTGTCTATATTTTTCTTTTTCATTAAATTGCTTGTGGCACGAACATATGTCTCCATGTGTGTCCGTGTCCTTGAAGTTTAAACAGTACATATTTTATTTTTTAAAGTGTACGTATTATCCTTTGGTTTTTAGGAAAATAAACTATGAATAAGTTAAATATTTTCAAGGGTAAACACTTTTAGTTGAACTGTTGGCTTTGTTCTTTTTCTTTTCTATTCCCTCTTAACCTTTTTCATAAAAGAATTTATAGAATTTGTACAGTAAAGTGATTGATAATAGTTAACTGAAGCATCTTACGTTGGTTTCCTGTACTAGAACGTCTAACCATTAAAACATTTTTTATTTCTTTTCCTAAGTGCCATTTCTCAATGTTATTTGTAATATATTTTGATTTGTACAGAAATAAATTTTAGTTCCAAACATAGAGAAGAGTATGAAATTTTTGTTCATGATGAAACGAAACACATGCACACAGGCAATGTTCAAGTTTTCTTTCTCCTTCTCCAGTACAATATGTCTAATTTGGCGAATAATTTTCCTCTGCTTCCTGCTCGTCTGCATTTCGGCTACCACTGGACTGCACCTTTCACTCAGCCATAGTTTATATATGGATCGCTGATGGAGCTGGATCAGAGGCATCCCAAGTGCTTCTTTCAGCCAGTGTGGAAAGTTTGTCGTCTTCGCACCAGCATCAGACGAACCAGGGGAAGTGTTCCCATAACAATTCCCCAGCAGGTGAACACATACTCCATACTGCTGAGTTCCTCGTACCCCGGCTGCGGCTTTCCCCGGTAAGAGAAAGTCCTGAGGAACTTGTAGCTGGGATTTCAAGCTGATTGTTTTTTTGGGCATTGAACTCGTGCGAGGGTCGATCAAGGGAAATATTACTGCTGCCCGTCAGATCTCTTGCATCTAAACCCTGATGATTATTCATGTCTTGTGATGCTCCGAACAGATATTTGATTTTTTCTGCCTCCCATCTCTCAGCCAAGACCTTGGGCGTTTTCCCTGGCATAAAATGCAGATCTCGATTCTCAAGCATGACATCCCAGTTCCCTTGGCCGTGTCTCCTCACACCGACCCAAAGAGAATCCAACTCCACGCGCGACCATGTAACTTGTTCTTGAAGATGAGTGTTCTTGTATGACGAACAGTGAAACCAAGGTCCGGTAATGAAATTATCATCACAACAAGAGGGCAAGAAAAGAAATTAAAACCAGTTAATTACTAGACAATAATGATGTTCCAGACAAGAATGATGTTCAGTAGCATACCTGAATAATATTGTAGTTCTTGTATGAAGACGAGTTGATCATCGACAGTTGAGTAGAATCTGCAAGAGCCTTGCCCTTGTCGACAGTCGCCCTCACAGGTGAGCAATTTTCTGTTCTACACGCTGGGAGAGTTGAAACATTCTCCTTGTTCTTCCAAATAGAGCCGAGGGACAACTCAAGATCTTTTGAAGGTTCAAGAAAATGAAATTCAAGTCAATATCAAGAGAAGTTGCAGATCATGATAACAAATTTTAAAAAAGAAATTTACTCAATAGAAAACAATGAAGTCAAAAGTTGTTCTGAAAGCCTGTTGAAAATACTGAATAACCTTAACACGGTTACTAGCGCTTCAACGAAATCATACCAGGTGGAATGAGACACAAATCCAGAGATGGAAGTGGATCCCTCGTCCCTGGAAGGCCACCTGCGATACCTCTGGTGTTCTGATCGTCTGGTGCGCCTTGAGATCTTGCATCATCCTTCCTTTCATGGTTAGAGTTCAACACATCCTCAGTGGATCCTGCATCTGCATGTGGTAAATTTGGAAATGTCTCAATACACTTATGTTCATTTTATAAGCCTAAATTCCCAATCAAAGATAAATTTGGTCTGAGTGTCTCTTGATTTTGCATTTAGGATGTAAATTTGCATCACACTCACCGGAAGAATCAACGTGGCTTCTCCTTTGTACAAGACTTTCTTCCATAAATGCAGAACCGATTGACTACAAAAAATATGATTAGTAAGAATATCTAAATCACAGAACGATTATATCACAGAAGGTGTAATTAAGTTTCCCACAAGAGGTTCAATCAGATACCCTTCATTAAAAATCAGAATGCCAATCTGACAAGTATAGATTCATGGAGTGCTCCTCAAGTGGGTGTATCATGGAAAAGCCCACATGGTGGTGTGTACCACTTTAAACAGAAAACGGTAGTCATTTACGACATTGACTTCACATTTTAAGCACTACTTACAATAGCATTAAGTACGGAAAGAAACAGATCACATTACAACTCATTTATATATGAAGTGATTTTTACCACGAATCAAAGGAATTACCATTTCACATGCTTTTCTGAGTTTTATGCAACTATAATTGTTTTTTTTTTCTTTTTCTGGTCAGAGGACCAACTTAAATATGTTAACGTACACTTATTTGTCGTATTATCTAACCAATCGCCACATAGTCCAACTCATTTATATATGACGTGTTTTCTTGCCAGGATCACGGAGTTAACATTTCTAACATGCTCTTTTGAGCTTTACGCAACTACTTCTTTTTTGTAACTGTTGACGCACTCTTATTTGTCATATTCTCTAACTTCCATTTCAACCGCTATTCCAAGTTCAAATTCGATGACTGCAATATCTGAGGATCTATCATACTTACGTGCTTGTGCGTAATACAGAGTGTGTGCATTAACTTTTCGAATGTAAAATAATTTCTCTCTAGAATATGTACAACTCAACACAACAGTGATCCATATAAATCCAAATTTCTCTAACCATAATTCCAAAGTATTAAATCCGATTCTTAGCTGATAGGATTATTGATTACCGTTAGGACCATTGCATAACGACTTTCCAAATACGGAAAGCCGAGCTCTACTTTGTTTATTTCATCTCAATTATATAAGGGATGTTTTGGTATAATTTATCATTCATCACTTGATTGATTCTCTAAACACTAGATCCTCAGATTAGATCCATAATATTTCCCCTCTTCAAACTCTCATGTAAAATTTCTCTTTTAATGATTCAATGAAATTGCAATGTTTGTTTCAGAATCTTCGTCTTCTATTGCTTCGATTTGATTCAATTGCACAATTCAACACATATTCAAATGATGTGTTACCTTAGATTCTTTAACCCTTTTCTGGCACCTACTTAAATTTGATCCATGCTCGTCGATAGCTGAGCTTCTTGGAACTAGTTGTTTCCTCTTAGAGGTGCGGGCTGCATCACTGTCCATTATTAATACTCACTGAGCCAACAACTTCTCAAACTTGGTGGAGTTTGGTTGTGATACTGCAGGAACAAATAAGACAATGCCACTAGCATACATTAGATGAAACAAAACAAAATCAATTAAATGGGCCATAAAGATAAGGAATGCTAAATTCCGACGAACCATTGAATGCTCGGGTAAACAAATTCCCATCTACATAAAACCCTTACTTTAGCTAGAAGAAAATTTTCAACCTTTAAAAATTTAAAACCAACAGGAGTTTAAAATTGTATTACTAGCTCAAAGGACAACATAAAACTGAAAGCTGTTTAACTGTAATAACTAAAATTCCCACCATTCATCATTAAAAGCAATCCTTCTGCAACATGTAAATTACAAAATCCCATTCGGTAAAAATAACTCAAAAAATCACCCCTTCAAAAAATTCATGCATAGACATTTTAATTAACAAAGCGGGAATCATTTGTACCCACAAACACATCTAATAGTGTAAAAAACTTAACCATAAACATAAAAAGAAAAAGGGTAAACCCACACCAAGAAGAAGTTCAAACTCAAATTCCCAATAACATAAAGATCGAACAGAGTAATTAAACCAAAGAAATCACCTCTTCTTGGTGAGGAAAAACCAAAGCTTGAAAGCAATTAAATAGTAGTAGTAGCAGAATTGTATATCGTGTGTGCTTTGATCTCTCTCGGTTCTCAGGATTAATATAAGGTGGAATTAAATAAAGGCATTAACTACGAGGCTTTAATGGCTATGTGCTATATATTACAACACCTTTTGTCATAGCTGACGTAATCCCCATGCACTTATGGATGGAGTTGGAGTCCACCACCGTTAATTTGTTTTGGATTTTCATATCCCTTAGGATCATTTTGGAGCGGTGCATAATGTGAACAGTAACTCACCATAAACTTTGTGTTTGTTGTGTGAGAAATAATACATATGCTGTTGCATCATCATTATCTCCTCACTCTTTATTTTCTTCGTCCCTTTGGATTTTTACTTGCGCACTTGAAGAGTCGTGAACAACTTCTCCTGATATTGCTGCACCGCTGCGCCTTTTCTACATTCTTGCACTCTCACTCACACACAGACACAGACAAACATAGAGAATTTTGTTCGCATTGCATTGTGCGTAAACTTCGATTTTCAAAAAGCTTTTATTATGCAAAGTGTTAAAAGATTTTGGTCCCATTCAATTTTAGAACTGTGGGGTTCGTTGCCTTTTGTCATTTTAAATTTCTCTAGTGTTTTTTTTTTTTTTTTGTAAGTAATTATGTACTCGTGATGAATATAATTGGAATTTCTATTTTAATTAAATATTTGGGTTAATTGCAAAACCCCCCAATCTATGGGGTCTGTAGCACTTTGGCCCCTAACCTATGAAAATGTGAGAAATGCCCCCAACCTATTATGTTTGTGCGATTTGCCCCCTGAGTTGTTGATCAACTCATTTTGGACACCTTTCTAAGTTTTTATTCGTCAAATTTGACACCGGGGGGCAATTAAGTCGCACAAAAATCAATAGTATTGGCACATTTTCATAGGTTAAGGGGGCAAAGTGTAAAAACCCCATAGATTAGGGGGGGGTGTGCTGCAATTATCCCTATATATTTTCATACCATAACCTGACACAATTGGGGGTCGTCCTTCCTAACGGTAATGTGAGTCATAATCATCATTTGGGATTTCATTCTTTCGCGAATCCGTTCAATCCAAAGGTTCACAGTAGTCCACTTAAATTCGTCTTCAGGTACCGGATCCTTTAATTGATTTGCCGTAGATTTGTCCTTTGTTTCCAATCGTTCAATTATTTCTAGCATCATAGATTTGATTTCAGAATTAGGGTAATTATTCTCAATTTATCGCCCCCAATTTGCAATATAGGGTTTTTGACATCTTAGATTTGGGAATTAGGTTTCTGAACAAACTTAATTACTAAATTACCCTCCTCAACCAACTGTAAATGGCTCAAAAAAATGTGCCTTGAATTGAGATAATTGGGCATTGAACTCCTTTTCATTCTATTACTCTTTATACCCATGCAAAAAAATTGTACTAAGATCTGGGGAAATATTAATTTTCGGCAGCTTTGAATTCGACTGACCCCATAGATTTAGAATCTGCAGACAATCATTTTCTTCATAAAATCTGGTTTTATAAATGTGAGTAATCTCTTCATACATTAATGATTTATTTGGCTTTGAGGCTCCTTATTAGATCTTTTTTTTTCTTACTTAGAGTTTTATAATAATTGTTTTGAAACTTATAAGTTATAAATACTATAACATTTTAGTAATTTATGTTATTGGCTAGTGTTTTATCACTTGAGTTACTCTGATAATCATGTTCTGAGAGCATATGGCTTTCGTATCAAACATTTACTATTGTTTGTGTTGTTTTTCACAGTTTAGAATATATAGACCGCGACACGACATGGGGACACAAATAAGATATAATATGGACACGACAACACAGATTTTTTAAAATTATAGACTGCGACACAGCATGGACACATTTATATTTTGTATTAACATATAATATGAAAATATCTTCTTAAAAATATCCATGTCAATAACTTTTTTAAGCTCACAACACAAACTAATACCAAACATATAAATAACAAGTCCATCCATATATTAGCTATAAAGTACTCTTACCAGCAAGAATGGAGATAAAATTAGAAGCAACAAGCAAGCAACTAGTTCACAACATAATTATTTATTTTTATACCTTTTTTCTTTGTTAAGATTTTACAATTTTATGAACACCTATATTTTATGGGCCAAACAGTGATCAGCTCATGTTTGATTGAACTGATTGAATTCAGGGTCGTCCAGATACAATACTTTATTTTCCAGATACAATCTCTCAGAATTTTCAGGTATTGGGAATCTGGATAGCACAGTGATGTAGATTAGCAGTCATATACCAATTCTGCCCATCAATTTCAAGTAAATATCCTCATAATTTTACACACATCTCACCCTCCGCCAATGATCGTCCCTCTCTCCACTCAAATTGACACCTTGGGCATGGCAAGCTACGGCCTAGCCGCTGAAATTTTTCTTTTTCTTTTTATCACGGATTGCACAGAGTTTTTGCAACTTTATATCCTTTTTTCTTTTTGACTGGAAATAAGCATAGGCTTCATTGTGTGTGGATCCTCTGTAAAAGGGTGGTGGCGGCATAGACCAAACCAGGTTGGGGAAGATGAAGGGATTCATCCTTTTTTCTATTTGAATACAATAATACAAAAAAGTTCATTTTGAAGATATGAAAATTAATTACTATCAATTTAATCCTAATAATTAATAAGTTCCCAATATGTTTAATGTGTTTCTTAAGCGTCTTTATTTTAAACTGAGAAATAAAATTAAATGACTTATGAAAAAAAAAGATGCTACTTTCACATGAAACAGTCGAAGTAATAATATATGTAACTAAAAGCATTAAGTAAATAAATTAACTCCAAATAATATTGCCCAGCAAAAAAGTAATTCATATATTTAAATTATTTTTGAAAACCAAAAAATATATACAACACGATTCTTATAGTTAAGTTAATGAATAGTCATATATGAATGTTTGAGAACAAATTATATTTCTAAATTTGAAAGTACAAATAATAAACTAAATGATAATAATTGTAAATTAAACACAAAAAGCAAAAAGTTGTGTAAAAGGGCAAACTAGTAAAACTAACATATTCTCAAAATCAATCTCACTCAACATCTTGTTCAACCAAACACAAACTCTCATATCACAATGTACCATAATCTATACATCCCTTATATAATCTACCTCAATCTCATCCATGCAACCAAACGCACCCATATTGTATATCTTTTACCCTGTCAGTATTATACATTTGACCATAAAAATTTCAGGTTTCACAAAATAACCCAAAAAATGTTTGAAACATGTGGGACACGCCTTAAGAATGTGGCTGACACGCGTGTCTATGTTTATATTTTTAATTTAATTGTTGACAAACCATTGGCACGAACATATGTCCTCAGTCGTGTCTGTGTCCTCGAAGTATTCAAAACTACATATTTTATATTTTAAAGTGTATGTATTATCCTCCGACTTTTAGGAAAATAAACTATGAATAATTTAAATATAATCAAGGGAAAACACTTTTAGTTGAACTGTTGGTTTTGTTCTTTTTCTTTTCTTATCCCTCTTAACCTTTTTCTGTTTTTCATAAAATAATGTATACAATAAAGTGATTGATTGTAGTTAACTGAAGCATCTTATGTTGGTGTCCTATACTAGAACGCCTAACCATTAAAATACTTTTTATTTCTTTTCCTAAGCGCCATTTCTCAATGTTATCTGTAATATATTTTTATTTGTACATAAATACATTTTCGTTCTAAACATATATAAGAGTACAAAAAAAAATTCCATGATGGAACGAAACACATGCAATGTTCAAGTTTTCTTTCTCCTTCCCCAGTACAATATATTTAATTTGGCAAATAATTTTCCTCAGCTTCCTGTTCGTCTGCATCTCGGCTACCATTGAACTGCACATTTCATTCAGCCATGGTTTATTGACGGATCGCTGATGGAGCTGGATCAGATAGTCGAGTAGGCATCCCAAGTGCTTCTTTCAACCAGTGTGGGAAGTTTGCCGTCTCCGCACCAGCATCAGACGAATCAGGGGAAGTGTTCCATAACAATTCACCAGCAGGTGAACATATACTCCATATTGCTGAGTTTGTCGTACCCCCGCTGCGGCTTTCCCCGGTACTGTTGGGAGAAAGTCCTGAAGAATTTGTAACTGGGGGTTCAACCTGATTGTTTGTCTGGGCATTGAACTCGAGCGAGGGTCGATCAAGGGAAATATTACTGCTGCCCGTCAGAACTCTTGCATCTGTACCCTGACGATTATTCATGTCTCCTGATGCTCCGAATAGATATCTGATTTTTTCTTCCTCCCACCTCTCAGCCAAGACCTTGGGCATTTTTCCTGGCAGAAAATGCAAATCTCGATTCTCAAGCATGGCATCCCAGTTCCCTTGGCCGTGTCTCCTCACACCGACCCAAAGTGAATCCAGCTCAACACGCGACCAAGTAATTTGTTCTTGGAGATGAGTATTCTTGTATGAAGATGTGGTGTTCATAAACATTGGAGAAGAATCTATAAGAGAATTTTGGTGACGTATTGTTGGTAAATTTTGGTTTTCAAAGCTTTTACTATGCAAAATGTTTTAAGGTTACTTATCAGAAAAAAAAAATGCTAAAAGATTTTGTTATTCCCATTTAATTTTAGAATTGTGGGGTTCGTTGCCTTTTGTCATTTTAAATTGGTCTAGAGGTGTTTTTCTTTTAAGTAATTATGTATTCGTGAGGAATTGTATCTTTCGTTTTTAATTATAAAAATCATATCTAATAATAAACAGGTAAAAATTATTTTCATACCATAACTTGATGCGATTTTTTTCTTTCATACTTTTATTTTATCAATATGCATACCATAAGTGAGACACCTTTTTTGTATTGGGTACTCCGACATTCTAGGACCCCTTGACCTCAAATTTGAGGATTTTGACCAATTTTGACTGATTCAACTTTACACCTCAGCATATTCCACGTCAATGGCATGCATGGAAAATTGGATACGTAAAAATAAAAATTCTATATCAAAATTTAGGGAGCCTGAACTATTGCTAAGTACTCACGTTTATAGGAAATTTAATTCTAAAAAATAAAAGAAACAAACAAAATTTCATTTCTTAAATAAAATAAGAAAGAAAAATCCGCAAAAATGAATAAAACTACAAGAAATTAAAAAAAAATACAAATTTTTTAATTAAAAATTATAGTTTTAATTTTTTTTTTGTTATTTTTGTCTAAACCTTAATCACACCATGAATGCCAAATTTTGAGTCGAAAATAAAGCATTGTGGGAAAAAAATTCCCTTGAAGTTCCACCCCAGAAGTGAATCAGGGAGTCGGAGAATTCTCCACGCCTGCTTTGCCAAAAGCGCTAAATTGAAAGCCTGAAATTTTCTAAAACCCATATCCCTATCTGGGATAAAATTATTGTCCATACCATAATTTTGTACGACTTTCATTTTCATACCTTAATGACACTTATCAATTTGAATACGATAAGGTTGAAACTAAAAGCTTTCTTCACACAGGGTACTTTTGTGTCGTTAAAGTACCCGCTGACATTCCTTGACCCCAAATTTGAGGATTTTGACCAACGCGTCAACGCTCCACCTCAACAATTTTCCGCATCAATGCCAGCGTTTCTGATTCCCAAAATGTTTCATATCCACCACATAACGGAGTGTTGATATGGAAAATTGTTGAGGTGGAGTGCGGACATGGTTCAAAATTGGTCAAAATCTTCAACCGGCAGCTATTGCTGCCTAGATCATCTCAATTTTCTGAAGTGACCTCCCAAAGGCATCTCAATAGATTTATAAAAATAGTGTTAGGTGAGCAATCCATTGCTCTTTGAGCTACGTAGATCGAACATAGTTCGTTGGCGTAGCATAGTTCCAAAACGAAATAGACGGTATTAGAACAATATATATATATATATATATATATATATATATATATATATATATATATATATATATATATATATATATATATATATATATATATATATATATATATATATATATGCACTTAAGAAAATCACTTAAAGCTAATAAATTGTCACAAAAGGTTTACGCGGCGAAAAAGGGCCTCACCAATTTCGTCGTAGCAGCCCCATCTAAATTGTTTCATTAATAAAATTTGTAGTCGTCACTATAAATTGTGACGAAATAAGATTTTGTCTCACCATAACCTCGGTTAAATTGACAATATTTTTGTCGCTGAAAATTTCATAAATCCACAATTTCATCGCACAAATGTAGTTTGAATTATGACGTAATCGTTTGTCACAATACATACAATCCTTAAGCAACGTAAAGCATCACCACAGTTGTTGTCACCGATTCACTTAGATGTGACGAAAACTTTTCTCAAATACTAAGCACTAGGTAAAACACGTCATCATGTTACAAAGTAAAGCCGAAGTGACCATAATGTTAGAGAGTTTTTTAAAATTGGTCATACAACTTGTTCGAGTTTCAGTCTTAGTTATTGAATAAAAACATGTTCAATTTCAGTACTGCAACATGCCATTAGTCAAATTTACATCCTGATAAATGCACATAACTCCTCAGTTTTTGCTTTAAAGTTTTACTCTATATCTTTTTAAATAGCATTTTATTTTATTAACCGTTCATAGCATGTCTATGGAAGAAAGTCGTGTTTTTATTCCCTTCTTTCAAACACTGCAACCTTACCTCCCAATTTCCGGTATAAACAAATTTTTTAATTTAAAAATAACATGTATAATCTAACATTTTTAATGATTGTGTAAAGTTTCCAAAATGCTAACTCAACAATCATTCGTCCATTCATGTTGCTATGCCAATCTTATTATGAGAAATGGACAAACAAGATAAAAGAGGAGTAAGTTTTTAATGATTTGTTAAATTCTTTGAACATCGCAATAAATGAAAAGGAAAAAAAAAAGAAATACCATAATGATTACATCTGAATCAGTAAAATAAAATAATAGGTTGTAATGATAATACGAGAATATTCAAGAATGAGTAAATGAATTTGTGCAATTACACATAACAGATCCAACCATAAAGCTCAAAACTCAACCATATACCTCGCTACCTCGTAAATAAAAGAGAAGACATTCTCAAATACATGCTCATCCAGCATGTGGGTTACGACCAACTCTTGCTGCAGATGACACCTAGATATAATGGGTATTAAGAGAAATAACTTAAGCCGACAACCCTTTGCTGTTCAGCAGTAAATCGTCCCAATTCGTGGACTCAACTTTCTAAAGGCGTCCCAATGAAAATAGTCATATCACGAGAGCTCATAAGTCGCATAATAACTGTTGCTATTTTGAGCTAATTAGGCTGAACATAGTTTATTGTTCGTCATACAATTCAGGAACTAACCTATGTGTTATCACACCAGAACAATTAATATGATTATGAAACAACATATGATATGAATTAATAAATGGATTTAATTTAGCAATAGATAAGAAAAGTGAGATGAAACGAGTTAATGATATGAACTGAAAAAAGCGAAATGATTATGAATAAAGATTGCTCGTAACTGGGGGCCAGTGTCAAAGAAGGCTTGCACAAATTAGAAATTGAACCTCGCCTTTAGCATTATGAAGAATTCTTGATTAGCGTCGACAATTGTCGAACCTTAAATAAACTAAAAAGATGCCAATTGATTGACTATTCATAATATATATATATATATATATATATATATATATATATATATATATATATATATATATATATATATATATATATATATATATATATATATATATATCAATATATATGCATTATTGATATCAATATTTATGAAATTTAAAGAAGTTTCATTAAACATCTAATTAGCAACAATTATGGAAACTTTTGTAATTATTTTTTTTAACTTTAAATACTACATAAGAATCTATTTAATGGTATTTACCATGACAAAGAGAGAAGTTGAAAGGTACTCAATTATTGTTAAAGTCTCCATTTCGAATTCGGTAACATTATATTTGATATTAGGGATAGTTAAAGCCACACCCATGGAGGTTTGGTGTAGTTACAGAAACCATCCCTAAGATTTGAAAAATTACAGACACCCCCTGTAACTAACTAATGTCATATGAAAGACAATACTACCCCTGAATTGATTTTGTAAGAGAATCTAAAAAAACTAAGTTGATTACAAAAGAGTTATTGATTTTTTCATTTTTCTCTTTTTGGTCTAATGATATCTCCATTTTTTTTTTCTTGTCTTTTGTTTTTCTTTTATTTTGTAAATGAATATACCAAAATATTAGCAGAATTGCAAATGGAAAAATTTTGTCTGTTTTTTTTTTTCTTGTTCATTTTGTATTAAGATAAATGAGAAAGTTCCAAATATATTGTGTTCTATTATTTTTATATCCTCAGAACAAACAATAATTTATAAACTACAAAAATAAAACTATGATTTTTAAATATTTCAATTAAATTTTAAATAAATGAATTAATTAACTAGACGTGTCTTTCTTTAAAAAAAATGTAGTTTTACTTTTCTGATATGCTTAACAATATAATTATAATTTAGGTATATAAAAAGGTATTATTAGACTTAAAAATGATATTTACTTTAATATAAAGCTTTTAAGAGGTTACTATGCAAACTTTGTATAATATTAATTGAAATTGGCGACGGGTGAAATTGAAAGTTTCCATCCACATCTTTAATAGATGAACTTTGTTGTAAGGTATATGCAAACTTCACGGGTTGTTTCTGTAATTTTCCAAAACCTCAGGGTAGTTTTTGAAATTACATCAAACCTCATGGGGTGTAGCTATATTTATCCCTAATATCATATATAATGTTACCGAATTAGAAATGAAGACTTTAACAATAATTAAGTAGCTTTTATATGTTTTTGATGCATACTCAAACCTTTCAAAACAACATTTCTTAAGCAAATTCATGTAAATTACTTATTACATAATGATCTCAATCCAAAATATCACCATGGTCATAACATCAAACATGTATTTTTAGAATAATTATTTTATGCTAATTAACTATATTCGATAGTTAGATCATAAGATAAATATAACTACCCAGTTAAAATTGAAGTAATTGAAAGATAACCGTGAAAATACTACATATGTCATTTAAATGTTGCAAGATCCATGGATAATGTTAAACAGGCTTCAAAATTACATAATTTCTGTCATTTTCTCTTGTCGTCCTTTCTCGCCATAGCCACTAAAATTTCACATTGTCCTTTGTAGGTAAAGCTGGGTCGTCCTTCCTACCGGATCCGTTTAATACAAAGGGTCACATCAGTCCACTTAAATTCGTCTTCAGGTATCAGATCCTTTAACTGATTCGTCGTAGATTTGTCCTTTGTTTCCAGTCTTTCAATTATTTTCAGCATCGTAGATTTGATTTCAGAATTAGGCTAATAATTCTCAAATTACCGCCCCCAATTTGCAATGTTGGGTTTTTGACATCTTAGATTTGGGAATTAGGTTTACAAACAAAATTACTGAATTACCCTCTTCAACCAACTGTAAATGGCACAAACAAATGTGGCCTTGAATTCCTTTTCAATCTATTACACTTTATACCCATGCAAAAAAAAAAAAAAATTATACTAAGATCTGGAAAAATATTATTTTTCGGCGGCTTTGAATTCGACTGACCCAGAGATTTAGAATCTGCACAAAATCATTTTCTTCATCAGAATCTGGTTGTATAGATGCGAGTAATCTCTTCATACATTAATTATATACTCCTTACTGCATCTTTTTTTTTTTTTTTTCCTATTTAGAGTTTTATAATAATTTATTTGAAACTTAAGTTATAACTACTCTAAAAGTTTAGTAACTTATGTTATTGGCTAGTGTTTTGTCACTTGAGTTACTTTTATAATCATGTTTTGAGAGATTATGGCTATTGTATCAAATGTTTACTGTTGTTTGTGTTGTTTTGCACCTTTTAGAAAAATTATTATAGACTACGACACGGCATGGGGACACAAATAAGATATAATATGGACACGACGACACAAATTTTCAAAAAATAACAGACGCATGACACATTTATATATTATATTTAACATATATATTAATATCTTTAAAACTAATCCATGTCAATAACTTTTTCAAGCTCACAACACAAATTAATACCATACATATATATATATATATATATATATATATATATATATATATATATATATATATATATAATAACAAATCCATCCATAGCTATAAACTACTCTTACCAACAAGAATGAAGATAAAATTAGAAGCAAAAAACAAGCAACTAGTTCACAACATAATTATTTGTTTTTTATTCCTTTTTTGTTTTGTAAAGATTTCAATTTTATAAACACCTATATTTAGAATCATATGAATGAAAAAATGTACAAATCGAAGAAGAAGAAGAAGAAGAAGAAGAAGGAAACTAACTAACTAACTAACTAAGGTATGAATGAAGATTAAAGCTTGCATAAGCGAAGGAAAGAAGAAAATACCAAGCCTAAATGTAAAGAAGATATGCACAGTTATTTAGCAGGAGAAGAAAATTGAAGTGAACTTTAGCACATTCCATTACCAGTTAACCACAATAAGGAGGATCACCCACTTTAGCCCACTCAATCATCTTCTAAGACAAAAAGACGACGGATATATGACGGAAGTAATGAATAACTTTTCCGAAACACTATTGCAGATTCCATCGAACAGTTAGTAGGCTTAAAAATTGCAGCAACGAACATTTTCATATCCGGGCTTACTAAATCACATCTCAGCCGGTTATTATTCGGACAAGGAAATGCTGTCTGAATCTTCATTCTACAATATCCGGACAAGGAGAAGCCGGCCACTGCTCTGACAGAAAAATTCGACGCTGCAATGACCAACATAACGACATAAATAATACTGGTGCTCGGAGACCAACAGAGGATATAGGGATATTCATATTTATACCCTCTAAGTTTTGTTTAATGATAAATGGGATAAAAGCGTCAAACCCCCTATACTATAGGGGGTGTAGCGATTTGCCCCCTGAACTTTTTTTTTTTTTTCGGCAACAAGCCCCCTGTACTATGGATAAATAAGCACTTTGCCCCCTGAGTCGCTTTTTCACCATTGGATTTGAATACTTGTCAACACTTTTTGCCGTTGGATTTGGACTCAGGGGGCAAAGTGCTTATTTATCCATAGTAAAGGGGGCTTGTTGCTAAAAAAAAAAGTTCAGGGGGCAAAGTGCAACCAGGGGTATAGTATGGGGGGTTTGATGCTTTTATCCCATGATAAATTTATGCTTTAGTTAGTTACATGAATATCCATTAATTTTTAAGAGATATTAGAAAGAGGCCCTTCTGAAGTTTTGATAGTTAAAAAGACACATTCTTTTATACTTTTAGATATGGTTAACTGCGGCTAATCTCTCAACCTATGGGGTCAGTTGCACTTCACCTCTATCTTATAAAATTGTACGACATGCTCCCCAACTTATTGACTTTTGTGCGTTTTGTCTCTTGAGTTATTGATGAGCCGTTCATTTTGGTTGTATTCCCCCAGTGATTTAAAAAATCAGCACGAAATCACACGGTGGTTTGTTAATGCATGGTCTAAAACTCTCTTGTGGTCTCATATACTCTGCACAAAATCCCCTTTCTACAAAACTACAAGGGGATTTTGTGCAGAGTTATATGAAAATACGAGGGGATTCTAGACAATTAACAAACAACATAGTGGTTTCGTGTAGGTTTTCAAAACCACAAGGATGGTTTTGGGTTGATATCCCCTCGAAAAGAATAATTCTACCAAAAAGTTTGTTTCTTACATGCATGAATGGTCTTAGATTTGTGTGCATATTGCTCGAAGGTAGTAGAACATCTCCCAACAAGGATTTGTTTCAACCAAAAGACACCAATTGTTTAGAATTTTTCTAAACTTTCAAGTCTGAACAGTCAATGGATGCCTGCAGATTTTCCATTAAATTTCTAAAATGCTTCATGTTTTTCTACCTTGTTTTCGAGTTGCCCTTGTAGTAGTGTTAATTTGATTGTCATATAAATCTTTCATCCTAGTTGAACCCACCATATCTTCAACTCCTTCAAGGATTTTGTATTTGGCTCTAAGTGCCAATTTCTTGCGATTTCTACCAATGATCGATGGAAATTATTGTGCCGCGGATATAAACATAGAAGAAGAAAATAGATAAGAAAATAGAGATATTTAGGAGAAGATGAATTATATTTTAAAAATGTTTCATTCATACTCGGACAATTTAATTTGATGTTATATGTAGTAATAGCTCAAATGCGACTACAACTTAAACGAAAATAGCGCTTCACTCAGCGACTTTAGGGAATTAAAAATAAAATGCGATTTTTGAGTAGAAATATAAATACCCTCTCTCTCTCTCTCTCTCTCTCTCTCTCTCTAACATACACACTCTCTCTCTCTCTCCGTACAAATTGAGGTAACCCTAATTTCTCTCATTTTCTCTCGTCGTTCTTTCTCGCCATAGACACTAAAGTTTCACCTTGTCTTTTGTAGGTAAAGCGGGGCCGTCCTTCCTAACGGTAATGTGAGTCATAATCATCATTTGGGATTTCATTCTTTCGCGAATCCGTTCAATACAAAGGTTCACAACAGTCCACTTAAATTCGTCTTCAGGTACCGGATCCTTTAATTGATTTGTCATAGATTTGTCCTTTGTTTCCAATCGTTCAATTATTTTAGCATCATAGATTTGATTTCAGAATTAGGGTAATTATTCTCAATTTATCGCCCCCAATTTGCAATATAGGGTTTTTGACATCTTAGATTTGGGAATTAGGTTTCTGAACACACTTAATTACTAAATTACCCTCCTCAACCAACTGTAAATGGCACAAAAAATGTGCCTTGAATTGAGATAATTGGGCCTTGAACTCCTTTTCAATCTATTACTCTTTATACCCAAGCAAAAAAGTTGTACTAAGATATGGGGAAATATTGATTTTCGGCGGCTTTGAATTCGACTAACCCCAGAGATTTAGAATCTGCAGACAATCATTTTCTTCATAAAATCTGGTTTTATAAATGTGAGTAATCTCTTCATACTTAATTATATATATATATATAACTTAGAGTCTCCTTATTAGATTTTTTTTTCCTATTTAGAGTTTTATAATACTTTATTTGAAACTTATAAGCTATAACTACTCTAAACTTTTAGTAATTTATGTGATTGGCTAGTGTTTTATCACTTGAGTTACTCTTATAGTCATGTTTTGAGAGCTTATGGCTTTTGTATTAAAAGTTTACAATTGTTTGTGTTGTTTTTTACATTTTAGAAAAAAATGTTATAGACTACGACACAACATGGGGACACAAATAAGATATAATATGGACACAACCACACAAAATTTTAAAGTTATAGACTGCGGCACGGCATTGACACATTTATATATTATATTAACATATATAATAAATATCTTCAAAAAATTAATCCATGTCAAAAACTTTTTTAAGCTCACTGCACAAATTAATATATATATATATACACACACATACATATACATTCATATTCACACATATTTTTTAATAAATAACAAGTCCATCCATGTATAGCTATAAACTACTCTTACCAGCAAGATTGAAGATAAAATTAGAATCAACAAACAAGCCACTATTTCAACACATAATTATTTATTTTTTATTCCTTTTTTCTCTTTTGTTAAGATTTTTCAATTTTATAAACACCTATATTTAGAATCATATGAATGAAAAAAAGTACAAATCGAAGAAGAAGAAGGAAACTAACTAAATAAGGAATGAATAAAGATTAAACCTTGCATCAGCGAAGGAAAGAAGAAAATGCCAAGCCTAAAGGTAAAGAAGATATGCGCAATTACATAGCGGGAGAAGAAAATAAGTTGAACTTTCAATTTGACATTCTAATCTCATTTTCGTCAAGTTTTTCGTTTCAACTGCTATTCCTAGTTCAAACTCTAATGACTTGAATGTCTGAGGATCTATCATCTAGAATATTTACAACTGAACACAACGATGACTTGGATAAATCAAAATATATCTAACCATTACTCCAAAGTATTAATACGAACTCAAATGACGTGTTACCTTAGATTTTTTAACCCTTTTCTCGGTTTTACTTCTTGAATTTGATCCATGCTCGTCGTGAGCTGAGTTTCTTGGAACTCGTTGTTTCCTCTGGGAGGTGCGGGCTACATCACTGTCCATTGTTAATACTTCCCTGGAGTGATACTGCAGAAACTGATAAGGATTGCCATTAGCAAACATTAAATGACAGAAAGAAAATACAATTTACAAAACAAAATCAAATGTGCCATAACTCTTCCGGATGCTCAATTCCAATGAGCCATTGAATGGTCGGTACCAAAATATTTTTCTGTCTATATAAAAACCCTTACTTTATTGAGAAGAAAATTTTCAACTTTCATAATTTTCAAAACATCATGAGTTTAAAATTGTATCTCCCATATGACATGAAACTGAAAGATGCTTATATCCTTTTTTCTAAAAAATTGTTAAACTCAAATATATTCATGTACTTTTCCCCCAAACTACTAGGAACTCAGCAGTAAAAACAATCCTTCCCCTAAACAATTAAAATACACAATCCCATTTGGTAAAAATACTCAACAACCACCCTTCAAACAATTCATGCAGATACATATAAATGATGCGGGAATCACATTCATCCATAAACACATCTAATAATCAAAACCACACGAAGAAGAGGTCAAAGAATGAAAAAGGAAAAAGAACACGAATTCCAAATCCCAGTAACAATCTCAATACATGTATAGAAACCACACACAAAACAGAGTAAACAAGACAAATAAAATCACCTGAGGTAATGCAAAACCAAAGCTTGAGAGCAGTAGTAGTACTGAGTAGTATTGTGTGTGTATGTGTTCTTTTCTCTGGATTTAAATAAGGCATCAACTACATGTGCTGACGTGATCCACCAAGAAATTTAGGTGTGTTATGGGGTCCACAACCGTTTGTTCATTCATCGATCTTTTTTTCCTTTTCTTTTGATTTTGGGCCTGAATTTTCATCCCTTTGGATGTTGGAGCAGCGGATGTGAAACTCACCATAAACTCTGTCTAGTTTGTATGAGAAATACATATGTTGTTGCATCATCATTATCTCCTCAACCTCCTTTTCATCGTCACTGTATACCTTAAAGATTTTGGATTTTACTTCACACTTTAAAGTCCCAACAACTTTCTCCTGCATTGTATTTCCCCTGATATTACTCCACCGTTGCGCCGTTTCTGTTTTCTCCTCTCCTCATCTCTCTCTTACTCACACAACACGCAAACACAAACCTTGAGAAAATTGTTCGCTTTATTCGTAAATTTCGGTTTTCGGTGCAAATGTTAAAAGATTTTGGTCCTCTTTTCGTTTCAAAATTGGGATGGCTCTGGTGAAATCGAATATGATAACAATAACCATAGTCTAATCTTGTAGATAACATCTAACAGTTAACCACAATCGGGACAATCACTCACTTTAGGTCATCCCATCATCTTTTAAGACAAAAAGAGGACGACGGATTTATGCATATATGACGGAAATAATGTATAACTATTCCAAAACACTTGCACATTCCATCGAACAGTTAGTAGGCTTTAAATTTCAGCGACGAGCGTTTTCAAACCCCTGCTTACTAAAGCACATTTTGGCCGATTATTATTCGGACAAGGAACCGTTGTCTGAATCTTCATTCTGCCATATTCGGACAAGGAGAAGCCGGCCACTGCTCAGGCAGAAAAATTCGAAACGGCAATGACCAAAATAACAACAGAAATAGTACCAATAGAGGATATTTATATTTATACCCTCTAAGTTTTGTTTAATGATAAATTTATGCTTTAGTTAGTTCCATGAATATCCATAAATTTCTAGGAGATATTACAAATAGGCCCTTTTGAAGATTTGATAGTTAAAATGACACATTCTTTCATACTTTTAAAAAGGGTTATCTGAGGCTAATCTCTCAACCTATTGGGTCAGTTGCACTTCATTTCTAACCAGGGGCGGACCCACCCTGTGGGCTAGGGTGGGCTCCAGGCCGGGGTCAATTTTTGCCCCAAGTCTAATAAGTATGCATATGTAACTCAATAAAAACATAGCCTGAGTGTGATGAGGAGGTCCAATCAATAACCCAACATAATATATATAAATTGGCCCAACAAAGTTCACTTCTTCATCAACAACAAAGCTAAATTCAGCCCATTAGCAAATCGTTCTACAAGTGTCGGTCAAAATTGAAATATTGAACATCTATAGCAAAACGTTTAAAAAAAAAAAAAGAACTACAATAAAGTATAAAACTTGCGCCTCTACCCTATTTTTTGCGTTTTCATCCTTGTAGTTTTTAAAACTTCAATTCTCAGTTTTTTCTTTTTAATTCAAATAATGTAATCAAGTTTCATTATTTTTTTTTAGTATTCTAGCAAATAAATGAATGATGATTATTGTGCATTAAAACTCTACTTAACTTTTTATAATTTTTTAAATATAAAAAAATGTTTTAGTTTATTTATCAATACATATTCTAATCGAAATTGATTGTAAGGGTTTGAGAGTGAGACTATTTATGCAACATGAGATGTTTAATTTGTTGGATTCTTTTTATTCATAGTTTAGATGTTTGATAGATTTTAGGCAACAAAACTATTATATGCTCATGGTTAGTGGGTTATGGTAGTAGCCCCGTAGAAAATGAGAACTTGAAGTCAATAATTAAACAATCATCTTTGTGAAGAACCGCGGGGCTCAACTCTAATAGCATTTTCGTTCGTTTTATTTAATGATGTGTAATTTATTTATTTATTTATTTTTGATTGAACAATGATATTCCTCAATCTAATTTACACGTTTGATTTTTTCATCTTAATATTTTTTTTTATTTTTTTTTATTTTTATCTACTTACTTTAAGAGTAGCCCGGGGTGAAAAAAAATCCTAGTTCCGCCCTTGCATGCTCAACTTCACATTTTTATGGGTTAGAGGTGAAGTGCAACTGACTCCCTAGGTTGGGGGATTTGCCGCAATTAACCCTTTCCAAATTTATCTTGTAACTATTAAAACTTCAAAAGGGCCTATTTGTAATATCTTTTAAAAATTAATGGATATTCATGTAACTAAAGCATAACTTAATCATTATACAAAACTTAAAGGGTATAAATATAAATATCCCTATATCCTCTATTGGTACTATTTCTGTCGTTATGTTGGTCATTGCAGCGTCGAATTTTCTGCCAGAGCAGTGGCCGGCTTCTCCTTGTTCGAATATCGCAGAATGGAGATTCAGACAACATTTCCTTGTCCGAATAATAATCGGCCAAAATGTGCTTCAGTAAGCACGGATTTGAAGATGCTCGTTGCTGCAATTTTTAAGCCTACATTATTTTGGAAAAGTTATTCATTATTTCCGGCATATATGCATAAATCCCTCGTCCTCTATTAGTCTTAGAAGATGATGGAATGAGCTAAAGTGGGTGATCGTCCCGATTGTGGTTAACTGGTAATGGTTGTAACACATATAATACCGAAATTACGATTAGATGGTATATTCAAGATTAGACTATGGTTATTGTTATCATATTTATATTTCATCAGAGCCATCCCAATTTCGAAATGAAAAGAGAACCAAAATCATTTAACATTTGCACCGAAGAACAAAATTTGCGAATAAAGCGAACAAGTTTCTCAATGTTTGTGTTTGCATGTTGTGTGAGTAAGAGAGAGATGAAGAGAGGTGAAAAACAGAAACGGCGCAGCGGTGGAGTAATATCAGGGGAAATGCAATGCAGGAGAAAGTTCTTTGGACTTTAAAGTGTGAAGTAAAATCCAAAATCTTTAAGGTATACAGTGACGATGAAAAGGAGGTTAAGGAGATAATGATGATGCAACAACATATGTATTTCTCATACAAACAACACACAGTTTATGGTGAGTTTCACATCCGCTGCTCCAAAATCCAAGGGGATGAAAATTGAGGCCCAAAATCAAAAGAAAAAGACAAAAGATCAATGAATGAACAATCGGTTGTGGACCCAGTAACACACCTAAATTGCATGGTCGATTACGTCAGCTAGGACAGAGGTAATGCCTTATTTAATTCCACCTTACTACATTCTTGAAATCAAGAGAAAAGAACACATACACACATTACTACTCACTACTACTACTGCTCTCTAGCTTTGGTTTTGCCTTACCGCAGGTGATTTTATCTGTCTTGTGTACTCTGTTTTGTATGTTTTTTGTATGCATGTACTGAGATTGTTACTCGGATTGGAGTTTGTGTTCTTTTTCCTTTTTCATTCTTTGACCACTTCTTCTTGTGGTTTTGATGGCCCCTTTCTTTTTTCTTTTCAGAATGTTTATGGTTAACTTTTTACGCTACTATTAGATGTGTTTATGGATATATATGATTCCCACATCATTTATATGTATCTGCATGAATTATTTGAAGGGTGGTTGTTGAGTATTTTTACCAAATGGGATTGTGTATTTTAATTGTTTTGTGGAAGGAGTGTTTTTATTGCTGAATGCTAGTAGTTTGTGGAAGAGTACATGATTATATTTGAGTTATACAATTAAAAAAAAAAAAAAGGATTTAAGCATCTTCAGTTTCATGTCATATGGGAGATACAATTTTAAACTCATGATGTTTTGAAAATTATGAAAGTTGAAAATTTTCTTCTCAATATAGACAGAAAAATATTTTGGTACAAGCCATTCAATGGCTCCTTGGAATTGAGCATTTAGAAGAGTTATGGCACATTTGATTTTGTTTTGTAAATTGTATTTTCTTTCTGTCATTTAATGTTTGCTAATGGCAATCCTTATCAGTTTTTGCAGCATCACTCCAGCGAAGTATTAACAATGGACAGTGATGTAGCCCGCACCTCCCAGAGGAAACAACGAGTTCCAAGAAACTCAGCTCACGACGAGCATGGATCAAATTCAAGATGTAAAACCGAGAAAAGGGTTAAAAAATCTAAGGCAACACGTCATTTGAGTCCGTATTAATACTTTGGAGTAATGGTTAGATATATTTTGGTTTATCCAAGTCATCGTTGTGTTCAATTGTAAATATTCTAGATGATGGATCCTCAGACATTCAAGTCATTAGAGTTTGAACTAGGAATAGCGGTTGAAACGGGAGTTAGAGGATAAGACAAATAAGAGTACCTCGACAATTCTTAAATTGGAACGCCGACAACCAAAAAAATAGTTACGTAAAACTCAAAAGAGAATAAACACTTCATTTATAAATGAGTTTGACTATGAGGCGGTACGTTAGAACATAAGACAAAATAAGTGTGCGTTAACATTTATAAGCGGGAACACTGACCGGAAATAACAAAATAGTTGTATAAAACTCAAAAGATCAAATGTCAGAAGAGGTAATTCCGAGATGTATGGCAAACAAAAAAATGCGACACTTACAGATGAGTTGAAATATGACGTGGTTCTTTCCGTACTCGATGCTATTGTAAGTAGTGCGTAATATGTGAAGTCAATGTCGTAGATGACTTTTGTTTTTTTAAAGTGGTACAAACCAGCATGTGGGTTTTTCCATGATACACCAAGTTGAGGACAACGTCATGAATCTTTACTTGTTAGATTGGCATTGTGATTTGTAATGGAGGGCATCTGATTGAACGTCTTGTGGGAAATTTATTACACCATAATCTTACCCTAAAATAGGATTATGATATAATCATTATGTGATTTTGATATTCTTACTAATCGTATTTTTTTTAGTCAATCGCTTTTTACATGGAACTGACGAATGACTCCATTTTCATGCTAAAGGCTTCCTGTTCAAATTTATTAAACTTTGGGTTTGGTCAAACCCCTCACACAAAGTTGAAAATCTTGGAACTATTTGCACCAAATTCTGATGAGTGCACATGAGTTTATAGCCTTGTTGCATCTGATTGAAAAATAAAGTCGTGCACATGTTTCAATCCTGGCAATTATCTATTTTCGCAAGGCATAGATAGAGTTGTCATTCATCCTGAAAACTAAAATTATTGTTTTCTTTGAACTATGTAACTAATGGTTAATTTGGAAGGAATTATGCCAACTGATCTAAGTAACAGTCTCTTAGAAAACTTGGTAGAGAGTTAACTATAATACAGTTTCTAGCCATGATAACCATAAAATCTATTGTTTAGGCTGCTTCCATGGGCGGGATTCTCTTGCCACATAAATGTGCCATTGGTTGTAGTCTATGTTGGAACTCACAAATAACCCGTGTTTCTTTGATTTAAGGTTGTTTCCTTTTAAGGTAGAGCAATATTTACGAACTAATTTCAGACCATTTACAGAGATGTCCTAAATGCTTTGTTCTTTATGTGTTCTAGGAACTTCAGACAATTATTGTATTTTTATTATGATGACCCACTATCTATCTATACTTGATGTGGGGTATTTTCGTCTGGATACGTGTCCACTCTCCAACACTCCACGTCAGACTGCTTCAGTTCCTGCTGGATGCTCAAGCAGCTTTTGAGTTCGGAACCTGCACTCAACACCAAACGTGAACTAAGCCGGTGCCTTCTCCGGCGAAGGCACTCCGACGCTCAAGTCAGACGGATCGGAATATGAGATCTTGTTGAACAAGGCAATAAGTCGAATGAACTGGCTAAAATAGGTCGAATAAACAGAAAGCAATAAGTCGAATATGAAAGGCCAAACAAGTCGAATGAACTGTGTCAAACAAGTCGAATAACACAGAACAAAACAACTCGAATACAAGCCAAAATAGGTCGAACTCGAGCTATTGATGAACAACTCGAATGAGCTTGAGGAATAGATCGAACTCGACTTATATAACTCGAACTTAAAGCTTGGAATAATGTAAACGTACCTTAGAATGAGGAATAGGATCCCTTTATATAGGCATAAGAGTCCTTATTCAAATAGAAGTGCACTCCCAGTAGGATTATGAGTTGAATAAGTCAAACTAGGACTCTTATAGAATAGCTCGAATGACCTTTGCTAAATAACTCGAATGACCTGCAAGAAAATAGCTCGAATGGCCTTGAAACAGCTCGAATTGGGTCCAATAGCTCGAATGACTTTGAAATAGCTTGAACTGGGTCAAATAGCTCGAATGAGGGCCAAATAGGTCGAATTGGACCAAATAGGTCGAATTCCGACCTATTCTTCAGCTTTGCGCAGTCTCACGGTTTTTGTTATATCTCCTTGTGTAGACATCGGAATGTAGATCCGCCTTTTGATTTGGAAACTAGACTTCAGAGGCTTTCCATGCATATAAAACTCGTTGAATTCGGGGTCGAATTCATAGGTCGAAACTACTTGTCGAAATACAGCTCCAGGCTCTTGACCTTCGACTTATTTTCCAGCTTTGCGCAGCCTCACCGTTTTTGCTATATCTCCTTCTCTAGACCTCCGAATCTCAATCCGCTTTTTGATCTAGAAACTAGACTTGATAAGCTTTCCAGGAATATAAGATTCATAGAATTCGGACTTGAATTGATAGCTCGAATTCACTAGTCGAAATCCAGCTCGGGATTGACTCTCCAAAACCTCCCATTAGAATAATGAATGTGACTCCTTTATATACTACTTAGAGTCCTTCCTTAGATAGAACTCCACTCCAAGTAGGATTATAAGTTCTCTTGCCCTTTATATACTACTTAGAGTCCTTCCTTAGCTTAAATTGTAATTTTGTATTAAAACATAATGGTGTTGTCATGGCATAATATTCCGAAATACGCTCGTGATATGATATCGAATATTATGACGTGGCGATACCGAAATATGGTACATCAATACTCTTATTGAAATTCATTATAGTCAATACAGGGAAAGTATCGCTAGTAGCTTCAACATAAGTTCTGTAATAAGGAATGCCAAACTCAAATGCAACTCAAAGTGACAATCCAATATATTTGGAACTTCTTCAGTCATTTGTAAAGTATCAGTCATGTTGGTTGCTATTTGAGAGGAGTTCAAATGTGAATATCCACCTAATGTGACATGTTTCATGATAAAATTGTTCTTGAAGTTAACAATATTAGATTATTTCATTTGATACTAAACAGAACATACTAAATAGACACAAGTCAAACCAATAACTGCTATTTGTAGTTGTACTTTCTGTAGATGCTAACCACGGGGGTGTTTTTACTTCGTGGAAGATCCTGCTATGATTGATTTGCAGATATGAATCTGGTCGAATTTTTTAACTTGAAAAAATCACAACAAAAAAATAGATTTTTGGCGACGCAAAACATCGTCATTTAATCCCAAAAGTTCGTCGCATGAATGTTATATGACTAAATATTTCGTCACAAAATTCGCCGCTTTGGCCCCGTCGCATATGGTTTATGTGACAAAATTCTGTTGTCGTCACATATAGTTGTGACGAAAATATGTTTGCCACAAAAAAGTTAATTTAAATGGCGAATTTGTTGTCACATGAGTAGTAGAATTTCGTCATCGTAGCACCGTATCGTCACATAAAGCCTTTACATTACATGTTTGTTGTGACAATATATTTTGCATACCAAGTAATCTTGACAAAAAACTTATAACGACGATAAAAGTTGTCATTAGAACATGTTATTTAGATTTTTCTTGTGACAAAATTGTTGTCATTGAGATATTAGTTATTGTCACTCAAGAGTTTTGTTCGATTTAGTTTTATTGCCGCGCTTATTAATCAGAAATGCACCTAACTCATTCATAATTACACATAATAGAATAGAATGTGATTGGCTATGCAATAACCATTATCAGAAAGCAACATAATAACAAATAGCAGAGCTAAGAACTCACTAAAATGTACATGCTTCCATATAACATAGAAAAGCATTCTACACTAAGTTCAAATCCAATGGCCAATAGTTTACAATATGATTGGCAAGCTTACATCAAACAGGACATAATGTTTGTCAAAATTAGCACTTGGTTTCTCCAGAAAAAAAAGCCAAAATAACTTTTACAACTGGAGAGCAGATAGTTCTAGTAACCATAAGTCATCAAAATAGGCACCTTCACCCTTCTTCATTTACATCAATATCCAGAGACTTCAAAAAAATCTGCCATAATCTCTATTTTTAGTGAAGATGACGATTGCACACCTACAAAACTGATCACAAATGACTGACCACTAAACGATTCAACATGAAATTAACTGGGCAAATTCTACCACATTCACAGAAAACAAGATGCTACTGACATGAACACAAACTATAAGTAAAAAGAGCAGCACGTTTACACAAAACAAGATGCTACTTACAAGAACACAAACCATAAGCAAAGAGCAACATGTTCAAACTCATTGTAAGCCCAATTACACAAACCATATGCAAACACCAAAAACTTGCAAATATATCAAATCATATAACTCCTTAGATGGCATAAGCTACCAAAATCCAACATTTGCCCACAACATATATAAACATATTGAATGAAATTATCAAAGTCAACCAATAATTTCACCAATCCACAACATTTTCACACACTTATTAAATCCTATAATCGCACTTATACATAAACTTCATTATAAACTCATACATTTTCACACATTTAACAAAATCAGCCAACAATTCCATAGTCTTCATTATACTTTTCATTTCTATAGGCTGTTCAAAATCCAAATGAAACGTATTTCACATAAACTCATGGCACACGATGCTCATTTCCCCTAATTATCATCATAGTAATAGGTATATCTTAGAAAACTAAACAACAGGGTTATGGCATCATTACCTATTTAAGGCTTCGCCAAATGTTGTGCATATTATGAATCTGCGCTTTTGGAAACTTTGCAAAAATTGTTAAGTGTTTGATTTTGTATTTACATCATTTTAAAATTGTAAAATGTATTTGCATTCCAAAGACTTCCGCTGTATTTAAAGAAAAATTATTTTATAATGCTATGGTTTTGATCCTGGTCAGTGAGACCCCTTCCTATGGGCTACAGTTCGGTCTAAGTTGAGTTTGTTAGGTGACCAACACCGGACCAACTCGGATCGAATTGTGACTCGTGGGACGCGGTCCTCACAGTATGGTATCAGAGCTTTGGGCTTAGAATTAAAACAAATCTTTACAAAATAAAAGATTTTACTAAATTACTTTATTGATAAACAAACAATTTATTACATAAAGGGATTTTCGATTGACGATTTCTTTCTAAAATTAAAGAGTTACAACTTGAGTGTCGTATCAATTTCACGTTTCTTACTGCTGCTAGCACCACCTTCTTGCTTTGTTGATGTCGGATCTGAGAAAGGTACACAAGCTTCCATTTTGTCTATTAACTCTTTAGCACTTTTATCTGCAAATATCAGTGCACAAGACATCGGCTTGACAAATCCATGAATACAACAATCGTGTTAGAATATGTATAGCTTATCATAAAAATTATTTACGTTTAACAATCCAACGGGTTTCTGATCCATGTTTAACTGAGCCCATGAACTTGCGGAAAATATTCCTTCAAGTGTTTCTAAACCTCCAGGTAGTGCTATGAAAGCATCCGCATTGTAAAAGATAGCTGCCATTTGCTCATGCATGCTAGGTACCTTAATTTCAACACCTAAAATTGGACCTCTTGGATTCACGTCAGCTAAATTCTTTGGTTTGATTCCTAAGACCTTACCTTCAATCGAAAGTGCACTCTTCACCACACACTCCATTAATCCTGATTTTTCTCCATACACTAACTTGATTTTCTTTGTAGCCAAAATATTTCCAAGATTGCACGCTTCTCTTATAAACTCTGGATCTTTTCCAAAACTTGAACCGCCAAAGACACAAATGGTCTGGAATTTTCTGGTTGATGATTTCTCCATCTCGATTTCTTTTCTTCCTCTTAATATTGTATGTGTATTTGTGCTCTTGTTTTGTTGTGACCTTGCTGGTATGTAAATACTATTTATAAGAAAATTTAAGTAAGCGTGTCGAGAAAGCTAGCGTACCGAGAAAGCTTTAGAAAGATGATTACCTTTTAAATTAATATTTTTTTAAATGGCTTCTTGAGCAATCTATCTTTCGTGTTTCAATTCTATCTAGTGCAGATATTTTGCGTCTAGACCTTATTTCTTAACTAAAGAAAAACGATTCACATCATTTTTATGTGATCGCGTATTCACATCTTAAACTTTGATAAATGAAATTTATGTCTACTTTCATAAATTCCTTTTAAAATATTGTGCATAGTATTCCAAAATTATTTCATCAAGTTTAGAAATGAAAAGTGAAAATCTCCGCTTATATGATTATTCTTCGTATTTTATTCTCAAAAGGATCTTCACATGAAAATATATAATCTTAATCGCATATTTTCCATCTCGGTTTATATTTTTGATTATTTATCATTGATTCAAATATTGAATTTAAAATCTTTTTAACCAATCAATGGTGCAAAGGCCTTAGTAGAAAGTTTTTACCGTCTCTCGATTATTTCAAAGTTTGCATACAAATAGTTTTCTTTACCTATTTATGTCATATTATTATTTGAAACAAGAAATTACATTTTTATAAGATAAATGCTTTCATACATGAATAAATAATTTTCTCATTAAAATTGCATTTTTTTCGGTTCACCATACCGTTCAAAAAAAAAAAAAATCAGAATTTTAATTTTTTCCCCACTAGCAACGGCTATAAACGGCTATATTGGCCAAACACTCTTCTATAAATTGAAAATTTTACCCCACAAAACTCACACTCATCTTTTCTTATCCCTCTCTACCGAAAATAATGAGATCTTCTCTTGTTTTCCTATTAATTATTGTAATTTTAGTTATTTGTCATTTTATTTTTTTTGGTAAATGATGAAGAAACACCAAACGAAATTGCTTTTGTATTTACGGGATTAGTAACACCCATTCTAGTTTTCGCTCTTGTATTGAATTTGGCAATTCTTTAGATAAAGTTGTAATATTGCATTTTGAATGACAATGGTCTTATTTTAAATTACGTTTGTATTTTGTGTTATTTCCGTGTTTAAAAATTGAAAGGTTCGACTCCAACAAGCTCAACATCTATTGAAATTTTATGCTTTGTACTCATGATGTCAATCACGTTTTGATTTGCATATGTTCTCTTCAAACCGTTAAAAAGTATTAATTTTCTTCTTCCAACGAAAGGGTTTTACGATCTTACTTAAGTATTGATCTTGACGGATGAAATTTAATTTGAGGGAATAAGTGGAAATATTTCTCTTGTGGACTCATGAGTTGTGATTGGGCTCAAAAGATCGATTTTAGGTGTATTACAAAGAGATAGTAATATTCGATCATTGATAGACTATCCAACCTCATATAAAGGTTATTAGGTTTAAGAAGTTGATATTGGGCTTTAATTTGAGAAAAGACATTTAAGATATATTTGGGTTTTAGAAACAAATATGATGATTGGAATTTTGGGAAAAGAAATTTGATAAAAGACTTTGGGCTTTAGAATAATGCTCTAAGATTTGGGTCAATCCATTCCTTGACATGTCGATATATTTGGGATTTAGTATTTAAGCAAATTATGGATATTCGTATTAGTGGAAAGAAGGTTAAAAGGAAAAAAAAAAGGATGATAACGATGATTGAAGAATGTTTTACGAGTTTCGAGAAAATAGTTTTACGAAATTGCGTTTTACTTGGGGTTCTTAGGTTTGAATCATTTGAGGATTGAAATTTGATTATTTTGGGATCGAATTAGTAGTAAGTTTGAAAAGGTGAAGGCGATATTTTTGGGTTTCATTAGATACTAAGATGTTATTGATCAATGATTTCAAGAGGTGAAAATCAAAAGGTTTCTATTATGAACATGCTTTAGGTGGATCACAAGTTTGAGGATATTACATTGTCGGGTTATGTAAGGTGGAAGCATTTCTTATTTTTTTCCTTCGAAATAATTCAGGTATGAATCTGGGGACCAGATTCTTTTAAGGAGGGAGGATTGTAACGCCCCTGAAATTTAGAAGAAAATAAAAGTATTTTCAAATTTTCATTTTAGTCCTTGAACCTTTTGAAAATATGATTTTGACCCCAAAAGATTTGAAAAGTTACAATTTAGGCCTTCCCCTTTTGAAAAATTTATGATTGACCACAAATATTTTCTTTAAGACCAAATGAGTTATCAAAACTTTCAAAGTGGTCCCTTCTAGTTTCAAAATACCCAAGCATTCATTTACAATGGTAAATCTTCACATATTTACATTTACATTTGTAAAAAGGTAATTTTGCTTTGTCTTTTATGCTAGATATTTTTAATATTTTATTCTTATAAAATCCTATCAGATAATGTCTAAAAAAATCATCATAATTAGGGTGGCCTAGCTTGGATTAAAATAAAAATGGGTAGGGTATGGTAATTAATTCTTTGTCTCCCATTTTCACCTATAAAAGGGAGGCTCTCTTCAACATTTTTCACACACCTCTCTTCTCCAAATCTTCTCTTCTTTTCTTCTGAAAGTTCTTCCTCTTGATGTTTAGATTTCTAGAAAAATTGTTTCAGTCCTTTACGCCTTCTTTATAGTCCTTAAAAATCCTCAAAACCGAGTTTGGTCAAAACTGCCAGTTTTGGTACAGAAACTTTAGAAGTCCGAAAACCATATCAAACCTTCGATTCTTTCTCTGAAATATTTAGCACATACTGGTTATTGTGTAAGCTAACTTTCATGCTCAGAAGCTTTCTTCAACCAAAGTCGTTTGAGGGGTCTAAAAATGAGAAATACGTACCACTGTCCAAAAAACCCGAAAACAGCTCCTATCTTTCATGATTTATTTAAAATACCAAACCTTGTTCTATTGATCTGATTTTGAAACTACATACTCTTCATGATGTTGAAGATTGAACCCCTCAACCAATTTCAGATTATCATTTCGTTTGAAAGTCTGATTAAAGGTGAATCTAAGATTGCTACAGTTTTCTGCCTTACATTTGCATAAACATTTTGATTAACCAATATATGTTGCAAAAGCTATCCAAATCATGAAATTGATCTTTAATACAGACTCATTACATACTAATAACGATGTTAGATCAGTTGATCATAATTTAGAATCGGGTTTAATATTTTTCATGGATTTTTCAACATTAAGATGACATGTAGTTTATTTTATGGTTGATCTTTCAATATCTTTAACTTTAAGTAAAGTATTGTGTTTATCTTGTGATCTAACCTTCTAATCTAGTTTATTTGAACAATAAGTTTTTCTGGAAACGTTAATTTTAATTAGATCTACATGTTTACAATTTATTTTAATTGTTATTAGTGATATACGCAATATTATGTAATTTTATACTAATAACTATAAGAAAATTAGTTTTTTTACCAAAGTTATATATATGATATGATTTTATTCAAGGGCTTACTGAGATATTTGTTCAATGTTTAGATCATGGTAAAATTTTTGGATTGGGATTATTATTTAATAAGTAATTTACAAGAATTTTGTTAAGAACAATTGTTTTAAAAAGGTTTAAATATGCATTGATGCATATGTATATATTAATATCAATTATGTTGTTAATAAATTAGAATTGGAGATTTTAATAATGATTTCGTAACTGATTTAGTCTTCAACTTGTTACTTTAAAATGGTACATCCCATTATTTATATTTTTACGTCATAGTTAAAGTTAAAAATAGGTAAATGTGGAATTTGTCCCAAATTAACAATAATTAGATATTTAATTGAACTTCTTTAAATATGATAAGTATTAAAAAGATATGTTTATTGTTGTAAATTTATGAGCAAACAATTGATCTACATCTTTTGATTTATTTAAGGTTGGACAATTATCGACGTAAATGAAGAATTTCTCGTACGATAAAAGGTGAGGTTTGATTTCTGATTTGTTCAAAACACTGTTTGGCGTTCGGCCCTGAGAAACTTGGACATAACAATTGTGATTCTTTGTTTCGAATCACGAGCAACATTCTATCACCATTTTAATGTTTTTATATTGATAACCCTTGATTCTTTACATAATCAGTTTTCTTGCCTATTGTTAAATCAAATCTCATTTAATTCATAATCGAGAATTTTCTTCATAATCATAATTAACCTGATATCATGATCACCCAATCAATTTTTGAATTGTGCAACGAGCAACGAACTATGTTCGGCCTATGTAGCTCAAAAACGAGCAACGGATATTGTCTGAATTACTAGCTCATCTGATAATTCTGTTTCACCCATTGGGACGCCTTTAGGAAGTTGGGCCCAGGGATTGAGATGATTTACTGTTGGGCAGCAAAGGGCTGTCGGTTTAAGTAATTCTGATTAATACCCATTCTGTCTAAGCGCCGCTTGCAGCCAGGAGTTGGTTGTAACTCGTGTGTTAGATCGACATGTACTCGAGCATGTCTTCAGTTCTGTTGCGAGGTCGCTCCTCGTAGGGAGGTATACGGTTGAATTTTGGGAGTTACGGTTGGATCTGTTATATGTAATTGCACAAGTTCATTTTCTCGTTATTCTGGATATTCCAGTATTATCGTTAAACCGATAATTTCAGTTCAATGATGCAGATGTAATTATTCTGGTCATTCTTGTTCGTTTTGTTCTGATTTACTGTTTGATTATTGTCATGATCTAAGAATTTCACTAAGTCATTAAAGACTTACTCCTCTTTTGTTCTATATGTCCCTTTCTCAGAGTAAGATTGGTATAGCAGCACGAATGGAACGAATGATCGACAAGTCCGCTTTTGGAAACTTTGCAAAAATTGTTAAGTGTTTGATTTTGTATTTACATCATTTTAAAATTGTAAAATGTATTTGTATTCCAAAGACTTCCGTTGTATTTAAAGAAAATTATTTTATAATGCTATGGTTTTGATCCTGGTCAGTGAGACCCCTTCTTATGGGCTACAGTTCGGTCTAAGTTGAGTTTGTTAGATGACCAACACCGGACCAACTCGGATCGGATTGTGACTCGTGGGACGCGGTCCTCACAACTGTATACCTTAAGTCTCTACAACTTACTCTTTTAACTATAGCCACATGTTTTCTAACGATATTTGCAGGACAAATGATCACCTAGTTTATGTATGAGATCTTTTTACGGAGATTTAAACTAAGTTGATTATGTTCAAGACAAACATGGGTATCTTCTACTACATAGAAATCAACTAAACGACAAATCTCTAGCAAAAACGGGAGCACTAACGCAATACACACCAAAAGAATCTCTAGAAGACCCTACACTTTACCCAACTTGAGCTTATTATATTTAGGATACGTGTCCTACCTAGAACAATTGTTGCTTTTGTTATTTAATAGTTCCATTGTTGTTACTCGTGTATCCTATTTAATCTTGCACTAAAACAATTGTTCTTCATTGATTATTGAATTATGCTTTGTTACAAAAGATTATATATATATATATAGTATCATCCTCTGATACCCAAATATATTAGAAAAAATCGGTCCCACACACACAAATTGTGAAGTGAAAAGTCATAATTAAAGAAACTCGTCACATTTATTCTTTATAGCCCTCTTTTCCATCCAAAATCTGGCGGAAGTCTGTGTCTTCTATTAATTCCCCATACTATTGGGTAGCCTAAAACGGGGAATTAAAATTTAGGCCCGTCTCCCGTTAGGTTTTGGAAGAAAAATAAGAGACTATGGTACATGGATTTAGAGGAAAAATTATTAGGTGCAGCCGCTGCATGATGACGTGGTACAGCATGTGGTGGAGATTAAATACTATTCCTAAATTATAGGGTTTAACTTCTCTACACTTCATCCCAACCGTGCATTTATACTAAAAACCGACTTGTTGTACCACCTCATCGTACAGCCGCTGCACCTAATAATCTCTCGATTTAGAGACGTGGGTACTATAGACATAATGATTTTTTTTAGGGATAATATCAGTGACACCCCCTGAGGTTTGGTGTAATATCAGTGACACCCCTTGAGGTTTGAATAATATCAGTGACACCCCCTGAGGTTTGATTGTCAGGGGGGTGTCACTTTTAAAATGACACTTGTACCCTTTAGTTTAATATTAGCTAAAACTTCTCAAAAATAAAAGATATAAGTACCCTTTATTGTTCAAATAGTAAAATCAAATAAGAATATAGTTGGTCATTTTGCATAAATTAAAACGATTTATATGAATTTATATAAAAAAAAAATAAAATTGTACGCTATACTATTCATTTATTTTAATTTTTTTTTGAACTTTACATTATTCTCTAGCTTGTAGGCTAAGTCACAAGCTATAAGAAAATAACATGTGTTATTTTGTTTATTGTGTTAAAAGTCCTTTAGTACCAAAAAAAAATCTTATTGCTGGATTTTATTTAAAATCTTAGTTTACAAAATCTCAACTGATGAAAAATCTTATTCTCTTCAAAATTCAATACAAAATCCTTTCTCTTAGATTAAAGGTTAAAGAAAAGCAGTAAGTATTTCACTCTCTTTAGAAAAGAAAAAAATTAAGTAATCAAAAGTTTTCATGTAGTTTATAGTCCAAAAAATATCTTCAATCAAGAGGTATTTAAATAGTATAACGTACAAAAAATTTTTATTTATATAAATTCATATAAATCGTTTTAATTTATGCAAGATGACCAACTATATTCTTATTTGATTTTATTATTTGAACAATAAAGGGTACTTGTATCTTTTATTTTTGAGGTGTTTTAGCTAATATTAAACTAAAGGGTACAAGTGTCATTTTAAAGTGACACCCCCCTGAAAATCAAACCTCAGGGGGTGTCACTGATATTATTCAAACCTCAGGGGGTGTCACTGATATTACACCAAACCTCAGGGGGTGTCACTGATATTATCCCTTTTTTTTTAACAAATTATGAAAAACGACACAACAGAGATGTGAATTTTAATTTTTTATAATTGTATTATATTAAGTTATAAATCTAAGTGTACAAGATAATTCAAAAAAACAAAATCAACTGTTTTTCATAATGTATATAAGTTTTAATGTGAAAAAAATCTTATATATTACATCCACCAATCTACAAGAACATTTTTCACGAAAGTATAATAAGAAATTTACTTAAGAATGAGGAAGATTACTTCAAGTTAAATTCAATAATACTTAATATTTTTATTAGTTACAAAGCTAGCAGGTGAATTCCAATCATAAGATAAGAGATATTAATCACAATCGTTTGATGTGTCTTTCTATACCATATTGTCATTGTATTTTTTTATCGTTAAATTTTAGAACATGATAGATGTAAAATCTTGTTGAAAATATAACACACATTTTTCACTTTTGTCTCTGTGTTTTTCAGTTTATTTATTACATGATAAGTCGCGCAATGCATCTAGCAGACTAGCACATATTATAAGAGCGTTGGTAGAGTACAATGTATTATGTGATCTTTTAACAAGTGTTTGTGCAAATATAAATGGAATTGAAACCAAAAGTAATGCGAAGTTTTTATTTTTTATTTTTTTGGATTTCACTATTTTGTGCAACAAAAAATAGACAAGAGTTTTCTATAAGCTATAAATGCTAATTTCTCTTTTAATTATTATTATTTAAAAAGATACTTTTCTTCTCTCTCTCCCCAAAAAAGAAGGAAGGAAGAAAAACATTAAACTTTAGAGGATTAGATCAAAAAACAAAACATTAGGAATTTTAGGACACAAAGATCTAGCCTTAATAACAAATTTAATCTCCCCAAGAAAATAATCTTGGTCCCTACCACGCATCCCCCATTACCCACCTACACGGCCCCATGCTAGCAAGGCAACAGCATCTTTGTCTTTGCAACCCTTATTCCTCTCTTATTGTCATGCTCATCAATTATAGCCGGCCACCGACTATTCCGGTCACTCACACACTCTCTCTCTTCTTTCTCTCTCATCCCCCCAATTAAAAAGTCAGCTCAAATTCGCCTACCACATTTATCTCAAATTTACACCATTGTTGTTGGTTAATTTAAGTCAAGCAAACGTCATTATTGACTGTTGAAATTTAAAATCAATTCAAAACCGGCTTCTTTACGAAAAGGCAAACCCAAAAAATAGACCCCACCCCAAAAGTTAAATAGGAAGCAACATAACATTAAAATCTCGATAATAATAATTATAATAAACTTAGACCGTTGAATTGAATTATTACTAACTTTTCTTCTTCTTCTTTTTCCGCTGGCAAATTAACTGGCGTACTTAAGAGTAAGTAATTAAATTAAAAAAAAAGGGATTATTATTTATTAGTGTGTTTTTTGTTAAAATAAATGAGTCTTTACAGTTCATTATGTTTTGATTGTTAGTCGTAAGTTAGTGATAGGCACGCCTGTCAGGCAACTACTCATCATCATTCCCTCCACCCCTCTTTTACATACATACTTTCTCCCTCCTCTTTTTTCTCTCTCTAGCTCTGTTCATCATTCTGCTCAATTCTTCAATTTTTTTTTTTGTTTTGCTGTGATTTTGTTGTTGAGTGATACGATTGGATCTGATTTGACTCTGCAGGAGTAAAAGCTTAAACCCTCAGCACAAATCTCAGGTGAGTTAGTTTAATTTCAATTAGTCGCTTTGAATGTGCTGGATTTGTTATTTGGTTAATCTCATGTCGTTTTGTTGTGTGTTTGAATTTGAGACTCAATGATCGAAGTAGCTAACATTTGATTTGTGAATCTGAGGTGCATTGGGAGGTGTATTTTTGTAAGTTTTGTCTGTGTTTGAGTGTTTGAGACGCAATAGCTTGTTTTGGTTATCGTGCTGGCTTAGGAACAAACTGTTTTTTTAAATTGGAATTAGAGATTTGAGATTGTTGATCCCAATAAATGTGGAACACGTTGAATCTTCCTCAATTGATGTGCTATGGTGCACGAATGACAGGTGGCTATATATATATATATGTATATATATATTTAGTGTCAGCTGATTTATGTCTCTGTTGTGATTTCATATGACTGAAGAGAAAAAGTTGAGTGTGTGAAGCTATTTCAGTTGCCACGTGGCATTTTGAGAAAACCGACGTGGCCGTCCAGGAAAGAGGTCAAGTTACTACAAAGTTTTCTACTGCTTTAGCATTGAGGGGACGTTGTATTGAGCAATTGAGTGGCAGACCTATAGCAAGGAGAGGATTTAGAACCATTGCTTAGTGTAATAATGATAGGATGGAAGATCGTGGGTGTGTAGTTGATATCGGTTTAACTGCTTGGCCATTGAATTGATGTCTGGAAGAAAGTTAGAATACGAAGCAGAAAGTTGGACAGAATTTGAACTTCTGATATAGGAAGGAAAACACAATGTGAATTCGTAGCTTATTCCGGCCTGCTTCAAAAGGCTTGAAGTATGTACACGTCAATTGAATCTTGTTTGACAAATGGAGTAGAATTGAAGATCTCTTTCAAATAATGACTGCTAGCGCACTTTTAGGTTGAGCATGTGGAGAGTTATCCTAATGGAAGAGTATTGCACAAACATGTAGTTATTTTGACGAGCATAACAGGTAATGTAGTAGTGGCTGGGAAATATTCTTCGAATTTTCTGGCACGGATATCTTCTCCATGAGAAGGTGATTGCAGGTGCTATTACATATCCTAATAGTTGTGCTGCACTGGTTATTCCTTTAAAATATCAATCATTTGATTCACGAGGAAACATTCCACGGTTACTTAGTGCAGTATATTCCCCTCTCACCAAGGCTTCACTATGCGTGCATGTTTGGGATTTTTTTTTTCACTCTTTTTGATTGTTTTCCTATAGCCATTTTGATTTATTGTTTGAAAAGTGATTGGTGAAACCACATATAACAGTTCTCCAATTTATTTGATTCCAATTCTTTGTGAAATTTTTGCTATTCCTTGAGTCGGGTCTCTCTTTTTGTCCTTCTCTATTAGGTAATAATTGCTTGAGGTTTTCCCATTCTTGTTTCAGGTCAGCTTTCAGAATAGAAAGCTTATACAAACTTTGGAATACACCATGTCTGTTTCAATGAAAGACGTGGATCCAGCTTTTCATGGGGCAGGACAGAAAGCGTATCCTCCCTTTAAAACATCAATAGTTTTTTTCTGATGTCTCTCATTTCTGTTTCTGAATTTTGTCATCAAGATTGAACTAAATATTGCATAAATTGTCGATAGCAATTGCAATTAATTGTCATATATCTTTAGCCATGTTTTCAACTGCTACAATAGTTTTTCATATGTCATGACTCTACACATATTTGTGTTCCCTGACTTTCTCCCAGTGGCATTGAAATATGGCGAATTGAAAATTTTAATCCTGTCCCAGTGCCAAAATCTTCTCATGGAAAATTCTTCACCGGAGATTCCTATGTGATTTTAAAGGTGACTTTTTGACCCTTTTTATTATAACATAGATTTCTACACCTTGATTCATTTAAATTGTGGAGTACTAGGGACAAACTTTCGGGAGAAAATTTAATATGATCTTCATGCTTGTATCTCTCATTTGGATAATCGTTGTATTGTGCTTAATACGCTACTTTTTTTTTGCTTTATCTTGCCCCTCTTAATGTAGAACTGTAAGCTCTCATAGTATGGAGAATCTAGAATGCTTAATACGATGTTCTTTTTCTTTAACCTATCATATCTTATTATCCTCATATATTTGATTCTGGATCTCTCTTCTTCGTCATGATGGGAGTTCTACAGTGTAATGAACCGTAAACATCCTGCTAGAAGGATAGGCATAAATGTCCAGCTAATTGGCTTTTTGAGCCTTTTACTGGCAATTTTCTTGAAAATTCATCTTTCCCTTTATGGACATTCTTACAGGAAATTTCTAATGTACTAGCTTGCAAATGATTTTTATTTTTGACAACTGCTGTAGTAAACTCGATTCTACTATGTCAGTAGACAGTAGCTGCTCTCAGATTTTTGGACATGCTTGAAAGCATTTTTTCATCATCCAATCATGAAAGCGGGTGTATTTCAGTTTATATTCAACTTCAATGCTTGAATTTTAATCCAGCCATATAGAACACATATGCACTCTTGGTTTTGCATTCTAATCTTTGTGGAGAGCACTGTCCTAATATTTAACAACAGTATTTGTTATCTTTGATCCTCTCTTCTGCTTATGTTGATTTCTCATCAACCACACTTCATAATGGATGACTTCATATTTGTTTCTGAGGAAGAATATAGTAAGAATATCACTAAGGCAAGTGAGAACTATTTTACTTGTCATGTGAAGTACATGTCAATTCACACCCTATACTTTGATGAGGAGATTCGACTCATAGCTATAGATGTTTACCTCGCCACATTTGTGTTTTTGAGTAATTAGATCATTATCTTGCAAAGTTGGTCTTATTATTCCTGTGAATGTGTTGGAGGAAGTTAATTTAGTCTAACTTAGTTTCCTTTGTGCAGACCACTGCCCTGAAAAATGGTGCCCTACGTCACGATATTCATTATTGGCTAGGTAAAGATACCAGCCAGGTTAGTTATTGTGTATCTAATTTTTTTTATCATCTACACCCCTTTGACAAATAGTACCTGACTCTTTGAGCTTAATCCTGTGTAGGATGAAGCGGGCACTGCAGCCATCAAGACTGTTGAATTAGATGGAGCACTTGGGGGGCGTGCTGTTCAATATCGTGAAGTACAAGGACATGAAACTGAGAAATTCCTTTCTTATTTCAAGCCATGTATTCTACCTCAAGAAGGTGGAATTGCTTCAGGTTTCAAGCATGCTGAGGCTGAAGAGCACCAGACCCGTTTATACGTGTGCAAAGGAAAGCATGTTGTTCATGTAAAAGAGGCAAGTCTTAGTGTTTTGTCCTACAGGTCTGATACTTTTAATATCTTATCTTAATTACCATAATAATGATTGGGCAGGTTCCTTTTGCTCGGTCCTCTCTCAATCATGATGACATCTTTATTCTCGACACAAGTTCGAAAATTTTCCAATTCAATGGTTCCAACTCATCTATTCAAGAGAGAGCTAAAGCTCTGGAAGTCGTTCAGTATGTTAAAGATACCTATCATGATGGAAAATGTGAAATAGCAGCGATTGGTAACTATGTTGTTAATTTGGTGAATTGGATGTTTATGACTGAGGTGACGGTTGCATCATAGCTGCCTTTTCTTTTTCACTGCAGAAGATGGAAAATTAATGGCTGATGCTGAGACTGGAGAATTTTGGGGTTTCTTCGGCGGTTTCGCTCCACTTCCAAGGAAATCGAGCGCTTATGAGCCCAGGAGTACCGCTGTGTCCTCGAAGCTTTTCTGGTATTTAATTTCTCTCATTCACAATGCTTATTTTGGTCTCGGTCACACATGCATTGATGTTCTTATATGGGTTAAAGTGAAATCATGCTTTTTGATTGATTTGTGAACTTTTGATCTATTGAGGTATTCATAGACACCGGCATATATGATATGTTAATCATGTAATTAGTGCATTGATTTATTTTAGGTTGTTCTATTTAATCAATTTAAGATTCTTCAACCAACTCGTCTAACATTTAAACTGATACATACTTCTTAGCCCTCTTTCTCTTGATAAATTTATGATCTTCAGAAGAAATATTAGTTGTTATCAGAAGAGAATCAAAAAACTTTGTTAGTTGGCTTCATCTTCTCGTTATGCAACAGATTAACATCCCGCTTAACTCCAAGAAAGTAAGGGACATTGCTTGATTTTGTTGTCAAACAATGTGATATAGGAAAACTTGATAACAATGGTTTATGATGAGGAACCATAGATTTCTGACATGCTTGTGCTGACAACGTTTTGTAATGTTCAAGTGTTGAGAAGGGAGGTGCAGTACCTGTTGAGGCTGATTCCTTAAGAAGAGAATTATTAGACACAAGTAAATGCTATATTCTGGACTGTGGGAACGATGTGTTTATTTGGATGGGGAGAAGTACTTTTCTTTCAGAAAGGAAAGCTGCAATCGGTGCAGTAGATGTAAGTCTAGTTACTTTGGTTACTCTAGTTTTTCATGTGGATGTTTCCATTCATATCCTTATGAAATAACTTAACACTTTCCTTCACTTATAGGAAGTATTGCATGATCTTGATAGATCTAAATCTCATATAATCCGTATGATGGAGGGGTTTGAGACGGTGACATTTCGCTCAAAGTTTGATTCCTGGCCCCAATCGACCAATGTTACCGTGTCTGAGGATGGTAGAGGGAAGGTTGCAGGTTAGTATCCAGATGGCAGATTTATGTTATCTTTCTACATAGATTCATTTACAATATACTTCCCGCTTCCTAGCATTTTGTCTTCTTGAATTCTATCCTTATCTTATAATTCGTACTGTTTAACTTAATGCTTTGTAGCACTTCTTAAGCGCCAAGGAGTTAATGTGAAGGGTCTTATGAAAGCAGAATCTCCCAGGGAAGAACCTCAACCATTTATAGACTGTACAGGCAATTTACAGGTGATGAACTCTGTGGATTTTTTCCCTTTTCTTCTTTTTGAGGGGTGTGTGGGTGGGTTGGGGGGTGGGGATATGGCTTGCCGTGGATCTTCTATTTCAAGTATGTGAAGAGAGAAGCATCCTTATTTAATAATTTTACTTCAATCCTTTCATATTTAGTAATAAATTATTGTTATCACAAGCAGGTTTGCACAAGTTTTTTAATTTGTAATTTCCACCAGCATTTAGCAACAGTTTTTGACTGACTTAGTTTTAACATGCTCAACTTGGCTTGCACCTGGCTACGTCCCCCGTGACTTGGCTAGGTAGGTTAAAAACCGGAGCATGCATCAGCATTCAGTTTGCAGCAAACTGAATGCATTATCTTAATAAGAAATGTTTGTGATTATCGGAGAATCTTTTTCATGTTTAGGGTGAAGAAGAGTCCTTTACAAATCTTTAAAGAATAACTGAATGCATTAGCTAAGAAGAAATTTTCATATGATTGTTGGAGAATTTTTTGGATGTTTAGGGTGGAAAAGAATCCTTTACAAAGCTCTTAAGAATAAGTGAAGTTTCAGGGGAAATGCCTCTTGCAGTTTAGTAACATTCATCATTAGATGGTTAAGAAAGTAAGAAGAGGATCTCAGACCTTAATGATACCTTATATGAGGAATCTACTACAGTATGAGCAGTTTGTGTAATGTTCACTTTCGAAGTATATTGGTCAATGAATATACTTCTAATACTTTAGCAAAAAACTCCTCTTTCATGGGCCAGGTTTGGCGTGTGGATGGCCAGCAGAAGATTCTTCTACCAGCTTCCGATCAATCAAAGTTTTACAGTGGAGATTGCTATATCTTTCAATATTCATATCCTGGGGAAGAAAACGAGGATCATGTTATTGGGACATGGTTTGGAAAGCAAAGTCTGGAGGTGAAGTCTTTATTTGTTGCCTGTTATTTCTAATAATTTGACCGTTTGGAATTTTATTACTAGCTAATAGGATGATTCTTTCACCATTTTGTATTATGCTTTCTCCAACCAAATCCAAATCTAAAGATTTATACCAAAACAACTGCGATATTGCATAAACCGGGGCAGCCATCTAAATGAAATGGCAACAAAGTCAAACATGGCTGCTTTAACTGACAGTTCTATGGTTTGAGCTGTACGAAATTTGTTTGCTAGTTCTACAGACCAATTCAGATTTAGGTGTATAACTTACCAAAATGTGCCTAACAAAATTCACCCCGGGGCCAGACATCTTCCTTACAAACACTCATATCCTCTGTCTTGCTGGAATATTTAACTAGTCAAAACTGAATATTACAGTATTTATTAGAACATAAGTACTTGTATTGAATGGTAAAATATTTCTTCTGCCAACTTATGTAATTATTTTCTGCATACACATCAAGAATGATATGCATCCTCAAAGAAAAAATATTTTTTGACTTGTAGTAAAATTGGCATCTGGGTGCCTTTAAGTAACAAAACTTAAGTCAAATTCATTTTGTGGATTATGATAAAATGTTCCATCCATCAAAATTTACATTTTAATTTTCGAAGGGTCACTGTCTGGATAGGAAGAAGCTATATTATGTGACCTGGTAAATCATTTTTTCTGGAACAATTTTTCTTTTTCCTTCCGCGAGGAAAGGCATTTTTACGAAATAACTCTCATCATTTAAATTTAAGTAGACTTAATAATGGAATAATGATCGTGCTATTTATGCCTATAGGAAGATAGAGTAGCAGCGACTTCGCAGGCTAGCAAGATGGTTGAAGCGATGAAGTTCTTACCCACACAGGTGCTATTCCTCCCTTTCCTTGTTGACTGCATTGTCATTTCACTTGTCAATGCTAATTTCTGTCATGATACTTATAATAATAGTATGTCTGCCATGTGTTTGTAGGCTCGTTTTTATGAAGGTCATGAGCCAATCCAGTTCTTTGCCATTTTCCAAAGCTTCATTATCTTTAAGGTTTGGGAGAGTGCATATATGAACAGATTTAACATTTGTCTTGCTTTTTCTTCTTTTTCCTACGCTCATTTTCTATTCTGTGGTTGAAACGGAATAATTGTATCTCAATGTCACCAGGGTGGTCTTAGTAAGGCATACAAGAACCATGTAGCTGAGAAGGAACTATCAGACAATACATATGCTGAGGATGGACTTGCACTCTTTCGAGTTCAGGGAAGTGGACCAGATAATATGCAAGCTATTCAAGTTGAACCAGTAAGTTATCTGCTCAGTTATTTGTTTCCCTTCACAAGATAGAGGGCTGGAAATAGGTTTCAAGCACTTCGGACACATCTTTTGGTTATCTTATGATTCCATTATAGTCCCTACTTTCAATTATTGTCCCTACTTAGAGCTTTGAAATCATTGCTAGCATAAAGAAAGTTAAATTTATTTTGTTTGCCTTTCGTTGTCAAACAGCCTGGTCAAGAACATGATTTTTTTCATGGTAGCTGTAGAGGAAAAAGCAAATAAATTTGGTAGTATAGTTGTTTTTCAGTCACGTGCAGTCATCCGTTCTAGTTATATACTATTACATTTTCTTTGAGATAAAGGATATTGAGCTAGCAAAAGACTAGTGAATATTATATAGGCCTAGTTAGAAAGTAATGATTTTATCACTCAAACGAGGTGACTGAACGGTAGCTGGCTTTAGTTTTTATCAGAATTATTCTTTCCTTATTGTAAAAGAGTCGTAGATTTTCAAGTTGGACCTAGTTGATAAAAGAAAGGCTGCCACCTTTGATAGAGATTGGGGAATTATAAGAGAGGAGATTGGGAAATTAGAGAAGATTAAGATAGAAAAAGAATAGAATCAGAAGAATTAGAAGAAGAAGAAGAAGAATAAGAAGATAGAGAAGAATTAGAACAAAGAAAAGACAGAAGTTAGGAAATAATTTTGCAATCAGCAAATCAATTATCATATACACGTAAATCTTGTTTGATACTGAAACCTTAGGCCTCTCTATTCCTAGGCTAAGTAATTCAAACCTATCATAACTAGAACTCTTAACAGAAGCAATAAGATAAACTAAAAAAATAAACTAGAATTCTAATATGAACCAAATAAATAAATCTTTAATAAGTGATTATTCTAGAATCATGTAATGATAGAAATCTAAATAACTTGGAATCCTTGATTTCCACCAACCTGCTTCAGGATATACTAGACACAATGTTTGGAACATCAATTATATTCAATTCATTTCTTTACTCTATCTAGTGCATAGATGATTTCGATTTTTTTCTTAGTTGCACAGCTCGGTTCCTGCTAAAGTTATGATTAAATAACCGTTCCACCTCTTTAAACCCTCTTTATATATTTTGTTTATGCAACCAGTGGAATAATAATTAATAATTTGATCAATTCAGGTAGCATCATCATTGAATTCCTCCTACTGCTACATTCTACACAATGGATCCACCATCTTTACCTGGTCAGGAAACTTGACATCCTCTGAAAACCAGGAGCTTGTAGAGAGGCAGCTGGATCTGATAAAGGTCTGATTCTGGTTCTTGGTGTTTCTTTGAAGAGTTTAGCAGTTCAGAGTGTTTCAGTTGGTCCCATACCTTTTTCCATTTAGCATCCCATATAATTTGAAAATCCAAGGGTGATAATAATTTTTATCATAGTATCATTATTGTATCTCACTGTTCTTATGTGCGTAAGCCAAAGGGCCTACTAAATATGTTTCAACTATTCTGGTGCTAGAAATTTTCTGTTGAGTTCTCGCATTGCATAACCTTCTCTTTGCATGCTTTACGCTTGCAGCCAAATATGCAGTCTAAATTGCAAAAGGAAGGTGCAGAATCTGAACAGTTTTGGGATTTGTTGGGTGGAAAATCCGAGTACCCGAGCCAAAAAATTGCAAAGGAAGCTGAAAGCGATCCTCATCTATTCTCCTGTACTTTATCAAAAGGTATTGTTTTCTTCTTTTATCTGACTTTACATATTATTTTATAATTTGAGATGCACAACGAGTTTAACTAACTTTGATATTTAATCATTCTTCCTATCAACCGCGGATGGATATCATGTTGGTTTTGCAGGAGATCTCAAGGTGTGTATTTCTCATGTCTCTTTATTTTTTAGTGAGGAAATAGTTATGCAATCTGCTATGTACTTTCAGCATTCTAGTTAACTTTGGTTTATCGTCTATCCGTTTGAGTTGAGTGTCTGAGGGAAAACCCCTTGTTAAAGAATAAGTGTAGTTCTTTTAGCACCTAAATGCAGAATGCACCAGTACTGTGCCTTTCACCTATTTTATATTTCTTTTCTATCATTTTTATTTTTCCTACTCATTTGCCTGAATGGATTGACCTTGACCTCTACAACATTGGATCTTAATCCCTTTTGCAGGTGACAGAGGTACACAATTTCGACCAGGGCGATCTAATGACTGAAGATATATTCATTCTGGATTGCCACTCAGACATTTATGTCTGGGTGGGGCAACAAGTGGAGTCCAAACATAAGATGAATGCTTTGAGTATTGGGGAGGTAAAACTTGAACTTGATTTCATGGTTTAACTTGGATTGCAAACTGCTACAATCTAGTATCTTGCGAAGATTGTCATGAATTGAATCACTAAAAGAAAAAGATCTTTTTTTAGTGATCCTATTTTTTTTGTAAAGACGAAGAAAGAAATTCGATTTTCTCGCCTATTTACTACGGCGACGAACAAGAAAATTCTCACTATATTTATTCGTTTTCGACTTCTTCTTCCAAGTGCAGGATACCCCCAAGGGGTTGTGGGTTTTTTCTACCTCTTTGTAATTTTTTTTCCTATGTATTTATAAGTCCAACTGCAGATTGTTTAATGGATGCTGTCTTTATGTGCTTTGAATTCTTACTTATCTACCTATATAAATATTTTGCTTAATTTTCTCGATGTTCACAGAAAAGCTAAAAAAATATGTAAATTCTCAAACTCGAGTGATGTAGGATCATTTCATCATTTTTTATATTAAACGAATGAAACTTTGGTGTTGAGTTTAATTTAGTTAAATTGTGGTGTGCATTGTGCTTGCCATGTTTGTAAATCCTGCAAACTGTGTGTTTGTTTCTTGGGAAGTTTAATGGTGGATGAAAAATTGGTGTAACTTGGTGAAATATGTCCATGTGGAATAAAGTATTAATTGCATTGTCAATTTTTTCTTGCATCGGATGCATTATATTTAAGATAGCCAACTCAAAACTTTTACATTTTGCTTCTACAGAAATTCCTGGAGCGTGATTTTATGCTTGAGAAACTATCTCTGCAAGCACCAATATATATTGTTATGGAAGGGAGTGAACCGACATTTTTCACTCGTTTTTTCACTTGGGACTCCAGTAAATCTGCGGTAAGCGCTTTTGCTTTAGATCTAATTTTCTTCATGGTATTCAAAAGCTTTATAAAATAGTCAGACTTCTACTTTTACAGATGCATGGTAACTCATTTCAAAGAAAACTTGCTGTTCTTAAGCATGGGGCAACTCCAGTGTCTAATGTAAGTTTCTGATGCATCTTATTCTAGTCCCTCTGATTTAACCATACAATTTATTCATCTATTTCTGTGTTGTGGTTCTATACTCTTTTGCAATATATTTTGTTATGACTATCTATATAAATTATGATTTCTCCATTATCTCTGTGTATTAGATGTCAAACTATACTAAACACACATTCAAAGTTAAAGTTACATATTACCAGGGGAAGATTCTGGTCAAGTAACATTGTATTTTGCACTCTTAATAGAGTGTAATTGGCTGCCATGAGTTGGTTTGACTGCTGCCTGAGTACAATTAAAGATTTACAATTTCCACAGAATTAGTAACCTTAACATACTTTCTTTTCAAATTCCTGGTGATTAAATGGGAACTGAGAGAATCCATGTAATAAGGCAAGTGTGTGAGGTGCTAGTCTGCATTTATTTTTTATTGTTGTCTCTGCTCAAGAAATTTGTTAATCTATTACCTGAACCAGAATATGTAGTTACTCTTTCTTACTAAATGAGAATTTATAATTACTCTTTCCTACTAAACAAAATGTATAGTTACTTTTTCTTTTACTTGTAATTAAAGTGGAGGAAGTATGTGGAGTTTTCTAAAAAACTTATAATCCCAATAGGCAATCTGTTTATTTCTGTATTTGTGCTATAAGAACGTCTGTTTCATGAAATATTTTGTTTGACAGTTGTGTCATTGATAAGGTTTCTTTGTGATAGCTTTTGAAATTCTTTGAAGAGCGGAGTTTACTGCAGCACGTCAGTTTTGCCTGATTTTGTTTTCTCTTTATTCTGGTAAAATAGGGCACAGAAACTACTAATATCTAGTTTTATACGATGGGGAAAGGGCGCAAAAGCAGAGTTTGAATTCCAATTGAAATTAATCAAATTCAATTAAGTTAGTGGGTCAGTTTTATCCCGACAGCATTTACTGCATTTCAGAAATGAAAGTAGTGATTTGGAACAACTCAAATTTATGTGATGAATTGGGAAACTTATCCCCAATGGAAGAAAATAGGGCATCTATAACCTTGAAGCACTTGTTCTGCATCATAGTATGAGATGCTTTCACGGCAACATCAGTTTCAACGTTTGTTTGGCTCTGTGCTTATGTTTTTAGCGAGGTCACTGTGAAAATACAACTTACAAAGAACACAATTCCAGTATTAATGTTTTCTGCATAAATTTCTCTTTGATTGTCATCTGTCTTATCTTATGCGTGTCTCATCTCCAAATGACAGAAACCCAAAAGGAGACCACCTGTCTCATACAGTGGGAGGTCTGCTGTGCAAGATAAATCAAACCGTTCTAGGAGCATGTCTTTTAGCCCTGACAGAGTTCGTGTTAGAGGCCGATCTCCTGCATTCAATGCTTTAGCTGCTACTTTCGAGAACCCCAATGCGAGAAATTTGTCAACCCCTCCTCCAATTGTGAGAAAATTGTATCCCAAATCAGTTACCCCAGACTCAGACAAAGCGGCTTCAAGAGCAGCAGCTATAGCAGCATTAAGTGCAACTTTTGAACAACCAGCGCCTGCTAAGGAAGTCATTATACCTCGTTCTGTTAAAGGTTTATCTACCAAAAATTTCTCCATTGATTTTCTATTCACAGCATAAGATTCTAACTAAATCGTTTTTCAATAATGTTGAAGTGAGCCCTGAGGGTCCCAAACCAAAATCCGAGGCAATATCTAGGCAAAGCTCTGTAGAAGTATCCAAAATTAAGCCTGAGACTATACAAGAAGACATGAAGGAGGCTGAGGCCGAGGATGAGGAAGGACTTCTGATATATCCGTATGAGCGTCTTAAGACGACATCAGCTGATCCTGTTGCAGATATTGATGTTACGAAGCGAGAGGTACTTATTAAGAGAAACATCATAGTCGTTTATTGTTTATTTAAGTTTCTGTGAGATTCAGACATGGCAATGCTGTTTTGCAGACTTATCTGTCCTTGGCAGAATTCAAGACGAAATTTGGTATGAGTAAGGAGGCTTTCTACAAATTACCTCTATGGAAAAGAAATAAGCTTAAGATGTCGCTTCAGTTGTTCTGAGTCTTAGTAAATTATTCAAGTAAGTTATCTCAGCTCTTGTCCAGCAAAAGTTGCTAGATTTGCCCAATCCAACTTCATTGAGAGAAGAAAGCATAGACAACACTTTTATACATTGAAGAAAAAGTTTCTCAAGTGTACCCGGGTCAGTATCAGTGCATTTTTAGCTGTGACTGCTCTCAGGATGCTTCTTTCTGTACCCACTGAACAAATTGGTGGAATTTTTCTTGAGTTTTCTTTTTGCGAGTTAGTTGCTTGATATTCTTTTTTTGGCAAGTTTGTTGTGAGCTTTCATTTTTGTATTCCTTATTGTGTTTCATTTATTTTTCGGCTACGGAGTCGATTGAGTGATAGAACTTGCAGTACCGGAGTTTTTAGACGTAAATAGTACTGCAACGATGGAAAGTGTGTGTACAGGTATGTAAAACCAGTGTACTCATTGTTTCAGAAGATAATAAATGTGTGATTTTTTATTTTTATTCTTTTTATTGGAACTAGGGTGACTTCTGGAAGAGATCATAATATCTTTATTTTTTGTTTTGATGATGCGATAATCATAATTTCACGCTATACTTTTGTCCAAGGACTGTAACATTTGGCTCTTCAGTTTTTGATCTAATTTGTTATATTGAATTTTGTATTCCTACGGAGGGGAAAAGGATAGATAGAGATTAGAGAATACAGCTTGTTGGATTCAACATGATGTATCTTCATCTTGTGTTGTTTCAAGCCAAATAATGCATGGGCACATAAACTGTTTGAAGTCAGTCACGTATTCAATAGCTAACGTGCGGTTCACTTTCTTGCAGCATGTTATGAACCAAATTCGCTTATATTTTTGCCTTTTTGAGAGATATTGAGGTTAAGAATGCGAAGATTTTGCAGAGTTACTAGGAAGAATGAGAGAGAGGTGTAGAAGCAGAATTGAGGAGGAAGATGCAAAACTTTCAGTAATTTTCAATTTCATTTTCAAACTAATAGACCCGCGTCTTAAGTAACGAACATCACCTCTTATGTGTGTGTTTGGTGTGTGATAGAAGTGTAACAACCAAAACAACTGAAAATGTCATTTCCTACAAAACAACGTAGCTCCACTTAATTAGAAAAATTACATCTTAATCCCAAAATCCTCAATACACATTCTTATTTAACAAAAAGTGTGCATCCCCTATTTCTAAAGATACGTACCAAAAAGCTTAGTTCTATCAGATGAAAAGTTTTAGTATTAGTAACAAATACCCAATTTTCTTTTTGGGAAAGATTTATTTTTGAATAAACTCATGATTTATAAACTATAAAACTTAGATATACACATACAAAATATAATTTACATAATAAGTATAAAAACTTCAACCCAAAAAATATAAATCAAATTTGTTATTGTTTATGGAGTGTAAGATATCAAAGTTATATTTTTGGGATGTCAAGTGCCATAAGATAAAACTTTCAGGGGCGACTTATCAACTACCAATTTCTAATTGTGTTTGAGATTAAATTATGTGATGACAGGTTTCAAAACTTTGGGACTAGTTCTAACTTTAGCGTTCTTATAAGATCACAAAATATTTCCAAATTTGATACTAATTTTAGTCGTAGAAGAAGATTGTACCCCATCATCGGAGCTGTGATATGGAGTGTCGCCGAAACTCGATGCTTTTCACGTACTCGATTCTTCAGGTCATTAACATTCACTCCTTTATTTCGTTGTAGAACCTTCTGTTGCAATTTTCTCTCTGAAACCCTAGCTATGCTCATGTTTATAGCAATTTTGGGTATATGTTTAAAATTTGGAAGTGTACTAATTTCATGTATTTGTTGGTGCATCTTTTGATTTTTGATGAAAACATGAGGAATTTATTGCCCTGTTATTTGGAATATACTTCATCTTAGTGCCCCAATTACAATGTGAAACCGATTTACAACTCCTAAGTTATCAAATTACGTCCAAATAATAACTGAACACTGCAGATATATCTTGGAGTAGTGTTTCATACACAATTCTCATAACCAAAAACAAACAAAGCTAAAACATTTTAAACATATTGGTTAAGATAGAGAAAATCAAATCATAAACAGTGAAACGAGGATAAAGGATGCTGAAGCTGTTGGAGTCATCTCCAAAGATTCATTCTTTCCAGTTATAAACAATGAAAGTAAAAACTAATTGATGAGATGCGTGACTTTTCCCGAGGTCACATAATTCGCCACCTTTTTGTAGTGGGATGGCTCTCTGGCGGCTCGAGTGGCTCCGCTGCTCGAGGACGCTTTTAAGATTTTTAAGAAATGAGCTACATATGGATCATTCATAATTCATATTTTGCGAGAAATTTTAAATTTGTGGCCTCGATTTTGGAGGGAGGGGAGGAGGAAGAAAGATTATTTAGGAAGAAATGAGAAAGTTCTTTGATTTGTTTCATGTAGAGAATAAAGAAGAAATGGAACCGTGTCTTGTGGCAGCAGATGGAAGAAATGGAGCTACAGTTTTGCAGACTCGCGGAAATGTTGGAAAGAATTAGAAGAAAAATCGAGTTGAGCCGCATTATGCATCAAACATCAGGGTTAGAACTTACAATACAGTGAACTATAGCTTTATGTTGGTCTAAGTTGTGCTTGCTAAACCCCACTCTTTATTTTGGACGTATAATTTGTTGCACGAATACAATTTCTTTTTATCATATTTATCTAAAGTATTTGGAGTTAAATGCAAAATCTACCCTTGTGTAATGTCTAATTGGCAGAAAACCTTATCTAATTTTAATTAGCAAAAACCCCCCTGTGTTATAAAGACAAAAGGCAAAAAAAGCCCCCAGACCCAAAGATGCACCCCAAGCGCCTGGTTTGCAAGTGGGTTTGATTTTTTGGATATGGAATGAAACTTAAAGGGTGTTCTATATAATTTAGAAAGAGATTTGATTCTAAAACCTTTAAGTGAAACTTAAAAATGGTTGAAAGCTTTTACCAAGGGTACACATGACATTTTACCTGAAGTCAAAGCTAAAAACCAAATTGTGTACAGTGTGCTAAATAATTAAAAACACGGGGGGTTTTTGCTAATTAAAATTGAAGTCAAAGCTAAAAACCAAATTGGGTGCATTGTGCTAAATAATTAAAAACACTGGGGGTTTTTTTGCTAATTAAAATTATACAGGTGGTTTTTTACCAATTAGAGATTACACGAGTAGTTTTTGCATTTAACTCTAAAGTATTTGCTTCAAGATGTGTCTGGTTTCGGACATTTCAAATAGGAATTCTCACGCACTCGCTCCAGCTTCCAAAGTAAGCAACTTATAGAGTTCGAGAATGAACAGTCTTTTCTCCTACTCAAACTTATTAGTGTTTCCCTAGCTTTTACTTGAAATTATGCAAATCCATTTCAAGTACAAGAAACACCAGTCACATCTCCACTGCTGGCAATTATCAGTATGGTTCTAGTCAACGTGAAAAAGTCATCAATGTTCACTGTTTGACTAGGTATATAGACGATTAAAGTAGCTACACAGTATCCATATATATGGCCTCAAAGACCTGATAGTCAGGTGCAATTTGATACATTGGTGGTGGAATTTAAAGACTCAGAACGGTTTCTTATTTATATTGAGACTGGTCATTGTGTTTTGGTGTGACGGAACTGAACAGACAAAGTGTTAAAATAAGCGGAAGATAAGAAAGCAAAAAAGAAGTTACCGACTGCCATTGATACCTTCCAACCGGTGTTTGTTAATGGCGTTTGCCGATTTATGGGGTAACAGTTTTAGGCAGTCATTCAGATCGGTTATGGTACTGTCATGGATTGAACTGGTTAGTAAAACTCCTTGAGATAGCTGTTCTTATGGGAAACTTGTTAGGCTGCTTTTCCTTTTCAGTTTGTCATTTTGTACCAGCTAGTCTTTCCAGAACCAAGGCAGTTCAGTTTGATAAATGTGTGCAAAAAAATTTCTTCAGTTATCAAACTGAATGGACAACTCTTCAAGCTCATGTTTAAACTTAAAATTTAGTGACCTTTTCAACTATTTGACATTTACAGTTGGAATCTGGGAAATAGTTAGAATTTATAGGTATAGTTATTAGACAATGAACCGTTAGATTACCGTATAATAAGGAAAGAGTTCTACGTTGCCCAATAATTTAAAACGACACGCGTTAAAAGGAATAGTATCGGTAAAACATGTCACGCCAAAATGTCTTTTTATTAGAATGACACACAATTATCAAATAACAACATAAGTTGCTAATCTTTATTGGATCTAGAAAAAATATAATCAGTTCATTCTAATGACTTGATTATATGCTAGATCTCTACATCTTCAACAGGAAAATGTCAAAATTACTATATATGTCTGTAAAACAATTTGATACGGAAATTAGACTCCCGAGTACTCCAGTACAAGCCAATGTAGTCGTCTACCCTCAAAAGCCTGTCTTTCATCATGCTAGAGCATGAAAGGACATAATTGTCATCTTGAGTCATTTGGAAATAAATGTCATTCCCTTGGTATTTCTTAGGATTGGTTCCTTCAGTGAGATCCCACAATGTCACCGCAACCTTGTGCTTAAAAATGGCCAGATGGTTCCCCATTAATAAATTCCAGTACCGGATGATGTATTCAAATGTGTCATGGAATGACACCACGATCACCCCTGCCGCAATCTCATACTTGGTTAGTGATTTCCGGATTTGCCATGGGTTTTGAGGATTGGGAATGGGTGGTGGATGGAGGTCTCTTATTTCCACCAACATACGTGGTGGCCGGAAAGCATTTTCATCGGCTCTAGCTGCGGAGGCCTCTTCTTCAGCTTTGGTTGGGAGGAAGTTGTAGAAATATGTTTTCTTCGTGGTGGAGTAAGTCGGCGCGGCCATGGGTTGATATTTTTCTCTTATAGTGTGGTTGAACGAGAGGTTTATGTGATATTTATACATGTAATTAATCTCTTTTTAAAGAAGGTAATAATGACGGTAATATCACGAATCCAAATAGAAGTATATTATACCTGCTTATAAGGAAAATGTTTATTATCAATTGGCAACTCATCATTTTCTTGGTGAGCAATATTGTTCATCCAAATGCCATAAGACGACGGTCTTTGCTTACTTACCAAAAGATTATGTAAAAAATTATTGCTTTGTTACCATGCAAAACTTTCTTTTATTTATATGGTATATAATCTATAGCCACCTAGCCCTGGATATTGTTGAAGAATTAGGCACTACATTTCATTTATTAATTTCCGCTTCAAGTTTAAACCGCGTTTGTGACCAAACTATTTCCTTTTTAGAAATAATATTTTTTCCATATTTGTTATTTCTAAAGACGTATATCGTACAATACCGAGTCACTCATGTGATGAGACCACTGTCACTTATTACTTATTGTTAAAGATTTATGCTGCGCATAACTGAATCCATCGTGTGATTAGACCATTGAATGACTCGTGAGATAAGGTGTTTTGGTAACACAAGAACCCGAACCTCTCTGGTCCTCGTAAAAGTTCTTGTAAAACTCTTTACCTCATTGAAGGGTGTGTTCATTTAAAAGTATCCAACCGTAAGTAAGGAAATCCTCGAACAAGATCTCCGTCTTCAGACAAGGACATTTGTTCACTAACAAAGAAAAATTGTATAAATGCACATTAAGAGTTGGCCAAAGGCTAATTTATGCGTCGATGGCCGAGGTAATAATTATGATTGACCAAACATATTGTGTGTGTTTAGGCATTCTATGGATAACATCTTAACTTGCGCTTATCTTTATGAATGAGCTCAACTGTGCAACAAATGGATGTCTTGAAAACTGAAGGAAAATGACAATGCTATATGCGAGAACTTATAAGAAAATAAAGAAGCCGAAATAAGACACAAATAATGTGTTAACACAATATAAGAGGAGTTGCGATGTGCTAAAGAAGATTGAGTTGCCAAATATAGTAATTGAAGTAGGAAACACACAATGAACGATTAAGAGGCAAGAGAAGTAAAGAGAAGTATGGAGCTTGAAGAAAATGAAGGTAGCTGGAAAAACCTGCAAGTGCAATTTTTTCTCTGTAATCACAACTTAAGTGGACTTGTTGCTTAACTGAAGAATATATTGTTCATCTCTTTAGTGAGTTAAGTCATTTTAAAAGGTGACTTACGATTACACTTTTAGTCAACTCAGGACAACACATTCTCACATTTCAAAAATTACAAGAACAGCCCATCTTGTGATGAATGTTGGGTAAAGCTAAAGACAATAGTGCATTTTATCTAGCTCTTAATTTCATGGTATGTAGAAAGCTGAAAGTCCAATGAATTGAAAATACTTAAATATGTTCTCTGGAACACAATAATTCCACCAGACAAGTCATACTTGTCAGATCTGGGGTTGGAGTTTCGCCATGGATTAAGGTACTTGTCTACCTTTTTACTGTGTGATTTCTAATGTTGTATTGTTGTTATCTTAGGAATTCATTTGATTACAAAAAAGAGAAACTCTGTGTTCATTGTGTCGAAACAAAATGAGTCGAGATGAATCTCTTACATGGATTTCTTTAGAGTGGTTTGGTAAGGCCAGTCCTGTTCATCTAATTACTTTTAATATCTGAATACCCCCATGAAAACCTTGTTATACACGACTTTGTGAATGATTTGTCAAAATTGTGGCTACAAGGTTTATATGCAAAATTTTTGCAAGTGAAATTGCATGCGAATTTCTTTCCTTTCTGGGAAATGCGTCACATGATAATTCCACTCAGTCACTTTACCTGCACCATGTAATTTAGCTCCTGAAACTTTCACAACCGATGTTGATGAGGTTCTGGGTTAGTTGATTCTAAACTCTGCAAAAAGTTTGTCACTGCAAAGATGAAAATCATGTTAAATGGTGGATGGTATGGTGACTGATGGGTGATCACGTACAATCAAGAAAAATAGGAAGTAAAAAGAGATGCTGAACAAGAGTAGGAGTAGGAAGCCCATGAGACTTGGGGTGAGGGTGATCTTCAAACTAGTGAAACTGCAATGTATGCCTATGTAGTCTGTACATGATGTAGGCATATGCATATGCTGATATTGGAGCAGTGAACCGAATTACAGAAGATACGTATGTATGTATGTATATATGCCTGTGAAACAACTGGAGTCGGGTATTAAATTTCTATGATTGCGTATTGGCCTATAACAAGGAAGGATATGTGATGTTTGTTGGCATCAATTCTATGATCATACAATTGCATTGTCATGAAATTGGACGTGTCATGTATATGGTTTCATATCTGGCACCTTCCTTTGATGGGGGAAAACTTTAGCATTTGGCAATGGTCATTGCAGCATTTGTAGCTTCCATAGTATCTTTCTTTAGCAGCTATTCCCATAAGTTATTATGAAATTATATTTGTAAACTGAGTTTGAAATTTACTTCACTTTCGATAATGTTCATATGTTGCTCTGTGTGGATGGAGAAAATAATCTGGGGCCTGTTTGGATTCATTTTGGTTTTTGCACCGTGTGTTTTGGATTGAACAAGGATACTTTAGAGATTATATTGGTTTTTGTTGAGTCATTTTGATTTTGTGAGTTTTTGGATTGAGAGAAAGATACTAAGATTATATTGATTCTTGTGGGTAAAAAAGGTGTTTTTGATTGATTTTGAATTTTGATAAATAGTTTAGTTAAGATGTTCAGTCCATCACCTTCAAAACTTGCATTTTAATAAGATTTCTTCAAGGGGTGACGAATAATTCCACGGCTTCAAGGGGCCGGATACTTTAGATATGGAACATTAATTTTGTTGGTTCTTATGTTGTGTGAGATGGCAATTACAACCCTTAATCTATCAACTTGTTAATAATAGTTGATACGTTAAATGGATAACCCGTTAATGATATGATATGTTAGAGGGTAACGTATGAGTATCCGTTATCTATTTCTAAAAAGCAATAAAATTTAGGAATATTGAAAAACATAATATATACGCATTATACCTAAACTGACACACTATACCTAAATTACCTAACTAAAATAAGATACACGTAAATTACCAAAAGAGCCATATAGTACACTGAATTACTTAAAAGAACACATAGCATGCCGAAATAAGCTAAAAAGTTATACATTATATCTAAATCACCTAAAAAGTGTATGCTTACCTCAAAAGAGTAAAAATTACCTAAAAAATATAAAAATACCAAGATTGCTTAGAAAATACACACATCGCCTTAAAAATAGTCCCATATGAACATTTAAATCACTTATGACACACCGCAGATCAGCTAAAATAGTACGCTACGAAAGCATATCAATCATACAAGCAATGCACCTAAAACATAAACTTCACTTTTAACATTTAAAAAAAAATCACATATTACACTTAAAAAGTGCATGACACCCATAACACGTCCCCTAATCAACTAAAACACACACATATAACATAAAATGGTTTAGATCTTAGCAATAAAAAGACGTGATGGATCTTACCAACAAAAAGGCTTTTTCATGCCAATTGACTCCTTTATTTGGTCCTCTAAAGTTTTGTGATGCAAGTATCACTCCGAACATTGGACCTACGTTGTAGTTAGAATGAACTTTCTTTCCATGAATAAAGACTGCAGATCGAGAGACGTATATCCACTTTAGGAGAACATTTTCCATAAAGTGGATATAAGTCTAGTTTTCAAGCACAGATGCATAACAAAGGGTTAACACTACAATCACAGTCCCAAAACAAAATGATCAGTAATCAATCGATGTCTAAGTATGACATTTTGTAAATCCTAAACGTATAACAACTGTTTTATCAATGCTCTCGAGAATCATGCAGTCATGCTCCTCAAACGGTACTCCACTGATCTACAACCAATGTGAAATGCAAAGATGAATATAAAAACAATTCAACAAAAGCTTTCCAAAACTAAATTCAAGAATCTAATAACCAAGTCAAGAAGCCTTACTCGAAGTAACACCCACCAAATATCACGGATTCGCAAATGCAGATTATAGTGATTTGCGTCTAAAATTATTAATAAATTCAAAAACCATATGCATGTTAGAAATGCATTCTAAATTCATAATCATATAAATTTTAGATCTCAAAATCAGAAATTCATGGATGCTATTGCGAGGTATCTTGCAGTTTGAACGAAGTGAACCTTGTTAAGCCGTTGATAAGGTATTTTACGTGGAATATATAGTGATGAATTTGCAGAAAAATTATAGTTTTGGAATTGATGAGTGCAACAATGGAACTTTGTTTCTCCATTTATCCAAAGAGTAGGCTTGATAGGGGTTCAGATTGACCTCTTCAAAAGAAACTAGGTTGCTATCAGCGTGGATGCGATATTGCCACGGCTGGTGGACTTTCAATTGTTGAAGCTCTTTCAAGAAAGCACTCCTATTGCTAGTGTCGTTTGTGTAGCAAAGTTGAGATAAAATCATTTTACATACCATAACTTGACACGATTTTCATTTTCTTAATTTGACACTCATCAATTCGTATATCATAAGTAGAACACTTTATTCACATTGGGTACTTCAATGTCCAAAAATTACGTGCAATTCACGTAAAATATGTTGAGGCTTAAGTTGGAATCAGTCTAAATTGATCTAAATCTCGAGATTTGGTTTTATCTGATGACACCTTGTACTTTTTCGGGACCGAAGTACCCCTTGTGAAGAAATTGTCCAACTTATAGTATGCAACTTGATGAGTGTCAAATTAAGGTATGAAAATGAAAAACGTGTCAAGTTATGATATGAAAAATGACTTTTTCCCTAACAAAGTTGTGAGGTTCAAAAGTTAAGGTGGATTGCTGTTTGGGGTTCTTTCTGGGAATTTATTGTTCCATGTTCAGTTTGCACATTGATTCAATGATATTTGTCTTCACTTCAAGTCAAGATTATTTGTGGTGTTTCTTTTTCCTCCATTTTTTCTATTTATGATAGTTTTTCTTAAACAAAATTCAGGAGTACTTTTTATTTCTGTTTTCCTTTTACTCTTCCTTTTCTACATATATTTTATGGTTAATCTTTTTTAGAGCTTATTTTACAGCCTTCAAAATTGAGATTTATATATGCTAATTTTCTTTAATCTCCAATTTATATTATTCAAGTTTCAGTTTTAAATTTATAAATAAGGAATTGATTCCCTTCCATAACTAGGACTGGTAGCATGTTTGGCTAGCCTTGTCGGACTAGGAGCTCTACTATGTTCTGTTTTGTTTTATATTTCAAAAAATTTGAATTTGTTTTTTCCTTATTCTTTATTTTCAGATGTATTTAATTCTTTTTTATTTGAGAAATTTCAACTTCATTTATTTTGGTTTCTTGTATTTATTCTTTATTTTTTGGGTTTATTGAGTTTCTTCAGTTTTCATTTTTATGTATATATCTTTCAAATTTTGTGGATTCTAAGGGGCCATTTGGTAAAATAGTGATTACATGCGAACTATAATATGTGGGGACTAGAATATGTCAGTTACCTGATAAGAACATTTGGTTAGCCTATTATAATTTGATCTTGGTGGATTATGTAATCCACCAAATATTGGTGGATTATAATATGCCTTAAAGCAAGGGTCGACCGAATTATTTTCAGTAAGCCCTTATTTTTATATAGCCCTACTAAATATCATAATAATGCTTTAGTGTCAAGATAAAACCCTTAATATGGGGCTATTAGAAGCTATCAAACGATATCATTCTTCATTTTTTTGAAAGATTTCTTTTATATTCTCTTTGTTCTTGTTTCTCATAGAAATTTGATTTTGAGTTTTTTGTATTTCAGATTTGTGTTACTTGTATATGAGCTAGTGGCAAAAACATACTCTGAATTGTACGGTTTTAGTAAATTACACCACAAATTATAAGTACAAGCAAAATATACCATGTATTATAAAAAAATTTTCAAGTTGCACCACATAGTGCGTTTGTAGGTGTTTTTGATGGCATTTTTTACATTTCTAATTTTATCAAATTAAGTTGTGCAATTTGCACCATCGAGTAAAAAAACATCTTTTTACGTTTTGTTATGATATAATGTTTTCAATATCGAACTCTAAAAGAAAATAGTAGCAAACTAAAAGAGGAAAAGGAAGAACGATTTAGCCACTTCATACCTTCAACTCCATTGCTTCATCTCCGACAATTTTTCAGCTACTTTCAGGCACAATCTCAAGTGAGTTTTAGGCGTCATAGGTCGGAGATGGCGCCACTTGGCCTGCCGCTTTCTCCTCTGTATACATACACTCTTCAACGCTGAAATTTTTCTGTATCGAGAGTCTGTACTGCTCTTTGTACTGCAAATCATTGTGTTACACCTGTCATTAGGCAAACCAACTGGCTCCTTCCACTTTTCTATCGGTTAAACTCTAAAGAACTAACTTTTGGCTAAATTTTGTTGCCCCACTTGAATAAAGTTGTAGTGCAATAAGAGAAAACACACTACACTTCAACTCAACTATCACCCAATTTTTCAATCTGGAGAAGTATAAACTTTGCCATTTTCTTTATCTCTCTCTTTCTTTCACCGATATAGGTGCCCTCCATCATCTCATGTTTTTGTATCTTTTCTTTTTCTCTACTACTTTTTATAGTACAAGTCTTCACCAACTCCTATTTACTATTTTATATATAAAAAAAAAGAGTATCGACTCCAATTAACTAATTAAGGGAAAAAAACATAGTAGTTGTTTAGATTTGTGAATTTGCGAGTATGACGATAATATGAAGGATTTTTTAGACGTGAAAGCGAAGAGTTCATCGTAAGAAGGGTTGCAGCAATGGAGAAAAGCGTTTTGGTTAAGCATCGCAAGAGAAGGTTCTGCCTCGCTGAAAAATCTCAAAAAGCTCTTTTGAAATGTGTCAAAGTTTGAAGACGTTGCATGACACCCGACTTAACAATCTCTTTGAACCAGTTCACGAAATAAATGTTGTGCATTTCCTGGATCAGGTGTACACATATACCGGACAGATACCAAAATACATCTCGTATTCAACAATCTCTTAGAGATACATAGTTAGTACTTAGTATCAACACTCAAAATATAAATAATTGTACATATATTACACGTTGAAAATAAATATCTTGTCCAACAGTTGAAATCAGTGGAATTAAGAAGACAGTATAACTCATGAGCGGTTCTGCAAAGAAGAAAAAGAAGACAAAGTTTGTACATCTAAAGGCAAATCACGAGAAAATTATTCTCATATTATATGAATTATCAGTTAACATGCTTCAGATTTCAGAAACCAATCTCTCTTAGATATTACTAGCTAGGACAACAAAGTCTCATATTATTAGGACGGCACAGCAATAATTGGATATATATCAACCCAATCTTATGCCCTTAAGCATAAAACTGGTCGTACCTGGTCTTAAAGAAATTCTCTCAATAATTCCTTAATTATTTTTACTTTTCTGATTTTATCGTTTTCTTTTTAATTCCTTTTTTGCTAATATTCCACAAAAAGTCCTTTTTCTATTTGTGAAGGGTATATATCAACGTGATGACATCAGAATTAACGCCTTAAATGAGAATGAAAATATTTAAATAGTTTGGACCAGCAGTAATTTACTGCAAGGTTTTATAGCTCCCACACTTGCCACATTTTTCCTCCGGCTATAGGTACGACAGTTTCAGCTCATCTTTTTTCTTTAGCTTTAGTACTAATGATCGTATCAATTCTCGATAATTGGAGAGAAGCTATGCACGTATTCCTTGACTATACACTGAAGCACTTTTTACGCTAAAGAGTTAAAAAAACAAAAAGAAAACCATAAATTTGAGATCAAAATCTTTTTATTTTTGTTTTTTGAATGACCAAATGTATATTATCATGCAAACTGCAAATTGGTCTCTTAATTTTAGGTTGGTAGCAAAACCAACCCTTAACTTTTATTAGTTACAACTTTATCTATTTATCTTCAAGTACTCTGTAATTTTAGTCTTTTTCTGTTCATGTCTGCAATTTAGTCTTTATTTTTAATTGTTAATTGTTTCTTCAATTTTATACCAAAATTTATTTTTATTAGGTATTTTTAGTCATGAAAAATGCAAGCAAGTATATGAATCTCTCTCTCTCTCTCTCTCTCTCTCTCTCTATATATATATATATATATATATATATATATTACAAGAGCTGGTTGATTTTTTACTTCTGAAATGTTTGATAAAAAATAAAATTAGCACTTGTTTGCTTGAAGATCAATTCATAAAAATAAATCAAGAACTAAAATTGAAGAATTGAGGATGTATATTTCTAATATTAAAGATAAAGGACTTATATTCTAGTTGTAGAGAATTATATTTGCTTGAATAATAATAAGATCAATTACAAGTATTTATAAATTACCAGAAGTTTCCTGGTAGACCTAGTTTAGTAAGGAATACTTAAATTACATAAAAATAATAACATAAATAATATAAACTATTTTATTCTATCATGACCCCGCAAGATGGAATGGCTAAGAGACAGACCAATCTTGGAGCATAAATTGGTGAACTGAGCCGACGACAAGGCTTTGGTGAGTAAGTCAGCAAGTTGATCTTCAGAGCGAACATGAGAAACACGTAAGATACCTTGCTGCACATGTTGGCGAATAAAATGATAATCCAGAGCTACATGCTTCATCCGAGAATTGAACACTGGATTTGCACAAAGTTGTGTAGCACCAACGTTGTCACAGTAAATGACTGGTTGACTCGAAATGGAAATACCAAGTTCGGTGAGAAGAGAAAGAAGCCACCGGAGTTCAACCGCGGTGGAAGCAACTGAGGGATATTCGGCCTCGGTGGAAGATCGAGCCACTGTCCGTTGTTTCTTGGAGCTCCAGGAAACAGGGTTGGAACCCAAAAAAACAATATATGCCTCCGTGGATGAGTAGTCATCTTTATCACCCGCCCAATCAGCATCAGAATAAGCATGAAGAGTAAGAGGACTCCGGGCCCGGAGAAGAATATCGTGATCAAACGTACCATGCAGATAACGTAAGACTCATTTAGCTGCATTCCAGTGATCAGCACCAGGGGATTGCATGAACCGGGACAGTTTGTTGACAGCAAAGGAGATATCCGGACGAGTGAGAGAAAGGTATTGAAGACCGCCGAGAACACTTCGATAAACACTTGGATCTTGGAGTGGTTCGCCACCATCCCGACGAAGAGTAGAGGTAGCAGCAAGATGGGTTTTGACCGGTCGGGAAGATGCCATCTTGAAGCGGGTTAAGAGGTCAAGAATGTAGCGTCTCTGAGACAAAAAGAGACCACCAGGATGTGGTTGAACCTCAACACCCAAGAATAAATGCAGAGGACCGAGATCCTTGATGGAAAAGCGGCGGCCAAGGTCCGCAATAACGGAATCCACTTGTGAACTATCACTGCTTGTAACAATAATGTCATCAACATAAACAAGAATATAGACCAAATTACCATCTCGACAAAAAATAAAGAGAGAATGATCCGCTTTAAAATTAGAAAACTCGGAGGAGAGTAAAAATCCCGAAGCTCAGTATACCAAGCACGAGGTGCTTGCTTAAGACCATAAATCGCCTTACGTAGGCGACAAACGTGAGAAGGTCGATCACGATCAATAAACCCCGGGGGCTGAGCCATAAAAACATCGTCAAACAGACGACCCTGAAGGAAAGCATTATTGACATCCAACTGGCGAAGGGGCCAGGACTGAGAAACAGCCAGAGAGAGAATAAGCCTGATGGTGGTCGGTTTGATAACCGGACTAAAAGTCTCATGAAAGTCTACCCCGGGACGCTGATGAAAACCCTTAGCCACCAGGCGGGCCTTATAACGATCCACCGAACCATCTGGATTACGTTTGATACGAAACACCCACTTGCAACCCACAACATTCAGAGAAGGAGACAGTGGAACAAGATCCCAAGTACCATTTTGAACAAGCGCCATAAACTCAGTAGACATGGCGTCTCGCCAGCACGGGTGAGCAAGAGCCTGAGAAACACACGTTGGTTCGGTATCCACAGAAGGAATGGAAGCAGAGAGATTGAGTTTTTAGACGGGTTTGGAGATATTATGCATGGAACGAGCGACTATAGTGCGAGGCAGAGGTGGGGAAGGAGTGGCTAATAAAGGAGCCGATAAATGAGATGCAGGCGAGGCTGCATGGGAGGATGAGGAGGAGCTCGGGAGGCCCGACGGCTGATGAGTGGACCCCAATGGAGAGGTAGATGGGCCCGCGGGCGCAAGAGAGACTGCGAGTGCCGCGGGAGGCCCGGGCGAGATGATGGGGAAGCCCGGAGGTGCGCAGGGGCCTGAACAATAGGAGTCGGAGTTGGTAGGATAGTATGGGGTGGGTCAGAAGCGGAAAAATGCGGAGAAGGACTAGAGGCTGGAGGAAGAGAGTGTTGCCGAGAGGCAAAGAGAAATATAGACTCGACAAACTGGACATGACGAGAAACATATAGTCGAGATGTGAGAAGATCAAAACAAAAATATCCACTTTGGGACGGTGCATAACCTAGAAAAACGCATGGGACAGATCGACCAGCAAGTTTGTGAGGTGTATATGGGCGAAGCCACGGATAACAGAGACACCCAAAGGCACGTAGTTTAGTATAGTTGGGGTTGTGACCAAGAAGACACTGGTAAGGGGATTTCATAGAGAGAAGGGGAGTAGGCATGCGATTAATGAGATAAGTGGCGGTGGGTAAGGCATATGACTAGTAAGAGAGGGGGACAGATGCATGATGATGTAAGGTGAGACCAGTTTCAACAATGTGACGATGCTTACGTTCAGAGATACCATTGTGCTAAGGAGTATGGGGTGGGGACGTGAGATGAGAAAACGTGAGATGAGAAATCCCAGTGGTAGAGAGGTAAGATGATAAAGCAATATATTCACCACCATTGTCAGAGTACAAGGTTTTAATTTTGTGGTTAAATTGATTTTCAACAAGAGCACGAAATTTAGGAAAGACTTGAAAAACATCACTCTTGCATTTGAGCGGATAAAGCCATGAATAACGAGTAAAGTGGTCAACAAACACAACATAGTATTTAAAACCATCAATAAGAAATAAGTGGAGATGTCCAAACATCAGAATAAATAATTTGAAGAGGATGAGTCGACACAACAGTGGAAATATGAAAAGGGAGTTTATGCATTTTGTTACATTGACAAGCATTACAATTTAAAGAAGGTGACGCAACATCTGCAATGGATAAATGAAAAGTGGACAAAATATTATTTAGAATTGAGCTAGATGGATGTCCTAGCCGACTGTGCCAAGCTGAGGAAGAAGCTTTGACACCAGAAAAAGCAAGGAGATGAGGGTTGGTGGACTTGGTAGGCTGGGAAGAAGACCATTGGTAGAGACCATGTTTAGTTTTGCCTTGGACCATGATTTTTCCCGTGCGCGGATCTTTGACACGAAATGAAGAGGGCGAGAATTCAATAGTGGTGTTATTGTTTTTGCAAAATTGAGAGACAGAGAGAATGTTATGACGAGCGGACGGGACAAATAGAAGCTGATTAAGAGTAAAGGAACGAGAAGGAGAAGAAAGAATACCAGAACCAATGTGAGTTATAGGCATGCTGGAACCGTTGCCGATAATAACCTCATCTGACCCAGAGTACGGAGCATGAAGAGAAAGATTCTGAAGATCCGGAGTAACGTGATGACTGGCACCACTATCCATAATCCAATTTCCGGACTCAGGTGTATTTTCCGAGTAATGAACTCGAGGGGTGTGTGCCTTGCCATTGTTCCAGGGAGACAACGGTTGAGCAAGCTGATTGATCGGCAGGATGCGGAAATTGGGACAGGATGTGGCGGTGTGACCCTGAGCGTCACAAGCCTGGTAATAGCCGAGATATGGACGAGAGGAGGAATATGAAGAGACAGACGCTGGAGAGGGGGGGTCGGTAGCCATGGCCAACAATGGGGCGGCGGGCTGGGGAATTAGGGTTAGGGTTTTAGGTCACAGGTCAGAGAGACTCATGATACCATGTAGAGAATTATATTTGCTTAAATAATAATAAGAGCAATTACAAGTATTTATAAATTACCATAGGTTTTCTGGTAGACCTAGTCTAGTAAGGAATACTTAAATTACATAAAAATAATAATATAAATAATATAAACTATTTTATTCTATCACTAGTCATGTAAGAAAAATGACTATAATTGCTGAAAAAGACTAAAATTGTGGAAAACTGGTGTAAAATAACTATTTTTGTTAATTAAAAAAGTGAAGATCATCTTCGCAATCACCCTAAAATTAATGAACTAAATTATAATTTGCGGACTCGTTCACTAGAGGCGGTCATTGTTTGTGTTTTTGACTCGATGTAAGAAGTATGCATGCATTTACCCTAAACTGAATAAATATCCCACAAACTATATTTCGCCAAAATATCTCTACCATATCCCTCGCCCCTTGAGGGGTTACAAGTTAACAATACAAATAATTATTAACCCTTTTGACTGCAGACTTCATATTATAACTCCTGTTGCTAGTATTAATACGGTACAAATACTAATAACTCCAACAAGTAGACCGACTCCTATTAATAACAACAATTTATTGTTTTCCTTTTGAGGATAAATAAGTCAAATTAAATCTTTGTGAGTGTAAGAAAGTCACACATGAATCATGATGCAATGACATTAAAGAGTTTCTCTTAATATTTACTTCTTTATTTTAGGTTTTGGTTTCTTCATAGGAGTCATAGTCCTAACGCATGCCATTATTATTGCACTCTATTCTTTTGACACTCATAATTAATCCGTATAGTAAATACATAATTAAAAATCGCCATTTCCCTTATATATATACCAAATAAGGCTTTGTAATTACTCATAGTATAACTGTATGTATAACTCTCTCCTAACTTCATCTTCCATTCTCATAGACAATTCCCTATCTTTCCATGGAAGAAAATGATGAGATTTGCCTTGGTCTTGGTTTGGGACTTGGCTTGCATGAATATACTCCCAAAAGAGACAACCTTCACAAAAGTAATAAACGCGTGTTTTTTCTCGATCTTTCTATTCCTAATTCACATCCAAATGATCGTGGAATCTCGCCCTCGAGCTCGATTCTTAAGATTAATATTGCAGAAGATGAAAAACAAGGTATCAAAGAGGAAGATTGCACAATTTTTTCTAAGGATTGTAGCAGAAAGAAGTTGAGGCTAACACGAGATCAGTCGACGTTGCTTGAAGACAGTTTCAAACAGCATTCCACACTTAATACGGTATGTATCACTTTTCTCTTTGTGATGAGTTTGTGTACTGCAATTGCCTTTTTTGTAAGAAGAATAGCATCTCTTTTTTTCCTTGAATTCGATCTGTTAATAAATGACACAAGTTCTGAAATTGAATTGTTATGTTATATGTCAAAAAATGGCCTTGTGACAGGCTCAGAAACAGGCACTTGCAGAAAAGTTGAACCTCAAACCTAGACAGGTTGAAGTTTGGTTTCAGAACAGAAGAGCAAGGTACTCTTTAACAAATTTCATCCAAGGTTTTTTCTTCTTCATATTCTTGTTTCCTACAAGAGCTTTTGTCAAACATTGAATCATAAAAATCCTTTTGCCATTTAATTAAATACTACAAAGTAGATCAATTTTTATTTGTTTTTTCTTCCTATCGCAGTTGGAAGTGATTTAGTCGTGACAAACCAAATGCTCTTTATGAGTAATATACCTAAAACAAAATTTCACGCTCACTAGCTACTCTCGTCATTTGGTCCATTTCCAGAATAATCTTGTATCATATTTGTGCCCACATTTTGTCTGTTGTTTCTTAGTAATAATTCTTTTTACCCACAAAAGATACTTCTAAATTCTAGTAAACGCGAGAAGGCTAGCTAGGATGAAAGATTTCTTTGAACACATTTATACAATAGTTTTTGTTGGGGGTTATGCATAAATAAAGAAAAGAATGACTCTCTCACGGGCTTGAGATTTTAGATGAGACGGCAATTCAATTTATATAATATGAGAGCACATGCCAAAGAAGAGATTCAGATTAACAAAAAGCCGTGTAAGACATAGTAAAAAACTTACAACATACAAGTGAAGGACAAATTGGAGACTAATATATAAATTAATAAATACCGATTCTTTCTACAACTCATGAATTCTTAGACGAGACTGCAATTCAATACTTATCGTATCTTTTATACAATTAATACTTTTTTTCCTTTTTTTTTTTTCTTCTTTAGTATAAGTGTCCACATGACACAATTGAGATAATGATATGCAGGACCAAGCTGAAGCAAACCGAGGTAGATTGTCAGTTGTTGAAGAAAAACTGTGAAAGATTAAGCGAAGAGAATTTGAAACTGAAGAAAGAGTTGTTAGAGCTGCGATCATCGGTGAAGACTGAAAAAACGACACCATTCTTTTATCAAATCTCGAAAGCGTGCCCATCATGCGAGAAAATCGATGATGAGAGCTGCAAAAAATAATAGGGGCGGCCGTGGAGAAACGGCAGCCGTTATGGAAGTGGTCCGCCAACCTATTAATATTAATCCTAATGATCACCAAAAAAACGGCTTCATTAGGTTAGGTAGAGTTTGTACTCTGTAGGAGCAACGTGACTTAAAACTTCATTGAAATTATTGTATATAAGTAATGATTATTATTGTTATTGTTAACTGGGCATTGTGTCACTAATTATTAATAAAATAAGGGGTTTTCCAACATGGCCCTAGTCTAAGGGGGTTTCCATAATTTAGAGATTTTGATTAGATAGTAATTATTGGGACATATTATATCATAGCCAAACTGATATTAAAATATTTGATTATCTAATATTACAATATTGAGGGTATCACATGCTTTTTCTCACTTATTTATAATTATGATAACCTCTATCTTTGATCTTAAACATGATGGATGAGACGTGGTTTTGATCTTAAACACGTAGAGTGCATATGACACATATATATAGTAGGAAACAAATTGGGAAACAAAGTTTTTTTGTCAATATTTATGTATGTACTTTTCGTATTTTAGCCTGTCAAAGATTATTTATGCCACTTCCTTTGTTATAATGTTCTCATGATAACATATATGAGATCTTACAACGAAGATGTGGATAAATATTTGACACACGGAGTGAAACACGAAGTGTTCTAGCAATCCCTTGTGATTTCAATATATTTCACCCACATTCAAATACCTCTAAATCAAGTTAAAAGTTTAGCAAGTACTCTGTGGTACCCCGTTCACCGTTAGTACTATTAAATACGAAGGGAATTGATATAATTTTTAACTCAAAGTTATTGAAAATTTATTTCGGGTTATCCGTTCCTTGAATGAGTTTCGTGTATATATATATATATATATGATATATTTATTTTTACCATTTAAATATTCCAGTTGACCATGATTCTTTCTTAGTGTATATTTTTCTAATTATTGGTTCATTTAGCAACTTTCATCTCAAAAAATGGATTCTCCGGAGTGTACTAGCTAGTTAATTTCGGTATTCAAAGTGAGTAAAAACCTTTTAGGCCGCCATTACTAGGAAGAAACACTATACAAGAGCGCCATGAGAATATATATAATTGTATAAAATACAATTGAACAAGAGAATTTAAGTACAATACAATATCTTTTTATTGGTTATGGATTGTAAAATGTCAAGATTATACTTTTTGGGTGTAAAGTGCCAAAAAATAGTACTTTTGGGGGTAAATTGTCCAATTGCAGAAATTACATTTTGGACCAAATGTGGTGAAAAATTTCAACATTTGGGACTAATTTTGATTTTAGTATCTTTAAAGGACCAAATGTGACGAAAATCAAAATTAGGAATACTCTTGATTTTGGTAATTTTATGAGACTAAATGTGATAAAGAAGTAATCTTATGGGATCAAAAGTTAAATTTTGCTTATCAAAGAATGAATACGAAATCAATTCTTAACACTAAAAGAAATCAACTTTGTCCATTAATTAAACGGTGAATTAAACAGACAACCACTGACTCTGAGGTTTGGTAATATATGCAAACCACCCTTTATGTTAGAGAAACTTGAGAAATTAATTGTGGCTGTATCATATTTGGAATTGCAAGTTCCTCCTTACACCGTTAAATCTAACGGAATGATGTTAGCTTAATGGCTTAATGTTTATTTTAAGATGTCCAGGATATACCATATTTCATATTAGAATAAATAATTACTTTGTTACTAATGTACCCCTATACTTAATAGTCAAAAATTATTACATCCTTGTTCTTAAATTCAGTAACTGTTAATACATCTACATGAAACACAAAATAACAAGTACACCTCAAGTTTTGTAATATATCAAAATATTATTGTGCCTATCAAAATTAGTCAAGTGTGATAATTATTGTACTAAATAGTTAAAACTATTTTATAAAGTTTTCTAATACTTATCAACAAAAATTCTTATTCCTTTATTTTATAAATTAAAAAGTAAATATAGTACTGTTTAAGATATCTAAGAAACTTATGTATAAATTTTGTAATTTAATTTATCTTTTAAACATTTTTTTAATACTATATTGTGATATTTATTTCCTCCTAAAAACTAATATGATAACCATTAACTCATTACTCTTTTCAAGCATAACAATAAATTTAAAATAAAATGTGATGTTGGCATACAACGATAAATAAATTATTGTTATAAAAAATCTAAAGAATATAATTTTGATGGTAAACCTCAAAATGTAGATTAAGATATATAAAAGCAATTGATCAAAATTCTAAACTATAATTACATAATAAGTAAATTATACAAAGTATCATTGAAGTGTGGGTAATGACGTAATGTTACACAAATTATCCCTATATATGTGATTTCTTGAAAACAGAACGGTTTTCTATAAGCGCGGCTAATTATAGGGGTAGTTGGACAATTTTCTAAACATGGTGATTGGTTGTGTGTAATTTTTGTGGATTTGGATGCAATTAAATTGTCCATGGTTTCCTGGTCCTTTAAATAACGTTACATTCTAGAATTAAACTACCCACGTAAAAGAGACAAAATATTATGGTACTTTTCTAGTCTATGGATATTTATAGCTTAACGTATCTAGAATATTCCAACTGATTGAAATGTTGTGCTTTAATTAATTTCATAGCCAACACACGTAAGCAGCAACTTTAAAATTAACTAGACGACTTTAAGCATTAATTTTGAACATTTTTTCTTCTTTAAACAAGTGATACATTATAGTTTGTTGGTTTTGAATTTTTTTTCTTAACTAATTATTGGGCATTTGTGTGTGATCTGTATTCATGAAAACTTAGACTTTATTCTTTTATGATTCTTTTCCTTCTATCTCTATGATTTTCACATCTTGTATACATATAAAAACAAGGATATAGACTGAGCAAAATTCCTAAAATCGGAACAACATTTATAAAATTCCATTTTTACCCTTTAGTTAATAAAGTGAGTTGCGTAAATATCGGCCGGTTGTCCATTGCATCTCCTAAATTGTTGCTACCATACTTCAACTTACAATTATATATCATTCATTTCTCAGAATACACCCACAAACATCTCCCTTGATGGCAATTTCTATTTATCAATTTAATAATTTCTTTCCATAGTCCCCAAATATATCTCAAATTATAAAAGTATCTTTGCGTTAAAATTCCCTTTACTAGTCTGTTTTGTTTGAGATAGAAAAAGATAAAAGTACTACGTAATTCCATTGATAATTAAAATTATGAATTGCACTTATAGGTATTATGTAAAAGATCTCAACGAAAAAAAATTCTTTGGTGAAGAAAAACCATTTTATATGGAGATTTTTTGAGTACTTATTTTTTCGTTTTTACGTACTGAATTACGGACTAAAACCAAAAACCAACATATAAATTAAAGTAATAAAATACTATTATTAATGAGTCATATAAGAATATAATCAACTTTACCCCTACTTATATAATATTCACCAACCCAAAAAATACTCCAAGGAACATAATATTATCTATTCCACGTGCTTCTTAGTTTCTTCCTTTGCATTTTTTATTGACAAATCATTTATTTCTAGGACTTTTTATCTAAAAGCTTGTGATCTTGATTATTCATTGAAGTATTTCTCCTAATTCTTTGGGGGGAAAAGCATATTCATATAAAATATACAGTTAATTAATTTTGTTAATTATGTTTTGATTGATAAATTATTCAAGAAAACGTGTTCATATTACATACTACTAGAGACTGGGGCACGCGGAGATCCGCGCACATTAATTTTTTTTATATTGTAAAGTACTATATTTTCATATTCAAGTGTGAAGAAAAAATAAAAGCTGAAAGAAAAAAAGAGGCAAGAAAAAAGAGTTGCGTAGATGAAAAGAGTTTCAATAAATGGGAGTGAATCAACATAATTATAGTAGAATGGAAAGAACAATAATTTTCACTGAAAGAATATGTGAATTATAAGGAAACTAAATCATCATTATTAGGAAACTAAATCATCTTTCTTAGTAATGGTATAATTAGTTTCATCTTATTTAAATTGTAGGGTTAAATTGGGAAATGAATAATAAGATGCTATAGTGGAACACATATTATAAGGTTAAACTTAGAAATCAAAAGTTTGGTGTCACAAATACCTCTTCCTTTATATATTAATATATATACTTATTTAAAGAAAGATAGTCTAATCATGTCATAAGTATGATAGAATATTATTCTAATTAAGTTTATAAAGACGTTGCTAATTATTGATGTATATTCAAAAAGGAAAAAATACAGATAAATATCCTTAAGAGGGTATAATAGAGAATGCTAAAATAATTCTCCAAAATTGCTTTGTATTTAGGAATTCGGCTCTGTGTATATTATCTCCACTTAAAAAAAGAAGTGTGTGAAGACAAAAGTGACCAAGTGAAAGAACTAATTACTAGTGGATCTTGAACAAGTAATTGGTAAAAAGCTACTCAAGTGAAAAATTTATGAGTGGATCTTCAATGACCTTTGAAGTTCATATTAATATTGCTATTATTAGTTATATAATTATTAGATTATCGTGACATTTTTATTTTTTCCTACAAATAGTTTATTTTCGAGATATACAATGTGTCTATTGAGGCATAACTTATTGTAGAATATATATTGGTTTTACAAACTTATATTACTAAATTTAGTCTTATAATGAAAAAAAGTTTATGTGGTGTTTTATGCTTTTTTATGAAATCACTCACACCTATTGACATTCAACTGGCTAATTAATTAATTATATTATTATTAATGATTTATGTTAATAATTTTGATGACATAAGTATTTATTTAATTCATGCAAATCGTCCCCACTCAAACCCAACTTAAATTTTGCGTGACAAATGTTGTGTCACTCTTACTATGAAATCATTAAATTTGGTTACACCAAAGGGGCCCTACATCCAACAGTGTGCAGGGCAGGTTCGAACGAGGCAACCTCGAAAAATGATCCTCGAGAAACTTCACATGTCGGGAGATATGAGTCCGACTAGTGGAAGGGACCAGACAACGATAGGCACTCTAAGAAGGAGAATAGCCCACAAATAAAAGGGTCCGAGATGGTGCATTAAGTTTTCCCATAAAATATGGCAGGAACCATGGAGAGCACAGACACCTAAATGTGCAATGCTTGAGATAGTTAGGCGAGTGACTAAACAAGATGTTGAACAGAGAACAACTCTGAAGAACTGGAGTAGGGAGCATGTTTGTGACATAAGCTGTCGTTTGAAACGCAAAGTCCCATAATGTTGAAGGCAAAGATGCATGAGCTAAGAGAATGCTCCCATAGTAACAAACAACAATGGCGGTGCTCAGCATTGCTATTCTACTGAGGAGTATGAGGAGCAATAGAGAGCGAAAAAAGTAACACCAACTATACCGATTTCGTCGCCATCGTCCACTAACCAACATTAGCAAAAAGGGAACACTGAACCACCAGGGTGAAATTGAGTTTATAAACTCCATTGTTACATGTGTCGTGCATTAGTAGAGCCCCCGTACGCTAGTCCTTCATAAAGAAATAGGACGGATGAAACTCAAGAACAACATTATTATGAGCAGTAAACTGATGAACAGATAATAAGTTCTAATTTGAGGAAGAAACACATAAGACATTATCAAGGTATAAAGTACGAATATAACAAAGAAAGTGGTTGACAAATGAGATATTGACAAACCTGAGTCTTTGGCAATGGTAACTTCATCAGTACCATTGTGCTCTAAATGAACCGATAGGTTCGAAAGGTCCAAAGTCAAGTTGTGAGAAACACCGGAGAGTTCTGACACGACTGAGCCGGTGGTGGGGGAGAGGCAGCGATATTGGCCATAGAGAACAGCAATTAGCAGCAAGCCTCGTGCCTTAGAATACCACAAAGCTGACAGATGATAGTGGGGCGAGAGGATGACCAGGCGATGACCCTGATTATTGTAGTTACCACACTGTGATTTTGATTGAGTGATATCCACCTTAATTCTGGTTGGAGTTGTTGCGACGACGACAGTGCGAGCTATTTGAACGCCTGGAGTTACAGTTACCATTGTTTGAATCGGGTTGATTCGAACGTTGGCGAGAGGGATAGGCGGTGGTGGCAAGATTGGTAGTGGCAACGAGCCACATCTATTGGGCCTCGAGGCGGTGTACATAGGTTTCAAGTGCAACAAGATTATCATGAAGAGCAACAAACGAGAGTGGATCATTGCGAGCGTTGATCGCCTCAATATTCCGATAAGAATCACTCGGGCCGTTGGAACAAATAAAGTAACGTCATTCATCAGATAATGAGCCGTCGATGATAGCCAACTCATTAATCTTGAGTTTGATTTGATAAAGGAATTCAGCGATGGATTTCATCCAAGAGTCATAGTCGACAAAGCCTCTTTCAACTGCATAACTCTTGAATGAGTCTTATTTGCGAAAAGTCTCATGAGAAAGGACCAAGCCTCAGTGAAATTATGCGCCGTACAGATCAGGAGAACAATATCCGCGGTGACGGAGTCGAAGAATAAATGCAACAATCAAAGTTGTAGTCTCACCACGAGGAGGGCGTTTGTACCATAAAACTCCATACCCATAAAAAAATATGGCGAATTCGAGCATTCTAGGAGGAGTAATTTCCATATGTCAGCTGGAGTGAAGATGGGTGTGAGTGTTGATGGCAACGAGCGCATTGTCGAACGGACTGAGGGGCGGTAGAGCCGCAGGTCGGAGCGGCAGATACAGAGAAGAGACAGTCGTCTTAGCGGCTGAATTAGGATTAGGAAAATCTGCGGAAGAAATAGGAATCAAGTTCCCTATGGAGAGATTTCCTGCTCTGCTGATAGCCTGATACCAGAAATATAATTAGAAAGTGAATAAATAATTTTATTAATCCAATAGTCCTAACACTAAATTACACTAGTTGACATTTGACACTTATACGAAATATATGAAAATAACTATTAACTAGAAGTCTGCTTAACACCACATATATAAAAATGATAAAATGAAAATGTTTATTTCTATAGTCACCCATTTAAACGTCTAATATTATTTGTATTAAGATCTCACCCTCACGTTACTTTAGTGTATCTTAAACAGAAATTTTGACAATACAGATCATACAAAAAATTTAGGCCGAGAGAAACCTGCAGAAATTCCATTTAATTATTTCCCAAACTATGAAATCGTCTCATCAGTCTCATAAACAACTCATACCTTTTTTTCCCTCCCGTTGAGAAAATTCCATTTAATTGTAGATGCAGTTTTTAAATATCTACATATAATGCACAGAACACGAGCAGCAGCATGCAGTAAGCCATATTAAACCTTTTTTCCCCTGACTTCCATGTGATGAAGAAGCGTGCTTGTCCTTCCCTTCCATCTAACTCTCCTCCTTCCCTATAATATACATATATTCAACTCTCACCCCTTCTTCATTTCACTCTTCTTCATTCATCAACCAAACACCTTCTCACAACAAAAACAAATTAACCATTCTCTCAAAAACTTAGCCATGATCACCGGAAAAGACATCTACGATGTCCTCGCCGCAATCGTGCCGCTCTACTTCGCCATGTTCCTCGCTTACGGCTCCGTTCGCTGGTGGAAAATCTTCACGCCCGATCAATGCTCGGGAATCAACCGCTTCGTCGCGGTGTTCGCCGTTCCATTGCTCGGGTTCCACTTCATTTCCAACAACAACATCTACGCCATGAACTACCACTTCATAGCCGCTGACTCGTTACAAAAAGTAGTCATCTTGGGCGCCCTCTTCTTGTGGCAAACGTTCAGCAAAAACGGCACTTCCGAATGGATGATCACGCTCTTTTCGCTATCGACTCTGCCCAACACGCTCGTCATGGGGATCCCGTTGCTACGAGCCATGTACGGCGACTTCTCGGGCGACCTAATGGTGCAAATCGTCGTCATGCAGAGCGTGGTTTGGTACACGCTGATGCTGTTTATGTTCGAGTACAGGGGAGCTAAGTTGCTGATAAGCGATCAGTTCCCCGAGACGGCTGGTTCGATTACTTCGTTCAAAGTTGAGTCCGATGTAATTAGCCTCAACGGCCGTGAGCCGTTGCAGGCGGATGCGGAAATAGGCGACGATGGCAAATTGCACGTGGTCGTTAGAAGGTCGACCTCCGCCTCGATGATCTCTTCTTACAACAAAGGTATGCATTCGAGTGCAATGACGCCTAGAGCGTCGAATCTTACCGGTGTGGAGATATATTCCGTGCAGTCGTCGCGTGAGCCTACGCCACGTGCGTCGAGCTTTAACCAAACGGATTTCTACGCCATGTTTAATAGCAAGGCCGCTAGTCCGAAACACGGATATACTAATAGTTACGGTGGGGATATTTTCTCGTTGCAATCGTCGAAAGGGGTTACTCCAAGAACGTCGAATTTCGATGAGGAGACGTTGAAGATGGGGAAGAAAGCGAGGACGGGGAATGGGAGGAGTATGAGTGGGGAGCTTTATAATAATGGTGGCTCGTATCCGCCTCCGAATCCGATGTTTTCGGGTCCTCGGAGAAAGGACAGTAGCGGCGGTATCAATAACAACATCAATAGCAGCAGCAACAACAACAACAACAGTAATAGTAGTACTAATACTCCACCTAATAAGGAGCTACATATGTTTGTTTGGAGTTCGAGTGCTTCACCTGTTTCGGAGGCCAACATGAGGAACGCTGTTAATAAAGCTGCTTCTTCTGATTTTGCGAATATAAACGCTGCTAAAGCTGTGCTGCAACAAGATATTGCTCCATCAAGAGGTATGTATATGTTCGTTCTTTACTTTTTTCTTAATGTCTTTGTTGACAGTGAACATATATAGATCAAAGTTTCGATTCAAGTATAATATCAGTTTTAAATATCAGAAACTTTTCGAGATCTTCTCGACATGCTTTTAAAAAATTTGTTAAACTTGTTGTTGCAGTAGACGTGAAAAATATATTCATGGAAACTTTTTCGAATTGACAAGTTGATGATTGTATTTGGCTGTAAATTAATTATGTAGGACCAGCTGCTGAGAAAGTGAATGGAGATAAAGAGATTGAGATTGAGGATCCTGTGAAGTTGGCTGGTGCTGGTTCTCCTTATTCATGCCAAAAGACAATGGATGTTGAGGAAGGAGATATAATGGACAAAAAGACACAGATGCCTCCTGCTAGTGTGATGACAAGGCTTATTTTGATCATGGTTTGGAGAAAACTCATTAGGAATCCCAACACTTATGCAAGTGCTATTGGCCTCATATGGTCTCTAGTATCATTCAGGTCTCTTCAAATTTTCCATCTAATTAATTGTTTTTCAACTGTCTATATCTCAATGAAATTAGTACCTACTTACATATGAGTGATTAATTAATCATGAGTTTATAATTGAGTCTGAAATTCCCAATGATCAATGGCATGTAGGTGGAACATTCAAATGCCTTCAATTGTGAAAGGATCAATATCAATTCTATCTGATGCAGGTCTTGGGATGGCTATGTTCAGTTTAGGTAACATTTTTTTGTAAATTATTATTCAGTAAGTATATATGTAATTTTAGATAATTATGAGAAACCAATTATGTGTCAAATTTTGTGGCAGGTTTATTTATGGCTTTGCAACCAAAGATGATAGCTTGTGGAAAGTCTGTAGCAGCGTTTTCAATGGCTGTTAGGTTCTTGACAGGACCTGCTGTCATTGCAGCAACTTCCATTGCTATTGGCCTTAGAGGAGTTCTATTGCACGTAGCAATTGTTCAGGTAAATAATAATGTCACAATTTTTACTTTAAAATCTCATATTCTCTCATTTTAATACTTATGTCATTAATATAGTCAACCGTTAAAACTTGTCTTATTTAAATAATAATGATGTAAATTGCTTGAATGTGAAACTTACACGTTCATAAATTTCTACTATGACTACAGGCTGCTCTTCCCCAGGGAATTGTCCCCTTTGTGTTTGCTAAAGAATACAATGTTCATCCAGACATACTCAGCACTGCGTAAGCTATAAATTAATTAATTTTCAACTTTTAATAACCTGCTCTAAAATTTGACTTTTTTGTTTTTTGATAAGTTGTAAATTTTGACTTTAATTTGTTCTTAATTCATACTTGGTTTTTTAATTTGCAGAGTTATTTTTGGAATGCTCATTGCTCTACCAATAACGATTCTATACTATGTGCTTCTTGGGGTATGAGTATACAAATTAAAGAAAAATTGATGATAAATCCAAGGAAGGATCATACACAAAGAAATTGAAGATGCAACGCGGTGAATTTATTATATTGCCATTGGAGTCAGTGCTACAGCTCGGAAATCATATGCTACGTGCATGTGACTCTCGTTCATCAACTTAGAATACAACTTACATTTTCAGTATTTAATTTTTCCTCTTTCTTGGTACTTAAGTTGTGATTCTTTTTCACACTTGTGTTAGAAAAATTAGCATGTTTAATTAATCAGTTTTTAGTATTAATTTACTATTTGATTTATTTTCATTGATTAGTGGACAAACGCCTGACGCGGTGCCATTAATTTAGAATCTTAATCACTTCAATTTATGTTGACAAGATCTTTTGTGGAAGTCAAACAAGAGAAAATGAGTTGGACTTGATTAGCAATGAAGTCCTTTTCTTTTCTTTATTTTTGTTGTCATATATTTATTTTAGAAGTCTGACAAGATTGCTCAGGAGTAACGTAAAATTAACCTTCCGTGCATGTGGATAATTAAATTAAACACGAAGTTAATTGTACTTGAGGAAAAAGATAATCCTCAAAGCCGACATATAATCTGTGAATTGATTTGGCTTTGCTGCAAATTATAGCATTACTGCACGTGAGACAACGTTCTTGATCTATAGGGGGCAAAGGAACATTTTTGCATGTTATATTTTATTTAAATTGGCTATAGCATGTTGCATTAGATTTTGATCCAAATATATCTCCGTATCTTAATAACTTAGTAAGTAGAAAGCTGGAGATCCCGTATTTATCTTTTTTTAAAGGTTTCTTCGGCAGAACACTTTGAGTTTTGAAGCATAATGTCAGTATTTCATAATTTTATAAAGTAGTTAATACGTGTGTTGATAATTTCGATTTATCAAATAAGTACAATAGATCTGCAAGGACGAACTTCACCCTTCTACAAATAATAGATAGACTTGTTTTTTTTTTTTCCATATTTTGAAATTTTTCTTTTTTTTTGGTAAAACAAACAAAACGAGAAAACAAGATGCCCTTAGGCAATTTTGAAATTTGATTATACGTAACCTCTAGAAAACTCAATAAGCTATACTTAAAGTTTTTGAACCTTTGTGTCAACAAATAATTGAATTTATATAAATAAAAAGCAGAAAATAAATCGATTAGAACTGATAACTTTCATTCTTCTAATCACCCATCCAGAAATTAATTTAACTTTTTTTTATAATTAGCAATTAATTTATCTTTCTCATTTTAACTACCGATAAACCTCAATTGTTATTTTGTTGTTTATAATTACTTATATATATGTCCTCCAATAGACTAGTGCTTGACATGATCTATATTATTGAAAAGAGTGTTGGGAGTGATAAATACTTACCTCTAGAAAAATGCGTTGCATTTCAAGAAAAAACGTTAGGAACTTTATAAAATAATATAAGGATAAACGTGTTGAACCCCTTATCGTATTCTTGCGATTCCAGAAAAAAACATCAGGTACTCACTAAAATATTATAAGGATAAACGCGTTGAACCCCTTATCGTACTTCTATACTAGCAGAGTTTAGCAACCTCCCTCAAACCTATCAAAAAATTGAGTACTTTGGCCCTTAATCAACAAGCCGCGGGCAAAAAAAATTCTTCGCCAAAAATTTAAACGTGAATATGGAGTCATCGCGATTCCTCAATTTCAATAAAATGCTTTCTTTTTCTTTGACTGTTTTCTCTATTCTTTCAACTTTTAAAGCCTACTTTAAAAAAGGTAGGGTACTTTGTGTAGATTGGAAGAAAGTAAAGTGAGTAGTGCAGTGGAATGTAAAGTACAAGTAAATTGAAGGAAGGGTTTTTTGGGGTAGATCCGCCAGTAATTAATGTATAGGTTTTGAATTCAGCCCACAAAGTCTTCAGCCCAAGCGTGCTTCTATCTTGGACAAATGGATCGGCGATCTGGTATTGGGCTTCCAACAACGAGGCCGTTTCAATGATGTCCTAGCTAGGATTCTTTTTATTTTCCTTTCAATTTTCTCTTTTTCTTTTCACTCTATACATTTCTTTGTATGCGCAGATTTGCTTTTATTTTCACTCTCTTTTCCTTCAATTAAATTTCACAAACTACATCCAAGATTTGAAAATAAGAGACGAAGGGAGGGCATAGAATAAGTTAACTAAATTTTTGGATGATATGTATTAGTCAAGTTGATTGTTCAAGTTCATAACTCAATGATATTTCTCAATCGGTGCGACATATCCCGTTGTCAACTTTTTAGAAGGATATTTTATCTGAAAGTTTTGTTTTTTTTTTTTTGCTGAATATCAAGCATAAAGATGGCATTTCACCTCGATTTAACTTTAAAAATACATTTTTCCATCAAATTTGGTTACGTAACTTTGAACTTATTACAATTCTTAATTTTCAAACCCTATTTTGAGAATTGTGATGTAATAGATGTGACACAAGATAAATAAGAAGAAACTGTTAACAAAGATTTGACACCATTCTAAAACTTGCATACATAATAAAGATGATTATCTTATATAATACTATATAAAATTTCATTTTTGGTATTCTAACTTGGCACAAATTTGATTTTAGTACCCTAATTTGGTACCACATCAATTTAATAACCTATGTTGGTCATGTCCCCATTGAATACTCCAAAGCCGAATTTTTTTGTTTGGTCAGGATTGAGCACGTGACCAACATACAACGTTCGATTTGGGGATTTTTGTCAATTTTGACCCCCACATGACACATGACCTATTAAAATCTTTATAACTTTAGATTTTATTGTTTCTTGTTGCTTTTTAATCTTTATTTTGACAATGTGAAGGACAAGGCCAACATAAGGTATGAAATTCACGAGGTAACAAATCAAAGTATAAAAACTGAGTTGAGGCCAAATTAGAATAATAAAAATAATTTTCTACCTGACATAATCAACCACAAAATGATGGTTATCCAAATATATTAAGGTTAGTTTTTCTGGTAAAAACAAATTAATAATTAGAGAGAAAAACCTAGGTCCATTTCCTCTTAATTTGTTGCTTGACAGCAAAATAAAATATTTTCTCGGTCATTACTACCTGCAGATTCAGGTACCTGCATGATCAAGAACCTGCAACGTCTGATATCTGCATGGGGGGTTGAGAATTGCATTTACACCACAAGAGAATGAAAAACTTATTTTCCATTTCTTTGTTCTTTTCAAAATATTAAGCAGGTTGGCACTATGTTTTCCCTGTTTCTTTATCTTCGAAAAATAAAAAAAAAATCCACTAAAAGCCTAAAATTCAACGCAATTAATGATGTTTGGTGAGGCTCTCTATCTATTTGGATAGATGGATGTTGATCCATCAGCAGTTCCACTGTACATAGTAAATGACTTCAAAACTACAAAACTCTTGTTCCCTTTTGCCTCCACTCCTATATGACATTATCAAGATACAACTTTTTATCATCTTGAAAACATCAGTTTCAGCTTATCTATATATTTTTTAACAATGATCAGAGTTTCTTTGCTTTTACTTGTTCTTGTTCACCATCAGATTCTAATTGTGAGCATAAGCTCAAGTGCTGCAGCTATGGACAAACTCTCAGTCCCTCCAACTGATCACAACAGAGTGATCAACTCAAATGCGCCCTCTGCAACCAAAAGGAGCTCAATTAGGCTGCATTTTGCCAGGTACTCGTCGTCGTCCAACGAAGTCGTATACGAAGAGAAACGCGTTGTTCCCACGGGATCAAACCCCTTGCACAATAGGTAGAAGAGAAGGAAGGAGAATCTGACTTATCTTGCTAAGTTTTTTTGCTTTCTTAATTAGGCTTCTTATTTGTACTTAACTACTGTTTAATTTTTTAGACTTGTTATAATTAGTTTATATCATGAAGAAAAGGCTTAATTAGAGTTTGTCAATTTCTGAATGCTCATATTTTTTTCATTTTCCACACACATGCACCTAAGTCAAGAACATGTTACCTATTAATTACAGGTGAAACGACTTATCATAAGATTGTTCTTTGTTGTCTTAATTATACTTCATTGTCTTAATTAGTGCTTCTATGATGCATACAGTAGCTTCTAGAAAACGTATGTTTCGTTTATATATTTTATGGCTTTATAGTCCTAATCAGTGCCATTAAAAAGACAAAACAACTAAACAAGTTCTTGAATTTTCTTGTGGTTAGGAGAGTTAGTTTTGATTAGTTACTAATTAGGTGTTTGATGGGACTTTCTCCCCATATAAGGATGGTATTGAATTGGCATGCACCAGAAGAAAATTCAGTAGTACAGTCTCTCTGCAACCAAAAGTAGAGGCAAGAAAATTAAAGTCTTGTTTGGCAGAAATCTCCACCTTGCATGCATGGAATACACTTGTTTGTTCCATTTTTACTCACACACGAGTCATTTTCAATTTACCATTTCAAGCTTAGAGTTTCAGAACCTTTCCACCTTAACTACCTCAGTGGTCAACCTTCATTCACCGAATATGGTCACGCGGTATATTAAATTTTCTACAGAAGTAACTCTCATCAGGCTAGGACAATAAAATAAGATTTTGAATAAATATAATCTGAAGTTAGGTGAAGCGGTATCAGGGAGTCAATGTTGAATAGTTTTATTTTTTGTTTAGCTCCACCAGAATTTTCCGCATAGTATCTATCCCACGTGCAAATGGCAGAAGCAAAAATAGATGATTTGGGAATGATTATGTTCATTATATTAAATGAGAGGTTTTTGGTTAGGTACTGCTACAACACAGTGTGAAACAAATTTAAGAGAAATGTTTCGAGGTATTCATGATATGTTACTATACCTAAGAAGTTTATGAACAACCTTGACAACTACTATATTGTGCTGTTAGTCTGTTACAGAGGTTTATCAAGTGCTTTAAATTCTAGGGAAATATTTTAACTGTCTCTTGTCCTATACGGCTCAAAGTCTAAACAACGTAAAAGTGTGGGAAGGGATGCAAAAGGAGCTAAATAACAGAAATATCCTACTAAGATTCGGCGTAAGTTGCAAAAAAAATCTCATGTGACAAAGAAAAAAGGGCGAAAAAGGCAGATTGAGCAATTGTTACAACATAAGCGTCTTGGTACAAGAAATGAAAGAAAGAACTAGGAATTTCTCCACTTTTCATTACACAAATGCTCCATTTGTAAATTCTTACCATAAAGATCGTGTATACTTTTTCTTCCCTCTTAATTTATTTGTTTTTTGGATAAATATTTGTCTTAGCCTTAGGCCCTTGGCAATTAGATCCAAAGAGTTCCATTCCCTGTAAGGCTACATTACTTCGCAAAGGTTTCTACATCCACTTGAGCTTTTTTTTTTTTTTTTTGATAATTGAAATGATTCATTCAAAAGAAACAGAAGAAAAAAGGTTCGTACAAGCCAAAAGGGGAAAACCAGCATCCCTCAAGCATTCTACTGGGATAAGATTAAGGGGAATAATCCCATCCCAGTTTGAGGCTTCTGCCATTCACTTGAGCTTACACTTCAACCAATTAGTGTTCTAAATTCAAGTCAATTAAATCGCACGCCTCCTATGAGAAATTCTAGTGAAACTTAAAATAAAACAAATCAAGTTCACAAATAATAGACACTATCACGAAATAGCAGAGAAGGCATTCCCATATCTCCAATTACATATTGCATAACACTACTACTTTTACATCAAATATCAGTACAAACATAAAATAAAAAATGGCATTACTCGCTAAATACGCAGGTGGCAACTCTGTTTGAAAGTCAGCCTGGCTGCAGAAATTAACTAAGAAAGTGATTTAGGAAAAAGGATCACAGCGACGATTTCAGTCATATTAGCTGGTATCGTCACAACGGCTAAAATATGTCGTAGTAGTACAGATGAAACGATTATTCCTCATGAAATAATACACAATCTGATTTCAGATTCTGAACTTCGAAATGGAATACCCAAAAGAAGCTTTGGCAGTCATCCTCCCTCAACAAGACCCTGGGGCAAAAAGGTTTCCACGTTTCACTAAAATCTCACGAAGAAAGACCAAGAAGAAGTTCAAGAAAATATATTACCTGCTCATAAACATGTTATACATTTTGTACTTTGCCAGGTTTAACCTGTGGCTTTACCTCTTTCAGATCCTACAATAAGATTCACAAACATCAGATATATTCGTTTGGGGTAATCACGTAATAGACACATTCACAGACAAAAAAGACAGGATTGCATAAAAAGAGTATGACTTATAGGACACGAGCTGCTAAGAAAAGGCAAAAACTATTAAGATGATTAATGTGCACAACTTCAGTTAGCATTTACATATGTCAGAAATATGAGTTTTACAGACTCCCTTATATGTCAGTTATTTTTTCAAATTACTGGAAGAAAGTCCCTATTTCCTTCAAATACCAAATCATATCTAACGCTGGGAACAGTTCGAGAGACACAGATATAATGGCCTAAATTTTCATAATTCAATAACGATCCCTCATCTCCAACTGCATTAGCATAGAATTAAGAATTCTTGTTATCTTCAATCGCAATCAAGGTGACATAAAGATCTTTCAATCAATTGACACAGCTAGACTCTGAATCAGCTTATTCCAAGAAACTTCCATGTGGACTGCACAAGCCCATATTACAAATTGTCAATCTCTAAGGTTGTTTTAATACATGTGGTACTTGTTTGCAACATGAAATGCATAGAACCAGATCCACATCTTTAATTTTAAACTTCTACAAGTTACACTTCTATCCAAAACAAAAGTACTAAAAGTCCAAGATACTCATGCATTTCCTTACAAACGCTCAAAAAATAGAGGCCTTAACTATTCTCAAAGACTATATAACTAGCCCTAACCTAACCTGTATAATCCTCTTAAAAAGACATAGATGCATCCAACAAAACAGATAATAAGTCAGTTTCCTCTCGTGGGAATGAGTCACAAGATTGAATCTTTTGATATTAGAACTGGCCAATTCGCCGTCATATGATCCAATGGAAGGGAAACTGTTAAAATGTTGCGCATAGAACATGAAACGAGTGATAAATTCAAGTTGTTATTGTTGAATATCACAGCAATATGTCTTCAATCTAGCACATGCTAGTCGATGTGTAGAATTTTTCCCTAAATGACCAAACACTAACGTGTTCCCCCGTCACCAGCAACTCAGCAATTGAGGCTTGAATGTATTCAAAATACCACCACAGTCTGCGAATTACATAAAAGTAGCAATTGCAAGCATCTGCGAAACAAATTTAAACAACACAACAGCTAATACAAATTCCAATAGAAGAAAGCCTTACCTTTCCATTGGCTTCGTAGTAATCGTCCAACGCCCACTGATACTTGGACTGATTCAAGCCGAACCAATGCGCCACGTGCTCATCCAAACTCGAATGCGCTGAAATAATCAAATCATAAACAGCCTCAATTCTTCCATTTCACCAAAATGACTCCACAAATATGCTCACCAATCTCAAACATTCAACCAAAAACAACAAACTTTACAACTAAAAAAATAAAAACAACGCGAGGGAAAGCTCCGGAAAACGGTACCGTTTTGAACCTTGGCAACCGTGTCCCAAAAGAAACCAAACGAAGAAGGCCTCTCTTTATAGAATTGAGCAGGCGGAGCCATAACCGGTGGTGGAGATTGAACCTGGACCGGTTTCTGAACCGGATCCGGTTTAAGTGGAGAATCCGGTGTGGGAGGAGGCGTGACGAAGACGGTGTACGGCCCGATCTTGCCGATCCGCGGCGGCGGCGTGGCGGATTCACTTTTAATTGGCATTTTTTTTTTATAATTCGAAAATCAGAGAACTTTTGAACACTTAAATAATTTCTGTTGCTTTTTTTCTTCTTTAACGTGTTGTACTTTGCGTGGATTAGAAGAAGAAGGTGAAGTGAGTACTGACTACTGAGTAGTGTGTGAACTGTAAAGTACAAGTGTGTGAAAGGGTTTTGGTTTTGGTTGTAGATGAGATCTGATGAGTGTAATAGTCAGTGAATGGTAGGGGTGTTTTCGGGATTTCAACACGGCACCCGAGGTTGGCGTGAGGATGATCTTTGTCTCCCCTCGCCCTTCTTTTGTTTTATTTATTTATTATTATGACTTTTTTATTGAATTTTTAGTTTATTCTAAGTTGGGGATAGTTAAATAGAGACCCGTGTAGTTTGGTGTACTTATGAGTTATGACCAGTGTTCTCAGAACCGGACCGGACACCGAACTGGTGACCTTACTGGTTAGTGGTTTTACTGGTTTACCCGGTTGAACCACTGGTTCAACCGGTATTATCTCAATTATTATAATAATATATATATATATATATATATATATACACTTAATTTTGGTCATATTTATTTTAGGGAAAACAAAAGTAATGAATTAGTCAGTCCAACTTTAATTACTATCTCTAAAACGTAAATTATGTTAGTTGATTTCACTTAATTAATATTTCATGCATTATATATATATATATATATATATATATATATATATATATATATATATATATATATATATATATATATATTTAATTAAGACTTACAATATTACGATTAAGAGCATTCAACTCAGACTAACTGTTTCTATATAAGAAAAGTTAAAATTACACATCAAATGAGAGGTTTCCATTTTAAGAACAATAACAATAGTTCTAAAATTATTTTACAAAATTAAAATCAAAAATCTTAAATTGTAGTTTATTAACTTTTTGAGAAAATAAAACATTAATCTTAAAAACATAATTTTTCTAGAACAACTAAAGAAAAAATGAATTTTAAAACGGTATATCAATACATATTTTATTTTATACTAATATTACAAAAATATAGTATAATTATTATAAATAGAAAATGCATGTGTTGCATATTTTATCGATTGAATTATTATGTGTTGTATATACTGTTAGGTATTTGTAACAATAAAAGTAATGGTTAGAGTATTGTAATTTTGCTTAGATAAGAACAAATATTGAGATTCAGATATTTTTGGACTTGTTTTGCAAATATTTTAGCACAAAATCATTATATATATATGACAATGACATATAGAATGGACAAAACATTTTGATAACTTGGAATTCCTAAATTGGTGATGAGTAAGGTATATATTGTGATTTGTGAAACATTAAAGAATCTTTGTTTTCTTTTGAAAAAGATTGCTCTATTTAAAAGTTGACTAAATTGCATATTCTATGTTTAGCCAACTAACTAATGCACTTATAAATTGTTATTAAATTAAAGAAAAAGCTATACTTATAAGGAAAAGGCATCTAATCTACTCAATTGCAATAAATCATTCCATTACAATATAAAATTCCATGATTTACTCTTTCCATCATTTGTTTCAATTGAAAATAGATCCTTGATTTACTCTTTTTACCCATATTATTTGTCTTCACTTATCAATTTAAATCCAAGATTCTTTCCTTACAATTCATCTTTATTTCTTTCATGTTTAAACTCTAAAATCTGTAGCATATATACAATCTCATACGTCTAAATTTCTCTAATGATGGTGAACAAATTTTTTTTTTTTTTTGGTGCATTGGTTCAACCGCCTAAACCGGTTCACGGTTCCTGGGTCTAGGCCGGTTTTGGCCGGTCCAAAACGGGTCGCTGTCATACTGGTTTTATCACCCCTACCGGACCGGACAAGGGCCCGGTCACCGGTTGAACCGGTTCGACCGGCCGATCCGGTCCGGTTTTGAGAACAGTGGTTATGACCAGATTTTCTTTTTCCTGGACTTTGAAAAATTATAATCATATGGTCTGCATTTAACTACCATTGAAAATAATTTGTTGATACCAACTTGATAATGTGGTTAACTTCTAATTTGATCGTGGGCAATTAAAAATTTTAGGAAGTGTAGATGTAATGTCATATAATATGGGGTATACTTGATATATATATATATATTAAATTCTAGGGATTTATATTTAAAGTTATACAAAGTATGCATCATATTAATAATCTCTCAATTGTCACATCATAATTAAATTTATCATTTGTTATTTATATTAAAAAAGAATTGATATTCTAGTTTCAAGTTAAAAATCCAAAATCCTAAGTTTTTATTTCTGAATAAATAGATAGGAATATTTTTTTACAAAATGTTACATGTTCTCATTTTGATATATACTAAATAAACTATGAAAAATAATTACGCATTTCCATTTTTGTTTTAAGATTTTAGAAAAATCAATTATTAATTGAAATTTAATATACAAATACAATAAAAATGTAATATCTCATTTATTTGAGATGAAATTATATTTTAAAAAATTGAAGATATTCTAGGTTTTAAAAACTTTGATAAGGGTAATATCAATTGAGTGAGGTAAAAGAGATAAATATGACGTGTATAGCGTAAAGTGTATGGTAATACAGGGTCGTATAAAACGAAGATAAGAACGCACTGTTCCTGAACTGAGTGTTCGTACGAAGCGTACCTCGATTAGAACTAAGCGTAGTATTGCAGAAATCATCTCTCTAGAATGTAGAAATGTGATCTGTTTTCCTTGGTGAAATAAACCGTACAACCGTAGTATATATAGGCTGCCGAGCTTGACGTGTGTCGTCTTCTGATTGGCCGTCAAACACGGCTCGTATTAATGTGCTTCACGAGGGGTGTCATTTAAGACCCACCCACCTCGTGGATCGTATTCAATGGTGCTCATTGAAGAGCCGTCGACCTTATGGGTCGTCTTTAATGTTGCTCATTTAAGAGTCGTCAACCTTATGGGTCGTAATTAATGTTGCTCATTTAAGAGCCGTCAACCTTATGGATCGTAATTAAGGTGCCTCATTTAAGAGTTATCTGCGTCATGGGTCGTCGTTAATGCTTGTCTGGTAGTCGTCGACAGCTCTGACAACCATTAATGCGCTGTCGTTCACGTGGTTGTTCGATCGTAGCTCTTTGGCTATTCGACCCTCCATCTTCGAAGGCGACCTCTTATACTCGATCCATAATCGGTTCGAGTTCGTTGACCATCGTAATTCCTGGTTTTACGGTCGTAATATTTCGGACCATTATCAAACTTGAATCTAAAAACCAAAATATTTTTTCTTTTTAATAATTTAGTTAATTAATTTAAATGTGATACATGAACAATTATGATGTCTTTTTGTGTTATCTAAAGATTTTAAACTATCGTGCAATCTTTGTATAGCAATACATCTAAATTTTGGAAGCTGCTTCGTCAATTTGTTTTTCAAAATAATGTTTCTTCAGTCGGATGTGCTATTTAAGTAAATAACCATGCTCCTTCATTTTGAAAAGTGCTCAATCTGTGTTGCAACAGGCGTTGCAACAAATCTTCCTTAAGCATCATTCTTGGTCTATCACTTTCCTTCAGTTGATTTCGACAATATGTTCCTTCACTTAATCTATTTGATTACCATACAGACATACTTTAATTGATTAATTAACTAATAATTAACTAAATGACCTCGTGTTGGGTGTTGATACGGTCGCCTCGGCTCAGGGACCGTCCCACTCCAATTACAAAGATTGCACCAGCAAAGGCCAACAGAGGTATAGAAGAAGCAAGATGTAATCTTGAGCCACAAAGATAAGAAGAATAGTTATAGAGTAGGGTTCTTCACTAAGCAAACCCACAATCACAAAGTCCCTCACTTTTCTTCTCTCTTCTCTTCTTCTCTTTTTCCCTCTTCTCTCACAAAAATGGTTGCTCTCACACTCTCTCTCAACTCACGGCTAAAACACACAAAGGGAAAAAGGGGGCTGATTTGCAATTAGGGCTAAAAAGGGTTTTGGGCTAAAGGGGAAATATGATTATAAGTTTTGGGACCCATAACATTTGGGCCAATATAACCCAACAATCTCCACCTTTGGCCCAAGATAGTGCAACTAAGGATGTGGGAATTGAAACTTCATCATCGCCGAGACACCTGCAAATTCACAAAGAAAGTGCAAGTGACAATGGAGGGTACACGAAGTACACTCCTCATCATAAAGAACAAAGAAGGTAATAACCATCATTGCAAGCAAAAAGCAAAATAACTATCGGGACACAAAACGCAAAGTTCAAGGGCAAATCACCAAGCACGCTCATAGCAAGCAACTAAGACTTTGTCACAAAGATCATCCAAAGTCAAAGTTTAAGAACCTTTGACACGAAGTGTGTTTTTCAACTCCTAAACACGTAGTACCCATATCAGTAGGATTAAACTCAAAAGGAATCTTATTTAACTTAATCTAGCCATTTTCAACTATATCACGGTTAAAGTGGAACATAACATCAATATGCTTAGTTCTATCACGAAACACTGCAATTTTACAAAGTTGAATAGCAGATTGGCTATCAAAAAATACAACCACATCTTGTTTTAGAAAATCAATTTCAGATACAAGACGTTTTAACCAGATAGCTTCTTAAAAGCTTCTGTAGCAACTACATACTCAGACTCGGTAGTAGACAAAGCAACAATAGGTAATTGAGATTTCCAACATATGCAAGCACCACACAATGTAAACACATAGGAAGTATTAGATTTTCTATTATCCCTATCATTTTGCATAATTAGAATCAACATAGCGAACAAGCTTCACACCTTCAAAGCCCTTAGAAAAAATCAAACCAAGATTCATAAATGATTTCAAGTATCTCAAAAGCCATTTCAAAGCATTCTGATGCGGCATACCAGGATTAGACATATATTTACTCAAGCAACTCACAAAGTAAGCAATATCAGGTCTAGAACTAACCATCAGATACATGAATGAGCTTATAACACTAGAATATGGCACCTTCTTCATTTTATGAATTTCAGTTTCAATCTTGGGAGATTGTTCCTTACTTAACACAAAGTGGGAAGCAAGAGGCACATTCACAGGTTTAACAATCAACATGTCAAATTTACTCAAAATCTTTTCAACATATAAAATCTGATTTAACACAAGAGTAGATTTAATTATATCCCTAACAATGTTAATTCCTAAAATCCTTTTAGCATCACCTGAGTCTTTCATAGTAAAAATTTCACACAGAAATTTTTACACATGCTCAATAGACAAGACAAGGACTGATAATCAACATATCATCCACATAGATTAATAGAGATACAGACACATAAGTGGTACTCTTAAAATACAAGCAATGATCACAAGAACTATTGACAAAACTCAAAAAATGTATGCATTTGTCAAACTTTAACTCCAAGGATTGCATGCAGTTGAATACGGGCCAAGTATTCATGTGATACACAGGCCCATTAACTTAATCAAGAGTTAAGAGTATGGGCTAATCTAAAGCTATGTGAATTCAATACGAAGCTCTAAGGCCCATAAATTACAAGGTTGCTTAAATAACTTGAACTGTATACAATGAAGTTATTAAAAACCATGAATAAATATTTAAAAAGTTAATAAACACTGAATAAAGTATATTCTTTCTACAAATAAAAAACAAAATGTAAGGCATCAAATGTCTTCTCTTCAACACTTGAACTTATTAAGTTGAACATTGGCAGCTTTTGTCTTATATTCTGCTGTAAACATAAGACATTTTTGTATTGATGCAAAACACAATAATCATCATTAGAAAAAATATTTTTGTTACATAAAATATAAAAAAATGGATCTCTAGGTATCACCATAGTTGTTTGATGAAAGTAGAAATTAATCTTCCCATTTCCACGCTTCTATTGACACAACTTTATATATGGCCCCTCATTTATTGCTTAACTAAATCGTGAAGAAGTGTATATTTGTTTGTACTTGTGTTTTGAAGAGTTTTCTGATAATAAATATTTATTTTTCCTAAATCATCTTTAAGATAATTTACTAATTCTTACATTAACACCATAATTCACTAACCAAGCAAATATTTCATGAAGATATGGAATTAACATACAAGTATCACTTTTGTCATATAACATGTTCTAATTGTTATCATAAATTATAAATTAGTGTTCGTAAGATTAATATAATCATAAAAGTCACAGGGTTATTTAACTTATCAAAATTAATCATAGTACAAGTTGAGTTCAATATAAGAATCAAGTTATATGACTACATTATGAAGTGACTAAAATAACTTATAAGGAATTTAGAGTAAACAAGAAAATAAACATAAAAATAGGTTACATAAACTACTAATATGTTACTAAATTCATAACAGAAGCTAACACAAGAATAAAATTAACAAACAATGACTTTTAACATTACTTAGGATGTTAGCAACACGTATTTATTATCAATTTGATAGTTATCATCCGGATTTTAGTAGTAATTTAATAAACAAAATGAATGCGCACAGTTAGGGCTGAAAACTGTAGCAGTCCAAGAGTTACCTTAAATCGAACGTCTACAACTGGTTCAAATCTGAAATTGATAGAGGGTTTTGTTACAGACACAATCAAGAGTCTATGTTCCAAAAATTAGCTTGAAATATGAAGATTTGATATTTGTTTTGGGGCTTTCAAGTTTTGGGATGAAACTGTAATTTCTGTGTAGTTTCGGGACTAGGGATTTTTTCTCGGAAATTTCGAACCGAGAAACTTCTGGAAATATTTTTATTTACTAGAAGACTTGGAAAGGAAGACTTTTTGTGAAGAGAGTGAAGAGAGATTCATAAGGTAGAGGTGTGTGAAAAATTGTTGAAGGAAGCTCTCTTTTTATAGTTGAAAATGGGAGACAAATAATTAAATTGAGTCCCTACCATAATGTTATTTTATTTTAACTTGACCACCCCTATTTGTGATGAATATTCCAGAAATATTATCTCTTAGCTATGATTTGATTTTATAATATTAAATATAAGAAATATCTACTATTATTAAATGAATGAAGACAAATCAAAAGTTACTTTTACCTTATTCTACTTTTATCTATTATAAGATACAAATATCTGGGGGTAAATATGAAGATTTACCATTGTAAAGGAACTTTTGGATATTTAAAAATTATAAAGGACCATTTTGAAAGTTTTAAGGACCCACTTGATCTAAAAGAAAATATTTGGGGTCAATTATAAGATTTCTAAAAGTTGAAGAACTAAATTGAAATATACTCAAATACCATTTTTGAGTTGTCAAATTAAAAATATTTTTAGGGGTGTTACAAAAACAAAGTAAAACACGTACTGAAACTCAGATTTTACAAAGGGATCATGAAGATGACTCGAACAAAGAAACAAACTAAAACTCAGAGTAAGCATGACAAATCTTACTTTTAGGGAAACAAGACTAACTAAAATGACTCGAACAGAACAAAGACAAACAAAACTCAGAGGAAGCAATAACACAATCTTACGACCAACTAAAATGAATCGAACATAAAATTTCCCCACCCCAACCATCAAACTCCCCTCCCCGAACTTGCATGGGAATGAGATAATGACCCACTCAGCCATCACAAAGGGTGCCACAAAGAAAACAACGGCCATAATCACCACCGCGTTTGAGAGAATAGGCCAACAAGCGGCATTGTTGTTGGTGGTCGGAGCCTCGCCGACATTTTGTTGGTCTTCTCCTGCTAGTGCTTGAAGTATCTTCCATCCTTTATACATCATGCCGATCATGGCCATGGCGTTAAGAAGTGCGGCCGAGAGTGAGAAGAAGAAGAGGCCAAGTCTATAGCGGCATTGCCTAGGTGACTGTTTAAGACCATATAATGCCTTTTTCAACAAATGAACACAATCACGCTTCTTGGGATCTACAAATCCCTCAGGTTGTTTCCTGTAAATCTTCTTATCAAGATCACCAACTCCCCTCCCCGAACTTGTACGGGAATGAGATATGACCCACTCGACCATCACAAAGGGTGCCACAAAGAAAACAACGGCCATAACCACCACCCCGTTTGAGAGAATGGGCCAACAAGCGACATTGTTGTTGTTGGCTGGAGCCTCGCCGACATTTTGTTGGTCTCCTCCTGCTAGTGCTTGAAGTATATTCCATCCTTTATACATCAGGCCGATCATGACCATGGCGTTAAGAAGTGCGGCCCAGAGTGAGAAGAAGAAGAGGCCAAGTCTATAGCGGCATTGCCTATGTGACTGTTTAAGATCATATAATGTCTTTTTCAACAAATAGACACAATCGCGCTTCTTGGGATCTATAAATCCCTCAGGTTGTTTCCTATAAATCTTCTTATCAAGATCACCATGTAAGAAAGCAGTAGTTACATCTATTTGTTTCATTTTCCAATTAAAATGAGCAACTAAAGCAAGCATAATTCTAACAGTAGAGAATTTGACTATGAGCAAACATTTCAGCATAATCTATTCTCTCCTTTTGAGTAAATCCGTTAGCAACAAGTCTAACTTTAAACCTAACATTATTTGGTTCCTCTTAACCTTAAATAACCACTTACATTCAACAACAGAGCAGGTAGCGGGTTTAGGAACAAGAACCCATGTTTGGTTAACATGCAAGGATTCCATCTCACTTTTCATAGCACAAAGCCATTTTTAAGTGTGTTTAGATTCTAATGCTTCACGATAAGTCTTAGGTTCATTAAAATCAATGGATTCAAACAGATTAAAGGCAAAATCAAACATTACAAACACATTGAAAGCAAAATCAGATATTCTATCAGTCTTTTTCTTAATGTTTCTTTTACCCTTATCTCTAGTGAGTTGATAATCATGCAAATCCTGCTCATCATCTTCATCATGCAATGAATGCTCGTCATTTGAATCATGCTCATCATGCAACACATGCTCCACTTTATTAGAGGTGTTCTCAACTTGATTGTCAACATGTAAATCATTCAAATTATCATGCAATTCAAGAGTATTCTCAAATTCAGCAGGCTTCACAGAGTGATCAACAATATGCAATTGCTCCACCTTAAAAGGATCACTATCATATTCATTTGAGATCTACCCCTTACATACATAACTTCACCAGAATATTTAGACTAACTATTATTACCCCTGGCATGCTTTATATCAAGTTATTTACTTCTCAAACCATTCACAACAATGTCAAAGAGTAATGTCATCTCTACCATCCTTAATAGCAGATTTAACATCATTATACGTATCAGGAATAACATTCAATAAAACGATAAGAGTATAATTATCAATATGTTTATCACCCGCTTGTTTAATATTTTGATCAATCTTGTTAGAAACATCCAGATTCTCATCAAATATCTTTGTTCAAATCTAATTTGAAACGAAATAATTTTTCAAGTAAGAACAACTTGCCACGCAAAGAAGTGTTGGTATATAACTTATCTAGTTTTTCCCAAACCTCTTTGGCACAGTCTAAAATACCAACTTTTCTTATCACACAATCAAATAAGTTCAAGTAAATTGTGGAGCATGTCATTTCATCATTTCAGCTATTTTGCCCTTATCATTAGTTTCTAAGTAATTTTCACTTACAGCTCTAAAAGCTTTTTGTTGGATTAAGACACACTTAATCTTTTGTTTTCAAATATCAAAGTCAGATTTTCCATCAAAAGGAAGTATACCATATTGATTACTCGAGGAAGACATAACAACAAATACACAAAAAATTCACACACAAGAAACTGACTAATGCACACAACCGGAATCACACTGGTATCACAAATAAACTAAAATTACACAAACCCGAGTCACACCGGTATCACAATATTGCTGAAAATTAAACCGGAATTACACTGGTACCGAGAGGGGGTTTATCACCAATTTACCCAAGCGGAATTCCACGAAAGGAATTCCGACTTACCCAAATACAGCCGGAGTGCGTGTAGCGGAAGCTGAAAATTTTTCCGCAGCGGCAGTCGGTGATGAGGGCTCTGATGCCACTGTTGGGTGTTGATACGGTCGCCTCGACTTAGGGATCGTCCCACTCCAATCACAAAGATTGCACACCACCAAGAACCAAGAGAGGTAAATAAGAATCAAGATGTAATCTTGAACCACAAAGGTAAGGAGAATAGCTATAGAGTAGGGTTCTTCACTAAGCAAACCCACAAAAACACAAAGTCTCTCACTTTTCTTCTCTCTTCTCTTCTCTTTTTCCGTCCTCTCTCACAAAAATGGCTGCCCTCACCCTCTCTCTCTCAACTCACGGCTAAAATACACAAAGGGAAAATGTAATTAGGGCTAAAGAGGGTTTTGGGCTAAATGGGCAATATGACTATTAGTTTTGGGCCCCATAACATTTGGGCCAATATAACCCAACACCTCGTATTAATAATTAAAGGTGTTAAGTACCTTATTAAAGGGACTGAAGAGTGGATATTTGTATTGATTGATCAAGATGAATAAGGGAATAGGGAAACCTCTCTTGATTAGTATATGCAGACTGTAGATGTTATTTGTCTACAACACACTAAACGATCCATTCAAAAAAGTAAGAGAGAACTTTAAAGTCCGATTAATGAAATTAGTAAGGTGATTTGGTGGGAAAATGTCAAAAACCAATTAGTTTTTGCATCATTTGATTGTCTTGATATATAGTTCAACAATAGTTGAAGGCGAATTCAGGTTTTTATTTTATTTTATTTTTCATAGTCTTTCATAATCTAATAAAATGCTGGATAATTTATTTAATCTCTATTTTACTATTTCCTATAGGTATATATCTTGGCTTTACTAACCATCGCGGAATTGCAGATGGGGTTACACTCATGTGTTTTCTTCAGGCGTGTGGCTATTTCATCAAATCCAGCTAGATGCACAACTTTTAACATTACATGAGAAATGTCGGCCGCCTTATGACAAAAGTTTTGTCCAAGATCGAGACGTGTTTGATGCTAAATGTTGGAACTTTGTGAAACTCGTTAAGCTAACACTGTCATCGACTATTGTCGTACTCGTACCTACAAATAAATTCCGAGCAACTCTTGTGTTGAATGAAGCCGAGGAAGAGGTGGTTGACGATGAGCCGGAGTACTTCGTTTTCTGTGCTAATTGCAGGGCACAGTTAAATCCCCCAATGCCCGCAACATATTTTAGAAATTGTGTAGCGAGCGTCCTTTCGAAATCTACTCGTGGAATGCTTAAGGGAAAAAATTGATTTCTTCATGCCGCTCGGGCTATTGGGGAGGCCATGACAAAATCTGTCCAAAATGACAAGGGTATTTTAAATGGTTGTGATGTAATTTTTCAGGCACGCTCAAAATTGGATGGAAAGGCGCGCGTTATTACAACGCTTGGATCACGAAAATTTGATCTCCATGTAGTGATAGTACGTTCTTACAACTAGCAAAATACGAAGTCGTTCACACTGATAACGATGGACTTGTTTCAGTTGCTAAGTTGAAACAATCAAATGGAGTAGAGATTGGATTGTCACTCCCCAAGCTTAAGATAGATGCTTTTCCAGATCTATTCAATGAACTCAACACAACAATTTAATAAATATTTTTAAGGAAAAACAAAAACGAATCCTAATGGTATATTAACTAAGTAACGTAGATGCTAATGTCGCTTCCAATTCTGCACTTACTTGCGATTTTATTTGGTAATGTAAAAGTGTCTTTTAGCATGATGTGTGCTTTGTATGCCATTATACCAAATATAAAGAACCTTGTTTTGTGATGTAATACTTGAAGAAAAAAAAAGGCAAAATGAAGTTTTGTTTTCCTTCTTTTGGATAAAGTGGTATTTTGCACTTTGAGTATTTACTAAGAAAAACAATCTTTACAAGAGAAATGAGTATTAGTGATAGCCAAATTACTTGATGAAAGTACCAATTTTGATGCTAAAGCATCAAAAGAGTTGTTTTTAGAACTGGACTTTGTTTCCTTTAACCTAATAAGTTTTAACAACAAGAAAGCAAAGTGGCTCACTGAAAACAACTTTAGTGACAACTTATAGAGAAGTTGTGGCGAAAAATTCAACACTGTGTGACAGCTCGTTTGACGCTATTATATATTGACAAGTAGCTTAATGTTAAAAGGTAAAAGATTTATCGTAAAATGATTATTTTCTAGTTTTTTCTTGTACGTATAAATTATCAACTCTATCGTACGAAACAGCTGACTCGTCGAAGATTCTAAAATTTCAGCGAAAACCAAGTTAACTATGAAAGTTGAAATCTTTTATGACAATTAGTTTGTCGTTGGATTTTTTTTTAAAAATATATAGTAATATGAAAGAAGTCTTAATGGATTAAAGTTTCATTTTTAGTGCATGTTTCGGTAGTTTAAATATTAAAAACTTTATATTCCGAAATTTTTGGACATGTTTTACAAAGTTCACAAAACTATTTGTCAAGACAATGCCTATCTTGTAATAGACAAGACATGAAATATATGCCACAGTCAAAGACTAATAAAAAGCGTTATCTAATGAGATATTTTAAAGCAAAGCTTTGTCCGGGGAGATATTTTGAGCAAAGCTTGGAATACAAACTCCCGTACACGCTTTTAGAAAAGCATTTGACGATATTTTAAGAGTAAGACATATTTATTTACCTCAAGAAACCGAAACCTCCTTATTTAGTTTTGACACGAAATATCACCCTATATTTTATCATTTTGTGGAACGAACTAACTACATTAACATTGGTCAAACTTTTTCAAACTAATTCAGATAAGAGTTTTTGTTTCCTTTAAAAACAACTAAAAATTCCAAAAAAGAAAAAAAGGACATTCAAACATGAAAGTACAATTAATAACAATCAACACCACCCTAATTCTTCTAGCTAATTATTCTTTAAAACACATTTAGTAATATTATTATTATTATATTTAGATATTTATAAGAAAAAATGAGACCAAAAAGTACAAGTAACTTAAAAGAATTCAATTGTTTCAAGTCAAAACAATATCCACGTATAACATATAGCACGTTCTCTCCCTCCCATCAAAACACCACACCACCATTTGCTTAAAACCACCACCAGCATTTTCACCCCTACTAAGATATTTTCCCCCTTTTTAAGCCCACCCTACCCCTACCCACCCACCCCACCCACCGCCCAGCTGCGGTGTGCACGACGATCTAATTCTAAACCTAACATCGCGTCCACTAATTTCACCTCTCCAAAAACCCCCAATTCGAATTAATCATCTACTACTGTACTCTATCTTTTGTTCGATTGTGAAATTAAATTAGGTCACCGTTTTAATGGGGTGATTGGAGTGAATACGTCGTCGTATTGAGTTCGTTCACTGTGATGGAGTGGGACAGTAATTCGGATGAGTCGGAGGAGGAGGAAGAGGAGGAGGAGGAGCTTGGACAAGGGTTAGGGTTTTTATTGAGGAAGAGCGGCGGTGGACAGCCGTTTCCGATCGACGCGCTTTTGCAGCCCGCTCCGTGTGGATTCGTCGTCGCGGATGCTTTGGAGCCGGACCATCCGATAATCTACGTCAATTCGGTGTTCGAGATGGTTACCGGATATCGGGCCGAGGAAGTGCTGGGTCGAAACTGGTTAGTATATTATGAAAGATTTGTGGGTTTTATTCTATTGATTGAGCTAGAGTTCATAGGTGTTTACTTGTGCTTTCGAGTAATTGATATGTTAGCGTAGAAATGTGTAGTTTGTAGTGATCTAAAGGTTGATATATCGAGGTTCAGGGTCGTGGTTAACGTGTGAGCAGCTGATATTTCTGCATAGTGTCCTTTTTAATATACTCTGCTTAGTTTGTTGATTTGAAGTTTGTATTTGCTAGTGATCTGGAGGTTGAATTTGTCTTGTCATGCCTAAGATTAACTTGCTTCGGGGTACTCATTAATCATGATAGTGTTACGGTCCTGAGGCTGGGATCATATGGGAGTATTTACAACTCCAAGTTGAAAAGTTGTGATGAGCATCAGCTTGCATTGCATATTCATGAAAATGATAGAAGTGTGTTAGCGTTACATGTGACATCATCTAGTGGATTGGTCATCTTATTTTAGGTAAAGATGGTTACGGTTCTTGGATAGAGATAGACTTGCACCTTTTTTACACAGAATTCGGAGGTGGTAGGGGTAAATGTTCTCGCTATTGCTATTTCCAGGATTTCTAATCATATGCTTTATTTTGCCTTTTGATTTTAATATTTCATATTACACTATTTTATGTTTAACAACTAGTCATCTAATCAACCATTTTGAAATGAGTTCGTTTTCTTCTCTTTCTACAAGAGGAACGGCAGCTTTTCTAGTTCATGGATATGTACGTTAGCCTACTCATCTAAGTACTCTAGGTTGCTGCTCTCATAGTTTTGTTTTTTAGAATTGTCGATACTTCCCAAGAGGAGTTACTTAGTGGATGTGTGTGTTAGTTTACTCATCCAAGTTTGTTATGGTTGCTGCAGCCGCTTCTTGCAATGCAGAGGCCCATTTGCCCAACGAAGGCATTCCCTTGTGAACCCCACAATAGTTGCTGATATGAGAAGATGCCTTGAGGAAGGGGTTGAGTTTCAAGGAGAATTATTGAACTTCAGAAAAGATGGATCTCCCTTGATGAATAGATTGCGTATGACCCCAATTTATGGTGATGATGAAACAGTAACCCATGTCATTGGCATACAGATATTTACAGAAGCAGCGCTTGATCTGGGTCCACTTCCAGGATCTTCAGTCAAGGAACCTGCAAAATTATCTGATAGGCTCAGGTTTAATATTTCTTCTGGTGGAGTTTCGGAAAGGAGCCGGACCGTTGGCCGTGGAGTTTGTGGAATAATGCATTTAAGCGATGAAGTACTTGCTTTGAACATTCTTTCTCGATTGACACCTAGGGATATTGCATCTGTTGGCTCTGTTTGTCGACAGTTTTATTTGATAACAAAGAATGAAGATCTGTGGCGAATGGTCTGTCAAAATGCCTGGGGTAGTGAGACCACTCGAGTATTAGAGACCGTTCCTGGTGCTAAAAGATTAGGGTGGGTAAGATTGGCTAGGGAACTCACAACTCTTGAAGCAGCAGCATGGAGAAAAGTGGTAGTTGGAGGTGCTGTTGAACCGTCCCGATGCAATTTCAGTGCTTGTGCCGTTGGGAATCGCGTGGTTCTGTTTGGTGGAGAAGGTGTTAACATGCAACCCATGAATGATACTTTTGTGCTGGACTTGAACTCCACCAATCCAAAGTGGCAACATGTTATAGTGAGTTCTCCACCTCCTGGTCGTTGGGGTCACACACTTTCTTGTGTGAATGGTTCCCATCTCGTTCTTTTTGGGGGTTGTGGGAGGCAAGGCTTACTCAATGATGTCTTTGTGTTGGACTTGGATGCCAAACATCTTATTTGGCGTGAAATCTCCAGTTTGGCTCCACCACTTCCTAGATCCTGGCACAGCTCTTGTACACTTGATGGGACTAAACTGATTGTCTCGGGTGGTTGTGCCGATTCTGGAGTGCTTTTGAGTGATACTTTCTTACTGGATCTGTCGATAGAGAAACCAGTGTGGCGAGAGATACCAGTTACATGGACTCCACCTTCACGTTTGGGCCACACTCTATCTGTTTATGGTGGAAGAAAAATTTTAATGTTTGGAGGTCTTGCCAAGAGTGGTCCCCTGCGGTTTCGATCAAGTGATGTGTTCACGATGGATCTTAGTGAGGATGAACCATGTTGGAGATCCGTTACGGGGAGTGGAATGCCTGGTGCTGGAAATCCGGGCGGTATAGGACCTCCTCCTCGCCTTGATCACGTGGCTGTAAGTATTCCTGGTGGTAGAATCCTTGTTTTTGGTGGCTCCATGACGGGCCTTCATTCTGCTTCTCAACTCTACATACTTGATCCAACTGAAGAGACGCCAACATGGAGGGTTCTCAATGTTCCTGGGCGGCCTCCTAGATTTGCATGGGGACACAGTACATGCATTGTTGGAGGGACGAGGGCTATAGTTCTTGGAGGTCAAACTGGAGACGAATGGATGCTGGGGGAGCTTCATGAACTAGCATTAGCAAGCTCTGTGATATATAATCAAGAGGGAACGAAAATATGAAATTTGCTGAGCCAAACACTCGTTAGAGGCCAATTCTGCATCCGGGAAATTCGTTGACATGCTCCGCTGTTATATCCAGTATGCTGCCATATTTAAATTTGCTTTCTTGTAATGCTTTTGGGAATACATGAAAATGGTATAATCCCAGTTTAATTTTGTATGAAATTACTGATGAAACATGCGCTGCATTGTTGGCTCCTGGGTTGCTATACTTTGTATAACTGTTAGGGCATCAAATTATGTAGACTTAGTTTACATCATGTATGTTGTGTTGGTGCGTCTTGTTCTATCAGTCGAAACTTGGAGCAAACACAGCGACAAAAATAGGATCTTCCGTGTGTATAATTTAGTATGTTGCCTTTCGACTCTTTCAACGAGTCTAATAACTCGTGTCACTTATGTTGTTGGAATGGTTTTTATTCTGTCATACCACGAAATCGTTAATATTACCTGTTTCACTTATACAATATCATCGTGAAAACTCTAATGTAGGAAAGCTTAACTGTATAAAATTTTGGTCAGAAATTTTTATATGTAAAAATCTGTAGCAACTGTTGCATTATGTATTTAATATTACAACTATATATAATCTTAGTTTATGTGAAAATTACCCCTTTCAGCACCACTCAGATATTAAAATTCGAGTTCACTTGCAAAGTTTTGCCGGTACAAATTATCAACACCCAAAAAGAACGAATTACTTTGTATCAAATATTTGTGATTTTATCATCAAGGAAGATTGAAAGAAAGAAATAGGTCCCTGAAGGAATATTGAAACAACCGGATATTATTGCATGGAAGCACCATGCCGATATGATACAAATTACAAAAAGTTCAAGTTCCAACTACAAGAAACTATATAAGTACAGATTTTAATAACATACAGGTAAACTCTTCAACAGAATCTACACTATGCCTCCAATTTACTGTCAGGCTATAGCTCATTACATATCTTTCACCTTTACTTTATTGAAGCCGAATGGATTGCAAAGAGGTTGTAAAAAAGTAGAACAGAGAAACCTAAAATGGAATAGAATGCTGCCCATGTACATGTTACAGAGAACACTGGACAGAGGGAAGAATGGATATATCGAAGATTAATCAGTTCCCCAAAATCTGTGTCAGACGGAAAACAATACAGTTAAGTGACAGTCTTCATATTCCTTCTGTCAGCCAAGCGTCTGATTGTGGCGTAATTCTATAAACTGAAATTGTACATAAGAGTTTGTTGAACTCATGATTCCATATTTTCCCTGATTCGGGAGGAAAGCCTTTGCATAGCTTGCTCACTGAATGAATCATCCTTTTCCCCGATTCTGGACACAAAATCCATGGCATCTTTATACCTTTTGGCCTTACAATAGCCATCCACAACAATGTTATACGTTAGCTCATTTGGTCTGCAGTTGTTCTGAATCATATAACTAATCAGTTCATCTACTTCGTGGAAAAACCCTCGTCCTGAGTAGCCAGCAATGAATGTATTATACGTCACTATGCAGGGTCGAATTCCTCTACTTGTCATCTCTGTCAAAGTCTTCATAGCCTCCTGCATAAGTCCTTGCCTGCAGAACCCTTTAATGACAGTATTATACGACACAAGATCCGGCTTCCCACAAGATTCTTGCAGCCCATTTAGGACTTCTTGCGCTTTCCAACATTCACCAGTTCTGGCATACATATCCATCAAGCTATTGTATGTGACAACATCGGGTTTCAGCCCATTTTCTCGAATCGAATGGAGCATTTCGTGAGCACGTTCATACATTTTGTTCCTGGCATATATAGATAGCATGGAGTTGAATAGGACCAAATCAGGTTTGTAACCATTCTTCAGGAATTCTTGAAATGCTCTCTCCATACCCGTGAGTGATCTACACTTGAAATTTGCTATAATGAGAGTTCTTGAAAGAATCCAGCTCGGAAATATATGACCGTCGTAGATTTCTTTTGCAATTTTCTCTATGCCTCTAATGTTTCCTCCTTTAGAGTAGCTGTGGAGCATCAAAGAGTACGATGTCTCGTTGGGTTTGAAACCTTTGCTTCTCATGTCTTGAACAACAGATTCTGCTGCTCTCCAGTCACCTCTACGAGCCAAAGCATTTAGAAGTGCGTTATAAGTTGTGATGCATGGCGTAAATCCTGCTCTAACCATCTCATTGTACATCTTTTCAGCATTGACTTCCGAACCACACCTACCATATGCACTTATCAAAGTATTAAAAGTATCTCGATCAGGCTCAAAGCCACAACTCTTCATCTCATGGAAAACACGGTTCACGTGCTTGTGCATTCCTCTGCTACCACAAATAGCGAGCATGGTGTTCCACGTAACACGATTTGGTGTGCAGCCATTGGATTTCATGTCACTGATTATCTCCATCATATCATCTATGCGTGACTTCTTCCCGAGCATCCCAAGAATAGAGTTATAGGTACACACATTAGGAACACAACCTGATTCCTTCATTTTTTTGAACAAGCTCAAAGCTTTGTCCTCCTTCCCAGCTTTGCCATATGCATCAATTGCAGTGGTATAAGTGACAGCATTTGGCATTATACCCTTCTCTGTCATGGTTCCAATAAGTGCGGCTCCTTCCTCATGAAAACCCGCTCTTACGTAAGCAGCCACGAGTTCATTATAAGTGACCGAGTCCGGAGGGCAATTGTTCTCCTCCATTTCCTTCAATACGCTAAAAGCTTCATTATAAATCCCCGCCTTCCCATAGACTTGAAGCAAAGAATTATACGTAACTGTTCCTGGCACGTAACCACTTGACTTCAGGCCATCAAAGAAGCTCTTTGCTTCCTCCAACATCCCTTCTCTCCCACAAGCAGATAACACAGTGCTACAAGTGAACTCATCAAATTCAAGCCCCACACTCCTCATCTCATCCAAAAGGTCCAATATCTTATCCCAAGACCGACCCTTTTTCCCATAAACATCCAACATCACATTATACGTAACCAAAGTTGGACACAACCCCCTCCCCTTTATAAAGTCAAACAAAGCTATTGCCTTCTCATACTTCCCGCTCCGCGAATACGCGTGCAACACCGTAGTCCACGCTCGAACGTCCAGCATATACTCCTCGAAACGAATCACATCAAACAATTTCGAAGTTACAGAATGCTGAGACTCCCTACCAAGAATCTTGACCATCAACTCAATCATCTGATTATCCAACACATCATTATCACACACATCCATATTCAGCACAACCCACTCAAACAACAAGATAGCCTTGTCACTACTACCGGAAAGGTCCAAGCTTTTCAACAAACAAAACAAATCAACCTCATGAAGCAGCTCAAACTTCACAGAATCGAAAAAAGAACGCAAATTGGAAATGGGTTCTTCAGCAATAGAGCTGAGCATTAACTTACACTTGTCGGATAGAAAATCGAGCGCCGACCCAGAATTTGCATCGCTTTTTCTGAAACTGGGCTGCAAAGATTCTTGATTGTTGGTGGGTATTACGTGTGAAGATGTTAGTGATGATTTGACTGGAGATGAGATGTGGAGGAGGTGTTGGAGAAGAGAATCGATTGGGAATGAGTGTGAGGATGTGGATGAGTGTTGTTGTTGTTGTTGAGGGAGTAATGGAGGAAGAGGGAGTGTTGTGGTGATGAATTTGGGGCGGTGGTTTGAGGTTGGTTTTGTGGGTTGAACTGGGAATGATGGTCTGTTTGGGAGAATGGTTCCTTCCATTGTTGAACGAGAATGGTGTTGTTGAGATGATAATTGGGATTGGTTTTGGGACTTGGGTTTTACTACGTATGGAGTGAGTGTGAGTGATTTATTGTGTTTGAAGAGATAAAGAAAGATGGGGAGCAAAAGGATTCTATGGTGATTGTGTTTAGGCTCTCATTCAGTGTTTGTTATACGACGGTGTCCACTGCTTGGTTTTATACCCCCATCCTTCACTCCCATAGGCCAACCAATATATGGGTAATTTAGAGAGAGAGAGAGAGAGAGAGGGGGAGGTTATATGCTTCTTTTTTTTTTTTTTTTTTTTTTATGAAAGGAGAGAATATATTATATCTATATGCTTAAATAAGTATTAACGAATTACAAATTTGGATTCAAATTAACATTGCATCATAGGTTGGTAATTATTATTAGCGTTGAAGTCTATCCTATGTTGCTTAAGAATGAATTTAATTTTTGATCATTACCTCTTCAACAAGAAAATGAAGGGTCATAATTTCTACAATTAGTCAACTTTTTAATTATAATATATGTGATAAGACGGAATATGTCATACCAGGACAAAAACCGTGATTATTTGGTCAAGTACCTATCGACAAACTCCTATGTTCCTTCTATTGCGGTATTTCTAAACTAGTTCCTGAATAGCAAGTCTCAGTCTTTTTTTTTGGCTTGAAGGATATCCCGTCTAGTGGGAGAAGTGGTCCAAAGTGAGAGTCTTTCGGGTCTATACCCATAGCCCTTGCCCTTCTTTTGGTACAATGTAATGGCACCAAAATATTTATAATTTAAACACCTTCTTCACGACCTCGAGCCATGTCTTCAAAACGTATCTTGTCTTTAGTGGAGACGAGTCATCACAAGATTACGATAAAGCAAATAGTGATTATTGAGAACCTTTGTGATGCACGACTGAGTTTGGAGAGATTTCAAGTTACCTAAGTATATTCGAAAGGAATCAAGTCGTCGTAGTTCTCTTGTTATAGGTTGTTTAGACTTTAGAGTGAACTTAGCGAATTTTGTGCGTGTAAAAAGGTGGAGAAGATGAAAGTCCAGAGTTCCCTTTTTCCTTCTCCTTTGTCATCTATTTATTTTCAATATGCGCTTTTTTCCTGCTCCTTTGTCCTCTATTTGTTTAAGTGCTTATGACTAAGGAAAGGAGATGATGGTGGGAAAAATGTAGTGATGAAAGGATGTGATATAGGCACCTTAGTTGTAAAGAAGTGAAATGTGATGGTAAGGTGAAGCAAGAAGGTTGTGAACCATACACACCTTCAATTAATTATCAATATGTATTATGTATAAGTTCTATAAAAGAGAGTTTATGCCTATTTTGTTATCATAGTTTACAAAATCTTGTTTAGCACTGTCCTTTGCAGGGTGCTCAATGCTCACAATCAAATTTTGTATAGATTGATTTTCATAATTAAAAGAGACATAAGGAATAATAAAAATATAAATTACTTAGATAAATTAACAAACTTCTGTCAGAAGACAAACACTGGAACAAAGCATATTATCAAAGACCTGGATATTTTTCCCTATGTGGATGGTCTAAACTACCTAAAGCCACTCTCAAGTTGCTTTAATTGGGCTTTATGGAACTTAATAAAAAAGAAGCCCATAAGTCCATACCTACATACCGTTAAATGGGCCAAAATCTTATACAAAAAAGAGTACCAACTATATTGGGCGTTGGCACGTGAGTACCTCAAGTTATTTCAGTGTCAACGCCATAAATTTCTTACTTTTTTTTTCTTTAGTTTTATAAACTTTTTGATCCTCCGATTTGTCAATAATTGGTGGAGATGTCTTGCGTACGTGGAATAATGGCAGTCACCAGAATGTGATGGTCAAACTCTCATCTTTCTTATCTAAATATCTTGAGAAGTTCATGCCTTGCACAAGCGATCTTATATTTCTCGAACTCTTGAAGGAATTTCAACATAAGCTCAGTGATTAATAGGTGCAGTTGCATGGTTACGTGACATACATTAAGGACGTACATTTAAATTCATTGTCAAACAATGTGTGATAAATTTCAACATAATTTGTTAAGATTAGGTTATATTTAGTCTTACCAAACAAGTTTCTAACCATATAAATTAGCATATTACAATTTAGAACTATTTAAACTTAATCTTTATCTTTACGTTCGGAAATTAATTTCCGGTCCTAGTAAATAATTTGGCACCTCGCACCATTCAAAGTTCAGAGTTTAAAGCGTGAGGGACAACACAACTTCTTTTTTTGATATTTTAATTTTGAGACAACACAATTGTTGCCATGGTATTGTCAATATTAAGTATTATTAACTATCAAGAAACTTATTTTTCTTGTTTCTATTTGCATGCGGAGGTTTTGCAAAGGTGGGGCTTGCTTAATTGCATTGTGGAGTGTGGACATTTTTTTTCCTCTTCTCATCAGACGTTACACGCGGATGGACGGTCCGACACAGTCTTTAGCTATTAAAACTTTAAAAGTTTATTTATTTAGGGAAATATTTTGTAGTGTCCCCGATAGAATCTCTATAGTTTCCCTTTATTTCCAAATTCTTGTTGTCAGTTTAACAAATAAAAAACTTAAACTACGAACTGAAGAGAAAGTTTTATATATATATATATATATATATATATATATATATATATATATATATGATACAAAAAGATATTTTAGGTGATTGTCTAGGTGGAACAAAGACAAAGTGATATAAACTATAAAATGATTCCCATTTCTTATATATCGAAATGCTATAGGCATAAAAGAACGCTGACAAAAAAAAAACTCGTGTGAAAGAAAAACAGGCAAAAGATCTCTCGCACAAAGCTTTAAAAAATATGCTCTCTAAAGACTCTTCCTTCGACTCTCTCCCACCCGAACCACCTAAGCCACCACCACCTCCTAATATAATTATACCCCCTCAAGGCAAAGATCATCCCATGCAAGATCAAGTCATGACTAGTATTCACACCCCTATTTTACCCGCACCTCTTCTATCCTACAAAGAAACACTGCAGCAATCATCCCCACATCTATACTTTCCCACATGGATTGAAAACTTGAATCTTCCCTCACTGCCTACTGACCTTCACTCCCAAACACCATCTAACAACCAATCTTTATTCTCGGCCGATGAACTTACCTCGCTCCGATCTCCGTGGCGACAGGCTTTGATTATCAACACGGTAGGAATCACAAGATCTATCCCGAAAGTGGCGTCACACCTCAAAAGGATTTGGCGAATGCATGGATCACTCAAAATCGTAGATATTGGCAATGGCTTTTACATAGCAAGGTTTCCTTCGTCGGAAGAATATTTCGTCGCGCTAGCTGGAGGTCCATGGTTCCTCTTTAACCACTACCTGGCTATAACACAATGGCAACCAAACTTCACGCCGCAGGTACACAAGCTTAATAATTTATGTGTCTGGATTCAATTGCCGGATCTGCCGGTATAATATTATGATATACATGCTCTAAAAAAAATCGGCAACATGATCGGGAGGCCAATAAAACTTGACATGCATACGGCTAAAATGGAAAGATCAAGGTTTGCCAGAATTTGTATCAACATAGACACGGAAAAACCCCTTCAATCTGTGCTAATGATTGGAAACCATGCTCAGAAGGTGATATACGAGCTTAAAACTGCATTTTGTTTCACATGCAATACAGTGGGACACTTCGCCATCTCGTGTGCTACTAAAATGACGAACACCAACCCGATGAACGTGGAGACCGCCGCACCAACACCGGACAAGTCTCACGTCAATGATTCGGATAATCAAGTCATGCAGCCTTGGCAAATTGTGACTCGACGCCAACGTAAGGTTCCTACCCGGGATTATCAAATGCCTAGCCAAAGAAATTGGAAAGATCGTAACAATTCGGCTAAATTCACAACAAAAACGCAGCCAAACGCACCCCAAAACCATACACAAAAAATGGGTGTTCATACACCGCCCTCACAGAATAACCACCCCACCCATAAAGCTGCTGAAAATTATCCACTAGTACACCCACTAACTATCCCCCCAATCAGGACGCACTTACCCATACTCCACCCATAAACATTAATGCCACCCACACAAGTGGCAAAAGTCAACCCACAGCCCACCCACAGGTGCATGCACCAACAACACCAGATTCCGCGTCCCCCTACCCACGTGCGCCGCAACAGACTGAAAAGGGAAAAAATAAAAAAAAATCGGTGTTGCTCCCCCACATGGACCACCCCACTAAATCCATTCCCACCAAACACTCTCCTCCACGTGTCCCACCCACAGACCCCAGCACATCCTACACCCGTACACCAAACCCACCGAATAACTCCTTTTTTTCTCTCTCAGCCAACAACGAAAAATCATCGCGAACATGCAATTATTTTGTTCAATTTCCAAGCATCAGACATGAAGCCTACGTGCCGATCGCCCAGGAAACCTTGGCCATGCACGCAAAGTCGGAGGGAGATGTTAAGGGCAACACGTCGCACACACTTTCACACACTAAAAATTTTCAGCAAAATTCACAACCCACACACTGTTCACAAAACCCGAATCAAAAAATAAAAAAAAAAATCTGCCGGCGATGTTCCGTCGCTCGACTCCGGCGACTCCGTCGCTGCCGCGCCAGAACACCACCGACAACGGCCTGAACTTGAATCTCCAGTTAGCCCCACCCAACTCCCAAATCACGACCCAAGTGCATCGCAGGGAAGCTTTTTTTCTCCCTCACCAGCGATTCGGTCGCAACACGCCGGCGCCGCCACCGCAGTCACTCCGCCCGATCCAATCCAACCACCAGGGCCTGTTTTCCGCGCTGTTCAACAGTCAAAACCGACATGCAACTCAGCCCGAGTTCACGGGCCGTCAGATACTCAACCTATCGATACGCCGTCGCCGCAGCCCCGCCTTCCCGTCATCGGAATCTTCCCACCACCCATTCAGGCCAACACCGATTAGAATGGAAATGCTAGAGCAGGCGAGCAGCCTGTTATCGACGACGCAGCAGCTAAATTCTATTTCACCGCCACCAAACCCTTGTACGACACTGCCTCCACCCGTTCAACTCCCCGTCGCAATAGCTCCGATCCAGGCAGTGGAAACAATGGTACTGAACAATGTCATGCAGGAGCTGATGATACCAAGCGAGACGACCGTGACACAAATTCTCCTAATGACTCACTTTTTCACCACGGTCCGAATAGACGCAACACAAGATTTCAATCCGATGATACGAAACACCGACTTAGTTTACCGCTTAAGCATCAAGCCAGTGGCAAACGCAAATCCTTACATTCTGGGAACGTCGCTCAGATTAAATGAGCAAGGGAATCCGATCATGGAGACCTACAACAGTCGGCAAGCACGAGTCGAGATGTCGTCCCATCTCTCGACGACTCACCTCCCAATGTCGAAGATAATATCATGGAATTGTAGAGGCGCGGGGCGCAGGGGGTTCGTGGCAAAGGCTAGAAATATGATAAGGCGTCATAACCCGATCGTTTTCATTGTCATGGAGACTCGTTTACAAAAGGAGCGTTCTGATAGGATTATACCGAGGCTTTCGTTTGACGGATTTCATGCAATTGACTCAGTGGGTCTCTCTGGAGGAATCTGGGTACTGTGGGATCGTGCGCGAGTTTCTTTGAACAAATTCAACTCTTCACCAAGGACGATCCACCTGGACGCAGTAGTCGCTCCACCTCAGCACTCTTTTGTCCTTACTGCAGTGTATAATCCAACACTGCCGGCTCTTCAGCATCAGGTATGGAAAGAATTAATTACTGTTGCTTCACAAATTAATTCGAATTGGCTTGTGATTGGTGATTTCAATAACATATTACTGTCGCATGAGAAACTAGGAGGTAGACCTAAATCTAATGCTGCTATGAACCATTTTGCTAACTGTATGGACCGATGTGGTTTACACGATCTAGGGTACATAGGACACCATTTCACATGGACTAACAAGAGTTATGGTCGTCACTTTATTTGTGAGCGGTTAGACCGATATTTTGGTAACACCAATTGGATTAACGCTTATCCTGAGGCAAGAGCCACTCATTTAGTGGCAGCTAAATCAGACCACTCTCCTTTACTCCTTGAAACTCAACCGCAAACTAGACGGCCGTACAGACCGTTTAGATATGAAGCAGCTTGGGATCTGCACCCAAGCTTTCCGCCGCTGGTGGAACGTGTCTGGACTGAAAATCAAATGTCGATACCAACACGAAGCTTCACTAAGCAATGTACGAGGTTTGCCAATCGAGCTAACCAATGGCATTCGGCATGCTTCCGAGATCTGGACAATCAAATTGCACGAGCGCAGCGTGAATTGGGTCAAGTCCAAGCTTCATTACATCCTAACGCACCCTTGAATAGGTTTCGAGAAGAAACTAGGCTATGCATTCTCATCTCCCGACTTCTAATCCAAAAACAGGTCTATTGGGCTCAGAGAGCAAAAACACAGTGGATCAAGGACGGAGACAATAATTTTTGTTACTACCATGCTGTTGCCAGTAAGCGACGGAGAAATTTCATTCAAGGGATCAAATCCAGTTCTGAACAATGGATCACCAACCCTCAGGATATTGTGAATCGCTTTCAGGAACATTTCCAAATGAGCCAAGAAGTGGAAGAAACGGAGGAATTTTGTTTCGAGCGTCTCGAGTTGCCAGATGTAACTACCATGATGGGAAGTTCCCTGACTTTGACTCCCAACCAGGCAGAAATCTGGCAAGCTGTCAAACAAACTGGCCTCTTAAAATCTCCAGGTCCGGACGGGCTAAATGGCCACTTCTATCAGAGATACTGGACCAATCTCAAAATCTCAGTTACGAAACTGATAGAGACGTCCTTTGCCACAAGACACTTGCCGGCAGGTATCAGTGATACCAACATTATCCTCATTCCGAAAAGAGATAATCCAACAGAAACATCTCACTACAGGCCGATCAGTTTATGCAATGTCAGTTATAAATTCATATCCAAAATCATTGTTAACAGACTCAGGCCGTACATGGACAGACTGATATCTCCTTTTCAAAATGCTTTTGTTCCAGGAAGGCATATTACGGATAACATCCTGCTGGCCCACGAACTGATACACACTATTAAATCAAAAAAGAAGGGGCGCATAGGGAGTATGGCTATCAAACTAGACATTGAAAAGGTTTATGACAATATCAGCTGGGATTTCCTAACAAAAACTCTGAAAGCCTATAACTTCCCAGAACAGTTCATAGCCTTGATTATGCAATGCGTCACTACTGTGCGATTCTCCATGGTTGCTAATGGGCACAGATCACAAACCTGGAATCCGGACAAAGGCCTCAGACAGAGTGACCCTCTATCACCATACCTGTTCATCCTTTGAATGGACATGTTCATCAGGCTTATCTCTTTGGATGCACAAAATAAAGTTTTTGGTGGTTTACGTCCGAGAAAAAATGGGCCTCAAATTTCTATTCTCGGATTTGCTGATGATTGCTTCATTTTCTGTGACACTAAACCAAATACGATTGCAAACCTTAAGCACAACTTGAATCTATACTCTAAAGCAGCTGGACAATACGTCAACTGGAATAAATCTAAGGCTTTAGTGTCACCAATCATCCAACCTCAACAAAGGATGGCCATCCTCGACACGCTTGAACTCCAGGGAATGGAAGACGATGAACAGTACCTCGGACTACCTGTTTGGCCTGGCAGGAACAAACGAGCGAAGATGCAACGACTACTGAACGGAGCTACGGGACGTATATCACAATACTATAACCAGTTCCTTTCTTATGCGGGTTGGCAGGTTCTCATCAAGTCCACCATTACATCTCTTCCGACCTATGCGATGTCAGTCTTCAAACTGCCTCTCACTGTGGTTAAACAACTTGAAAAGTTCACAAAGAGATTCCTATGGAACTCCTCGGCCTCGGGTAGGGCTAAGGGAAAGGTTAATTGGCAGATAGTCACACTCCCTAAATCTCTGGGAGGACTGGGCATCAGAAGGCTGGCCGAACAGAATGAGGCGTTCATGATTAAATTATGATGGAGATTGCTCACGGAACCAGAAACGCTATGGGCGAAAGTTTATAGAGAAAAATACTATCCCAACAGCCACATCTTGTTGGCCAGAAGTAGACCACACCAGAGTTAGGCCTGGAAATCAATTAATTCAGCAACGCATCATCTCCAAAGCGCCATGAGATGGCATATCCGTGGAGGTCAATTCATCAATGTTTGGCAAACTAAGTGGTTGGAGAACTTCATTCTTGCAGATTACGTTCCTATCCTCCCCACCCACCTTCAGGAACTGACTGTGGCAGACTTAATTGATAATCCGACAAGAACTTGGCAATTGCAACAAGTTATGAACTACATTCCGCAAAGCATGGTGGAAAGAACCCAGGGTACTGAAGTGGGGGCTCAGAACGAGCAAGATATTCTAACTTGGGCCTGGAGCAATAACGGAAAATTTACAATAGCCAGTGCCTATGACTATCTGATAACAAAAGACGACCGAGGAGCCGAACCGAAACTACCTTGGCATATCATTTGGAAGTTGCGCACCCTCCCGAGAATCAGATTCTTCGCTTGGCAACTGTGTCATAATGCCTTGCCTACAAATGCACGTCTCCAAGCACAAAATGTCATTACTAGTGCAGAATGTCCACTTTGCCAAAAAGAACCGGAGACCCAAGAACACTTATTCACCAAATGTGAAACCACTAGTACAGCTAGCGAAGGTTTTGCCAATTCCTTGATAATATATCCTTTACAAACCCTTTGCTGGTAATGAAAAAGATGGACAGCGAGAGGAGGGCTACATGCATCACATTCATGTGGACGATTTGGCAAGCCCGCAATAGAAAGGTGTTCCAAAATGAACCTGTTACATATGATGGAATACAACGAGTGATTCAGTCACAATCACAGAATAACACTACTTTGTTTCCAATCACCAACAGGGGCGAATCACCCATGTACACACATACCATGTATTGGACGTCTCCACCGGTAGGTTATGTGCTCCTTAATATTGATGGCTCGGCGTTGGGCAATCCAGGCCCAGCTGGACTAGGAGGAGTGTTTAGAAAAGAGGACGGATCGTTCCTAGCTGCTTATTCAGGATATTTAGGCCACTCCACTAACAACCATGCTGAATTTAGAGCTTTAAAAGACGGATTGCTTATAGCAATAGACATGCATATATCACATCTTATGATCTATACCGACTCCTTATTTCTTCTTCATTGTTTGAGCAGGACCCAGGCCCTTCCAGCCCACCTGGAGGGGATTCTGCAGGATATATGGATACTACTTCCTAGTTTTACGGCGGTGACGGGGACGTTTTGTTACCGGGAGTTGAACGCGGTGGCTGATCTTTTGACGAAGCTTGGAGCGGCAAAGAAATCCCATCCGGATGGTCTCCAGCTAGATGTAGAAAATCAGAACTCTCTTATGTTTCATATTTGGGAATCATGCCTTGAGTGGCTTTCCCCCATTTTGTATCGTGATATGTATTCAGTTACCAGTTGTACCCGTTCCCCGTACCACTGTACTAAAACTGTGTGTTTGCTTTAAGTTATAATATTGCTTGTTTTATTTCAAAAAAAAAAAAAAATGCTATAGGCATTTTAATTTCATAAATATAAATTTTCTACGTTATAAAACATTGAGAAAACATTTTTGATCACATGTTCACAACTTTGTCCAAATGCCCACACGTTGCCTATTTTTATTGGCTTGCACTTTGACTTAATTGGTCAAACATATTTATAAGACAAATGTAACATAAAAAAAATCTCTCTTTCTTTTTTTCCCCCTCCAGTTCTGAAGAAATAAAACGTATCATATTCCTGCACCTTGTACTTCAGACAAAGATTCGTACGCTGTTCTGTGTCAGGCTTTGATTTGTTAGCAAATTCATATTTCATATTCAATCATATAAAATAATAAAGATGGAATCTTTGCTTGTTGGATCATTTCATCAACCATCATCACTGATTTCATTTCCAGTTACTTCACTCCCCCTTGGTATGTTCACTTTTACTCACTTTTTGTTTAAACAATTTTCAGTTCTTTTGATGTATGTGTGTTTGTATGAAACTATTAGTGTTGCTTATTAGGATATGGCTTTTAAAAATATGTTCTTGTTTATGTTCAGTATGTAGAATTAATAGTTTCACATCACATGTATCAGAGCATGTTAAAAAACGCAAAGCTTTCACCAATTTGGACAAACACGACGTCGTGTCAGTGGCTTCGCAGTTAAGAAGACGGTGTTCGGTTAATCAGCCTGTCGGATTAAGTCGAAAACGTGGTTTGAAGCTTATAGTGAATTCAGCTACTGGACATTCTCTTGAATCTGAACCGTCTGATGATCCGAGGAGATCGGTGGTGCCGAACGCTGTTGATGCGTTCTACAGGTTTTCGCGGCCTCATACGGTTATAGGAACAGTTAGGTTCATAATTTTAGTTTTTAACTGTTTCTGCTGATGTTTGTTTGTTTATGCGTCTTATTGATGTTGTGCACCGGTAGACTTACGATCTGTTTTCGTGAGCAGGCATTGAGCATAATCTCGGTTTCTCTCCTTGCAGTTGAGAAGCTCTCAGATTTCTCACCGTTATTTTTCACGGGGGTGCTAGAGGTGTGTCAAAAGTTTTTATTGGTTCGAAGCGTTGTGAATATGATTGATGCGCTATGTACTAATTTGTTTCGTTGCAGGCTATTGTAGCTGCCCTGTTGATGAATATATACATTGTCGGTTTAAACCAACTGTCTGACATAGAAATTGACAAGGTTAGCTTACCGCTATCTGTTTCATGTATTTGAAGAATCAAGTACAATTTATTCTGACGAATGGATAATATGATTTCCAGTAATATTAGGTATATCATGGATTATATGATCTTACAAGAAATTTTTGTCCCCGACGTCAAACTGTTTCTCAATTACTTGACATGTTTATTGTTTGTTGTTTTACTAACTGAATGTATTGTTCAATCCATAGCGTAAGTTAGTATTAAGTGATAATTTTGCAGAGTCATTAATTTCAGGATGTTTTAGCTTTTAAAAAGGGCTCCTCGAAGATTTCTAGCTCGTTTATATTCATGATTAGTCAGTTTGTTGTAGTACCACTTTCCTAGTAGTTTAATTGATTGTATTTTCTGTAGTCCACCCTATTCTTTAATTACAATATTTTGTTCAATAGCGTTTTTGCCACTTGAAGATGAAATCTCTTTACATTTCTTTGTTGTCAGGTTAACAAGCCATATCTTCCGCTGGCATCTGGGGAGTATTCAGTTCCAATTGGTGTGATGATTGTCTCATCATTTGCCATCTTGGTTGGTAAAAGATATTTCATTCCGGTTGACTATAAGTTTTGATTCTCATTGACTGAAAACCGAAATAGCTAGCAACTGAAAACCAATATAGCTAGCGTCTAATCAAATTTAAATTTTCACCCAGATCTTGGAACATTGAGCACCTGTTTCGAATTTGGTACACGATTGGTAGCTCTACTATCTTATCTTGAAAAGCTTACGGTTTTATGCAACTAAGCCTGATGCACCACAATCGCTTACAATCTAACATTAGGTTGAATGATTATATATTTATTATTAATGATAACACCTCTGAGATACATGAGTAGAGCCTTGACCATAGTTTTCCAAATTCTGTCTGGTGGTAAATAGCTTTGCAGAATTTGCTGAAATGTAGTTTAACAGTGTACTTAAGTATCCATATAGCTCATTCTTTTTCCAGTTCCGTGGTAATTCAAGCCTATCTGTCATAAATCTTCATCTAATACTGATAATATCCAGCAGTTAAAAATACTTAAGTCATTCTTGCTTTAAATTTGTTCAGTCATTCTTGGATGAAAACCTTTGTTTTACTACTTGCAGAGTTTTTGTCTTGGATGGATTGTTGGTTCGTGGCCATTGTTTTGGGCTCTTTTTGTTAGCTTTGTACTTGGGACTGCCTATTCAATCAATGTAAGTTGATTCTTTGATGCATATCTGCTTCTCATATTGTTAGAGAGAGATCAACTAATTCATTGCAATATGTCGTTTCAAAAGGAATATAGTATTGGTTAACATTTATCTATCCTCAAAAAGTTTTTTGCTTCAAAAAGTTATTACTATATCCATCATTTCGTTAACTTATAAATTATGCCTGGTCGTGAAATTCAGTGTTGTTCTGCTCTTGCTAGAGCTTAGGTACCCTTAGGAAAGAGTCTGAAATGTTCATGATAGTTTCATATTTCTATATGTGGAAGGCCATTTGGTTGAAGTCACTCATGTTCTAGTGACCAATTGTGGATAACTATACTCAAGATTAGACAAATGTAATATCTTGTGCCAGTGACCTTAACTGTACATATTATGATACAACATAGATGGTCATTCTGCTTTGTGATCCTAAAATGTTTGTCTTTACAGCTACCACTTTTAAGATGGAAGAGATTTGCTGTTGTTGCAGCGATGTGCATCGTGGCTGTACGAGCAGTGATTGTTCAAATAGCATTTTATCTGCATATTCAGGTGTTAATTTTTTTTCTCCACTTTTGTTATGCAGTTCTTGATGAACACTTTGATTATTATGAGTAGTTGCTATGAAATTACGAAACATCAGACCTTCAGCTTGTTCCTGATTCTTCATATCTATGTTATTTGTTTTTGAGATGCTATCTACTGATTAGGTTTTCTTCATGAACTCTTCGTTCCGGAAATATTCTATCTTTGTTCATTTTTGTATACAGGCCTTCAATAGAAAAGCTTATTATATTCGTCGCACAGATGTTAGTGAAACATTATTAACGAATTACTTAGGTTGCTGGGGTGAAGTTGCCCCTTCTTTGAACGAAATCAATTTTGGATAAGATTTAATGATGCATCAGGAGTTTTAGTTAGTACACGATAATCTAATTAACAATATGGACGAGATTTTAGTAATAACATATTTTTCATAAAGTATCAGTATTTGCATCCTTGAAATCAAATGCTAATGTTATTACCTTGTACAGAATATACCAATATCGTCCAGAATGTGCCTTGTTTTAGAATATCGTCCAGAATGCCCCTCCTTTAGAATATCATCCAGTATGACGGTATTTTAGTTGGGACGTCACTGAAATATCACCAGGCTCCTCTGTTCATTTTCGAGCGACCTATGTAAATTAGATTTGGCAATATTATGAACATACATTCTTGAGCTTTACAAATAGAACTTCAACTGCTAGAAAAATTATATTAACCTTGGAAGTGTTACCCATATTTTTTTGGTCCTATTATCTGTTTCATATGATATATTTGTGATGTTTAGTCACTATTTGATCGATGCAACCTGGTGTGCTTTGCCATCTCCAGATGTATGTTTATGGAAGAGCGGCTATCTTTTCAAAGCCTGTGATTTTTGCAACGGCATTTATGAGCTTCTTCTCGGTTGTCATTGCATTATTCAAGGTAAGCCGTTTCGATTTTTTCTAAGGCTATAGAACTATACAAAATTGAACCATAGATCTCAGGAAAATTAGACAGAACTTACTAATGACATTTCAATTTGTCCAAAACTTTTGGTTCAAAATTTTCTGTTTGCTTTATAGATGTGATTATGCAATAGTATGCCTACATTTGGTATTGGATTGTCACATGCCTTTATACAATAAATCACCGTCTCAAAGTGCAGAAATCAATAGATAATTTAACCAACAAAACGAACTAAGAACTGTCGACTTTGCACCTTGTTGGCTCAAGTGAGATGAATATCTCCATAAAAATTTATTTTACTTTGTGTTGACTATGATGCTGCATATATGTAGGACATACCTGATATAGTTGGGGACAAGATATTCGGCATCCAATCTTTTACAGTTCGACTGGGCCAAGAGAAGGTTAGCTGTGACACTTACTACTGTCTAAAATTTTACTTGTCTGATCACTGATTTTCTTATTCATTCTGCTGATGACATTGTGGTAGGTCTTTTGGATTTGTATTTCGCTTCTTGAAATGGCGTATGCTGTTGCTTTATTCGTGGGGGCAACATCTTCATGCATATGGAGCAAGTGGATTACGGTAAATCTATTTTCCTGAAATAGTAACGCCTTTATTCATAACGAAAGGGGTTTATACGTGCTGTGCAGATAAGAAACTATATTTATGCCAGCAGAACGTAAAATGACACTAGATATTTGGCTCTGTTCCTTTGTCTTGAAATAGTGCATAGGAGAAAACTGCTGATGATAATAGTATTATAACCTGCCTATAAATCATAACGCTGCCATCTGTTCTACATAACTCTGTTTGAAAATAAAGTTATGGCTCAGTGTTAGTAATGTGGGATCTTATAAACGCGGGCACAAACTATCCAGGACTCAGATTTTTTTCGCTTATCTTGAGGGGGCGGGGTTGTGCGGAATGTTAAATCATTGTTGAAGTATCAAAAAATCGAAATGGTTAGCACTCAAATGCCTTACATATTTACTCACTTGTATTTCAGGTTATTGGTCACACTGTTTTGGGTTTATTGCTCTGGAGTCGAGCAAAATCCACTGATCTGAAGAGCAAGGGTGCAATAACATCCTTCTACATGTTCATATGGAAGGTATGATCACTTCTTTTATGCAACTCGAAATTGAAAAGTTTTTTTGAATTTGCTCCGTAATTTACTGCAAGTTCTGCACTTCTAAGTAGCATCATGACCATATTCAAACCAACCATCTAGGCAACAAGTAATTGCACTTTTATGCAGTCTTGCTTATATCACCAATTATAATTTTCTCATAGTTCCCTTCTCCATTTGGTCATAAAATTCGAATCATGTCTAACGAGCGTGTTAATCTTGTGGGGAATACACTCTAGATCAAGTGTAGGTTCCGCTTTATCTTATTTATGACATTACAATTCCCAATTGTTCATTACATAGCTGGTTTTGTAAATGCCAAGAAAATGTTGGCAAACTAACTAGTCGTTTCCTCGTGCTGAGGGTAGGTCTCGAATAAACAAACATAATAATTTTAGTTCCGTTTTTCAGCCTCAGAAGCCGAGTGGTTAGTTTTCACATAGCATACAACATGGCTAAGCATCTATATCTCACTCATTATTTGCTGATCTCTAACACTTTGTCGTACAACGCAGCTCTTTTATGCCGAGTACTTGCTCATTCCTCTTGTACGGTAAATATACAACGCTCAAGTGAAGTGGTTCATCCTTTGGTCATTTGGGCTCAGATTGTAAGCTTATTCAGATATGTAGATCGATGTACATTCTCTCCCAATTTTATATCTTTTACATATTTTTCCTGGAAATAGAAAAGAGAAAACGTTTGCTCCCAAAATATAGTTCTTTTTGGTATGTGATCACTTTGGTTTTGGAGTCGCTTTATAGATTCTTTAGGTAAAAAATTGTATAGTCTTGGCAACAAATATTCGCAAGTGAATAAATTTAAAATGCCACCCAAGTCCTTTCATTTTAATAACTTTGGCTTCATAGTTGAGGTGTTAGCATTCTTAGGAATTTTGGGCATGCGTATGGGCAACACCTTCCGCAAGACAACAACAAGAGCCCACCATCATATTATTTCTTTTGAGGGATAATTACATCTAAGCTCTATGAGGTTTTTGTTTAATTATTAGAACCTCTTCTAAAGTTTGAATAGTTGCAGAGACACTCCCAGAAATATTAAGAACATAAAAAAGTGGGAGTAATTAGACCGATTTTTTTTTTTTTCTTTTTTTGGATAACAAATTTAGATCGAATTTTCAGGGATATAACTAGAAGTCTAGAATTAACATTTCTTCTATTTTTTATTTTTTTATTTTTTGCTATGAAACCTTTCTTCTATCTGATTCAAGATAAAACATATTCATAGGGGTTATATAGCCACCAAAAGTTGAAAGAAACTATTACCATTGAAAGAATGATGTTGGTCTCTTCTAGTCTGAAACTTATAACATGCATTTCAAATAAAAGTTTGAATTTTCTTTTGTGGTTCATTATTTTAGTTGTAATCTATTTTTTTTTCTTTTCATTTTTGAAAAACAAGAAGTGGTTTGATGACAGCAATCCATATTCTCTCTGTCGGGAACAAATTTAAATGCTTCAAAACTTCCAAAGTAAAGCCTATATATTGCTACACATGTATCTCATGACATAATTCAAATACTTTCCTTTTCGTTTTGTCCCACTTCTTTTTTTCCTTTTTGTGAACCTGACAATTATTTGAAGCATACTCCCATCTTTCATTTTCAATATAAAATTTAAAGGTATGGTGTGAAAGTATAAGAGAAATATTATATGTGTTAAATGATAAAAAGTAGGGAAAATTGCGGCAAACTTCCAATCTATGTGTGCTTTTGTATTTTGCCCCCTAACTTATGAAGATGATCGATATGTCCCGCCGCCTATTGATATTGTGCGATTTGCCTTGAACTATTGAGCAACCGTTCATTTTGTGTTGATATCCCTCTCAAACTCCCAAATTGTTTTGAAATCTTGTATGGAACCCCCTATGATATGTTAATTGTCTAAAATCTACATTTATAGTTTCATAAACTTTGCATAGAATCTTCTTTTTACGAAACCACACTTGAGTATTTTAAGAGAGTGTTTTATGAAACTACAAGGGGGATTTTAGATAATTAACAAACCACAAGGGATTTTAGTGCATGATTTCGAAATAGTTGGGGAGTTTTAGACGAATATTAACACAAAATGAACGGTTATTCGATAATTCAGGGGTAAATCGAACAAAAATCAATAAGTTATAAATAGAGAGCACATTGCAGATGTTGCCGCAATTTTACCTAAAAATAATTACAAGAGTATTTATACTAGTTAGAGGAGTTAAGAAAATATAAAAAACTTACAAGCTAAACTAGAAACTATTTACACAATATACACTAAAAGGATATATACAATATCATGATCTAATAGGATTGATCAGGAACAAAAATCAAACCGATTTGAATTTGGTCGGTTAAAAATCAACGTGAAGCTTTCGTCCGGTGTTCGGTTACCATCTGCGCATTAAACCCTGCTTTGATTTGATTATCGATTGTAGGATCGGTCGCCTCAAATAGATCCCCAAATCATTTTCTTTTACCTCAAACTAAATCTTTCTTAAGGGACAAGTTTTTCAGGCAAAAAATAAAATAAAATGATGTTGAATTGAATTGTTTGGGATCACGATGTACTATTTAACCTTTTTTTGTAGTCTTATACAAATGTTTCTATTTAATGATAAATTGAATTATTTGTAATTGTGATGCCCGTAATTTTAATTTTTTTCGTGTTAGTGTATATGATTGTTTGTGATTTTGTGTTTAGCTGAAAAATCTTGAAGTAGAAGTATGAAGTTTGAATTGTAAATCTGTGACTCGTGATTAAATGTGTTTTGAGGAAATGATTGATAAATGTTTGATGGTATTCTCTTTTTAGTGCTTCATATTTTTTTATTTTTTTTAGTTCGATTCTATACAAATTGAAGGCGTTATATTGCATTTTTTATTTCTTAAGTAAAAAGAACCCACAACCTAATCGGCTCCATTTGCACCAAAGCGGACTGACCCTTTCTTGGGCTATTTTACCATTAATATTGGTAGAGCAGAAAATTGTAGAAAAACTATTATATTAATCATTAATGGGACCATAGGATTTTCCATTTCTGGATCAACTGTAACGGACAAGCCTACGCTTTTTCGTTCCTGATTAAAGCATCTTAAAAAGTGATAAGGCATATTGTTCTGAGCACGTACAGCACAAAAGAGCGTGTTTGTTTGATTTCATTCAAGTCCCATATTCCTTGTCTTGCACTCTTCATTAATCTTGCATATAATGTGTGTTTTTCTCCCAGTATAATGAATGACAATAATATATCAAGAATTAATAATAAACGATAGATCAAAATATTGAGATAGATAGCCAGATATAGATATATGCAAAAATATGCTTTAAGTATAAGTAATTACATAATTGTGGCCTTTTAATTTTCGAAGGTAATATTTGACGTTTATTTGACATAAGTAATTTTTTTTTTTGACGTAAGTAATATTTTCAACTTATATCATCTTTACATTAATTAGTTGTTAGTATAAGTGAACTTTTCTATACGTACAGAGGTGGAGAGGTACTGTGTGCATTGATTCAATTGTACGTATTCTTTATTTAATAGTAGAGGAGAACATGCATGGCTAGGTTCCAGGAATATAGTTTCATCAGTTAGCCTGTCAGGTAATGGTATTAATACTACATATTAGGAATTACATACAAGATTACAACGTATAGTACTGAAATATCTGATTAAGCTAAAAGTAAAACTATAATATATATAATTAAGTGCAGACATATGACTAATGGTTTTATCAAGCCTCAGACAACACTAATATGATATCATTTCTTTTGGATGTTATATTGCAATTTAGTTAGAACGGATAAGTGTCATATCATATTGCTTTTCAAAATGTTTGCAAATGTTATCTTCGTATTATATGGTACACGAAAATGCGTGAAAAAAATCACGTCAATCCAATAACAGAGCAACTCTTCCGTATGGGGTTGGATATAATTATATAAAAGTTCCTGTAGATTAAGAGGTGGATTATCTCAATGTAATTTGCGCATCAAAACACCAAAATGCTAAAAGCAAGCAAAGGATCCGTACCGCAAATTAACATAGCGTGCATGCATGTGGACTATAAATAAAAGTACGTTATAGGCTAAGTGGTGGATTAAATAATTGTTTAAAAAAGCCAAAAACAATTGGCCTTTAAACTTAAAATATTTGAAACATGACCTCAACATATGGATATTACAAATATTTCGGGATAATACTATTATATAGCTAGGAAATTCGTGTTAGGTACTTGCTGCGTAAATCGTAATCTCATGATTCTCATCTCATCTACTTGATCAATTATAGATCGATATATTATTAATGGATATAATATATATCTAGTACTGTTGGCTGAAAAGAGCATATATAGTTCACGTCTATGTTGGCTTTTACTACTATAGTCAAATAATTTGATTTCTTTCAATGTGATGTACATTGATATGTGCCCAAAAATGTTTAGTATATAATGCTTATACGGCGAAGATACATATTGGAGAAGCAATCAACTAAAATTAAATGGGATGATTCAGTAAGATATAATGAAGCCGTTGGAAGAAAAAATATTAACAAAAGGGAAATGGGTCCAATCGAGGAGTGCAAGTTTGAGTTTGTAAATTATCGTAGTGGCAAGTTTTATGCACGATGATCATATATATATATATATGTTTTATTCTGGGACATGCATTTATACTTTTTAGGAACAAGTAATAATCTATATATTAGGAACTAGTTATTGATCAATTAGCGCAAAATATATAAAGAAAGGAACAAATAATTAACTATTTCATTTTTAGTTCATTGGGACATATTGTTTGAAACCTAACGAAAGTTATGTCGAAGTTGATCACATCACATAACTTTCTTTTATTATATATATATGAAAGCTTTTAATGAAGAGTGAGGGCAAACGGAATTTTCTATATCTAAATGGTCCATGGCCCTAAGGTACGCCTTCAAAACTGCATGGTGAGTCACTTTAACTTTTGTTCAAGGTTCTAGTAAGAGCCATGGGGTACTCTGCCCTTATAAAGAAAACAGAACAGCCCTTCTTCTTCTTCTCATTCTCATCATTATTATTATTATTATTATTATTATTATTATTATTATTTTATTTTATTTTATTTTATTTTTCTCAAGCAAAGGAAAGAGTTTCCCTCAAGAGTACAAGGGGTACTCTGCCCTTATAAAGAAAACAGAACAACCCTCCATTCCAGTGTTTTTAAAACCGGACCGGTCCGGCCGGTTGAACCGGTCGGACCGGGACCCGGTCCCTTGTCCGTTCACTGGTTTTGACCGGTTGAACCGGTTCAACCACCGGTTTAACCGGTAAAACCAGTGAACCGGTGCCTTGCCGGTTCAAAGCACCGGTACGGTTTTAAAAACACTGTTCCATTCTCAGAAATGACCAATTAAAACTACAAAACAAATACTTGATCAATATGTTTGAAATAAAAAAGGGTGAAAGCATCGAACACCCTGATCTACAGGGTGTTCCGTAATGTGGACTCCAAGCCTTTTGAAAAGAGAAAACACCCCCTTAATCTACTGATTTATGTATAAATTTTTTTCTAGATAAATTTAACAGACAAAAATGTAGAAACGTGTCTAAATGCCTTTGAAAGAATTTGCATATTTTTTATGGATAAAAGCGTCAGACCCCATATACTATAGTGGGTGTAGCGATTTGCCCCCTAAACTTTTTTTTGGGCAACAAGCCCCCTGTACTATGGATAAACAAGACTTTTTGCCCCTGATCGGATTTTCGGCCAATTTTCGTCGAAATTTGAGATGTGAACATGAGGGTTCATCACTATTTAACCTCAGATTCAATAAAATGCCCTTTTTCACTTCGATTTTTGTTATATTTTCTTAATTTTCAAACCCTAGTTTAAATTATTAAAATTTAGGGTTTGAAAATTCAGATAATATAATAAAAAGCGAAGTGAAAAAAGGGCATTTTATTAAATCTGAAGTTAAATAGTGATTAACCATCATGTTCACGTTTCAAATTCCGGCGAAAATTGGTCGGAAATTTGATCAGGGGGAAAGTTAATTTTTCCATAATAGTTGAGGGGCAAAGTGCTTATTTATCCATTGTACATGGGACTTGTTGGCAAAAAAAAGTTCATGAGGCAAATCGCTCCACCCCTATAGTATATGAATATGAGTTTTGACGCTTTTATCCCTATTTTTTAATATATTGGAATTCTTTTCTCTTTTTTTTTTCTAAATTAGTTGGACACACAGCAAATGACACAATTTAGCCGGAGGTTTGATGTTCTGTACACTAAAAAAACTTAAAAACTTTTAAAATTTATAACGATTTTGGTAGACACATCACACAAGTACTTAAATGGAATGCAGGCACCTACGTGGGAAGTAGTATGCGATTTTATGTGCTAACTTATCTAATTCAATTTGCTTTTCCGGGTCTTCTTAATAATCATAGCTTATAAGATGTCACCTATTTGAAATGACAATCAATTGTAACTATATAAGTTAAATATAATGCCGTCAATATTTATTCTAGCAGGGCCTACATATCTTGCAATACCTACTACTCATGACTAGGAACGCTCCATCTGGTCACACACACACACACACACATATATATATATATATATTGCTAGTTCTCTTATGACAACATCAGGAAACATTTATTTTGTGCTCATCAATTTTCCATCTTTACATTTTATTCCTCACCTTTTATTTTTGTTATGATAAGCGTTACCTAATTATAAATGTTATGTAAATGACCTTACTTTATATTTTTAAAATTGAGAAAGAGTATATATCTATATAATAATAATAGAGAAGTAGAGTAGGGGGCCCACTTGAGCGTAGTTAGGATTCAAACATACGGCGGGTATCAATTTTTTGCCAGGTATTATAAAAAGAAGTCTATAGGCAGGGTAGTCCCTTGTATTGAGAAGCCTAATTCAATACTCAATTAATCACTGAACTTAAACTTTTTATCTCCTGTTTTAGATAAGCATTTATTAGGAGAAGAGTTCCAATTTGCTTGAAGCGAACATGGGGAGTGACAAGGCTATTATTAGTCTTGAGGAGATCAAAAATGAGACAGTTGATCTGGTAAGCATATATCTTCTTAATTGCTATATGATCATTGTTTGCTTTTGATGAATGTAATATTGAAGTAGGATTTTGCCTTCATTTATTTTTTGTTGGTCATTCATTTTACTGAATTTGGTTTATCAGATTATGGTATGTGCATGTTGAGTTTTTGTGGTGCTTGATCTGCATGATCATAATACTGAAGAAAGGTTTCTCTATATATCTTTATTCTGTGTGATGAGAATTTGATGAGCTGCATCATCAACTTTCAAATGTGCTTTTGTCTCACTTTTTTTTTCCTTCCTGGTCTATAAACAACAATCAGAAACTAACTTGTAAAGAAAGGCTGTTTCATGAGCTTCATCATTACATCACCAACATCTTTTTCATTTTCATAGTTCTCTCTTTTTCCTTTTCTTCACTCTTCTCCAAAATTTCCTCTCAAAAAGTAACGCGATATTGTGTTCGAAATAAAATGGTTCAGCATAATCTGCAATATCGTTTTAATTTTTCTAACACTGGCTAGTAAAAGGAAGAAGAAATAGCATTAGGTCCCTAACGATTTAGGCGAGGAAGAGAAAACTATATATAGACTGGCTTGCATGCCGTTACAATATAGTATGAACAACACGAAGATAGTCTGAAAGCTTTCGTTTCACATGATTCTGTTGGACAAGCCCGTCAGTCATTGTCAGGCTTACATAACACGAATCGAAAAATGACTTCTTTTTAAACAATCAAATGACACATTTCATTCCAAAAGGCAAGTCACAAAACAATGAAAGGCGTGTAATCAAAGGAACACACCTATCAACTACCATTGAAAGATGATCTCAGTACTGCTCTTTTCCCCTAATTAACTGTAGAGTTGGAGTAATTGTGAAGGAGACGTTTAAGAAAGTTGGATGATCACCCTTTTCTGTTAAAATTGTTGATAATTGGCTTAAGTTACGCTTTTTTCTATGCTAATGTATGAAGAGAAGATAATTATATATAATTTAGTGTCTCATTAGGTAATTATTCTAGTTTCTATCATAGCCAAACTCAAGGTGGTGTACAGTATCCAAATCGAGTTTAGTAATATAGTTGTAGTTTTGTAGATTATGAAAATAATTATATAGACACTAGAATTATATTTAAAACAATCTATGAATTGCATCAGTTATAACTTGCATTGAACATAATCGGCATAAAATCTCCTGGTTTAATTCCTAAAAAGAAAAAAAGCAGCACTATCAATCACTGCATAAGTGAGGTACAAGCCACCCTGTTAATCGTGAAATTATGGAAAATATCACAAAAACGATGAAGGATCTGACAAGGTGCTGAATTCTTCAGGGCCATTCAGAAATATTGACCATGTTGAGTTGCGGCATAGTTTCGAAAAACAAGTTATACGAAAATCTTTCTCTTCCTTCGCTGCTTGAATGAAGGAATAAAGCATAATTGTGAACTACACTAAGATGCAGATAAACTCGTATATCTATAATGTATACTTGGAAACTTGATCATCGGTTGATGTTTCTGGTTTTTTTATTGCTTATATAACCATGAATGTTCTTTAAATTTTGAGATCATAATCATGTTGAGATTCTCAACTTTGTGTAAGTTTTTCCTTAACAGGAAAAAGTTCCGATAGAGGAAGTTTTTGAGCAGTTGAAATGCACTCGGGAAGGGTTGAGTTCAGATGAAGGAGCCACCAGGCTTCAAATTTTTGGTCTCAACAAATTGGAAGAGAAAAAAGTATTCTTTATCTCAATCCAGTATTGATGCATTTTTATAAGAATATATTAAGATTTGTATAAAATTTGATATCCTTGACTCTGTGATATAGGAAAGCAAGTTCCTCAAATTTCTAGGCTTTATGTGGAATCCACTCTCGTGGGTCATGGAAGCTGCAGCTTTGATGGCAATTGCGCTGGCTAACGGAGGAGGAAAGCCCCCAGATTGGCAAGACTTTGTTGGTATCGTTTGCTTGCTGTTTATCAACTCTACCATTAGCTTCATTGAAGAAAACAATGCCGGAAATGCAGCCGCGGCCCTTATGGCTGGTCTTGCTCCTAAAACAAAGGTATGTTCTTTACATATGAAGACATTCCATAGCACAAATGGAACATATCTATGTTCCTGAAGGTTTAGGTGATTTAGTATAGAATGTTGATATGTTGTGTGTACAAAAAAGTTAAAGAGAGGATGTGGTATGGAGATAACAAATGGAGTAGCATCTTATGTTGATTCGTTTTTAAAACTAGGTACTGAGAGATGGCCAATGGAGTGAGCAGGACGCTTCCATTTTGGTTCCTGGAGACATTATAAGTATAAAACTCGGTGACATCATTCCTGCTGATGCTCGTCTTCTTGAAGGTGATTCTTTAAAAGTTGACCAATCGGCCCTCACTGGAGAATCTCTCCCTGTGACTAAGAATTCACACGACGAAGTTTTCTCTGGTTCGACGTGCAAACAAGGTGAAATTGAAGCAGTAGTAATTGCCACTGGTGTCCATACTTTCTTCGGAAAGGCAGCACATCTCGTAGATAGCACGAATCAAGTTGGACACTTCCAAAAAGTGCTCACTGCGATTGGAAATTTCTGCATTTGTTCCATTGCGGTTGGCATGCTTGTCGAGATTATTGTCATGTATCCAATTCAACACAGACCGTACAGAAAAGGGATTGATAATCTACTTGTTCTCTTGATTGGAGGCATTCCCATTGCCATGCCCACTGTTTTGTCGGTCACCATGGCTATTGGATCACATAGGCTATCGCAGCAGGGGGCTATAACTAAAAGAATGACTGCTATTGAGGAAATGGCTGGGATGGATGTCTTGTGCAGTGACAAGACTGGAACTTTGACTCTCAATAAGTTGACGGTTGATAAATCATTGATTGAGGTTTTCGTGAAGGGTGTGGATCCGGATCATGTTCTACTTTTGGCTGCAAGGGCATCTAGAACTGAAAATCAAGATGCAATTGATGCAGCTATTGTTGGTACACTTGCCGATCCTAAGGAGGTACTTTGCTTCTTCTTGTTTGACCTTTTCCTCCCTCGATTTTTGTGTTTTACATAAGTAGGAAGCTGTAAGAAAGCATGGTTCATGGTATGCCCTTGGATTCTTAGGCAAGAGCTGGTATAACGGAGGTGCATTTCTTCCCGTTCAACCCTGTGGACAAGAGGACTGCTTTGACTTACATTGATTCCTATGGAAACTGGCATCGAGCTAGCAAGGGAGCCCCTGAACAGGTTCTCCATTGATTTGCCACTTTTTACTACATCATGCACATGTAGTTGTATTGATTATTATTTTGTTTTGTATAACCAGATTTTAACTCTCTGCAACTGTAAAGAAGACTTGAAGAAGAATGTTCATGCTGTTATTGGAAAATTCGCCGAGCGTGGCCTCCGTTCATTGGCTGTTGCTAGACAGGTTTGGATGAAGATCTTGCATGAAGCGTTGCCGTATCATATATGCATATCTATAAGCATTTTGGGGTTTTTATTTCATTCTGATATTCTCCAAGATACATGTTATTAATGATTCACAATACCAGGAAGTGCCGGAGAAATCGAAGGAAAGCTCTGGAGGTCCATGGCAGTTTGTTGGACTCTTGTCGCTTTTTGATCCTCCCAGACATGACAGCGCAGAAACCATCCGCAGGGCACTTAATCTTGGCGTAAATGTTAAGATGATTACTGGTTTGTGGATAGTTCACCACACTTGATATGCCTCAAGTTATTGATGTTTTCACCTAATCAGATCCCGTATTCGTATTTTCTGTGCATTTTCAGGCGATCAACTTGCCATCGCTAAGGAGACAGGGCGAAGGCTTGGGATGGGAGTAAATATGTACCCGTCTGCTTCTTTACTTGGGCAACACAAAGACGAGTCTATGGCTGCGATTCCTGTTGAAGAACTGATTGAGAAGGCAGATGGTTTTGCTGGAGTCTTTCCAGGTCTGTTTTTGTTGAAATTACAGTTCTTTTTTCATCTTCTCTGGTAATGGGATCACAGTGGTTTCTTAATATTTGCATCTTTTCTTTTGACAACAGAGCACAAATATGAAATAGTGAAGAAGTTGCAGGAGATGAAGCACATTGTTGGAATGACTGGAGATGGTGTAAATGATGCCCCTGCTCTGAAGAAGGCAGACATTGGTATTGCAGTTGCCGATGCTACTGATGCAGCAAGAAGTGCTTCAGACATTGTGCTCACTGAACCTGGGCTTAGTGTTATCATTAGCGCTGTCTTGACTAGTCGAGCTATTTTCCAGAGAATGAAGAACTATACTGTTAGATTCTGCCTCTTTTTCAGAACTTAAGATTCTTAGAAGTTGTTCAAATAGTCTTATATATCCTTTGCTTTATTCTTTGGCAGATATATGCAGTCTCTATCACCATTCGTATTGTGGTAAGTTGGTTGTAGCATTTGCAGAATAATGATGTATCACATTGCCCGCCCGCCCCTCCCTACCTTCCTCCCTCTTTCATTTCTCATGATATGCATGTCTTTTATTTGCAGTTTGGTTTCATGCTCATTGCTTTAATATGGAAGTACGATTTTTCTCCGTTCATGGTTTTGATCATTGCCATTCTTAATGATGGTAAAGTTATTTCACTGAAATCTGTTTTTTGACATAATATACAAGGGGTACTATTGATGATTTCTGGAACACAACCTGGTTTATTTAGGTACAATCATGACTATCTCGAAGGATAGAGTGAAGCCATCTCCTTTGCCTGATAGCTGGAAGTTGAAAGAAATTTTTGCCACCGGCATAGTACTTGGAGGTTACCTCGCAATAACAACTGTGGTATTCTTTTGGTTGATACACAGAACTAACTTTTTCTCGGTAAGGAACGGAGATGTTGATTCTGTTCTTTCCTTTCCCCTTTTCTCGTCATCCCACGTGTGGAATAAATGACAAGTTGATAACTCAAATCGTGAAATTTTGCAGGACACTTTCGGAGTGAGAGATATTAGACATAGCGAGCACGAAATGATGGCTGCTCTATACTTGCAAGTGAGTATTGTTAGTCAGGCCCTTATTTTCGTGACTAGGTCTCGCAGTTGGTCATTCGTTGAACGCCCAGGACTTCTGTTAATGACTGCTTTCGTCATTGCACAACTGGTAAAATTTCCATGCTTCTCGATTCTGTCTATACCAACAGTTAGGAAGGACTAGACATCCGAAGTGCTGAAACCTATTCGTTTACATACATAGGTTGCCACTCTAATTGCTGTATATGCCAATTGGGGATTTGCAAGAATTAAAGGATGCGGTTGGGGATGGGCTGGAGTTATTTGGATTTATAGTGTTGTCTTCTATGTTCCCCTTGACTTAATGAAGTTTGCCATACGTTACATCTTAAGTGGAAAGGCGTGGAAGAACTTGTACGACAACAAGGTATAAGTTACATATTGTTTCTGCAGAAAGTTGCTTAATGTCTCTTTTGCTTGTTAAGTTACAATTCGGTTCATACATTTGTTTGGAAACAGACTGCTTTTACCACAAAAAAGGATTACGGCATAGAGGAAAGAGAAGCTCAATGGGCTCTTGCTCAGAGAACCTTGCATGGCCTTAAGACACCAGAAGCTACTAATATCTTAAACGAGAAGAGCAGTTACGGAGAAATTCCTGAAATTGCTGAACAGGCCAAGAAGAGAGCGGAGATAGCAAGGTATAACTATAAGCTTAACTAAATCTCTTTGTTTAAACTACTCTTGTATTGCTCCCCCCTTTGATCAATATGAAGTTCTTTCTTTTCCCATTTTCTGTTTACATAGATAGCTAAAACACATTATTACATTGTGTAGGCTCCATGAGTTGCGTACACTCAAGGGTCATGTTGAGTCGGTTGTGAAGCTCAAGGGCCTTGACGTTGATACGGTTCAGCAGTATTACACTGTTTGAAGCAGAAGGAATCTCAAAGCCAAGACGAAGAGCAGCTGAGCCAGCCCATAATTGCTTATACATGATTTAGAGAACAGAGAAAAGTGTCTTATTCAATACAAAAGTACTCAGAAGGGGAGTCAGTGATGTGCCTAATTCACAATCTTTTTTCATATTTAACTGATGTATCATACCTTTGGCTCTTTTATGAGTACACATGTGCAGTAGTTATTCATCTCAAAACACTTCTTTTTCCCTAGTGAACAGCCATATGAATTGATCATCCAAGCATGTTAATTTTCTTATGATGATTGATACTAGTAAAAAGAAAACTCAAATATTTGGGAGAATGCACATTATAGTTTACAGACTTATAATTATCAATCACTAGTCACATATCTTGCTTATGTTAAATTCAAGTTCTTTAAAGTGATCGCGCGAAAATTTCCAAAAAGTAATGACAAGAATTCACATATAAAAGCTCTGTCATTCAAGCTTACATCTATATACTGTATGTACCAGCACCACTTCTCACTGAATGTAGTACTCTAATTTCCCTCGGTCTCTTTTAGGAGTGACTCTTTTCATCTCTAGTATTCATCGTCGTCTTCTCTTGACGATCCAAAGAATTTCCTAACAACAGCAGAAACTGCTCCAAGAACCATAAACAGAAGGATGAGATCGAATCCACCGCCAACGCCAACCGCCACACTCGGACCTGGGGCGAAAAATGAGAAGGGAGACCACCCCCATCCACCGTAAAATGGCACGCCATAACCGTACCCGTATCCACCAACTAGAGGAGGCGCAACTGGCGGATTGATATACACATTAGTCCTGCGACAAAAATTCATTGCCAATTAGTTCAAAAAACAATACTTCAGTTCAACATCTGTCAAATCCATTTTGTCTAGTAATTCTAGCCAAGACTTATAATTGCAAGAAGTACCTCGAGTTAACTCTCGGGCCAGAAGACCGCGGGGCGGAAGGCCGAAAAGCCTGACCGCCGATCCTGCCACCCGTCTTCGCAGCAGCCGCAGGATCAACCGATCCCAAAGTCAGCACCCCAGCTGCCATTGCAACTAATGCAAGTTTAGCAAACTGGTTTTCACTTTTCCTGCAACATATGTTCAACATATTATCACAAAAAACACAAATCAAAACAGAACTCAACATAGTGTTAGAACACAATACAACTGTTTGACATACTGTTCTATCTTATCTAGTACCTTGAGATATCATTGTCATCATCTGAGTTGTGTCTGCATGATATCAAGACAGGCTTTGAGTGAGTTGCAAATGTTGTTCTTTTAGCTCTGAGAGTTGATGTAAGAGGGTTTGAGAGGAAGCTACTCTGGAACAAAGCAACTGACATAGTTTTAATGATGTGTGAGATATATAGTTGGATTTTGGAGATGATTAATTTGTGGGATCTGTGGAGTTCAAATTCTGAATCTTCTGTGTGCTTATGATATTTTTTTTGTGGGTTCTTGAATGTGAAGCTGAGCAGATTGATGATTGTGGAGTGTGACACGTGGAGATGGAGCAATGGTGAATTGGGAAGTATGGAGACAAAACATTTTTGCCCACATAGTTTGTGTTTACCAAAATTATAAAATATCAAATTTAAAACATTCTTAGTCAAAACACTCGAAAGCGGCGGTTAATCTCATCAACTCGACTCCTCATGACACGCATCCTCACCGTGGACTCATTATCTCTTGTAGCAACCTTATGGACGAGTTTGATTCTTGCTTGATTCAACACGAGTACCGTGAAACCAATATTGTAGCCGACCGTCTTGCGCATTTGGGTCACAAGCTCCCTTTCGGCTTGCAGCTCTTCGACAAGCCTCCCGGTGATGTCTCCCATTATTTCCTCTTTGATACAATTGGTGGAACTAGTTTTAGAACTATTCATGTGTAGCTAATCGGGTTTCCTCGCCCTCCTTGTAACGCAAAAAAAAAAAAACATTTAGAATCTTAAAATATTATTCACCTCGGCAATTAACATGAACAATATTCAAAACAAGAAAAAAAGTTTTTCTTTTATATAATATGCATTTAAAGAACTAAATGCGAAACTTTTACGTACAAATACATTTAGTATTTATTTTTTCAAGATTCTGACATAGAAAGTTTTCTTTTTTGTCAACGAACTATTGAAAACACCAATTTAACCCTAATATACTATTTTACCTCTCCTTTTTTTTTTCTTAAAGAAGAAGTACTAGTTTCAGTTTGTTCTTGATTGGGATTGCCAAATGTGGCTTATCCATATGATTTTGCACTTATCACAAATATAATCAATAAAAAAAAAAAAATCAAAGCCCCTATATTTGTTGCATTTTGTATAATATCTTTTTCTTTTGTGCAACTTGCTTCTATATTATGAATAAACAAGTATTTTGCCCTCTCGTCTATTGACTTGAGAAAAAAGTTTGCCCCCTAATGGATTGTCCGACTAATTCTCGTCTAAGTTTGGAATGTGAACATGGGGATTCATCATGGATTAACCTCAAATTCAATAAAATGCTCTTTTTATTTTAATTTAATTTTTGTTATATTTTTTTAATTTTCAAACTGTAAATTTTGATAGTTAAGACTAGGATTTGAAAATTAAGAAAATATACAAAAATAAATTGAAGAAAAAAGAGGACATTTTATTGACCTTGAGGTTAAATTGCGACGAACCCCCATATTCACGTTTCAAATTCCGGCGAAAATTCAATCAAGGGCAAAAAGTCTTATTTATCCATAGTTTAGGGAGCAAATTCCAAAAAATAAAAGAATAAGAGCCAAAATGCAACAGGGTATGGTATATGAAGATTGATGCTTTTATTTATAGTAAATAAATAAATAAATAAATAAATAAAGAAAAAAGAAAAAAAAAAGAGGAGGCTTAATCTTTTGACGGTGGGTTTTCACCTGCATTTCCTTGAGGGGCCTAACACCAATGGGCTCCTAGAAATTATTCACGGCTGGAGTTATTTAGAAACATTTGCGTGCACACACCACTACTGGCACGTAATTTTTTTAATAATAGGACTAACAATTTTAATTGTGGGGAAAAAGAGTGTCTATAAATTACTACGACAGGTCAATTTTATATTGTCCTAAATATATAATTACCGCTTACCAGCGGTTTAGCATGGTCATTTTATAACTTATATGATTGTAATGTATTAGGATCAAAGACCCTTTATGTGTTCTAATTCGAGTTTAGAATTAATTCCTAAAAGAATTGAGATGAGAGGGAGAGACTTTAACTAAAAATTACTTATTTTTTTCTTCTTCTTTACAATACATTGAACTCTAATTTATAACCAAACTACATAACTTCTCCACTAACACCACTAATCACATAACATCCCCACTAACACATAACTATTACAATCATATCCACTACTCATAAATATTATCTGATAAAATATAATAATAATAATAATAATAATAACAATAATAATAATAATAATAATAATAATAATATGGAAAAATAGTTGGGCCCGTATTGATAGAATAAAATAGCTTATAGTATTTATTTTATTATTCTGTAATTTAGTATTCCTCACTAGACTAGGTCTACCAGGATATTCTGTAATTTAGTATTCCTCACTAGACTAGGTCTACCAGGATATCTCTTGTAACATATAAATACTTGTAATTACCTTTGTGAATATTCAAGGAAATATATTTTCTCTACATGGTATCAGCAGTCTTCTGACCTGCGACCTCTCTCTCTCTCTTTTTCTAACCCTAATTTCGCCGTCGCCGCCACCAGCCGCCGCCCCTTGACATGTCGTCCGATTCTCTAACACCGGCGACGGTCTCCTCCTCAACACCGGCGACGGTCTCCTCCTCAACACCGGCGACGGTCTCCTCCTCTCCCTCTTCTGGCTCGGTGTCTAATCCCTACGAACCCTCGATTCCTCTTCTTGCAGTAAATCTCAATCACTGCATCAAACTCACAGCCACCAACTTTCTTTCCTGGCAACTCCAAATTGTTGCTACTCTTGAAGGTTACAGTCTTGAAGGCTTCTTTGATGGCTCCACACCATGTCCGCCGCCTCATATCTCCTCTGACAAGGGTGATGTTCCAAACCCGAAGTTTCAGACCTGGAAACGCCAGGATCGTCTTCTCTTCTCCGTTCTCATTGGAACCCTGGCGGCAGATGTTGTTCCCATGATCAGTCGCACCACTACTGTCAAAGATGCTTTTGATACACTCGTCTCCATCTATGCTACCCCTACCCGGGGTCACATCAAACAGATCAAGACACAACTGAAGCATCTGACGAAAGGTACTAAATCCATCTCTGAGTATCTTCATCAAGCTAAACGGCGGTTTGATGAACTTGCTCTTCTCGGAAAACCAATGGATCATGAGGATTTTATTGATTCTATCTGTGATGGCTTGGATGATCAGTACAAAGGCATTGTTGATAATGTCAAATACCGTGACACTCCGGTTTCATTTGCTGCCATTCATGAAACTCTCCTTAATCGTGAACTTGAGCTTTTAGCCACACAACCTGGCCTCCTACCGACTCCGGTTACTGCTAACTCGGCGGAGCAACGTCCTTCGGGTGGTCGTGGGCGCGGCGGCCGTGGCCCCTTTCGTGGCGGTCGTGGCGGACGCTCAGGCCAGTCCCGTCCTTATCTCGGTTATTGTCAGGCTTGTGGTGTTCAGGGTCACACCGTCAAATATTGTCCCAGCTTTCGTATCATGGCTTAATCCAATTCAGGCTCCTCCCCTCAACAGCCGTCTACCACCCCGTGGCAACCGCGTGGTTCGACGCCCTGGAACGGATCCTCCGCCGCGTCCCCTCAGGTTCATTATTCCGCCAATTCACCTGACTCTGGCAATTGGATTCTGGACAGTGGAGCAAGTCATCATGTCACGTCGGATCTTCAGAACCTCTCTTTGCATGCGCCGTACACTGGGTCGGATGAGGTTATCGTCGGCAACGGGTCTAGCATGCCTATAACTCACGTTGGTTCTGGTACTCTTTCTTCTCCTACTCGTTCTTTTAATCTTAATAAACTTCTCTGTGTTCCCTCTGCTCGTCACAACCTTATCTCTGTCTCTCAATTCTGTAAAAATAATAACTCCACTATCGAGTTCTCACCCTCCTCTTTTCGTGTCAAGGATCAACGTACGGGGGCAACCCTAGTTCAGGGCAACACTAAACATGGTCTCTATCAATGGTCCTCTTCCAAGCCTTCCACGTCTGTCGCCCCTCCTCTTCTTGCCTTCTCTGGTGTCAAAGCTTCTGCTTCAGCTTGGCATAGTCGTCTTGGGCATCCCTCTAGCCCAATTTTAAACTCTATTTTATCCGTTTTTCAGTTAGATACTCTGGGTGCTGCGTCACCTTCTTTTAATTGTAACGCGTGTCAGTGCAATAAAATGCATAAACTTCCTTTTCATGTTTCTACAATTGTGTCGAATCATCCTTTGCAAGTTATTTACTCTGATGTTTGGACTTCACCGCTTATCTCTATTGATGGTTTTAAATATTATGTCGTGTTTGTTGATCACTTTACTCGATATTCTTGGCTTTATCCTCTTAAACGCAAAAGTGATGTTCAACAAGTCTTTATTAAGTTTCGTGCCTTAGTTGAAAATCAATTTACTCATAAAATCAAAACATTATACTCCGACAATGGCGGTGAATACATTGCATTATCTCACTTTCTTGCTTCCTCTGGCATATCTCATCTCACGTCCCCGCCGCACACTCCTGAACATAATGGTACCTCTGAACGCAAACACCGTCACATTGTTGAAACAGGCCTCACGCTCCTACATCACGCGTCTCTTCCTCTCTCATATTGGTCATATGCTCTTCCCACCGCCACTTACCTCATAAATCGCATGCCTACTCCTCGTCTCTCTATGAAATCCCCTTATCAGTGTCTTCTTGGCCTTCACCCGAACTATTCCAAACTTCGGATTTTTGGCTGTCTCTGCTATCCCTGGCTTCGTCCCTATAAGCCTCACAAACTTGCTAGTCGCTCTGCACCGTGTGTTTTTCTGGGCTACTCGCCTTCCCAGAGTGCATATCTGTGTCTCGATCCTATTACCAATCGTCTCTATATATCTCGTCATGTCCAATTTGTTGAGTTCATCTTTCCGTTTGCCTCTCTTTCTTCCACTCCTCCTCCGACCCCGGCTCACTCCAACGCCTCTTCTTCTTCCGACCCGCCTCACATTATAATTCCCAACTCTCCGCCTATTTCAATGACCCCGAGCACGCGCCAAATTTCCACCGCCCTGCCTGTCGGCCCATCTGTCGCGCCAGCGCGCGCGCCTACTTCGCCCGGCACGCACGCGGGCGCGCCTCCTTCGCCCGGCACGCATGCGCGCGCGCCACCTTCGCCCGACCAGCCCACACTCGCGCCAACTCCACCCGGCACGTCTGCGGGCGTTCCTGTTCCAACTTCTTCCCGCACTATAGTCACTCGCTCGATGCATAATATCTCCAAACCCATGCACAAGCTCAATCTCTCTGCTTCTCTTCCTTCCTCTTCGGATACCGAACCAACATGTGTTTCTCAGGCTCTTGCTAACCCATCCTGGCGAGACGCCATGTCCACTGAGTTTATGGCACTTGTTCAGAATGGTAATTGGGATCTGGTTCCCCCGTCTCCCTCTCTCAATATTGTGGGCTGCAAGTGGGTTTTTCGGATCAAACGTAACCCGGATGGTATCGTGGATAGGTACAAAGCTCGTCTGGTGGCCAAGGGGTTCCACCAACGTCCTGGTGTTGACTTTCATGAGACATTCAGCCCTGTAATTAAGCCGAGCACTATTCGTCTTATTCTCTCTCTGGCGGTTTCTCAGGGTTGGTCTCTTCGTCAGTTAGATGTCAACAATGCGTTTCTTCAGGGTCGTCTGTATGATGATGTGTTTATGAGTCAGCCCCTTGGTTTCATTGATCGTGATCGTCCTTCTCATGTCTGTCGTCTCCGAAAGGCGATCTATGGTCTTAAGCAGGCTCCACGGGCGTGGTATAACGAACTAAAGGCGTTTCTCTTGTCTTCCGAGTTTTCCAATTCTCGGGCGGATCCTTCGTTATTTATCTTTCGCCGTGGTGGTGTCCTACTTTATATCCTGGTTTATGTAGATGATATTATTGTCACAGGGAGTGATAGCTCGCAAGTTTCCTCGGTTATTACCAGTCTTGGCCGACGGTTCTCTATCAAGGACCTTGGACCTCTTCACTTCTTTTTGGGTGTTGAGGTTCAACCACATCCTGATGGCTTTCTCCTCTCTCAGCGTCGGTACATTCTCGATTTACTGACTAAATTTAAGATGGCTGCTTCTCGACCTGTAAAAACCCCGATGGCTGCCACGTGTCAGCTTCGCCGTGATGGTGGAGCCCCTGTTTCCGATCCGAGTGTCTATAGGGGTGTTCTTGGTGGACTTCAGTATCTTTCTCTCACTCGTCCGGATATCTCCTTTGCTGTCAACAAACTATCTCAGTTTATGCAGTCACCCGGGGTTGAGCACTGGAACGCTGCTAAGCGTGTCCTTCGCTACTTGCATGGCACACTTGATCATGGCATTCTTCTTCGATCTCGGAGTCCTCTCACTCTGCATGCTTACTCTGATGCTGATTGGGCTGGTGATAAGGATGATTATACCTCTACGGGTGCTTATATCGTGTTTCTGGGATCCAATCCTATTTCCTGGAGTTCCAAGAAACAACGCACAGTTGCGCGGTCCTCCACTGAAGCTGAGTATCGATCGGTTGCTTCCACTGCGGCGGAGCTCAGGTGGATTCTGTCTCTTCTGACCGAGCTTGGTGTTTCTATTCCGCGTCAACCAGTCATCTATTGTGACAATGTTGGTGCCACGCAACTCTGTGCAAATCCCATCTTTCATTCTCGGATGAAGCATGTTGCTCTTGACTATCACTTTATTCGTCAGCATGTTCAACAGGGTATTCTCCGGGTTTCCCATGTTCGTTCTGAGGATCAACTTGCTGACTTACTTACAAAGGCTCTCTCATCTGCGCAATTTCTTAATTTGTGTAACAAGATTGGTCTGCTCTTAGTCATTCCATCTTGCGGGGGCATGATAGAATAAAATAGCTTATAGTATTTATTTTATTATTCTGTAATTTAGTATTCCTCACTAGACTAGGTCTACCAGGATATTCTGTAATTTAGTATTCCTCACTAGACTAGGTCTACCAGGATATCTCTTGTAACATATAAATACTTGTAATTACCTTTGTGAATATTCAAGGAAATATATTTTCTCTACACGTATCATAGTGCAACGCCTATATGAAAATTAATATTTCATTAGTTCTTCTTTAATTTTTTTTTTTACGACAAAGTGAAATAACTGTAGGTCCATTTACCATTTCGATCTTTGGTGAATTTTTTTGTGTCTGGACATTTCTCCCCACAATATTCCACTAAAATTGCATTTGTAAGGAATGTATTTGTTCAGTTTTCACTAAAATATATCCATATCTCCTTTTTGTTTTAGTTTTTAGTAAAGCTTACTTCTTTATAGGGTATTTTTCATCTACCTCCCTGAGGTTTGAAATTTTGGCAGATAGCCTCCTCTATCATTTGACCGTTAGTCAAAGGTTAAATATGATGGCAATTGTGTACATTCTAGGTAGTTTATTTTATTTATTTTTCTTTAAACTTTGATATTTTTTCCTTATTATTACTACACTTGGGATTTAAATATCTTTTAGTAAAAAAAAATCACTCACTTTTGGTATTCAATGCACTTATCATGAGACAACATATTTCTTGTATTTAATTTAAAATAATACAATAATATAAAACATAAGAAATATTAAGTGTTTAGACAATATATGCTCCAAATTTTTTCTCCTAGTAATCCAAATATACAAAAGTTGGTGTAATACATTTATAATGCTTCACTATTACATTATAAGTATTTTCAATTTTTATATTATATATGTGACAAATAAAATTAACATAATAACATCAACACTTTAATTAGATATTTAACATAATACCCCCAAACAATTGTGCGTAGTTAACGTAATGCGCATAATCACTAACAAATAATGCAATAATTCTGTAATTATTAAAAATATCATAAGTAAGTAAATAGATTTATAACCTCAACTAATGTCTAATGATGCTAAAAAAAGTATATAGTGTAAATTGTATTTTTGTGATCTTTATATCAAATAATTAGACAAGCTTCTAAATTCCTTAACTAATTGAAGAAAAAAAATTAAATTTTAGAAATTTATAATCATGAAGTTGTTAAATAAACCAATAAATAAAAAGTATAAAAAAGATCATGTGAAGTTAAATAATTGGATAGTGAAAACAAATGAATTATAAATATGTTTCTATTGAATGAATAAAAAGCTAAAATAATATCTAATAACTTTTTGAAGAAATTACACAAATGACATCATCTCTAACTTTAAGTGGGTATTTGCTAAAGTCTGAAACCTTGGGGGAGGTGGATGAAAATTACCCCTTCTTTATATAGTTCTAGATTCACGAAGACTTTTACTTTCAATACATATTTACAAAATCAACTCTAAATATGTTAAAATGTCATGATTCACACTTCCTAATATTCAAGATCATGGACTTGATAAAAGCTGACGATATTGTTATGGCCAAAGTAACTTTTACAATATCTCTAATTTGCCCCTCTTAATTAAGAAATACCAAAGCTAATGTCTACATTTCCATAACTTGCTATGTAAATTAATCATTCTCAATCTTCTAATATCAATTTTCTTAGTTTTTTTTTTATATCCCTTAATTATAGTAAATAATTTTAACAATTTTAAATACATATTAAATAATATTCTCTCTCCAATGAATTTCACCGAAACACGTTATTGATTTATTAACTACCGAGAATATCTTGAATTCTTCTTTTTGTTCTCTTTCTAATAATCTCTTTTCAAGTGAAAATAGTTAATGATCAATAAAACTATAATATAATTTAATTTAATTGATCCTCTTGATATATACCAAGAAAAAATAAAACAACATGTCCCTTCAAGTATCTGATTTGGACATTGCAAGTAAGAAACTGCATTCAAGATGAAACTACAAACATATATATTAGAATGAAAAAAAAATGGATATGTAAGTTGAAGACAAAGAAGGATATGAACTAATATTCTGCTTCATTCGGTATTCTTTTGAAATTTATGCTAATATATAAACTTTTCTAAGTTTAACCTTATAATTTATGTTTCACTATGACATCTTACAATTAATTTTCTAATTAACCCTACAATTTAAGTTAGATCAAATAAACTATGCGATTTGCTAAGAATGATGATTTAGTTTCCCTATAATTCATATTCTTTCAATGAAAATTACTTTTTTTTTTTTTTCATTTTACTCCAATTATGATGATTCACTCTCCCAGTAATTCAATTTGATTCTTGATTTCATTTGTGAGATTTTTCTTTGTAACTTTTTTGTGTTTTTATGTTCTACTTAATAAGTATTATATTTTGACCCAAAAGTATTGAGAGTTTGCAACATAACCAAAAAAGTAATATCCAACAACGTCTCAAACATGTTGTAAAAGTGTGTTCGTATTTTTATTTTCTCATTTAATTATCGACACACCACGTGGCGTGTCAAACACATCTCCTTGGTTTGTGAAAAGCACATAGGTTGTGAGATTTTTCAAGAACTCTATACAAATATGTAGAAACTCATTCATAGTCGTTAAATTAAGTTGATTTCCAATGTTTATTGAGAATATCGACTGATATAAATAGTGGTAGGATTTCATTTGAAAATCATCCAAGAGTTGTGAGCATTACAAAAAAATGGATTCAAAATTCCTTGTGCATTAAATTGATATTTGTGCTTTTTGTAACTTTGTGCTGACACAAATTTTAATTTTTAAAAATATTCGAAAATATCTTATAACTCTTTTTGTGCTTTCAGTTTTTATTATATATATATATATATATATATATATATATATATATATATATATATATATATATATATATATATATATATAATAATAATAATAATAAAAATCAATTTTGGGGGCATAAGACTTATGTCCTGCCTCCAAATTCCTAAAAATTATGTAGAATCAGAACCATACAGTTAAATTTCATATGTGCTATTATTTTCCACATGTGAATTAGTTGCAGTGATAATGGGAAGTAATTATGCATTGTTAATCTTAATCTAGAATTCGGATTGATTATGCAGTTACTTAAATTTGGATTGATCATGTTTCCTTGTAAAATCTCGATAATTCAGTGTAGTACGTGAATTCATACAAAGAAATTTTCACAATTGTCACATAGTCAGAGATCAATCTCCATAGTTTCTCATTCATGCTCTTTTTGGTGATATCATCAAATTCAAAGTATGTGAGCCTATTCGTGGAGGCATCTCTATATGCTTTCCGCATGTATTTTTGCCCAACCGTTCTTTGCTCTGTTTCCAATTGTTTGTTAGGTTTCTAATTATTGTTGGTGTTGTTCAGTTTTTAGATTTTGGACCTCTTGATCTATTTCATGGATTTGCTAGAAAGCGGCTTTGGACCTCTGAATTTCCTAATCCGGACAACTCTTATGTAGACCACCCATCACTTTGAAGCCTCACTGTCTCAAGCTATAACAGTGGCCCTGAATCAGACTAGTATAATGAATAGTGTATTAAAACATGTATTTTTTCGATTAAAATTTGTATTTATTGAACGTGTTAGTAAAACTAGCATGTTAGTGAGAATAGATTCACTCACGACAAAGTAGAGAGAGCAAATTGAAAAAGAACAAATCTGAAACCAGAATCGTCGTGTCAGTGGCTTCTTCACGTGTAGCTTGTGTACTAGAATATTTTTTCATGCCTAATTCCCTAAGGTGAAAGGACAAAAGTAATTAAAATAAGTAAAAGTGCATAACTACATGTACATAAAGTCATAAATTAAATAAACAAATACAAAACAAGTATTGGAGTATCATATTCAAATAAATAGATGACCATCAAATTAAATTAACATAAATTAATTATAAAACTTAAATAACTAAAATATCATACATACAAAAGAAATAAATAAAACATTAAAGCAATTTAACATATAAACTTTAAAATAACTAAAGTATCAAACATAAGTTAACAGATTATCATTCAAAAATCATCGATTCCACAAAATAGATAATTCTGAGTTATCCTCCAAATCAAGCAGAATACTCGAACCTAGCTGTATCACGGAGCGGCTGAGGTGATTTGAAGCGCAGCTGTTTTACGAATCGGCGCTTTTAAACACACACCAATTCCAGTGGGGCATTTTTACAAACACTTTTGCTGCATGATGCTCCAGCTTCATTCAACTTCACACCACACGAAGTTCTCATCAACACACCATCTCATTCATGGGAAAAACGCAATGCTGGTACACTTACAGCAGCGATGGATGACTAGCAGCAAAAGGGTCCAAGACCGGAGCAAGAACAAGCGAGTGCACGACCTAGAGATAGCAACAGAGAAGAACAAGGTAGTCTCAAAGATCCTAAATTTATTCGAGATTCTCAAATGTGAGCCAGAAAGCATCATACAGTTGAGAAATCTTGACCAGCATCGTAAAGAAATCAATCTCCCCAAACCCCACAAAATCTCCGATTTTCTCCGTAAATCGCCTAAGCTGTTCGAGCTGTATAAAGATACTAAAGGGACAGTGTGGTGCGGGATGACGGAAGAAGCCGAGGCATTGGTGAAAGAAGGGGAGGGAATTATCGAAAAACATGGTGAAATGGCTGCTGAATATGTGACTAGAATGCTAATGATGGCGGTCGATAAGAGGCTGCCGTTGGATAAGATTGCGCATTTTAGACGGGATATGGGGTTGCCGATGGATTTTAGGAAGCATTGGGTGCATCAGTATCCGGAGAACTTTAGGGTGGTTCAGCCCTTTAAGCCTTATGATGAGGGGGAGTATTTGGAGTTAGTATCTTGGAAGTCTAGTTGGGCGATCACGGAGTTAGAAAAGAAGGTGTTGGGTATAGAGGGAGGGAAGAATGACGGTGATCATGTCCCTGGATTGCTTTCATTGGCTTTTCCTCTGAAGTTTCCAGTTATTTATAAGAAAGTGTATCGATACAGTGGTAAAATCGAACATTTTCAGAAGAGGGAGTATTTGTCTCCTTACGCCGATGCTAGGGGTTTAGAAGCCGGGTCTTTGGAGTTTGATAAGAGGGCAGTTGCGGTTATGCATGAGTTGCTTAGCTTCACGATCGAGAAGAAGTTGGTTACTGATTATTTAACGCATTTTAGAAGGGAGTATGTCATGCCGCAGAAGCTAATGAGGCTTTTGCTAAAGCATTTCGGAATTTTCTATGTTTCTGAGAGGGGAAAAAGGTTTAGTGTGTTCTTGAACGAGGCTTATAATGGTTCTGAGTTGATTGAGAAGCATCCTTTGGTTGTTTGGAAGGAAAAGATCTTGAGTCTGGTTGGTTACAGGGGAAAGAAGAAGAAGATTCTGCGTTATGAGGATTTATCAGACAGCGAGGATGAGGGTAAGCACAAGAGTGATTCTGAAGATGAATGTCATCAACTTGAACTCGAGCAGGATGAGACAATGCATTCGTTGGAGAATGAATCAGCGACAGATGGTTCTGAGATGGACATCGAAGAGGTTTGCAGGGCATATAAAGACTGAGTACTTACAAGGTCAATATCTATTGTTTCCTGATTTTATATTATAATTTGTACTCTGTAGAGTTGTCTATGCATGATATTACCAGTTAATAATCTGCTGCATTTTTACTTTAATTTAAGTGTATCTTGTTGTCACTTGTCGTCATAAATTCAGTAATATCGTATCACTATCACAACAAATTAACGTTGCACATGTGCATGCTATCATTGAACTCCAGGCTGAGTTGTTTAAGTTTGTCTTGGTGTAGATATTACATGGGTGTTTTACGTTTGGTAAGCATAACAGAATTCAATTAGATGGGGTGCGCATTACAAAATGATTTGAAAGAAACTCAACCTGTTACTTTCTAAACCAGAGATGCAGTGTTGTTTTTAGTTCATCCACTTGTATGATGCTAAGCCCAGCATCATGTCAAAATTATTAAATTTTGTTCCACTCTTTGATTTGAACATTTCTGAATACTGTTACTTCAAGCAGTAACAAAGTTAGCAACATGCTACTATGGTTGCTATTTATAGTTTTTTGCAGTTGTCAAAGGAAAAATCAATATTTGTTTGTGATCGTTGGATGCATATTTGCTCCCTTTGGTGATTTTTTCCCTTTTAAGCTACAGTTGATTGGTAAAACGAGTTTTTGTTAGACAACCATGAGATATAGTTCCCTAATATTATGTCGTTGAAACTTGCAGATATGTGATGAACTTGAGATTCTCCAAAAGCATTGTGCTAAAAGGAGAATTCTGTACCAAGATCAGAGATTATACGGCGGGTGTCTGGTTGGCCTTCAGAGTAAAGATTGGAATTATCACCCTTCTGTTTTGCCTTTGAAGACTTCATATAACAGCCTTACTTCTGCAAGTCTGGTGGAATCACGCATGCGATCTTAACCAGTCACGTGCTTGGATATTTGCAGAAAAATAGAATCTGCGTATGTTTTGAAGCAAAATTGAAGGACCTGGATCTGGGGAAAGTTGGCAACGAGTTGTGCAATGGATGATCAAAATGACTTGAGGAGTTGAGGTAGTGATATCAGATATGCTTGGCGAACTGGAACCACTGGATGCACATTTATTACAGAAACTGATGCAGTTCTCATGACCCTGAATTTACATTGACAAAATTCACATATCCACAGGCAAATTTTTGACCGTAAGCTCTTTTAGAGAATTTGGGGAATTTTTTTTTATTGTTTCTTCTGATCTTTCAGCCTTTTGCTTCTAGTATAGAGCTTGGCCTTGATAGTGTATATCACTTGTAATTTGTATTTTGGATCTTCTAACCTTATCAATAAAGTTATATTGTTTATCCAAAAAAAAAAAATATACTATATTTAGGGCCTTTTGATTTTGTCCCATTTCTAAATAAATTTTGATAGGCGTTTCTTCCCATAATTTTATTTGATAAGCGTGTCATATAAAACCAGTATGCTAGTGAGACTAATTTCAAGACAATAAATTGTAATTTTTGATCTTTTATAATCTTCTTCTGAATTCTGATTAATAATGATTAAATTGTTTATCCAAAACAAAAAAACAAAGAACACAATTCTTAGGTCCTCTTGATTTTGTCCAATTCCTAGAATAAAATTTGAAAAGCATGTCTTCTTTTTGTTTCCTTTCCAATAATTAAATTCGACGAGCCAGTGAGAAAGAATAGTATCAGGGCAACAAGTTAAAACAAGCACAAAATAGAGGGACCAAACTGCAAAACCCAACAAATCAAAACCCACCACAGTCGCCGCCAATTCTCTCAAAACTCAAAACCCTAACTCAGTCCCCAATTGCACAAACCTCAAAACCCTAAATCGAACATCAAAACCACTTCTCAATCTCCATTTTTCTTCACATCCTCTAAATGAGGAAGAGACCGCGTGAGCCGAAGCCCGTCAACCCGGCCCTCGCCGCCGCCACCGGTCCGACCCTAATCAAACACTTGGCCTCATGCAACACCTCCATCAGATCTCAATCGCTCCGTCTGCTCCAATCGTGGCTCGCGTCTGAATCGCACGAGCTATCCGAATCCGATATCAAGAAGCTGTGGAAGGGCCTATTCTACTGCCTGTGGCACGCCGACAAGTCCCCGAATCAGGTAGCCCTAATCAACAAGCTGACTGCTCTGTTCTTGTCGCTCAATTCGTCTCTTGCTCTGGAGTTCTTTAGAGGGTTTTTGGTGACTCTGAGGAGAGAGTGGCCGGGCATTGACAGGCTGAGGCTGGACAAGTTTTACCTGCTTATACGCAGGTTCGTGAAGGCGTTGTTTGAGCTGGTGAGGCTGAGGAAGTGGGATTTGGAGGTTTTGGAGGGGTATTTTGGGGTTTTGGAGAGAGATGGGTTCTTGGCGGAGGATAAGCTGCAGGGGAATGGGGTGAGTTATCATATAGTGTCGGTGTTTTTGGAGGAGTTGAAGGGGGTTGCTTTTCCGGTGAAGAAGGAAGTGGTCGACGTGATTTTCGGGCCGTTTTTTGCGGTTTTGTTGAGGAGTAAAGATAGGGTTTTGTTGGGGAAGGTGAAGAGTTGTATGTTTGATGAGTTGGTGAAGTTGGGGAGGGATGTGTTGGAGAAGAAGAGAGTGGGAGTGGTTTGTGAAGAGAAGGATGGGGATGTGATGTTGGGGTTGGTTGCGTTGAGGATGGGTTTGTCGGGAAAGTTTTACGAGGTGGGTTCGTCGGTGGAATGTGTTCAAGGGAACAGGAAGGTGGCTTTGGGGTTGCATGAGGATTTTCTGAAGTTGGAGAAGGAGTTGGAATCTTCTGGGGTTAAGATTGTAATCCCAAAATACAATTATGATGTCAGTGAAGATGAGGTGCCCCAGTTGATTCCCATAGACTTCAGTGCTAGTAATGGTAAGATGGAGTTGGATCCTCGGGAAGGGGCTGAGGATACACTTGATGATGAGGGTCAGGCTGATGGTAGAAGCCGTAAAAAACGTAAGAAGGCAAAAAAAGGGATAGAAGGAGATAATAAGAAGGATGAGAGGAGCAATGGTAGTGTGGAGTTGGATTTGCAAGAAGTGGCTGAGGATACTCTTGATGATGGGGGTCAGGTTGATGGTAAAATCCTTAAAAAAAGTAAGAAGGCCAAAAAGGGGATAGAAGGAGATGATAAGAAGGAGAAGAAGAAAAAGAAGAATAAAAAGAAGCAGAGAAAAGATGACAATGGGGATTCTGAAATTATCGCTGGGGTTGAGGAAAATGGTGATACAGTTTCTGCTGATGTCGTTGAAAATCGGCTTTCTCCAGATCTGAACAATGACTTGGAAAATGGTGGTAGTGCCATGGATTTGGATGAAAACGTGATATCTAATCTGCAGATACAATTTGAGAGAGTTGCTGCAGAAGGTGGTTCCTATGTTGACGAGGATTCTGATTCCTATGATGCCCCATTGGTACCTGTGAAACACGGAAAGCATGCAAATAAGAAGAAAAGAACCAAAGGTGCTGGCAAGAAGGAGTCTGACATGCTGAATTCAAAAGGTGCAGGAGGAGATACAGGGGTTGATGCAGGTGCGAAGAGTGCGGATAAGAGTGCCAAGAAGGTAAGGTTTTCTATGAAGAATAACTTGGTGTGGAAACCACAGACCCCGTTGCCTCCTGAAAGTTTAAGAATTCCGCCATCTGTTACTCCTAGGGGTAGTGCACTGAAGAAGGGAGTGCCTCCAGGACCTGTTATAGAGATTCCACCTGCCAAGAAAAAGTTGAAGCAGAAAAAGAAGGCTCAAAAAAGATTGAAGAATGCCATTCCTGTGATGAAAAAGCGGAAAAAGATACTAGTTCAATCTGTGTGATGGTACATGAGGTTGGAGTTATGTGTTCTTCGGCTTAAGTTTTATCTTCGTAGTTTAGTCTCCAACTATTTGAATATTCGTATCAATTTTGTACTTCGCCTAAGAGTGATAGTCCTGAACTGGATTTCCATAATTCTCAGTGTTTACTTCCTAAATTTTGACAATGTATTCACTTATTTGATTTTCAGATATAAATCCGTGTGACAAGAGTGATAGAACATAGTAGATGACTTGCCTTACAACAGCTTTAGTTTTTATCTGAGCATGTAGTTCTTCAGTCTTGTCGTATTAAATTATTTTGAATACATAAGATACTAAACAAATAATTACGTTTATGTATTTTCTTATTTATCTTTCTATTTTGTAACTAGTCCTTGATTTTATTCCCTTCATCAGAAAACACCTGTTGCCTAAAGCGATAACATACTTGGTAAAAAGTTGGAAAGGCGATTCATTTCCTTCTCTATGTTGTATCTCACGGTTCTTTCTGTCTGGTTTGTTTTTTCCAAGTAGCTATTAAGTCTTATAATTTCTGACTGATGTATGCATTGCTGTATGCAGCTTTATCCAGTTGGTGTATTTTATGGATTCTTATGAATTTGATGCTGTTTATACTCGTGTCATTTCTTCATCTTGACTTGATGTAGTGAGCCGTGATATTTGCGTGTGACAGGCTATAGTTTTTTGGTGTTCTGGTTAATTCATACGGAAGGGTAGAGTTTCTGACTAATATATTCCTCTTCTCTTTATCTCTTTTCTTCTGATGCCTTTGTTCCATTATTAGGTATTAATTCCTGGACGGTAGTGGATAGTCTAATGCATATAGGTACGTGTATGCAGAGACACATACAAACATGAGCTAAAACTTAAAAAGTTCTGCAAAAGTAACTGAGGTTGTAACTGTATAAATACATTAAGATTCACAGCTTCCATTCAATCCTTGCCGTGAAATGGGGTGTTAACATAATCTTGTTTATCTTGTGTTGTTTCATTCAGGATAAATCTGTTCTTTGAGGATATTATTGATCTAAACTACTTACAGTTGTTGCCGCATAAAGGACTTCAATTTTTATATATTGTGTCCCTCAGTACTTCATACTCCCTTCCCTCCCACTATCCTTGGCTTTCAACAACCAAAATAGGAAACAAGGAATGACCTTTGAAGTCTAGATTTCTTCTTGTTAGTTTATGTCTAGCAACTTATAACCAGCTTCGAGCGAGATAGCTTTTTAGTGATATACTAGCTCGCATTTCCATTAAAGACTAGACCAGCATTTTCTCATTGAGAGAAGTCTGGGAATTCGAAGTGAAGTTTTTGAAAAGTAACAGTGTCTATGTTGAAGCATCAAGCAATCCCTGGGAGGTGTTGATTTGGAGTGTTTGAGTTGCGCAATTGACTCTCAATCATAGCTTCTTTTTTTTTTGGTAAGAGCTCTCAAACATAGTTTATCCAGTTTTTGTCAAATATCTGAAATGTGATAAACTATATATATCTTATTGACTTCAGCCCTGTGTTATTTGTGTTACTCTTTCTTTCACATTTAGATGTGGTAAATCTTGTCCTGAACTTAGTCGGAGCGACTGGAGCCTTTAGATATTATGTTTTACCTTCTGTAGCACTAATTGACAGCTTTAGTAAACTTCCTATGAACCCTGAACACAATATGACTTTTTTTGTTGTTGAAAAAATGAGTTGAATTAGATTAGTGAGCAAGCATATCTGCAACAGATGAAAACTTAATCCAACCACTATCTGGCCTGTATCTTAAGTTAGCTCCTGGGCTTGACCGAAACTATAATTTGCTTTTTACATTTTCGAAACTTTGTAGGTATCATGTTATCCTGGAAAAAAGCCCTGTCTATTAAATCTCAGCAGACATTTATATCAACATTGGCCTGAAAAGAAGTCTACCTGTTATCGCACTGGACTCAAAACAAGAAACTGATTGCCTCAGCAAATAAAAAGCTCGCAACTTGGCGCATCGGAGCAAAATCAACAAGAAGTTTGGATTAATTCCCCTAAAAGATCTCCCTATGGATTGGGGTTAAATCAGTTTTTCGGCCGGACTCCTCATAGTGATCATGTTTCTTGATTCCTCGAGTTTCAATTGGTTTTCTTTCCTAGGCTAGTTTTACTTATTTGCCTCTTTGCTGTAGTAATTTCTTTGGTTTGTTTCGCCTGGTTTATGTTTGATTGCTTGTGCTCTCTTTATGACTGATTAATAAAATTTCTTACTCATTAAAAAAAAATAAAAAAATAGTAAACTGTTTGCCTAGTTTCTTCAGCGTTCTATTTGAGAAAATAATGTAGAGAAGGCAAAGAACTTTGTTCAATAATAAGCCATAACATAGTAAATAAATATCAAGAAAAGGAGTCTCTTGGTCGAAGCTTCCAAGTTTATTTTGAGCTTAGTAGATGAACGGGTACCTACACTAGTAAACGCACACTGAACATATTGGAAGTGTTCAAATCCTAATGTATTTATGCGATATCTACAAAATTGTATTCCGTGGAGATCTTTACAACTGGGGCGATAGTTTGACAGTTAATATATTTACAACGTACTGTAGGATCCGAAGTCCATGTTCACCAACGTGTTGACCTCTAACTGAAAGAACTGTAACAGGATTTGAAGAATCTGAGGCGAATCACGAATGAGTAAAAGTTTAGCTGCTTTTTAAGATTCTACAGTCCACAAAATCTGATTTTCCACTTCATTTCGTGCAGTGGATGGGCAAAGATACTTTGGTCGTTTACTTGTGCTGAAATGCCTCACGCTTGTTAGGAAAAGGACAAATATAGAGCTATACTGGCAAATCGTTTTTCGCCCCAAACTGAATTAGGGGTGGGTAACGGGTGCGGATACCCATTCCTAACTCGCCCCTATAGTAAGATTTTAGATTAGGGCGGGATTTTTCGGGTCCAGATACCGGATTTGTCACAACTGCAAGAACTTATTGATAATGGGTTGAAGTGTTTACTGTCCATTTTCTGCACCTGATTGGTAGCCGTCCTCACGTAGGTGCAACAGCTACATAATGAAGTGGTGTTCCTAATTTGGATATTGTTATAAATGCATGATTAAAATGTGGTGATGAAAAGCATGTCATATAATTTAGGTAATATTTATTATTTCAATTATTGGTTGCACCACGTTTTCCAAAGAAGATGGTAGTCGCGGCTAACTTTAATTTGCTTATAAGTTATAAAATACTATTCTTTTTGGGCGATTTTGATCATAAAATTAGTGGACACTACATTTAATAATTTACTATGAATTCACATATCTTGTCGTTTGCAAGATTCTATTACACGTTGTGCCTCTACTTCTAAGGCACGATTAAGAGATTAGGGCCGGTTCAGTTTATCATTGTGATCTATGAATTATGACAAACGCTATCATCACCATTCACCATCAGTACTTTGTGCTGCAATTGCTAATGTGCACCTATATATACTGCTAATTAGAAATTTTAAGATCCAAATTTAATTCCATTTTTATAAGTTAAGGGATTAAGTGCATCAGTATGTCCCAGGAAAAAAAAAACAATTACTGAATATCAAAAGTACAAAATGGACTAATATCTAACTTTTTTCCGGAAGCCAGCTCTTGAAATTTTGAACCTTAGTAAGGGTACTACAGTTGATCTTTCTGTATGATGATAAATTGAAAATGCCATCGTACAAAAGAAGAAAAAAAATGAAAAAGATTAACTTTAATCTTATTATAGAAAAATTAAAGCAATATGTTTTAACAATGCAACTGAAATATTATTTCTTGGCTAGAAGACCAGATAAATTTTCCATAACCAAAGTATACCCTTATCCACGGAACTGTCAATTGTTTGATTACTTGGTCACAAGAAAGTTCTTTATACAATGAGTTCTATTCAGAAAGTAAATAGCATACGTGTTGAATATATTTTCAGATTCACAATATAAAAATGCTTTGTAATATTAACTTGAACTTCATAGCCTTTAAAGTAAATGTAACCTGTAACATGAGAATATCTTGGCTGCCCATAATGTTAGAGTCACTTCTCCTTACATGTATGTGGACCCAACTCATGTGGGCCCCGTAACATTTCTAATGTTTTATCAAGTTATATTTAGACTTATACTATCTGGGATCCCAATACCAATTAAATGTTATTAGTTCGGCGTGGTAGAGTATAGATTTTTTTTTTTGGATAAAGTGGTAGATTATAAGATTGAGACCTAATTCACTTACTTCTAGGTAACATCTACACTATACATACCCTCTACTTTGTTGACCCTATGAACTGAAGTGATTCTTAATAACTTTTTATGGTAAACAACCATCCCACCAAATTTATTCTCAAACTTCGTAATTGACAAATTAAAAATACAAAAGGAACCGTAGGATTCCTTTAAAGATAACCTAATTCTACTTTTTCCAGTTATGAGAGTTCAACTACCTTTGTAATTGCTTCTAATTGTATTAAGTGGCATTTGGTGCAATTAAGAACTGAATCCCATGATTTTATAATGCCCATCACTTACCTGTTTATCAACTGCCATTCACGTGCTTCTTAACAAATCATTGTGATATTATTGCTTAGGATTCTGAATTTTAGGGATTAAACATCTGGCCTTTTTTGCAGTTTTGCGAACTATAAGGCACAATAGAATTATAGACTTTCATTCAGTTTTGGCCACTCAATTTCTTTTTATTTTCATTTTTATTATTGTTGCACTTGTGGTACTTTAAATTTTTTATTTTTTTTTATATATATTTCCCTTGCACTGGTGGTTGAAATAGCACTATCAATACAATTTAAAGAGACAGCTGTTATCTCCCTACATGCCATGCCAGATTCAAATTGTATACATGCATAAATATATCACAAACGCAGTTCTGAAATGTTTGCTAAACATAGGCTCGTTTATTAAATTCTCGTGAGACACAATTGGATCATGTAATGTGTCAACTGCAACTAGTACTATAATACAATTAAAGCTTTTATAATTGAAGTGTCTGAAAGTGTACTTAGTCATTTCCATTATTCAATTAATTCGCACTGTACAAGAGAAAGTCGATAATATGTCACGCGGAATTATTTCTATTAATAAATCTTATTTTTTTGACAAAAAGAACGAAGGAGCTATCAATTAACTAAGTTGACATAAGGTATAACAGGTAGCTAGAGACTATGACTTGTTTAGGAGGATTCCCATAAATAATTATTGATATGATGAGATACCAAATAAGCACTAGCATACAATTGGGCAGTTTGTGGTGGCTTTAAAAGCTTAGAGATGTTAGAGTATTTATTTCAAGTATTGTAGGTCGGCAAAACCTTTTTCAAATTAAATTAAAATCCCAAAAAAAAGGCCCTTAGCAATGACTCTAAACGTAACAATACCCGTGCTACGATATCATCATGCGTTCATTTATCCCTTTCTTGACACGTTAGTCTCATTGATTTCCCTCTTGTTAGGTGCAATTAGCTAGTTATAAAAAAAAAAGAAAAAAAAAAAAGAAGAACAAAGATAACTTGTGGGCCAATTTCGATGAAAGTTGTATCAAATTCTAACTGTTTTTCCTCCAAAGATTAAATGAGTTGCATAGAAAGGCATGTTGCATGGATATGAATATGAGTCGCTTTATGTACATAATATGATACAAATATGAAAAATGCATGTCTTTAAAAAATTTAAGATACCATGCAGCATATATATATATATATATATAGAAACGTATCATCTATTTACATAATTATATTATTCATAAGTTATAAGAAAATTAAAATTTAGAATACCATAGAATTGGTATAGATAACCTAACAATTGTAGCTTTGTATCTAAAAAATTGAATAAAAAATAATTTTGTATTGCGTCTAATTAATGTCAAGAAATCTTTAACAAGAACGCTGTAATAATAAGTTCATTTAAAAGTTAGAATAATGATAACTGAGAGAACTATATCTGTTATAAAAAAATCATGATTCATCTTCTTATTTTATATTTTTTGTTATTCTAATTTTTACTGGTAAATTTTAAAATTAATAGAGGTTTACAATGTGTTGGATACAGGAGGGTGGACACTCTTCGATAAATGTTTTGCACAATATTTCATAATTTTAGTTTATTTTGAATTATATAATATGGCGCGTAGCACGTCTGACACGTGTTTAAGGAGTGTCGAAAGAGCATTAGTATCCAAAACAGTGGAAACAACCAAGCTGGAGTACAATACGAGCAGAGAAAATCTTCGGTAGATCGATAAAATGCATACAAATTAGAAAGAACACTAACAGTTGAAACACACGGTACCACTCAATCGACACTAACACTGAGAGTCGATAGCTATGGGAGATTGCTACAATTATAAATCAAACTGAGAAGGAAAAGGAAAGTAATATCTTGCAATTATAATTACATTCTTTAATTCTTATAAGATCTTTGTTACACTTATGGTTTTTTAGCTTTTGTATATGAATTGTAGGTGACAATATCTTTATCTCATTCTGTTGTGCACTCAAAAGTGGAATGAGGACTTTCAAGTTACCTTAACAAAGCAATTTTACTCGACTATATCTATAATTATAACTGTTATATGTCATTGTTGCTATTATATATAACAACTATTATAATATTTGTATTACAACTTATATCATCGTTGTCATTATAATGAACCTGAAACTCGATAAAGATTCGGGACTCCAAGCAAAACAGACAGTCTAAAAAAACCTTAATTTATATGCAATCAAGGACCTCCAATTAACCCATATAGAAAAAGAAAAATGGTTTTTGCTCTGTGTTGTTTGAATAAATCAAATCCCACTTGCCCATAGAGACAAACTTAATCATAGTGTAATTAATTAAGTGAAGTGTTTATTTTTCGTCAATCTCCAATTACGATTCTAATTTGCGAGCATTCCTATGTATAGCCAAAAAATGTTCCTGTCACAATATATAGGACCCTATCTGAATGAGTAGTTTACAAGGCTTGTCTCGAATAATTGGACAGTGAATTATTTTTGCAAATATAAAGAGATCCTTTACGCACATTCAACAGTTCTTTCCGCAGTGCACCCGACACAATTACACTCGCTCATGCTGGAATTCACTGGCACTGGACTACAATGTTGCCAATGTGAAACTTATCCTAAAAGCAATATTCAATGAGATGGCATGTGTTTTTGAGTCAAATCATAGTCAAAACCTCACGTGTCACGAAAAAAATAATATTTATATTTATGATAAGACTTACAAATTTTATAACTAAAAGCGAAAAACAATAACAATAACAAGTACATGGAGAATTGGAGTGTCAAATATTTTTGTGTAAAACTGAGACATTTTCATGTCATCCTTAATTCTAATGATACGTATGATTTTTGGATATACTAGAGTCCGAGTGCGTGCGGTAAACAACTTAGAACACGTTTAATGTCATATTGAAAAAAAGATTTTTTTAAAACTCAAGCACTTAATATTATTAAAAAATGAAAAAGTATTGGATCATTGGAACAAAAAGCGGTTTTTTAATGTTATATATATATATATGTATGTATAGTATTCTTTTATAAACCACCTACTATATCGTGTATAAGTACAAAAACTTGAATTGTTGTGCAACAATGTCCTGGTATAATGCATGAACTTGTTCAATTTATAATGTAGACAAGATGCATCCATAGATCAAAGTTTTTAAACACTTCCTTAACAAGTATTAAAACGCTCCCATGTTTAACTCTTTAGAAATAGAATATAAAGGCATTTTCTACGTCCATTGCAGCAATAATTTCTATAACTTTTTAAAAATACATAAAAAAAATTAAAATTACAAAAAATGTTATAATATTTAGCGGACCAAAACGTACTATATAACTAAATATTTGATCCATGGATGCATCTATTCTTATACATATATAATTTTTGTCTAAGGAATGTTCCAATATTTACATTCAGTCGCTAGAGTTTGTTTTTGGTTTGTAAGAACCTCCGGTTGAGATTGAGTCGTGTGGAGAGGCTGAGAAGGAAGAGGAACTATCACATTCGCATTCAAGATCCTCAAACCCCCAAAACTCCTCTTGATCTTCTTCTTCCTCCGGCATGCTCCATTTTTTCTTGTCGATTTCGTCCTCAAGTAATATTACCTCCAATATCTGTGAATATAAAAATAATGCAATGGTCACTTCATAGTCCAAGGCTTATAGAACTTTAAAACTACATAACATTGCATATATACTCCTGAAATTAAACGAACATATTAAGAATACAACATATTATAAAACATTATATCTACACTTGTAATTTTTCCATATTTATGAGGTTTTTATAACTACTTTTAACCTCAAGAGGTGTAACTATTATTTTTTTCTTGAAAAATTGTGTAGTAGATATTGATGTCACATTTCTTTCATATGTTAAAGTTTATAATTGAAATTATATTTTGTGTTAAATGTTGTATTTTCCTGAATAACGTAGAAAAATTAGTCAAACCTGATTTAAGAATGAACAGTAAAATCAGCCAACAAAATGAAAGAAAAACTGCTTGAATTTTACATTTATAATATAGTATTAACAGTGGGAATTTGATTATGAAGACATAGGTAGCTCAAGTGACCACTTTGTTGTAGCATGTAATTAGATTGCCTTAATCTCTTAGTTTGAAAAAATGGGCCAGAAAATATCTTCCAAATAGGGTTAAAGATTTTAATTAGGTGAAGCATAAGCGTCAACACAGCATTTGGAATTGTTCAAAGAAAAAAAAAACAATCACTAAAATATATGAGAGGACTAAATCGTAGACTGATTCCTCATTAGTCTTAAATCTTAATGATGTGAAATCCCACTATTACCTAATACTAATAATTATAATAAAATTCTTACACGTCATTTACACAATAAAGCGATTTGATATGCATTGTGTCTTATTATAAGTTACCAAATTGCTCGTCGGCGGGTCAACTTTGAAGGTCTCTTTTTAAATTTATGTCTCTTTCTCTACCAAAGTTTTTAATTCATTTTATTAAATTGGGCGTGCAAATTTGATTGAGAAGTTAGCATGGGTTTAGGTCAATTTCCGCATAAAATGACGCAAACTTGAACTATACTTCAATCAAAAATTTGACATGAATATTATAAAAATTCTTTACACCTGTCAGCGAAATTCTTTATTTTTGCATAAACTTTAAAAAAAGGGTAAGATTTATTAATAACGAAAATGTGAAGTATATATCACGAAAAATACTGAACCAACGTGTGAGTTCATTTATGAGAGCTTTATTCTTTTTTTTTTTTTTTTTTTTTTTTTTATTTTTTTATTCAAATGAAGACAGATAGTTGAGAAAACAAGCAACAACTTGTAAAATCATTCAATGAGGCACAAATATCCCTTGTTTTTATTCAAGAAAACAAAAATAAACTAGAAAATTCCTTGTCGGCTTATATATCAAATACTTCCACTTGTAATAATAACATAAAAGAGTGCCTTAGAGCAATTTAAAAAAGATTGATTTCATGCAATGAATCACATATATATTATTTGCATTAAGACAAAAATGATTGAAAAATTAAATTACCTCACTCATTGTCGGGCGCCATATTGAAGAAGCTCGAATGCAGAGAGAAGCTGCAAATGCAAGCCTATTAAGCTGTTTTACATCATATTCCTCTTCTAGCCTTGGATCAATCACCTCTTTTGTACTTCCTCGATTTAATATTGGTTTTGCCTATATTATTAGTAAGAGAAAAACATAAGTAAAACTCAATCATAAGTTTGAAAAACAAATCTAGAATTAAAGAATTTGTCCTTACCCAACTATGCAAACTTTGATGAGAACTATCCACAGGCTTTTTGCCAGAAATAAGCTCCAACAAAAACACCCCAAAAGCAAATACATCAGTCTTCTCATCTACTACTCCGTGCATAAAATACTCCGGCGCCAAATGCCTACAAAAAAAAATGCCACAACTATATCAAAATGTGTTCTTTTTTTTCTTTCCTAAAAAAGGTCACATGCGTAACAAAAAGATTTACGGTCTGTACGTGACAGAATTTGTTGCAGGAATACATATAAATCAATATTTGTCTGTATATCGTCTCTGCGAGCTCAAACTTTTAAACGAGACCAAATCTTTTCTTTTCTTACCCAAATGTCCCTTCAATCGGAGCAATCGAATGATGACTCCATTGTGACGGAAGCCATTTCGCCAATCCAAAATCAGATATCTGCAACATTGCGCAAAACCAATTACGACAAATTCTCTGACAAATTGTTGCAAGAAGATAAAATGGACTTGAAATTTCACCTGGGGTTCAAAATCTGCAGTCAACAAGACATTTGAAGCCTTAATATCCCTATGTATAATTCTCCTAGCACAAGTCTTGTGCAAATAATGAAGACCTTTTGCAGTCCCAACCGCAATTTTGTACCTCGTTTTCCAATCCAATGTACCCGATTTCTCTTCTAGACAAAACAAACAAAAAAACCATCAAAATTGTTGCACATTATTGCACACATAGTCAAAAAAGATTCAATTTTTAACACATACCATGAAGCAGAGAAGATACAGAGCCCAAAGAAGAAAACTGAAATATCAAATAGAGCCCATTATCAATACAGCACCCAATAAGAGCTGTAACATTTGGATGAGAAACATGTCCCAATGTTCCAATCTCACTCAAAAACTCCTTCTCTTTTCTCTCATCATTTGCTGTTTTTGTCAGTCTTTTAACAGCAATCGCTTGTCCATCTTCGAACACTCCTCTGTAAACCTCTGCAAAGCCTCCTCGTCCGACAATATTGTCTGATTTTTAAAAAAGACAACAACTTTAGTACCAAAACTGAAAATTGAAAAATGGGTAGTGAGTAAAAATGTGAGTGGACCTGAGGAGAACCCATTTGTGGCGGCGAATATTTCTTCATATGAGAAGCATTTCCAAGTGGGTTTTTGATAATACTCTGCCGAAGCAGTTGAATTTGTTCTTGAGAGGTTTTTTTCTGATCCTGTGTTAAAGTCGCAGTCTTTAGGCAAATCCTCGTCGAAACTGTGTCGTTTTAGCGAGAACAGGCGCTTTAGACTGGCCGTGCGTATGTATCTCATGTCTCTAGTACTGTTTTACTCGACTGCGTTTTTTTTCTTTTGTTGTTGCAGAGGCAAATAAAATGGAACTCAACTCTAACACTTAAAACAGGACAGAATAGAATGAGAGAAAAAAAAGAGGTTATGTACTAAGTAGTAATAATAAGAGGGGGGTGGGGTGGTGGGGGTGAGGGGGGGGGGGGGGGGGGGGGGGGTTGGCAAGATTAAGAGAAAGGGTCAAATTTGAGTCTATGAATATGTGTTGTTATGTTTTTTGGACACAAATTTATGATGTGGCTGTGAATGGGGCCTTAAATTATAAACCGAACATTTGTGCTTTTTTGTTACAACTGAAATGATTGGGGTGGTTGAATAAAGCTAAGTACAAGTCGAATTATGTAATGTTGGATTAAGTATTTATTTCCACGGAGGCAGAGTACGTGGCAATGTGAATTTTAAAGAAGGTAGATTATGTATGTATGTGACATAATGCAGCATTGGATTCTTGGTTGGTTCCACGAGGTTTTGAAACGAGAGGTGATTGGTGAGTTTAGTTTGGAATTTATAGTTTTGTCATGTAGAAAATTTTTGTATAGAGTTTGAAGATATATAATAGAATTTGAAGTGTTGCAGTTTCTCGAATTAGCTTAGAATATGGTATTTTTTTCTGAACTATCTTTTGAAATTCTATGATTTGATTTAGCTGCTCAAATGAGCACAACTTTTTCTTTCAAAAAGCATTGCTTCTAAGAGAAGTAGATATCCAGCACTTTATTCTTTTTCTTTTCATTTCGTATGACCCAAAAGTTCCCAAATTACCAATAACATTAAAATTTTCAGATGGCTTAAGTAAACATCAGCTTGTGTGACGCATTAAACACATGGGCTGCGGAGGGAATAAGCATGGTGTTTGAATTAGATATGGAATAAAATAGCTAAGAATTATTTAAATATGAGTTGAAATGGCTAGAGATTATAGTATAAATTTAGCATAATTATCTTAAGTTGCTTTACAGATGTACATTATATTTGCACTTAAATAATCGTCAGTCGGGAGAGAAAGTGTTTGGTTTGTGAAGCGTGAACTATAGTCCATGGAGGTTTTAGTGGGCCTGAAGAAATATATTCTCGTGTAACATTAAATTGTGGGTTATATCAAGTACGAGTTGTCATTTTCATGGTAACAAATAACTCGTGAACTAATGCCTTTTTCGATAATTAGATAGCTCGTGAACTAAATAATAAATATCTTTGTTTAAGAACGAACTAAATAATAAATATCACCTAATAATAATCCACCAAATACCACATATTGGTATTGGTGCTGCATTGCATGTTGATGAGGCGCTCAAGTGCAACTTTTTGGAGTAGTGAGCTTGTGTCTGTTACGCCTGCTTTTTTCTTGGATATTGCATGTTATGAACCTAGGGTCTGGTCTAACTGTATTTCACCCTTCTCAATGCATGTTTTTTGGAGGTTAAATCTACATCCATTGTGGTCCAAAATATATTGAACTTAAAAAGCAGTGAAGCAGTTTTAAGGTCTTTCACTTTGCCTTAATTGCGCTATATTTTGAGTCTTTTGCGAATGGCTCACAATCCAAAATCACGAAGGACGAGTGGGACATTCCAAATGTTGAATAACAATCTGAGCTAGAATGAAAATTTAAATTTCCAACCCATATATGTTTTTATTCGCTATATATCAGAACATTTTGAAAATTTTCAAGTTTTCATATATGTTTTGATTCGCTAAGTATTAGAAATGTGTCGAAATGTTTCTAAATACTTTTTTAGCATATTTTGAAAAATTCGTAATAAAATGTTATTTATCTTTAGTTTCAATAGAGTCAGGAATGAAAAGTATACTTTTCCGAAAAAATGGCTAGGAATTTTTATGTGTGAATCTTGAAAAACTACGATCATTTACAAGATTTCAGCGTCAGGTGTATTTCTTTGATTTCAGGGATGCAAATGCTAAAACAATGCCGGTTGACCATTGACACTAGTTAGGTGGTGTATGCAAACTCTTAAAAAAAGTTACAATCTGTTTTTGGCCTCATTTAAACATTTTTAAGGTGTTTGGTTGACAAGTTAAAATCTCACAATCACTTTTTTGAAGATGAAATTAGTCATAATTTGGAAGTTGCTATTTCCTAGCTTCTAGCTTGTGGTGGTTATTTTTAATAAATCAAAATATAACTTTTTTGTTGATTTCTAGAATTTTTTAACACCTCCAACTTATGTTGAGCTTTTAGATTGTTTTGAAAACACCCCTCAACTTATGACTTAAATATAATTTACAACTTTAGCTTAAATTATGAGTTTTCACATTTTGAGAAAAGTATGCAAACACCACCTAAGTTTTACTAATTGGCAATTTGGGCTTAAATAGGCTCCAGGTCCATTTTGTTCTCCCACATAAAACTCATTTAACTGACAAAAGGCCCATAAGACCCAGCTCGATAATTAATCAAGTGGGCTACTACTCATTGGGCCTTATTCGATAACAAAAAATATCTAAACCCCCACTGTGTAACAGTCCAAAAACCTCTCCGATTTTTCGCCATAGCTCGTACTCTACTGCCATGAGCGACCGGCGAGAACGAGAACGCGACCGTGACCGGAAGAGACACCGCGAAGACCGCGACCTCGACCGCGACTACCGTGACCGTGACCGTATCAAACGCTCCCGATCTCGCACCCCCGACCGCAGATCTCGCCACACGCGCTCGCGCACTCGCTCTCCCGACGATCGCGACCGTCACCGCCACCGTCACCGTCGATCTCGCTCACCTACCTCACCCGCGCGTAAGCGCCACAAGGACGACGCCGTTTCGAAGGACAAGGACAAGCGCCACAAGGACGACGCCGTTTTAGCGAAGGATAAGAAGCAAAAGGATAAAGAGGAGAAGAACAACAGCAGTATTGTTGATAAAGATGGTGGTGATGATGTGATGATGGATGAGGATGAAATGGAGATGATGAAGAAATTCGGAATTCCGGTAGGGTTTGATTCGACGAAAGGGAAGCCTGTTGCTGGAAACGACGTCGGAGCGGTCAGGAAGGTCACGAAGAGGCAGCCGAGGCAGTACATGAATCGTCGCGGCGGGTTCAATCGTCCGTTGCCGGCTGAAGTTAATCGGTAGATGGAAAACGGAGCAGGTTAGGGTTCTTTTTTTCGCGATTTCGAGTTTAGTTTGATTTGCATTGTGCATTGGATTGAATTCGCAGTTTGTCGTTTGTCGTTTGTAGTTGCGGTTTAATGAATTGAAAGCTGATATCAGTGTGATGTGTAGTTAAATTGTGGTGGAAAAACATGAAGCTGGTTTTTGGTATCGCATACTTTGTGTTGAATGTAAACGATGGTGTTATTTTCGTGCATAATATGAGGCTACTTTGGTTGTTTCTGGATGAATTGACATTCTTGCTGATGGATTTTATATATGATTTGAAGGTCTTGGTATTAGTATTTTTGTTGTAAAATTACTTGTGGCATGGGATATAGTCGAACGTGAAGTGATGTATTTGATGAAAAGAAAAAAAAAAGAGAAGTGATGTAACTATGATGATATAGGCTGTTTCCAGGACCAAGGCCTATGGTTCTTCTCTAGAATTCATGTCATCAGAATTTGTCCTGCATCATGATTTATCTTAGGGTTGAATCTTATGCAATCATTATTGTCGTGTTTCTCGATATGTGCAGATACTTTTCTGCGCTACCCAACGTGATGGTATTGCATATTGTCGATATCTTCACTTTACCCCTGCATGTTCCTCACGTACTCCCGCCAATGATTAACCAGGCAGCATTGTTCTCTTTCAGCAAATTTCGTTTTCCTTTTCCTTGTTGAAACTCAAAATATGAGGTTCATGCCATCTAAAACTACGTGTTAGAAACTAGTCATAGTAATTCGTTGAACTGGTTTAAGTGTTGGGGGCTTTGAACATGAGTCATCTGTTATATATATTCCTCCGTAGATGGTAAGCATGTAGTCCTCCTGCACCTGGTTATAACTACTTGTTACTGCTTGAGTTTTAAAACAAATTTATGAGTTGGTGATTTTGTGTTATTACAGAAGGAATACTGCGTGCTATGATGATGGAGATTCTTCGTGCTTAATGAACTGAAGCAATGGAGGGCATGATGGAAGACTCATTTATTTGTATAATTGAGAATTTGTTTGTATCAATCTCGCACTGTTATCAGATTGCGGCTTCTTTAATGCTGTTGTTATCAGATTACGACTTCTTTAATGATGTTTAGATCTGATCTTGAGATTGTATCTCTCTGGTTCTTGTAACTAATCTAAGATGCAAATTTTGTAGAGTAAGAGTTTCCGTCTCAGTTGGTCGCTTCTTGTTACCTAAAGTTATTCCTGAATCATTGTTATTTTTGCTTTGGGGGGCGAAAGTGAGTTAGAATTTTGGAATGGCTATAAGCTGAGCTCAGTTCACAACGAAAACTTGTATTTTCTTTTTGGGATGTAAAGTGTGAGCGGAGTTGCCTATTTGATGTGTCTGCCCTGTTTGTAATCACCATTATTAATTTTTAATGATGATAAAGGTGAATAATGGTCTTTAATGTTGAAGCAATTGGTCATTTACTGGTATCAAGATCTCAGATCCTTGTTTTGTCATGCAAAGGGTCTTTATGATGTCTCGTGTAAATCGACACGTCTTGCCTGTATAATGCAGGGCCTTCGTTGGGGCAACTGAGTGACTGTTACTAACAAGTCGGGTTGGATTTTTTTCTCTACTGAACTTCCAGAGCCCCCTTAACTTGAAAGCTCAATTTATTTTGACTCTACTTTATGCATCTGATTCTATCTTACCATTTATTATTTGATACTCATTTTTGGGTTCCATCTAGAAAATAATGAACAGCATCTTAATCAGGCGCTGACAGTATATAATACAAGATCACAAGCGCATTTAACAGGTGGAAGATGGAGTGTTTGCTAACTAATACTGATCCCAGAAGAAAAAATATTTTGCTAGTTTTGAGAAACACAAGTTTAATATTTTGCAAAATCTAGTTACTTTTGTATTTGGTACGATGAATCACTATGTTCAGATCGCTACATTTCTAAAGAGTTTGTAATAGCCGATAACATTTGGATCCTACATCAACTGTCAAGCACTTTGCAGCACATCTTGTACTCTACTCTTAGAATGTATTTTTATATCAATTCGGCCCCTCCATTATAATTGCACACCCAAAGCTTGTGGAGCCACAAGCATAGGAACAAAGACCTATATATAAGCAGGAACTTCTTCTATAGCATAAAAAAAGGCAGTAAAACGATACTCCACTTTATAAAATGGGTAAATATCTAAGTATCAATATAAATGATGCTACTTCCAATTAGAAAAGTTACAAAAGAAGAATGCTAAACCCAAAGAATGAAGCAGGCAAATCATCTCAGCTTTGCATACTCTATCCTATATTTATAGTCAGAGAAGCTTAAGAGCTTTCTGAATATATCAATGCCAAAGCTTCGAGCAAAACCCAGCTGGTACTGTAGAACATTTGTTGTTAGAAACAGCATCAGAGAACGCATCAACAAGCTGTCCAGCAAGAGATTCAGGATCATCGACAAACGTATCTACAAATACTCTCACAACTCTTACCTCCTGAGGGCTTGCTCTCAGACTGTACCAGGTCAAGAATTTCTGTCTGAAACTAGTTTCTATATAACCGTCACATTCCAAACCGCGTATCACTTTCACATAATACTCAAAAAGCTTGTCACCCGTTTCCTCATCTTGCCTCTCTCCACTTCTTTTCTTTGATGAACTACCTGCCTGAGGCTCATCATCCCCTCTTTTGGATGCAATGCCAATATTTTTCCAAGCAAGTCTCGGTCTGTTGTTTCTTCCTGTGCTGTCCTTGATGTTTTCTAACTTGCATGGGGTGATTGGCAAACCGGATCCTGACCTGCCCACATAAGGAACGCATTCCAAACCAGTTCTATTGCTATTATCAGTGGCGGTTTTAACGACAGTGAAAGCACTGCTCTTTGGCTCCGTGCTATGTTCTTCATCAAGTAAAGAAACTAAACATTCAGTTGTCTGCTTTTGGCACTGATCCAAGCTGTAGATTGTGTCACTCGCAGAGGTAGTTTTATTAGCAGCAGCACAAAAGGGAAGATAATTGTCCCCTCTATTCTCATCCTCATTGCTGACAGCGTGATTGCCAGTCTCGTCTTCCACTGAAGAAGGATTAGAGAGACTGCTATAATTAGTAGTAGCTGGGCTTTGACTACTTTCTATTTCTAAACTCTTAGAGTTCAGGTTCGGCACCTGGTCTTGATAACCTCCTGTTTCAAACTGATATTCACGAAACCCCATCTCTCTACCTGCATTAAAAGTAACAACCTTGAGGAAATACCGTGTGGCGGGGGCTAGACCAGAGAGCAGGAACTTAGTGTTTGGTGGAAACAATCTGCAAGTAGGCTCTGCAGGGTAGGTTATGTCATCGACGTTCCTATGCCACAAGGAATAGCTCACGACATTTCCAAAATTCGGTTCATTAGAATCCAGAATCACTGTAAGTGATGAAGCACGAATATCTTCAAACCTGACAAAGTTTGTAGAAAGTGTATTGCATTCTACAAAACAAAAATCAATTAAGTCAGATCATAAGAACTTCCCTTAACTGGATCATAAGTGGATAACATTAACCAAGCAGTAAGTCCTTTTTGTCAATTTTTCTTTTTAGTGGAGATATCAAGTGCACACAGTATATGCATGCGCACACCACACACAAATCAAGAGAGAGAGAGAGAGAGAGAGAGAGAGAGAGAGAGAGAGAGAGAGAGAGAGAGAGAGAGAGAGAGAGAGAGGAGAGAGGAATGGAGGGAGTACCAGAAGGTGTGTGAAACACTCTGCTAGAAAGCACTGCGTCAAGAGACTCCACGGCAGAAGCACAAAGTTTCTGAATTTCTGAGCCTGACGAGAACCTGTTCACAATTCCTCTAGCCTTCTTTACAGGTAAACCAGTAAGAGGGCCCACATCTTTTTCGAGCTTTTTAACTGCTTCATCTACAATTTCATATAAATTCTGGTAGTGTTTGGTACCAGAAAGAATCTTTTGGCCTAACGAGAGCCTGTAGCACAATATGTCCACCCGCCTGGTATCCCTTGCCTCCACAAGTTGCTTTCTCCAAGGACTGCATTTTATCTTGCACATGTTACTATTTGTTTTCTCTTGTCATAGCGTTAAATACTATGATCATGTCAATGTACTCAGTTATACAAGTAACAATAGATTATTTGAAAAACAAGGGTAATGACTTGTAAAGCAAATGCTGAAACTTAGTGATGTCATGCCATTCTCTGTCCCGATAAACAATTCTCAACAAAATAAGACACTGTACATCAGATTATTTTTGGTTCTGAAATGTAGAATTCAGCACCAAAGTGGTGCTACGCGTTTGCAGCCAAAAGGTAATATTTAACCATACACTATCAGAAACAAAGAAATGCATTTTTCAGGAAATAGGTTCAGAAACAGCATACTGGATCTTGTCACTGTCTACAAAGTTAACTTAATAGTCCAAAATTACAGTTATTCAGAAGGAAAATTTGATGATTGCTAAGGATAGAATGTGTTCAACAGAAAAGGTTAATAGAGTTCGAAAATTGCTGGAAGAGCGGAATTAAGTAATACTAACACAAAAAAAGTGAGCCACCAAAAGCATGTGGTTTAGAATTTGCTTATTCAGCCTCATACAACAATGAAAATAAAACCTAGTTCTAATTTATTAGTGCAAGTTTTAAAATTCGTTTTTTCAGCTACAATGAAGCCACAAGTAGAGAAATAGCTGAAACTACTGAGTCCTAATGTGGAATAACTCCCTTCACTAAAAAACTAAAAACTCCACTAGAACTCGTGGGAAAATACTAGAAACCTCTGATTCAGCATGAAGAAAGATCCAGCTAATCCATTACATATGATCCACTATCAAAACCAAAAACTCCTAAATCTAGCATACAAGACAAGAGAATTAGCAGCTGAACTGAGCTATTGCAAAACTCAAACAAAAACCACGGCAAACTTCAAGCAAGCTAATGTACCAACTATCTCTGTATGGCATGACTTTAAAGTCAAATTCAAATAGGACAGGCACTTCACCTAGCCACTAGTATCGCGGAAAAAAACCAGACAAATGCATCTTGTACTGTTGCATTAATCGTGAAATATATCTGAGAAAATGAACAGACCATATATATATACCTGAGCAAATCATTTACTTTTCCACAAAAGACACAACAGAAGCTCCCATCAAGTCCCTTATCTTGTCTATCATTTGATATACCAGAATTTTCATGCCTTAAGGCACATTCAAGGTGACATGACATGCCACAAGATTGACCATGGAAAGGAGGTTCTGAGTTGCAAATTAACCACAGGCTGGGGTCCTTATTGTCATCATACTTGCAACATATGCAGCACGAACATCGTCTACAGAATTTATCCTTTTGATTCATCTCAGCTTTGCAAGCTGAGTTTTTGCAGTATTTAGGGGCACTGGTTGCAGCAGCTGGCAGGCGATTCGGGTGATCAGATTTTCTTTGCCTCTTAGGAGTCCTTTCACCATTTTCTGATGATGGCAGAGTTCCATGCTCCTGTGATTTCTTTTCATGTACAATTTCCAGGAGATGTTCGATTATATTTAACTTTGTAAATCCTGTGAACTTCCTTTGTTCTCCAAGCTCTGCACAGAGGATCCGTATTATCTCTGGGCGGCTCCAAGACTGCAGCATTTCCGTGGCACCATCAGACAACTTTGACAGTTCGTAAACTAAGTCTCTCTTCTGCTCCATACTCAACTTACTGCATTTTGATGCATCAAATACCAGTTCTGGATCCAAGAGTGACAAGAAAGTATCAGTCTTAGATTGATTTTCAAATGTGAATGTACTTGAACAAAATAAAATATTAATTTTAGTTCAGAAAGTAATCGAGTGATCAATAGCTTCCGAGCCGCATAATAGGAAAGATATTAATACTACGTGAAAGAGGGAAGCATCATGCAATTGCTGAGGGTATACTACTATTTTCATAACTTGCTGCCCCTGAGCGATATAAATCGTGAAGGAAGAAGACAGATATCTAAAAGCTATTCTCCTATAGCATCGAGGTTCAACCTCCTGATTCATTCGTGAAGATTCCTACCACATAACAACCACTATCAGGAAACAAAAATCAGGGAATGTAGAGAGCACGAAAAAAGAATCCGAATACAGCAACGAAAAAATGGTGGAATCAAGTACCAAAAGTTTATTCCTGGTTTCTCATCTGGAGCATATATGGAAAACACTTTTTGATTGTTGAATCATTCTCTTGCAAAAATTAGTATGTATCAATACTTATGGCACTGCTGAGTCAAGATAAACAAAAAAAAGAACAAGAAACTTAAAGAGGCTTTTATCAATGTGCAGTCAGTACAGATTCCCAAATCAAAACTCAAGGACAAAACCCAAACAAAAGATAAAAAAGTAAATGAAGAAAATAAAGTAGCAGGACAAATTAAAGATCAAATAACTTGTCATTTCCTAGAGTGTAACACAATTATTCTATTATACCTTCATCTTTGACTTCAAATGTGCTCCCACGTTGTATTCCCATTAAGGGTGCCAAATCAACAGGGGAGTTTGTAAAATAAGTGCAAAAACACCAACCACCGAATTGTATAGTCAAAATTTATCAAGAATCAGTTGTCCACCATCTTTCACATTACAACAAAGAGAAAGGAAATTAAAAAAAAAAGAAAAAGAAAAGGACAGCTGTTAACTAACTAACATTACTTTTATATCGATGGCTGATTTGCTATAATATAAGCTATTTGTCATATTAAATAAGCTCTAAAAAACCACACAGAGCAGGTTAACGCATAAATCCTGATATATTTTATTTTCCCAAATAAACTGGTGAATAAAATAAAAAAGTAAAAGAACGAGGAGAGCGTGAGTTTTTCTGAGCATGCGTGTCTGTGGCTAAATCACGCCTTTAACCACACTATCAAACAGATCGAGCATGGATTCAACAACCCATTATCGTTAAAGATCTAAAAATTGAATCTTTTTCACATTTACAAAACAAAAAGCAACCAAATCACTCAAAAAAATCACTTCTTGCACCACATAAAAAGAAAGAAACAAATAATTTTTTTTTAGTATTTACCCTCCAAAGAAGACACATCCATAGCTGCTGCAACCGCTTAACAACAACACAAAATGAGTAAGCACACTATGCCCACATTACACACCAAAGGCCCATCTTTTATGAACCTGATACACACAAAAGAAAACAGATACATACATAAAGACAAAAACCCATCTGCGTATAGCTGCGTCATAAGTAAATATATAAACATACTCCATATAAAATATATATATATATATAGCGAGAAAGAAAGAGAGAGAATACGAGTACCAAGAAGAGGATGGGCAATTAACGTGGCCCAAAAAAACCTTTGTTTGTTTATATAAATAAACAACAACAAAACTATGTCGTATGTGTGTATGTACTATAGAGCGAAAATGAATGATTTGAGGAGTTGTGGGCAAATGGGTTTTTGGGCAGTTGAAGAGAGATCAGAAGAGTAAAAATATAATGAATAAATAGGAGAGAGAGAGAGAGAGAGGAGAGAGAAAGCGGCTGAATTGTACAATAAGCCCTTTTTACCTTTTCAGCAACCCGCCCACCAACTGTTGCAATTTCTTCTGCAATGCACAACCATGCACTAATTGCTTGCACACTTTTTTTTTAATTATTATATATTAAAAATTTGGTACTTTTTTGATTTGGAATATTAATCACAAATCATATCACATCACTAGTAGTAGTAGATGTGCTAGTATAGGTTTTCTGTCACATTTTTATCACTGGTTCGTATTGTTTGTTTATTTATAATAGATTTGATTTGATGGGCTCGGACTATGTACAATGTTTAGTGTACATAATGGAAAATTCTCAATTTGACCACGACGCATTGTAAAAGTTTATTAGTTTATACTTTATACTATTATTAGCCGATATTTGCTTTTGATGGTATTAGGTTATTAAGAATTAGAAACTCCCATAAATTCTCCTCTAAAAGCTTTGGAGAAGGTGGGAGGTTATTAACATATCTTTAACTTAAAATAGTTGTCAAGCGTGTAGTACCAATTTCAACACGTTTTTTTATGTGCAGACTGAAATAAGCATCGTATTACTGGATACATGCAAATTCATTATTGGCTGAAGTAAGTATTTTGATACCATATTAAAAAATACAATTTTTTCTAATCTGTCTATAGAAAATATTGTTAGTAGAAAATAGGAGATTGCTTATACATTAGGATTCAAAATAGTTTTCATGAGACAGAGTTGAGCAATTTTTTTTTTAGAAAGAATGAAGATTCTAGGATACCTTGGTGGGCCTAGATTTCATTTGATCGGTCTACGTCTTGCTTGCTTGGGCCAGTTGTTTTAGAGTCTAACCAATTAAATTGTTGAAACTTTCGAAGGTTAATTTCAGCTTTAGAATAATTATCAAAAAAAAAAAAAAACAGCTTTCGAATCATTTTTTAATTTGACGTATTTTCATTTTTTTTCATTTAGAAACACCGAAAAGACAAAGGCCGAGCAACGAGCCAACAAGTTAATTACTTTATTTGCACGAAATATATATTTTTCTATGACAAAGCAAAATAAATTTGTGCTAATTTAGGTATTAGCTCCTAAATTATAAGTAATATATAAATAACACGTCATTATAAGACAACGTAATTATACAGCATACGTACAAAACGAAATCTTTATACTGTCACAGATACGTATTAACACATAACATAAGTATATATACTTTTGTAGTCAAACGGTTAAACCTTAAGCACTTTCACTGCCGTTGAGCCCCACTTCGCCATGCCTTCAATGGCTAACACCTCTTCCTCCGCTAACGCTGCAACCACCAACGCCGCCGATTCTTTTGCCAGGTTGCTTTTTTGATTAATTTATTAAATTCACTGTTTTTGAATAATTTAGTTTTTTTTTTTTTCCAACTCGTTAATGTGTGTGTGTGTGTGTTTTAATTTGAAATCAATTGACAGGAGGCAAGAGATTCATAAACACAGGGCAAGTCTGCCAATTGCTGCAGGTATTTGATCCTTGTTAATATGTGAATTTGTAGTTTGCTCTTTTTGTAAATAGCATGTAATTGGGGGTTTTAGTTGAATTGATGAATGAATGAGAAACCCTAATTGCTTAGTAGGTAATTATTTGAACAACTACTCTTCTATGTTATTGACAACTAGCTGAATTTGTTTTAATCTAATTTCAGTTGAAAAAAGACTTTTGGAGGAGGTTCGCAATAACGACGTGCTAATTATCGTTGGTGAAACTGGCAGTGGCAAGACAACTCGTAAGTTTAAGTTGTAGTATCCGCAACTTTATGTTGGTATTTAGTCATTGAAAGTTCTTGTTACTTAGAATTCGTTTGCCAAGTCATAAGCAGCGTCTAATGATATTTTGATGGAGTTGCCTTAGTATTTAAATTACCTGTCAAGATGCAAGAAGCACTTGTTCATTTTGTCCAGGCTTCCGATTTATACGAAGAAATGATATTTGAATGGAGTTGCCTTAGTATTTAAATTACCTGTCTCGATGCATGAAGCACTTGTTCAATTTGTCTTGGCTTTTGATTTATTTTAAAAAATGATATTTTGACAGAGTTGCCCCAGTATCTATATAATGGAGGATTTTGCCGCAACGGAGGAACCATAGGTATAACTCAACCCAGACGTGTTGCTGCAGTAACTGTAGCCCAAAGAGTTGCCGAGGAGTGTGGAGTCACATTAGGACAAAAAGTTGGATATGCCATTAGATTTGAGGATTTGACAACCAACTCAACAAGGATCAAATACATGACAGACGGGTTATTATTGAGGTAGCATAAACCTGCCTGATTGCTTTTCTTTTTAGATGTTTTGTTTTTGTCCTAAAATCATTTGTAGCACAAGTTAACAACTACGTAAGAATAAGTGCTTTAGAGTATCTATTGTGATTTGTGCTAGTGCTTGAAGCTAGGTATTCTTGAACAAGAATCTCTTGGTAAGTTAATGATGATCTCAATATGATTGCAGGGAAGCATTGTTGGATCCATATTTGTCCAGATATTCAGTAATTATTGTTGATGAGGCTCATGAAAGAACTATTCACACTGATGTATTGCTTGGTTTGTTGAAGACTGTTCAGAAAACAAGGTCCGGAGGTGCCAATAACATTGCATGTGGCGATCAGACAAAAGCTGAGAATGGCATGGTACTGGAAAAGAAGAATGATATCCATCATACCAGTATTTTCAAGCACTGCCAAGGCATTAAGTTGTCTCCATTGAAGTTAATTATCATGTCTGCCAGTCTAGATGCACAAGTTTTTTCTGATTACTTTGGTGGTGCAAGAGCTCTGCATGTCCAGGGGCGACAATATCCTGTTGACATACTTTACACTCGTCAACCTGAGACTGACTATGTGGATGCAGCCTTGATCACTATATTTCAGGTTGTTCCTATGATTCCCTCTTAAGTGCAGATTACATGCATTATGCTGCTTCAATCTCTCTTTAGAATTATTTTTGGGGCATCTATCTTATGCTAAGTTTGATTTTGTTTGGGTAAAGCCGAGTGTGCAAAAGGCAGTGCTCCCTTCCCCCTAGGGAGTTCATATTATTGGGCACAAGTATTTCTAGGAAGAAATCACTTTTCGTTATTAGTTTTTTTTTTTTTTTTATCTGAAAGCTCTTGATCTTATGAAAAAGGAAGTGAACACAAAAGGTTAATAATCCTGGCTTCATGTATGCATATCATTTTGGTCTACTGTGCTAATATACTTCTTTTTCTTTCCAATGGGTCATTTCTTACATCTACGTGTTGTTTGGACTTCTCCCCAAATAAAAAGTAAAAGAAAATCATTGTTTAGTTTAGCTTAGCAATGCTAATATTTTTGAGTTGAGTATATTTTGAAGGCTCAATCTGGAAGTAATTTGTCTGGTTGGACATCACTGGTGTTTTGACCAAGGTCTTTGTTTGTTCTTCTGTCCTTCTAGATACATCTGGGTGAAGGGCCAGGTGATATACTTGTGTTCTTGACGGGCCAAGAAGAAATAGAAGCTATTGAGAGGCTTGTTCAGGACCGCCTTCCAAAATTGCCGGAGAGTAGACGCAGGCTTTCAGTTGTTCCAATTTTTGCATCTCTGCCATCAGAAAAGCAAATGAAAGCTTTTAAGCCTGCACCAGTTGGGTTTCGAAAGGTTGATTTCTTTCCTTTACTGTGTTTGTTTGAAGACATGTACGCTCATGAATTTCATTGTATTTAATATCTCTTAAAAAATCATCTTCTTTTGATGCTAAATCAAACACAGAACAATGGGTAAAAGAGAACATGACCGAGTAAGAAGGAGAAGTAAGAAGTACAACTTTCCCACAATTGTGATCCGTGTAAAGGACAGTATTTCAATGTATTTCTTGAGATAAGAAGACTTGTATTTCTAAAATCCCTAGCCCTGGTTAAATCATATTCAATGACTTTAGTGTACTTTGACTCAATTTAGATAAATATGAGATTGTTGACACTCCAAATTGCTGCTGTACTGACGCATGGAATGCCTAATGAGCCTAATCCTGATCCTTCGACTTTGACAGTCAATAGCTTTTAAAGTTAAATATAAAAAAAATTTCTAGAGAAGACCATGAAACATCATTCAGTCAGATTGCATAACCATTTCGTTAACCTTTTTTCAGAAATGAGGCCTAATCTTTCTTGTAGTTTGGTATTCAATGAAGAACAACACGATTGGGTTGCTTACAAAATCCTTTCATAATATTTAAATAGTTACTGAGATACCCCTTGAAGCTTTAGAAAACGTGAAAGATACGCAACCTACTTGTAACTTCTTTTCAAATTAGGAGTTGTTTCTGTAATTTTTGAATCTTAGGAGAGTTAGTTCGTAATGGTTTTTCAAACTTTAGGGAGTGACTTGGGGTTGAGTAAAGTTTATAAAATTATACCAAACTTCAAGCTGTTTGATTATAATCATCCCTAATATTCACTCTGAACCTGTATTTGTTCATGAACTTTCTTTTGGCACTATTGCTGGGAATAAGAAACTCAGATTCTATGGAATTACCTGCATTTTCCATCCTTTAATAGCATGCTTCTTTTTACAGAAGGACCTCAACTAGTTTAACCAATCTGACCATGAGTTTCTTGTTTCTGTTTGCTCCGTAGGTAATATTAGCAACCAATATTGCTGAGACATCAGTGACAATACCTGGAATCAAGTATGTTATTGACCCAGGAATGGTTAAAGTACGCACTTACGACCCTTCTACGGGTATTCAACCGTTGATAATTGTTAAAACTTCGAAGGCCCAAGCACTTCAGAGAAGGTAGAGCAATTGGAATATCCTGACATACTCGTGACAACTGACAAGTTATATTTATTACGAAAAAGGCATTAACGTTTAATTTCTCCATTGAGGCCAAACCATTACGTACGTTTTGTTCTATTTCTTCTCTTTTCCTTATGGTCTATAATCCGCCAACTTCTAAGGAGTAAGATTTTGTAAATGAGATTTTTGGGCTATCTTCAACATGATGTAGGCAAAAACTTGTACATTATGAAGCCTGTTTGGCGAAGAGAGAAGGTGCATCAAATTAAATAGTAATGCATACCTAAAAATTGATATTAGTAATATTTAGCCAGTTTTATGTTATGCATACATTTGTAAAATGTGTTGCTAAGGATGCCCAAAAGGGTTTTGGCGAAAAACTGCTTAGTGTTATGTTTTAGAGACAAAATAATCCATGTGAAAGAAAAGAGGCAAAAATCTGCCGTGAAAGATAAATAGGCAACAGAAAAGGAAAAAAAAATCATAGAGGGGCGGTACATGCCTATTTTCTTTCACATGGGAGTTTTTTTTGCCTCTAACACAAAAGAGAGGGGGGTTCTTTTCCCTGTTTCTTTTTTGTGTCTTACGCATAACACATATTTTTTTCTTTTTTGCTATAAGGTCATGTGAAAGGTTAGCAGCAATGTTTTGGTGTATTTTGAAATCTTAGCATCTTTCTTCTCACTTAAGTATCTACAGAATGTCTATATATGATGTTCTTTAGACTTGAATGCCTGCAAACTTCTTTTCTTCACTTGATTAGGAAAGGTGCTTGGGTATGATGGAAAGACATGCTCTACCTATCTATTAAATTTCAAGAATAATAGGAGCCAATTTTTAATAGAATATATCTATTTGAAGTGAATATTTTACAAATTGGTTTGCAGTGGACGAGCTGGACGTGAAGGACCTGGGAAATGCTTCCGCCTTTATCCAGAAAATGAATTTGACAAGCTTATACATGCTACAACACCAGAAATTAAGAGATGCAATCTTTCAAATGTTATTTTGCAGCTTAAGGCTTTAGGAATTGATGACATTGTTGGGTTTGACTTCATTGAAAAACCGGACAGGTGATTATGACAACAGAGATTAGCTTTGGCGATTTAAAGCTCTTAAAATATTGCATATTGCATCTTTATATCTTCAGCAACTATTGCAAGCGATGCTGATGTATAATTTTTATATCCGTCTTTACTCCACTGGCATTTTTGTTCCCTCCAATGCACACATGTATAACGTATATGATTCGGTACCATACGTTGCTGGAATTAGGTGAACTCACAAAGAATTTGTATACCACCTCCATCTGATGAGGAACCTTCTTTGTGATGCTGATCTTTCTTTATGGAAAATTTTCTATTGTTTCTTTGTGGGGCTGTTGATGTGGTGATAGTTAAAATAGCATTTTTTGCAGTACTTTTACTTGATGAAAACGCTGGATAAAATAAAATCCAGCAATTTTATTTATTGAGCGCCAGTAGAAAATGTTTTCTTTTAAAGATTACAAGGACACATGGATGTAATGGACAGGAGTGTACAGTGATGTCAATTCTCGCTCTCGCTCTCTCTCTTTCTCTCACACACACACACACGCGCGCGCGATTTGTGTGCAACTATGTGTTTATATCAATTGTCCATGTTTATTCATGTGGTAATTTTAGTTCTTTTCAATTATTATTTGATTCACATGCAGTGGTCAATGTTCCTGTTTTGCCGAATGTTAATTGTTGATTATTAATTCAGGATGGCCGTCATCAAGTCAATGGAGCTGTTATTCTTGTTAGGTGCTCTTACTGACGCAGGCAAATTATCTGATCCAGTTGGTCATCAAATGGCTAGGCTTCCACTGGATCCTATTTATTCGAAGGCTCTCATCATCGCCGGTCAGTTTAATTGCGTGGAAGAAATGTTGATAATTGTTGCAATGCTCTCGGTCGAGTCTATCTTTTACGCTCCCCGTGAGAAGTTGGAAGAGGTATGGGTGTGCATTTTGATTAAGACAGTGTCTTTTTCGTCAGTAACTTTTTTCTTCATATAACTGGACAGCAACCATTGAAGACAGTCACCATTATCAGTAAACAAAATAGTGATAGGAGAACAAGTATGACGTTTGATTAATAGTGAATGAGAATTTAGGCTTTTGGTTTCTAATTGTTGCTGTTAGCTGCCTTTCAATCTTTCAAAAACCCTTGTCCTGATGTATCTCCAGTGATGAATGCTGATGAGCGTGAATATCTGCTTATGCTGGAGATCTTTGAGGGGACAGGGAAAGGGCGCTCTAGATTGTTAATCTGAATCTCTTGGGTTTTTTAAATTTCTTTCATGGAAGTTGATTCGTTATCTATAACTCTTTTTTTAGTACGATGTTCTTATTTATCACTTTTTCCTCCTTTTCTTTTTTGGCTTTTGTCTCGTCTATCTTCTCCTTTCTAACTGATTCGGTGTTCAAAAGAAGCCAGGTAAAGTAGCTAGAAGTAATATAGCAAAGTGCAACTCGAACAAGTCACTTATTTGCTCAATAGAAGTAGAAATATACTTAACAAAAATGATTTCCTCGAGAAGTTTTTGGGAGTTCAGAAGACTGCACTTTCCTTTGGTATTACTGTTGTTGGATATTTGTATGTGTAATGACATAATAATATACTATGTTACAGTGAAAAAAAGTGTCGCTCTAGCTCATTTTTGTAATATTTTTAACTCAGAATTTTGTGAACATTAGCTTGGCTGGCGAATTATCTACGGTAATTTCAAGCATGAACTATGTCTGCCATTATTACACTAAACACATTTATGGTTACAAAGAGACAAGATTATATTTTGAAGAATGTGGTTCGCTGTATATGTAGAAAAAGAGGGAGGGAGAAGGAAGAAGAAGAACCATTTGACTTTGGCACATGAGGTGCTGTGCATGTAATAACAAAACGTCTGCAGGGTCACTGATTTTTTCATTTTATGAAAGTTAATTTCACGTATTGCACGTCTTTTCAACATTTTTAGCCGCTGACACATAGCTTAAATTGCCGTTGAAGTACATGCGTAGTGCAAACCCGCCAGCACATTTACCGTATAAATAGAAATCAGTAACAAATGTATATTACTGTGTCACTAGTAACTGCATAACAAATAGGCGGACATCGTTCTCATTTTTTATTCTAAGTTGAGTTATTATTGTTCGCAGAACCTATGTGATTTGGAGTTATCTAGTGAATGAGAACCTGAGTAATGTAGGAAGTATCTAATGATGCCTAACTTCATAGCTTAAAGAGTGGTGCTGCACATGCTGGCTTGTGTTAGTTGAATGTTTCAATTCTTGCATAATTTTTTTAATTATACTCTCATCTGTATTTATTTCCTGCTAATGACTCCTCTAATGGCCACCCGAGGTACTTCTCTCACTAGTTTAACATTCTAAGATTACACAGTGGGTTATAATCTTATCTCTAGCAATTGCTTCTGAAATAGTCACGTTCTTCTTGTTATAGGCCTTTTCACACTGTTGACTCTGTTGATTTACTTCCTAGTTTCCTATGCTCGTTGTGAGATGATTTCCTGAACGACTTTTCCATCTTACAGTCAAGAACTGCTTTGAAAAGTTTCTCGAGTTCTGAGGGGGATCATATGACATTTTTGAATGTATATCGTGCTTCTGATGAGTTCTTGGAGAAGAGCAAACTAGTAAGTGGTGTGGAAAAGGCTGAAAAGAATTTGAGAAAATGGTGCAAGGATAATTTCATAAATAGCCGCTCTTTAAAGCATGCTCGAGATATACACAGGTTTGCTATGGTCTTCGAGCACAGAATATACGTTGTTGGTGCAGTTAAAGACATTATGTGGTTATTCTGAATAGTTCTTTTGTTTGTCTTACACAATGATTTTGCTGTAGATGGTGCATAATTGTTTGTATATTTATGTTGGCCATCTTTAAAGTCTTATTTAACATTTTCTGCTTTTCTTAATAATATTATTTTGATCTTTTTGTATTTTAAAGATGCTCCAGATTTGATCAATATATGCACCTATTAGTGAATTTGGGCATGCATTTGCTTAGAAGTACAGATGAACTTTGAACACGATGATATTGCTGTTTAATAAGATTCTCTATATGTGTCTCTAAATACGATTTGGTAATTTATTTGTAGTCAAATACGAAGGAATGTTGAACAAATGGGCCTTCGTGTCACTTCGTGTGGGGACGACATGCTTCCTTTCCGAAGATGCCTTGCTGCTTCATTTTTTCTTAATGCAGCTCTGAAGCAACCTGATGGTACTTACAGGTAATTGTTTTCTTGTATTGTTGTATTTTGATGCCTATTAACGTGGCAAGATGCTCAATTTTTTGAGTCAATTTTGGATCTCTCTCTCCCCTTACAATAATGAATGAAGAAGTTTTCCTACTCATTTATTGGATTCATCATTCAACAGGGCTCTGTCAAGTGGTCTGACGGTTCAAATTCATCCTTCCTCGGTGTTGTTCCGGATGAAACCAGAGTGCATAATTTTTGACGAACTAGTCCGAACTACTCAGAATTACGTCCGGAACGTTTCTAGTATAGATTACTTGTGGTTAGCTGAGTTGGCTCCTCAGTTTTTTGCCTTGCAGGAATAGAAGTTTCCCACGGGGATATGAAGTATCTGGTATGTCTACTATATTCACACATACATTTGCACATAATTTTCCAGTAAATTGAAGCCTTACGTTTTTGGAACTGTCTTGAAGTTATGTACATTTCATATTTTGTTCACATTGAACTTAGTGCTGGCTTGAGTAAGTTTTCGTCATCATTGCATGCTAACTGTTTACTGTATTTTATTGTCTCGGATTTCCTTGATCTTTATTTATAGTTGGTTCCTGGATCGTGATACATTAGTTACATCTTTTGTAAATTAACTTCTTAAATTTTATCTGTTATCTTTGCTTGAATTGATCAAAGTTGGATGGATACAGTGATGAAGATAAATATTAAAAGGGTTTCTTATGACACTGAAGTTTGTGATACTTTGTTTAACAGAGCAAAGGAGAAAGCCACGATTATGCAAGCATTTACTCATCACAAGGAGGGACGCTTGCCCCACAGTTCATTTTAAACCCACTTTTTACTTATCATACTGGGGCCAATGAAGTCGGAACTGGTTCTTGAATTACTGAAAGGCAAATGTTGATGGACACTTGAATGGGAAGAAATAGCTCCGCCTTCGAGAAGATGACAATGGTGATTATGAAGTCATTTGGTGATGGCAGACAGAAAACCCTGCTTTATCATGTCAATATTTGTGTAACTTGGAGAAGAAGCTTGATTGTAACCAGTATGTTAAAAGACGCGTTTGGTATAGATGCAAATTAGAGGACACGGTCATGGTTCTTGGGATTCTGTTGGTAGTTCATCATCTTACTCTGTAAGCAACTTACATCAAATTCTGTCTTCTTTCCATTTTCTACATACCATGTTAGATTTACTTGAACTTGGTATACTCAAGCATCTGAACTTAGATTATTTGTAAGGATTCGTCTCTATGGGTGTTGTTTTACTTGTAAGAACAAGTATTCTGGGGAACTCAAGTTATTCCCCCAAGTTAATGTTATTACTGTATTATTGTTGACTTTGGCCTTTATCCAAATCCAAATTAGTAATGAATATAGGTCTGTCACCGTCTTTTTCAAGTATTTGTTATCAGATGTGATGTAATTGTGGTTGCAAGTTCTGTAGATTTTTCAAAAATTGGCGTGATCATGAATTGTCATTTTTGCTTGTGTAGCGATCTTGACAAGTTTCTTTTGGCACAAGAGCTGTAGAATTTTCATAAAAAATTTAGTGTAATCATGGATTGTCATTTAACTTTCGTGTAGCTTTTTTTGACAAGTTTTCTTGGGAATTTTGCAATAAAGGTCCTTTAAGTTGGCCTTTCTGCAAAATTGGTCCTTTAACTATTTTATTGTCAATTTTAGTCCTATAAGTTGTAACGAGTTTCAGTTTTGATCCTCCGATCAATTTTCAGGCAATTTTGACCTGAAACTCCTTTTTTATTTAATTATATTTTATAATTTTTAAAAACGTCCAGATTTTAACTTTTATCTGTACTGAAAATACAAAATTATAATTTTAAATTGTTTATTAATTTTCCTGAATCGAATGTGAAAAAAGAAAAAGGTCATCTTCTCCATCTCCCCCAATCCCCCACACCCAAGCCAGAACCCATGTCAAGGAGCAGTTACAAAATCTATCATTCCTAATTAGGTTTTCTCAAAAAACCATTACAGAGCTTGAAGCTTGAAGAACGTTGGATTCCCTAAAACGAAAAAGTGGAACAATGAATCTTTCAATAAACCCAAAGGATATTGTGTTTGGGTTTAAAACAAACAAAAACGGGAAAATAATGTAGAGAATTAGACATGAAATCGATCAATTTGAGTGATGTTTTGTTGTAATTTAGGGCTAGGGCTTATAAAATTGGGATGAAGATGGAGAAGACTTACGGAGAGAGAGAATATTCATGGAAAGAAATCTTTTTTGTTTTTCTTTTTTTTTAATCTAATTTTTTATCTTCTTTTAATTAGCATAATTAAATAAAAAGGAAAAAAAAGGGAGTTTCTGGGAAAAATTGCCGGAATCTCGGCCGGAGGACCAAAATTGAAACACATTGCAACCTGTAGGACTAAAATTGCATATAAAAAAGTTATATGACCAAAATTAGAGATGAGCCAACTTAGAGGACTAATTTAGCAAAATTCCCAGTTTTCTTTACCAGGTCTGCACTTTTGTTTCGTGTGGTATTGTATTCATATGAAATGTCCAAGGGTGGAAATTTCGCCTCACAACAGAAGGTCATCAATATGACTTCTTCTTTTGTTGTTTGGACGAAATAAAAAATCATTCTAAAAAAAAATTGGAAACTCAGGAGTATATTATGAAAAAAGAAAAAGAAAAAAACCAATTAGATCCATCAATCGGTTATTACTCCTTGTAAACTATACGAGTATTAGTTACTTTTGCAGTAGCCCTCAAAATCATACAAAGAAGAGAGAAGGAACTATTATTGTTATTCTTCTCGTTGGAATAAATAGTGAAAAATATAGCCATAATTATCGTAGTGAAGATGTAACTATATATGAGTTGTTACTTCTCAAACTAATGCAAATAGGACATAAGTTGTAGCATCAATAGACGTGGTGAGATTAATGCTTTGTGATATTACTTTATTTATTTAAAGCTTTCATAAACTCCATCTCTTGAGCAGTCACCTAACCTAAAAACTCTAGGGTCGTATTTAAAAGTTTTCAATCAACCAATTCAACGTTATTTAGCTCTAAACCATCAAAAAATTTATCATCATTAACACGTATACGTTATATATTACAAAGTAAACACTAAACTCAACATATTTTACTTGACTTCTATGAAAATGACAAATCATTAATGGGAATTCATTTGCATGTTTCTCTCCAACATCTCAAAAAACAGCCAAACCATCTCCACATGATCCTCCTCTTCCACTCCAACCAATTCAAGAAAATTGGCCTCCTCCCCGGCCCATCTCCATCGTGTCTCGCGAAAACCCAAATTCTCGACGATTCCTACATAAAGCAACAAGCTCAGATTGCATCAATGTTGTACCAGCATCACTTGCAGAATAATATATAGTGATCTTCTTCTTCATTTGGACCGCTCCGTATCCACTAAAAAACCTTCACCATCTCTGAATAATCTGAAGAAGTTGTCGAGGAGATTGCGTTCTGTTTCGAGCAATAGTCCCGTGTCTAATTTGCAGCTCTTTAATCAGGTTTCAGATTGAATACTTTCAACTTTTGATACTCTTACGTTCTTTCATCAGTTGATAATTAAGGTTGTTGGAACTTGGATGAATTGAGTCAATTTTATGTCATAATATTATGGGATAATTACAGCTACACCACCCCTGAGGTTTGAGAAATTACACTCACCTCCCCTGTAACTAACTTATGCCATATAAAAGACAATAATGCCCTCCATTAATTTTGTTAGAGAATCTAAATTAATTACAAAAGGCTAATTGATTTTTCTTTTTGGTTTGATGAGATCTCATTTTTTCTCCTTTCTTTTTTTCTTTTAGTTTTGTAATAAATTTGATCCTAAAATATTATTAAATTTGCAAATCAAGAAACCTATGTTTGCTTCATTCTTTTGTGCATTTTTTATTGAGATGAATGAGGAGTTCTAAGCATATTGTATTCTTTTATTTTATACTATTAGAAGAAACTATAATTAGTAAACATTAAAATAATATGATGATTTTTAAACATTTATAACTAAATTTAAATAAATGAATTAATTAAATAGATGTGTGTTTCTTTTAAAAAAAATATACTTTTTATTTTTAGTATTTTTTAACAATATAATTTTTATGTTGATATTTATAAAGGTATTTGTAGAATTAAAAAAAAAATACTATTTACTTTATATAATAAAACCTACTCAAACTTTGTATAATATCAATTGAAATGGAACAAGGATAAAATTGGAAGTTTTCATCCATATATTCAATAGAGGGACTTTATTGTAAGGTTGATGCAAACCTCAGGGGTGGTCTCTGTAATTTCTCAAACCTCAGGGGTGGTATCTGTAATTACACCAAACCTCAGGGGGTGTAGCCGTAATTATCCCTAATATTATATATGATGATCGAATGCATGTTCATGAGCTCTTTTTCTTGTGTACATGTTTATATTACTGCATATGATGGAATGTTGGAAAATTGCAAATTTTTGGGCAGGTTTATGGATTGATAGTTCTTAATAGATTTTAGAAACTTTGTTATTATCTGTTTTCTGGATTATATAATTAGTACTTCATTATGTTATCTTCTTCAGAATCACATATATTTTTCGTTAGAAACTTTTCTCTTTTGTATTTTTCTTTTAAAATTTCATGTCACGTAAAAACTATGATAACAAAATAAAAAATAAAATTGTGACCGCAAGTTCATGAGTTATGCATCAATTCTGCATATTTAAGAATTTTCTTAGTTCCGTAAGGATCAAATTTCGTTATTATGACATAAATTCCATCACAACTTTACAACAATATGAGATGCCTCTTAATTTCCTAAATAATCGAGCTGATGGCAAGAAGGTATGTTGTAAAGTTGTCGACATTTGTTTATCTTGGAAATTTATTATCTAATCACACTAGATGCATGTATCATAATCAGTTCACAAGGTATTAAATTTTGTAATTATGATCCCACATTGGTATAGAGTTAATCTCTATGTTAATACAATCCTATAAAAAGAAAACGAGATGCACTCTGCTCCATACTTACCTGGACGGGGTCAATGGGCGATCAACAAGACCCATGGCCTAGGTTGGCGACCTCCATTGCACTTAGGAGGGGCGCCCGCCTAAGGTCGGCCCAAGTGGTCGAGCCTACGTCATAATTTGTGGCAGAGGGGGCCTGCGTTCGCGCGGCCCCTACCAAATCATAGTCATAAGATTTTGTATTTGAGGAAGAAATTCATGTTTCATCTATGTTTTCTTGTATGATTATGCTAACGATCAAAATAATTCAGGTTAGTTTGGTAGGGCATAATTTAGGTGGAGCTTGCGTCTCTTATGCAATGAAGTTGTACTCAGCAAAAGTTTCTAAGGCTATTTTTGTTGCTGCTACAATGTTGTGTGATGGCCAGAATGCCCTTGGTGTCTTCTCTCATAAGGTTTCTTAGTTACTTTCTGTACCTTTTTACTAGTCACAAAAATAAATCTCAATTGAACTTTGCCAATGAACCTACTAAATAAAACAATAACAATAGATGATAATTCATTAATAGATTCCTATGTGATTAATATTTCTGCAGTTATGCTCAAAAGTTTCAGTACGCAAACGGTAAAAACCATCCCCCGACTGCTATCGATTTTGACAAATCTATGATACAAGACTTGTTATTCAATCGAACGCCTTCAAAGGTACGCATCCAATTTTTTTGATAAAGTCGATCAATTTTTTCTACAATCAACCAAAACTCTTGAACACAGGACATTGCGTTAGCATCAGTATCAATGGGGCTTGTACCATTTGCACCAACAACAGAGAAGATTTCACTTACTACAGAGAACTATGGTTCTGTTCCAAGGTTTAATATAAAACGGACGAAGATTTTGTGATTCCTGTACCACTTCAGGAGGCCACTGTACAACTGAATCCCCCCAAGCAAGTTTTCGAGCTGAAAGGTTCCGATCATTCGCCATTTTTCTCGAGGCCTCAGGCACACAGACGCCTGATAGAAATATCAAACATTCCTCCTTAGGAATAAAATGGTTATGGCTGATATTTGACTATTAGCTGTAACTATTTTGTCAATAATAAGTATAAGAGACAATTAGTTTGTTGCTATATGAGTCTTTTCAACGAGAAACTATATAAAATGTTGAAAGTATCCGCAACGACACTTTCATCGACAGATTACTCCGTGACAAGATTTCTACCGGTGATAAGTATGAGCGATGACGATTCTACATTCAGTACTATCGAATTTTCCCGTATCTGAAAGTCCGTAATGCATTTCTGGGTACAAGATAAAGAGTTTTATGCATGAGTTGCAAAAATAAATTCCAGGTTTTAAAAGTTTATTTGGCCAAGAGAAGATGGAGTTTATTTGGCAAAAGTAACTTTCTTTTTACATTGCTTCTTGCATTTGGTTAGTGAACATTCCATGCACAACCTGATGTGTGCCAAATGAATGTACTATATCAACCATTGACATTAAGGCCCGATTAAAAATTAAATTTATGTTGGATTTTTTTTAAAATGCAAAATTAACAAAGATTGTGCTCCATTAAATAAAAACAATGGGTGAGTATCATGATTACCACCTCTTAATCCGTGTTAGACAACGAAGTCTGATAATATAACCTACATAATATTTTTTTTCTATGCAATCATAAATGCGATGCTAGGTCCAACATTGATATGTAAATCTCACACTGTGTTATGAAATTGAAATAATTCTTAATTTTTTTAAGACGAGGGTACAAATGAAACTTTACTGATTCTGTTAGGGTTTTTTTAGCAGAGGTTAACGGTAGGGGTAGCTTGTATAATTTTTCGAACATGAGGGGTAGTTTGTGTAATACTCCCATATAGTTAAGGGTAGCTTGTGTAATTCTCCCTAATTCTAATGTTGTACTCACCAAATTAACTTTTACACATTTATGGCACTGCTTTAAAAGTATGTTTGATTTAACTTAGTTAGTCGAAGTTCGTCTTTTGGATCGATTGGTTTCTCTTTGTAAAATCAACGAAATGTTTCAAACCAATTCTCGCCATAATCAAAGCACCACTAACCATGGATCAATGTTTCCAGGGGCGTATCCAGGAATTGAACCCGGGGAGGGCTAATCTAATGAATATGTTTAATAAATTTAAATAAAAGTCTGCAAAAAAATAATTCTTACTTAAATTAGCCAAGGTCAAAATATAAAATAGCAATAGAAATAATAATAAAAAATAATAAAAAAATGAAAAATTAATATAAGAGTGATCTAACAAAGCACAAAAGTAAACACTGACAAAATAGTAAAAGCATGATAAGTTAAATAATAATCACTGAATACTATATGTAAAAAGAAGAGTGGATTTATATAATAACGGTTTTCATACATTATCAGAGTTTTTCGTAAAAAGTAAAATATGAACTGAATCTTATTGTAAAAATTATTTTTTGATGATAGTGTGTTTTGTTCTTGAGTTTTAAGAATTAATAAGAATTTTTAGGGGTTATCTCCAGATTTTATTTAAATATGAGCTTGTAAACTTCAATAATTTTACTAGGCTTCTTTTTATTATTCTTTGTATGTGTAATTTAACATATAGAAATAGTATTAGCCTTCTTTTTATTATTCTTAATTTCAATGCATGTTGTATATACATAAATACATAATATATATATATATATATATATATATATATATATATATATATTATATCTTATAGCCCCCCAAGCCCCTACATGCATCCGCCCCTGAATGTTTCGCTTTTAGTATATGTCGTAGCAAGATATTAGAAATATTGCATAATTCTCTGAAAGTTTTTCGACATATTACAAAAACATTATCAAATGAAAGTACTTTAAAGTTTTGTTTCGACAAAATAAAAAACGGAAAATACTTCGTTAATTTTGTAGAGGGCGTATAAAAATTTTCATCCACACCGATAACATAAGTGTAACTGATAATGGGAATTAGCGGAACTCTCTAAAATCAGCAAAAATTATGATTTTATTTTTTAAAAGGTGCAGCCTAGAGGTCACATAATATGCTAATAACTGTTACAAGGTGCAACCTATGTGCAACTGAACAATTATGATTTTAATTCAGATCATAATTTACTAAACTCTAATCATTTTACATTAAAGTAGCTGATAACTGTTAAATAAAATTATTAAGAGAAGCAATGTTTTAAAAGTTGAAATATACGCTAATGCAAAACTATCTTAATATATCACTATCACCTCATTTTTTTCCCTCCCAATTTTGTGAAATAGTTAAAACATCTACTTTCATTTTAATCGATTTCCTCCATTTTCAGGAAACCAACTTAGACCCCCAAGAATTATCTAAGCACATTATGAACACGCTATAAGAGAATAATCATGGAGCGTCAAAATTGTAGTCAAACTAATGATGACATGACTATTAACGCAATCAAACATTATATTATAACGCCGAAAGTACCCACACGGGTACAAAAAAAGAGGGAATTAACACACAGCATGAAGTATCGATCCCGATAACCTTTAAGAAAAACATGCCCTCACATCTAGAACTAAAACAAAATGTGGACCCTCAATTTAATATACGCATCACAAAATAAGTGAAATAAGATTAAACATAATAAAGGGATGAAGATTTTACTCTAGAAAATCCTTTAATTTCTCCGAGGAACTAACTGCATCTAAACAAACACCAAATGCACTTGAAAAAGATAAAGTCGAACTATACCCCCACATAGTTGCGATGTAATGATTTTGGATTAGTTAGTCGAACACTTTTTAGACATCCCTACATGGTTTGCGATGTAATGATTTTCAATCTCTTTTTGTTTGACTGATCCATGCAAAAAAAAAAAAAGAAGCAAAAGCTCCCAAAACTTGAAACTCCTTTTGACCAATCCACTTCTACTTGTTCTCCAACTACACAACATACACATCATTCTTTCAACTTCAATTCTCCTTTTCCCTTTCTCCCTTTCCCGCTTCATTCCATGCCAAAAATCGGCGTTTGAAACGACGAGAGACTCGTTTTTGCCGATTGAAACGTATGAACCAGTGGTGGTGCAATCCAAGTTGTACCATCGTTCCCGTCAAGGGCAATGCGCGTAGCCCCAGTTCCCGACCCTGAACTTGCATTGCTAACCTCTTCCCGATGATAACCGCCAACATTCAAGAAGCCCTCGTTGTCACTACCACTGTACGCACGTGCGAGCGATAAACTGTGTTGGTACTCCACGTTGAAGGGCGTCGTACCTTGTGGGATTCCGACATTGCTTGTGATCGTAGGGTTCTGGTATCCTAAGGCAGCCCACAAGCTTGACGATTGGTCTTGCTTCATTGGCAATGCATAATTAATACTCGGCACAGAATTTTGGGATGGGAAAGGGGCAGACGTTACGGAGGTAAGATCTTTGTTAACGTTGTCGTCCGTCTGAGTTGCTTCGATGCTTTTGTTGTCCGATAAAGTTTCAGACGACGCTTTTGTCTTGTTGGTTATGCCCCCGACCGGCAAATTGCTGCTGGCAATGCTCCTAACGTCGTAGCGGCTCATATCAAAATTTGTGACTGCATTAAGACCCCGGAATTTTATTGCAGCTATATCATATGCCTCTGCGGCTTCTTCTTGAGTGCCTGCATAGTAAAATATGATATATTTGGTTAATTGTAGGCAAGTATTTAAAACTATATATGTGAATTCGGGGAATAAAGACTAAACATATAACATACACAGTCGGACAATCATACAATTATGTACCTCTTATGTTCACATTTTTGGTACCCGTTAACTAATTAAATAAAATAGATTTTAATTTAGGAAAAGATCTAAAGTCATGTGAATTCAGGGAGCAAAGATAACATATAATATTTACGTATATAATGTGACAATTTATACGATTATTTATTGATTTTTGCACATCATGTACCACCGTTTTAAACACCAAAGAGAAGCAGCCACGTAACACATTTATTATTTTTGTTGGAGTGGCAGTGTTGTTAATATTTTGGGGCATCAACCGCCATAGCAAACCAATAGTAGCTTAGAGTATCATTAATGCTAGTTGTGTGTTTGTCTGTCACGTTCTAGTTATCGTATTTCTTTTTTCGAAAACGAATAAATTACAATTAAATCGATTTGTGAAATTAGCCGACTCACTGAAGGTGCCAAGATAAAGGTCTTTATTGCCGGCAACTCTTCCAATTCTAGCTTGCCACCTCCCGTGCTGGTGATGCCTGAAAAAAGATAATTTCTGGTGAAGAATAAGATAACAACTTAAAACATTCAAAAAATTGGAATAAAATAAAACTATGGTTTTTTTATATATTTATAGTTGAATAGGGACCTTGTGACTCCTCTATAAATGGAGGCTCCCCTAGAAAATCCGCTACTTTTTCTGCAATTGAACATAATATTCTAAGTTCAAAGAATATTCAAGATATTGTAGAGTTCGATAATGTATGTATTTTAGCAAATTATGAAGACCTTCTAAGTGAAGCAACAAATTCCTGCCTTGTCATGTTCTTCATTTCCTCTACTTCCTTCTCATAATTTGATACCTGCAACCAAAATGCAAAAAATATTATATATTTAAGAACATACATAATCATATATACAAATGCAAGTCATATATTTGAATGAATGCAACTCTTACTCAACTGGAAAATTTGTAGTGGTGGTAAGACCCCAATACTTGAGAGCTGCAAGATCGTAAGCTCTGGCTGCCTTTTCCTCTTTATCATAACCACCTTTTTGTTTCCCAAGTAGGAAAAATTAAAAAAACAATCTAATGTACTGCAAAAAGAACGAGGATCCAAGGAGAATCTCAACACGAAATGGAGACAGGAGTAGTATGATTAAGTACTTACCTAAATAAACTGACAATTCCAAAATGATGAATTTGAATCAGAAGTCACGTCCACATGCCATAGGAAGAATCATCATTAGAATTTAGATCCATGTATATAACAAGAATTATACTATAATATCGAAAACACATAAAGTGATAAAACCCTAATGCCGCAAAATACAAACCTTGCCTTCCTTTCCGACTTTGCCCTTCTCTTCTGCAGCTATTATCCCACAAATGAGCTTCATATCTCCCAGTCCACCTATGCCTAATTAATATTGCAAATTAAACACTTCAACATTAGAAAAATTTCTTAGACTATGAAAACTCCGTCTTCATAGCCAAAAGCATAATGGATCATCCGTTCCACTTTTTCGTGTCCCTTTTAACAACATCTCATGAATTAAGATCCAGAACATGCGTCTCGTCGTCTCGGCACAAAAGTGGGACAGAAGATCCATACTATGACAGAATTAACTTACAATCAATATGTAAGTTTAATTATATATACCTAGTGACTCCTCTAAAAATGGATGTACGCTGCCCAAAAGTCTCAACCGCCTTCTTAGCAGGAGGCTCGACCGGCTGCTTCGCCACCGCCAACTGCTTGTTCGCAACGTCGACGTCGTTTTGGTCGTTCGAAAAGCCACGCAAGAAACTAGCGGCTATTGTCTTGAGCTCCAAGTCATCATACATCACTACTTGATCCGACAACTCGATCCCTACTCGCTCCTCCAATCCACCGGAACCACCCAAGAAGTCCTCAAGTTTCGGCCCTCCATTTGTATCTTGACCAGTACTACCATTCAAAACAACTCCACCACCTAATAATCATCAACATAAAAAATAAGCAACCCTTGTAAAATATATATATATATATATAGTAATGGGAAAAAAATGTTTGTTGTTTGGGGATTTGAACTTACTAGTGCAGTCGGGGTTAGAGTTGAATAAGAAGTTTGGTTGAAAAAGAGAATCGTTGGAAAGAGAGAAAGCAAGCCAGTTGTGCTGATCATGAGAAGGATTCATTATTAGACGCAGAATCAGAAACAAATATATCCAGATGAGTTTCTCTTCGGGAAACAGCGCTATAACTATATATTAGTACTGTGATATATAATATTTTTCTTTAAGTTGAAATATGATATATTGATGAAAGTGGAGACACACACACACACACAGATATAGAGGTGTTGAAAGAGAAATGTGCACGACCAACGAGGCACTACGTATGTTATGTAATGTATCTCTCTCTCTCTCTCTCTCTCTCTCTCTCTCTCTCGTGCATGTTTGAATATCTTTCTTTACAATTGGTAATTAATTAATTAATGGCTTAACGAAAGTTTATTAATGTCTATAGTCGCTAATAATGTAATCTAAACTATAAAATATGTATAGATACATATAATTTTTATTTGAAAAGAGTATATAGATAGATACATATTATTGGTAGTGAAACATTCTATATTTCTATGTGAACTACGTCGTCATATGGACCGCGTGTCTATTGAATTTTTATTAGATCAAAATACCTTTTGTTGTTGTTGTTGTTATATTAAATAAAGAGAAAAAAAAAAGGCTTTAAAGGTGATAGAGCTAAAATTAATCATGTTAAATAAAATAAATATTTATCTATTTAAAATGATGTGAACTGAGAGTGAATAAGGTAAAAGTTAATGAAAACTCGGGCAAAGTAAATTAGTCAATCCAATTAATTAGTTCAATAAAGATGGACGTTGTTTACGAAGAACTGTACAAGCACGAGATGTAATATATATCTGCAATCTGTAATAAAGCATGCACACATATATAGTTTTGCAGAGGGAAACAAGTGGAGACATATAATGGGATGACCAGGGCGGTCTTTCTTTTACGTTCAGCTGTCTCTGGACCAAGAAAACATAGAGCAAAAATTATTATTTTATGCATCATTATCATTAGTTAACAAAAAAAGAAAAAGAGAGAAAGTTAATAATTTGCTAGAATGCACGGTCTGTTTAATTGTGGAGAAACAAGAGGAGTTGTGGGGGACACTGCCAACCCTAATTTCCTATCATTTCTTCTGCATGCCACCAATATGTTACACGTGTCATTCCATCACCTTTTGCTTTTGTCACTCTCCCGCCCAAAACCCCAAAAATCCTTTCCCATACTCTTAAAACTTTAATTCATATATCGATTCTATCATCACTAGAGGACAAAGCTCAACCCGACTGTGTTCTTAATATTTAATTTTTAAAAACGATTGAAATTTTTGCGATAAAATGAATTGAAAATTTGTTGCATATATATATGTACGAATTTTGTGTACTTGATAATTAGATAACGATCTCAATATTTCTCAATACTTGTGTATGTATAAAGAGAGGGTTCCACCTTTTTGCTAAGAGGATACGGTTTGCTTCCAAATTCAGACACATGCATGCTATATATCTCGATCGGGGCCAAGTTGTGCAACTTGGTTGTACGCCTATATATCTACATTGTAGGATTATGATATTTACATTTTTGCTTTTCTTTTCTTTCTAACCAAAGCTTTCGAATTGTATTAATATATGAGGAATGAGTTTTTAGACGATGAGGCTGATGAAATGATTGAACTTAAAATGATTGGCTTCATCTTAACCTAGCTAGTTAAAAGTAAATACTTAATTCTCCAGATTGAACTTCATTTAATCTGAAGCTCAAATGTTTGAAACTTATTATGTTTATTTCTTTTATCAAAATACTATGAATAAAATGCCTGTTTTTTAATACATGGTTTTTACTAAGAGAATTGGATTCATCAGAACGTAGCTCATTAAATTGAATAAATAATCCGTATCAATTTCATCGTCCAAGTTTATTGCCTCAAATGGAACCTATTGCAACCAAAAATGTTAAGTTTAGAGTTAGTATAAGTATAAAATGTTTTTAACGTACGATGATTAATGAATACTGCCCAAATTACATAATCATCAATACAACTTAAATCAATCGGTCAAGTATATTTATGTATGTACAAGAATTATATACTTACTATAATAAAAAAGTTGTTCAACTTAAATGTGCGATCGTGAGTCTCACTACAAGAAAAAGGTCCAACCATGATTGAAAAATTAGTCATGAGAAATAAAAAAAGATCATGGTTGATCTTTCGTGATAGCATTTTAGTCAATTAGTCGGTCACTGTTAGCTGATCGCTAAAAGTCAATGGTGACCACTAAAAGCCGGTCACAAAAACACCGAGTATCCGTGACCGCATTTGCGGTCACTGATTCAGTCATGGTTGATAAGTATCAATGACCATTCAGCAGTCACATAAATATCCCTAGTGAATAGTTAAACTGTAAAAAAATTTAAACCTGTTTAATACCTAATAATGTTGAAATTGAAAAGAGTATGACAATTAAGGAAGTCAAGGAGAACAACTGTTTGTTTAATTGGTAGGTCATCAGGCGTCGCGTTTGGCTTTTTAGTTCAATGTTAAAAGATTATAATCGCAGACACTTATCTATAATATGTGTCTATGTCTCTAACATCAAAACTAAATCTGAGTTGAATATGATTTATTAAGGGTAAAATGTATTTTATTTGTAATACATCATAAAATAATGATGTAGTCTTAATATTACCCATTTAATATAGCACGGCTTTCTCTTTGCTTCAAAAATTACGTACACATTGAAGATTTAAATTCAACAACAACAAAAAGAAAATGTGGGCTCTTCTCATAATTTAAGCCCAACCTTTTGCCTCTGGTCAAACCATATCGGAGCTAATCATTTCCCCGCGGTCGTGCCTATATTTTTCTATGAACTCCTGGACTCCAGGCCCATTAATCGTCAATATTTGCTTCATCATACTCTCGCCCCCTTATCCCTCTTTATTTATGAGATTTTGGCAATATGCCCCCTGTGTTAAGTCAGATTGGCAAATTACCCTTCAATTGAAGAACATTGCCTTTTTGAAATTTAAAAGTGGAAAGTTACCCCCTAGTATGCAGTGATGTGTAGTTCAAATGTCCAAAACTGGAGTGTGGGAGCATTTTCCTTTAGGCAAATGAAATGACGATTATACATTTTCTTTAAAAATTACGCATATCTTTTGGTTTGATACTTTAACTTATATAATAAATTAAAATTTGAAATAACTTATAATTTTATATTGTATGTGATTATATTATTTTTATACTTTTACTTATACTTTTTTAAAGAAATACTATAATTAAATTTAAAAAGGAAAATAGTACTAGAAATAATAAGGGTATTTTTGATAATTTAATATGACAAATACACTGAAAAATCAAAAGGGGACGGTCATCAACTTTTTGAAATTACAGAGAGAGGTACTCTGCCTATTTATTTTTTACAGAAAAGTAATTTGTCAATTTCACATAACCCTATGTATATTTGATAAAAACCCTTTATTTAAATATGAATGCTAAACAACTCCGACCTAGAAGTAATGTAATTTTTCCCAGACTTAAGTTAGACGATTATAAAATTTTAAAAGAGAGTATCGATGTATGTCACGTACTGCATCGATCATGGTGTAAAAACTTCCTTTGGAATTCAACAAGCTCAATATGAACTAGAATCTGCTTCTAATTAATTAATTATTCACAAAAGTTCTTTAGACAGCCCGAGAGCTTTGTTTCAATGCTGATTATCATGCACCAAAATGTAAATTAGTCGATTAATTTTAGAGTGGTTTCCAATTACATAACAGTTTTTATTTTTTATAACTTACAAAATTAATTTTTTTTTCATCGTCGGCAATTTTAGTTTGTTCTCTTTTGTGACTTGTAAATATAGTTATTACTTTCAATTGTTAGCAATTTATGTTCTGATAGTTCCTAATTTATTTTTTATATTAAGTATATTTAGTCAGAACAAACAGTTATTTAAAACGTTTAGATTTTCAAGCGTTTATTTGGTTTTTCAAAGTTTTAGATAAATAAATATAGTAGTTGCTAGCTTGAAGATTGGATAATTTTTTTAGGAAGTAGATTCTACAAATGCAAGCTCTAAAAGAAAAAAAGGGCTAAAATTACGGACTACTTGAAAAGAAAAACGATTTCTGCAATCACCCTAGTTAAAGGACTAAAATTGCAATTTTTCCTTTCATATCAGGCATTCTTCTCCAGTTGCTCTAACAAGTTCGCACCTTCTTAGTTCTTACTTTAGTGCTAGCCGCAGCTGGTTTCTATCATGGCACCAAATCTTAAAAACCACATTAATTAATGCAAACAATGCCTCACATATATAAAAGGGCAAATCACCTGTTATTGACTCATCAGAAAAAACCTTATATGTTGAAGCAATATAGAAACAAAAAAAAAAAAACTTCCAATTCTCATATTATTTACATTTTACATTGCCTTGTCAATAACTTTGGATTTTATTTATGTGACTAAACTCAAGTGCCAGTTCTTTAATTATATCACCCTTAAACCCAAAACTTGGAAATAAAATACAAATACTAGTGAACACTTGACGAATTTTGCTGAGGATTATTAATTGTGCCTAATCATCAATATTGATCCTGAATCTTGGAAGACCAATCTTCCTTCCAACAGTTTTCAAGTCAAGTTCTTTCTCTGCTTGAAAATCAGCATAAGTAAACGGCTTATACTTCGAGCTTTCAATCACACCACCTTCTTCTGGGAACACAAAATACCCGAATGATATTCTCTCTTTCTTCCAGTTCACCTTCACTCTGTGCTTCGCGCTTGCATACTCGTCGTTACTCATCGCCTAAAAACACAAAAACAATCAAACACGATCAACAACTGACGATAAATAGTACGTACTGATATATAGTAGCACACTTCTCATTTTCACATGTTAAGTACGGGGCAAATGACCTGCATCATATCTCCAAGGTTGACGATTAGAGTGTCGTGAACAGGCTTCACGTCTAGCCATTCACCATTCTTGTAAACCTGGAGGCCTCCCACTTGATCTTGATGCAGTATCGACAGAACCGAGCTGTCGGTGTGCACGTTGATGCCCCATCTTTCCTCGTCCATTGGACACCGGAAATAACGGTAGACACGTACGAATCCAGTGGATTCGGAAAAATAAGATTTTAATTTTGTAGGAGAGAATTTGAGGTCCTCCGCCATTGTTCTGAATATTGTGCTTGCCAGTCTAGTTTGGTGGCTTCCATATTCTTCTAACAAAGACCTTTAGACCACATAGCAAAAAACAAGTGCACCACTAAAATCAAGTCCAAAAAATTAGGAAAATGACATGCATCTTTAACAAAGATGTCCCACAGAACTAGATATTTTCTATAGTTTTAATTTCCCCATGTTTTCATTAAACTTATTGGAGACCCTGAATATTTATGAACAATTGACATGGTGTGAGTCAATTAGAAGTTTAGAGATCCTGTATTGGACAATATATATTCCAATTTCCATGATGCTAAATCAACGAATGGTTACATAGTTTTATGGAATATGGTATAATAGAATGTTCCACAGTATATTGTCAATAACATGTTGCGATACAGTTTAACAAGTTGTTTTAGGTTCCGTCCAATGATTTGGGGACCATTTTCCAAACTGTGGTCCGGACCTTGAGTGGGGCGGACATAGTCCACCAGACTTTGATGACTTGTGACACACAAGGCAAATTAAATCGAACATGATTTAACTTATAACTATCAACCCACCATAAAAAGATGGTCCTTCATGTTTATGCCTGTCCAAGATACCATATCGTATTAGGCTGTGTTTGGTTAGGCTAGGTGATATAGGCACAACTCTTTGTGATTTAATTAATTAAAATGTTTTAGCGTCAATTCCTTTATTAATTTCGGTATCATCACTATTATTTTTGTCCTTGTTAATTTGTTTTTTCTTTTATTAATGCATATACACACGCGAGGACAAAATGGTAATGTTAAATCAAGCAATAAGCCAATAACCCAATTATTTCAATCTCGTGGAGAAGTCGAATCCATAAATGGGTGACTAAAGTGGCATGGCCTGGTGCTTAATCATGTCTTGCAAGGTTTCTAGTTATTCCATCATCCAAACACAATTTTAGACCATCTAATATCCATCCAACTTAATCTTAATTTTCATCCAAACTAGTACTAGACTTGAATTCAATAAAAGTCCAATCTCTCTATACAAATTAATAAAAGGGATAATAGCGTTAAATCCCCTATACTATACTCATGTGGCACTTTGCCTCCTATTATTTTATTTTTTGCAACTTGCTCCTGTACTATTGATAAATAACCACTTTGCCCCCTGCGTCCAAATCCAACGGCAAAAAAATGTTGACACGTATTCAAATTCAATGGTGAAAAAGTGACTCAGGGACAAAGTGCTTATTTTTCCGTAGTACAGTGGCAAGTTGCAAAAAATAGAAGGACATGGGGCAAATGCAACAAGGGTATAGCATAAGGGGTTTAATGCTTTTATCCCTTAATAATATTCCAATCTCTCTATATAAAAGTAAACTTTTAGACGAGACAACAACTCAACTTGATACCTGAGCTTGAAAAGAGGTCCCCACGTTCAAATACACAAAACTTGAAATATTAGAACTTTTGCATATATATATATATATATATAACATAATTTCATTCCAAACTTTTCAAGCTACTTCCAATTCTATATAGTGAATAAAAACTGATAAATTAAAAGAAAAACTAACTAACCTGAATGATTCGAGCAAAGGATCATCTTCGTAACGAAACTGTGATGTCTTAACCAAAGGAACGTTCAAACCTTCCAACCAATTAAGGTTGTTCGGACAAGGGCATATCGTTTGTTGACCTTTGCCGGACGTGGTTATTGCAGGGCTGCCCCAGAAGTAGAATATTGGATTTGTCAACAAGGCCTGTTTGGATTCAAAACTTAGTGAGAATAGCTTATTGGCATGTTCATGGAGTTGACTTAACAAGTTGACTGGAACTCCATGGTTGACCAGCCTGAACATGCCCCACTCTCTGCACACTTCACTTAACTTTTCCGGGTTTAGGGTCTCAAAGTCTATAACGGGAAGTGGGTCGGATCCGGATTCGGGTTCTGGATCCGGTTTAGGGGGTTGTTCGCCATGGTCAACGCCCTGGTTTTGGCGAAAGAATGGAGGGTAGGACTCAGAATCGTTGGAATTGGTCATTTTGGGATTTTGTTTATTAATTGGGAGATGATGGTTTTGTTAGATTTTAATTGAGAGGCAATAATATAATAGGGACGTTTTGTTGTTTATTTATGTTATTGGTAGTACTTAAGATTCTTATTTTATTGGGGCCAAATCTCAGATTACCACCATGCTGCCAAGTGTCGTCAAGCCATTTAATTGGGGATAAATATTTATGTAGTCCCATGGTGAGTATGCTGGTTTAATTTGTCGTGTGATGTATGAATTCACGTGAAAGATTATGTCGTTACTTTTTCAGTAATTTGATATATCATATGTAAATGAGGTAAGTTTTCGTATTTGAGTTATGGTTACATGTAACACAATCATCTACCTTTACTTTTTGGAATGAATAATATAATAGTTAAGAGGGTGAAATGGATGAAGATCCGATATTAGAGAATCCTTTTATGTTAGTGGTCATTTAAGCTCGGCCAGAATTAGGCCTAGTGGTAAGCGAATCAGTTCTCTAATTATATTCTTACATGCAATATATTTTTAAACAATAGAAATTAATGAGACGGACTTTTGTTGTTAAACGAGTTTGATATGATAAAGAAATTATGGCAACATGTTGGGTCCAGTCAATCCATATTAGGTGTTGGTGCATGAACTTATGAACGTGCGTGTGTGTGTTGGTTTAATAATATAATACAAACATAGGACGATGGTATTCTGAAATAGCAGCTAAGCATCCCTTATGTCACATGCCAGACAGCGTGCGCAAAGGACCAGACGATCTAATAACTAAAAGCCGTACTATGGGAGGATCTGCAAGCTAAACTTTCTTCTTCCTTTTTCTATTTTCTTGTTTTCCCAAAAAAAGGCTCCTTTTTATATCGATATATATTGATAGCGAAAAATTACAATTTGGAGTGGGAGTATTCTGTAGTGTTCACTCGTAGCATATTGACAATAGCTCAAACACTTGACTCAAAATATAAATCTTGACAAACTATTATCTTCTCGACGTATATGAGAGGGGTTATATAGACCTCGTCATGCATAAGTGTCACCTGAAGGACTAATGGTCCACACATGATGACTAAAGAAGGACAACTCTCTCTTGGTTAGCATACAAATGAGTTTTATTAAAAGAATTGTTACGATTAATTTAAAGATCATTATCATGGTGATTAGTAAGAAAGACTAGCTTAGATAACCCGGTACGAGGGACATACTTGGGTCGTATGACTACTAACATGGGTTGAAAATAATTAGAGCTAATTGATCATGTTATAGCTTTGTGAGGGAGTGCATTAGCATAGATTCGTACACGACATCATTAGCATACGTTCGTACATGACATAGGTTTGGAGACTTGGGAAAAGCTCTCATTTTTTAGGCCAAGATGCCGACTATCTCTAATGGGTGCGGAATGTGGGTAGTATGAGTAGTGATGATGAGAGTGCAAGCGACGTTCTGGGTCGATGGAGTTGCATCTCGAAGGGGAGAGGAAGCAACGAGGGACGTGCAATACAAGGGTTTATATTACACAAGGAGCACAATGAGTGAGGTGAAAGTGATGATATCTCCGTCACTTGAGAGTTGATCACATGGCTTGAGCATGAAAGTCTCTTAATAGTCTCTTTACTAGGGTAAATCCCTAAGTTACTTATAATTTATCATTGACTTTTTTATGGTAATCATGAAATTTATTTTTGCTACCTTTTTCTTATTGAAAAAAGAAAGCTATATTTATCGAAGCACCTTAAATCTCACATCAATTTGACCTTGATGTGTCTTCTCTTATACATATATAATATAACATTATCATAATAGTTGTTAGATAATTGTTCATAGGTTAATTTGAACGCTTTCATTTTCATAATACAGCTTTAATTATTTGGAACTAAATTAAAAAATAAAGTTCATTATATACATTCAAATACTAGAAAATTAACTTTCAAAATGATTTGGAACTAAATGAAAAAATAAAGTTCATTAAATACATTAAAATACTAGAAAATTAACTTTCAAAATTGCAATAGGTATGTGAAGTCGCTCGATAATGGACGAATATTTATGCCACCGTCACTGTCCTCAGAAAAGTAAATGGGCCCAAGAATCAGCCTGCTCTTCCTGTTAAATAAAAGTTGCAAACAAAACGACGAAGCTCGTATGGCTATTGTTCAGAAATGGGCCAAACCTTTTCTAATTCCAAAATTATCAAGAACGGATATTTATCTGCCCGAGTTGCAGTCACGATCAGTTCCAAATACAATGACATTCATTATGAATTTATGATTTGAAAATCATGAAGCGGGGCGTGTGATGCACAAGGATTACAATATTAATAATTCTGAAACATGTTTTCAAAACCTTGGATATTGATAAGAATAAAAGAGGATAACTTGACGCAATAACATGTACAAATTAATGCTAATGCAACTGCATAATATCAGACGCGATATTTATCATAATATTCCTATAGTTCAAAAGTTGTACGAAAATTCCAAATATATAATTTACTCAAACAGAAAATGAGACGATGATACTACGAATTTGAATAAACAAGATGAGCACATAAAGACATGAGAATCCCTTGCACTAGAAAGTAAGTGACTTGAATTTCTTTCTAGCTGAAACAATAACCTTTTTACTAGTCCGAGGAGCCCAACTAAAATAACTACCCTTCAAACTACTTTTGATCTTCGACATGCTCCAAATGCCCTTCGAGGATGGCGAAAAAGACCGCAGAGATGAACTACGAACCGGTTCGCGAAAAGAAGCATCAAATCCCTCTTCAGAGAAGCAAATATCCTTGATCTTATGGTGTCTGAAACTCAATTCATGATTATTATACTTCCTTTCAGCTTCTTTCATTTCGTGTTTCTTTTTGATCCAGAACTGGACCCTTTTCCATGTCGAGTTTCTGTCCTCTTCGTCGCCTATGTGCACGTTAGGACGTGGCATAGCCGAGCTTTGTACTGCCGGAGGCGGACTGGGAGGTGGAATAAGTTCGTTTTTCGGCGGGTTCTTGGGTGTTCCTGTATTGGAATATATAAATAAAAATATAAATATCCGGTCGCAAAGTAAAAGACTTTGTTTTAAATCCCATTGCCACCCATTTATCAAAAAATATAACGTGTCAGATGTAATCAAAAGATTTATGGTGTGCACGTTAGGGGATATGTTGGAAAATATATTAACATATAAATGACTAAATCACTCTGAAAGCTTGAGCTTTTAAAAGACGGCAATTCAATGACCTGGTTGCATTTCCCAATCGAAGGGGACCTCTGCAGCTGTGATTCCACATTGGAGAGGACCGGAGAATTGTTCCGAGGCGGAGACAGTTGAGAGGATCTTACTCAAGATTAAACCGTCGTCTTCAACTGTAAATGCTGTCTTGTGTTGCCTGCAATAGTATATCCTTGTGTTCCCTTCGTCCTATTGAGAATTCATTATGAAATAGAACAGAGGTTTAGTCACATTATGAGAAATTGAAATTGAAAAGAGGCTCTAAACTTAATTTGTGTTACAGAATCTGGAAGATTGATAGTGAATTGATAGACACAATGATCCAAAAGATAACAGATCTTTTGCATTATAAATTTATAAGTGTAAGTTAGTAATGCATAAGTTAATGTATATGCAGTCAACCAATTAAGATCTCATATTTCACAAAGAAAAAGTGTGATGTATACCATAGAAAAGTATAAATTTTTGATGACACAAGCATTACTACATATCTCATAGACTCGCATCCAAGAAAAATGTTATCCTGACAATAGTATTATTTTACATTTGGCAAATAAATTTCTCTGAAAATTTTATTAACAAATATTATGTGTAATATAAAAGTTTGTGAACAGTGCTTACGACTCTTAATTGATTTATACATACAGACACTAATAGAAAAAACTTGATTTTTTTATTTCACTTCTTTGATGTATAAGACGTTTACATTGTTTACATTAAAGTATGTACATCATAACAATCTATATTTAAGATATATAAAAATAAATATGTTGTACTTATTATTTTCATACTGTTTTCAAGATATCTGAAAAAGTCTCTAGTTTTTCTTAAGAAATAAAAGAACTTATCATTATTTCGTTGTATAAACATGCATTTGTAATATTAAAGATTTACTACATAAAATCGTTGGTTATTATACAACCAACTAAAAATAAAGCATCAGTGTTATTTAGTATTTTTTATATTTTGTAAGGTTTTTGTTGTAAAAATAATTTTTAGATTATTTTAGCACTTTACTCCAAAAAAAGGAGAAGTAAAGATTCATGCACGTAACACACAAGCAATTCAAAAACTAAACTCATCATGCAACACGAACCAGAATAGCAGAGAAGTTCCATGGACTGCAACACAAAGGTCCCTCAGTTGTCCTAGACGAATCCATCACACCACCATGATCATTAGCCGAGAACGACAACGATGAAGAATAAGACGAAAAACTCGAATCCTTAACTGAATTAGCCACAAATTCTCCATCAGAATCCTCAAACCTCGAACTCTCCTCCTTCTTACCACCTCTTCTCTTACTCAACTTTTCAACCTTCTTCAGTATCTCACTCTTCACCATTTTCTTCAACGTAAACAATTTCGACAATTTCGAATTCGACACTTTATCGTCATCTTCGTCGTAATCAATGTTGGGCAGTGGAAGGCCTAAGCTCTGCATCAACGGCGTAGGGCTAAGTGGAGGTATATCATTTTCGAGTTGATAATGCTTCGGTGTACCCGGACACATCTCCCATTGGAACGGAACACCATCGTTTGCACGATAAAATATACGGGAAGATTCCCCCGTCGAAGATTCCCTAGCAAGAATTCTACTAGCACAAAATCCATCATCTTTTAGGACAGAAACGGGCTTTTGATCCATCTCCATTTGTTATCAAGTTTTTGTAACAGTTAATGGTTAGTTTGTATTTTTGTAACTTACAAAACTATGAAAATGTAATAATATATATAGGGAAAACACTAAGGTCCTGATTGAAAGGCGAGAGATGAGAATTATGCACATGACTTTGGTAAGAATCCAGGAGGATTGTGTGAGAGCGATTAGTGGGATTTTATTATTAATTGTTCTTCCTCAATAAGTGAATTTTTACTTCTTTTGACATGGACAAGCAAAGAAACTACCTTTACTTTCAAGGTTACGTTATGAGTTTTTTGGTCATATAAGAGAAGACATTTTGCATGTGCAATTACCTACTTCTATATATGATCAATTTTTACTACTTTTTTCCCTTTTCATCAATTAATATGTTCTGTGTTCTTTGAGAAAGTCGTCCTATATATACTACTTTTTGTATAACGCACTAATTATAAATCAACATATTCTAAATTTTTAGCCATCAAAATTGGTAGTATTGATGATATCCACACGAGAGTAGAAGATATTACTTATATTGGACTTAAAGTGTATCTTTTTCTGTCAAGACAATATGGTCTAGACTTAGTAGAGCCAAATTAAAAGTCTTGAAGTTTCTTACAAACATTCAATAAAAGCAAATGGACTTTGGGTTGTTACTACTGATAGAGCTGGTTGACTTTAATTTTCATATACAACGATACGGAAAGTGAAGCCTCCCAATCACGCTATAGAGGGAAATCATAGTGTGAAGGAACCTTCAAATTGTTCATTGTATATGAGAAACTATAGAACTAATAGCTCATTTAGGTGAAGGTATATAAGGTTTGACTTTTACAGCCTTTGACTCATTATAGAAATAGAAGATATGATTGCACGTTTTTCCTTGATTAGTGGCCAAGCACAAGAAACGCGTATACATGGTAAATATCCTCTCGCGGCAGCGTCAAAATGTACAATTCTCCTGTTTTGCAAGTTATAACACGTTGACCGTTACGTAAAAGATAATTGGCAAAAACATAAGTTCAGGTCTTTTTTTCTTTTTTTGGTAATATCTAGGGGCTGCTAATACCCAATGGTATTTGTGAGCTTCGAGCTTTTATTTCTTCGTTAATTTCTAAGGTAAAGAATGATTTTATCCAAAGATGCATAATCGTGTTTAAAATTTCCACTCAGGTTGGAATGTGAATATACTTTAAATCATATATAGTGAACAAAAACAAAATGTACCCAGATTTTTACAGCAGATAACTCATAAAAACAAGAGTACTGCAGCAAAATTTGAACCCCCAAAAGCAAACTATGTGGTATAGATATTGATTCTGTAACCGAGTATAATGAATAGGGAACGATATCAAATAAAGAAAGCAAACACGTAATTAAAACTTGCAGAATTCAAACAATTGTCTAGCAATATTTCACCTGAATCCAATTTTTTGGGTCAAAATGCTAATCCTCAGAGTTGTGATAAAGGTAATAACAACATGTTCAAGCTTTATTGATCCTGGTCCCTACTACTGATCTGGACACACAAAATTTTACCTAAAGAGTTGCATAACCTACAGAAACAGAGTCAAACGCCATTTGTTCGTATGACAGATAAAACACAGAGCAAAGACATAAGAAATTTCTGAAATGAGATGAATTTAAATGGACAATCTCATGCTTAATAATTATCTAGAACTTCAGTCACAGTGTAAGCACAAAGCGGTTACATATGCACAATAATGCCACCAAGGGGCAGTTAGCTGCTAACCAAATTAAGGTACAAAAGAGGAAGAGTTAACCGTCGCTAAGACTCTAAGAAATGGAGTCGGTACAATTATCAGCTTTTCAACCGCGTGAAGTTTGTCTCAACAAACAACACTATAATTACACGAGCAAAGATATAGGTGTCAGTATATCTTACTGCCTTCCTCCAAGTATTTGGTGATTTGCAGCCCCTAACCAAGCTGTAAGTAACAACAAAGACCATTTGCTTGGAAGACACCATGACTGTGAAACTTTAAAGCTGCAACGAGTAAAGAATTCGATAGTTGCAACAGTACAATACACCCCAAAAGAAAGCAAAGAAGCGTATTGATTCATGTGATTCCTAAAAGAATAAAAATTGACCATTTCAATGTTAAGCAAAGGACACCGAGTGAAAAGTACTACCTCTGATGGTGACATTAAAGAATCCCTGTCAGAACTCAAATGGCCGCTCAATCTCCTGTACAAAAACTTCAGTTTTCAGTTATTACTTATATGAACTTCTTCATCCACTTATACGTCAATATGCATAACCACACACTCACAAGCACGCGTTTGTAAGTGTATATGCATGTCACTATGTGTGCGCTTGTGAGCAGATTGCTGATTACAAGAAAGTATGTCTGTCAAGAAGGTAATACCTTGGCTTCTCGGATTTTGCAAGGTGTTTAGACATTATAGAAGCCTGCATTGGAGGGATGTGATTCTTAATTATGATATGTTGAGATAAAAATAAACAAGGCATTAGAAAAACCAACATGGAGCGGGGCGGGGGGGAAGATTTATACTATACCTATTCATTCATCTAATCCAGCTTACATACAAAAGGAATAAATGGCTAAGAAGCCTTTTTACAGACCTTGAAAGAATGACTTGGATCACAAAGGACTCAACTTTACCAAATGGAAAACAAGGGGAGGAAAATGAAGATTGTTATCAGATAGACTTCACAAGAAGGCAAACTCCAGGCAACTTAACGATACTTTTTGAATAATTGAAACAAGCAGGCTACTTAAAAAATGAAGCATCAAAGAGGAAACAGAATAATCCAATGTTCACTAATACCATGTCAACTGAACGAACTGTAGTACTACAACACTACTATACCTGCTCTTGAATTATGCTCCTTGCCTCCACAAGCTGAGCTTCTAGGTCAAGTTCTCTCTCTGTTACCTCCGAAGTGACTTCTGCACCTTTTTCTGCATCTTGAAGCTGAACCATGCGATCCTTCAAAATTTGAAATTGACAAATAATAAAGAAATGTTTAGGTCTTGTAAAAATACATCCAACCAATTCCACACACGTAGCAGATTGATCAAGATTCAAAAGTATCATGCAATCCACCTTTATAGAGGCCATTTTTGTTCGGAGACTTTCTTCAATTTGATCTCTGCCCATGTGAAGAGGCAGATCGAACATGTCCTGTGCAGTATAAAAATATCGACCTTATTTATAACTTGTAGCAATAGTTTCCAAAAAAAAATTACTCGCATTTGGTTTAACATTCTGACATACCGTCCGCCCACCCAATGGGGACTGTGAAGGGTCAGAGCGTGACCTTTCATTAGAAGGATTAGACTGCTTTCCATTTGGAGCATTTAAAAATTCGCGCATATCAACCTGGGGCAAACAATATGTTAGAAATATCTTGTTACAAAAGCATTAGCTTCTTGTTGGTATCAGTTAACTACTACTTGACCCACTTTTCCATTGAATTATAAGGTGCACTATGCTAATGAACCCACTTTTCCATTGAATTATAAGGTGCACTATGCTAATGAACCCCCATTGAATTATAAGGTGCACTATGCTAATGAACCCCCAATGAGAGGGGGAAAGGGATAAGGTCAACTAACAAATACAATTTGCTTCAACTGGAGAGCACAATATCGAAATGTAACGCAACACAACAACAGAACAAGCATGTATTCCTAGTTAATTGGAGTAGTCTAGATGATCCAAGCAAGAATCGCCTCCAGTCAGACACATGAATTCTCTTTCAACACTCATTCCGGTTGAGTAGAACATCTTAATTTAGTCTTATGAGAATCATGTTGTTTAGTGTGAGCAAGCTCGAGAGTTTCAACACGTCATACATGTGCATCTATGACCCCCATCACAATGTACCCCACCAACACAATTAAAACAGACAAACCATAGAGAGCAGGATCAACGATGTCCAGTTATACTTCATCAATGAGAAAATTATATGGACTTAGCAAACAAGTTTCTGTGCATAGTTTCATGGATCTTGTCCACTCGAGAAAGCAAGCATAATACAAAAATATCTAGACAGTAGAAACTATTTTAATACTTGGAAGTAACACATACACCAGGAAACAGAAACAAGCCCAACCGATGAACACATTGCTCTTATATTTGTGGTTATAAAGGTACCTGCATTGAACGCAGCAATGCCCTCAAATCAGCATTCTCTGCCACAAGCTCTTGGTTTTTTACTTCATATGCATCCACCTAGAAGGGCATATAATCGTTAGGCAAGTAAAGAATATAGAAAGAAACTTAAGTAACTCAATCATGTCACATACTATCTTTTTGTAGAAGTCATTATCAGCCTTCTTTGAGTTCCAAGTCCCACGTTGCCGGCCTTCTTTCTATTGGCATAATTCATGTCATTAGAGGAAAGAAATGTATGATATAACAGGAGACACTGCTAAAGAGTTTACCTGTAGTAAATTCATAATTTCCATGCCTGATCTAGATTCCTTCTTTTTCTCCATTAATACTTGATTAAGCCGCTCCTGCAAGAAATGGCATGCAAGTTACCTACATAAACTCGTAAGCTGGACATGATCTACGTCCACTCCTCAAACTTTGTATTCGGTTTAAGAAACTAATATGTCACAGTAAACCAATGTACCTGCAACTTTATGTACTCTTTTTCTTTTTTCTTCATCTCATGTATCTGCTGAATTTTCACTTGCTGTTTGTCAAATACAAGTCAACATTAGTAAAACGACACTGAGCTGCATTATACGGATAGGAAAAGAAGGTATAGATGTGTAATAAACCTGATTACCCAAAACCATCTTCTGAAATTCATCTCGTTCCTGCTGCAACTTATCTATTTGGGCTTTGAAAGCTGCTGTAGCTTTGGCTTCCTATTCATAGAAAGAAATATCTAATGTCAAGTACATCACAAAGACTCAAATTATCACGATGTCAATAATACCTGAAACAGAAATCAGAAAAGAATTTTCTAACCGTTCTCGTCATTGTAGCAATTTCTCTATCTTTGCCAGATAGCTGAGCTTCTAGCCTCTCAGCTTTGGCCTCCAACCTTGAAATGTCTGACAAAAGTCTTCAAAAACACGAGGAAAGTGTAAGTCATTTTCTTACAAAAGAGTTTCCAAATACTAGAGAATGAATTGAATCGAATGAGTCCAACAATATCCATTGTTTAAAATACTCTACAGAAGTGTTATGTAACTAACTCCCATACGTATCTCATCTAAAATTCTTGCTAGGCTTTTATTAAAGACATAAATTTTCCCAGATTAAATTGTCTCAATGTGCTAAACAACAAAAACTGGCCAAATTGTATACTACATTACAAGACCAACAACAACAAAAAGTACTAAATTAGAGCTGCTTACTTAAAAATAAGAACATACTAATACACAATATAACTTCAAACAACTTTATCACTATCTATGTTCAAAAATATAAAAATAAGAACACTTTGCTTCGTGAATCCTTCCCATTCTAAAGCCTCTCCTGAAAAATCCCACAAGCTAAAACAGATATCAAGATACCCTAACTTCCTAGGCAAAACTATAAATCTCAGTAACATTCCTACATTCTTTCATTCACGAAACGACAGCCAAACTAAATGCTATGTCAAAGTACAAAGCTAAGCCACAACAAAAAAAAAAAGATAAATAAATCAGGCAATAGTAGCAAGAACAGAATCTAGAACTCCTGTTGAATAATTCTAAGCAGCCGTACCGCTGCCTTTGCTCGTTGGCCGACTCCCTGAACTCTACATCCCTCTGCCTCTGCTGCAACAACGCGTATACGCAATTGCAAGTCCGCGCCACCGAAACCTATTTCCATTTTGGTCACATTTACTTCAAAAATCCACACAAAATGCAGAAACTAAAACCTAGAATCAAAAAATTCGCAAAATTCAAAAAGTAACATAACACTGACAGGATCGTTAGCGAAGAAATCGAGCGAAGCAGGGAAACCGAACGTGACGAGGCTCTGGTTCAAATACTTAGCGCAGTGCTCCAAATTGTTGACATCAGCAAATGCATATTCACTAAATCAACACGAAACAAAATCAACACACCAGCAGCAAAATGTAGAACCCTAGGGTTTTTGAATCTTACCTCATTACACCTAGTGCGGTTGAATTGGTTGATTGTCTCTGCACAAAACACAACAGAGCACAGTAAAAAAACAAAAAAAGAGTTAAATTTGCAGTCATAATCTAGAGTCTAATTGACAAAGAGATGAAGAGCATTTACCCTGAGATCGGAGTCAAATTCAGTAGGAGGCATTGTAGAGAAGACGAAGAGTAGATCTGATAAATTTGAAATTGAAATTGAAATTGAAATTGAAGTTTACGAGATGAAAATGGGGATAAAGCAAAAAAGAAGCTGTTAAAAGGTTTTAAAGGCGATTTGAGTTTGTTTTTTGGAATAATATCTGAAAAAGGTTTATTGGAGAAAGAACATGTTTTTTGGCATTATTTGAAAAACTATGTGAATCTCTTATTATTTTTGTTTTTATTAATCGTGCTTGTCACATGTAGTGTTAAATCATGTCAATTGCTCAAAAACTTAAGCGTTAACACTTAACACTAATTTATCATAATATATAAAATTAGGTGTTTTGGTTAGAAAGTATTTAATGCGCGGTCATTATTTTTTGACACAAAAAAAAAGGAAAAAAAAAATGAAGTGGGTCGTGCACTCCACTTTATTAGACGCTGGTAGGGGTCTCCTCACAATTATAGGGAGTCCTTTTATTTTCTTGTTTACATCTTTTTGGGTACGTTTTTGTTTAAATTTTTGACCTAGAAAAAGAGCAGTGTTCATTGGCTCTTAAATGCCTTTCTATGTTTTTTTACTTTGTTCATAATTGTTGTCAAAAATCATACCTGCTTGTTAATTTCTTTTTGGTGATGTTGATAATTTTGAAGTTTGAGTGAGAAAGAAGAGAGTGAGTGCTACTCAATATCCGAGGACAGCAAAAACGTAAACTTCAAACGAATTAACTTGGGTGTTTAAGTTTTAAATGATTTGGCAAAAAAGGGAAGTGATTAGGATTATCATGTTTGATCTTCTGGACCATATAACCGAACTATCCAGTTGGATATGTGGGTGATAATGATAGTAAGCCTACCAAACGGTCCGAAATTGAATGTTTGGGCCCAGCAAAAGAACGGAAAATGGGTCTCCCACTCTCCCTTGTCAGTAGCAACTGGTCAACTAAAAGGGCCTAACAAGATATTATGATGAAAAATAAAAACAGAGCAAAATTACGCTTTACCACTTAAATCTTAATTGAACTTTTGATCTTTCTACTTTTCTCCAAATTTGTTCCTCCGATTAGTATCTTCTGTACAGTGCAGCTTATGACTGGAATAAAAATTAATCTATTATAAGTTAGAACCTCTCACGTTTTTTTTCCGAAAGATCTCGACATCTTGGTTGGGAAAAGAGCGGGAGATTGTTGTTTTTGTAATCCGAGCAAAGTAGTTTATAATTGTTTGCGATAGATTTAACACAGCTTTCTCACGTGTAAGTTAGAATGTGCATCTGATCCTAATAAATGGGTAATAGATAAACTCATTATTAACTTGAACAGAAATTGTAATACAATAATAGAATTTAAAACTCGTAGTATTTCTCATAAACATATCTTGCTAAAAGAAGATGGAGAGCTTATTGTTATTATATGATCCTAAATAGTGCCCACGCAATGTGTAGTATATTTCACCATGCTGGTTTACAATAATGATTAAGTTGGACTTATTAAAACAAAACATAATATGTAAATTCATAGCCTACAAAACTATAACTATGTGCCTCAAGCCGGTAGCTGTATGGACTTCATTTTTGATTACGTCTGTTATATTTTATTTCAATTTCTGATAGAATATGGTGATGGTCACTTATTGAAATAACAGTTTTCTCAACAACTATTGTGCAACTCAACCAATCGAAAGTTAGTTTTTCCCTATTGAAATGATTTTATTATGACGTAAGATAAAAGGCCAGGAATTTTAGAGATTTTCTCAATAAAAAAGGCATTTATGAAAATCAATACTTATTTTGATCCATTGCTCTATTTTGAGCCCATAGTTATATGGAATCGAATGACTTGGCTTGCTCTGCAACTGGTTTACTAGTATACAGTCTAGTTGGAGCCTAAAAAGAACGTCATCTAAGGCAAATCTAAGCATACAACACTCTAAAAAATCTTGTACGGCTTGAGCTTTTATGAACAAATGTGTATTGAAACAGTTGCTTCAAGGTGTAATGTTATTATTCTTGCACATAAATCAGTTATTGTAGAATTATGAAATAACATCCTTAAAAGGTCACATGTATGATGTTCTAATATTTTAGTATTTTGAGGTGTCATGCATTGGAAAGAAATGCTTATGTTCTTGCTTGGATTTGACGGGCTTAGAATGTAATGTGAAAGAAATAGAGATACAAACTCGTTGGTTCAAGTAGTTGTGGATACAAAATCTTGTATGGATTTTCTAAGTAATCAGCTATCAAATGTTCAAACGTTTCTATTATCAACGATTTCTTTGTAAGTACGTGGTAGTATATTTAAATTGATTTATGGTCTACAATTAAAACGTTATCCACAAAATTGAAACTGCATTCTCAGTTATCACACTCGAACAAATGAAAGAGCCGTTTCTTGCAGGGAATCAAGCATCAGATACAAACATCTATATACCATACTGTAAATCCATAATCTAATTCTTGGAATTATTTTGCGTTTGTTAAAGAAATAAACTCATTTATCAAGCACATGAGAATTATTTAATTTTAAAGATTTATGTTGTATAAATTTGTAATTTATCGTCGCCAGCATTAGCTGCAGACAATGTAACAAGCTTTATTGCTAGACCTAATGAAAAAATGTGGAAACCTTTTTATTGAAATGGGCATGAAATTGCAACACTATGTAAATAGGAGGGATCTCTTATTTTCTGCATTTTTCTTCTCACGAGCGTATTCGATAATTTAAACATTGTCGTGGGGCTTACAATGTAAGTGTAACGAAATTGTTTGAGCATATAAACTTGGGAGAATTACACAAACACCTCTGATGTATGGCTAATTACACTGACATTCTCTCATGTTTGGGGAATTACACAAACACCCCATGTGGTTAAATCTCGTTCTGAATTTTTTGGATTTTGCTGAATGTAATTTGCGTTTCTCATTTATCTCATATAACACATGAAAATTCTGATTCTAAGAGAAAACAAAGCAACTAATTCTTTTTTCACTGCGTAAAGAAACTAAAGTGACTGTTATATATTGTTGGAGGTCCAAAGTTATTTGGATGCTAGAGGTGAATCATACTAGACTTAGCAGCCAATCTTTAAGGGCTTTGAATAAACCTTTGTAATCCCTCAAGCCTATTAAATTCTTGGGCCAATATAAAATATCCCAGACATGAGAACTGTTGCATATTCAATTAAAGGGCTTTGTAATCTAGTATTGTTGATAACGGACAAGATTGCAAACCCACACATGTATGCGTGGCTGTGTGTGAAATTGCCTGACTATAGGAGAATCTAGCCTGGCCATTGATATTTAAGAAAAAACAATTATGCAACATATATTTTGTTGAACATCAGGGGGCCAATTAAAATTACAGAAATGGATCCGTTTTAATAAGCAATGTATTTACAATTTGGTCATATCACACTATAAATCAGTGTTTTTAAAACCGGACCGGCCCGACCGGTCGAACCGGCCGGCCCGGGACCCGGTCCCTTGTCTGTTCACTAGTTTTGACCGGTTTAACCGGTAAAACCGGTGCCTTGCCGGTTCAAAGCTCCGGTTCGATTTTAAAAACACTGCTATAAATACAGTAATAAGTACACAAAAGAAACTGACAATAAGGTCCAAAAACAAGGAAAGAAAAATTATGTGATTCAGGCTTAGTATGTTAATTCTTAGGAAAGAATCATGACATTCCCGAGTCTTCATCAAATATCACTTACATTTAAGTTCTTAATAATATTAGTAACACCACTTAAGTCTGCAGTAAAATATACCAACACAAGTCCATTATTCATTTATGATTATTGGTTTATTTTGGCCTTAACTCCAACCAACTTCTCAATACCAAAATACCCTTTTTGTTATTCCAATAATTATAAGTTGCTATTGATATATTATGTTATTTATTAAGGAGATTAATGTTTGATAATTGATATACATTACTAATTTGACAATTGACAACATATATATGATAATACTTCATGTAAAAGTAACTTTAAAACATATTTGTAGACAAAAGTATCCTTCGCAATCCTTTTCATAATTTTTGCATAGGAAGAAGGAGGTGTGACTTATATATATTAGTATATTATTGAAGATGCTTTCCCAATGGCGTCAACTAACTGAAAATGTCTTATGATTTTGTAATTTGTTATAGAATGGTACTCAAGCTAATATTTAAACATAAATGCAACTAATCTCTAAAAAAATCTTATTAAAAGGCATTATTTTGCACTAATATCCCTTAAAAATAAATTCCGTAAACAACACCAAAAGCAAATATAGTTATATCATAAAATTTTAAAAAAAAAATACAATATCAGAAGTAAATGCATACAATAATTGCATTATGTATAACATTAACATGTCTACAAAATTAAACTACGTAGATAACACCAAAAAGTAAAAAAAAAAAAAAAAAAAAGTAAAATGTGATAAGCTAGTATATTTAAAAAAAAAATTATCATACGAATGTAAAAGGTACCTTTTGTCGAAAAAATAGATTTTTTTTCTTTAACACTAACTATTGACAATTATCAAGTTGTTAGTCCATATCATAGACACTTCCTAATAAATAACATAATTAATCAATGACACCCCTAATTTTTAACTGTTCTATAGATCAAAACAATAGTTCATTGAGTAGAGTGCCCATCTAATGTTTTCGGCCCGACCGCCTCGGAGTCAAAGTACCGAACCCTTCGCCTACTGCAGCGCGGTCGTCTCCGTAGCCCATGCAAGTTCCAATTTACAAGACCATTTTTTTGATTATTTTATCACTTTAATACAACACATAAAGTGTAATTATGCTTCTGTTTCGTGCAAAATTTTCTTGGCACATTAAACCGTGAACAGCTGCACTCTTCTTCATGTTTTAGCTTCCTTTATTTCAACGCATCATTTCGCAATCCCAATGAAGAAAACATAAAGAAAGTCACGCACGATTGTGTAGTACTTAACGCACTTAATACGCATGACCACAACATTTAATGTGTATGTACGTACTACAAATTAAAAAAGAGATCTAGAACAAGATTTATTTCTATTATAGTCGATTAGGCAACTCCTACCTTTTTCAGTTACAAGCAAACATCCCATTCTTTTATTTCTTATGTCGTACAACTAGTGTGTATAGTTGCTAACCCTAGCTAGATCATGCAAGTCCACCCATTACTTATGACATAAAAGAAGCTAGATAGTAGTTGCTATTATGATAATACACGTACTTGAAAAGTTAAGTACGAGCGAGTCTTAATTAATTAGAACAATTAGCAAAGCTCACATCTTGATAATATGATTTGAAATTCCACCAGAAGTGTGATTTGGTCTTCTTAAGTCTTAAACCACTAGTTTCAGTACTGGTGGATTTTGAGACACGATCAACGTATATATTTATTGCGTTTAGTTAAAGATGACATTTCATTGTAATATATATCATACGTACAATAAATCCTTCGAATAAGAAAATTAGAAAAACAGAACTAAGAAAAGTTTCATATATTAATGGGTTAAAATGCATCAACCTCCAACTGTTGGATCATTCAAAATAAATTTTCCCCCTAACCTAAAAAATTAATAATAATAATAATAACCCCACAATCTATTAATAGTGCACATGAGACCGAATCCAGTGAACGCCAATGCAAAAACTAACAGCTAGCTGATGAACGACCCATAAGGTATTTTAAATAAATTGGTGGGTTTTTTTTTTTTTTTTTTTTTTTTTTTTTTTTTTTTTTTGTGTAGCTTAAGAGACATTGTGAATGATCCTCATTGGGGTTTAATGCATTTAACCCTATATTAATTTTAGCAAATTATCATTAATATTATTAATTTTAAACAAGAATTTTAGCAAATTATTCTACGTACATAGTACGCATAAAATGAAGAACAAGATGGTGACAGTTGTGAGGGGACCGAAATCAATATTTCACAGCCAATTAATTGCAACTTTATGAAGCTTGAAATCGGTAGCTCCAGTTTAGGGCAATATAATTCAGACAACATCCTGACACTCGCCCGACATTTGTGCTCTCCCCTCCTATATATATATACACAACAAAATATACACTTAAGGCACTAAGTTGATATTTATAAGTTATAACCATAAGACTATTTTCAGTCCATTTATATCAACTCCTAGCAAAAAAAAAAAAAAAAAGAGAAAGAGAAAGAGAAAAACATAGACAAAAAAAAATGAGTAGCTTTGATTCTGAAAGGCAAGAATCACTCAAAAGGAGGTGGCAAGAAAGAAGATTAGCCGCCCCATCAAGTTTCTACAACAAAAAACTGCCACCATTTAATAGTAACAATATTCCAAACCCTAATAAGAACCTATTTTTGCATCCAACATTTTCCGGCGGTTTCGACGAGGACCTCGTGTCGACGGTGGTTCCCCCGGTTACCGTGGTTTTGGAGGGGAGGTCCATTTGCCAGCGCATCAGCCTCCACAAACTTGGAAGCTATCAGAGCTTGGCTGAGGCCCTTAGGCATATGTTTGTGGATATTATTATTGCTAATGATCATATGAATAATATTAATAATAATGTTGTTGATCTTTCGAATGCTGTTCCTGGACATGTCATTGCGTATGAGGATATGGAGAATGATCTTCTTTTAGTAGGCGACCTCAACTGGAAGTAAGTATCTTAATTCGTTTTGTTCAACTAATAATTAGAGAAACTTATATAGGATATGTGAATCTTCATTGTTATATGTTTGAAATTCTTTTGGAGGGTAGGGGTTCGCGATTAATTTACATTTGCAAGATGATTCAGTGATTAATTAGTTCATATGTGTACGTGTTTTGATCTGGTTTTAGCATAAATAAAAGAAATATTCTAAATGTTTCCTCAGAAATAATGAAATGTTAATATTTTTGACTCTTTGGAAATGAAATAAAAAGTGTTTTTCACGCTTCAAATTTTTAGGAATTTCCCAGAATATGATTAAAAAAATTGTAAAATCGTAAAAAAAATTCTAATATTCAGCGTATCAAAAGTGAAACTTTAATTCTTATTTCTTAGTAAGTCTAATATTTCAAAAGAACTGAATCTTAGATGTTATGAGCCACAAGGGCCCTAATAATTTACATATATATGAGACTCATAATGCTTGAGGCACTCGGTCTAAATCTTTTGTGCTAAATTGTGTGTTATTTCATATGTTACGGTTAGATTTATAGCATGTATCCATAAGACATGGTTTACTCTCAATGAATGCAATGGTTGATGATTAGAAAATTTGATTAATTAGCGTGTTTAATTGTTTCGTGTCATTGACAGGGATTTTGTTAGAGTAGCTAGGAGAATCCGCATACTGCCGGCAAAGGCTAAATCAAGGAAGCAGAAAGAGGAGTTAAAATAATTGAGAGTTAAGCTGCTTAATTGCTTATGAGTGATGATGGGTACATGAATAACTTAGAAATGTTCTTAGCAATGAGTTAAGCTGCTTAATTGCTTATGAGCGATGGGTCAATGTACTTGGAAGTTAGAAATGTTCTAGCAAAGCTGCTTAATTGCATGTACGTGATGGGTCTATGTACTTAAATGTTCTTAGCAATGACTTAAGCAGCTGAGGAATCCGATGAGGGAATATTATGCGCAAGTTAAGTCATATATACATTATACTGATCCTTAGTTCGGACTTTTTCGCTTTGCAATTTTATTTTTTTGAACAATAAAAACTTCTCAGTAAATTTTATCTGATCAATTTTGTGCCTTTAAAATATATTGCTAAAAATATTAAACGATAAATTATTCTTCTCCCAATAAATCAATTGACGATGATTTGAATTGCTAAACCCATAAAAGTTAATATTACAGGTCCGTATTCAAATTGAGCTCATAAAATGGGCTAACTATCAAACCATTACGCATAATGTTATATTTTTTCATACCAAAACAATTTGCATTAATTGGCTTTTTATAGGGTTAATTTATCACTTTGATGGTGGACCATAATACCAAACTAAAATTACAATTAACTGAAAAGGCCCGGGCCTGCAGTCTTTCTTTTTAATCTGACTTAAGGAAAAACAAAACCAGCCATAACTAAAGAAAGCTGAAGTTTGACAAGAAAAAAAAATTCTACTAGAGTAAAGCTTCTGCTTTTGATACAAAAATTAAGGAAAGCAAAAATCAATTTAAATAACCACATTGTCCTTAACTCTCATGCAAATATGATCATCTCATCCCCATCTAATGATCGCAGAACCCCATGTAAGCCCGGCTCCGAAACCCGCAGTTGCTATGGTGTGCCCCGCCTGCACCTTCCCGCTTCTTACAGCTTCGTCCAACGCCAATGGAATGGAGGCCGCACTTGTATTCCCATAGTTAGCCAAATTTGATATGACGCGTTCTGATGGAACCTCTAGACGACTAGCTACTGCATCGATAATTCTTTGGTTTGCCTGCAATTACCCATCTTTCACGTTGTTGTCTTGTGTTTTATATACGAGGCTCAAATCGAAATAAATATAGAAAACAGCGAAAACTTATAGACAATTGTATTCCCACAGACAGTCTCTGGGTTTGGTCTAATCATAGAAACCTCTCCTAAGTTTTGAGAAGTTGTAGAGATACCAATGAAACTTTAGAAACAAGAGTAAATAGGAAGTCCATCTTCAGGAGGTGTCTCTATAGCTATTAAAGTTTTGGCACGTCTAAATGTTAAAAAAAAATGGTTTCGAGGAGTTTGTAATTATTCAAACAGTATGGGAGATTTCTGTAATTAGACCAAACTTCAGGGGTGCGAATACAATTATCCATCGCAGAAGTATCGATGTTATGGGTCGTTACATACCTGGTGAAGAAGTAACCAATCTATATCGGACGCAGTGAGGCTTGCCTTCTTTAGAGCCAATTCAATTGATTGTGGGACAACACGAGCAGCAAAGCGGAAGACCTCTTTGCCGTTCATCTGAATGCAAGAGTATGAGGACCCTCTTGGTAAAAGTCCACGGAGCGAACCATTTGTACCTAGCTCAGAATCTGTTTCTTTTTCCTTCTGGCTAGCTTTCAAGTGTCTGCCCCTCAAAAATGACAGTGTTAAGGTTGTGATTGCATTTATATTACTATATACATAATTAAATAAAATAAAAACGATTTCTGAAAGAATTTTGTAAACATACCTTTGCCCATCACCGTCGCTATGCAAATCAAAAGCAATTAAGCCATCCTCTTCACTATCACAGGCCTGCAGAAATATAGTTAAAAAAAAAAGTTGATGCAATCAGTTGCAGGATAATAGAAGTATAGTTTCAGAAACAGACAATGATTGCATTTTGAGAACTGAACGACATCAAAAGTTGTAGAAATTTTTGTGATTGAGTGGGATATGAAATATCCTGCAGAACAAGGATTTTCTTTGACAAAGCAACTACAGCAATTGTCAGTTAATATACACACCAACTTCCATAGCCTGATAATTCTTTATCGAGGACCAGCTAGAAACACTGAGCCTGATATATTTTCTTAAAGAATGCCAGTCGAGCGGAGGGATTCAACAGCCTATGTAGCACAATCAGAAATTCCTACTAAATATTTTACGCAGGGATGTTGCAGAGAGTTTGGATCCTCCTTGGTTGAGCCTTTCTAGTGCTTTTCAAATATGTAAGACACCAATGTTTTGCATCTGGCGAGAACAACTAAAGGACATATTTAAAAAATTTATATAACACAAAGTGAGGCAACATACTCGAGCAGAAACACAAATTGTTTTGTCAAGTAATATTAATAATAGTCCCGACTTATTGTTACAGAATTCATTCATGTTTTCAGAACTTACAGAACACACTTAATTCAACACTTATCAGAACACCTTTCACACTGTAAACCCACAGCCAAAATCTATCCAACATCCATTTCATCTTCTCATAACCGGCCAAAGCACTTATATCCTTTTCAGGCATTTTTTTTTTCTTTTTTCAAACTCAATACAAATCAGGTTTCAAATGCTTAGCACAAAAATCAAGAATAACAGTAAATACTCAGTAAAACAGCTAAACACCAAAACATATTCAAAATACATCCAGGTGGACAGACCTAAGAAAGTGAAACAAACATCACCCCAAGAGTGCTAGAATTATTTCCACCTGATACTATCACAATATTTTATTTTTCACACCTTAATGAAAACAACGGTACTGAATGGCACACAAATGTGTGATGCTACCTGTACTAAAACAGCACCAGCACCATCACCAAAGAGTATACAGGATCCTCTGTCAGTCCAATCAACATAGCGAGACAGAGCATCAGCCCCAATGACAAGAACATTTTTGAATCCTCCTCCTAAGTACACCAGAAGACCATCAATTTTTACGATAGAGCGACAGATAAATCATTGATATCTCTCTGTCGTACATTAATCGATTTTTTACCTCTAATATGGCAAGCAGCTGAAACTAAGCCCAATACAAAACCACTGCAAGCAGCTGTAATGTCATAAGCTAATGGATTATTTTTGCAGCCAAGGGCGCTCTGAATCTGGAGAAAATTACAAGAAGATATTAATTCTGTGAAACGCACTATTACCACGGAAGCAAAAAAATATGCTACTTGGGTGGTAGTTGTAGAAATAAGGGACATGTCACCCTGAAAACACATAGTAAAAGAATATTAAAAAAAATCAGAAACAATAAGTTCCAACCAAGTTCATAGAATTGATGGTGCAACACAGTACAGTTAACAAGTCCTGGCAAATGTTTCAAATCCCTAGTACTGGTAACTACATATATAAATTCTCACTGACGCGGATTCCCAATTAATACATTTAAAGGTGCCGAGTACAAGCTGGAAATACCAGAAGGAAACCACTTAAAAGCTCACTTACACGTAAGCCCATGGGGGCTAGACAGAAAATGTTCAACATACTCAGAATCTTGTTGCAAATATTTACCTGTGTGGCACTTCCAAATAAATCCTCCGGAGTTGAAGTACAGAGTAATACGAGGTCCACATCATTAGCATCAACCTCTGCCATCTGAAGAGCTTTTCTTGCTGCCTCAGCAGCCAGGGCTGTTAAATTATCATTCCCTGCAGCCCCATAAATTAAAAAAATCAGCCAAGAATGATATCTAGAATGCCATAATCTTGAAACAGTTCCACTTCACTAATGTTTGGTTTATACAGATTGAAAAACTGTCCACCTCCAATTCCCATAATCCAAACCTAAAACAACAAGATAAAAAGATGTTGTAGTGGAGTAAATTTACAGCGAGTTTAAGAATCTCGTGTTATATAATTGCTCAGGACCCCGGCCAATGATAAGTTGAGTACACTGGATTTGAATGTCATCAATAAAGTCTATTCTTACACGGATTCAGTATGAGTCCGGGAAGAAGGGAGACCTCTTAGCGTCCATAATATCCATGGTGAACATGAGTTTGACGTGGACACATTACAGGACATCCGTAATGTATGCAGCAATCTTACAGAATAATTATCTAACATTTTGGACAACTTTGTAAGAAGCGAAAAGTGCAGTATGAGAATTTGGAAATTTGCTCAGTGTTATAGAATTCACTCTTGGTTATTGTCCAAGTAATTTCAACTGTTTGGGTGTATTTCCTATGTAGTAGTTCAAAAGTGACGAGTGAGGGTTGGGTTTGATTCTGTTATGTTGTATCAAACCATGCTTGTACATGAGTTCTGATAATGGTCAACTGTGAAATGAATGGAAAAAGGAGGTAATCATACTATGTTTGACCTGTCGTGTGATGAAATGAACGGAGAGCAGTAATAAAATACTATATTTGACCTGTCACATGAAAGTGAGATTATACACTTTCTGTGTTTTGTATAAGATTAAGTATCTGCCTATCTATTAGGGAGCAAAATCCAAGCCTCACCATGATTTTCAATAGCTGTAAACTTTTGGAGATCTCAAAGACTTATTGTGTCATATGTTTATGCCTGGATGGAAATACAGTTTTGCCATTCAGCATAATGTTTAGTATCAAACACAGTATGACAATTACTGTCAAAAGAAACTTTAAGGAAACATCCCCACACTCTAATGTATCAAGATCAGTCGTAGCTTAACTAGAGTGTCGAGAGTGCAGAGCAGACCTTCACAGAAAGTTCCAGAAAAGAAAAACTCAACTTTGAGGCACAAGATGGTGTGTTATGCTGGTGCTAATACTAAAACAAACATCAACCTACATCTCATTAAGCAGAAACACAGAATTAAGGATTCTAACATCTTTTTAGCATCATTAAACATTAAAGCCAAACAGAACACACAGCATTAAACTCCTCAGAACATCAAGTTTGTCAGACAGCACACTGCAAAAGGTAACACAGAAAACAAGCAAAAACTGCAACAAGAAACTCACGAGAAAGTATTCTTCGATTGCGGATCCCAGTCCGAACTGATATCCATTCATCATTAGTATCGACAATCTTTGAGAGATCATCATTGGATATCAGAAGATTTGGTACAGCTGAGCCACATCCAACTAACTTGCATCCTTTGCTGACAAACCTATATAAGTTTGCAATCAGAGAGAGGATCAGAAGCACAACTCCCAACTAAAGGACCACAACTCCAGAAGAGAAGGCTACACAATAAATAGCATAAGAAGCTTCCAATAACAAATAATAATAAAAAAATAAAACTAGCATGATATAAAAACATGCTTGTGAATGAAGTAAAGACTGCAAAAAAACCACATAGTTATCTTTCTGATGGAAGCACAGTCATAACAGAAATCAACATAAACAAATTGCAAGGTCCAATTGGCTTGAGTTTATGACTGACAATAGAGATACCAAGTGGATGAATTTGCTCAATTGAGCAGAGGCATGGGTATACAATTTCAGCAATAAATGACAATTTCAACAAATAGATATTAAATTTCACCCAAAGATCCTTACAATATAAAAGGTGCACAAAGATTAGATAACTCAAGAACTCAATTTTATGATATGTTCTCATTACTTTCTCTATTCAATTACTTCCATATGAGTGAACCAAAACATTAAACACACACACACACACACACACACAAATAAAATAAAGATTAAATCTTTAATCACCTGGGCAGTCTTGATTCAGAAGGGGAAAGACTCTCTGCACCCTGAACCGTGCTGGAGCACACTATTCTCCTGGACCCACCTTCAGACAACCAAAACCCAGATCGATAAATGCCTATAGATGGAGAAAATCTCCTGGGAACAGTAGGAGTGAAAAACCCAGATGCATTCGCCATCTAAACAATACAAAAAAGTGATAAAGATTGAATCTTTAAGCTTTATTTATACCAAAAATAAAGCTCAAGAATTGATTTGTTGAATTAAAATCAATTTGAAATTGAAACAAGAGACGGAAACAACAAAGGGGTTTTTTTTTTCTTTTTTTTTTTTGGGCAAATCTTTGGGGTTTCCGCAAAAGGCAAAATTTAAAAAAAAAAAGATTAAATTTTGGATGAAAATTCCTATGCAAATCTCTTTCTTATCAAAGACAGATAAGCACATGCAAATGCATGTTAAGCAGCAAACATGTGGATGAATAAACCTATAGATACACTCTTGTTGTATCTAAAATTTTATAAATCTAATTCTCTCTCTCTCTCTTAATTGATGAAGAAAAGAGTGACTCATGTCCCTCATGCACTACGCTTCTTCTGCACTTTCGAGATTGAATCTTTGTTAGTCGTCTACCATTAAACAATTAGGGGTTTTTTGTGCCAAGTAAGCATAGGGTATTGACGTTTTTGCCCCTGTAGATGGAGAAATTATTTTGTGTAACCGCTACACAATGAGATGGCGTAACAAGTCGGTTATTTTGTGTCGATACATGGCTGGGATTAAATTATGAAGAAATTATGTTCTATTATCTAAGAAAAAGTTTTAATCAGAATCGTTGGTTAAACCATGTCAGCAATGTAACAGTTGAATAAAATAATTTTTCCATTGATTGGGATTGGAGTGTAATATTATGGGTTTTGAGAGGAGAAAATGGGAAATTTTACAGGGGCTTAAGTGTATCTGCCTCTAAAATTAGGGAACTTTTGATGCTAATTATGATGTGTCTTATAAGCTAATAGTCCCATAATATTAATACCAACTAATAGAGCGGTCATTAAGTTTGTTGAACGACATTTATGAGTAAATGAGAACAGGCCCCCTAACGTGTGAGATTTGGTCTACAAAAGAAATTGCACTTTATTGCGATTAGGGACCTCTTAATATGCAAAAGTTATAGACCACTCATCCTTTAATATCCAACGTCTAGACTGTTGCTGCAGGGAAAAATTGTTTGCTAATATTGAATAGTATTATAAATATTAGGATTTTTAAGGTCTTGAGATTTAAAGTTTTCGGTAATTAATTAATTAAAATACCGCGGTGTTGTTTTGTTGACCATATTAGGTTATACCAATCAGTTAAGACAAAGATAAAATCAAAGAAAACACCATCAACATCATGGGCTTCCAAAATTAATTAAAAAAGGTGAAATTTTTGCAGAAGTCAAGTACTGAAACTATAATATCACACGCTTTTCTGCAATGGGGTTTCCTAAGTAAAAACAAAAAGACAAAAAAAAAATAAAAAAAAATACTATAATGTCACATAAATGATGAAACCATAACCACACGAGCTTGGGCTTGGGCTCCCGAAAGCAAAAGTCCATCCGGAATGGGCTTCTAAATCATTGGTAAATTTGTTCCTGGAGGCTGGCTGAGTGGCTGTGTTCAATCAGCTTAATAATATTGCTGAATTAAATATTTATCTACTAAAATGTGAATAATTGGCAATTACATTTTTGGAAAGGGTTGATTTTGTGCTTAAGGACATAAATTTACAGGTTGATGAAAATTGTAAGTATGGAGGGTAAGTTTGATGCATATACACCGCCACTTCATACAATTATATATACAACTAGTAGTGTGCTCAAATGAACTTGAGAAATAAACTTTTCTCCAAATGCTCAAATTATAAGGCAGGTATATTACATTTGCAATAACTCTTGAATTAAATATTACAAAAGTGCTTGATGTGCAAAACAAACGACTACTCAACAAAATATAATTACAAAATAGCACAAGTTGATCTACTACATTGAATTTTTTAATATGTCAGACCTGACAATAGTACATTTTCTTTAATGTGTCAAGTAATTAAGGACAAGACTGATGTTATGTAGACATGGTATGGCCTCTAAGACCTGAGGTGGGTTGGGGCACAAGAAAAAAATTTCAAGCTCGCATGCGCGGCGCACATACACACATATACCCTTATAAGTTGATGGGCGTTGAATATCATTATTTTTTGATATTCAACATAAATCTATGACCATTTTATTCGTAAAGCTTTATACTCATTGATGATTAGTTCGATTTGTTCAAGTAAGTGTTAACCAGTATTGATCATCATTATATATTTAAGTGGAAAAGAAGAAGAAAAAGAAGAAAAAGTTGTGTATTATCAGATATTGTATATTAGATTTAATAGAAAGTAGTATTTAACTTGGACATCATGTCCTTTATCAATTTAAGAGTGAAGACATATAGGTTCATTGCGGATAAAAGTTAAAACTACGTTTTTCTGACAATAATTATAGACCGATAGTTAGTTTTACTTTTATTGTTGTTAGCTAGAGTGCTTCACTACATGCAAAATATAGATTTAATTTGAAGGAGAATTTGTAATGCTAGCCATGACCAATTTTGATTAATAAATCTCATAGGTTTCCCTAATTTATCATATAGTTAAATTGTGACTTCACGTATCTTTATGCACAGATTTCGGACACGTTGCTCGTTTAGAAAATGCCTCTTTAGTCTTTATTACATGAACTCCTTTTCCTCGTGCGATATGTATAGGGTTTTTTTATATGAATTATTTTTTACATATTTAGTTAACAGTGATTGAAATTACGCAATATGATGCTAGCTAGAACAAGCATGGATTTTATTCATTCATACCTGGAAGAGTTTCAATATTCTGATATGCTAATACTCTTATATATGTATGTTTCAAAAATATTTTTTAGTGAATGGCTAGATGAATTGTTTACTTAAACTTTAGTAATATGCTTCACGGGTTATTTGTACAATATATATTAAATTTCTATTTATATATAAGTTTCTTAAAACAATAAATAGTCGTATTCATACTTCATGTCATATCATATCCATCATTTAAAAAAAAATGTGCCAATGCACCAACGTTGGTGGTGCTTTAAGATAATATTTTTGCTTCATGTGTGGTTGTGATAAGAATGTTAGTTTTTCCTCTTGATTACCCGATCCAGTTTCTCATAACTCTTTGTTTTTTAGCTTAACAGGTCTACCCTGATTAATTTGATCTAATAGATTGTGTGACCATATATCCCAATGTATGGTGATGTTGCTACAGAAATTGTTTAATAATGAATAATATTATAAATATTCGGATTCCTACGTTTTAAGATGTAAAATTCATACAAATAATCGCGTACTAATTAAGACTAAACAGTATTAAGTATTAACCTTTGTCTTAGTACACATTGTAGGTTGAAACTTGAACCACTCAGCCAAGACGGAAGGGCTTCAAGTATGAAAATGTTAAAGTTACATAAAAATCAATTGCTGAAATTACAATATTATATTATCATGACACATAAAACAATAAGAAACACGAACCCAACATTCATAATCATTACTTACGCAATTGGGCTTTCTAAAGCAAAAGCCCTTCTAGAATGGGCTTTAAGTAATTGAAGCATGGTACATTGGTAAATTGGTAACTTGAAGACTGGCCATCATCAAGCAGCCTAATAATTTTCCTAAATAACATAATTTAAAAATAGAGACAATATCATCTACTAAAATGTTTCACTTTCAGCATTACCATATGCATGACAACACTTGCAATCACATCTTTAGAAAAGTGTTGATTTTGTATTTCACAACATAAGATCCACAGTTACATTAACAAAAACAGAAATATAAAACTAATAGTTTGAGGCATAGGAACGAGCTCAAGAATAAGAAATAAAACAAACTATTCAAAGAGGAATAAATTGAATGATAAACGAACGAATAAGCCCTTCTTCTTGAAGAATGTTGGGGATGAATGTAAAAAGCAAACTAGTATTTCAGTAGTGAGATATGAAGAGAAACACAATCTTGTCATTACATAAAATCTTACAAAGTCAGAACAACTTTTTCTTCATGAATAGCCTTTTAAGCAAAGATACACATCAAATAGTACATTCTGTAATTGTCCATTTCTAAGTAAGCTTGTCTTGAGTCTAACTGTATACGCCTTTGCAATTTTATTAACAAGAATCAATCTGGCCTGATGTTGGATTCAGAAAGACTATATGGCTCTTGAGACAATAGAGAGGTCATTCATAAATAGTATTTACGCACACCTGAAGTAAACAAGCCCTGCTTCGAGGATTTCTTTCATCAAAACAACACCACACCCTGTCAAAGAAACGTAAAAAGAAAATTGCCGTCGGTTTTTTTTACTCCAATCCAACCTAACTAACTGATATTGAAACTTGAAAGTAATACACACACCTCTTTTATTGCTCAGTCACAGCAGAATTCAAGGCGCTCAAGTTGAGTAGAGCAAAAAGGGTACTGCAGAAACAAATGAAAATTATTGATTGCGTACATTGGTATCTTGCAAGCCAAGCTACAAATGTAGCTTCAGCAAACAAATGCCAATTGATTTGATGATAAAGAAATGTGGTGACGACGTGATGGTTTAGCAAAGAACAAAACTGTAAACATGATCCAATATAAAGATTAATCATCATGCTTCTGTGCCTGATTAATGCACTGAATCGTCTTCCTCTTCCAGACTTTTACCAATATCAACAAAATCATTATCTTCTTACTTTTCTACCTTACATGCCTAGGATTTGTTGGTAACTGTAGAAATTCCATTTTAAGCGGTGAAGTAAAATGTATCTTGTTGAAGCCACCCTACTAGTGGGACAGAAAACTAGGTCAAAACCTGGGAGAGGAGGTATTATTTCGTGTAACCGCTATAATGTTGTGCATACAATCGGTTATTAGTAGATACGCATTGGGATGGGGTTATGGGGAGGCAATTGCCTATAGTTTAGGAAAATATTTTGATCTGGGTTGCTGGTTTGTACCAGACAACCAATACAGAGGTTGCATATAATATTTTTCCTGGGGGAGGGAAGTTCAGAGGAAAACTGGACATAGGACCCTCTGCATTTGAAAAGCTCTCTTTATATAATGACGAATGTACTCCTTCATAAGCAAAGAAAAGGACATGAATGATTGTATTTTTTTTCTAAGTTAGCTCGCGCAAGTGCCAAACAAACCACCACAATCTCCAGTGTAATCTATGCCTACAGCAATATAAAAGATAATGTAATGAATATTCTATATTCACTTTGGCTGTCTAACAACCACAAACATGTTAGCTAATGTATTATCAGTACAAGTTATCAGAGAGAACATACCAACTAAAAAGACAGTTAGCATCAGAGCAAGAACATATCGTATCGAATGCACCGGTAATACTGGTAACAACTGTTGTTGTCTCTGATTTCTAGGACTTCCTCTCAAGCGCTGCAAACAAGTGAAGCAGATATTCAGGTTATTTCAAGAACTACAGAATTTAACCACAACTTTTGTTCAATAAAAAGAAAATTGTATCAATAGGGATTGCAAGGTGAAAATTAAGTCATACAAATAAGAAGCTTCTCTTCTAGTGGAAGAAGCAGAGACATTTTTACATAGTGGTACAAACACAATCAGATAAAGTAATACACAAAAGCCACCAACATAAAACTATAGATGTATCTATCACGCAAGCCTCTTATTTCTTCTTATAAGTCGTCTTTTTCAAAATTGTAATCATCACAAAGATTACTGCGAAACTTACCTGATTAATCCAACTGATAATTCTCAGTTGTGCTCCTTTTGCTATGGGATGGTCCCCGTACCTGGGTCTCCAAAAGGGCCTGGAACCTTTCTCCTTCGGTGTTGCTTCAATCAATGCATTCTCATTTGTATCATGACTATCAATCACAATCTCCAGAGTACTGCTATCAGGGGAATTCCAGGTTCTCCGATTACTAGTAACTTGATACCCAGCTCTATCACCTAGCTCTTGAATTTTTCTCTCTTCTTGCTCTATGAAGCAATTTGCAGCTTCATTACTCGTGACAACTTCTTCTCGACTCTTTCCCTCATTTAAACTTTGACCTTTGGAAGTAGCAGTTGAACCAAGACTGCTATGGTCATTCATATTATTCTTCTTATTAAATGAGCTAGTTTCACCTGCTCCAAGCTTTACACCCTCATCTTGGGAACTTTGCGATGTACCAGGAGTTCCAGAAAGAAAAAGAGCCAAGTCGTCACATTCTTCTTCATTCAAATTTACCCACCGAAATGGTTTCTTTCCTTCCATGTTGAATGATTCCCTCAATTCCGTCTCAACGCGGGAAATTTGGTCTTCCATAACAGAAACAAACTGCCTATGCCGGGTAATAGTTACATCATCACTCTGGTTTCTGTAGCTCTGACGAATAGCCTTTTCAAATTCTTCCAACTGCATATGTCAAATTAGTAAAAGAAAATATTAATCAGATGAACTGCATGAACCAACTAAACGCATGTAATGCCTCGAACAGGGCAAACCAATTTAGCAACTCCTCGTAATTAAAGTAAAATAAAACATGAGATAGCATGGAAGAGACAGTAAGTAAAGGTTCACATCACATAGCACAAAAATGACGAAACTCAGAAACAAAACTAAGTATCTTACCTGCCATTTTGCAGTGCCTAAAGCCATTTGAAGCTCCCTTTCAAGTTCATTTAAATGTTGAGGTATCAGCCCTTCACTTCTTGCTCGATACCAACTCCTATAAGCTGATTCCATTCTGCCAATTCAAAAATGAAAACAGAATGCTACATTTTAGCAAATACTAGTGAAAGACGTTCTTCGATAGATAAACATCAACTGCAATACAAACAACTACGAAAGTGTAATACATTAAAGCGACGTGCTTGACAATAACAAGAAATCAAGACGAAAGTACAACAGAAGTTAACTGATTTGCTGTTACATTTCCCCTCAGGATTACTAACTACGAAGCACAATCAACCAATTAATCGCATACTATCTCCGACACATAACCGTCTTAAAGCAACCAAACATAAACAAACGAAGGAACAAAACCGATATAGATCAAAGAGCATGAACAAAGCAGCAAAACGAGTATCTTCCTGAGCTCCTTAAACCCCTCTCACCATTTTCAAATCACAAACCCACAACACAACATAAGGCACTAGAGACAAAATCCCTAAAATAGCACAAAACAATCAGTAAACAACCAAACCCTAATACACAAAACAAGAATCCCTAAAAATACACCAAACCCAGAACAGTAAACGTCAAAACAAACACAAAAAAAGAAACACTGACATGTCAGCCGATTGTTGAACCTCCTCAGCTGCAGAAAAAAATGTGTCTTTTTGCCATAAATCAAAACTGTTAGCAACCAACATCTTTTTACACTCTCTTTTTCAAAACCCACAAATAAAATCGCAGCTTGATGACAAATCAAATGTGTAAAATTGGAAATTTTTAATTTTTTTTGTTTTTTTTGGTCTCTCTCTCTCTCTTCTTTCTCTCTCCTCTCTCTGTGCGTGTTATGTTATGAATAGAAAAGAAAACCCAGAAGCAAAAAGATTGTTTGTTGTTTGTTTGTTATATATCTCCCTTCTCTTCTTTGCTTGCAATTGCAAAGAAGGAAGTGAGATTAAGAAATAATTCAGACAATGAGAGAGAAAGAGAAAGAGAGACGTAAGAGAAGGAATTTTATTATTTTATTTTATTCAAATGTCTACTTTTTTTTCTTTTTGCTTTTTCTTTTGTTCCTGTTATCTCTGCAAGTTTTTTGGTATGTCTGTTGAACTTTCTGCTTTATTGTATTTCTTGTTGGTGCAATAATTATTATATAGCTGTTATTTGTTTTTGTTTTTTTTGATAATTTGGTTAGCTGTTGTTATTAGGTGTGTGCTGGTTCATCAATCGTAATTGTAGTCAATAACTCGTCATAATTCATTACCTTGTAGTCATGAAACAAGGTACATGTAACAATAATTAAATATTGTTGCATCATTATTGACACAAAAGAAATGAAGAGGTGCAAGGTGCAAAAATGGGATTTAGAGTTTTTAATTTGAAGGAGATTTACATCTAATCAGATAGCGATTTATTACACAATCTATATTTTTAGTCTTTTCAAATCTCTAGAAGGAATAACTTTTAAGATTAGAATTGAGAATATAATAAAGAAGACAGTATAAGTATCATAGCTGATTAATCAAAACCTTAAATTTTCAATCTATTGCGTTTTAATACTTAATTTGATTTCCAAAATTAATCATTTGTAGTATTTAGTGGAGAGAGAAAATCGTCGGCGGTTAGAGAGAGAAAAGGACAAAAGATGGTGAGTTGGAACTTTCATTTTTGTGGTGGGATTTGTTTGCTAATGAAAAGATAATTTCTTTATCTTTTTTTCGGGCACACGTGTATGGAGAGGCCATGTATAATCACGAGTCTCAGAACAACCACTCGGTTTCTAATGGGGGATCCCACTAAATTAAATTAACCCCCAACTTGTTCAGATTCGCAAAATCGGCGTGACTCAATTAATATTTTATTAATAAATCAAGTAAAAGGAAAAAATTAAAATTGCTTGACTCTTGTCATGTTTCAACTAACTAAGGTTGATAAAATTTGACATTTACCAAAACAGACAAAGGAAGCGTGATAAATTTGACCAACATGAGTTACACGGATCAAAGATGGCGTCCTGGACAGTTTACTGACAATCTCAACTACTTAAATCTATTTTCAATGTGAGAACACGAAACAAGACAAGATTAAGCATATTTAATATTCTTCTTATCACACGTACACTTGGTAATACATGGAAACGTTTTTATTTTTATTCTATAAAACGAAACATACTAGTATATTTTATATTTATTGTAACAACAATGTTTACGAATCTTTCGAAACATATTAAAAATATCTTATAACATTGCGAAAAGTTTCTAATATTTAGCACACCAAAACATGCAATAAAAACGAAACTTTGATTCATGGTAATAAGTACATAGGTTCGTGAACTTTAATTGAAGTTGGTGTTAAGTTTAATCAGTGGGGGTTTTATCCATTTTTCTGCCGTATGTACACCAAGTAATAAGTAAAAAGAATTATCTGGAATATTTCTTATATATTGATTGTTTATCCTCTATTTTCTTTTACTGTTTCTTTCAGGTATTGGTTGAGGTCCTTGAGGATTGGTTGACTTCAACCTCATTATGTGGTTGATTAGGTTGGAAGCTGAGTCAATAGTCACAGCAACCAACCATCTCTGTCAGTGGCCCTTCTTGTGTACCTTCCATTAAATTAATGGTGGCGTAAGATTTTTAATAAAACTTCATATCTACCTATTATTCTATCATTGACAACTTGAATATTGTTATCGCCTCCTGCTTTACACACTCAATATTCTCACGCCACTTGATTCACATAATTACATTGTAAAATAACAATTTAAGTGTCCCATTCATACTATTTGATAAAGTCTAAGCTTAATAAATTTATAAAAAAAAAAACTCTCAAGTCAAATGCTGCAGCATACTATGAGAAACGAAAACATTGCATACTAAGTACTAACCCTGGAATCAATTTTCCTTATCCCAGTTGAAATTTAATCACATAATCTCCAATATGTACTCCCTTTCATCTCCCATCCTTCCTAGTAAAAGGGTTACCACTAGCTCCTAAAATTCAACATTTAAAGGGTCAAAATTCCTTAAGAAACGAATTATTATCGATGACTATAACATATTAGACACAATGTACAATATTTCCAGCCCAGAAAAGTTGTTCTTCTGAGCTTATGCCATTGGGCATATGAATGACGATAAATACGAAAATGTGGAAGAGCAACATAGTTGGAGCATCAAATTTATTGGAAAACCGAGGACCATTGTAATACTTCACAAAAAGCAGAATACAGTTAAGTTTATAAAGATAATGCGGCGACTATCCAAAACTTTTAAGTCCAACAAATTAAGAAGCAGAAGTAAGCAGAATAAACTAGTTGTCTTCAAGGAGACCTCAACAAACTGCTTTTAGTTCACCTGAGTACCTGACTATAGCTGTGCTAGTTAGTATATTTGCATAATGCACATTCTACCAACTCGCAGCCGGCATTACAAGAAGTTACGATTGAGGAGACTATCTTTTTTTGTAAAGTTTTGAACTCCTGCGCCAGCTTCACATCCCAACTAGTCATTTCCCTACAAAGAGGAAATGGTTCTTCAAGATATGATGCTTTTAAAACATGTTTTAAGTATCACTAAATTTTACCTATCATCAATGTCTTCATCAGCAAAGGCCTCCATCATCCCCTCAAAGGTAGACGTAAGGTCTCTAAGTAGATCAAGTTCAGTTTCTAGGATTTCCCGCGTCTGCAAAGAGTCACACGGTAAATAGAGTAGGAAGGAAACTGGCTAAAACTCAAGATCTTCCAGTTGGTGATTCTTACTTAGACCATGTCTATAGATAGATGTGCATTAAACAAGTGTTGCCACAAAGTCTACCATTAGACCTAGCTTAGGTAAGAATTTTCCTTTCTGGTATATTAAAGTGTAAGGCGTAGAAAATTTACAACGGGGTTTGGCTGCCATTCTGGATTTCGAGCTCTACGGAGATGATCAAGTAATGGAGAAGGCAACCCATAATGAAAGATTCCATGGTTTTTTGAGAGCCAAGTGCCGCGAACCATGTGAGAGCTCCACTCTGATGCAGGTTCACTATTACTGCAACTTTCATCCAGACCAACATCAATATCTGCCATGAGTTTATAAACACATTAACTATAAATTTGAAAGAACTAATGTTAGTGCATGAGATAATTTACAAAGGCGCCGCCTATTCAGCTATGATGCGCAAAATAACTTTCAAGGTCATAGTTGTTATGTAAAAAAGAAGATTAAGAGAACTACCAAGTGGAATAACATCATAAGGATTGTCTCCTTGCGGTAGAAAACCGTAGAAAGTCAATAGATGAGAGCTTGATAACTTTCCGTAGCTAAGAAAGCACTCTCCTCCAGCTCGGCATGCTCTTGATAAAGGAAATTTTAAGGTATTTGTAGTTGCATCTACTCTGCCATAGTGTGTTATGTGAGGTAATGTCTGTGGGCAAGATTGAAAATCTACGATTAGTACTGCATATATAGTTGAACAATTAAAATTTGTCTGCATTGTAAATATTGTCCAACAGCAGAAAACTGAAGCACATATTTATTATTCACACATTAGCATGTAGTGGTAAAGACTAACATAGAGAGATGTTGAAGAAAGTTATTCAAAGATTTGATGAGGTATTGTGAATCCAATACGGCAGTTGCATTTAGTACTTATCTTGTTTGTTTCGTGATTTATTTCTCTGTCTTTCTGTATGTCCCTTCATTTCAGGGTAAAGCTACCAGTATATTCCCCACCCCACCCCACCCCCACCCAAAAGAAATATAGAATACGACTTCCTTGTAACTACTTCTTCATGATGCATCAATTTAGAAACATAAAATACAAAGAGCAGTAAGTGCCACTGACCGAGTGATTGAGAAATCCAGCAACAGGAATTAGGCATGTCCTTAGCTTTCCATCACTAAAAACAACTTTCATGCTGTTAGAGTACCAGAGCTCACAAGTCCACAAGAATCGCTCAAATGTATACAACTCTGGTGGAAACACATCAGGGTGCTGATCGCACAGTGCCGGGAATAATTCATCATATTGTGCGCGCAGGTGCTGAAACAAAAGGATTTTGTATTAAAACTCTCAAGAGGCAAACCACCCTAATCAACCTAGAACCGACTGTGTTTCTAAGTAAAATCCCAGCTTTAATCTTTTAAAGAGTTCCAAGAACTCAAGAAACTATAACAACCCTTGATGAACACAATCTGTCTAGAATACATATGTTTAAAGAAACACTTCAGACTTCTTGGGACTTGACTAATACTCTGAACTGTTAATTAAATAATAAAAGTACTAGTCCACAAACTCAATATCTGAGTTGAAGTTTACAATTACTTATATCACTTTGTGCATGTTTTATCAAATTGTTTTGCATTAAATTTAACATTAAAGTATGTGAAGCAGCTGAGCAGATGATAAATAGGAGTTCAATAGCTTCATAAGCTCAAGTCTCACACCCTCCCCCCTCCTTCAAAAAAACAATCCAGCACCCTGGTGTCCAGCAATCCAATAGATTTAATTTTAATAAAACCAAGGGAGAATGCAATTTTGCCACCTCCAGACTATAAATGATATTTCATTTTGCCCCCTAAACTAAAATATTTTCAGTAAAAACTTGCTCACTGAATCACTTAATCCCCTAAACTAGAAATGTTTTCATTAAACCATCTGAATTTACTAATTTAAATCACTATATTCAGTCAGATATTTTTATTATGTCTCTAGATTTCGTTCCTCTAAGGGTATCAAGTACCTCAGACAAGAGCATTTTGTTTCAGAATGAAGAAACACTCCTAATGTAGTAGAACAGTATAATACTCTTCTTATTTATAGAAATATATTTCTTAAATATTATGTGAAACATATGTGTTTGTTTTTCTCTATATTCAAAACCATACTTTATGGTCTCGATACTAGGAACTTAAAAGAAAAATTGCAAAACATAACAAAAATATTTTGGAATTTTTAAACCTTAATTTGTCAAAGTTCAGAATAGAATCTCATTTTAACACCAAAACTATTTGTTCTCTCACATTATTCCAAGTTATAAGAAATCTATGAGCTTGTTTCCAGAGAGAAGGAATGACATACGCGTGCTCGAATTTCGACGAAATATTCTGCTGGAAATGGAACAAGAGGGTAAAGTTGTTCAGTGGATAGCTTAGGGTTAAAGTGGTTCAAATAGTAAGTTTAATTGGTTTAGTGAGAAAAAGAATATTTTAAGGGGAAAGTGAGAAAACATTTATACTTGGGGGACAAAGTGGGGTTTTTTGAAAAATAAAAAAGGAAATGAAAAGTAACATCGAGCAGGCCTCTCAATCTAGTGAATGCAGTTAGATATTCATTTCTTTTTATTAGGTTTAGACTTCAACTCCCTGAAAAATGCATAAAGCCATAGTGGTAGTTTTCTTGAGAAAATTAAAAGGCTCTTTAACCTCTTTGGCTTGCACAATCTCTTCCAATAACAAGGTTCCATCTAAAGCCATTACAGCATCAAAACCAAAGCTCAATCCTGTATTCAAGAAAAAACCAAATAGCAAAACCCAAATCGCATAATGCTGAAAATACAAGTAGCGCAGAAACAATGGAACTCTGATTTAGAAATTTAGATATTGCACTATCTCAAAGGATTTAGAGCAGTCTAACAACAAAGCCATAAAGCAGGACAAAGAAAAAATTGAAATTTACACTAATGACAAAAAAATAAAAATAAATGAAGTTTTTAGCTCGTCTTAAAGTAAGTCAACAAATAGCCCCAGCACTGCAGTATTCTTAGCATTTACCTTGAAAAATACAAAAGAAAGGTACTTTATTAATTTCACTTCTCTTTCACAAAACCAATCAAAAGTAAAAGATTAAATCTACTATTAGTCTACCAATTTGTGTTCCACAATAATCTAAATATATTTAGTTGAATATCACTACATGTACAGCTATGCAGAGAAAGATAATAGCTTTGGCTCAGGAAAAAGCAAGATCCTCAAGTTAATAAGTAGATGAACAGTGGTTATCAAGTCTTTGGACATTCAGAGTGACTGTGTGCAGTTGGTAGATCAGAAACTAGAAGTAACAATAACATACACCTTTAACGGAAAAATCTGAATTCACATAACAATCTTTGTAAAATATATCCCGAAGATAGTCGTAACTGAAAATATATCCCGAAGATAGTCACAACTCGAAACCTAGTGTGTAGAGAAATAAATAGCTATAACCTCGGAACCAACAGTCAGAGCTTAGCATGATTCCAATAGAAGAAAGTTTACCTATAATGTCATTCTATTTCTGAAATCCACAAACATGAAAACATATCCCCCTATCCTAAAACTAACTGATATGAGTGCTGCCCATATATTGGAGAGTGTAGCAACATAAATGCAATAGTGGAATAAAAGTCCAGTTATAAGTGGTAAACTCAAACTGCAAAAGAAGGATACCTGTGTTAAAATTTTCAGGCAGAGAATCGAAATATAATTTAAATCTGGAACTTGCATTGTGCTTTTCCTTCATGCTCCACAAGAGCAACATTGTCTCAGCAGAGATCCCATCAATTTTCGTCAAAATAGGATACTACCTTCAAGAGAATGTGATTATTCATAAGAGTTTGAACTATTCCCATATGAATTTGAACTTTTAGAAATACCAAAAATCTAACTGCTTATGCAGCTGTCAACAATCAGATGCTTATGAAGCTACAATATGTACCATGTCGGATTCATGTACAAGATCCTCAGAGATGATGACTGATACAGGGATCTCCAAAGCAATATCTCCAACTTCAAGGTCCTCTGTGGCTATGGCACCTCTTCCCGCTCCTTCAACATCTAGGTCACAACGAATCAAGGAAAACAATCATGTGTTGGAAATCAGCTTTTCTTTTTCCACATGCCCACTTTTTGAAACAAACTGCTCATTGACCACAGCCTTTGTTCTTCCGAAGCTTAATACAAAGAACCAAAACATACCAATTTATACTTACAAGCTATATCCAGTTTTCTCTTTACACCATTCTCGGCACCCCAATCCAATAGACACCTTTCCTTGTCACAGCTAGAGTCTCCAATAATTTTTGTCTCATCACCAAATTTCCTACCAAGTTTATGGATCCTATCAACAATATCATCTCGTAAATTCTGCAAGACATTTTCCGACACACACGTGGTGCTGGATGGTGACTTGTCAATAGCCTCGAGTATTGCAAGGAGAGCTTCGAGGTCATTCCTTGGATTACCATGATCCCCAAGATCAATGACATCTCCACTGAAATAAAGCTCTGCCTGCAAAAAACGATAAAACACAATATTTTCACTGCTCACTATTAGTTACATGCAGGAGTCCAGTGCAAGAAATGTACCTTTAAAGTAAAAAAGGGAAGAGTCGATGATTCTAGGGTGGTCTCTAGCGTAACTTTAATCGAAAGGAAAATCCGATCACAGGTTTAGTCGTCAAGGTTTTAGCCTTTGCTCGGGTTTACCATTAAGTTTCCGGTAATTTTATTTTATGGTTACTTTCGGAGTTATTTATAGTTGATCATCAGTGTTCACCTTGCGAATTCATCGATCATCTCGTCAGTTAATTGTCCTCTTAAGTAATCCACAAGTAAAAAACTTGCTGCCAATTTACACCCTACTATCTCAATAAGGCCTTACAAGTTAACAATGTAGTCTAAAGTAACAAAAACCAAAGTACTACCTCATTGAAGTTCTTGATTTTGGCTCGTCGAATCAACACATTCAATACGTCCTTAAGCTCATCAGAAGTTGAGGAGCTTTTAATTCTCACAGGCTCGTACGGGTTTAACCCCATAACTTCAAATAATTTCTAAAAACATTTACAGCAAAAACAACCACAGTAAGTAAAAGGACAATAACATTGAAGTAAATGATAACAAGTTTGTAACTTGGTAACAGAAATAGCGTACCATCTTCTTATCAAAAAAAGGGTCACTCTTTGTAATCTCAATAGCCAATTCAAACTCGTGCTCAATTTCGCCAGCACCATCCATCGTAGAATCTAAATGCTGCTATAATAAATTGTACACACTAGTCAATTAGATTATTTACAACAAAACAACTTTTTAATCACACTTGTGTAGTGTTGAACTGTGAATTCGTTGAAGTTTTTTTGTACCTTATGAACAATGTCGACCATGGTGAAGAGAAGAGTTGCAGGCAGGCGGCTAAGTTGCAAAAGAGGGAACAATCCAAGTGTAACTTTCTTCTCCAATAAAGTCGCTAGTTCAATTGAGTTTTTAACTTGATTCTGCGAGTGACTTCTTCAAGAGTTGCTAATTCGTTTCAGCGGTTTATCTTTTTTGGTACGGATATGATACGATACTGGAACAAGAATTCTCGAAATATCTAACGGTACGGTATGAATACGTCTATATTCATATCACTATTTTATTTATAAGTTATGAAAATAATAAATTTAAGTGTACCATATTATTAGAATAGATAAAGTAACAATTCTAGTATGATATTCGAAAAGTTTAATAATTTTTTTTACCTTTTGCTTCTAAATAGTGTGAGGAAATAAGAAGAAAAACGTAATAATAATTTATAAAATGTTTCAACTTAATATTAAACGTTTCTAAATTTCTCTGCCAACTGTGGGATCATCATCAATGTTATTATTTAGAGGTGCGTCACATGTGTTAACTATTAGAAAAGAATGTTTATTTAAGTTTTAATATATTCACTATTTTGTGTATTGATTCTTTTCATATGCTTTATATACACTTAATATTAAAATGAAAATCTTATGAGTCCATCATGAATGCGATGATCAATAATGCATAATATGGTAAATCTCACATTGCAATAATCAATTATACATTGTAAATGAAACCGAGGTTGTTTCAAATTATTAATCAACACTCTTCAGTCACGTAAATGGGCTTGAGGTCCAAAGTTCAGGACCAAGAATGTGGCCTTAAAGCCTTGGTATAGTCACTTTTGGGGATTATGTCACTATCTGTCTCCTATTTATATTTAATAAAGAAAACTAATGCTGCTGCAATCTGCATGCTGAAATCTATTGATTGTGCTGTCGCTGTTCATGGGATTCATATTTGTCAGACCCAATAAGTAAGTGGTACCGTACTCGTTGGACCAGTTATTAGAATGGGCCCCCAAACCCAACTGTTAACTTATTTGAAAGTGGTCCACTTTAATTTAAGAATCAGAGGAAATTTATTTCAGCCCAGTACTTGACTTAGTTGGCCAATCTTTTTGAAACTTAGATTGGCATGCATGGGCCGCGGGGAACGTCAACAACAAACTGAAAATTGCAAAGAAAATGTCTGTTACCCCTCGTTTTTTTTTTCGTTGGGGTAATTAAATGTCTGTTACCTCGATTAGTGAGCAAAGCAACAAGAGAGACATTAAGTGCAGTTGCTGCACAACTAGGTGGTGCGCCCAGTTGATTATTAGGGTAAGGGCATGGTTGAGATTTGGGATGAGACGTGGAGAAGTTCATGTCCTATAATTTTGGAATTTGTTTAATCTTAAACACATGATATACCACGTCATCATACAACGACTGCACCTAATAATTTTTTCTTCGACGAACAATTCTTCGGTGCTCCTTTTACTATTTATTATACTAAGAAAAATTCAAATCTCAATTTATAATGGTGTACGGAATAAAATAAATGTATAATATCCTTAACTAAATTGAATATATTCCTAGGGTCTTAGATCTTTAGAACAAGGAAAAGGTTTTGTATACTCCTACAAATGTCTACAGACTGTTAAGAAGTGTCCCACATCGCTTGAGATAGAGCCTGGATTTGTGTTTATAAAGAGAAGTTCCATCTCCACTTAATAAGGCCTTTTAAGGGGAGAAATAAATGGGCTTCAAATTCTATCATGGTATCAGAGCCTACTCAAGACGTATGATGGGCTTGCGACCTACCCACGTGATGGGACCGAAGTTAATACCGACCCGCACGTGATGGGCGTGTTAAGAAGTGTCCCACATCGCTTGAGATAGAGAAATAAATGGGCTTCAAATTCTATCACAGACTACACTTGCAGATACTTAATCATGTTGCGTTCTTTCGTCTATATATAAGGTGTAGTCGAGAATTTGTCTATTTTTGTACCAAGTTTATGCATTTAATTTGGTTAAATTCTATTCAAGATTCTGAGATAATTTACTGCCATTAAGAATCTAAAGTGCCGTTTTAGTCATAGATCCTGCTTTTGAAAGCAGAATCTAGTAGTTGGCATTAGCATGAATAAAAGTTTCCTTTCTAGTGTGTTTTAGTCATAGATCCTGCTTTTGAAAGCAGAATCTAGTAGTTGGCATTAGAATGAATAAAAGTTTCCTTTCTAGTGTGTTTCAGTACGCTAAATAATGTTTCGAGTTCATTTCAATATGTTTTGAAGAATTCGTAAAAAATATTGCTGCAATATTTTCGTTCTCATAGAATTAAAAACGAAAACGTTTCCAAATTTTCGAGTGAAAATAAAAGAAACTTTGTTCAATAGATATTGGTTCGCTGACATCAATCCGTGCAATTAATCTTTTAAAATAGTAATCGTCAAATATGGGCAATACTTTTTGTTTATGCTAGGGGAATAATAGTTAGCTAGAAATTAAGTTTCGAACGAGATCCTGATTCTGAAATGCTATTTTTCTATTTTCCTTTTTCCAAATGTATATTGTATATTTAAAATCATAGAGTATCAATCATTTACTTAAATAGATATTTGTGTCATGTATAAAGATTTAAGTACTCAAAAATGATAGTTGTTGAACCATTTTTATTCTTCTCATTCTAATCCGTGATTTTGGAATAAAAGCAAAAGAATAATAGAATAACGACGTTCAAAAAGTCCGAGCGGCATTTGATTTCAGATATGAACACAATAATAGTAAAATGATGACCTCTTCTACGTGGCTGCTAAAGATTCCCTTTCAAAATATTGAAATGAAAAATTCGTGTCTTGTACTAAAGGAACCAATGAAGTGCTCAGAAATGTGTTATATGCTTATATTCTAAGGACGTGTGTGCAATCACATATTAATTTAATAATAGTTTCATCTTTTTATATAAATTAAAATTGATTTTTATTGGTATTCCAATTAATAATTTTCATATCCCAAGGGATCAATCAATAATTAACGTGGCATTATTTTATTTTATTTTTTATAACACGTCCTTGACAAGATTCCGGGTCGTAATGTTCTTCGATCCGATTAAATTAATGCGCGGCTGCAGATTCATTGCCTTTCAATTGTATACTCTCAAGTTGTTATGGACCTTTACAAGTGTAAATTCGAAAATTTTAAAATAAAAGGAACATAATTAGTTTACTCTTGAATATATCTTGACCATATGCATGTCTTCATGAAGATGCATATTCATCTTCTCTTTTAAGTATCTCACAAGTCATTACTTTGAAACTCAATCTTCAAAGATAAATTTCATTATTAAGAGAAGGCTGCTATATATGTCATAAACTTTGACAAATTTAGGTTTACTCAAATCAATATTGTAACTTGTAAAAGTCAAAATTCATCTCATCCTCACGAAGCCACTAGTAAGATTGTCCTTTTGATTAATTGATTGTCCTTAAATTTGATGTCACTGCCAAACCATTTCACTTAATAACCTCTGATAAGGGTAATATCAATTAAGTGAGGTAAATGGGGTAAAAGTGACGTGTGTATACGAAATGAACAGTTACTATTTGGATCGTACAAAACAATGGGTAAGAACGCATTGTTCTCAAACTGAGTGTTCGTACGAAGCGTACCTCGATCAGAACCAGGCGAAGTATTGCAAAAATCCTCTCTCTAGAAAATATAGAATTGTGATATGTTTTCCTTGGTGAAATGATCCGTACAGCCGTAGTATATATAGGCTGCCGAGCTTGATGCGTAGCGTCTTATGATTGGCCGTCGGACACGGCTCGTATTAATGCTACCCACGAGGGACGTCATTTAAGACTTACACACCACGTGGGTCGTATTCAATTTATGCTCATTGAAGAGCGTGATCATCGAAGATCGTAGCCATGGAAGTTAGTGATCATTGAAGATCGCGACCATAGAAGTTAGTGAACATTGAAGTTCCGTCAGACCTGTCAGATTCCTGGGTCGTAATTAATGTCTGACTGACCGCCGCCGTCGGCTCTGACACCTATCAGTGCTCTGCCATTCACGTGGTTATTCGACCGTAGCATTTAAGCCATTCGACCCTAATCCTCGAAGATGACTTCCGAATTCGATCCCTGCCTGGTCGAATTCGCTGACTATCGTAATTGGCCAACCGTCGTAATATGCTGGACATCGTAACTTCGGGTTTTACGGTCGTAATATTTCGGACCATTATCAACCTCCATTTTAAACCCCATTCCGCAAAAGTATAATTATCTAATATTTGAACCTGATCCTGTCATCCAAACATATATTCAGATCATAATTTTTAACCCCGACACTCGAGCTAGCAATTACTAACGTCTGAAAAAAAATTAATTAATAATTGAAATTGAGGCCCATCTTGGACAAAATTTGACAATATGCTATATATATAAAGGCAAAGGTGAAGAAAGACCAAATTATAGAAAGCTGATCAGTGTGCTTTATACTTAAAAGTTACTAACAGAATTAGATTAATTATTTTCAATGAAATATATATGTAGATATAATATTTTCTGTCGGATAACTATATCAGTTTTAGACATGAGTTCCGATTCAATATTAAAAGTTACAAGTCCTTCTACATTACCTTAAAAATCCTTGTTAAAGGATGTGGACAATGTTATTTATAAGCAATGTAGTACATATCATGGTTTTCCAAGCGGACAAATTAATCACACGCTATATAATTGAACTATTGTTGCTTTCAATGGTGAGGTCTAAAGGGCGTACGGTTAAGCTATAGGGGGCAATATCGTTGATGGCTCCACACAAGTTGCAGTCTCCATCTCTGTTGACTGAAAACTACTAAGTACCAAAAGAATATGATGTGCATTCCAGCTTTTTTGTTGATTTGTTCGAATGGTTCAACGAGCATTTCATATCTTATTCTGGATTCTTGCACAATAATTATTACTAACTTTTATATTATTGAGGAACTTTTCCGCAACACAAGCATAGCCTCTAAAATTCAAGAGATTTTTATTTTATTTTAACAGACGATGTCAATTTAGTTAATGAGAACAATAATCTAGCACATGAAATAAAGAATGAAATATACGTTGTATTGTTATATTGAGATATATGTGTGTGGTATTGTTATACGTAGAACTATTATATAGCAAAAGAGGTCGAAGCCATGTCGGATAAGGGTCGTAATGCAATAAGGAGGCTATGTAAAGTCCGTTGTGCAATGAAAAGGCATTTTAAATTTGACTAAAAAAGTATGTCGTCTGGTTGGTTTCTCTATAAGAAATTAAGAAATGATCTTGTAATTTCCACAAAGTTTGAATCTCTTGAAAAAAACCATTCATGTAGTGGGCGAAGACAATGTCATGATAAAACAACTTACCATAATGATCACTATATCCAGATCTAAAAGTTTTATGCCCAAGTGAGGTGAGCTCTTACGTACATTTCGAAAACTATGAATTACTATTTTCATTTTCACAAGGAAAAAAAAAATCTATAAGTTGGAAAACAAAAGAACCCATGTGTTCCTTGCCTGCCCCCATCCCTCACTGCCAACAGAATAAAAAAAGAAATGTAGAAGTTGAATCAAGAATAGATTCTAAGATGTTGATTGACAATGATTTGCGTTATGTTAACTATTGTTTGTCCTCAGAGAGACTATGTTTTTTTTTTGATAATTCTCAGGGGGCTATGTTACTAAAGTTTGGTGTTACATTGTTGTCTGTGTGTCGCGTTACATGGATGTAAACTAGCAACTTAATAGACAAGAAATGACTTGCCAACTAATTTTATTCGTGATAAGTTGATAGTGCAATAATCGTCACACAGAAAATAGAGAGCAAACGTTACTATATTGTGGAGCCTGGTACGAGATATGCGGTGATATGTAGCAGGACTTTTGTCACGTTATAATAATACATAAATGAAGCACTTATTCAACAAGTTAAAATGGTTTTTACAATATAGTACATTCAATATCCATTTTTTTATTCTGTAAATATTGTAATCATGCAATTTTTTATATCTGTAACTAAGATCCCAATTAAAGTTTTACGAGTGCCGATTGTCCCATTGATGTAGTGGTCCTCACTTAGGTGGTGTTTGCAAATGCTTATAAAAGGAGCTTATTGGCTTTTGCAGCCGCAAAAGCACATTTTTAGTGTTTGGAATGCTGACTTTTGCTTTTTCTTGTCTAAAAAAAAGTCAGAAAAAGCACAAGCCGCAAAAGCATGCCCAGGGGTGCTTCCCTAACTGCTTTTGGTATTATGTTATTTTTGAAAGGTCTTTAAATAGAAAAGTTCATTCTCCTTAATTTTTGCAAACACCTAATTAATGATTTAAGTAGCTTTTTTAAAAGATTTGCAAACACTCCCGACTTTTTATTAAAAGTCACTTAAAGTGGCTTTAAGCATAAGTATTGAACAAGCTCCTTTTATAAGCATTTGCAAACACCACCTTAGTTGACATCTACTTTTTAATCTTTTAGACTCATGTGCATATGCAGGCCACAGTTAATCAGCTTCAAGTGTATTAACAATTTTAGAAAGTACAACTTGGGAAAATAAAAAAAAGGTTTTGCACATAACCAACTTCTATCCGACTACTCCAACGGATATCGATCTCTATCCACATGCGTCAGATCTTTGATTATACAAACTATATAAGCAAGAATATGAAGCCGTCATCATTCCAAATTGTAAGTTTAAGTGGAATTAAACTTGTATGAAGTCCAAAATGGTTGCTATTGCAATTTGCCTATGATATCAACCTACTAAGAAACAAACAATGACCAGAAAAATTTAGCCAGCATATACGTCACTAATTACATTCCTTAATATTACTTAAATCCCACTAATATTTGTCTTCACCCTTTGCTGAAGAAATGTATTGGTAGAGTTAGTATTTTAATATTATGTTAGATGTAATTTAGTCATTTGGTTGTAAGGGTATCATATGATACCCTTACTTGTTTTATATTAACACTAGTCAACTGAAACATTTTTTCTCCATTTACTAGAAGAAGCAAAATTGTCAATAAGTTGTTAATACATGAATCAGTTTACTATTTAATTGAATTAGAGAACATAGAATTGGATAGATGGAGCGTATAATAAAATAAGGTCCGTCCAAACTCAACATAAAATAGTTAAATATTAAACTAACATCACTTACTTTTTCAAACGTACACTACCTAAAAATATTGTTAATTACTTTGAAGCATCGTCAACTTTCACCAGTTTGTGTACAGATTGGTTTAACGCCCACAATCACATAAAATTGTTAATTAAGCACAGCACTAAACAATATTATTAATGTAAAAATGACATGGGATCAATGAAAGTAGGTCAAAAGCACTAGTAGCTTTTCCATGCGCCACAGAAATTATCAAAGGACAATTTCAGATGTTGCTGTCACCACGTATGCTATTAGCTAGATTTGCCTTTACAACTCAGTAACAAAATCAAGACAAACTACTAAAAGCTAATCAAAAAACACTCATAGTCTTTTTCAACCTGCTTTTTTTCCTCCTAAAATCTTTCTTTATCCAACATGAAATCTTCAGATTGTTCACTTGTTTCATCTTTTCTTCTTTTTTCTTTTAGGTGCATATTTTATTGTGTCAACTCTTCGTTATCCATTTGAACACCGTCCATGTCATATGATATAAGTTTCTTGGATAATAATTACATCACCTGTAGATTTCTTTAATGCAAAAAAATTATCTAAAGAATTTATGAGTAATTATGCTAAACTTTCAACTAGCTATTTCATCGCTCAAAATGTCCTTCCTCAGAATAAAAGTGTAATTTTGAATAGTACGTAATACTAATAAGATGTGGACAGTCTTAAAAGTCCAAAAATTATCTGCCGAACGAGAATGCAATGTGATTGATAACGACAGTCGTGTAGACACCCAAATTAATTGCAGAAATGGTTTGGTCTAAATACCCAAAATTCTGTTACTAAGTACCAAACCCATGTGCTGTAGTTGGAAATGGAAATAATCCAGCTAACAAAATTGCATAATACAAGCTAAATTCCAATATTTCGTTTAAAATTTACAAGACAGATAGCAGCTAGTAGCACGTGAATCACAGCATATGAAAGCCAAATTCACATATAAACAATACTGGACTAAAATAGCAAAACACATCACATGCAAATGAAACTGGCAAAAAATTAAATAGGTCATACATATTTCATAAACCAAATATTCATTCTGAATCAAGAATAAATGGCATTCAATAGTTTTACATCTTTTTTTTCCATTTCTACCATTAACTTACTAAAAATAACTAATTCTTCATTACCAAATTAATGTAATTTCTCACCATCTTCGCCATTGCCATTACCATCCTCTTTCCCCTCGAATTTCTCCGAACCCTCTTTCGGACTATCCAACGCCCGTTTCTCCTGTTCTTCGTCTTCGTCTCCCACATTCGTTTTCGACTTATTTTTCTCCGCTCTAGCCCTCAAAGCCTCAAGCAACTCAAGCACCGCATTCTTCTTATCCCTCCGATTCTTAATCAACACCTCGCTAATATCCGCGGGGGTCATCATCGCCTCGTCGATCACCTTGTCCAAATCACTCAACACCCCCTCCTCCAAATCACTCTCCTCAAACCCCAAATAATTCCTCAACAAAATCTTCAACGACTCAAACGAACAATAGCTCATGTTAATGTGCATGTCCATCCTCCCCCTCCTCAACAATGCAGGATCAAGCTTCTCGATATGATTCGTCGTGAACACGAATATCCTCTCGCTCCCACAACACGACCACAATCCATCCGTAAAATTCAACAACCCCGACAACGTAATCGTGTTCCCCGAACCCCCACCCTCCTCACTCCCCCCACCCCCTCCCAACCCCCCCACATCATACCCAATCTTCCTCCCACCACCACCCTCCCCCTTCCCCCTATTCCCCAAATTAATCGAACAATCGATATCCTCGATCACGATAATCGACTTGGAGCTAGTCTTCATCAACAACTTCCTCAACTCCGAATTGGTATTCACCTCTGTCAATTCCAAATCATATATATCATACCCCAAATAATTCGCCATCGCCGCGATCATACTCGACTTCCCCGTCCCGGGTGGACCGTATAACAAGTACCCCCTCTTCCACGCCCGCCCCGTCTTCTGATAAAACCCCTCCCCACCCGCAAAATCCACCAAATCATCCATAATCTCCTTCTTTTTCACCGGATCCATCGCCAAAGTCTCGAACGTACTCGGGTGCTTAAACGGCACCGACTCCCACGGATGACCCCTCGAATCCAACGACCCGCCTCTCGAGTTAGTATACAACAAACGGTCCTGATTCTTCCGCCTCAATTCATTAGCCTTCTCCATAACATAGTCCAAATAAGAACCGAGCACCAGGTGTTTGTTTTTTTTCCTCACTCGCAGAGTGAACCCTCTTTTCTCCTCCGGCATGGGCCTCCACGAGAAAGTCTGGGACTGCCGCTGCGTCACCACGTGCTCCCACTCGACCGTCACGCCCTTGTAAGAATCCGTGAGCCTGTCGTTGTTCGACAGGCCGTAGGTGATGGAGGAGGAGTTGAGGTTGCGCGTGAGGCTCAAGCGCGTGCCGGAGATTGAGGCAGAGGAGCTGAGATAAAGCTGAACGGCATTGTAGAGTTCGTTGGTGTTGACGCCGTCGATCTCGGTGATGTCGTAGTAGCAGTAGGAGGAGAAGTAGGTGAATATACGGTGTAGGAACTTGAGGGAGGCGAACCGGAGCTCCGGCGGGAAGACGGTGTGGAGGAGGGACTGGCAGAAGGCCCACACGCCCATTATTGACGCCATTGTTGTCCAGATTTCTTTCATTTTTTGATTTTTTTGAATTTTTTTTTGTGATTTTTTTTTTTTTGAGAAATGATGAAAATGGTTGATGGGTTTTTTTGGGTTTTGGATTTTAATGGTGGGTTTTTTTTTTTTGGGAGGAGAAAGGTGGTGATGGTGAGTTTTTGGTGTTGTGAGAGAATATGGGAAGTGGGGTGTGTGTGGGGGGTTTTATTTATAGATGGGAAAGGTGATGGATTTGATTTGGAAAAAAAAATGAAAATGTGATTTTTGTATTTTTTTTTATTTAGGAAGGGAAATAATTGTACAACGAGGATGTACGTGGTAAATATATACACACACGTTTTTACTCGAATGAGAAAATGGATATGATTATTAATTGAAAAAACTCGGTTTGGAAGTTTGAGCAATTGGAAAAAAAAAATTTGGAATTATGTTATAAGTACTATTTCTATAGTTTAGATTAGTATTGTTGGAAGACAATAAGATTTGACTTTTTTAATATATTGTTTATTTGAATTTGAGACGTTTTGTGATGAAGTTAGGTTTAGAGATTGTGCATTTTATTATTTTGAAGATATATTATATTGGAGTAACTATAGAAGGAAGAAATTGTGGAAGTGAAAAGGGTAGGTAAATCAGTGTACAAAACAAAGAAACGAATTTTTATATTAGTTAAATTCTAAGTAAGGTTTTTGTAAATTAAAGAATGTACATGTGATTTGTTTGATGACACATAGGAGAAGCTAGATTAGGAAAAAAATAAATAGTGGGAGTAGGTGAATCTGGATAATATTTGTACAAAACTGATTTATAGTATGTGGTTAGAAATTATAACTGCGTCGTATCATCGGATAGTTGTTAGTTTAAATACATAAAATAATTGTAGATACAAAGTTTATAATAGTGATGGTCTATGTAACAATTTTCTGGTGAATAGGTGAGAAACAAAAATGAATTTTGGAAGATTGTGTAATAACTAAAAGATTTGTGTAATAACTGAGTGGGGTGAAGTTACTTGTAATGTAGTACAAAGTGGGGAAGGGGTCAGATATGGGGTCAGGGGGTGGGTTGTAATATTTGGAATTTAGTTTTGACGAAGTAGCACAGATAACGGTGTATGTGCTTTTTTTTTTTTTCTTAGGGTGGATTTTTCTAGTTCTAGTACATCATGATGAAGAATATTGAATGGCAGAAGATAGAATAGAGTTAAGTACGTTGCGTCAATATCTTCTAGGATAGGGACCCTCTAATACTTTCAACACTTTTCACATAATAATAATAATTAAAATGTTAATTAAAGTCTAATTCATGTGAGTGTGACAGATCGGGAGAATGTAAACTGCAGAAAACTATTTTAGTCTATAGATTGTGATTGATTGGTGAGAAAATAAGGTACCATTTATTACTTTCCCATGCATAATTCCGGGCTTTGTTCTATGCCAAAAAATGGAAGATATTTAGTGCTAGAAAGTCAAAGATTAACTCAATTTCACTTGGAATTGCTAAAGAATTTTCTGTCTCTCCTTTTCAATTTCTACGTTTTTTGGGGGGTGTGGTGCAAATGGAATAAATACACGTGTGTCACACGTGAATTTCTGTAAAATGTAGTAATTAATATTAACACAAGACGTGGGGTCGATAATGCTGAACATTTCCGGACTGTGTTTTTTCTTCCAACATGTTAAAAACACGAAAGACGGCCATAAATTGGTATGTGGGTAACATTTGGTTTGCTTGAATGGGGAAGATGCAATTACTTATATAACAGATTCGTATTGTTTGATGCAGTGAAATTAGAGGGACCACGAGAGAAACTTGTACCAATGGGGGATTTAATGGCCCCAAATCTGTACTTAATATTTTTTATTAAGTGCTCTAGAAAATTCCTGCAATAATTTGGTCCTTGAATTTTGTAATATAAGGTGATCCAGACCCGAGGATTGATTTGGATCACCCAGATTATCAAATAAGAACATCATGGATCCTATTAAAACAAAAATATAGTTGAATTTGTTAGGATTAATTGTACTTAGCTCAGCAATGGATTTTTTGGAGCCAAACAATGTAAAATGTTGGATCCAAATAACTCAACAGACAATTCATCACATTATAAATATTAAAAATTAAAACAACGTATCCTATTCTTTTTCCTTTCCGCAGGGCCCCCCACACACCCAACCACACATTTTATTGTATACTATCAAACTGTACATCACTTCACGTAATTAATACCTAAATCGAAATCGCCTAAAAAAATAAATAAAAGCACATTATGTCCAAAGCAAGCACTACAACAGAAAAACACACACCACACTACATTTACCAAAAAATCAAACATTATATCTAAATCACCTAAATAAACAAACATTATACCTAAATCACCTAAAAAAGCAGACACTACACAAAAATCACCTAAAAAGGAAACACAACACAAAAAAAAACACATTCTACTACTAAATCACCTAGAAAACAAACACTACACTTAAATAATCTAAGAATCTTACACTAAGATGAAATCCTTAAAAATACACAAACTATAACTAAAACACATAATCACCTAGAAAAATACATGACACCTAAAATAACCTGAAAACAAATGCACATTGCAATGAGATCTCCTAAAATTATGCACTAAATTTAAGTCACACATTGCACTGAAATCACCTAAAACACACACACACACACTAAATGATAAACCTACTACCCTTAAGAGACACTAAACCTAAATTATCTAAAACACACACTACACCCAAATTACAAGGCACTTAAATAACCTAACATAGTACACGCTACACTAGAATTACCTAAAAATACAGTACGACTAAGATACACATATATTGTACCTAAATAAATAAAACCACATTGCGTGTAAAACATACATTGCATCATAATGACTTAAAAACCTCACATTCCGCTAAAACTACCTAAACCAAACACTATAGAAATTACGTAAAAACACACATTATACATAAAACTCATAATGCACCAAAATCATGTAAAATACGCACAATACACTTAAAATATACATTGCACCTAAGTCATCTGAAAAGCGCACACTGCACTAAAGTAATCTAAAAAACATACATTATACTCTAAAACAAACACTACACCAAAATCTTCATAAAAAACATACACTACACTTAATATGCACATTGCACCAGGGCCGTCTAATAGAATATACAGTACACTAATATCATCTACAATGCACAATAGTTAAGACATACATCGCACTTAGATCGCCAAAAAGGGCACTTCTTTTTTATATCTTCTAGCTATAGCATTTATTTTTAGGTGATTATCGATGCAAGTGTATATTTTACGCATGGTGTTTATTAGGTAATCGGTGCAATGTATATGTTTTAAGTGATTTAGTTTGTTGTGTATTTTATGGAGGTCCTTATAACTTCTCAAACTATGGGGGAGATAATTATAATTACACCAAACCTCAGGGATGTAGCTATAATTATCCCTTATAAATTTATTGACGGACCTAATTCCCAGATGAGGATTTATTTTTAAAGCACGAAAAACAAATGTTTCCATGCGAGAAGGATATATATATATACTCAACACTTGCGCCCATCGTCGAAGTAAGTGTTCTTTTTCTTTTTCCACTAGTACACTCCTTTTGTATGTTTTCTTGTTTTGCAATAATTCAAGACAGACTCTTGGAGTTCAATGATTTATTCTTTCAACTTCAGGATTTCACAAATAAAAGCAAGTTGTCAAAATTGCTTCACTTGTGATGCCTATAATGCTAAATATCAAAATAGGTTTGTTGTGGTGTGGTCTGCTCTGTTCATGTGCTGTGTTAGCAGTCCGAAACGTTTAAGACAGATGTCCTTTTTAAATTCTATTGTCCTATTAAATTGCCTTGGTTTTTTAAAGCTACAAAGATAATGGATTGAGCAGGTATTTAGAAAACTAATTAATTTGTTCAACCACTACAGTACTTATCCGCGAGTTTTATAGCTCACGTGCCTTCAATTGTCAATATCATAACGGAATTTAATTACTGAAAAGTCGGTTTGGAAATGGACTAACATAAATTGATAAAGCGTCACATGGGATTTAATTTATATTTCATAAATTTTTGGCATTTTAGTGGAGCAAAAAAGACATGTTTAGCTAGAGGAACACTGAGTTTTTATTCAAAGACGATCTATATTATGAAAGAACATACACTCCTTTTTCACTAATTATAATGATCCTATGCACATGTTTTCATACTGCATAATCAGTCAAACGATCCCTTTCGTCTGAGATTAAAATTAAAAATAACCGAGTTTACAAGATATTGGTAGTCTTTGCTTTTAATCTCTATTTATGATTTTTCTTTTTTTTGAGTTAAATATAGAACGGAAAATGAAAGAGATTAGTGAGATATTCAAAGCTAATATATATTTTAATCTGCTTTTGTGAACTGTTTATGAATGTTTCAAAATGTTGAGATTGCAAAGATAGTTAGCCTTGGGACGTAATTACTTTAATGATTTGCATAAAATATTGAGATTGCTAAGATAGTAAGTCTTGTTCGAGTTCATGTAAAGTTCAAGAGCCACTAGCAAAAAACCCCCCTATGTTATGTAAACCAGGCAAAAAGACCCCATGTGAAAATGAAAGGTGCAAAAAAACCCATGTGTTATGAAAGTAGTAGCTCACTGCGCCGCTCCTTCATCTTTTACATGTATTTTCATCTAAAAGACTAATCTAACCTTAGGTAAATAATTTTTTTTTTTTTTATGAACTTATAAGACTCAAACTTCAAATCCTAAATTGAGGAATTGGGTTTAGATGTTGGAGCTTTCTCCTCCATTTACAAGCAAAAATTTATTCTTTTAGCTTTAATCACAACATCATTTAAAAATTAATCAAACAATGAGATCCATTGATGAGATAGAATCCCGATTCTACACTCTATTGTTGTTATTTTTAGTGCTGAAATTGCTCTTTTCTTTTGCTGATTTTCTTTGTCAAGCTTTCTTGTTCTGATTAGTTTGTTGTTTCTTTGGTGTTGAGATTTCTGTATATTTTGCTGATTTTTTATGCTGAGTTTCCTGTTTTTCCTATGCTAATTTTGCAGATTTTTGGTGTTGTTTCTAGTGATCTATTGCTGCATTCTTTATTCTATTTTTGGTGTTCTAATGCTGCATTTTTTATGTTGTTTTTGGTATTCTAATGCTGCATTATTTATGATGTATTTGTTGTTCATGGTATTTTTTTGGTGCTGTCTATTTTTTGTGCTTTTTTGCTATTTTTTTCCTTCTCCTATTGTTTCTTTGTCTACTTTTTTCAGGCTCTAGCTGCTATATTTTGCTTCTTTTCAGTTGTTTTTGCTATTGTTACGCAGTTGATATCTAATAGAATGACAATATATTTATCACAATATCACAATCACATGAAAAACATATCCGTTGAGGAAAAGGGACAAAGATTTATGTTTTGTTTAAGATTGAATATGGCGCAATAAGATGTTATCTTTTTTTTTTTCCAGGAATTATTCCGCTTCCATGGCTATCATTTATCATGTATTTAACTTTTTTCCATTATTTTAAGTTAATATACATTAGATCTTTGTTGTATCATTTTGTCAAGAAATATGTTACTTCTCAAGAATAAGTTTGGTCGAACATATCTATTTTAGGAATTGTTTTAACTTGTAATTTATTTATTTGTATGTTAAAATATAAAAAAAAAAAAAAAAAAAGATAAGTACATTTCTTACCGTATGGGTTTTGTGAATAAACTCTTAAGAATATAACAGAAAATGAAGAAGTACATGAAAAATTGAAAAGGGGTAATTGTGCTATTATTTCATGAAAAAGTTGGGGGCTATTTGGCACTTTTCCTTTTTGCAAGGGTTAATTTTACTAGAACATAAAATATGGGGGTTGTCTGTCTATTAAGTATAAATTGGGGGTTGTCTTAGCTATTAGCTGTTTGAAGGTTGGAAAAGTCATTTTGTAAGCAAATATCCATGCCAACTCTCACCTATAGCAAGTGTCTCCCACTCTCCTAGATAAGGGGGTGATTTGCTACGTATTATAATACACAGGGGGTTTCTTGCTTCTTTTCATTTTATAGGGGGGTTTCTTGCCTGTTTTCTATAACACAGGGGTGTTTTCTGCCAAAAACCCAAAGTTCAAAATTAGAATGTATAAGGATCGGATTTAGAATATTTAGTGTGAAAATTGTGTTTGGTCTAGTGTTTTATAAGGCTTGGCCATAAAAAGAAGGGTTGCATAGACTTAGGGGCATAACATAAACCTCCTAAAATTTGATACTATATTTATAATAAAAATTACAATCGCAAATAAATAAATAATTTCTACATAGCGTAAAAAACGTGCCTTTTATTTAAGGGGTAGTCTTGCCACTCGAAGTACACCCCAATTGGGAATGTACCTTTTGTGAAAAAAGCTTCAAAGAACTACTTTAGTTTGATTTTAAATGAGTCGTGAATGAGCTCAAAACAAGTTTGAACATTTTGAAAGACGTCCAAATCACAACTTACGATTTTGTGGAAATTAAGCTTTAAAGAGCTACTTGAAGATATTTTGTGGTCAAATACTGGGTGAGCTCAAGGCCAGTTTGAACTTTCAACCATTTAAATAGTTTTCACTTTTTTGGTTTGGACTCTTCATTTCAATTCCTTTTTCTACTTAAATGTGTCCTCGGGCTCCTATATTCAAATACTATAGTCTATACCTAATTTAGAGAAAGTCAAACAATATTCCTAAACAGTAGCAACTCTGAAAAAGAATCAGCAGTTCGAGTAGTCACGGCCCAAATATAATTTTAAAATCAATTTTTGGCCTTGTTTATTGCAAAGAGGATCATTTTGGGGCTCAACAATAAGTTTTTGTCTGATTTCTTACAATATTGCATATTCCCCCTTAGCCACGCAACCTACTACGTACTGCAACTGCAACCACCAGTAAAAAAAAAGATTCCATTCTGAACCGTACCGTTGCTAGGTCCATTTTTTTTTCATTAATAACACTAATAAAAGGAAATTCTTAAATGAATTTTGATTCCCATTGGGATGAGAATTAACGAGTGTTGGACCGATTTGCAACTTGTTGCAGTGGGGATATTAAATTGACGATTAGTTTTTTGTTTCTCTTTGATGAATCATTACCTTTTTTGTTGACAGGGAAAAAAACGTACGTTTGGTACTTTTTACATTTTACTAAATAGTTTTGGTACTTTTTACATTTGACTACATAATTTTTTACCATTTTATGTTTTGGTACTTTTTACATTTTTAATACTTAATTTTTGAGGAGTTGCAGTTACTTTTATTTTTTAATTTATTGTAGCCCTCAAGAAGTGGAAATGCAATATTCAAGTTAGTTTTTTGAGGACTTGTGCTTATGACTCGATTAAAAAGATAAAAAAAAAAAAAGAATTTCATTTTGTATTCACCCAATACCACTTTACTTAATTTGTCTTAAAAATAGAGATTAAGGGTTCTAAATTTTACCTAAATGTCTCCGAAAACGTATATTTTTGGAAATAACCGCGTAGAAACGTCGGATCAATTTGTCTTCAAATATCGAACAAAATTAGGAAAACTCTAATACCATATCAGGAAGAATATTTGAGGAACATTGTAGAAATCTTAAACCTTTAACGTTAGTTTGGAGGTGAAATAAAATGAAATAAATATTTTCACCCTATAATCTAACTCAATTGCACAAATCTTCTAAAATTTGACCAAATACACCTCTTGCGCCACTTGAGGGGCACCGTGCAATGAAATGGAAAAGTAAGAACGATTAATGCAACTCTTCAAAAGTTAGGCACTGAAGTGGAAACGTCGGTAAAAGCGGGGCAGCAAAGTGCAATTATCCCTAAATTATAAATGAGTCTTGTACGCAAAGGAAAAGTGTCACGATTCAGAAGCATTTGCTCAGCTCTGCTGCAGCCTATTCTGCACGCACTATATCTCTAATTTTATGTTAGGTTGTATGTATGTATGAATGATGGTCAGGTCAGTATCTGTTGCAACAGCTAATTAAATATTTTTTTACCATATAAAAAATATCAGAAATTAAATGCTGAAACAATCCTGACAATTAAGGTACCAAAGCATCAATTATCATAAAAATAAGGTACCAAAGCATCAAAGCGACTGTCTACTCGGAGTTTTACTTTTACCCAACGATTTACCCTTTTTGGATGATTCACCAGAATTGCATGCAGCGCAGCGTACAAAGAAATTAATATAGGATACAAATGGCTATTGGGGTGTTAAAGTTTATTTGAAAATTGGTCTAAACGCTTCAATGTTAAATAGTTAATGATCTAAATATTTCTTAAGTAAGTAATTTAATTAACAAATCTAGTTTTAAATGCAAGTTCCTAATGGTTACAAATTGGAAAAATTAAGACAAACAAAGTAAGGGAATGTAAGATGTCAATCAAAGCGTACAATCTGTAATGGAATCTCAACTCCATAAGAGACTAACTATAGCTTAACTTGAGAAACATGAATATCAAATGACTCAAACGACATAAATTAAAAAATTTCATTACTCTCTAATTAATAATCACACAAATATACAAATGGAAGGGGTAACGATTTTAAGTTTAAGTAATGTTTTCTATTTTATAAGATAAAACAAGTGCTTGAGCAATATTTTTCATATCCAGAAAGCTATTTTTTTTGTATTTATGAAGTAATTTATAATAATTGCACATATTTGAGAGTATTTATTTGTATCCGATTTGAGTCTCTATGGTTAAATTTGGGTAAAATATTTACAACCTTGTAAATTAAAAATATTTAAAATCAAATTTGCTAATGGTTGGGTAAATCCAGCATTTATCCCTTGTTCATCGACAACTCGTCTTATAAGTTGTAAATTAAAGGGTTAGTGTGCGTTCCTCTAACAACATGAACATTTCATTTATCAACTCGTCTCATATTGCATTTTGCCTTCTATCTTCTTCTTTTTTTTTTCTTTTTTTTTTTCCGCAACTTGCACCATCTACCTAATGGATAAATAAACATTTTGTCCCCTCGTCTATTGACTGGTAGAAAGTATTCGTCTCGAAAGTTTATTTCACCAGAATTTGAAACGTGAACATGGGGTTCATCGGGATTTAACTCCAACTTCAATAAAATGCTCATTTCACTTCAATTTTGTTTTTGTTTTTTTTCAGCACTTCAATTTTTATTATATTTTATTAATTTTCAAACCGTAAATTTTGATAACTAAACTAGGGTTAGGAAATTAAGAAAATGCACAAGAAAATGAAGGAAAAAGAGTGAATTTTATTGAACTTGAGGTTAAATCGTGATGAACACTCATATTCACGTTTTAGATTTGACAAAAAATTGCCGATTTTTTTTTTTTGATAAGGGGCAAAGTGCTTATTTATTCATAGAATAATGGACAGGTTGCAAAAAAAAAAAAAAAAGAGAGTAGAGGACAAAATGCAACATGGGATATAATATAAGTGATTTTGATGTTTTTTTTCTTCTTTTAACTAGAGCAACATATGTATTTGTGGTGTCTAACCTTTACCTACATCATGATAGAACCAAGTCCCTCAACCTCATACAAGGACCAGATTCTCAGTCTTCTTAGCCAAATTAATGGAAAAAAAAAGATTAAAAAATCTTAGACCTATAAATAATTTGTCCTAAGAAATCTATTTACTGTTATTTAATGTTGGGACCAAGTGCTGAGCTGCGGCTGGCATGTGTTAATTTCAGAGATTTGTTTTCAATTCGCAGAGAACTTTATGTTATTTTTGTTTTATTTATTTCCGCAGGACTTGCCAACTCTAATTCGACACATTTCACGACACGATTAGATAGTTATTAATTCAAACGGACCATTCTTCCGAGTTCTGAGAGTACTGGTTTGTCATGAAAATAAGAAAAGAGTACTGAAACAGAATTTCAAACATACGCCTCATTTATTCCAAACAATAACAAAAAAAAAAAAAAAAAAAAAAAAAAAAGTTCAACGTAAATGTGCAAATCCAGAACAGGCCATAATCCTTCGGTTTCGGATATTGCAAGTTGCAAACACATTGGACTGCTGTAAAATAAAATGAGAAAATTGCATAAATGACATCTATTTCTATATTTATGCAGAGAATACTTGTTATATTTTCTTTATCAGTACTTGTTTTCTGCACACTTCAAACAGTGTTAAAGTGCAGGTGCTTTTCATATTGAAGCTGCCACAGTTTCAACTAAAAAATGCGAAATGGAAAAGAAAGTTGTGCTTGATTATTGGTTTAATGTTCTTATAGTGTTTCAAGGAACTTCTTTAGTTTGCACCTTTTTTTTTTCTCTCAATAGAATTTAGCGAGTTAAACACATGCAGAATGAAAACTTCAATAAACATGGTCGTCATCTATGTTATCGAAAAATGTGGTTACAACTATAATGTTGTTTGTAACTTTTAGAATATCACAAGAAGTGCTACAAGCTCTGAGAAGAGAAGACCAACGACTCAGTCCTTTCACAACAGAGCAATTGCCGAGAATACTTCCATTTCACAAAGTAACCATCACATGTAATAGATTGTCACAATGAACACTAGATTTCCTAAGGTATCAAAATTATCAACATATCAAAGACCAAATCCTTTTTTCCGATTCTCTAACACTTTATAGTATTTTTCTATTATACATCAATCAATAGCAATGATGAGGAAACCCACAGATACATACATAAGTAAGACAGGATAAAGAGCAAGAGCTTTCCTCCTCGGATTCACAGCGCTACTCATGAATGGATATGCAGCCCATGAGCTCCATGCCATTGTCACTGTCACCACAACTATTTTAAGTATCACATTGTCCTTCAACATGCAAATCAAGGCACCAATGTCCAACGGGAATAGACAGTAACCCAGAAGACTCAGGCTCTGGAAGAAGATAATGTGACCACCCTAAAACATAAGTGCACTCATCAGTAATTTTGACAATTAACTTTATTGAGCGAAATTCATATTCTATTTCCATAAATGTCCTAGGTTACTCTATAACCTGGTAATTAGATAGAGCAGAGAAAATTTTCAACCACGTGTAGAATTAGGATATAGCTATTGCACGATGGTCCGAGGTTATTTGGTTCAGTACTATGTCTGTTGTGCATTCATCACACATTCATTGTCTGTGTTTAGCTTCAGATTTTCTTTAAGTGTTGGGCTCCATACATGTGATGTGCCTGAGTGTGTGTTTGTGTCTGAGTGTGAGAGTGAGATAGCCAGAAAGAGAGAGGAAACTACCAGCAGCAATACATTCAGAGTCAGAATAATGGCGCCAGCTGCGAGCAGCGCAAATGCAACAGCAAAAACCTGTGACTGTAAGACAATTAACAGTATGAGAACAGACTACTTCATAAAATTAGCATAAACAGACAAGCTAATATCAGCAACTTAACATCATAACTATAGATGCATCAAGTTTTCTTGAAGAGAAACCAAAGATGCCGTACCTGGCTTCTATCACTAATAGTTGGAAATTCCATAACGTATGAAATATCCAGAGTAAGCAACATCTCTATTTATGTGCTCATATGAACAAAAGGAAAAACTTCGCCTTTTTTATTTATTGATTCCAAAAATCATGTCTAGTCAACTACATTTCCGGGTTAAACATTTTTCTTAAGGTGGTTGAGTATTGCTTATGAATTATGGAGAAGATGGGTCCGGATGGAGCGTAAATCCAGAAATTGAAATTTATCCATCTTTTTTGTATGAACAATAAAAAAAATGTGGAAGAGGTTTGAGAAAAATGTCATATTCCATGACTACAAGGGTTCCACTGATAAAAAGGTCTAATATTTTTTTTTTCATTCACCATTCTGAAGTGATGCTGGCCACATCACCATGCTTTTAACTTGAGTAGCTTCTAACTGCTTTTGCTTCTATAATTTCATTTACAATTTAAAGTCACCCGATAAGCGAGGGGCTGGAGCATTATGGAGCCGGAGAGCAAGGCAGTAGAGAAGACAGAAGAAGCCAGGATCCTCTTGTAGGCTAGATAACAAATATAAGTGAATTTGCCTATTGTAAGCAATCAAAACTCACTCTGAATCTCATTTGGATCCACCGGATCTCATGCATTTGTAAATGAACAAAGCATCGTCTAGTTTTTAATCTTAAATTCAGTCCAATTGGATTCAAGGTAGCTAGCCCAACTGCAGAGCAATCTGTTCTTCCCCATATATTTGTCACGAAACAGACAAATCAGATTAATACTTGACTAAAATCATATCGTATGCTGATGTTTATCAGTGAATTTCCATTTTCTTAAAATTTAATTACAATGAATCTGGACAAAGCCTATCCACCAATCATATTTCCTACTCTATTTGATAAACAACAAGACCTTTTCAATAAGCTCAAGTGGAATCAGTCTCCACTTCAGTCAATGCTCCATCATCTTTTGGCCAAGTGGCATGCAATCTACTGTGCTCATTATTACAATTACGAAGAGTAGCCAAGTGATTTAACTTTCACTTGACTAAGGGCGCAGGTGGCGGCACCAACAGAAGGTGAAGAAATATTGAATGGTGAACAAGGCAAGACTGAAGAATATGAATGACTTCTGTTTTCATTTTTCTTTCTTGAAAAACAATAAGCCCCATAATATTTCTTTGGCCAAGTGAAGTGTATCCCACGGTGCTCGTAACCAAAATTCTGGAGCACGGGCAAGTGACCAAGTTTTACTGGGCCAAGGGCGTAGTTGGTCTGGCCAATAGTGAGCGAAGAAAAACTGAATGGAGAAGTGGCAGGACTGAAGAAAACAAATGACATCTGTTTTCTTGCTCTTTCTTTTGTTGAGAGAGGGGGGGGGGGGGGGGGGGGTAGAAAATTTTGGCAAGCATGAGGAATATTATAGCATCTTTCCTTTAGGCATTGATGCTTTTTGCTTAGTTTCATTCTCATAATACTGCTTCCCATTTCACCTAACACGCAGAGTCGGATATTACGATTTTGCAACTGTACCTCAAGTTATTGACTATGTGGACAAACTAATAACCCACCATGGTGGTTAAAGCTAATTAACATACTTAAGCTATACCTTTCTGGCTTGACGTTAGTCTACAACGTCAGCTGCCCCAACCATATCTCGTAAACACAAGAACTCCAGATGCACTCATAACAACGAAAATCATACCAGTACTTTTCCTTACAATGTCTTGAGGACAACGCAAATGAAACTAAGAACTCAGTATGCATTGGCATGCTTAATTCAAAAACCCCCCATATCACTTAACTAAGAACCTATCAGTTATGCTCAATCAACTACTAAGCAAGGAATTTGAACATTCATGCTTGTAGTAAGAACGACTCGGCCAATAATTGAAATTCACGGATTCAAAGACATGCCATTAGGAGACCAGCAAGTTACTGCACATATAAGTAAATAGAGGACAGTTTCTAAACCGTGAGTGAAAGGTTTTAACTTTCAAGTTTCATTAAACTGTCCAAAGAAAATAGACCGGGCATCTAAAATCAAGCCAAGGATCAGATGTCACGGTAATGGAGTTTACCATGCAAACTCAAACATGGGCAGGGATATGTCAAATCTAGCTAAAACATGACCATCTAAACATAAATACACACAAACGTATTTCGTTTATGCATCACTTGAATCTCCACTGGACTTCTTTATAGTTTATACTAAAATACTTTATAGCATTTCAATCATCAAAGACAATAAAATCTGTGCTTCACAGCATTGTTCCTCATACGCAGCAAGAAAGTGCAAATATATACCTTACTCGCCATTAATCTCTAATAACCCACGGAACACACAAACACCACAAAATCACAGTAATACTTGGTCTTCCGATACAATGTGGATAGTTTTCCTAATAATCCACACATAAAACACCCACTTCCCCCTAAAAAACATAAATCACCACGAATACATTCGAAAAAATCACGATTCAACCTGAATTCGCATCCACAATTCACAAAAACACACGCATACACGCGATATATACCTTCTTAACGGACGCAGACCACGACAAGGTGAGGCCGAGGAACACGATGAAGAAGAACGGGCCCCACAGATCCCAATCCCTCAACGCCTTCCCCGGATCCTCCCTAAACGGATTGGGGAACACAACCAGCTTCAAATTGCTCACGATCCTCGACAAATCTCGCTTCACCGTGTCCCAAACGGGCTCCGTGAGAGTGTTGGGCGGAGATCCGAACCCCGACGAAGAAATTGCGGCGGTGTTGGTTACAATTGGGGGTTGAATTGGGGGTTTTGGAGGAGCTGAGGATACAGTAGCAGTAGTGGTGGTGGTGGGGGGTACAATGGCCGGGGTGACGGGGATCGAGGCACGTGGCGGAGATGGCGCACGTGCGGGGAGTACGGTGGATGAGGGATTGTAGATCATCAGATTCTCGATCTCGTCGATGTCCGATTGGGAGCTAGGGTGAAGAGGAACTGTGTCGCTATGTTGAGACATTGTGAGTGTGATCGACGGTGGAGAATCGACGGCGATCGCGGCGGTGGTGGTGGAGAATCGACGGTGATCGCGGTGGTGGTGTGAGCTTAGGGTTTGTAGTTTTTGTATCTATTTTATTTTACTTACAGTGTAAGCAAATGTGAAGAAGACGTAAATGTGAAGGAAAAATTGCACTTTACCATCTAAAGCTTTGGGGTTTTTGCACTTGGCCATCTAAAACTTTTTAAGAGATTAACAGCTAAGCCATCTAACCTTGTAAACTTGCAACATTTGGCCATAAAAAGATTGCATTCATGTATATATAAGGTCAAATTCCCAAAAATTCACTATAAAAATATGCCATTTTTTTTTACCATTTTTTTGAAAGTCGTAAATAATACTACATAGCTTGAAATTTATTATCATGCAAATGAAGCCAACTTGGCAACCATGTTCAAACTTTATGCTCATATTTGACCTCACAAAAAGCCCAAGTACAAAAGACATGAACAAACTAAACATATAATTGGTTAGTACTTTCGATCAATAGACACATAGAAGTCATCCAAAATAAATCATTACTCGGTAATCATTTATCTCCTTCTAGCGCCTTGTTGAGCTTTGTTTTCTTCCGCCTCTCTCAAAACCCTCGTCGTCTCCCTCTCTTGTTCTCCCTCGCTTTACGCTCCTTCAGATGATGTCGTTTAAATTGGTCGGTGTTGGTCGACGATCAAATTCTTTCTATGCAAAAACTCTTTACATCAAGTATTAATCTCTGTCTATTAAAGAGTGTTCTTATAAAACCATTCTGAAGTGACTGGTCTAACAGGTTTTTTAATTGGTGACGAAGCCATTTTTTTTGTCCTATCTAGTCTCTTAAACTAGTGAGCTAAAAAACTGGTTGCCCCGCTCGAACCCCCGTCCAAAACCGCCAACTAGTGACCCGGTTTGACCAATACGAACCGATTCTGCAATTTTTGTTTCTTTGCAAATTATTTAGAGTTCGATTGGTTCTACGGAAAATGAAGGAAAAGGAAAAAAAATATTGGAAAATGAGGATTTTCAAGAAAATTTCCATGGAAAATAAAATTTATCTCGCTTTTCCATATGATTGGCATGCCATTAGTTTTTTGAAAAGTTTTATACTAATTTGCATACTCGTCATATTTAACAATGTAAAAACTGTTATTATTCTTTAAAATTTAAATTTTTAATAAAACTCATATTAAGTTTATATTTTTTCTTAAAATTAATTTGTATTTTATTTTAAAATATCCTTTACATCTTCTTAAAGAGTAAGGTTAGTTTATTTTAATATATATTAAAATTTGTGAGTACTATTAATATATTTAAAAAGAAAAAATACAAACAAAACAAATTTAATCAAGAAAACTTCCAATATAATTATTATTCGACACAGTTGAATTAAAAATAATTAAAAAATATAAAACACACCAAAAATAAAAAGTCGGCCCCTCCCAAAAATCAAAATAGAAAAACCCTAACCCTCTTCAAAATCTGCCGCACTCCTTTCTGCTACCACGTCTCCACCTCGCCGCCCTTCCGCCACCGCCGTCGCCGATCAGGTAATGTCTCCGAACTCAGAAGCTTCATCTTCGACCGCCCCTGTTTTTTTGTTTTTTCTTTTCAGTTTTCGGCTTATTTTTGATTCTTTTCAAATCTTGAGTTGTTTACTCTTGTAAATAGGCGTTTAGTTACATTTGATCAATAGTAGCAAATAGATGTAATGGCTATAGTGTGATTCATGAACTGAAGCATATTTTGAATACCAGTACAGGCTTTGCGTGAAAATGTTGCCCCACATACTGTAATGAGTAAGCACATTTGATTAAATGTTATGTGAATTTAGTCGAAATATACAGAGAGCCAAGCCTAGAAGAAAAGACTACTTTTTCATACTAAAGTAAAATTGATGAACACGCTCTAAAGATCTTCTGACTCAAAACTTAGTGTAACAATCTCTTGGCGATGATTTGTTGTGAATGTAATCGTTCGATTTGGAGTTGGTACATGTTGCGACTTATGAGTTGTGCGGTTGAATGATTATTTAAATTGGACATTTGAGGTAATTTTTGTGTTGGTAGCCTGATGAATGATATATAGAATGTATGTTGACTGTTGTGTAACTTGTGTTGACGGTCGAGTCAGTGGTTCGACGTTCGACCTGTAAAACCCTCTAACCAGTAAGGTTGTCGGTTCAGTGTTTTGTCCGGTTCTGAGAACATTGGTATTAACTTATTTTCTAATTTTTGTTAGTATAGTTGGCTTAATAGCTATTGATTTTTTTATTTTTTTATTTCAGAGTCGAACCTGACTATTTCCATTCTGAGAAACACGATGGGCAACGGTCCAGCTCCATTTTCAGAAATTGGCAGACGCGCGAGAGGTTAACTTTTAAATGTGTATCATTTGTTAGATTAATTTTGCCGCTGCATATTGATTGTTGTACTTGAGATTTATTTGGTCCAGTAGGTGTTAACTGGGCATTTTCCTATGGTACTTCTTTTTCGAGCAATATTTTAACCCTAAGTATTGTGCGACATTTTTGAAGACTCATTTTGTGTGTTAAATAATTAGGTGCCATGTTATCTATCTGCATCATCAAAGTGCTCTGCGTTTTGCCGCGTATAATGATTTAGTGTGCTTCTTCTTGGATACAGATTTATTGACAAGAGATTACAATTATGATCAGAAGTTCTCCCTCACAGTCCCAAGCTCTACTGGAATGGTATTATATTTTCTTTTACTTTTGTTTCTAGATGGACAGTCTGCTCATTCCATCTAACAAGAATGTTGCATTAGATGTTTTGCTATATTCTAATATGTTGTAATCCAAAATGGCAGAGAAGGAATAATGCCTTTTTTTGGTTTAGCCCTTATTGGGGTTGAAAACTAGAAGTGGAGATTTTTGCTTTTAGGTTTTACAATGCTGCATTTTGCAGAGTTTGACAACTTTCCTGCTTTAATTAATCTGATACATTTGTACTATAGCTGTGAGGTTGCTTGTATAAAATATTCTACATATTTCAGGAAACACTCTTAATTTATGTCGAGACCAGGAACTCTACCTGAGTACCATCACAACTAGTTTATCCTTTTGATAGGGTCTTACAGCTACTGGAGTTAAGAAGGATCAAATCTTTGTTGGTGATATTAGCACGCAGTACAGAAGTGAGAAGACTGTTGTTGACGTCAAAGTTGATACCTACTCAAATGTAAGATTATAATTGCTTTTGGCACTGACAGAATTGAGTTGGTATTCTGTTTTTCTTTTGAATTATCAAAAGTTTTTCATAGAGTAATTTTCTTCTGTTCATGGTGGACATGAGATGAATCATGTTGTCTACCGTTGTGATGCATAGTAGATTTCTAAAGCTATTCTTTAATAGGTATCAACCAAGGTGACTTATGATGTGTCTTCAGGAACAAAAGCAGCAATTAGCTTCAGTATTCCTGATCACAAGTCTGGAAAGGTACTATAATTTTACAATTCTTTGATGAAAACATGCTTTTGATGCGTACACGCTTGAAAATTCAAATTTTTATGTTTCTCTGTATATTGTGAAACCCCGTCCATTTTAAAGTTCTTATACCGCAGAGATAAGACTGCTAGCGCCCATATTCACTAATTAATATTTTTCTATTTGGAGAGGATGTGTGGAAATTCTTGATTGCGAGTATGTGTGGAGATTCTTGATTAAGGCATTGAATGAGGTCAATTGTCATGCGACTCATGCCGGAAAAACTGGACCTACAAGGACCAACCTTGAGATAAAAACTGGGTCTACAGGGACCAATCTTGAGTTGAAACCTAACTATTTGGCAATATTTTTACAAAAGTAACTCAAAGTCTATCAATCAAATAGGAATTAAACTGTACTTCCACTTTTACTTGAAGTCTTGGGAACCAACTGAAAATTCTTGAACAACATCTATGTACAACAGTTAAGCCGTATATTTTAATTAATCAGGATAGAGTTAACGACAGAAAGAGAGTACATGAACTTTCTTCTTCAACTCATCTGATGGGTGAGGTATCTACATTAATTGCTTCAGGAACCATATTGTCCTGCATCATCTCCACCCATACTTTTCTGTGTCCAATTTGTTTTATTCATTTGCACAAATAACTAAATCAAGCGTACAAATGTGGTTGGTAAAAAAGAAATCCTTGATAGAATATAATCAAAACTAAAAGTAAAATAGGTCGCCCGCTAGGCCTCGTTCTTGATCATTATCTAAGTACGGAAGGAAAGAAAAAAAAAGTTATACTAGTAAAGGAATTAGCAATTTCTTAACGCGAGTGTTAGGGACAACGAATAAGTGTTATTTCGTTTTCTTAATTGCACTCCGTATAATTGCCAGATATGAATAGCTTTTAAACCATCCTATTCTGAAATTGGATATATATTCATGAACAGGAAGAACACAATATAACATCTGTTTAACATTTTATATCTTTAAAGTTTTCCTTAGAAAACTTCTCCGTGCTCTTCAGATATGCACAACAAGGCTCACTATTGGTTTATAGGATCAACGGCTAAAAAGATCAGTGTACTAGAAGTCTAGAATGTATGTTGATAAAATCTTTGAAATTGCAATGTAAATGTTGACTGTTTGATGTACAGTGAATCACCATCCTTTACAAAATGGTAGATAGTACTGGAATGTCATTTCCATAGCTAATAAGCCGATGTAGTTTTTGCTGTGAAGTTAAAAAGATAAAGGGACGACAGCTGGAATGTCTTTTGCCACCGTCTTTCATTGTTACTTACATCAACAACTAAGCCTTTAATTCTAATTGATTGCTTAAGCATCTTTTGTCAATACATGGAAAACGTAAATTTTTGAAAGTAATTACTTTTTGACTTAATGTCATATACTTTATCTAGTCTCTTGAATATATTCAGTGATATGTTTTATGGTGTTTTGAAGCTGGACGTGCATTATCTTCATCATCTTGTAGCCATCAATTCCAGTATTGGTTTGAACCCAACTCCTCTGCTAGATGTTGCTGCAGCAATTGGCTCCAAAGATGTTGCTATTGGCGGTGAAATTGGTTTTGATACTGCCTCCTCAACTTTTACCAAGTGCAATGCTGGAGTTAGCTTCAACCAGCCTGACTTTTCTGCGGCCCTTGTATTGTATGCTCTAGTCTCTACTCTTAATGATTTTTTCTTGTTCCTTTTCGTTATTTTTTTTTGATAAGTTGTTCCTTTGTTAGTTTGCTGACATCTATGTGCATGCTTTTGTCCAAATTGCTCTGGAATGCAAGTTGTAAACATGCTTGTTTGGGTTTGCAGCAGATATAAATCTTTCAACTGCACTGTACAATATGCTTTATATAATACAGATTCACTATCACAGACACGCATATAAATATCTAATACAAGGTAAAAATATATATATTAGGGGGGCAATGATTAGCCAAGAAATGATTATATATGGATTAGAGTAGCTAGAGATTACAATATGACATTCGCATGGTACACAATTGTTCGTAACATAGTTATCTCATAGTATCTCTTTTCTGTTGCAATGTCATTTGGTAACACATGAATCTTGGACGCGGTGGATTATTTTTATTAGGCCATAAGCCATTGGTTTTCAAGTAGGATAGATAATAATACACCCATAATCCTATGTAAGAGACGCAGATTTTATCAACCATTTAGTATCAGGTCAGCCAGATTAAATCTGGCTAATAGGCTTACGAAATGCAATAATAGTATGTCGCCCTAGATTACATACCACTTGAAAGGGTGTATTACCAAATGGCCTGTAGGTAGAATATGTATACATATAACTTGATTTGTTTCTGACATATAGGGTGGAGTGGAGGAAAATGATGGTAGCAGAAACCAATCTCTAGTTTGGCTAAATGTAGCTACTCATCTTACATAGTGTGGTTGTTGGAAAGCGATGATGCCAAGCATACATGCATCCTAAACCTCAGATGCCTTTGTGCAACCATAATACATGCTTGGTTATTATTAGAAAATAAATCTAATAATTGTGCTGAGAAAACTTTTCTCTTTTTTGATATTGGGACCGGGAGAAATTTATTCTTCAGGTTCACCAAATTTAATTTGAACAAAAGCAACCTGTTACTTGAGTCCATATGTAACAGTTGAATGCATCATATGAAACTTCAAGGTGTTAATATTAACGTTTCTCATCTTGCTGTTGGTTCGCGGCATCATAATTGATCATATTTGTCTTTCAGCTATTATTATCCTGAAATCCACTTTATATTTTAATAGGACTGACAAAGGACAAACGGTGAAGGCTTCATATCTTCATTTCGTGAAGGTCGGAACAGAGGTTGCTGCTGAAATGACACACAGACTATCTAGTTTCGAGAACAGTTTTAGCTTCGGAAGTGTTCACAAGGTTGATCCTCTCACTTTGGTGAAGACCAGATTCTCCGACAATGGGAAGGTTGCTATTCTGAGCCAGCGTGAATGGAGACCTAAATCACTTGTAACAGTTTCAGCAGAGTATGACACAAAGGCCATCAATGTTGCCCCCAAATTTGGTCTCGCCATTGCTCTCAAGCCCTGAATTTGCCGAAACTCTTACTAGGTTTGAAATTTCATGATTTTCTTTCGAAGTCGATACATTTCTTAATGCCCAAGTGGCTCATATTTTCATTGATCAGACATGCTCAAGGGAAGTCTGGAAGTTAGACCCCTTTATGAAAATATTCATATAATGATGATATACTGTCAAAAGATTTTGCTACAAGAAATAGATACTTGTTGTAACATTGCTCAGCATGCCAATAATCGATATTTTTTTTTTTTTCTATAAGAATTGTTGCCTTTATTTTGGTTTGATGACCAGTTTCCATTTATTGTCACGCATATCTTCATTATTTTGAGACAAAGTATTACGCTAAAGGTTACTAAAACGGCGGTTATCAGGTAAAAAACATTCATCCAGCAGAAAAGGTTGCATGTGAATATATGTTATTCAGCTATAGCTGCTCTATTGAAAAAGAATGGACCCAAATATATAGTAGGGCGAAACAAATTTATGTATATTGGATTACTAAAGTAACCTACCTATGGTATATGATACCATTTGGAAGGTTTCAAATCCCTGGTGACATTGAAGTACTGCAGCGTCCGAATCCACTTCTCTTGGTTCTTCAACAGATGAACGGCAATGGTGTCTGGCCACAACTCGTGTGTGCAACTCGTTCGGGGCTCTGGATAGTTGTACATTGACCATTTTGCATTGTACCTATTCTTCGCCCGGTGGCCCTCTCTTAACCAATCGCCGAAAACTTTATCCTCCGGTCCTTCTAAATGTTTCTTAGGTATATCGGTATCCTTCAACCACTCTACAATATCCCAAGACACTAGATACCCCATACCCGACATGTAATGAACAAAGGGATCCATGCTCCGACATGGGATAACATATCCATAGTACAAATCTTCGCGAGGCAAAGGTTTTAAGGAATCCACCAAACTTTGTAACCTAAAATATGAATCGTCATCTGTTTTCATCACGTAATGGTAAGGTGGATATGTTTCATTCGGGTCATTTAGCATGTCAGGCAAGCTCGAAAAATACGTGTAGGTCTTACCTCTGTTCATGTTCTCCGGACAATTTAGTATGATTATGTCGTCGTAGCGCATGATCTCGAGAGCAACCAATACTTTTTGGTCTTCCTTGGTGAGGTTGCAAAAGACAAATTTGACGTCGACTTGAGCTCCAACCGGAGATTGTGTGCCGTAGATGAGGCGGAGGAAGTGTCTTTTGTTGTACTGATCAGGGAGTGTTAGAATTCCAATTAGAACTCTAATGTCGGATGAAGTTGTGTTGATATTAGTATCAGCGAGTTTCTGCACAGATGAGTTGTTGAGTGTGTTAGACATGGCACATTGACGAAACTTTACGACGCTGTCGAACCGAATTTCGTTTATCGAGGCTAAGATGCAGAGGAAGATGATGAAGAAGAAACATAATGTGGTGAAACGTTTGCCTTCCAGTAGTCTACTAATTGGCTTCATTATTTGAGTAATAGGAACTTAAAGCTTCGAAGAAGAAGGGAGATTTGTGCAGCATAAGAGAATGCAATTATAAGTAAATTTGGACATAAATAATGCACGAAAAAAGTGGAAAGTTACTTGAATGTAAAGGTTTTGGTGCCTGTATTAGAGTCCACCCAATTGACTTTTGAACCTTGAAAGATAGTAAAAGAACATGAAACTGATAGTTGGAATTGAGCCTAACGTTGGATTTACTCTATTGGCCTTTTTAACTGGCTGAATTCAAGGTTAGTTATGATTCAATTAGCTTATGTTGCATGAACGTGGGTTTTAATTTCTATGCAAATGAACTAGCCATGCTTGAATTACAAGTCACTTAATGCAAAATCAAATGCGTGCTTTTCTGATTCAAGAAGCACTTTGAAGGCATACATTATTATACGAGGTCAAACGGATGCTATATATCAAAGCAAGGGTCTGATTCACATACAAACGCTTAAACTTATATACGTTTTTTTTTTTTTTTTTTTGGTGTGGCGGTTGAAGAGCATATATCTTTTGGAGATATTTTTGAACTCTTTGGGATAAATTAAAATGATTCTGAACTTGCAGTAAAATCAAGTAGGAGTTTTATACTTGATATAGAAACATTTGGATTGAATCTTGATTTATAAAATATGGTCAAGTACAGATCTAGTAAATGTCATTAAAGTTTTTTCAACAAATTTTTTTTTCATTAAAGTGTTTGTTTGCCTTTTTGTTTGGGCTTGTACTCTTGCTCCTCGGGCTTGAATATGAAAACTATTTAGCTCTGAGGCCATAAATTGGACTTGCATGTCTCCCACAATTTGGTCCAATGGGTTGAAGCCCAACATAACTTGGGGTACCCTTCTGACATTTGTGAACTTCCTGGTAATGTATTTTATTTTCTTATTCTTTTGTTGGGTGACGGGTCCCCGAACTTGGACTTTTCCTAGTCTTTTACTATGTCTTTTCAGAAAAATCATTTATCCGCAGTTCCGCACACAGAGTCATAATCATGTTTAGTCAAATATTATAATCGTTAATCTTTATGCAACTATTTGCATCCGGTGAACCTCCTAAATACTTAACTAGTAAGTTATGAGACTTGGATTTTAAAGAGTTGTTACATAAATAAGCAAATCATATTGTTTTAACATTTTTTGAAGTGCATTGAGAAAAATGAAAAATCAATGTAATCAACGTGAAAAGTATCCTTAGTTTTTATCAAAGACATGTAATAAAACAAGTTAACGTATATTTGCCCATGTAAAATAAGTGTTTGAATGCAAGAAAATCCATAGTCAACTAATAATACTTGCTTACCAAGTCTAATCAAGCAATTGGGAGTGTTACATTAAGCTAAAATCCCCATAATATATTACTATGCACGTGCCTAGCTCCTTAATCTTCAATTCAATGGACAGAATCAAGAAGTTGTTGACTTGGTCGAAAAACGCGAACTCGAGTCTTACTCCCGAAGCCGTCCTCGGATATTCTACCTTCTGGAAAACTAATAAACTGGCCTGTCATTTTTCTAATTAATAATTATACAATTATCATAAGTCATAACATATTTTGGTATCTTTTCTATCTTTCCTTTCGTCAAATTAACGCGGTGATCTTTTATGCATAGAAAGAATATGCGCTTTCATGTTCTAGTTTCTCATGATTTTATCATGAAATATTATTATTTATTTTTACATGTCAAATGCAAACCATTTGAACTCAAAAGCCACTCCGACACGCCAATCATTTTCCCCTTCTTTAATTTTGATAATTTCATGCCAATCAAATTACACCATTCTAAACCTGTCCTTATTAATATGATGTTGATTTATTCATGCATGTAATATTTTAGGAAACGTTTTAACATATAATTGACTGGTAAAGCATATAACATTATTATACGAATTTATATAATTAAGTACTTTATTTTAAAAAAAAATATTATCTAAAAGAGCGTCACACATGAAGTATGTTAATGACGTGACCTAAACCACCTCAATCAACATTTATTACTTAATATAACATTTGAATTAAAGTCCTCCCTAATGTTAGGCTCCCCAGCCTGTTAACATCAATCTAACACGTTAGACCTCTTCCCCACGTCTCATTCATCACCTTACCTAGCAATTTCTTGTTCAGTACAACGCACAATTCACATAACCCCTCAATTAACTATAAATATCCAACAAACATAGGACCCATTTGCTCCAATCAAACATCAAATATATCCACTTGTAATCATTAAACGAACTTAATTGTGTACATATATAAAGTATAAACACAACTACCAATCCAATTTCTCTAGGTACAAACTTTGTAACATGGACGGGGACCGCTGGCTATTGATAGGGCGGCTAAAAAGGGCTGTGAAGAAGGTAACATTTCTAATTAATTTCAACTTTATAAATAGATTGAAACTAGCTTCGATGATCGGAGCTTCGTCGAGTAATAGAAGGTTGAGCTTCAATGATCGCCCGGGTTTGAGGGCTGTTACCGAAGATTCTGATTCGGATCATGGGTCGGGGCGGGGCTTGCGAAGAACGACAAGTTATCCGTCGGAAGATGATATTGATAAGAGAGCAGATGCGTTCATTGCAAACTTTTATAAGCAACTTCAGTATGAAAGGCAAGTCTCTTTGGAGCTCAAGTATTATAGGGGTAATAGTTTTGATTCAACAACTTCTCCATGATCAATGGTTTTTGGCATATACTTGCAAGAGCGATCTTCATTAATTCTTTTTCGTCTTCCAAAAAAACTAAAGGAAAAGAAAAGATGGGTTTGTATTGTTTTGATCGTCAAAGCGTGAAGATTGAGGGAACGATCGATGCATTGATTCTACTTAGCTATGGCGGATTATTGTTCTATTGGATTCTTCTTATTGAAAATTGTGGTGAAGACTTGAGTTTTATTATGGGATCTTCATTGCTAAAGTGCATTGAGCTTTGATTCGTATGGATAGTTTTATTTGTTTGTGTTTGATAGGTGAATTCAGATTCATCAATTTTCTTTTGTTCTCTAGTTTTTGTTGATTTGAATGTACTCGGATGATGATGACGAACATTTGAAAGGTCATTTTGTTGAAAAGTTTCATTTTTCTCAAAGGGGAATGTATGAATTATGGATTGTATATTTTGTACAGGAGAATGAATAAGAGATATCTTTGAACATGTATATCTTGAAAAATCGTAGTTCAAATTATATATGAAACAATTATAAACTGCATGATCATAACAATCACATTATGCATATTCTATCGTAACTTTTCCACAACAGAGCTAAAGTTGAATGAATATTTCACTCTCAACAATCAGATCCACATGAACTACACGTATTTGAATTCTGTCATAATATGAGAGAAATTGTAGCCTTAGTGACTAATGTGGAACCAAATTATAACTTGGAGGCTAAAATGACACTATTAAGACATGAAGGATGAATATGAAACTCTTTTTAAACATTAAGAAGCAGTTGTGGTTTTCCCTTAAACATAATAACATAGAAGTAGTTTGTTCAATTAATCCAAGTAGTTAAAATTTTACACCATTTCAATGAAGCTCCGGTAAAGCGCTAAATCCAAATTACCAAAAAGAAAAAGCACTAAACCCGACCGCATAGACCAACCCAACAATGGTTCCTCCTCTTCCAGCCCAATTTAGTTAATCTTGGGGTCCAACTTCATGATATCTTGAGCTGGACGAATAAGATGGGCCAGATATAATTGGGTTGCCTTTACAGTGATTTTAAATTTTCACAAACTATGCACTCTGTTAGTAGGCCGCAAATGCATGAGTCATCAGTGATCCTACAATCAACAGAATTGTTTCTTTTGAAATAGTGATTACGATTTGACCGGAAAATAATAAAAACAAACTCTTTACAAATACTTTCAAACAAATCAATATTTCAGGACACTTCTTACTTAAAAGAGTAAAGTGTTTATGAAAATTTTGTTTAATTTGGTGCTTTCGTAATTTTCATATTTGTTCTTTCATAGAGGACAAACTGTATATCAGTTCGAAATACTAATTCCTATTTTGTAATTCGTAATGCAATACTTCACAGTTATAAGTAACATCTAAACAAAATAATAAAACATATTCTAAGACAGAAACATATGTTAGCTTATTGAACATTACCAGAACTCAATAGGCATATTAGATAGGTATAGCGATTATTATGTTTTTTTCTTTTTCTTTTTGTTCTGAAGCACTAAAGCAGATCTTACTAAATCTATATACACCAAATTTCAAGATCTTTGTATCATTATATATATATTTTGGCCTTTTCCTTAAGGCTTAAATTTTGCGCCTGTCTACATCACTAGTATAACAATGTAGTACAGTGCTTGGCCACCCAATGCACCCATGCATGGAATATCTCTTCATTATCACGGGGCAATTAGAATTTGTACAAATTTAGCCAAAGACCTTTCTTCTTTAATTTTTCGCCCCACACTGCAAGGAATCAGACAGTGACACGTGGGGTTCTATTAGCCGATGTGTCAATTCAAGGGTCAACTTCTGCATTGTCCCAACTCCCAACCTATCAATCATCAATTCATTCCACAATGGTTTTTGTTATAAACGGGATAAATTGTAAAGTTTCACTATTTCTCTTCCTGTGTTTATAAGTTTAATTTTGTCATTAGGCAATTTATCAAACCATGAACCAATCAAGGATTGAAAACAGTTATTCTATATAAAAACTGACAGATTAAAAGGTGTACATATCCGCAACTTTTCATGTTTTAGGCAAAAAAAAAGTGCAGTTTCATAATTCTTTTGACATGCGCTGATGTAATTTGATCAATTGCTTTACGTCAAATTGATACACCACCTCAGTTCTTTTACGTCAAATTGTTATGATTGTTATTATATATTGTGTGCTAATGTATATATGACGCATGAAAAATAAATCTATGTTAATGATATTATTTACTACATGTTAGGTGCACACACACACATATGAAGCCAATTGCCAAGTATATTTATTGCATGTAAGGTACGTAAACAGCTACTATTGAATTTTATATATTCTATTTCTTAACTTCCAGTGACCAAGAACCTGAATAATTTTATATGTTGATCTCGTTATTATATGATCTGCATAATCTATAAACATAATGACGCCAAAAGCGGCACAAGTTTTAACACAATTTTCAGTGTACGTAACATGCACAGTTGGTATTTTATGGCATGCACATGAACAGAAACAGAAAACTATGAAGTGCAAATAACCTTTCGGAGCGCGAGAGGACCTGAGCATGCATGTACATCCATTAAAATGTAAAAGGTGGCCAAATGAGTAGTTTCTTGAAAATTTCAACGAGTTCTGGAGCATTAACAAAAGGGAATTAATGCTCGGAACTACAAAAAACGACAATACTTATCCTGAGGTGATGGCAATTGTTGGAGGAGCTCCAGTCTTTTACTAAGTTTTAGCAAAGGCCACGTCTTTAGTATGTTACCCGTGTATTGAGAACAGTACGTACTATCAAACATAAAAATCAGTTTGTCTTATTAGTTGTTATTTGTCACTGGTTTCAAATTGAACAACGGAATCTGGCCAATATAACTAGCTAGCGACATATCCAAGAATTTAACCTAGCTTGAAGTAATCTAATAAAATCACATTCTTAAAAGAAAAAATATATGAAAAATTTCAAATAAAAGACTATGCCAAATGGAATGCTTTATAATGCTTAGTACGTAGAAAAAAAAAGAGGTACATACCACGATCATTAAATTCTTTTTCAAGAAAACAATTATACATGATTTCTAATATAAAAGTGATCATATCATCCAAACACTAAAATAAAGAAGGGAATAAATTTAAAAAATATCATATGGTAATTTTCTTAACAAGAAAGAATTGGAAAGATGGAATTGTACGTAATAAAACTTTTATACACCATTTGAGTACTTCTTTTTCTGTGGCTATAGTGTCACAAACTAATCCAAAGATTTTATTTACCTTAGGTTTTTTTTTTTCTTATTGTAGTTAACGAAGTATTCACTAATTTTCTTCTTTTTGCGATGAGTAAGGATTTCGTTAATGAAATTAGCTGGTGTTAGGTTTTGAAGAGAATAAGATCTCCATAGCTTGATATTTTGCGTTTAGATTTTAATCGATGAGGCTTTAAATTTTTTTATGTGGGTATCTTTTCTTTTGTATCTTAATATATAACTAATAAGTAGGGTAAAAAAGAATTGGGAGGTCTATAGTCCTCTCAGTGGTGTACATCTGTACGCCCTTGGACATAACCTCAATAATTTATAGCACTTACATATAATTTTTGATGTTTGTTTTTATTCATATTTATTTAAAAATAATTTAGCCTCAGCTTTAGTTAACATTTTCTTTTAAATTCTACTTCATTTATTCGCGAATTAGTTTATTAGAAAAAGTTCAATCGAGAGTAATTAATTAATCTTAATATTTCTATAAGTGCACTGCGCAGTACGCAAATTAAGAAAAATTCTAAACTTCACCAAAGAATGTGCTTACGATTTAATTAATTTGGAAGTACTTAACCCTTAAAACTATTTTCTAGAAAATGATATGCACGATGATTAGAAATTTTAAATTATAAAATTAATCATTTTATTGTACTCTTTGAATAAAAGTAAAGTTTAATCTCACAAACATTAAACCTCAAAGATGTATAGTAAAAAAAATACGTATATATAAAATACCATACTCATTTAGTTCATGATATTATTAGAAACTATAATAGAACTTATTATTATAATTTAATAAAAGTATATCTTAAATAAGGATTTTATGCATTTTACCTTTTTTTAACTCAAACAATAAAAGAAGTTATTAACTTAAAGTAAAACAGGTATATATTGCATCCTTGCATCAAGGAAACAGAACAAGAAATCCAAGACCTGGTTTAATAACACCCAACATACAACCAAAAGTTAATGAATACATGCATCTGAAAGGGTAGCAGTACCAGTAATTGAAAGCAAACTCAAATTTCTGGTGCTTAGCTTTAAATCATTTATTAAATCTATCATCTATGCTATGTTAACTTTCCTTGTGTCTCCCTTTCCAAATTATATCTGAAAAACCGCTGGCAGTGCCACCTCTTTAATTAGTTTAGGAAATAGGTCACCAAATTGGATGAAATGGCTTTTTGTTACCTGTGCCTTTTGAATTAATGAATGTTAATACTTTTCATAAGTTTGAATATTTAGATGAGATGACTATAGCAACTTATGATGTGTATATGATGCACTTAACATCTACTCACATGATGAGCTAAAGTATATATCGGTTCACAGTAGGGGACGGGTTAATAAATATCCTACATCACTTAGAAAAAACCTGCTCTATTATTTATTAAAAGAAGCTCCCTCTCCACTTAAATAAAAATAAGAAGTTCAATCTCCACTTCAATAAAATTAAACTTTAATGAGAGAAATAAATGAACAATTCAGTAGACCTCGAAGATATAGTTGTCTAACTCGAAGTTTAGCTTGTCCGAAATTATAGATGATCAAAAGATGCTCCAAGTACTTGACTGTTTTTGAAAGACATTCAGTTCAATGTATAACCCTCTAGCTATTGCTAATCATGCAATACTTCACCTCATATATCACAAATATGAATAAAACTAGTCAATATTTATTGGAGATTATATGGGTTAGATGCAAAACCTACTCATATGTTATCTCTAATTGACAAGGTTTTCTTTACACTTAATGTACAATTTTCTCAAAAAAATTCCTCTTCTGGAAATCCTCGAAATTCCTAAAATAGTTGTTATCTTTAATACTCTATGATAAACCAAGGCAAGTTCTTGTGCCCTCAATCTAATTCAATTTAGTTATATCTCAATCTCATGTGTGAGCTCTTTTTTATTTGGGATATTTTTTAGTCGCGTGTGTTAATTTTTGATATCAGTGCATGTTTCGGTTGCTTCAATATTTGTATTGCTATACTCTTAGTTTTATTTGAAGCGTTTTTTCACCATAAAATGCTTCTTTTCTGCGTTTGAATCCACCTTTAAATTATTATTTTTTGGCCAAAGAAGAAATACATTTCCGCAAGAGCAAAGAACAACATGGGTGGAGGGTCCTCCCATAACTTATATGATAAATAGATTGCTATGCTTATGTCCAAATCGATACCTTTATTAAGCACTGCATTGTGTCCGAAAAAATTCAACCTCTACTTAGGGAACCCACCTTAACAAATAGAGCATTTTGTCTGAAATTCTATGCCTTTGGGGGTAATTTTGTCTTTTCCAGCAAAAAGATCATCCTTAGTTTTAGACTTCTAGTTTAGTTGCACTTCCACGCGTGCACTTCAAAATTGGGACGGGTTGAGGTTTTTCGGATTTTCCCATTTTAGGAAAGTTGGGCCTGCATTGAACTTCAGTGCAATCAACCATCGGTTGACACGTGGCTAGTGCGTTTCAACCTTCTCTCCTAGTTTTGGCTGTATGTGTGAATTTCTTTTTCAATTTAACTGCTGCAACAATTATATATTACCCTAAAAATGACCTACCACTAAGCAAATTATTTTTTCAACTTTTGAGTGAATCATGCATGCAATCGAATTCTTTGAACTTTTCGAGGAACAAGCACATTTCGTGTTTCAATCATCAAACTGAAAAAATAGATCATAGTTATTTTGTTATCTGATTGATACTTTCAGAGGTATAATTGTTTAGATCTTTTGAGAACATTAACAATTTCATAAGTAATTTGTCGTTGCTAATTTATAATTTTAATTTTCCTTATAAGCTGTAGTCCAATGGATAAATTCTACAGATAAAAGTGATTTTGTTTAGTTTTTGTATTCTATAGAAGTTCCATAGAGAGGCATCTTTTTCGGCCATAAGTTGATTGTCTCTCAATATTTTTTACGTTAATTTTAAGTAGCTTAATTATACCCTGAGTATGGTATTAATTAGAAGATAAAGCAAGAGAACTTCCATAAGTTCAGTAGTGTTCCCTTTCCTCAACTAGGTTGACAAGTCTATTAGTAAAAGGGTGAAAAAGGGTTGCTCGATCGGAAAGCTCCCATTACCTAACATACGGATGAGTTTTTGTAAAGTTCGAGTCCACATTATAAATTTAAAACTCAGCTTTTAACGCCTTTAAAATCATTAATTTTAGTCATGTATCAAAGTTTCAATTTTAGTCATATATATATATATATATATATATATATATATATATATATATATATATATATATATATATATATATATATATAGTGTGTGTGTGTTTCAGCCGGCTAGATATTACAAATGTTTTGTTATTTTTCAAAAGTTTTTTGACATGTATAAAAAATTTCGTGAAAAATATATAGCTATAATACAAATTGAAAAATATTTATATTTTGTTTTGAAAAATAAAAAATGAAAACATATATAGTTATTATACAATTGAAAAATATTTATAGAAAATCAAAAATAATACATTTCAACTTATAGAAACGTGTGAAAATTTTAATCCATAATTTTAGTAGCAAAGCATATATAATTATTTGGTTAAGTAAATAATTGGGAACGACTAATGAGCAAATGTATTCTGCCGTGTTGTCCTAGCTAGCTTCGCCGACAATTATTTGCCTAAAAGCATTATACAAGCAGGTAAGACTCACTATTTAGTAAGACAATGAAGACAGCTTAGATGGTAAAGGACAAATCTTCTTTTTCTTTTTTCTTTTTATTTACAAAAGTGTCTACTCGTGCTGAGATAGATAAAGCCAAGTATATTGTAAAAAGTAATCAAAAATCTTATCAAGTAAAATATTTCAGTTATGACTAACTTGAAAAATCTATGTATAGCATAACACATGATTTTCTGGCCATTTACTTTATAACTAGACAACCGCTTTTTTTTTTTTCGAGAAATTATTAGGTGTATCGGTTGCATAAGGAGGTGATGTAGAAATTTCATTTATGGGTGTAATTAAGTGCATGATTCTAATGAGGTATTAGAAAGTTAGTGCATTATAATTTTAAAAATCTATTCAATCTTAACTATTATTTGTATTACATCATCATACAACAATTTCTACGGAGTAGTTTTTCCTTTTTGGTTGGAATTTACTGTTCTTCTTTGACGAAAATGGTTGAATTTCTTTATTTTTCATTTTTCAGATAATGCATTTCACATTTTTGCATTAGTCTCGTGAAAACATATATAGAGAATACTTTTGGAATTTACTTAATTAAGACATTTGTAAAAGTCCATATCCACGTCTAGGCAGAAATGAGAAGCACAAAGAAATGCATGGACCTTACAGAATTAGTTTTTCCACAACACATAAATGTCTATAAAATCTGACATAAACAAACATGTTAATGGCACCAATTCCCACTCACCTCAGCTTCTTAGGACAATTCTTTTTTGACATTATAATGCAAAATCATAGGACAGTTCTTTTTTTATATTATAATGCAAGATCACAGACGCCACCACCCCTGATCACTCCGCATTTTCCTATGTGATCAGTCATCTCTCTCTTAACATATATGAATGTTATGTTATTTGAGATGAGCTAGTGACATTTTTTAGTTAACTATTTTTTTGAAGACTTCACTGATTATGTACATAATAATGATACAAATGTATAGCATTATATTCTCCAGTAGCTAGGTTCCATTACATAGGAACTGCGCGCGGGCTTCACCAAGTACAGTGTGGGACATGTTAAAGAATTATTCATCGTGATTCAATTTTCAAAGGGAATTAATGTTCTTGTTTGGGAATCTCAAGACTAAGTATATTCCAACAATATAGTTCTGCACAAGATTATGTTTTGTCTGCAAATGACAGACATTAGTCACCGAAATTGAAGCCGACAGCAAAGATCATTAGGATCCTTCAAATTAATTGTTCCTCTAATATATAATCAATAATGTCATGTTATGCTAATGCAGTAAGCCCATTCCGCGAATATTTTAGAACCTCTGTGTGGCATATAGTGGGCTTTCAATAGTCTGTTTTCCTCAGATTTGTGACACTATCCCATGTGCACTTGTTTGTACAAGATGTCTCCCCTACGTTAATTTTACTTGCCATGATGAAACAAATAATTTTTGGAAGGGGAGCAAGGATTTTCTTTGTTCGGTCACAAGAAATATATGTATAATAAGTGCAAGAGCGAGGAACGTACGCTAAACTTTGCTAATATTTAAATTTGCGAAACTTATAAGAGTAGCGAGTAAAGAGCTTAATTCGAAGTACAAACAAGTGACTTAAGATAAAATCTAATTTCTAATGTTTTTTGTTCCCCAAAAAGCTCCAGACAATATCATCAACCATATGATAGAGTGGATTTGTTCGGCTACGGAGCTAAATTCAAAACGCTAATTAGTCCGAATAATCATTGAACTTGGACTTCCGATTTTGACTTGTTGAGGCAAACCAAAAATAAAATTAAACACTAGATGAGAAAAACAATTAATTAACTAAGAAAGTTCTAACCGAGTGGCATGAACATATGAAAACTCACTAGACAAATACAAATTTATATTTAATAATCTCTCTCTCTCTCTCTCTCTCTCTCTCTCTCTCTCTATATATATATATATATATATATATATATATATATCAATGGATGATATCTCCCTTTATAATTTGAAATAGGGATAAGACAATATAATCAAACTTGTCATATATAATGTCTCTTTGTAAAGCCGAAACTTTGAATTGACCGCTAATATATTCTTGGATCGAGGAGCATCCAAGCTAGTTTAAACGATATATAGCTTCTATATAATAATTATCTAGTTAGTCCTTATATCGAAACTGCAGAAAAATTTCGGCAGTGAAATAAACACGTATACAAAAATATTTGCACTAAGTGAATTAATTGATTTCTTCCATGTTCTAAAATTTCATTGTCCCAAAAAAGTAGAAGTGATCTAAACGAACGCTCGAAATATTTTGAAGAGACGTAAAAGCTGCAAAAATAATTGGATGTTCTTTATATCACTTGGTAGGAGTTCATTAATTAGAGTAGTTCAATTAGCTTCTTTCTTTTCATAGAAGTAGACTCTATTATTACTTTACGTAATTGATCTAGTCAAGAGAGCTTATCTTCAATCCCCATCTAGTACTTGAATTAGAAAATGAGTGAGAAATCTCCACCATTACCTGTCCTTAGTGATAAAGAAAGAGTAGAGCCTAAACAAAGTTTGATTAGACTAATGATTAGATGCCCATTCTTGAAATATAGACTCAAAATAAAATAAAATAAAAGCTGATAATATTTTTTATAAACTCTAAATATATTCCAGGATAAATTTAAATGCAGTGAACATTTTCTCTATTGACCGACAAGGGGCTCATCTGCTGCCTTTATTGGAGGCGACAGCCCCTTGGTTCCCTTTCTGATATCTGAGAATTCTGTCTTTCTCTCTCACTCTAATAACATATATTAAAGGGAGATTTAGACAAACACCTCCTGAGGTATGCACTAATTGTTGGAACACCACCTTTATGTTTAGAAAATTACATAAATACTCTTTGTGGTATTTGTTTCGTTACACAATACCATAATAACTAAGAAAAATGATATGCAAGTAATTTACTAAAACTTTTAAAAACACCCATGTGTTTTATTTATATAACAATATAAATAACACTTATTGTTCTATCTTTTAGAAATGTGGGTTATTTTCTATTTACTATACCAAAATAAATGATTGGCATACACGATGTTATGCATATATATGCCTCAAAAATTGTCCCGTGCACGTACTCGGATCTTTCTGTATCGTATCACACTCAACTACTTCTATGTTTTTTATGTTGTAGGGATATTTCTTAGTGAATATTTAGATTAATCGCGTGTTTAAACTTTACTAACGCATTATAGATAATTCTTGATGTGTTACAGATTAAATTTACTTAGCGTAAATTACTTATATTATGTACAATAATATTAATGTTAAAGTAAATAGTCGTATCATGTCGTACCTTATCCATCATTTAAAAAGAAAATTGTATTGTTGCACCCATACCGTATGGTACTAGTAGTGGCATATCCTTATCCGTGTACGTAGGCCATAAATATTCATTTGTTAATCACCTTGGGTGTTTGTGTAATTTTCTAAACATGAGGTAGTGTCTCTATAGTTACTCCATACCTCAGGGTGTTTTTTCTAATTCTCCCTTTATTAAAAAAAAGAAATACCCTTCTAATATCTATTTATGGGTGCGGGAAAACAGTAAACCTGTGATCAAAAAACTATTCCCATTTCCAATTTTTATACACCTAAATTTCCATTCCCGTTTCTTTGATCATTTGTTTAACCCTCAATTTGTCTCTCTTATTTTATGTATATACTTATCACTTAAGCATATACTTCCGTGTATATATACACACAACCAAGTCTTCAAAACCCTCAAATTCTATTGCACCACAAACTCAAACTGCAGTAAACTATACACTCTAGCTTCTCCATAAAATATTATCAGCCATGAACTACGAGCCCAACACTTCTCTTAACCTCAGTTTGTCATCAAGAAACAACCACCACCTCATCAACCACCAAGAACTATATCTGGACCCTTCATCTCCAAACTCATCATCCATATCTCCACCGTTGAGCCCGATGGAGCCACGTGTCTTCTCATGCAACTACTGCAGGAGGAAGTTTTACAGCTCTCAAGCTCTTGGAGGTCACCAAAACGCTCATAAACTCGAGAGAACACTAGCAAAGAAAAGCAGAGAATTGAGCTCGGTTGTTAGGGCCCACTCGGGCTCAAACGACCGGGCCGGGTCGACTTTTGGGGTCCCGGGCCGGGTTAATGGGCCGATCGATCATCAGGGTCATGAAGGTAGATTTGGAAGAAGAGATGTGAATATTAATTATGGATATAATTGGATGAATATTAGTGAGTACAATGGAGGTCGTGAGAGTGTGCATCATCAGGAAGAGCTTGATTTGTCTCTAAGGCTTTGATGATCTGATTAATTAGCTAATCATTTATTAGATATTATTAAGTACGTTTGTTTTTCTTTTTTTTTTAATTGGCAGGTTATTTAACTGAGCTTCAGATTCAAAGATAATTATGTGGAATGAAGTGATTCTATGTCGTACATGTTATATTAATTTCTTTTTATTTTAGATCTTTGGATAATTACATGAGAGCAATAGTTTTCTTGAATATCCATGCATGACTAGTGTTGCAATTGTATATTAATTTTAATGTGTGCAGTACTGTTTATTTTGATAAATTAATACACTTTCAAGTACGAGGTACTTATGTAGTTGTAGATGAGTGGGAGTTAATTACGATACACGCACTGACGCACAAACACAATCAGTCAATGTCATGTTAAGTTTAAATATAGAGTGAAATTATTGATGTCACTCACTTAGTACGTACATGATTGTGCGTGGACAGATTGATATAATGACACGATCATACTCGATGGTGGGGTTGGTTCAGATCTTATTCATGTCTGGGTTACAGAAATCGAGATCCAAGGCGTAATTAATTGGAAATGGGTCAGTCTTTTTAGATCCTATGCAGTGTAACTGTTTTTTTAAAGGGTGTTTACGGTATCTTAAGTTTTTAGTAGACAGGGTCTCAACAGATATTATACGATAAAAAGAATATTAGCTTTAATTTAGTTTCTATATGCAATTGTTGTTCGATCTAAACGGAGGATCCATTGTGATTATCAAAAAAAAAAAAAAAAAAAAAAAAAACGGAGGATCCATTATGAGTTTATATTATCAAATTGATCGATTTGGGACTTATTTTGAGTATAATCTAGAATAAAAGCAGTTTAAGCAATATTTATGATATTAATTAGGGATAAAAGCATCAAATCCCTAGTATACTCCCGTTGCACTTTACTCTTTATACTAAATGTTTGTGCGACTTGTCTCTTATACTATTGTTATATAAGCACTCTGTTCCCTGAATTCAAATTCAATAACCAAAAATGCATAAATGTGTCCACATCTAACAGTGGATCAACGGCTCAAGGGTCACAATGCTTATTTTCCAATGGCATATGGGGCAAGTCGCAAATTTTTTAGTATAAGAGAGGCAAAGTGCAACAGGAAGTATACTTTAAGGTTTGACGATGTTATTCTATTAATTATGTTTATTGAAGAATTTGATTTGCATAATAACAACACAAAGTATTTATTTCCAAGTTAATTTTTAAACTCAACAGACCGTGAAATTTTAGTCAAATTCAGAATTAATATACATTCTATATCCAAAATTAATATAAAGGATTCATCTAGAATAGTGTTCACTAGTGTAATAGCTCTTAAATTACAAATTCTACGGTGTGAGTTTGGATAGGTACAGTCTCCAAACTGTTATCGTACCTCTTATCACTCCACTTAATAAAAGAGCGTTCACAACAACTTTAATCTCTCTTTCTAACAAGTATAATGATTTACTTATGGCTAATTTTCAGACGGTTTGTCAGAAACAAAATGAGATTATTACTTTTTGAATCTTTTATGTGTGTCATGCAATATGCATAATGAGTTTATAATATAGTACATAGAAAAAGCTAGTTATTAGAAGAAGTATAAATTATAAAAAATAATCCCTGTACGTAATTATGTTTATTCAATCCTCATCAACATGTTTGTCAATCTCCACCACAATGCTTGAAGATCGCTTCATTATGCTTGTCGATCCTGTAGAATAAGCTCAACACTCCTCTCACGTTGGATCATGAAGATTGTTCATGATCAACTTGAGAGTAAGGAACAAAAATGGCTCCATGCCAAGAGCTTCCGTAAAAAGTAAAAACATTGATCAACCAAAGTGTAGTCGAAAAACGGGTTGGTTAAATTAATTAGTCTATACAGGTATTTTTTTTCATGTTGTGTCATTTCCATCGTGACACAATCTCAATCTCTGTATGTTTCATGCATTCACGAAACAATGATATTCGAGTAATCTGACTGAAACTTCACGGAGAAGGTTTTTGTGACACACGATCACAGGAGTGGCGGCCATACCATGAAATTCAACTTCGGTACAAGATTGGAAGACAATGTGTTGTTTCTTTCTACGTTAAGAAATGAGACTAGTGCCAAGTGAAACGAAAAATATAGTTGTAGAACATATATATAATCATAGGACAACTAGGCCAATTACTCGAATCAAAAAGTAATGTACTCAAATAAACGCAAGTGTTTGAGATTTGATCAATAGGAAAGTGAGTGAGGCGAGATTCCGAATTGCTTGAATTTGCTAGAATATTCGGTGTGTACTTTCTTTAACAAATAAAGACACTTTCTTGTAAATGAGCAACTTCTACGCCAATGAAGAATATATTTCATAGGGCCCGAGCCATTGGTATTATATTTGCTATCAAGTAATTATTTGAGCTTTTCAATATAATGAGAGAGGTCGTTTTCTGCATCTAAAATATCGTCAAGATACATCTAAACCAAAATACACGAAGAGCTAATGATCCAAGTAAAAAAAATAAAAGAGTGATAAACACGGATTAAAAGAATCTACTAGATAAGAAGAGGTATGATAACTTTAAGTACCAGTCCCAGGACGCTTGCTTGGATTCATAGATAGTTTTTAGTAAACAATACACACATTCTCCCTATTTGCTACAACCAAGGGGAAGAGTCACGTAAACCTCCTTATTTAAGTCACAATGGAGCAAATGATTATTCATTCACATTAAGTTAATGGAGGACTCAGTTTTGGGTTGCGACAATGGCTAAAACACTAAAACAATAACCAACTTTCCCCATTACAAATTAAGGTATGGTGATAATCAAGTTCTTTTACATGAGTGTCCCGTGGCGACCAACAAATCCTTACGTCGCTCAATAGAGTCATCTGCATCTTATTTCATTTTAAAAATCCATTTGTATTCAGTTGCTTTAATTGTTTCTTGGTGGTAAATCTGTTAGAGTCCAAATGTGATTATTTTTTGGTAATGTCATTCTGCATAAAATCACGCCAATGAGAATGCTTTACATAGTTTGGATGAGAACTTCTCATAAGAAATAAAACTAGACAATGACCGTACTTGAAGAGTTAAGTCAAGTGGCAGAGTGCGTGTTAGTAGATGGATGTGGATGACTGGACACACATAGTTAGGCTTCGCAAATAATGAATATTATCCACCATATATTTTGTTAATTGAATCTTTTTTTTAAAAAAGATATATATATTTTTTTTAATGGATTCAACAGCTCAAGAAAAAAAATATTATATTCTTGCTTCTCAATGACTATTTGTAATTTATGAATGCTTCAACATTTTTTTAATTATTTACTATATGTCTGATATTATGATAAACATATTTGTATGATTATTATCACATATTGTGCATCTGAGTTGTAATACTATAGTAGTTTTTATTATATAGACAATATTTATTTGTATGTTAGTTGCATTAGTTAAAAATATTTGATAGAATAATTAATTTGTTATCTTATCTTGATTGAATCTTTGTTATTTTATACTGAATATATAGATGACACTTGTAAATTTTGAGATGATTAAAGTTCGTAGAGCACTTACAAAACATAGTTTTTAGTAGAACTTCAAACTAAAAAATAAATTCAGTTTAATGAAATATCTTTTGAAAAATTATTTTTATCGCATACTTTAAGGTTTAAAGTTAAGTATGATATTAAAAAGTTAAACTAATACTAGATATGCAAAACCTTCAAGTGTAATATATTGTTTTTCCAGGTGTAAAGATATTACCCCCTTGCATAAAATGCTAAAATAAAAATCAAAAGGAGTCATACTCTTAATTTTGAATTTTGTCGACATTGACAAATATTTTATTTGCATTGAATTAATATAGACGAGATGCATTCCGGGGTGGGAAATCTCTTCTTAATCAAAATGAATGGTTTGAATTTAATTAAGTTTGGAAAACTAACAATGGGACGTATGTGTTTCACTTTTTCTCGACGTGACTTAAATTGACAATTTTTGAAAAATACTTGCTCAACCTTTTCTTTAAATTGAATGAACATGACTTCTATTCCACAAATACAAAGCCTAGTACACCGTTACTCGTTTTATATTCATATAGCTCATGAATGATTAGATAGGTAAGGCATCAAAGGACTAACGTTTGTTATCACGTAACTTCTCTTTTTCGAAGAAAGAACATAAATTCAAACATCAAACGACAGAACATATCTTGTTCCTTCAGTTCTTTATGTTAACTCGAAGCATTGTCAAATTATAGAAGTGGGTGGCCGAGCATGAAAATGGTTTTTTTGGCAGACACTGGAAACCACCTTTTTTTTTTTTTTTTTTTTTTTTTTTTTTTTTTCTTTGGCCAAGAACAAATTAAGGTAGTAGAATTACTTCATATAAGCCCAATTAATATTTACATTTAAATGAAATAACAATCAATCGCAGACTAGAAATCCCGAATCGTACAAAATAGTTTTTTCTACTTCCATTTAGTCACAAAAGTTGGTCCTTAATTGAATTGTTAATATAGTCATTTTAAACTTGGTTAATAGTGATTTACATAGTTCTCACAAAGTATGAAATTTGTGCACTTTGCAAATATTTTTTATTATTATTTCCAATTGGTCACCAATTTACGTTCTTTGTTTCTTTTTTTCAAACTTTGTTCTAAATTTATAATGGTAAGTTGATCTAAATCATGGAATTTAAATTTTTTCTTCAATAATTTCAAGTATTTTTTGTTGTTGGAGGGCTTAGACATGTTGCGTCTATTTTCTCTGCAATTTGATCATGGTCGGAAAAAAATTAGAACTCACTAAATCTTTTTATACGTGTATATATAAGACGTATAAGAAGTCTTAAAATTAAAAATTCAATTCACCCTTTGAAAATTTAGAAAGAAAATTTTCAAGATTTGCCTATAATAAGTGGCTAATATGGATTCAACATGATGAATCACGGACTAAAATTGAGAAGAAATAGAACGTAAATTTTAAATTGACCAAGTAAAGATAAACAATTATAAAATCATGGACATTAATTATATATTTACTTAGTAAAGTATATTTACAAGTTTAAAAAATGAAGATTAGTTTTACAATTATCCAATAAGAAACTAATTTTACCTTTTTTGCCCAACAAAGTACTGTTGAAAGTTACGACACATCAATTAGCAGTCCAGCCTAATTCCTCATTAATTTGGGGACAAAATACTCATTGACGGCTGAACCCTCCAGTACCAATTATCTAGTTACATTCATTGATCCATTTTAAATGCCGTGACCTCCACATCAATATCCCCTTCCGGCAGTTCACGCTCACATCCGTCTTGAGATAATGTCTCACTTATGCACATACCAATTACACAAAATGTTACCATTATGATACTTCAAATTTAAACTGAAATCACTTCATTTGCCTCTAGTCCTTTTTATCTTATGAATACCTTTATGACATCAATTATGCCTTTTGTTAGGTCTATGTTTTTAAGGAAATGTGTGAACCTAATTTTTGTAAAGATTGTCAGTATTTTAATTTAATCCAATTCGTCTTTATTCAAAGTAGTTTTGATTTGTAGAGAAGTTGAACATGTTCATATTTTCCAAATTATGTAAATATTTGAGGATCATCGAATGAAAAGATAATATTGATGGATATGTAATATATATATATATATATCTTACAGACACCTCTTATATTTGTCATAGATTTCGCTAAGACAGAAGTAGGTCAACTCTTATTGAACTCTGTTGTTCTCTATGAATACAATAACTCTTCTCACACAATCATTCTTGCATAGGCACTCCAGAGTACAAATCTATAATTTTAGGGTGACTTTGTTTTGTCGAAACCATCATCACAGTCATTTGATATTATTCTTCGAGAGAAGAAGGTGAGTAATTCCCGAGAGAGGTCGATGAACTCATGAAAGGAGGTTCATTGACCAGAGGCGTAGTATAGACGAACGAGAGGTTCGACAAACAACTTAAGAGAAAGATCGAGATGTTTCAATGGCAGCATTAGAAACACGGATTGTTAAAATATTGTTTGAAATACATTAATTGTAATGTCTTTTATCCTTATAAGAAGTTAATTGTTTGAACTGCGCCTGGCGCCGTGAAATAGGTCGAAATCTTGGCATCTTTATAATTAACCTGCATGCATGTTTTATGTTTAATAAGCCAAAACTGTGTGATCCATTTAACTAAAAGAATGTTCGTCTTTTTTTGTTTTATTATCTAAACTTAGACAAATCGTATAATTTTAAGCTATTGTGGCGGAAAAAGTCCATTTTACTGTGTAGGACTTAATTTACCTCAAAGGAAAAGGAAAATTTATTACATAATTTTTACTAGACATAGTCAATTACCGGATTTGACATGTAAACAAAGAGACTACCATGAGTTTTTTTGTTTTTTTTTTTTTTTTTTAGAGACTGTCATGATTATGATGCTTGAAAACTTGACCATTTGAAAGGTTTAGCACTTCAGTTATGCAATTTGACACGGAAAAACCACTGGATATTCTCTAATTACCAAATACTTCAGTTGAATTAAGATAGCACAAACTTTAATGAAGTGTGACTAGTATTATACCGCAAAATAGATATATCTAAAGTACTTTCACAATTAACTCGGGTTATTAAAATTTAAACATATATATATAATCCAGAACCTCGCACACGAGTTTAAGAAGCTAGCTTCCATTTCCTATTACTGAATTTAGTTTTTGGTATGACTAAATTCGGTCAAAAATTATAATTTAATATAAGTAGTAAATGGAAAGACCAACTTAGCTTATATTTCATTTTCTTGCTTAACATGGGATACAAAAAAGGTGCCAAAAGTTCAGTTAATGTCGTCGTCTATACCAATCCAAGTCAGTTCTAGTACTATGCCTTCAGGTGGAAGTTGCTAGCTTAAATAAGGGTCCCCTCTTAGCTTATTTATCAGCGTACACCTAAATTCCACTCCCTTGATTTGTTGCTTGTCCATGGCATTCGAACTGACTCCTGTCATAATTAACAACCTTATTATGGACCAGACATGTACAACTGATCAGATGCCAACATGCCAATTGCCAGACACACGAGTTTACGTATATAGGCTCTTGTGTTTAGTGATCACTTTTTTTTCAGATTTTATATCAATTATTAGATTTTTCAGCTGCAAGTTAATTGAACCTGTCTCGACTCAATCAGTCTTGGCTAGAGAAAGGTATGTGACGTGTGGACGAGTTTAAAATTTATAGAAGACTTCATTAATTGCTTCAAAAATCGTACCGACATGCTGCTATGTTGCATGTGATAGAATAAAATCAAGGTTTTACAAAATATATCGACAAAGGAATGATAAAATAGCTAGAATTTTTTTATCTTTGCTAAAAGATTTTTCTTTACGGATTTATCGAGCAATTACCAAGACAGATCAGATTCGTGTAAATAATTTATCTAGGAAGTATGTACTAGTAAAAAAATGGTAGAAAAGATATATATTACCCAGCTAATTGAAAACTTTATTTATAGAGTAGGCTTCTAATAACTCCAACAAAATATACACGTCGAATGTATATAGTGCCAAAATCATGGAAAAATAAAGCTATTTTCTTTACAATGTTAAATAAGCTAGCTAAAGAATAGGGGCTTAGTTAGTATTTAAAAACCGTGGGGTTACAATATATTTGAAATAGTATAATATATCCAACAAATTTTGGTAGGTTTAAATCGATAAATTTTGGTAAGAACATTATTACAATATGATATTGCATCCTTAATTAGTATTTGGATAAATTTTTGGTGTTTTATGTAATATATCTTTTCAGAAACCATGTTATGCCTTTTATATATGTTTTATTTCAGAAAATGATAGATTTGCGATTTTCCTGAGGATTTAGAAAATGTCACCTAATCTAACTCTTTGGTCACCATCTGACAATAGTTACTATTCAGTCCATGGAGAAAGATCACCTTCCTGTCTGCAGACTTAAAGTAGATTAGCATATACTTCATTAATTGATAAAAGCAATCAATTTAACACGGAACGGCTGTAAATCAGGGCCCGACGAGTACCGCAAATCATGTCTAAGTTAGAAGAATTATTTGCCAATCACAATCTGAATTAATCGTACAGCTTTTGGAAGATAAATTAATAATGAACTTCTTAGGTGCTACTTTTGAATATTAATCACAAAAGATTTACGAATACATGATTAGATGGAAATTTTATCTTGTTTGTCGGGGACATACCATAAGATCCAAGAACGCAAAAACTGTTCCCCATTTAGCAGTGAAAAAAGTAAAACAAAAAGATGTATAATAATTAATTGCGTAGGGAATTGTTTCATTTGTGATTTATTAGACACGTTGCATTTTGAACCTAGTATTACACGACAGAAAAGACCGATTTTGCAGGATTAGTTAATCTGCACTTAAGAGGGTTAGACGGAAGGATAGACAATATCTCTAAGTTGGTTGTTATGGACACTAGCTAAGAAACAAACATCGTGGAGTTTTCTATTTTAAATTTTGTGATTTCTTACATAGAACCCATGATCAGCTAGTTCATGCAAGAGAATCTATCATTTAAAGTTTTTAACTAAGCTATAAAGTATTAAAGCAGACGAACCCATGATCAGCTAGTTCATGCAAGAGAATCTATCATTTAAAGTTTTTAACTAAGCTATAAAGTATTAAAGCAGACGAACCTTTATATAATTAATAATATTTCTGACGACTTCTTTCGCATATTTCCTCATGAATGGGATGTTTCTGCAATTTCAACATAACATATGGGTAAAATTAAAAGTTTCCCTACCATATACTGCGAAAAGAAGAAAAAGGAGAAAAATTGCGCAAAGAATGTCCTAATCATGAGAAGTAGAAGTGAAGGCGAGTTTCTTTTCTTTTTCTTTAAACTAGGACAACAAGAAAATGAGTACGGGAAATGGATTATTAGGGACGGTGAGAAAAATTGTCTTTAACAATGGTCTATCATAATTATGATTGCAAAAACTTTATATGCACGAAAAAAGTGTTAACAACTAGTTAATTGTTCTCTCAGTATTGAGTTTTAGGAGGGACAAAAAGAAGAAGAAGTTGTAATTCTTAGAATAATAACAACAAGTTGTTCATAGTATGTGTACAATCAACAACTTAATAATCCCTAATACTTATTCGGTAACCAAAAACTAATTGCCCTATTCCTTGAACTATCTCGTCCCTAATAAATTTCAAGAACAAAATAAAATAACTTAATAAGACTTACATTATCAGCGATAACCAACATGTTCGGGTTTTTTTCAACTTTGGTCCCTTAATGAGTACTGACTCCATTTTTGGTCCTCTATTGATTTTTTTTGCAACTTTGGTCCTCTAATGTATCTCATAATTCATACTTGATCCCTTTTTCCACCGAAATCGTTCTTTTTGGCCAAAAAAAGTCACGTGTTGCGCACGTGGTCACATGAGGGTTGTTTTCATGTGGGAAAGAAGTCGTGATTTTGAAATTGCACCCCTCTTTTGTTGTTTTAAGGCAACACTTTTTCTATTAGGGGACTAAAGTTACAAAAAAAATCAATAAAGGACCAAAGATGGAATCAGTACTCATTAAGGGACCAAAGTTGAAAAAAATTAATACCAAACTTCATAAATATATAACTTTCAGAGACATATTAGTATTCCTTAATAATTTTAGCGATACGTATGTGGTCTTTGATCATTTAGTTCCTCCAATTATATCAATTAAGGTTTATATTGGTCATTATTTATAAATATTGTTTTAAAGCTTAAGTTAATTATCAAAAGTTATTTAATTACTAATTTCAAAAACATTATTGATGATTTCACGATGAATCAATATCGCTACAAGAATTAGTACTATACTTAAATTCGTCCAAATCAAACGGAATAAAGTTGCTAAATAATCACTATCTATGATTGTATTTCAAACTTTAGTCAATTACTTAAAGTAGTTTGAGTATTAAATCAATATTGATAACTTTTCGAATAATTTGAAACTGCTAAGAGAACTATTCCTGTGGTTAAGATCGTTTAACTGAAAATGACCAGTACAAACAATTGTTATTTCAAAACCTTAGTTAACAAAGTCAAGTCATTCAAGCGTTTTATTGAATTACACAAATACTCCTTGAGGTATGGGCTAATTAGAGAAAACCGCTCATGTTTAAAAAATTACACAAACACCTTTTAAGGCTAATTTCTGTTTGGAATTTATTAAATTTCATAGAAGGTATATTTGCGTCCCTCTTTTATTTTTTTATCATAATAAAAAAATATTTGAGAAATATTGATAATAATTCACATTTATTCTATTTTGAAATATGGAAAAAAAAAACCCATAAAAAAACAAAGGGCTTCTTAAAAAAAATTAATATATTATTTGCCACGTCATTCTTGTAGTTACAATTCTGTGTAATTAAATATACACTATAGATAGGATGTTATGCAATAAAATAAAACTATTAGGGGTGTCTGTGTATATTTTACAAACACGAGACATGTCCGGGTAGTTAGATCATACCCAGGGGTGTTTGTGTAATTCTCCTTATATTTTATCTCCGTGATCTCAAACCTAATACATCTCTAAAATATTATTGCATGTTTAGTCATTGTGACTCGTAGAATGAACTTAGTTATCAGAATATCAATTTTGAAATAACCTTTTCCAAGCACGAAAGACTTATGGTATTTGATTATAATTGATCTGAAACCATCAATTATTTAAAACATTATATAATTATTTGTTGTACCGGTTTATCTACTTAAAATGAAGGCCGGCCCAATAGCCCACTAAAGTATGAAACAAATATTTAGATGTCATCACACAAAACAAAAACGGACTTTAGCCCATGGATATCAATTATCTATGGTGAGGCAGTCGGTGAATATTGTAGTAAAAGTATTTCTCAAAAGGAAAAAAATACAAAGGAAAAATGGAAATCATAGTAAAGTTTTACATAGTTTCTTAAAGTCCTAGTCTTTTGGTTTCCAATTGTTGTACAATTGACGGGAGTGAGTGAACACACGCATATGGATTTGGATTATAAGCTTATTAAGTAGGTCTCTCAGATTTAGGATACTTTGAAGAGACACAAACCACTGTATGCTAACGCAACATTTATACTTATACGTGAACAAACTTTCCTTTTTATATGGGACGGTTATTTTTCATCTTCTTACTAATTTATTTTAATACGACTTATTTTAAATGCCTAACTATATCATTTTGTTTCCCATTTCCTCAAATTAGTTTTCAGTAGTTCAATAAATTTTATTCATCTACTCGAAATATAGATTACACTAACCTTAAGATATTCTAATTTCAATAATCGAGGAAGAGGTCAGAGTCAGAAGTGAAGCAATTTTATTCTACAACACCAGCTAATACATTTAATACACACTTAAGAAATCAAAATGTAGTATATAAATTTGTCATGTACAATCATCACACTTGGTACGAATCACTCGGATACACTAGACACAGCACAAAAAATTGAAATAATACAAAATGGATCACTTGAACTAACAAACCGTGACTAATTACCACGACGCTCAAACGGCTAACTGAAAATCGGTTTCTTAAAACCTCTTCACTACATTACATCCACATATACAAGGAAATCATATTGGATTCTGCTTATAATCCATCCCCGGTAAATATTGTGATTGTGTCTAACTTAGATCATGTAATAGAAAAAACATTATTAAGGTTGTCTCAAGGACAACTATAAGAGATTCATTTGGCCTTGAGCATTAAGAACTGTCTAGGTGAATAACGGCGGAATAAGGCACAGGCAGATATGCAAGATATTATTGCCATAGCCACAGTTGCAATATAGCCACACACAATAGCAAAGCCGATTTGAATACAGAATCTAGTGTACCTATTGCACAACTTCATCCACTGGAATTCTTTCTGGCCGGTGATGGCAAACACACACCCCTGGAGCGCTGCCGAGTTAGCCGCAAACACCACGTACACTGCAGCCTACAATTGCACGGGCACACCAATATATATTCGTCAAAATTGACATTTATTAATTTATATATTCTTAAAAAGATTTGGCGTTAGGATTAATTTTCTTGCATCTTAACTGATTCATACCTCTTATTCATCAATGTTAACTTGTTAAGTAAAATTGGACCATTGGTTAAGAAAGTCAGTATTGCCATAAATGTGTGCATAAACTAACAGTAGTTATTTAATTACAACTATATGCAATTAATTCCCTGTATAGTTAAAGTAGTTTCCTTGTGACAAATCTGGATAGAAGCGCCGCAGTAGACAACTTGCATGACACCAATAATTTCCTATTTATAAGAGGTATATGAATATATCCGGGCCACTGCTGGGGCGCACATGTTGATCAACTTGAATAAATTAGTAGGCTCACGTTCCATTTACTTTTTAAAAAGTATTTTTTGATTTATTTTTTAAGTTTGACTTTGTAAGTCTTTGCTCCCGTCTTTTCACCTAGCTAATAAATGCTGTCACGAAGAAATAAGAACTAACACGGAGTTGAGAAATTAACAAATTTGTGTGCTCAAGATGCATTATTCTAAGAGGATTAATCGTACATATATGTAATGTGTAATACCTAGAACAGTATATATGGATATATATAACAAAACATTCAAATATAACTATAAAATCACAAAATATTTAAAGTTTCTCTACTCAAATAAAGTCCGAGATCAAAACCAAATTAAGTTTATTAAATGTTAAGTATTGAACTGTACAATAAATAGTTTAAATTCTTATACATAGTGTTTCCTTTATCACAATTTGTTTAAATAGACAGGCATAGCCGGCATACTTTGGAACGTCATCTATCGATCTAATTTTTACTTGAAAATAAACACCTCAAATTAAAATACATTAACCTTCAGTTAAAATGTAACATGATTTCAATTCTGAGCTTTTGTTTCGACTATAATGAAGTCTAGCTATATTAAGATCCAAGCTGATTATAGTTCGTAAACCTATTAGTACACTAAACGGGTATAATATTCGCATTTTTTTTTTGTTACAACGCGCGATTCTAGCCAGCTAGTCACTTAATTAATATGTCAAGGATCAACTCTTAAAAAGCTATCGAGATAATGAACTTTAAAAGGAGGATCTCAAAAGCCTTTTTCATTTATACATACACATCTATATATTTAAACATCAGTAAAAAAATCCATTAAGTAAATTACCTGGTCTAATAAGTAAATTCCCCATGCCAGATATCTGTAAGAAGGTCTTCCATCTTTTCTAAAACCGGGTAACATGTAACATCTGAATAGTTGGAGCAGATTATACACAGCAGCACAACTTTGGATCCACACTAAAACACTAGAAAACAAGAAATTAACATGAAAGTGAAGTAAACAAAAGTAACTAATATTTAGTTTGCAGTTTAATACTTTGAACTTGATTCACACACACACACACACACACGAAATTTTGTCATGCATCGGAACTGAAAATAAAAGATCAAATTAAATAAATAAAAACAATTCAAAAAATTGCAGCAAATATCACATACTATAAAGCATTCAAGTCTCTGTATGTTGCTTTTCTCTCGATTATTTGGTAGAGTAGTTTTGTCTGATGATCTAATCCCACTAAACAAGCGGTTAATACCAACAAAACTATCGACACAATCCTCAATAGTGCTTCCATAATTTCCGTTGATGCCATCCCGGTGAACCAAACTTCCAAAAAATACGAATAAAGAGCTCTCAAATAATAATATTTTCTTGTTTGTGTATAATTTGAATAATAATAACTGTAAATGCTACTACTGTCACTATTATGTATACGTACAAGGCATGCAAGCGCGGCCTCCCTAGTTGGTGAGAGAGAAGAAAAAGTACTGGTTATGCAAGAGCACACGACATGAGGGTGCATTAATTAATAGGGACCGAGCTAATTTAATATTTCCCAATTTTCATATTCACCATTAATAATTCGCACATTTTCTATAGTTTAGTTGTTTTCCAACTTGTGTCTAATTTCCATTTCAAAATTACATGTGGGAATATAAAATGTATTTTCATCATTAAATGAATGAATTATTTCGCTTACCTCTTGCTACATTATTTTAATATTTTTTAGATATTATGTTTGGATATATACGAAAATGCGACTTTTATAAATATAGCATTGTCGCATTCATCTTGATTTGGAGCATCTCCCCGCGCTAACTATTGCGTGATTCTTCGAATGAATGGCGTTACCCTTAGGGTTGATAGATCATCACATGCAAAACACGGTGTAGCTTTGAATATAGCCCAGATCTCACTTCCAACTTCAACTGAACGGCAAATCATTTTCAAGTTTAATATCGTCAAATAAATAAGATGGACCATGAGTTGTTGGGTAGTCAAATAATGCACCCCCGCTTGATTGAGATTTAATGTAACACGTCGTTGTACAATGTTAATTTTTGTACGATTCATGGTGACTGGGTTCTAGCTGTTTCCTCAAAAGTTGTACAATTTTTTTATCCCGCTAAATAATTTTTTTAAAATATTATATATAGCGATCAAGTCATTTTACTCAGAGTAAGGATTACTTACGTTGGACTTTTCCTACATGTTCGTATATATTCCTGATTTGACTTGAGTATCTCATGCATATATGTCAGTGAGTACATGCTAATTTCAAAAATTTACAGCAAGGTCTATAGATGGCTCACTACTCCAGTCTTTAGTGATACGTTCGACTAAGCAAAACCTTCATCACCTAGAATAGTAAATTTGCAATTAAGGATAGTAGCTAACAAACGTTAATTCTCTGATCATTATAAAGGGAAAAGAAAGTTGTTTTCTTTATTCACGGATACTTCAAAAAAGGGTTTTTGGCAAAACCCTGCAGTGAAATGAAAAGAAGAAAGAACCTCAATGTGTATTATATATAATATTTAGCAAATCACCCATTTATAGGAGAGTGAGTTACACTCGCACCACGTGAGAATTGACATGGATATTTGCTTACAAAATGGCTTTGCAATCCTTATACTGAAAGGGCTAATAACTAAGAAAATCTTCAAATACCTATATAATAGACAAATACCCACCCACCCACCCCCCCCCCCCCAGCCCCCCTATATATATTTTAGGAAAAATAACATTTTCAAAAGCAACAAAAGGGGGTGTGATTTCATAATAGCGACTTCTTTCTCGCGTGAGAACAATCTTCACGTAACCACGTGCACGATTTGTGACTTTTTCCAGCCAAAAAGAACGATTCCGAACAAAAAGGATCGAGTATAGATTGTAAGACGAACTAGGGGACCAAAGTTGCAAAAAAAAAAAAAAATATATAAGGACAAAGTTGGATTCAATACCCTTTAGGGGGTTTTTTCAACTTTAGTCCCTTAATGGGTACTGCTCCATCTTTACTCTCCTATTGAATTTTCTTGCAACTTTAGTCCCCTAATAGAGCAAAGCGTTTCCTTAAAACAACGAAAGAGGGGTGCAATTTGAATTGCGACTTCTTTCGCACATGAGAACAACCTTCATGTGACCACGTGCATGACACGTGATTTGTTTTGACCAAAAAGGACATTACGGTTAAAAAAATGATCGAGTATGGATTATGACACAAATTAGAGGACCCAAGTTACGAAATTTTCAATAGAGGACCAAAGATGGAGTAAGTACTCATTAAAGGACGAAAGTTGAAAAAAAAAAAAACTCAAAAGTTACCCTTGTGACCAGTGTTTAAAAAGGCGTTGGGCATAAGGCGGGGTGTTTCATGGACTAGGGACGAGGCGTAAGTCGGCGTACAAAAATATAAAGAACTATTTGTGTCTATATTAGGTTATAAAAAATACAAAAAGATTATGGATATATTTTACTTTACATGTTACATAGGTTGCACAAAGATATTCTCATAGACCCTCAATATATTCAACATATGATAAAATTAATTGATAACTATATATAGAAGTGAAATATAAAATACTAAATAAATAACTAAAAGAAAACCAAAAATGAAAATCATCAACTTAGTAATTATGATTAAAACATATATAATAAGAAGAAGATGAATTTGAAATTTATTAAATATCAAATAGCTCTCAATATACCTGTAATTTATGTAGAATATCATTTTTCATGCAAAATTACTGATGAAACTTAGAAAGAAATAGACAAAGTAATCCTTATTCTTTAGGGCGTAATAAGTCGCCCCGCGTGTCTCGTGCACAAAATACCGCGCAAGTTGGTGCACCGGGCAACAAACATGGCACACATGAGCAAGGCACACAGCCAGCCCAGTCACGCGCAGAGAAGAGAAGGTCATGCTAGCACATCGAGTGCACGCAACGCACAACAGAACGAACTTGGCCAGGCGATCCGATGGACGCGGCACGCACAGCCCGTGCGCACGCTTAGCGTACAGGCAGCTCACGCAGGCTATATGGGCCAGTTTTGCAGGTATTTTATCTTTTCAGGGGCTTTCTTATAACTATGCGTTTCTAGAAGGTTGCAGAGCGGTTTAGAGGACTCTAGAAGGGCCTCACATTTTTGGTTGGAATAGTTTAGAATCTTGTAGATGCGAAATAGTAGTCATTAGATTGAGTTTGATCTCCACCATCTATCACTACAAGAATTTGCCCATATAAAAAGTCTCTAATCCCTTTCTATAAGCTAAAAATCCGTTTCTATAGAGCAATAGAAAGGCAATATTTTGTTTCCAAAATCCCTTTCTGTATGTGTGGTTGATGAGAAAATTCAGAAAGGGGAGAAAGTTCCCTTTCTAGCCTAGAAAGAGAAATGTCCCTTTCTACGGGAGAGAGGGACTAGGTACTTTCTTTGGACAGCAACAACTGCGTCTCTTGCTAGGCGAAATAAATGAGCGTAAAACTCTAAATTTTGAAAAACTGGAAAGGGAGACATCTGTTTCTCCCATATTTTTTCAATAATAATAATAATAATATTGTAATGTATTATAGATCTACACCTCAATTTATTAACTTCCACTTTTTATTATAATTAGATTTTGAATAATATAAATTTAAGTATTTTCACTTATAACTATGTGGTGTATACTAGAGATCAATCAATCAAAATTTATTTCCATTCCATTATACAAAAGATTATTTAAATTACCAAAACAAGATTTTGGTCAAGCTTTAGATCGAAATGGGTAAGGATCAGTAAAGATGGAAGCTTTTATGGATGAAAGTGAAGCTGAGAATTTGGGAATCGATTCATAAGATTTGAACTAGTTTAATGGATGAAAATGAAGCTAGAGAATTTGGAATCGATTCATAAGTTATGAACTAGGGCTGGGCTGAGGATATGAGCCTAAAACCACGTTGTTTTAAAAATGAAGCTGAGAATTTGGGGGTCGATTTCTAGGATGCACACGTGTCGTCAGTTATTGCAAATCCTATTTAATTAATATATTAACATCCCTTTAACTCTCTCTCTCTCTCTCTCTCTCTATATATATATATATATATATATATATATATATATATATATTCTACCATATTAACTTATATATCTACACTACTTACAATATTATAACTAGTAGGGTAATTAATTAAAACTACAACATATTTTTACTATTTTACATGAAATAGAAAAATAATATTAATATATATTATTAATTATGGATGAAACATAAAAATTTCATGAATGAAACAATATTATATATTATGGGTGGAACTACAATATATAGGATTAATTACATAAAAGTATGAAAAACTATAAACAATTAAGCATAAAAAATAAAAATAAAAAAGATGAAGAAGATGGAGAGAATGGTTGTATTGGAGCCTATAATGCAGGGATACTTGAAAAAACTACAAAATGTAGTGCTGGGTACGTATCGGATACGATACACGTCGTATACGGGCTCGATACGTATCGGATACGCCACGTGGCATATCCGATTTTTTTATTTAATTTAAATAATTTGGATACGCGTATCGGATACGCCTTGAGGCGTATCCGATACATGTATCCGTGTTTTAAGGGGCAATTTGTCAGATTTTTAAAATCTGTTGGGATTATTTTATAACAATAAATAACTAGAACTTAATTTTGCAAATATGACTAAAAGTTAAAGGAAAAAAAGGCTACAAGTTCTCTTCAATTGAAGAACAAACATACAGATTGAAAAATGAGAGCTTCTCGCGTGAATTTGAACAATGATAGGGTTTTATTTTCTTAATGATGTTATTGGAGATTGAATTAAATGTTCACTTATTGTTATCGTATAACTCTTTAATCTTCGTATGATTTTTGAATTTACATTTTGGTACCTTGAGTTTATAATGGATCTTTTTATGTTTGCTTGCATAAGTTTATTGTGTTTGAAATTGAATATGTAGATATATTTGTTTGTAAGTGAAGTTAAATTGTTATACAGTAATTTTATATTGTGTTGTTATATAGTTAAATTATTAGTAAAAATATATTTTACGTATCCTGCACGTATCGTATCCTGTAATTCTTAAAAAATCTGTATCCCCGTGTCCGTATCGTGTCATATCCGAGTCCCGTGTCCATATCCGTGCAACATTTTGAAGCCTTAGAAGAGGATATGAGATGGAGGAATTGTGAGAGTTTGAGTAAGAAAAACTATGGAGGGTATTTATAGAATTCTAGCCAAAGTTGAAGAAAGAGATATTTCCCTTTCTACACTCACGCGGATCATGCTAGAAAGGGATATATCTGTTTCGCCATAGAAAGAGACATTTCCCTTTCTGCCATAGAATAATGCCAATTTCCGTTTATATCCATTTTTTTAATTTTATTGTTTTATTTTAATATCAATAGAAACGGATTAGGCTGTTTCTTACGGTAGAAACCTCAAATTCCCTTTCTACCATTATTCTTTCAATTTCAATTTAATTTTTCACTAATTCAGAAAGGCTCTTCAATTCCCTTTCTATGGACAAATTCTTGTAGTGTATTGAGGAGATGACCTTGTATACTAGGTGTTTGGAGTCACTGTAAACAACAAAAATCACTTCTAAGTTATATATTCATATATATATATATATATATATATATATATATATATATATATATATATATTCATAATTTATATATTTGAAGAACTTTCCTTACTCAACAAGTTTTCAAAATTCTAATATGTTAGTTAATGATGAGGTTCGGTTGATGTTTCGAGGTTAAATTAGTAAATTATGGCTATCACGATACTAGATCTTATGGGGTAAGTGTATGGAAAACATTAATCCTATGCTCGAAGGTTGTGATATGATACCTTCTCCACAAGTGAGTACGTGGCATATCTATGTTTTTTGTTCTTGTCCTCTCTCTTTTTTTTTAGTTTATTCTTGTCTTTGAGTTGGATCTTGGTTTTTTATAGTACTTTATTAATGTATGTGTGTCCTTTTAGTGTAAGTTGTATCGTCCGCCATAACTTTTATATTTAACAAGTGTCACCTGCAACAGGTATATTAATAACCTACGAGGACATGGTATATGAGCTAGGTTGACTTTCAGGCTATTAATCAAGTTCCCGAGTTTCTCTTATTTGGATAACAATGACGAGTATTGTTTTATGACGATCGTTTTAGCCTTATTTGCATGTATATTAACGGAGGGAATATGTCTGATCCCTTGTAATCTTTGTTGTCTTAGGGTCGTTTTAGAGTTTCTTTGTAACGTAGGGGTTGAGTGAGAGATCACGGGCAGATAGATCGTTGAATAGGTGATCGTATTGGATGACATTTCTATCCGCTCGTCATATCCAAATATATTTCAATTATGCAGATTCTCTTTAAGTTTCTGATTTCCATTATTAGCAAGCCAGGTTAAATAATTAGGTAGTTGAGTATATATTATTCTCCTCTTATGTAGTGTATAAGTAAGGTAGTGAACCTTTCTCACTCATTCGATTCAGTTACGGCTTTTTGAAATCCCAAAACACACACACACACAAAAAAGGTCAACTTTTGATTAAAGTTTCAATATAAAATCTTGATTAATGCTTTTACACACATATATATATAAGAAGATATGATAAAATAATTGACGTCATACGGCCTACGAAATTAGTAACGTCAAATTTTCAAACTCAAGAAAAATGAAATTTTTTACGTTGAAGTTTGATGAAACAAAGGTATTTTTTTTTTTACTTTTCAAAATAAACACAAATCGTTTAGAAGCCTACTATAAGTTATTCTTAAGTATTACTTGCAAAGCTTCTAAAAGAACTACTTATAAAAAGAAATAGAGTACTATATGTAATAATTTAAAAGTAGTTTTAACTATTATACTATCTTGTAACAATGGTTTCTTACTTATATATATATATATATATATATATATATATATATATATATATATATATATATATATATATATAGTTATAGTTATTTACATAAAAATATATTTACTAGTATATAATTTTTCATAATGTAAAATCCAAATAAACCGTAATTTAATACTCATCGAATCTAAACAACTTCTTTAGCTAGGCCTAGGAAATAGTCTGAGTTGAGCTAGTCTAGCTAGTATTTTGGCAATCGTACCCAAAATTTAGGAAAATAATTTACTCTATACCTTTTGCCTCCAAATAAAAATCAGGACCAAAAATAGCTATCAACTTCTTCCACAAATTGCATTTTGGTTAAAGAAACAATACATATATCATAAATTGGACGGTAATTGACTGTAAGGACCAAATGAGAAACCAAGTGTGAAATATTTTCCTTCACAAAATTGCCAAAACCAAAAGTAAAATGCTTTCCTTTGTAGAATATTCCTATAACTATACTGTCGTTATTTATAGTTAACCATCAAGATACGCTGGAGAAATTATAGTACGGTCCAAGTACAAGGAATCGAAAATTTAGGGACATAATTTCGGAAAGCTAAAGAGCATTTCCCAAATATTTCTCCTACTTACCATATCGAATAGTGAAAGGTTCAACGTATCCAATGCTAGCTAGAATTTAAACTATAAATATCTCTACAGAAAATATCAATTCACTAGGCTAACATTTTATTCTTCACAAAGTAACCTTTAGCGGGCATTATTTTTGTTGAACTCATAAACACTTAAGTTCAAAAATGGCAACACCTATAGAGGACAAAGGGAAGGAGAAGAAACAAAGCAAAGGGAGAAAAAAGATCGAAATCAAGAAAATAGACCACGAGGGAAGGCGGCAAGTCACGTTTTCTAAACGTCGGGTCAGCCTTTTTAAGAAAGCCAGTGAGATGTCTATACTATGTGGTGTTGAAGCTGCCGTCATTGTGACCTCTCCTAAGGAAAGGGTTTATACATTCGGGCATCCAGATGTCGATTCCATTGTCAATCGCTTTGTATGATTTTCGGCGTGTGAAGGAGATCAAGAAGGGTTCAATAGTGATGCCATGAAGACATGTTTGGAAGAGATCAAGACATTGGAGGCGGAGAAAAAGCGATTAGAGGAAGTTATGAATTTAGTTAGTAAAAAGAGAGACGATATGTTTTGGTGGACAAAGGATGCTAATAAAATGGGGCTGCAAGAGCTTGAAGATTTTGTGGATGAACTTGATGGATTGCAGAAAATGGTGGAGATGAAAGCAAGTGAAAATGACAAGGCTAAATCTTTTAGTGGTCTTTGAAGATGTGAGCTACTTGTTAATGTTGTTTTGGATTTTATTTCGTTGGTATTAATTTTGAGGACAATTCTTGAATTAAGTGGTATGTTACTATAATAATTTAATGAGAATAATATATAATTAATAGAAGTGAAACACATATCTTATAATGTCTTCAGGTTTTCTCATTATCTACGTCAGAGTTGTGTAAAATTACCGTACCACAATCATATTGTTGGTTACCGAGTGCAATAGTTAATTTACCTAATGACAAAAGATATATTCTGTCATTTATTTGTTCTAGATTACAGTATCTTTGTTTCATTCTGTGAACAATAATGAAAACCGGTAATATTACAATGTTAATTACCTTGAAATTGTGCTGTCGAAAGCTCATAATTATAGAGTAACGTTTGTTTATTTTATATTACTCAGTTTAGTATTATTATAGTTGATAAATTATATTTCTGCTATATCGATATGTTGAAATTTGAATCTTGATTTTGAGTAAATATATGTCTTGAGATTAAATTTTTCTATTATTTGTCACGAATTCTCGATTTCACAGATTTTTAAGTAGTTATATATATTAACGAACTTTCAAAATTTAAAAAAAAAAAAAAAAAAGTTGTGATAGCAAAAAATATACCAAATGGATTAGAAATTACTCAATGGACTTCGTCGATTACGAAATTATACCGAAGAGAACAATACTTATAAAAATGTCCAATCAAACCTTTCAAGTATCAAATATCGAATCATAAATTGAATAACATAGTACGGGAAATTGCCTCAAAAAAAAAGTAACATAGTATGGGAAAGGCAGGCTTTCACATCCATTCAAAATGAGGTATCATATTATTATGAAATTCACTGCGGCTTGGTTCTTCTAGTCACAACCAACCAGCCCTACTGCATGTCTGTTAGTTTCTCTTTGCTGCACGTGTTATATATATAACATCAATTAATTGAATCCAAGCCCAAAACCCTAATCATGCACAAGTATTTGTCTTTCCAGTTTCAAAAGATCAATCAACAACTAATAAAGATGAATAAAGAATATACGTCCTAAAAGTTCCATTCACTGAATACAATCTAAAAGTTATTAGTCTCACCAAGTCCCAACTTGTAATCACGATATCCTTGACATTACATCTTACTGTAACTATAGTTCCCATATGCATCAACAAGGAAAAGCTGATTTATGAGAAACACGTGTTATACGTGTTATGAATGAACATAGCGCACCATAGGAGAAGTTATTAGGTACGTTAAGCCGATTATTAATATAAATGCATGATTGAAATAAGATGTAGAGGAGTTATTTCCCTACAATTAAAAATTATGTTTAATCTCAACATTGGTACAAATCTCAACATTTGGCTGTACCACGTCATCATGCAGCGATTGCACCTAATAATTTTTCGCAACATAGACACCCTCAAGTTAAGCATACGAGACTTCGACTAATATATGTTACATTACACATATATATTAAATATAGGCGGGTTATAATGTACAACATGATATATAGATTAATACAAAGATGATAATATGCTCATTTTTCTAATTTATATGGGAATGCCAAATATAAAACATCAACTAGATAGATCCTAGACATTGCACTCTGGAGGAAAACCCTGAGGGAAGCGCTTTGTATCGGTGCAATAGTTATAGATCATGTAATTCTTTTGCACCCATTTCAGTTTCTCTTCACTTGTCGTGTCCAATATCTTTTGTGACAAATTGGGCCTCACAAAACTGCAAGTAGTTGGGCCTCCAGCCGAAGCGATGCAGGCATTCGCACTAAAATTTCTGTAGGAAGCAGTGAATGGGGCCTGAGCCCAATCAGTCTTGATCAGCCCACCTCTCGTAGCCCACTCATCAGCATTCCATATACTAGAGTAGAGCCTCATTGGCTGGCTTTTGGGAAATGGAACTCCTATATTTTCCAAATTCTTGAATTCTCTGAGAGGTGTATTATCCACTGAGAACCTATAAACCCCACACAAAAATTGAAAATTAATGTCATTGTTAAAAATATTAATTTTCTTAAAAGGCTTAATTAAGAGGAAAATTTTGTTTATTTTCCTACTTACACAATAGTTAGTGGAGTCCATAGAACAGAATATGTGTGAAAATCTTGAGTGGGATCAAACCACAAGTGAAATTGCTGCTCCCTTTCTCCCTTGCCTTGAGTGTATACATTAGTATGAACGGTGTAAGGCTCCCCACTTAAATTGCCCAAGAACTCAAAATCTATCTCATCATGATTCGGACCTTCTGATGACAACTATAAAACGTAACAACAAAAACACCATACACATACATCATTTTCCACACAAAGAAAAAAAGTATTGAGGTAATTGCAAGAACTACCAATTTGTTATTTTTTCTAATTGGCAAATAACTATTGTGTCACTTTTATTAGCAAAAATCCTCCTATAAAATTAAAAAAATTAGCGACAAAAAAAAAAAACCAATAAGTTGACCTACTGGTAACTAACATTCTTCATCCATTATTTCTTCTATCAAATGTACGTTTGTTAAAATAAATAGTATATGCTTTGTTGAGATATTTGAAATTATTTAAATATATAACAAAAATAATGCATACCGTATTCGTATTTCTACATATCTATATGTTACTTTTCAAAAGCTTTGATTAAGACTACATGTAAAATTCAACATGTAGTTTTTTGCAATTACCTCAGAAAGTAATAATAATAACATAATAATAAGAAAATTAAGAACTAATCCATACATAATAAGCAGTGACAGTTCCAGCAGAGTTCCCGGGTACAAGCTTGAGTTGCATATCAATCTTCCCAAACAAATACTGATTCTTTGACTGAAAACCCGACCCGGTATAGTTATCAAGAGACAAAGTAAGAAGCTCCCCATTGTTGACAATTTTACCCCTCCCTTCGCCCCAACTTATTTCAAAATTCTCAAAATAGTTACTGCCACAATTCACCATTGAGGTAATTAGGAACAACATAGTAAAAAGCAAAACAAGTACATTTCTCGAGTACCCAAAGAAACCCATTTTTCCTCTGTTTTTGCAACTGATGATAAAGTGAAACTTTTTACTATTTATATAGCGAGTGGATGAGGTAATTGTACAAACTACCCTTGGGTTATTTCCAATTAGCACATAACCTCCTCTCTATATTTTATTAACAAAGCACCCACTGTGATTTTTACAAACTAGTATAAGAACCCTTGATACCACTTATTTAATTTACGTGTTTCTAGTACTGATAACAACGTTTATTTTTTAATATATACACTTGACGCATAAAAAAATAATGTTGTTCGAATTGAATAATATATATATTCTGTTAATTCTTTTAAGAAAGAATATTACTTTCTAGATCACTAAACGCACAAATACGATATTTATTATATCATATTTTTAAATAATTTCAAAAAGAAAGTCAAAAGATTGTGAGAAAGTTTATAACTACTTATTTGATAAATAAATATTGATATAAAATTTAGTGCATAAATATCATTAGTTATCTGTACGGTCAGCTTAAATTATGACCGCGGATTGCTTCGCTCATTTTTAGACTTTACAGGCGGACTTTGTGAATAAAAACAGTATAGTGGTACTTTGTCAATTAGGAATATTATATAGGGAGCTGTTTTTCAATTAGGAATAATACATGGGTAATTTTTGCAATTACTTCAAGCGAGTGGAAATTGTTTAGAAGATGGTACATAGAAAGAAAAAAAAAAAGACAAAAGGGTTTGGATTTTTTTTATAAATAAAATATGACATCTGGAATTAGGGAATTAGTAGAAACAGTTGTGAACAGCTAGCTAGCATTGGAATAGATAAGCATGACATTAAGTGAATTGTTTGCGGTTCAGTGTATATATATATATATATATATATATATATATATATATATATATATATATATTGTAATATACAATTTTCATTTGATGTTGATCATAAAATTCACCATTTGATATATTTATTTATGGTTTTTAAAGCAGCTAGCAGGTCTGAACGTGAGCTAGCTGTTGCCTGATGGAGAAGAGTAAAGAAAGAGGTGGTGTCTCGAAGTTGGAGAATAATGAGGTGATCCAATCCATTAAAGATTGAGCCATTATATTGTACTGTTCCAAATATGTCTTTACTTGGAGTGAAGTGGCATGAGTACTCAGCCAAAACTTATACGTGTCATATCATGCATGTTATTTGGTGTTGTATATATGGACACTAACCAAATGAAGTGCATTGGCAACATAAGTTAATACAATTGAAAGAAAAGTCAGCATTCTCGTTCGATAAGGGGTGGCAACTAGAGCATTCATGGTTCAATTAATCAAATTAATAGTTCGATTTTTAAAGAAGTCCACTTTTGATTGGGCTAAAAACGTTAACAGTAGCACAATTAATGAAGTGGTTCGATTTTTCGATTTTAACTCATTGAATCGATTACGGTTACGAGTTAATCAATAAACTAATTCTATTTCGCAAAAATATAAATTATCCAAAATTAAGTATTCATGTTGTACGCTAATAATACTTAAATTAATGTGGCACTAAATATCAAGATAGCCATGTGAAAATATACCCCATCCAATAAATCAAAAGATTTTTAAAATTGCATTGAGTGAGTTTTGTTCTTATAACATTTGGGCTTCCTTCTTTTACTTAAAGTTAAAAGTATATTTGGGTTGGTGCAGTTCTATATCTATTATTTCTTACCCAAAAGTTGACCTGAAATTGTAGCCCAATCTGACCCTCTACCTAGATCCGCCACTTGGGACCCGACCCTGGGGCCATAAAATCATTTATAACTTTGCTTGTTCACATCATACCTCGTGGTTAAGAGTCATTGCAGTATTGACTGATTAGTATTCATATAGAACATATTTCTGTTCATATTAAAGGATTTGATAACGAAAAGAGGAACTGTATAGTGGTCCAGTTAGTATTTGAGGTAATGTGGTGGTGATTTTTATCCGCATGTGATGTGTGGATGGGTACTAATCTTGATCGTTTAACTTGTGTATGCTTTACATTCACTATGAGTAGAGTATTAAGAGTTATTTATTGCTGCCATAATAGAAGTTTATGAAAGATATAAATTTTCTTTATATGTGTCATGAATTTTCAACAAATAATTATAGATGTATAGACGAAAAAGAAAGTAGGGTCTTTAGAGATTTTCAAAAGATTTGATCACGGAAAGAGGAAAAGCATCTTTTGTATAGTGGTCCAGTTTTATTTTAATCTTTAGATAGTATAGTGGTCCAATATAATTAGTATTTGAGGTGATGTGGGGCGTATATCATCCGCGTGTGATACCGATTATGATCTTTTAACTTGGGTATGCTTTACATTCACAATAAGTAGGATTTTTAGAGCTTTTCGACTTGTTAGATCAAAGTTTTATATTTGAATCCGCAAGTCTGTTGCTAGAAGAATGTATCTTGTGATTTAAGATTTGAGCTAAGTTCTAAAATTACATAATACAATACCGAATACTTTTAGGACACTGCCAATTTCCAGACGTGTCATGTAACATATGCTTTAATTGAAAAGTGAAATAAATTATGAATACTGTGTTGAACACCTATCGGGAACGCTTCTGACGCTATCCAACACACCGTGAACTTCTATTGTGTTTTACAATTATGGTAAATTATAACAATAAAATATATAAAAGACATGAATTAAAATGTAATCGAAGTGGAAAACTTCTCACGGTAAACGATTAACAACACCAATATGTTTTTCAGTTAAACGAATCTAATAAATGAATAAACAGAAATCCAACTCCAAAAAATAATTAATGAACTGAATTTTGTTTCTAGATATCAACCTACAAAAAACTTAAAAATGCTTAATCTAAGCAAAACCAAAACATGAAAATATTATCCAAATGCACATTTTGTCCATCAATTAAGTTTACATTCAGGGGCAGGACCCTTAGGGAACCTCCACTTATCCTTGCAATAATCATACACCATGCGTTGCCTCTGCAGTTTCTTCATTTCAGCACGTGTTCTTCGATCCAACTCATAATTTAAAACAGCTTTTGTGGAATAATCAGTTGAGTTGCAAGAAGTGCTCTTTGTTCTGTAAGACCAAATGCAACCTTCTGCAGTGTAGTTTCTGTATGAGGCCGTGAATGGGGCCAAAGTCCAGTTGGTTTTAATTTTGCCACCCTGTGTGGCCCAACTATCGGCGTTCCATAGACTCGAATATATTCTCATTGGTTGGTCTTTTGGGTATGGTACCCCTATTTTTTCTGCATTCTTGAACTCCCTTATTGGTATGTTGTCCACGTAGAAGCTGAACAAATAAAAAAAATTATATTTTCGAGTGATTGTTGTTCATTGAGGAGGAAAGTATTATAAGGAGAGAAAATTGCAAAAAATACCATCTTGCATAATTCATATTAACACAGCCCATGTCAAATTAACAAAAAAAAGAATAGAAAATACCAGTACTTCTATCAGATAAAGTCTATGTATTGAAACTGTTAAACTAACTATTCATTAAGTGTACATCTTCATCAAAAATTCTGAAAAAAATGTACATTTTTAGATCTACAAAAACTAAAATACAGCATTTCCATAATATTCTCGGAAACATTTCAAAAAAGTGTCAAAAGTTTATATTGTAAAAATTGAGCTAATGGTGTTTTACCCCCTATAGAAAACAAATAGGCAAGTTATCCCGTAATAAAAAAACAAAATAAAATAAAATAAAATAAAATAAAAAAGTAAGCATATTACCCCCGTGATTCTAAAAAGTTCTTTAAAAACTCCGTCACACTTGCATACAGGAAGGAGGTATTTTGCAAATACACAGAGAGTAAATGGGTGTATCTAACATAATAGGGGAGGGGGTATTTTCCTAATAATGTTCCTATTTTAACATAACACAAAAGGGGTTATTTTCTCACTTTTTTTTTTACAAAGGGGTAATTTGCAAATTTCATATAACCCAGGGGTTGTTGTGCCCAAAACCTCAAAAAGCTATAATATTTAATTAGGCAAGTATACAATTGATATAAAACTTTAATACATAAAAGTCATTTTTTATCTGTACTCTTATCTAAAAATATAATGCCAGTGTATTATTTTTTATGTTTTAATTTTCATAGAGGAACTAGCTATAAGTATTACAAAGAAGTCATTAGTCAAATTAATACAAAGAACACGTACGGGTGGCTTGTACTATCTACTCCTTGTTAATATGAATACTTACATGATGCATTTGGGGTTCCATAGAATGGAATATGTGTGAAAATCTTGAGTTGGATCAAACCATAGGAAGAACTGCTGTTCTCTTTCACCTTTGCCTTGACTAAACACATTTGTGTGAAGGGTGTAAGGATTGCCAGTATTGTTTCCCAAAAACTCGAAATCTATTTCGTCGTGGTGGTCTCCTTCCGACGACAACTTAAAGGAACAAATATATCAAGGAATAAGACTAAATCAGTACTTCACAAACTATAGTTTATAAGTGGCAACAAAATTATCTCTAGACATGGAAACTTATGTATATATCTTACGTAATAAGTTGTGACCGTGCCTGCGGAATTCCCAGGAACGAGCTTGATTTGCATATCAACCTTTCCGAAAATGAATTCTTTCTTGGACTCAAAGCCGGATCCTGTTGTATTGTCGAGTGAAAGCGTGAGAAGCTCGCCACCCTCGAGTATTCGAGTTTGGATCTCGCCCCACGAGATGATGAAATGCCGGTGAAACGTACCATTTCCAATAACTACACTTGTACTGTCACAAAATAGATTGGTATAGATTTGAGTATAACTATTATTTGGTAATATTATAAATCCTATTGGAATAACTAGAGTAGTAATATTCTCAAGATGGTCCATAGTTCATACGTACTTTCAGAGTATTTGGGATTTAAATATTATATGGTAGAAAAAAGAAGACCCAAACTGGATAAGAATCTCCATGTAATAGGATGAGTGGAACTCATCAGACGGCATTAAGCTATTCAATTGTGTCTTTAATTTACTGACAAGAGAGAGATACATATATTCAGTCACAAGTTATTAAGTTAATGTCGATAACATGGTACACTTTATTCCTTTGATTTATCAAGAGTTACTTCAATTAGTTCCTTAGCAATAATGAAAATAAAAAAAACAATTTTCCTCTAAAATGGTTTCGAAAAACTATAGATGAAACTAAGAAAGAAAAAAACATTTTTTTATGCCAAAGTACGTACTTACCTTTCCAAATTACGTCGTGCCGCAGTGATAGTTTGAGAAATGATAATGTCCACCTGCATTAATTAATATATGAGAACAAAGCTCATAAAATGATGTTTGCAAATGCCAATGTAACACATATAATTTATATAATCACACAAAACAGACACTTATGTGTTAATTGAACGGATTTGAGAATACATACCTTGAAGACAAAGATTGCTGAAAAGAGGATGAACGCCAAATATGGGAGCAATTTGTTGGAACGTGATTGGCCGCTGGAGTGATTCCTCGGTGGCATAACGTCGAATGATTTTTTCTTGTGTTGTTATATTAATGGGAATTAATCTGAAGCATTTTCTTCCAACTATTGTTACCATATTTTTCGTATCCTTACAGTACTAGTACTCTTCTTCATATTATGTTTTTTGTCATTTCATATTCTTTCTTTCTTTCTGTTGTGGAAAACGAATTGCGACCATTCCTTTTCTAGATGACATTTATATATATATATATATGGTAATCCATGTCTCTTGGGTATTTGCGGTGACATCGCTTAGTATTCCTACTCACTATATCTTTTTTGTCTTTTTTTTTTCTTTTTGGTAGTTTACCAATTAGTGTAAATTGTGAATTTAATAATCTAAATAGACATGGCAAAATAAATTCTTGGCAAGTAATTTTTCGTTGTGTGGTTAGGGTGTTCCCAACCCACCAAAACCCGATTCGCCAAACTCGCACCGACTATGGTTTATTTTATAATTTTACTTGACAAATTAGTAACATGTAAAATTTGAGTATGGTCAAGATTTTATTAACAACCCGTTTGCATACATTTTTAGTTTGTATATTTGTAGAGAAATGAGGAAGCAAAGAAAATTTCCAGAAATCATATAGATTTTTCCAAAATACGACTATCAATCAATTTTTGATTATTATTTTCTGTTGATGTTACAAGCTTTAGATGTTAAATGTGTTGTAGACAATGTTATGTTGGCCGTTCTTAAACTACTATATCTTTTTGTTAGTTCATTTGATAGTTGAATTTTGGACCGTGAATCAATTTAAATTGTTATGTTAATCAAGTTATATTTTTTATGAGGTACAGATATCATTGCTAGTTCTCATTATTCACCTTATACAAAATATTATCTCCAGCGTTACTGCTTCCAGGTGCATGCATTTTCATCTATTACTTGGTTTATGGCTTCCTGATATATGTGATTCATGTATAATGACAGGTATATACTTTATACATCTCAACTTAGTTACTAATTGTTCAGTAACAATTACAAATAATAGATAACAGAAGATTTTACAATGATTTTGCAATTTCCAAACCGCATAATGAGCAGATAGATTGCAGGTCTTCATTTATGGAAACATAAAATTCAACAGAAGCTGAGCCTTCAATCCTATAAAGCAGAGTAAGTTATACAAACCTGGATAATGAAGAATATCTACGGACATCCCTTTGTGATTTATCAAAGAAGGCTAGCGATATTGCCAAAGCAATAATTGTTGCTTCTAGAGCAATAAATTTATTCTTCCTAATTTGTCCTTGTCAATCAATCACTAGACATTTATAAATTTCTAAATACCATGTTTTCTTTAGTAACCATCCTCATATAATGGAAAGTTAATATTCTCTAAAAGTTTTACTCAATCTAATCATTTTCTCACTCATCTCATATTCTTCAAATATAATCAAAGCTTCATGAATATAATATAAAGTTAGTATTCTGTTGAGAAATATACTAACTTTTTAGGAATTACTCTGTATTTTCTTCTCAATAAATATGTCTTGCTTTGAAACAAGTATCGTCAGAAAGAAAAATAAAATAGGAATAATTAACCAGAGGACTGAAAGTAAAATTTCATTGATAAATATTACATAAGATCCATATTTGTAATCATAATTTTTATTTGAATACTTAAAAAGGTAATGATTTTTGTGAAAGCTTCTTTTAATTTTTTCAAAGAATGTATATATTAAGTATTTTTGAATTCGATAATTCTCTAATAATTAAAAAAAAAAAAAAAAAAAACATCCGATCCTTTTTTATAGAGAAATTTAATCTAAAAAAGTATATTATCTTCTACGTGCTAAGCTTAATACTTCCTTAACCTGAATATACTTAAAGTAAATCTAAGCGGAACAAACATGATGTATCTTTAAGAAGAAGCGTTTAGCAACTTATCTAAAAAAACATAAAAAATATTTTTAATTGATAATTATCGATATTATTACTCTTTAGAAATGCTTATTAATATTTTTTTTGCCCTTCGATTGATAGTTATGTATTTTCTTTTTATTGTAAGTTATAGTTTAATGAATTGTACAGAATTTTGATTTGGACATGGTTTCTAGTTAAATATTTAAAGTTCTATTCATTTAACTAGTGAAAAATTCAAAATGTCAATATGATTATTAAAACTAATGTTTTGGAAGAACGTTTAGTAGGAGGCGGAGAAGAAGTAAATTGTGTAGTTATAACTTATGATATCATTGATTGACTTTCCATTATGTAAGAACAATTAATGAAGAAAATAATGGTATGAAGGAAACTTAGAAACTTAACTTTTATATTATTTGATTGACAAGGGCAAATTAGAAAATTAAAAATTATTGCTCTGGTAGCAACATTTTGTGTTTTGGCTATATCGCCACCCATCAAAGAAGCTGTTGTAAGAGAATTGAAATATTAGACAAAACAAGAGTGCTTCAGGTATTGTTAAATCACACAAGTCTGTCATACAGGTACATAGAATAAGAAGCAACCAAGTCAATAATAATAATGAGAGTTACAAGCAAACAACTAACTGTACAGGAAACTGTACACCAGATCATAGACTTCTTTCTTCTATAGAAACAGCAAAGGTTTTCAAGACTCCTGAGGTCGAGAACTACAACAATCCTGCAGGAGCTAAAGAAAGAGTTTTGGCAGTTAGTAATTGCCAGACTCCATTTAGAACGAATTTTCTTCGTCATCTAATTCCACAATCTGGGCCCTCCTTTCAGCTGCTTTCTTCCTGATAAAGATGCCCCACCTCATCGCAGCCTTAATCTTCAGCCAACCCACAACAGCCTTTCCAGAACGGGTTCGATCCTCATTATAACTGAAGCCAGGAGAAGAAGGCGTCATGTAAGAAGGGAAACCAAATCCTTCTTCAGGGACATTAACAGAGGCGTGGTTTCCCATGCTGAAAAGCCGAAGCAAGTGCTGCATATCTTCGTTCTCTAGCATTTCATGACTTCTCATGCGAATTTCCTCCTCCGACAAGAAGTCATCAACGCCCTTTTCCTGGTTATTAGACCAGTTGTCGAAAGGATTAAGATTAGGTTGCTGAAGTGAGGAATTTCCTGCTTGGAATGTTGGTGATGATTGAGGAGGACCAAGGGCAAGGCTGACCCTGTTATTATTATAAGCAGCACTTTGGATTTGGTTTGGATGATTGACGGACAGGTCGTGCTGAGGAAAAGATGACATTTGATTCGGATAATGAGACTGAGTAGGAAATCTTGTAGTCATGTTGTCGTCATAGCCCGAACCTGGTTGGTCAAGTAAATCAGCAGCGTTAATCACTTGGCATAGAAACTCAATAATTAAGTATACATGTCAGGGAAGCCATGTTTGTAATTTCTTATTACTGCAGTAAACCAAATGGAACCAACAAAAACGCGGAAATAATACAAAGGAAGAAAGAAAAATAAGAACATGGCATGATAACTTCAGCAAGTGAGACCAAAAAGGGACTGCTTTGGTGGATAGTGCACCATATTACATGCACCACCAAGGTAGATTCTTATAACAGCAAAGATAAAATTGAGAACTTTTACAATGTGAATCAGCTGAGAAAGCTGTTAAAATACAAATATATCATCAATAATGCTGAACTTCAAAAGGGATGTCAGATTTGAGACTTTGGTAGTCGAAATTTGATAAACCACCAACCATTTCTCATTATGAAAATTCTTATCAAATTTAACACAAGTCCGAAATTTTATTTTGGAGTATTCAGTAGTTATTCAAATGCCAACAATGCTCACCTCCAATTAGCATGCCCTGACCCAGGGCTGATTGCTCGGAGGAATCTGACATTGGCAATCTCTGTGGTGGATGCTGATTATTCAAAGAAGAAGGGTAACTGATGGGGCCCAAAGGATCACTCTGAAACTGTGTCGACTTCTTTGTTTGCTTAAAATTCAAGAGAGATTTTCCATCATACTCCACAACTTGATTCCAATTATCATATGCTTTCTTCACCCAGGTATCCACATACACCTAAAGGTACAACATATATTAAAAGGTTACATAAATGATAAATCACTGCCCTCAACAGTAATATAAAGGCTCGTCCAAAAATAATATCTCATTGCAAGAAGGCAGCTTAAGTATAGAACTCATTGGATTACCCCCAAAAAAATCTTTACATACATACGTAAAACCGGCATTGGGACTATACACCACGGGGAAAATATAGGTGATTGATAAACCCGTGTTGACAAAAATATTCCCTACGATACTACTAAAAGGATATTTGGCAGCCGAAAAGCATAATATTATCAGCCCCGTATTGTCTAAAAACCAAAAGATATTCTTCAAACCGAAATGTCCTATTCAAATCAAGATGATAAAATAACTCCATCTTGACTAAAATAACTTTAGGACAAACTGTAAAAGGTTTATTAACACATTAAAAGAATAATTGAAGTAAACAACGACCACGAACCCGCCAGACAACAAAATTGCAAGGCGTAAACGTTTTACACTGATCTTTTAGACCTCAAGGGGAAATCCACCAGTTCTACCATTAAATTACAGTAAAATATAATCTGTTTCACATCAGAACATTTTATTGTAAAGTTGATTGTTCAAAAACAAAAAAAAAAAAAACATAGCAGAGATGTGTACTGGTGCCAACTTTTCTTCAGCTTCGGATTAACAAGAAGTGAGACAGAAACAATGTGTTTTTGGACACGGAAATCATTTGCTATAGAGCTACATTGAACATACTGACTTCGAAAAGAAAAAATCTGCACCTTCTGGCTGTCAGAAAGTGAATCTGCGGGATAATATTGGTCATCTGCAATCAGGCCGCTCAGCTCGTAGATATTGTTAAAAACAACTCCTACATTTCTTGAGTCATCAGGATAATATATATAAAGCTTTCCACTTAAGACACAAGTCTTTGAGTGCTCTATGAGGGCATCCCACATCTTATTCGACATACCACTTCCTAGGATCTGCAATAAAAGATATCCATATCAGATTATCAGAAAGTATTTCCCCTAAAAGAACTAAAAGGGAAATACTTACAGTCCTCAACTTCTGGGAGTCCTTGACCACAAGTCGAAGGAAGTCTTCCACAGTAAATATCCCTGCTTTATTAAGCCTCTTGTGGAATGAGCCATCCTTCCCAATCTTTTCCAATCTCCACACATCATCATTCAAAGCTGGTGGGTAATGCTTCTTGTACACTGTCAGGAGCAAATACATCTTGAATAAATATCTCAAAGTAGGGCAAACATGATGACAATAAAAGCCAAGCAGTGTTTGAAAGAAACATATATAGATGCACACTAGATCAGATCTTATCAACGTAGGGTCAAAGGATCCCGTTAAAGAAAAGTGAAAAAGGGAGACACAACTTGGAAAGACTTGAACACGGTTTAAAAATCTAATTTTACACAATCAGGATACCATTATGCGGAAAATTAGGACACGACTTTGTTCGCTGATTCCTTTCAATTCCTTTAATGTTTGTCTGCAACTCTTCCGCTTTTCTTCACTACCTTCAATTTTTTTCTTTTCCGACAAACTTGAATGAATTAACAATGGAGAATGTAAAATGTACTTTGGTTACCCATAAGGGTTGATTTTGTAGTTGTTAAATATTATATTTTTACTATATAGAACCAGTATAGTTGTTTATGGAGAATGGCTCTTCTGTTCTCTGTATCATATGTCCCGATCAAGCCATATCCTACTTTTAAGATTATTCTACTGTGTCGGACTTGCTCATCAATTATATCCGAGACTGCAAAAAGAAAAGTAAAACAATAAACATGCATACATTCCCCTCGGTGATCTTTAACAGCGAAAGCCTCTGTCTTTGCTTCCCGTATGCGCATGCCCTCACAAAATCCCGATGCAACCTTCACACCAAGTCTGAATTTCCTGCTTCTTATCCAACTTGAATTATCTGTAAATGTGAGATCTCCTAGAGTTCCAACACCTTCCTTAAGTGTGACTTGTAAATCCCCAGTCAAAAGTGGTCTCTTTCCTTCACGCTCCTTCACCATATGGCTTTCAAACTCTTCCTGACTCCAACCTTCGTCATTTTCATTGTTGAAATCACCTTCTAGCACAACAATGTCTAGCTTCACAAAAGATTCAGGTCCAGATGTGACAACATGGCCTGTGTTGGCATCAATTAGTACAACATGAATTGCAGCACCCTGCTCCCCCTCCACTTTTCCTCCAGTGAAAAGCGGAAGAGAAAGCCTGGACTTGAAGTGAAGCTGCAAGTTTCTCCCATCAGGCCCTTCAATCCGTTTAGGTGATGACCTGAATTTTCAATGCTTAGTAATAGAGAAAAAAAAAAGGCACTATAGACTAACAAAATTGCTGAAAGAAGCGACCACTAAAAAGAAGCGTTCACAAGACCTTGATATATGTGTGTGTATATATGACACAAAATACATAAAGAATTCACATGCTTGGATTCAGCTATCTACAACTCGGCTGATTAACAAGTTTTTTATACACCACAAAACTTTTTTAAGTTTAAGAACCTATAAACATGTTTCTCTAATATATTGATAAAACTTTCGTGGTACTGATGGTGGAAGAAAGCAAGTATCCTCCGACAAACGCTTCAGAATATTTTCTAATAACTGCATTTTAATTACTGGAGTAGAGAGCAAGATAATTCAATGTACACAGAGAACATGAAGAGTGAAAATTCACAAATACGAATTTACCATCTTCTTTTAATAATTACGGTGATAATTGTAGAAGCATTTCGGATATTAAAAACGTATTCACCAAATATTACAGAGGCCAAATCCAATAAAGAGTGACCAAGTCCAGTTCGGGAAACTGGTGGTTTAGAAGTTTTCAAGGCATTCACTAAGTTAGTAGTCAAAGCAACGCACCGAAATGATATACAAAATACAGAAAAACAAACGGGTCTAATTCCTCACTACACCAATTAAGAAACCAATTTTGTGCAGACATATTGCTGTCGCTAATTCTTCGAGTATCCGATGAAAAGGTTGAAGTAATCACTAACTGATTTCTTCTATAGTTGTTTTTATGGCTGAAGAAAAGAAAAAATTAAAATGACAAAGCTATAACTATTACAGTAATAAGTTTTAAAAGAGAAACCCAAACCTTCCACTGAGTCTGGAGGGGCCCAGCTTAGCCAAAGCTCGTTCAACCTCTTCGCTAACCTGTGCAACATAAACCAAGTACCACATTCAACTTTACATCCCAGACACATTTGAAAAGAAACAATAAATGTCATACAGAAGTCAATAGATCTTACCACTCTCCGGAGAATTGGTTCTAAAGATGAACAAAGCTTCTGGAGACTATCCACCTTTAGAGCTTCCACAATAACACTGCATAAAACAGATGACCCCAATCTTTTAACTCTCTTAATATTAACATGAGTTCGAGCACATCAAGAATAAAAGTAGATATGAAACATCTCAAGCGCATAATCAAATACACAGAAAATGCAAAACAAAGGGAATAAGGATCAAGAAAAGACACATGAACTTGCGTGGAAACATGTCATGAATTCCAGTGCACGAACTTGATTGAATTTGAATTCGAAGGAAAGAATGCATGGAGTTTAAATAACTCACTCACAATGCTTTTTAAAAGATATGTATTTACGATCCTAGAAACATATTTCCCGATTAAAAGAACCTAGGGAATATGGCAAATAAGATACTTCTTTTTCTAAAAAATCCAGTATATCTGAATTATGGGACTAAGCCTGTCTCGGTTTGTAACGATAATCCAGAAAATTCAAGCCTTGCATGCCTAAAACAGAAGTGACCCTTATGTGACTTTCTTGTTAGTGGATTGGCTATTCAAACCTCACGAAAGAGGTTAAAATGATAACAAAAATCAAAACTCGTATTTTCTTCATAAACTATCAACACACAGCACCAAAATCAGAGAATAAACGATAAAAAGGAAAAAATTCCTAAAACGTATAGGAAGGTACGAACAAGACTCTCCTTAATGATATCACATTTCTGAAAACTCATAGGAAAATATCAGTTAACCTCAGTTCTTACTCAATAGTGGGAAACAATCAGTTATAAAACTTGGAAGCACTTATGAAATTCAGGTAAGGGAGCATCAGCAGTAGGAGAGCTATACTCCTGCTTGCAATTTGAATTATCAACCTATATGCAACCTGACAAACAGTTCTTTCGGGTGTAGCAAAATGCCCAGTTCTCATCCCTACTCTATTACATAGTAATGGCTAGGAAAACAATTTTTCTGTGGGAAAAATAATACTGTCACGTGAATTATGGAGCAATTAAACATCTTTCCTACACAAGAAATTAGTACAAGAAGCAGTAGTCATACTACTTAATAAATCAACTCATAAAAGATGAGAAGTGGTCAAACTGAAGGTTATAGTTTACCGATCATATGAGATGTGACAAAAGGAAATATTGTGGGAAAACAGAAAGGATGATTCATTCACTAAGGCTTTTGCTCCAGGAAGTTGTTAACAAGTAATACAAAGAATTGCCCTGTCAACGGCATAAACCTTTTTTTCATAAATGGTGTTAATCCATTGTCATACAAATGGTGTAACGCAAGCTTCTACACTGTAAGGTTCCTCATCACTCCATTACACATTTTGCCCCAAAATAAACCAAAGACCAGTATCTCAACACAATAGCAAGGGCCCTATTGCTACTTTCGTCACGAAAATAAAGTAGGACTACTTAACGCCTCACGAATATTCAAACACACCATCACTGAAGCTCTTCCATTCAAAAGCTTACACAACTTTTCAAGTACAAATCGAACTACACGAAAAGTAAATTCAAGTCAAACAATCCCTGTACCTCGCTAAAGCGGGTCGTTTTCTCTCCGGCTCCTGCTCTTCGTCGCCACCGCCTTCCAAGCTCCTTTTCCCTCTCATTGAATTGGTTCTCTCCATATACCTTGTCTGCATTTTGCACTTCTTCAAACTACCACAAAAAAGTAGCAAGATTTAACAAACAAACAAGCTCTCAATCCCACAAAAAACATACATAATTTCAATTAATTAAATAAACAAGTCAAACAGATCTCAGTTCACCAAAATATCTATAAAAAAAAAACACTTAGTCCCATTTTCTCATCAAAAAAGGTCCAGATCCCCAACATGTCGACCAACACCAAACCAATTTCACTAATTACTCACGCAAAAACGAAGATACAATAAATGAATACCTGATTAGTTTTTGTGATTAACTAATGGATGATTTAATTGGTACTAATCTGGAGAAGTTTGAATGAATTTGAGATCTCTTTGCTTATCAATCAGCAATGATTGTTCCTGCTGTGATTGTACACGTGAGTGTGTGTGTGTGTGTGTGTTTGAGCTGAACGAATTTTACATTTTGGGGATTTTGAGATGGTTTTGATGGGGTTTTCAGCTTTTGGGTGGGTGGAGTCCCGGATGGTGAAATCTGGACCGTTGGATTGGGAACAATATCGACGGTCTGTGGTCGGCTCGGCACTTTTTGTCGGAACATGGATTTAGCGATAATTTATGATGCTTTTGTTATTATTATTACCATTTTCTTTTAAAACTCTTTGTCATGAAATTTATATTAAGATAAGTAAACTAAATTCCCCTAAGTTCTTGGCTTCTACAGCAACTAGTTTCGGCCAATGAACCGATAAGGCCACCGGTTCACTAGTTTTGCTGGTCCAACCGGTTCAACCGGCCGGTCTGGTCCGATTTTCAAAACCCTGGTTTCGGCAACAAGTTTCAGCTTCTTTTATGCCCTTTGGACGGAACCTAGGTCCTTAAGCACGAAAAATTGTTATTGTTACATCGATGACAAGGTGCAACAAATTGACAAGATAATATATTTTTGTAGATGTTGGCACTAACGTTTTTACTATCTCATCACAGTCATGCGTTTATACCAATAACTGACTTATTGTGTTATTTATTATACAACGGTTGCATGATATAGTTTCTCTTCAGCGGACCATCGCCCTTTTGGCGGGTAGAATATAATTACGAAGTTTCTTCAACAATGGATTTTCTTTTGCTATTATAAGACAAACTAAGTTGTTGATGTGCTTTCAAGTTTGGGAGATGCTAACCACCTTTGCACTAAATCCTTAGCCTAATGGTACTCGGACCTTTTGTATGATTGTGTCTATTATTTTCAGTCACAGTTTTATATAGGAAGTCTCCAAGACAATTGATACATACATTCCCATTGATAACCAATAGATTGGTAAAGTATATTTATTGAACTGAGAAAATAGTATAGTACTTGATATGGGGTGAAAAATCGAACCTCGTTTTGGTTTGATATCAATACGGTGGTTTGATAAATTTGATGAACCATTAGACCAAGTTATTCTTCTTTTTACTAGGTATATTCATTTTTTATTATTAATATTTAAGATACTCGTATGCTTTTTTGAGATACTCATTTAGACTACCGGCTATTGTTGTACCACATATGCTATAAGAATTCCTACTTTGATCATATGTGTCCTGATTGGTGAAGAAATTTGTGATGAATGATTGGTGAATATTGTTTGTTACATGCTTTTTAATAATTTGAAACTAAATTAATTAGGTATTATATTGTAATCTTCTTTAAAATGGAAAAATTAAATAACAAATATAAATACCGATTTAAATTGTACCAATCGAGGTTTGGGTTTGCACCTAACCACAATATATTATACGGTACGGCGACTCCGCATATCAAAACCATAACACCCTATTTTAGTTTTGTATTGATGGTACAGCTTTACAGAATAGCCCCCAATTCCATGTAAACTCGTGTGCGTTGGCCGATCAAAAACTAGTCTCGCTAGTTCAAAAGATTAACTAAAACTTATGGCGTATTAATTTATAGGTATAATATCACTCACACCCCCTGAGGTTTGTTGTAATATCAGTAACACCCCCTGAGGTTTCAATAATATCAGTGACACCCCCTGAGGTTTGATTTTCAGGGGGGTGTCACTTATAAAATGACACTTGTATCCTTTAGTTTAATATTACTTAAAACTTCTCAAAATAAAAGACATAAGTACCCTTTATTGTTCAATTAATAAAATCAACTAAGAATATTGTTGATCATCTTGCATAAATTGAAACAATTCCTATATTTAATAATAAGAAGACAAAAGAAAGTCCTTTGTAACTCTAGTCAATTGATCTCAAAATTTTAGGATTAGGTGGCCCTTTCCTTAGTATGAATTATATTACCGAAACTCCAGGAATGACTCTATATAATACGTCAAGAATATAAAGTTAATATCACTATAAACAATTATTATATCTACAAAAATAGTTTGTAAATTGAAACAAATTAATTTTGACTGAAATACGTTAGTATTCAAATCAAAATTTTATTTCTTTTACTAATAACAGAACTAAGATTTTTGATTTAACAAGAAAACAAACGATTTAACGAAATGTAAAGAACAAAAAAAAAAAGTACTTGTGTCTTTTAATTATATTATTGTTTGTGTTTAATTTTATTACTTGAACAATAAAGGGTACTTGTGTCTTTTAATTATTGAAGGGTATTTTGTAATATTAAATTAAAGGGTACAAGTGTCCTTTTAAAAGTGACACCCCTAGAAATCAAACCTCAAGGGGTGTCACTGATATTATTCAAACCTCAGAGGGTGTGAGTGACATTACACCAAACCTCAGGGGGTGTGCGTGATATTATCCCTAATTTATATAACATAGTGCGTTATATGAAGTGAGTCAAATACCGAAGTAAATTTACATATTTTAAATCTAGATGATGTTTGGAGTATCTTTCTATTTAAAATATCTACCACTCTAGATTATTTATTAGTATATCAATTGCATGGATGAGGTCAATATGCTTGTTATGGAGTGAGGTCATGTCACTTTAAATATATCTATAGAAGACGACCGACGCGTTGTAAGGGTTCAATTATTTTTGGTATATTGAGATAACTACAATATATATGGGTGTTGAAAATGTCAATCTCGATTGATATTGACCACATAATTAATAATTTAATATATAAGATCGTATGCTCTTATTTGCATTATAAAGTGAATAAACTAATAAATTATCGCAGTGTTTTTGCAATTAACGCTGATAAATAAACAAGTTTCCCTCAGCAAAAGGATTTCCATTAACAGAAAATGGTCAAAATAGTTGTCTAGACCAAAACTCGTGGTTATAATTTTGCAAATAATTAAAAAAAAAAAATTTAAATGCCTGATAGAACTATTAAAATATAAGTACTTATACACTAATAATTATGACACAAAGTTTACCATAACTACAAGTACTTTCGTTGGTTAATACTCATTTATAGCGAGTTGTAAATGAATAAAAATGACTTGAAAACAAGTAACTGTTTTCAGTTACAACACAACTCATGTTATGCTCAATAACTGTCACATGAAGTGTAAAGACATTACGGTTTCCAATCTAAACACTGGATAATAACCGGGTAGGTTTTTTTGGTTCTCGCTTACCGTGAGAATTGAGCCTCAAAATGAGAAGAACAACCACCTTTTAAACTATGGGGACCCTTGCAGGCAATACAGGGTAGTTCATAATTTCTTTTATGTACTGAAAAGGTCACTAATATATTGGGCAAGCGTACACTTGATTTTACTTCTAATTGAGCTCAAATCTATGCTGCCTAATTCGTTAGATGTTTATAGACATTTATTTACACTAAAATACAGGGCAATCTGATCAGGGGAGCAAAAGCCTAAAGCTCTTGCCTTTTCACAGAACAAAAAAACTGACAATTCTTTCCCATTTCTTTTCTTTTTTCGGTATATGTGAAACAACTCAAAAGGGCAATCACAATAAAAGACTTCAACCGTTAATTGCATCCCCTCTTTACAAAACCAACAATCTGGTATTCACCTGATGATTGCGAACAAAAACACCGAAGTGTCGGCATTGGCATACAGAAACTAGTTGCATGATAATGTTTGTTACGCTAAATATCACGCTACCAAATTATGGGAAACCAACATGATACTTGGGAATTTTAACATCTGGTTCAAATACTATTACTGCTTCCTTTGATGCTCGAGAAAGTAACACCAACTGCTTCAACATATCAAATTTCTCGTTGGGACTGGATGATGGAGATACTTGGATAGCCATCGTCTTAAGCCTTGGAGAACAAGAAAGTAGAAGCTTTACGAAAAGGAATTCAGCTTTTGTACCAATAAAATGGTTGATAGTTACAGTTTGGAGGTTCTTCATTGTTCCAAGTGTGCACTGAGGTTCACTCAAATAATTTGAGACTGATTCTGTTGCATTCTTGTCATGGACATCAACCTGCGACATAACAATAAGAAGTGGCGTGAAGTCTTACAAAATCCAAACCGGTAAGAACAACTACTTATCGATTCTTACATAAATCTCAAGTGTGGACAAGAGCGGGAAACTTCTGAGCAAGCAGAGAATAAGGCCCATTTGATGAATTTCACCAAACTTGAAAGGTCGTACAAGCAAATGCTTTAGGGAACTGCAAGTTGTTGGAAGCCTCTGTAACTCGCTATCCCCGGCTAAGGACTTGATATCAAACAATATCAGTTTAATTAGAGATCATAATACCGTTATCAATCAACAACCCCCACCTTTCACAAACATACACTCGCCAAAGAGAACAAACTACTTAATCAATTTACAAAGTCATAGGATCATGTCTCACCAGAAGAGTATGTCCATTGATGCATAACCATGAAATGCCTGGCCAACTTTCCAAAATCTTGGTAAAATCAATCTTATTAAACAAGGGTTTCTGCGCTGAAACTACAATAATGGCAGTTTGCACTCGTTTGGAGATCATAAAACCACTCAAGTCAATGTCATCGTTGTTAAAAATAGACAAGGTGTTAAGATTTGGTGCAGAGAATTTCAAAAGACGAACCCCAGTGCATCTTGTTAAGATTAAACAATAAAGATTTGGAGTACTAAGGACTGATGCTGCTTTCCCTACGAGAAAGCTGGTGCGGACCAACTTGAGATAGGTAAGTTTATGAAAGCCTTGAAAATTATTTGGCGATCTAAAGATACAGTTTGTGACCATCAAATAGGAGAGTTGTGGAACAGAAAATACATAAGAAGGTAGAGGATATGCTTTTACATTCGTATTCTCCAAAGTAATCTCCCTAACACCATTTCTTGATAAGAAGAGCAACAAACGGTCCACGTGCTGATAAAAACTGTCGTCGTGTGAAGGAACACGTGGGAACTTAAGGCTAAACTTATGAATTGGCCCAATGTGTTGCAAGAATATACTAGTTATGATGTTCGAAAAATCATTTTGTGACGCAACTTTAAGAAACTCTGGCTTGAGCACGATAGTCGGATGAGAAGCCCAGACGTATCTCCACTTTCTCGACAGAATACTAGTTCTTGCCGCATCTGCAACCGGCACTAGATCAAGTATGTGATCAATGATGGGACTTGGTAGATCACTGATTCTGTCTTCAAACTTACATCTACTACCTGCCATTATTATCCTGATACGTTCATAAACAAGCAAATCGTTACGACAAATCGAGCAAATAACACAACAAAAGGACTAAAAACACAGGTAGCTAGCAAACATTACAAATTAAAAAACATCAATTCATGACCAATGAAATAATTTACTAGATACAATCAATGGCTTTATCTTATTTATACATCAACCAAACGAGTATTGTGAGACAAAACAAAACAAAACAATACAAAAAACTAACTTGTTCATATCAGAAAAAATATAGAAAAATCGTTCGAGTCTAGTTTTGATGATTAATCAAACACAAAAAGGCGAGAATTAATCCATAAACATTCAACGGAATAAACATGAAAGAAGAGAAGATATTAGGGTTTTAAATCTAACCGGTAAAAATTCGCCTTCAGATTGCAGCATAAAGTTACTCAACGGATAACATTTTTTTCACCTCACCAGATCAAAAAATTATAGCAAAGAGAACTAAATTAGGGCTCGACTGATTTGACATTTAGGGGCGAGGTAATTGCAAAAACTTTCCTTGTGTTGTTACTAATTAGCAAATGAGCCCTGTATTGTTTTTATTAGCAAGAATTCTCTTGTAAAATTAGTGAAAGATACATTGGTGTTATACTTTAAGTTGACTGTACGGAATGCTGACGATCTTTATGTATTAGAATTTATATCAAACAAATAGTAGAAGCTTTCTTATAACTTTTTTGAAATTCATTTTAAAATTTAATAAAGATAATAAATGGCGTATTTTTATTTCTAAGGACCTAAAAAGTAATGATCTTCCCAAAAGAAAAAATTTGATAAAGTATTTATGTAACATTCAATATGAATAACATTAGAAAAATATATTAAAAGTAAAAATTTGCTAATCACTTTTTCTGTAAATTAAATAAGGGTATTGATTTCTTTTTGTTGAATTAAACATACTGGCCCACCATTTCCCTTCATCTCTCCTTTAATATACTTTCCAATTACGATGAGCCACCTGTCCATCTAATTTTGCTTTCTTTCTACAATATACGGGTTGAAGGGGTTTAATTATTCTGGTAGTAAGATAATTACAATTTACGAGCGTTGATGACCCTGTAAAATGTCAATCTTGATATTGGACACATAATTTAATAATTTAACATTCAAGAGCCTAGGCCCTTATTTGAATAGTAATAGACCCTTGAATTATCAAATCCGCAGTGTTTTTGCACTTCAAGCTGAAAAATAAAGAGTCTCCATTTGCAGGTCTTTATTAGCAACTAACTGTCACTGAAGTTTTTTGCAATTTTTTATGTTTCTCTGGCAGATGATATGAATGCCATACATGGAGAGCTGTAACCAGGGGCGGAGCTAGAAATTTATTTTATCCTGGCCTACGGTAGAGTGGAAACCGTCACAACTCTAGCTTAGTTCAATTTATTTTTAAGTACTTAAAGAAAATATATATCAAGCACAATTATAAGTTTATTTATAAATACAAAGAGTATTAGACATCTTGAATAAATAAAATATGAGCTTTTAAACCTCTTACATTCTTTTTACTTGAATATCAATTGATATCTATCTAACCTTTAATCATATACATAATTTTTTTTAGGGAAAATGTATAAAATTCAATATTTTATAAAAAAAAAAAAAACTTTAAACACCCCATATTAGTTTCGTTGAATAGTCTCCTTGTATTTTCCAAAACCATGCTCCTAATACTCCTTCCTTTTATTTAACTCCCACGTTTTCTAGAACTTACACCAAGTTCTCTCATGTTACTAGAAATTTACACAAAAAACCCCTTCCATTATAAAAATCGATGTTCCATACACCCTTATGTTATTAAAACATTAATTGCATCAAAACTCCCTCTTATTAAGGGGGTAAAATTGATATCATACTTAATTAGAAATTTGGTGCATGATTTTTGAAAATACGAGAAGATTTCGTGAATAACAAATAATTGGAGGGAATTTCACGCAAATCTTTAAAACGCAGGGTGGTTATGCATTTTCCCCTAAATTATATATGATGCCAATGCTATGATAATTATCCTAGACGTATATAAAAGTTAACAAATTAAGATGAGCTGAAAAATAAATCCATGCAAGTTGTATCAAGAATAGAATATTGTTGTTGTTACTTGTTAATTGGTATAAGGTAGTGCTTGAATAAGAATTGTGGGTGGGAGTTTCACCACGTTACTTCGGATTATTTGGACGTAATTAGCAGAGCAATACTTAAATTCTTTTTAAGTTTATGGTGAAATAAATTATGAAGTATTAGTTTTTATATTGACTCTAATTAAGAGTATTAGTTTCATAAAAACTCACCCCGGGCTGGAGCCCGGGAGAGCCTTCAACGTGGCTCCGCCACTGGCTGTAACTAGTATACACTTTCCAAAGGAGTTTCGTAGTAATCAGCATAAGATTTCAATTTTTCATACTTATGTTATGCAAGATAACTTGTAAAACACAGCAGTATAACAAAACAAAATTTTGAATACCATCGACCGAAGATTGCTCAAAAGTGTTGTCCCTAGCTTATACATGCTGGAATTCTATTCCAGCAACAGAAGTTTTGGAGTTAATTTTTGTGTTGGCCAAATTCCTGAATTCTGGCATATACTTTCTCCAGAATGGACCGGCATACACGTGGAGATGTCAAGGGGCCGCACATCAGATAGATGACATTACCCAATGGCCTCATATAGATTCCATCTTCTCGGAGCTTCTCCAGGAGAGAACTTCCATATGTTGAAGCATATCTGAATATGGATACAGAAATCCCGTGTTACACGTTTAAAGGAATGCAGTAAATTACCAGCAGTAACACATATGCAAGAACAGTGATAGATCAGCTACACTCATTCTTGAAATTGCTTGATGGATGTGTCTTATCATATGATGGCCTGTATTTTGATCCAATCAACTAAGATTTAAGGGATAATTACATTATGATCCCAAAAGTTAGGTCTAATCACAGAAACATCCCACTTACTGTTTCAATAATTACAAAGAAAAAGCTTCAATATACAAATATAAGAGGTTTATCTATAATTTTTCAAACTTTATGTGGTGTCTCTGGAATTGTTCAAATTGAGAGTCTATTGTAATATTTTTCAAATTTCGAGGAGTGTACGTGTAATTTTTTAAACAGTAGGAAATGTTGAATTAGATCAAACTCATGGGTGTAGACATAATTATTCCTAGATTTAGTCATTTTTGTATCAATTCGATAAGGATTGCACCATGCTCAATACATTGTTTAAAGAGACAATAAATGGAAACAACAAATTAGCCATCTCTTCTAATTGACATATAGATGACAACACCAACTTGAGAATTTCGATAAAAACAGGTAAAATAGAGAAAGAGAACAACGCAAGTCAAGAGATTATTACCCAGCATTACTACCCTCAGCTGTAAGTTCAATGGCGCAGAGGGTTCCCAGTGCCACCGTTCTTCTGACTGCTGGATGTGAGGATATCTCTACTACTAGCTCAGTATCCCAGAGCTGCAAGGTATCAGAAAACAGAAGACTTTTAGAGACACGATACTAATACTTGCTAATAAGTTCTGCACATGGGACATCAAGATTATGGTGACAATACTTGGCAGTTTCCATAATGTCGTGGAATTTAACGCGTGTATACTTCATTTTCATCACAAATTATTTCGATATCAGAGTAAACCATCTTTGCATGTACAGTTGTCAATTATTTATGGTGAAAAATATGATAATGATGTCTTTTCATTGTCCATACAGTAATATCAGATAATTTCTTTTGGTTACATGACTAGCGCAACAACAATCTAGTCCTAACACTAGGTCATTATCAATTTTATTGTTCGGGGCCATATAAAGGAGGGTGAGGATAAAGCAAGAACACATCTGATCTTGATAGTAATGGTCAAAGCAAATGTACAAAAAGAATGCCACACGGAGATGATAATGGAATCTTGATTATATATGTATCCAAACATTACTGGAAGAATCAATAAAAATATAATGCAGAATACACAAGCTTGTAATCCTTGAATAATAGAGCACAAAAAGACAACCATACTTTTGTAATAGATGAAAATCTAGATACTTTCTGTTCCTGAATCAAGACTTTATATGAATGATGCAAATGATTGTACAGCATATTCTCTAAGCTTTATTAAATATAAGTTGCTACTTTTCCACTGATTATGTCAACTTGGGAATTTCATGGTGATCCACAAGTGATGCAAACACATGAGATATATGCTAATATAAATTGTTTGCAAAATTTAGTTCGCATACCTCCTGAAGCAATCTTGATTCGGACATCAAATTCATGTTTGTGTGGCAATCTCTGAACCATTTGATAGACTTAACACCAGCCATGCACCCCATGGCATGTGCCGAATATGAATGCCCATGCAGAAGAGCCTTAAGCTGAAATCATAAACAGAAGTCAGCTTCCAGGAAAAGACAGATTACTACGGGAAAATACAATGTTCAGAATTATCCAGGACCCTTATCATTTCGTCTAATAAAATGATATAATGATAAACTTTGAATGTGATACATGGACCTCAATCTGCACATTCAGAGATATTTCCAAGAGACTTGTTTAGAAAGGTAGGGGGTTGGGGCGGAGGTAGAACAAAGTCTTCTTCCAAGCTATTTCGTTGAGAAAAAAAAAATGTGGCCGCAGAGTCGCAGACTTTATCAAGACTTTTTTTCAATGATTTCTGACGACTTCAAAGGCACACAGAATCAAATGATCACAGGAAATATGTGGGGACCAATAAAATAGAAGGACAAAATTATAAAGAAACAAAAGTACTTAGTAAAATAGCCATGAAAAAATGGTTAAATATCATGCCGATTCAAGTAAAAAATAATTGTAGTAAACTGTCCATTGATGAAAATGTTTAAGTAAAAAGCTGATATAAATATAATACAAGATTAGTTGTTCAGATTTATTCATTGAAAAATCATTTAAACATGAATTATCATCCCTCTAGCTTTGGCACCTTCATATCCCAAATTCTTTAGTGATTCTTTAACATACATTTCTAAGTGCATCGTTTTCCCGTTTACAATTAGAGGGGCCCCGCATTGCCATATAAGTTTCTTAAACGATGTGCATGAATTACCTTGGAGTCTCCAGTAAATGCTTCAAACACGGCATCTGATGCTACTGTAGCAGCCAAGGGTATGACACCACCAGTCATCAGCTTAGCAAAACAGGCAATATCCGGCTGACAGTGTAGCATTTCTGCAGCAGACTGCATGACAGGTATGATCTTGTTAATTAGCTGCAGGACAAGGAAAAAGATATGCAATTAAAAAAGTTGACTGCCTAACCTCTCTCCCAAGACGCCAGAATCCTGTAAAAACCTCATCAAATATTACAGGAATTTTCTGGCTTTTGCATTCTCTAACAAGTATACGCTGATACAGTGGATCAATCATTAGCATCCCGCCAGCACCCTGTATCACTGTAATTTATAGCAGTTAATAGCAGATAATATTTCCCAGCTGTTTATAGATGAAAGAAGCATCTGTGAGAGGGGAAATCTCAAAAGATTAAAGCATCAAGCTGTCTTGAGAATATAAATAAAGAAGAGAACGTCACATCAGCTTAAGTTTTTATTTGTTCGTTTTTCGGGAGGCAGAAGTCCAACTCAGATGGATTGCTTCAGAAATATTGAATTAATTCACCAAGTGTAATACAATGACCAAGTACTGTCAGCAATGAATGGCAGAAATTTGTACCAGAATGTTAAATAAACAAAGCAATGCATAAAAAGCATTTGAAGGAGATATTCAAGTAGCATCTGGTGAATGAGGCCATAAAAGAGCATGACAGGAGCATGTTTCTCACACTAGAGAAAAGATGTGCAGCAAAATTTATGGGCAAAATGAAAGCTTCTCCTTAATGTTCCTTGTGCACTTTCTCAGCTGACTGATAGGTCTAACGGGCCAACAGAATTCTCTCCAACATCAGCTAAATGCTATCTTGAAAATATGGCAAATTAAACGAAGTTTGAAGTTCGCTTCAACGGGAAAACCAGTGGTGTTCATCAGAGCTTATATCTTAAACAAACTATGTATATCTAAGTCTCTACAAATTGCTACCTATTTATTTTTCCCAAGGAAGATCGCTACTAAGCATGAACAACTAATACAAGTCGAGCACATTCACCCCATACCACAATGTAAAGGGTGGTTTTCCATTCTAGTACCCGCATCATCTCATGTCGTAAAGGACTCCTAGAACCCCCAATATGATTTACAGAGCTTAGGCAAAAGAAGATAATGAATTTTATAAACTTATGAAGATCCAAAACTACAGGATAAAAATGAAGATAGCATTCTTGCCTGGCTCCACAATCAATGCTCCAACATGGGAAAGCCCATTAGAATCTGAAAGCGATGACAACTGTTGTAATATAGAGGAACAGTAAGAACTAGCTAGACATGAACCATCACGAGCCCTCTCGAAAATTTCATCACGTGATCTGAAAGCTAAAGCAGACTCCAACCATCATCCAGCAGGAAAAAGAAAATAATGGAAACTCAAAGAAATTGGTAATTTGATGATGCTGCAGTAAAATTAACTCACAGAGACATTCTTGTCTTGATTCACACAGCATCTTCTCGGGGAGATTGACTTCCCATTTGCCACCACACATGGCAACTGTAGGAGGATCTAGGAAAATACCTCTTCCGCTGTACCTGTAGTTATTACGCGAAGTTTCTTTTAAGAAATCTACCTTCATCACGGACGATAAGTACTTAACAGAATGTCATAAGTAAAATGTGCATATATACAAAGTATTTGGGGCATTACAACACATGTTCGTACCAAATGGTGAAATGATTACCAATGAATATAGGAGATGCTTTTTGGATATTGTCACATGTTTGACATTAAAAGTGGTTGGTTGAAAGTTATTGTTACAATTGGATGATTCTATTAGAATGAGGATTGTTGGTAATATAAAAAGGATAACTATATGTGATTTATAAACGTTTGACAATCTTTTGATTAAAAAAGCAAGAACACCAAAGGGGAACTGATCGCTTGAAAAGGGACCCCTATAAGAAGGAAAAATAATGAAAAGTATATTTCACAAACCAGGAATTACAAAACCAAATGTGCCATAAAGAAATTCTAGCTTCACAAGAGCACACATAACAGTCCCGCAATCTATATGTTGTAGCAAGCACAACAAAAACAATTTGAATAAAATGACAACACTACACACATTGTTTTACAAGCTATACCAGGGTTGCTGGAGAAAGCCGGTATACGGTGAGGGTGCCTGTGCTTCCATAGCTCCTAATGTATCCCCGTGATAAGATCCTCTTAGAGCTAAGACCTAACTCAAGAAAAAGAAGAACAAGACCACAGGATTAGCCCATTCATCTGAAAGAGTTACTCAGTGGTAAACAAGGTTTTGTTCCAGAAACAGTGGAGTGATTATTTATCAATATGGACAGAGGTAATGATTGAGAACTACATAAGTAAGCAATAGGTAAGTTCAGTCAGGGAAATTTGTGGTTACCTTGAGATCCACACATCTTCCATACACATCAGCACTCACAAGGTCTAATAGCACTTTATTATCAGACAAGAACTTGCGAAATGCCATTTTGAGCGCAATTTCTACTGCTGTAGATCCATTATCAGAGAAGTACACTCTGGAAGCCCATCCTTGAACCACAAAAGCGATTAACAGAATCCAAATAAAGTTAATTCAGAGAACACAAAGGTTAAGACACCACACCATCACATCAGATAATATTACCAAAATTCAAACAAGAAATATATCATGAATAAAAACCAAATTATATTATGGATCTGATAGGGGCATACTTCATACGAATTATATTATAGTAACGTTGCCATCATTCTTGAATTGTATTCCAAAGCAGCTCAAGATCAACATATCAGATAATAGGCAAAGTTAAAGGGTATCAGACTAATCTATGCATCCCAAGAGCTATACTGTATTGATAAAGTGGACTTTCAAATATCATACACAGTACCCTTCAATAATTAAGAAACAAACAAAGGTGCAATAGAAGGGTATGCATGCCAGCACAGTTGTGTACATGTGAATGATAGGCTTGATTAGATAAGCGGTAGTGTTAGATGTGAATGTCAAATGCTTGACTTATCAACTCAAACGAATAGACTCCAAAGTACAACTCATTTCATTAAGAAAAGGCATCATTTCTCTCCATTGCACACAACAAGGTTATAACAAAAGTTCCATAACCTTATTACTTATATTTCTTTTTGCACTTTTTTCTGATAATCAGTCATCACTAGAAGTCTATCGCATGCTATTGGTTGTTCCAAACACGAGCAATAGTGTTCAGAAGTACTTCAAGACTTCATCAGAAACGAATTAAAAAGTAAACCCTTGAGAAGATACAAAAATCTGTTTGATTGTAAAGTACATGAAACAAGAAACGATCAGATAGCCTACTTGTATACTTCTTTAAAATAATAGTGAAAGGCAGAAAACATAAAATTACCTTTTCCCACACCATCAAGCAAAAGTTCAGCTAATTGGAGAGCTGGCTCGTACACATTCTCTGGAAACATGACATGCCCATATCTTGCGGCAGTATAGCCCATATCTCTAGCAAGTTCAATCTGAAACCACCTAAACAAAGTAGCGAGAATGTAACTCGTAGAAATGCCAATGAACATGTGCCATATAGAATGTTCACAAGATGACTCCTTTAAAAATTGCATCCAATCCTCATAATCATGAGATTCAATGAAGCGACTTTCTCCAGAACCCAAAGCACAAGAAGAACTAGAATCTGGATCTTCCCATAAGCAATAAAGAGCAAAAGACTGCTGAGATTGGCCCTCCTATACTAATCAAATTGTATTGATCTGCATTTGTAAACTCAGTTAACCCTGAGACTCTGCTAGGAAAGCAGACGTCCTTCCCCAAGGTGCAGAAAATAAGTGCAATGCCCAATTTTGAAAGACTTAATAGTAAAAGTGAGCAACAAGCATGGAGAACTTAGCATGACTTCTTCTGCAAAGATCTCAAATTATAAAATCGGCAAGTCCCGAGAACTAATGCTTCGTGGTTGCAATATTTCAACTGCTATTATTACCATGTAACTGGTATAGAATTAAAAACGGATACTAACCTGCAACTTAGCATCAGGGCCTTGTGTCCACCAACTTGCACAAGCATCAAATTGTTGAGAAATCCAATTGATATTCTGAAACTAATCCATGGAGGACACACGGTAAGCCTATATGTGATATTAATGGATTCAGTGTGAATTTTAAATACAAAAACAAGAATTTTAGGTGACAATTAAATTAGTGTGAAACTAGGGATTTTTTACAAACTCCCAAGTAGAACAACTCAGCCGAGTATAAGAAAAAAGTGTGTATTGAAAAAGACAACAGGACTTCTTTGAGTCGAATGTTTGAAAAATACCAACCTTGTGAACAGCAAAGTTCTCTCCACAGCGTGAGTCTATAACAGTAACCTTTTCTTCAGGCACAAGCTTGTGCTGAGTGAATGGCCACCAGAAAATATCACATGCTTTCTTTGGCATCTCATTTAATCTTTGGGTTTTTTTCAGAAAATCAGAAAGCATTATTTCTTTGAGAGAAGTAAAAACAGTCTGTGACTTGTCGAACCAGGATATCAGATCATCTGACATATCCTTCGGAACAGATGGCAGCACAAGTACAGGCACCCTGGAAAAAGGCCAGAAATATTTAATCTTTCTCAGACCAGTTACCAGGAGATAGCAGAACAATAATAATAATAATAATAATAATAATAATAATAATAATAATAATAATAATAATAATAATAATAATAATAATAATAATAGGACATTTACTCGATACATAAAAAGTAAGGAGATGCAACCTTAAACAACTCATACACAGTCAACTACCAGACTGTAGATGAAAATACAAGGCTGAAAGTTCTCACTGATTAACAGGGAAATTTGCATGAAAAGGCAGATGCAGATAGACCTCATTACCTGTCCCTGAAATATGACAATAGTGGCACCTCATTCACAAGACCATGGTCTTCAAAAATAACAGCGGCAACATCATATCCTCGAAGCTTAAGACTTTCGTAAGCAGATATAGTTCCTGATATACCACCTAATCGTCCATCCCCAACAAGAATAGCTGGAAAACGGAAAGGGCTGCCACAATGGATAAAAATATTCAAATCAAGTCCAAAGTTAACATAATCATAAAGCACCACTGTAGATTGAGATCACTCCTCGGTTTAATTTCATTGTAATAACTAATAAGAGATTTTTTACTACTTAGATAGCCCAATATTCTATAGCACCAAGTGTGCCATTGTGTCTTCCATCAATTCTTTTAAGCACACTGCAATGTCTTTCCTCTTAGTTTCTACATATATCACCAGTTAAGACAACACATTCTATCGAATGATAAATATACATAAGATCAATAAACACACACCGGTAAAGGTCGCACTGAAGAGTCCCCGACGGTCCAGGACTGGCCACACCACCAGCAGTCTCAATCACACACAAAACATCCGTTTCTTCACTACCACCGCGTGCTCCAACCAAACCATTTCCTAACCGTCTCTTCAACTTATCCAAGAGCTCAGAATCCTCAACCATCGCTCCTTCCCTCTCGGCCGCCAAATGCGGCGACACTGCCTCTTTCCACCCATACATTGTCTCGCAAACCACCTCCGACACCGGAAACAACTCGCTCCCATTACTCTCACTCCCCTGCAACTTCCTCTCCTCGTACCACTGCACATTCCTAAATCCACCCTCTCCTTCTACAACAACCTCACATCCAAAACCACCACTCCTCACACCCCCACACTTCCTCAACATCTCATCCGACACCGGAACCGACGCTTTCGCCACGCGATTGGACGCAAAAACGGAGAAAGGCGGAGTCTTGTGAGCGAAAAACTTGGAGAATTTCCTGTAAACGAAGCGCGAATCGGAATCATCGGGCAGTCCGGTCTGAATTGGCTTGAGGTATACAAATTTCTTCTTGTGGGTCGAAGCTGGTGATGATGATGGGGATAAGAAGGAAATGGAGAGGCCAGCTGAAACTAGGGTTTTGCCGAGGGAGGTGTTTGAGGCCCAAATGGTGTAAATTGGGTGCGTGAGAGGGTACTCTATAGCAGAATGATGCAGAGAGCGGGAGCAGCATTTCAATAAACGGCGGCGTATTATGAGAGTGGTGATTGGGAACATTTTTGGGGTGAAGAAGAGATAAACCCTCAGAGAGAGAGAGAGAGAGAGAATTGAGCGGTTGGGGTACTTGCAGGCGGAAGGGTTTTGAGGTTTAACGGCTACCAGAGAATTTAAACGTTAATTTCTAGGGGGGGGGGGGGGGGGGGTACAGTTGAGAGTAGGTAGAGGGTAGGTGTGGAGTTTTAATACAAAATTACGATGATATCTATGATATAAGGTTTTTTGACGACCATAGGCATATACTACGAAACTTATAAAAAAATATAATTATATTGATGACGTTATTATGTTTCCAAAAAAAGAAAATAAAAATTGTGCAGGATAATATTTCGTACTATATAATATTAACTACTTGGACAAAAGAGACGGAAGTAAAAAATGTAAACAAATTACGTCGGAGTGATTGATAATGAAATGTAAGCCAGAGACAAGTCAAAATTAAACATACATCTTTTATTGAAAATTTTATAAATGTCAAAAGATCATCATGTTTTGTAGTAATTGGACGCAAGTGTATATGACATATTAGATTCTATGATACTATTTTTGAAGGGACAACTGTTTTTAGTCATTGACTTATCATTGAGATTTAATTACAGTTGGTTTTATTAGTTTAGTGAAAAAAGCTTTTGGGTTTGAGATTTAACTTGAATTATAGTCAGCTACGATTTTCTTGATTTCTATAGTCTGCAATAAAAATTTAAACCTTAAGAAGGTTTCTTCATATTTTTCAGTTTTATCCTAACACCATGCAGGATTAGATAGGAGTCTCAATTCAGTTGTCACGCCAAGATTAGAGTGTGAAAAAGACAGTAGCCACCCTCCTTTTCCTCTTTCATGAATTAGAACCAGCAATTCATGAGTTAACCTGCCACATTTCGCACCTAACATCTTAAAATATCATCTAACGTTGCAACCTTGCTACAACCAGACAACGTTCTAGGTGCCTCTAGCAGGGATCACATAACCTCCAGTGCCTTTTCCATTGTTTACTGGCCTTTCGTGGAGAAGAAGTCAGGGGAAGGAGAAAAGGTGTCAGAATAGAATGAGCGGTTTTACAACTTACAAGTTGTGCACCATCTGATCGAGATTTGGGCAAATGCACATTCAACGCTGAATGAAAACGACGACTTCCAATGATTTGTATCACTTATCATGGGGAAGATATCAACCCCTCCCCTTGGACAATGCATCATGCTAAGCTAGGAGGTTAAACCAAAGGGCAAAGACCAATGATAGATTCAATAAAATTCCAAAATTGCAAAATGATCCAAAATCTGAGTACTCTATGAAGATACGACAAAATATCGAACATAATATTCAAAAACAGGAAAAGCATAAAACATATAATTTTGGGAAAGCAAAACATCTCATTTCCATCCATCAAATTCATCCTTGAGTGGCCGCATCCAAAAATGCTCTTCCAGCTTGCCTATTAGCCAAAGGTCCATGGCATCCAAGAAGCTGCATTATATAAAAGGAACAATGTTACAATTTACAGAACACAATAAAATCACGCATAAAAAGTGGTTATTGCAGCATCAAACAAACCTTAGCATTCACGCCATCAGAAAGAATCCTGTTCTCTGACTTCCATCTCACGTAATCAGTGCGACTGAATTTCGTGAATCCCCTGAAAATCAAGGCAACATATAAATCATCAGCGATCCTTTTTCCATTTCCATAAAGAAGACAACAGGGTCTAACCAATAGCCGTATCATTACTCAATGACAGAAAGAAACAAATACGTTAAAAATAATAAATGTTTGATTGGTCTCATTAAACAGTGACTACAAATAGCTTATTCTATCACAAGATTTCTTCAACCCCAAATTACATGATAGAAATTATTTTTCAGCAGTTTTAGAATGATTAGCAATCATCAGAAAACATAGAGATTGACAAGAAACAAAGGAAGAGGCATAGTGAATAAACAGCAAAACAAACTAAAACAAGTTAAGGTTCAAGCAAGAAATATAAAGGCGCAAAACTTAATATACCATTTCCTGCTGACGATGATCTTTTGACGACCAGGAAACTTGAACTTTGCACGACGCAAGGCCTCCTGAGCATGGGTGCTGTTACCATCCTTGCAGCGAACGGACAAGAGAACCTGACCAATAGCCACACGAGCACAAACACCCTGGGGCTTTCCAAAGGCACCCCTCATACCAGTCTGGAGCCTATCAGCCCCGGCACACGACAACATCTTGTTGATACGCAGGACATGGAACGGGTGCACCCTGACTCTCAAATGGAAAGCGTCCTTTCCAGCAAACTTGGTCATGTACTTGTTGCACGCAATACGAGCAGCCTCCAACGCCTCACTCGAGACATTCTCCTTCTCCCAACTGACCAAATGCACACAGAAGGGGAATTCATCGACACCCTTCTTCTTCATCCCGACATCGTAGATCCTGATCTTGGGATCAGGCACACCACGGCAGTACCTCGATTTCGGGTAGGGCTTGTTCTTGATCTGACGATAACACCTTGCAGGCCCTGAGAGTAGAAAAATGAGTACAACCACCACCCGCCAACATACTCTATATCCAGATTCAAGGCATAACTTCAACAAAAGTACAGCTTTTACTAAACATTATTTTATTGAACCAGCATTAGATTGTTGTTCACATATCTTCCCAAATTTGACGCAAAAATTTAACCGAATTGAGAAGCATGTGATACAGCAAAGCGTTGCAACACATTCTAGTCGAAGAAACATGTCAATCAAACGCTCGTAACACGATATTAAGCTCAAAAATTACGCTAAATTCAAATCTCAGCAAATCAGTACGATAAACAAACAACCAAAAGTTAATCTTTGCGTATTCACATACGTAATAACAAGGATACATAAAAGAGGTGTAAAGAAAAAAATTGACTTACTTCTCCCCATGGCGAACTTGTTTCAGTCTCTTCGGCTCCGATGCAACGGTGAGATACAGAAACCCTAACCCTAATTGATTAGCTGAAAAATGTTGAATTTGTTATATCAAGGTTTTTCACCATAAAGTGGGCTGTGAAGAGGCCCAAATGTCAAAGGGTCTAATAAGACCTATCTGAGGCCCACTTCAACTTAGTATTTTGACGAGGAAATTACTGAAATAGCCTATAATGAGTAATGTGAAGAAAAAACAATCGTAAATTTCATTAATTAAAAAGATGTTCTGACATATTAACAATGTATTTTTATGAGGAGTAAATAAGAAAATCCCCACTTCTTTATTAAAATAAAAAGCAATAATCTAACCTTATCTTTTCAAATTGACCGCATTAGCAATTGATTGGTGACGATTGTATACTGATTTTCAATAATTACTTGTGATTAAAATGATCATAGATTAAATTAGAAGTCAGTATATAGGTTAAAGATTGAATATTCCACATCAGAAAAACAACCGTATTAATTATGTAGTAGGTACTAGGTACTAGGTATTCTCCAATTTAAAATAACCGTATTAATAATTTTTACAATTTATTCAACATATGAGGTACTTTGCCTCTAAATTACATAGATCCTAATCTTCACTCGCTTTTCGTTCAGCTTTTTAAACAGAAACAAAAGAAACAAGAAAATGCTTGGATTGTGCAATCACCAAGCCAAAAAATAATGCTATAAAATTATTGCATGCAAAAACGGTGCAGTATTAAACTAATAATCAATGATATCAAAATTCTTTTAAGCTATGAATACTAATTTTTCAATTACTTCATCTAAACTGTATATCTAGATAAATAATGGAACTGTTTTTTTTTTTTTTTTTTTTGTGTACCCTTGTGGGGCGCCCGGTGTCCCCACCATTTGGTGAGACTAATCCGGACTAGGCCTGCGGAGCGCCTGAAGAGTCTGACTCTAACTCAGGGGTAGGACCTGGCCCCTAGCTCTTTCATGGCACCAACCACCCAAGGCTAAATTGGAGAGACTTGTCCACAATGGGATTCGAACTCTCGACCTTGGAGAGGCATTAACAAGCCGCTACCACTTGCTCCAAGCTGAGGGGTTATAAATAATGGAACTGTACTATAAGCCAATTGCATGAAATTGTCACTCAACCACGTAATTTCCAAACCAAAAAATAGTCTTGACTACACAAAACTCCCTCTTTTTGTTATGATCTCATTTGAAACTTTAACAGTACGAATTCGTTTAACTCCAAATCCTAAGTCCTACTCCACTTTTGTTCACCGCTAGACGACTTTCTCGATTACAAATCTTCTTTTGTAGGGAAAGATAATTGAAAGTGGTAGTTTTTTAAAAATAAAACTCTATGTCTCTATCCAAGTGAAACTTCAATGACATCAGATATACCTAAGTATCGTTTTTTATATTAACAACTCTCTTATATGAAATAACCAACTTAAGTTTCTACTCTATGCGCTTGATTTTGCGGTAAGAGTTTAGACTCATTTTGTGACTCTTTCTTGTTGCAATGAGACTTATATATCACGTTGACCAGAAACTTTTAATAGTCAAAATTGCTTGAATTGAGCTAGTCAAATACATGTAAAGATTTGAAACTTGCATGTCTTCATGTAAATTGATACTCAAATCTTGCAATCTGATTCTTCATCGAATCTTGCTTTCTTTGCTTCCAATTCCATGGTGAACCCAGACAAATTCCTTCAAACTCGTTAATTACATAATCTTTGTATAAACACTTTATTAATTTTGGCTTCCACATAAATGTCCTATAATTGGAAGTAACATCTTGATCAGGTTTACTGCTCTAAATTCTAATAAAGATAAACTTTGGCTTGATCTCTGAATCATATCTCAGAGTGTCAGTCATTATAGATTCCAAATAATTTGCAAAACTAAGGCAAAAAAATATTACCAATCTTCTATTTTCATAAAAAAAATCAATTGTTAGTATGTATCCCATACGTTCATTCAATTCATCAGTGGAATGTAATGTTTCAATAAAGACAAACGAGACACCAATATTATGACTGAATTTAATTATCTGTCGGAATTAAATTGATACTTATATTCAATAGTTGCCAGTTTCTTTTTTTATTATTTCATTATTATTCATATTTATTATTGCATGCAGAGTCATAAAACTATTGAAATTTCTGAAATCATTTAAGCGCGGGTTCCTGCTCCAGACTCCAGTTGCTACTGTTAACGTCGAGGCATGCACCCTACGATGCTGCCACGTGTATAAATTCAAAAACCATCCGACGGCCAATATAACATCTTCTGCTAACAAGCAAAAACCAATTCACCACTACCACTACCACGTCACTGCTGCAACACTACTACTACAAAAACACCCACACAGTACACATAACAACAGAGCAACAAAAAAACAGAGCAAAAATCAATGGCGACGTACAACTCAGTAAGCGTCGAGTACACCTACTCTCCCGACCACTCCAAGCAAAAAAACTACGTCGTTTCGTGCAACTCTCACCGCATTTTCACCACCGTCACCTCCAGACCCTCCGTCGTGCGCCGATGGATCGCAAAAATCCGTCACCACCACGGCCTCAGGCTCCGAACCGGCCTCCTCATCGTCGGCCTCGGCGTCCAGTGGAATCCGTACACAATACTCGCCGCAGACACTCTTCAGCTCTGCGTCGGCCATCAGTGCCTCATTTTTCAGCTAACGCACGCCGATCGTTCTCCTCTCGTGCTCCGCCGCTTTCTCTCGGATCCGGACGTTATATTCGTCGGAATCTCGAACTACAAGGACGAGCGATTGCTTCGAGAATCGAAGCATCGGCTGAGAGTCTCGCGGCTCGTGGATGTGCGCCACGTGGCGAGCGATGTGATGGATTGTGATCGGAGGATATCGATGGGGAGGTTGGCGGAGGAGGTGCTAGGGTTTGTTGGCGTGGAGAAGGATGAGAGGATTGGGAGGAGTGCTTGGGATGATTTGTGGCTGAGTGCGGAGCAGGTGGAGTATGCTTGTGTTGATGCGTTTGTGTGTTTTTTGATTGCGAAAAAACTCAGGATCTGGAGGTGGAACGGGATTGATTGATCGGTTAATTGCGCGATTGATCGTGAGGTGAGTGTTTTTGTAGAGTCGTGCTGTTACTGATGATGATTTGAGATAGAAAACAGAGCACTTTGTGAAGGTTTTGGAGAATTATGATCAGTGTGAAGTTTAACTGATGAAGGTTTTGTCAATAGTTTACGAACTTAGTCTCGTGTTTTTGTAGAGTTGTGCTGATAATGATGATTGAGAAACAAAACAGAGCATTTTGTCACGACTGTAAACACAGTTCGAAGAATTATTATGATGATCAGTTTGAAGTTTAACTAACTTCTTTTGCGTTGCTTAATTTCTTCAACTTTTTCGAGTTTAGTTGTGTTAATCGATTGGCAGCTGTTTGTGAATGAAACAAATTCAATTGTTGGATCAATATTTGTCTATTCTTCGGGTTAAACGATTGAATTTGAATGTAGTGTGTGTTTTTCGATTATTGTTTTCATTGTCACGTACATTGCACCTCCATTCTTCTTCAGATACAAAACTGAGTTAGTGGATTCATTAGGGTATAAAACGTGTATCAATGGCTACTGATCGGTCTTAATAATTAGGCTCAATTGATTTGAAACTGGTTTTTGAAAAAACATTCAAAAGCAAGTTGGATTTTGGACGTCGATTTATTATATGCATGGTTGAAATTGTCAACTAAAAGTTTGAGATACGAAATTATTTCTAGTTTAATTATTTTGTGAGAGATTGCAATGTAATAATATACTGTATAGTTCTGCAAAAACAACATGTGATTTTGAATACTATCCTTTGAAAACCTCAAATAATGAATGGAATAGAAATCAATATTCGGGATGAGAATACTGCAAGTTTGCAACTTCGGCAGCTGAGTACATTTTTCCCTTTTTGATTTTGCCCATACATGTACAATTGAATCGATATATTTTCTTTCTTGTTTCTATTAATTTGACCTTGAGTAATATATAGAAAGAGCACCAGATAATCCTATAGAAATATAAATCTGTAATAAGAGCAACAGGAGAATGTAGCAAAAGATTAAATGACTATGCAATGCGGCGACTATAATTATTTATGACATTCTAAAAAAAAAAAATTTATTTAAGATTACTTTATAACTAAATAATATATTATTTTGTAATTATTATGATCAGTATTTTTTAATCCCCGTATTTACTAAGTATACTATTAATTATATTTACGTATTGGTCACTCCTTTTGTTCATGCATGTATATGGCGTTTCCGAATGCTAGGTTATTTTGGTTCTATTCCGTGTCTTTGAAAGTGTCTAATGAAAAAAATACCAAACATTAACCACAAGTACACAACAAACAAGACTAAATAACTACACGCAAATGATGGGAGTCATGGGACAAACAATGTTCAAAGACAAATGTAAAATTGTAAGTATATGTGAGGTTATATATATTTATTATTGACCAAAATAATAATATTTGGAGCTAAATTTGTGGTATATACTATCTAATTGAAACTGCGTGGATGTCAATCATCACTAATTTTTTAGCAACATATATAGACAATATTGATAACTTACAAATTACGGTTTGAATTTTCGCAGTCCAAAATCCAATGCAGCCGAAGGGCTAGTCTCAGTTTCCTCGACTGTCGATTTCGTCCTTCGATTTTTCATATTCTGGTTATTTGTGTTTGATTAAAAAAATTAATTCAAATGTCTATCAATTGCAAGAAGAAGACCCCTAATAAACTTTTTAATAAATTTATTGCTAGAAGAGTTGAAGTCAAACGTATAGTAGCAAATCTTTGTTTTTGAAGTTTTTATTCATGAAGCGGTATTATTATTGAGTTTATAGTGATTGTATAATTTGTATTGCTCCATTAGTTTTGATTGATGGATGATATTTATATTTATAGATTATAAATTTTACAAGTTTGTATATTGATAATAGTTACTACATTATTTTTCCATAATTAGCGTTCAATCCAGTGAGCAACAAAACCAGCACACATCACATTAGTTATTAGTACCTTGCAAAAATAAGAGCAATGGCGTACAATCCAGTGAGCATAAAGCACCTCCACTCCCCCAACCCATCCACCCAACAAAACTACGTCGTTTCATGCAACTCACACCGCATCCTCACCACCGTGACAGCCAAACCCTCCATCGTGCGCAAATGGGTGTCCCGCATCCGCCGCCGCCAGCTCCGCAACGGTCGCCTCGTTATGGGCCTTGGAGTCCAATGGGCTCCAGGCCCAGTTCTTACTCCTGCCACTCTCCAGCTTTGCGTGGGCCGCGAATGTCTCGTTTTCCAGCTAACCTACGCCAACCGCTCCCCTCTCGCACTTCACCGTTTAATGTTACATCTCTATTTTGTACGAATAATTCGGTGACGCAAAAAGCTATATTTAGGTAAGTCAAGGTCTTCTAGTATATTAAGTGAAGGATCAGTGCCCTTTTCGTTTTCTGTTACTCGCTTTTCTGCTTACTATTTAGAATGTCGAGTACTGTATACATATTTAATGTTACTATTTGTCACAACTGTAAACACAGTTTGAAGTTAAATAGTTTGAACAAAATTAAGTTCGGGAGTGTTTGTGTAATTTCCCAAACATGAAGAGTGTTCATGTAATTATACCATACCTCAGGGGTTTTTGTGTGATTCTTCCTAAAAAAATAATAAAATGCACACTGCACCAACTTTTTTTCAACTACTTAATAATAATTTAATAAGAAATAGTTTATAAACATACCGGCATTCATTTTGGCAATAGTCCATACACAAACCTAATTTACATACATATGTTGTTTTGCTGAATAAATTTAGATACATATTGCTCAATCAATATATAATTCTTATCTTATATCATTATTGTATCATCAGAATGAACTAAATATAGAGAAATAACTAGAGTTTTAGAATAAAGAAGGGATATATGTATCTGCAAGACAATTAAAACGGATATTTTTTTTTAAAGAAAAATAGAAGGATGAACTAGGATGTGTTTTTTTTTTTTTTTTTCTAAGAAAAGATGAAGTAGATTTGCATTTAAGTACATAGTCGTCCTCATATGTAACCAATAACAGTCGTCATGTTAAAGGGGCCATATGACAAAAAAGTTGAAGTTTTAAAGGAGTATTCGCTTAATTATAAAATCTCAAAAGAAGTGGATGAACAATACACTATATTTTGCTTACTCTTTTCGTTCATGCATGCTTTTGGTTCAGATCTTCGGTCAAGATAATTATTATATGACATTTTAAAGTCTTTTACGAGAGTGAAGATTGAAATCCATGATATTTTTGGCTCAAGTAGAAATTGAAACACTTTTTCATTTTAATAGAATGCTTTGTTAAGTGAAAATGAATTGTCTCTTTGTAAATGATAGGTAAGGTGTAAGAAAACTTTTGAATACGACGCCTCACGTGTAAATTGATATTAATTTCAGTTTTATTACGTAGGTCAATCGCAAGTCCACTATAGGATCAATTGTGCTATCTGATAGAAATTGAAACCCATTATTCATATCGTTAAGAGGGATGGATTAATTTAGAGCTTAATATATATAAATCAAAACTCTTTAAGCAAGACTACATACACCTATTAAAAAAAACGAGACTACATAACTACGCGGAAATGATGAGACGAGCAATATTCAAATACAGAAGTAACGTAAGTTTATATGAGGTTACAAAATAATAATATTTCAGCTAATTAATTACCAAAAAGATAAATATTTGAGCTAATTTGAGTGGGATATACTATAAAATACTGCCACGCTTACGAAGATGAAACCAAATCCAACGGCTCATATAATCACTTGTGCCACAAGGACACGCCCCACAGCCAACACGTACTCCTGCTGCAACACTACCACTGCACTTCACTACTACAAAACCAAACCCCCACACTACACTGAGCCAAAAAAACAGAGCAAAATCAAAATCAATGGCGTACTATTGCTCCTACTCCTCTGATCATTCAGATCAAATGGAGTACGAAAACTCAGTAAGCATGATCGAGCCTCTCTACAATCCAGATCCTTACGATCAAGAGAACTACGCCGTCACGTGCAACTCTCACCGCGTATTCACCACCGTCACCTCCAGACCCTCCGTCGTGCGCACATGGATCGATAAAATCCGGTACCACCACCGCTACTGGCTCCAGACCGGCCGCCTCATCGTCGGCCTCGGCGTGCAGTGGAATCCGTCCAGACCGCTCACTCCGGCCACTCTTCAGCTCTGCGTCGGCCATCGGTGCCTCATTTTTCAGCTAACCTGCGCCGATCACTCGCCCGATGAGCTCCACGACTTTCTCTCCGATCCTGACGTCATATTCGTCGGAATCTCGAACTACAATGACGAGCGGTTGCTTCGAGAGTCGAAGCATCGGCTGAGAATCTCGCGGCTCGTGGCGAGCGATTGTGATCGGAGGATATCGATGGGGAGGTTGGCGGAGGAGGTGCTAGGGTTTGTTGGCGTGGAGAAGGATGAGAGGATTGGGAGGAGTGCTTGGGATGATTTGTGGTTGAGTGATGAGCAGGTGGAGTATGCTTGTGTTGATGCGTTTGTGTGTTTTATGATCGCGAAAAATCTGAAGATCTGGAGGTGGAACGGGATTGATTGATCGGTTAATTGCGCGATTGATCGTGAGATAAGTGGCTCTTGTTTGTAGTTTTACGTACTAATTTCGTGTTTTGGTATTGTGTTGTGCTGTTAGTGATGAGAGAAAAATAAACTGAGTATGTTGGTGTGAAGAAGTTTTTGTAAATAGTTTGGGTGTCCGTGTCTCGTGTTGTTGTAAGATTCTGCTGTTGATGATCATGATGATGACTAGCTAGTGTGTGAAAAAATAAGTGTAAGCATTTTCTCACTACGGACTTTGAACAGTTTGAAGTTTAACTTGTTTGCCTAGCTTAATTTCTTTCGCTTTTTCGAGTTTATTTGTGGTAATTAATCGATTGTCGTCATGTACGTTGCATTTTCTGCAGAAGCGTTTTCTTCTTCAGTTGCAAAACTGAATAGATTTAAATTATATCAATGGCTACTCAACGGCCGTATTAATTAATTAGGCTCCACTGATGTTTTTGCAAAAGCATTTAGAAGCTAATTGGATTTTAGCCGTTTATTTGTATGTATGATTGGAAATTGTCAATTACAAGTTTTAGATTTTAAAGTATATATATGATCTGGTTTAATTATTTTGAGAGAGACTGCAACGTAGCAATGTCTTATATATTTCAGTGCAAACAAGATACTGACTAAATTCTACTCTTTTAATTTACCCATCAAACAATTTGATCGATGTAGTAACTATCTTTTATTTGCGAAGACTATAGATATTCTTCGAATTCCAAAAGTAATATTTTAAATATTTAATTTTACTGTAGAAATAAAATGTTTATATTAATTTGTAATTATTAAGATCAGTATTTTGTTAAGAGGTAGATTCGCTAAATATTATTAAACGAATTCCGGTAGTGATGAATCCGGTTGTGAGCAAAAGTGACAAATTTATTGGAAAAGTAGTTTTCCAAATTGAAAATGAAAATATGATCAGCTAATTCTACTAAATACAAATATTTGTTTACTAAGCTCTTCCCTTCCATTTATCGATTAAACGCTTTATAAATGCTAACAAATGAAGTCACCAAAAAATTTCTATTTAAATATGAGCATTATCTAATTATTAATCACTAAAATCGGACTTATTACATGCCTTCGGTCTTTACTGATTTATCCAAGAATCTGAGCAAAAGAGAGAGAAAAAAGAAAATACTAATTAAAAAGAATTACGTGACAGTATAATTACTAGGAAAAAAATGTCAGGCACACAAGAAGCTTTCATTCATTATGAGTTGAATGTTTCGATAAAGACAGATGACTGAATCTGATATTTTCTGAACAGTGATTGGATTAAAATTAGTTCACTTAACTTTGGCAGTTTCTTCTTCGTCCTATTTATTTATACTTATTTATTGCAAGGTCATAAACTGTAGACTAGCAGCTAGTGCTATGAATGAAAGTAGACAAATGCACTGCATGCATGTATGAACCACTGCCATTCCGCGACGTGCACAAGCACGAAAATATCCAACAGCTGCATGCATGGGATAACCCCTCTGCCACAAGCAAACTTAACTCCCACTGCCACCACTACAAGAATAATGGCCTATAGCAAGGTCCAAAAACCTTGCTATAGGTCCAAATTCCCTTGCTATTGATCTATAGCAAGGGATGTGGACGTTGGTAGCATCCCTTGCTATAGGTGGCGTGGGTGCAGGTAATTTGCATGCTGCAAGGGAAAAGGACCTTGCTATTGCTTTTCTGACACACACCTGTAGCAAGGTCCCATTTCCCTTGCTATAGGGTGCTGACACACAGCAACGTCCACAGACGTTGCTATTTCTTTCTGACACAAAGGTCAATTGCAACGTCTAAGGACGTTGCTATGTATTCTGACACAAGCTCAATTGCAACGTCCGTAGACGTTGCAATTGATTTAAGCACGTTTTTTTTTTAATTCTTCGATAAAACACAGCAACGTCTACGGACGTTGCTATAGTTTTTTTTTTAATTTCATTATTGTCCGGACATTTAATTGCAGCAACGTCCTCGGACGTTGCTATAGTGCCCGTCCGATTTTTTTTAAAAATATGGCAGCAACGTCCGTGGACGTTGCTATAGTTGCCCGATTTTTTTTTTTTCAAATTTTGGCAGCAACGTCCACGGACGTTGCTGTACATAAATATTTTTTTTTTTAAAAAAGTCGCGGTAAATACCGCCTCTTTTAATAAAATGTTTTTTAATATATATATATACACACACTCACACTATACTATTATATATATATGTATAGTATGTTAAAAAATATAATACTAATAACTAAATTATACACACACACACACAAACACACGCACATATATATATATATATATATATATATATATATATATATATATATATATATATATAGATATGTATATATATATAATATTAAGAAATGTTAGATAACATTTTAAAAATATAATGATATATATATACATACACACACTAAACTTTACAATGTATATAATTATAAAATAATCTCACTAATTATAATTATACAATATATATATGTATATATATATAGTATAAGATGCATGCATGCATATATAATATATATATAAGTTGATGATGATGCAAAATAAATTAAGGAAAAAAATAAAGTGTAGGAGAGAAGGGGAGAGAAGAAGATGATAATAATATGAGAGGGAGAAGTGGGATGGATGAGTGATATAGTGGGGTATTTATAGTAGTATAGTGGAAGGGAGAGGGAGGGAAATGAAATTTTTTGGGAAATTTGAAGTTTCCGCCAAAAAATTTCTGAAATTTTGTAGCAAGGTCCAAATCCCTTGCAACAGGTTATAGTCAGAAAGCTGTTGCAAGGGAAGTTGGAATCCCTTGCTGCTGTGTCAAAGCTGTTGCAAGGGAAGTTGGAATCCCTTGCTGCTGTGTCAGAAAAGTAGCAATAGCAAGGGATTTGGACCTTGCAATAGCTTTATTAGAAAAATGTTTTAATTATATATATTTCCTCATTCAATCATTTAATTATATCCATATATAATTATGGCTTGTAAATCATAATTAAATGAGACTTGAGCTAAATATATAGAACTAATCTTGATCTTGGTTAAATTAATTAATTAATAAAACTTATTTGATTGAATAATTATTAATTACATAAGAAAATAGAACTAATCTTGATATTTATAGCTATATATATGTGAACTTATTTGAATGAATAAGATCCTAATAACATATATGAGAACTGGACTAATTAGAATTAATCTTGTATTGTAAAATTAATTCAAGTTATTAGAATCAATAACTTCTCATTAAATAATAATAACCAAACTAAACATACGATTCTTGATTTTCATTAAATAAACTGAATTTATATGAATGAATAATATTTATACTACATAAGAATTGATGATCAACTACGTTCAGGAAAATTTACTGTTTATTTTTGTTGAATTAATTAAGAATATGATTGATAACTCAACATTACATTAGAATTGAACTAATTAAACAAAACTAATCTTAATTAGATTTTAATAAATGAATTGAACTTGTTTGAATGGACAACTCCTAATTAACTACAAATATATAAGCATCAACTAAATATTACTAACATTGACTTTTGTCAAATTAGTTTAATTACTCAATTGAACAAATATTAAATAAGAACTAAATTAATTAGATTTAATAGCATTGATTTTATTATGAATAGTGTTATTACATAAGAATTGAACTACGCACTAGGAATACAACTCTTTTTGAAAATATGATTTTGACCCCAAAAAGATTTGAAAAGTTACAATTTAGTCCTTCCCTTTTGAAAAATTTATGATTGACCGCAAATACGATTCTTGATTTTCATTAAATAAACTGAATTTATATGAATGAATAATATTTAAACTACATAAGAATTGATGATCAACTACGTACAGGAAAACTTACTGTTTATTTTTGTTGAATTAATTAAGAATATGATTGATAACTCAACATTACATTAGAATTGAACTAATTAAACAAAACTAATCTTAATTAGATTTTAATAAATGAATTGAACTTGTTGAAATAAGAACTAAATTAATTAGATTTAATAGCATTGATTTTATTATGAATATATAGTGTTATTACATAAGAATTGAACTACGCACTAGGAATACAACTCTTTTTGAAAATATGATTTTGACCCCAAAAAGATTTGAAAAGTTACAATTTAGTCCTTCCCTTTTGAAAAATTTATGATTGACCGCAAATACGATTCTTGATTTTCATTAAATAAACTGAATTTATATGAATGAATAATATTTAAACTACATAAGAATTGATGATCAACTACGTACAGGAAAACTTACTGTTTATTTTTGTTGAATTAATTAAGAATATGATTGATAACTCAACATTACATTAGAATTGAACTACTCTTTATTTTTGTTAAATATATATATATATATATATATATATATATATATATATATATATATATATATATATATATATATATATATATATATATATATATATATATATATATATGTAAATAATGAAGAATGCAGCTTTATTATATTAAAAAATAAGTAAAACAAAACCTGCAAGGGAAGAGGAGGTTGCTGAAGCTGAAAGGCTACTGCAAGGGCCTTTTTCCCATGCAACTGTGTCAGAAAAGCTGTTTTTACAGCAGCAAGGGATTTGGACCTTGCAATAGATTTATCAGCTTCATATCCTCTCCTCCACACATTTCATTATCCATACCTTCGTTTCACAACCCCAAAATCTACTGCATAACCTGCATTTCATTATCCAAAATCCACTGCATTTCTTCCCCTTCTCTTCTCTATTTTTCAGCAAAATTTCATTTCTTGCTTGTGATTTTTTTGCAAAACGTACGTAATTCGCAGCAAAGCTCACTCCACGAGAGGTATCAATTTCAGTATTATCGTAATTCGTTGATTAATTTTATATATATATTGTTGATGTTGTTGCTTAATTTAGTGATTTTTGTAATGTTAATACCTATTATTCATCATATTTAGAGTAACTGAGATCTAAGCGTGATTTGATTAGTAGTATGCTATATATATGCATGTGTGTAATTAATTGCTTACACTGTTAGTATATGATGATAAGTTTTAATTAGCCTTACTTTCGTGATTAAATAGTCAGTTCTCGTGCTGATGCATTGTTAATTTGATTTTAATTAGATAAAAAATGTATAACAACGAAGATCGGAGTTGGATGTACGATCGAGGCAACGTTGATCAGGGGTATATCAATCCATATTTCATAGATGGCGTCAACAGATTCCTAGAATTTGCATTTTCTCAAGGTCAACGAAGAGTTAAGTGTCCGTGCACTCGGTGTGGGTTTAGCAAAAGCAAAAAGAGGGATGTGATTCAGGGACACCTATTGACGTACGGTTTTGTTCCTCATTATTACGTATGGGAGGCACACGGAGAAAGGAACAACTTTTCTGGCAATTACACATACGCAGGAGAGTCATCGACTCGTAATGATAATGTCGAAAGTGGTTACGTAGATATGGTGAATGATGCATACGGAGGTCAGTATGAAGGCACGCACTATAATCAAAATACAGAAGAAGAGCCAAACCGTGAGGCCCGAGACTTTTTTGATATGCTACGGGAAGCCGAGGTGCCAATACGCGTTGATGTGGAAACAACACCATTGCAGTGGTTAACATCATTTATTGCCGACAAGGTTCGTCATGGCACAACAAACGCCTCTGCTGACAATCAATTACAAGCGGCCCGCAGATTAATGAGTCCTGCAGATCGTCATAGATTGCCTGAAAATTGGTACGGAGTCAAGAAATTCATCAAAGGTTTAGGACTTGGGTACAAAACATACGATGTGTGTGTTAATACTTGTATCCTTTATTACGGGGAGTATGAAAGTAAGCGCTGGACCGAGTGCCCCCATTGTGGCGAAGCTAGGTACGAGGAATGCTCCAATAAGAAGAAGCTCGTTCCTCGTAAGAAGCTGTGGTACTTGCCTATTACGGATCGATTGCAGAGGCTTTACACATCACGCAAGATATCGGAGCACATGACATGGCACTTGAAGTGTCAGGCAGATACCGATCAAATGATTCACCCTGCTTCAAGTTTGGCCTGGAAATCTTTCGACAGGACATTTCCAGATTTTGCTGCCGAACCGAGAAACGTTAGACTTGGACTTTGCACCGATGGTTTTAATCCTTTCGGGAGCTCCTCAGCTCCTTACTCGTGTTGGCCAGTATTTGTGACCCCTTATAACCTCCCTCCCGACCTGTGCATGCGGCAAGAATATATTTTTCTAAGTTTAATGATATCTGGTCCGAAGAGTCCCGGCAAGAACATTGACGTATTACTCAGACCCCTTATTGATGAACTTAAGTCACTGTGGGATTCGGGTGTGCCAACATACGATAGTTTTCGGAAACAAAATTTCCAAATGCGAGCTTCATTGCTATGGACGATTAGTGACTATCCAGGGTATGGCATGCTATCACAGTGGAGCACACATGGTCGTTTATCTTGCCCGTACTGTATGGAAGAAACCAAGAGTTTCCAACTTAAGCACGGTCGAAAGACTTCTTTCTTTGACTGTCATCGTCGATTCTTGCCTCCGGACCATCCATGGAGACTAAACACAACTGACTTCACGAAAGGTAGAATAGAGACTGATGAACCTCTACCAAGAAGATCAGGGATGGACATGTGGAGACACGTTGAACGTCTTCCACCGGTCGGATTTGGTATATGCGGAGAATTTGTTCAGGGCTTTGGGTTGTATCACAATTGGTGTCGTAGAAGTATATTTTGGGAACTTCCGTATTGGAAGCACAATCTGATCCGCCACAACCTAGATGTCATGCATTGTGAAAAGAACTTCTTCGACAATATCAAGAACACTGTGATGGATGACCCTGAGAAAACCAAGGACAATATGAACTCTCGCAAAGATTTACAATTACTGACGGGCAGAAGATCTTTGTTTCTACAGACTGGACCGGGAGGGAGGTTATACAAACGTAGAGCATCGTACTGTCTCAGTAAGGACGAAAAGGTTAAAGTGTGTGAGTGATTGTGCAATCTCAAATTTCCAGATGGATACGCGTCAAACATTTCGCGTTGTGTTCAAATGCCACAGCTTCGTCTAGTGGGAATGAAAAGTCACGATTGTCACGTTTTTTTGCAAAGGTTGGTTCCGATTGCATTTCGTGACTTCTTGCCAGATAATGTCTGGGGGCCGCTAGTGGAGATCAGTAATTTTTTCAGAGCTTTGACAGCTCCTGACATCCGATATAGTGACATGGATTTATTAGAACGTTCGATTGTGGTGACTATGTGCAAGCTGGAAAAATTCTTTCCTCCATCGTTCTTTGATTCCATGGAGCATTTGGCGATACACCTTCCCTGGGAGGCAAAGGTCGGTGGGCCCGTACAGTACAGGTGGATGTACCCATTTGAGAGGTAAATACCAGTTACTGTTAAATTGATAACTATACGATGTTCAAAATATGACTAGTTAATCTTTTTTTGTCTTTGTTAGACGGATGTTTGATTTTAAGAGATCAAGGGGTAACAAGGCACACATAGAAGGGTCGATTGTTGAGGCGTACATTTACGCAGAAATTGCAAATTTCTCCTCACTCTACTTTGACAGCAACATTGAAACAAGAGCAACCCGTTTGAACAGGAACGAAGTTCCAATATCTATTGACCCCAACGACCAATTATCAGTATTCCAGAGTAAAGGGAAAACAATGGGGCGTTGTGTCAGTTACAGAAATTTGTCTCTCGCAGAGTGCAAAGCGGCTCATCTCTATGTCTTGTTGAATTGCCCAGAGGTCGAGTGTTGGTTAAGGTAAGATTAGTAATTGCCATACGATGTATTCTTGCTAATATATCAATTGATGTTTTAAACGGCTTCTTTCTGCGACAGTGTGTTTGATGAACAGATGTGCGCTGGATATCCGCAAGCTAATAAAGATCAGATACGTAAAGCTTATTTTATCGACTGGTTCAAACAAGTTGTTGTGTCTGGTAGTTACAGTGTGGATCCTAGATTACGCGGTCTTGCTCGGGGTCCTGTTTTGAAAGCAAAAACGTATAATGGTTATACGGTTAACGGATTCAAATTTCATACAGAAGCATATGGGCTGGTGGGCAAACAATGAACAGTGGCGTTTATGTGAAGGGCGACACTGGCGACCCAGACGCACGTAATTTCTATGGAATGCTTCAAGAGATTATACAGCTTGATTACTGGGGCAGTGGAAACTTGGAACAAATTGTTATGTTCAAATGTGATTGGTACGACGTGTATAATGGAATAACAACTCATCCGACTTATGGCCTTGTTGACATTAATCCAACAATGCGACTCGGGACAGGAGCGTCTGAACCGTTTATCTTAGCTAGTCAGGCGCAACAAGTCTATTACACTCTGTATCCGTCACAAAAAAATACGAGTAGGAGAGGATGGTGGGCGGTTTGCACGACAAGAGCGAGGTACCTCGTTGACACAACTGCAGTGGCTAATCTCGACATTTATCAAGATAGCACCGCACCTCAGCTAAGATTGGATGACATCAACAATATCGACAATACACCTATCAGCCTTGCAGACAATGATATTGTGGAAGTCGATGATAACGACACGTTCGCCGACGATGACGTGGATGAAGATCATGATGATGGTGACGACGACGACCCTGATTATGCGTAATGTGTGTTCTAAGCAATATGTTTGCCTATGTAGTAAGAATTCGTGAACTTAAACAGTGGTTTATTTGCAATATGTAAGTTTGCGTTGTAATATTTGAGTTATTTGAATTGTAACGTTTATATATATATATATATATATATATATATATATATATATATATATATATATATATATATATAAAAAAAACTAGTGTAAATTATAGATATAAATAAAAACATAAATATATATAAGGTGCAAACATTAATAAAAACAAGCTAAAATAAACCACGTTTGTTCATAATTATACAAATACAAATAAAAGCAGCAAATAACAGTCTAAATTTCAATATCCGCTTCAAATTACATATCACCCAAGCCAGTGGTGTCGTCATCACCGCCCCCCGAACTTCTTTCCTGGTCTCCTTCGTCCTCCTGACTGATAGAATGTGACTGTGGTCGATAGAATGAACCCCCTGATACTCGCCCGCTGCCGACACTCGTGTTCGTCGGTTGCAATGGTTGGTGGAAAACTGCCGGGAAGTTGTTAAACTGTTGTGGTAGCCCCTGTTGTTGTTGACCCTGTTGCTGTTGCGCTGACCCCCACAACCCCTCGGGCACCGGCACATTCATCTGTGACATAAAGTATTTGAGCACATTCTTTAAACCGGCGATTTCTTCATTTTGAGTAGCTGTTACGGCCTCCAGTTCCTCACATTTTGAGCGAAGCGGCTCCAAGCTACTAGAGCCAGTCTCAACGAACCTAGAATGTCTCCGAGCCTTGAATCCTATGCGCTCGGGCTCACCGTAACTCGCCAGACCCACCACCCTATTCTTCTTTACACGTCCGGCTGCGGCAATTTCCACCCACGGTCTCACATCCCAGACCGGCCACTGGCTCATATCGGGCCCATGTTCTCGTAGGCAGTGTTCCACATAGGCATCCTACATATGACATATTATGATTCAAAATATTTTTTGTAACAAACATAAGTATAATTACGACAACACCAATTATTGACGATTACACAACTTTAATGAAAGAATATATTATACTCACGTAATTAGCCTTGTCCTCAGGGTTTGGCCACTCAACCGTACCGTCGTCGTGTTTTTTTGCACGAGTCTTTACAAAGACATCCTGAAACGGCACCTTGTCGGGCGTTGTATTCATTTCCTTGGCCTGTCATAATATGAAAATTCATTAAAGCAAATATAGATCACATTATTAAATCAATGATGATATTTGAAAAATAACCAATCATATTTTTCTACTTACCAGATCTATCCTATGCTTGTTCGTGCTGCGCGACCCACCCCTATAGTTTACTGTTTTCCCCTTATCTCGATTTTTGGCGTTCTGCTCCGAACGACCCTTCGTGGGCTCAAGCTCCCAGTAATCATAAAATGCCTGCCGAAAATCTTCGTGAATCCAACAGCTGTGAGTCAAACTATAGGTGGGGTCAACTCTGCAGCGCAACCACCATTTCTTGGCGTGGTTTACCGAACCTGCAAATCTCGCAGTGGCGACCTTATCATACCATTCCCTGACTGCATTTTCAATGGCAGGATCCCACTGGTAAGTGTGCTGCATTTAATACAGACATAAAGAAAAGTTGGTCACATAAATGAATAAAAATGAACAAATATTTATAAATATTTAATAAATATAGAAGCCAAACTAATTCCTTACCTTAAATCTGTTCCAACACATTTCCTTCTCCTCTTCTGGCCACATGCCGTACGTGAAGTATGGCCCTTGCATCATGTTCCTCAAATTTGTACCAATCGTCGTCACGGCGGAAGGGTTCTCTATTGAGCCGTCAAAGAATAATTCCAGTACCTCCCTGTCATCCGGATTTGCCGGGGGCTCGCGAGGTTTAGATTGTCCTCGCACTGCAACCCTAGCAATACCACCATCGTCTCCTGAATCATCGTTACCCCCCTCATCCTCGGCTAACTCCTCAGAAACGCCATGAGCACGTGAGCCTGAAGCTCGTGTGCCCGAAGCACGTGTGCCCGAAGCACGTGTGCCTGAACCACGTGAGCCTGAACCCCGTGAGCCCGATGATGATGGCCCAACAGTACTTCCCGTCCCCTGAATCTGTAGCTGTGGCCTCGTTAGCGGTGTTTGTGGCACACCAAATCCAGATCCACTCCCAAACCCAGGCCCACCAAACCCAGGCCCACCAAATCCAGGCCCACCAAATCCAGGCCCACCAAACCCAGGCCCACCAAATCCAGGCCCACCAAATCCAGGCCCACCATAACCAACCCCGCCGTAACCAGCCCCACCAAATCCACCACCCCCAAGATATACACCCCCCGTTGTCGATCCTACACCCATCAATTGATTGGTAAACGGCCCACTAGCGCGGGCTCCTGCCTCATTTGATCCTCCGGGAAACATCGGCATAATCGCTGAAAGTGATCCCATCGAACCAAGATCAGGCTGCGAAGAGAATGATCCTCGGGGTACCCCTTCCGGGTATGGCACCTGGTTCTTCGACACCTTCTTTTTTCCTTTCCCCCTTCCCTGATCTGACGAGCCGGCCATCTGATAAATAAATATTTAGAATGGTCAAATTAATAATTTCTAAACGCTACTAACCTTAATTTTTAGCATATCTAATTAACATAAATACGTTCTAACATAAACACAATTATATATGTTATATAATACAAAGTTAATCGATTAAATTCTACAAAAATCATAATAAAATACGTAGCTATATTGGTCACATAATCACAAATCTAATATTAATTAATTAAGCATACATATATATATATATATATATATATATATATATATATATATATATATATATATATATATATATATATATATATATATATATATATATATATATATATATATATATAATTAACAGTACTAATACACTCGAATCAACAAATACATCACTATTATGCGATAATATTACACAAATCTAACCGATTAATTAAATTAAACCTTAAGATACATATATAAATCGTCACATATATAATTAATTACCTCTACTACCTTAATTAAGTATAAATAATTAACATATATATATAAATACACTATCTAATCAACAATTACATCACAAATACTAATTACACAAATCTAACCATTAATTTAAAAAAAAATTAATAATACACATAGATCGTTCAAAATTACTTCTAATATTTTAATTAATCATATAATTACACAAATCTAACCACTAATTTAAAAAAAAATTAATAATACACATAGATCGTTCAAAATTATTTCTAATATCTTAATTAATCATACATAATTACACATATCTAACCATTAATTTAAAAAAAAATTAATAATACACATAGATCGTTCAAAATTACTTCTAATATCTTAATTAATCATACATAATTACACAAATCTAACAAATACAACACTATGATGCTATAATATTACACAAATCTAACTAATTAATTAAAAATAAACATTAATATACGTAGATCGTCACATAATTACCTCTAATTAATACCTTAATTAAGCATAAATAATTAACACAAATATGCCTAAAATCAACAATTATATCACAAATAATCTAATTACACAAATATAACCATTAATTTAAAAAAACAAACATAATACACATAGATCATCACATAATTACCTCTAATACCTTAATTAAGCATAAATAATTAACACTAATATGCCTAAAATCAACAATTACATCACAAATAATCTAATTACACAAATCTAACCATTAATTAAAAAAAAACATAATACACATAGATCGTCAAAATTAATTCATCAAATCGACTAATTAATACATAATTAACACAAATACATCATCAAATCAACTAAAAAATCATATTTATGCAAAATAATAAAAATCTAACCGATTAAACCAAAAAAAAAACATGTATAATCGTAATTTTGAAGACATTAAACACATACCTTAAAAAAAGAAGAGATTTGGAGCTGAAATGAGTGAAATTATGTGAAATCGAGTGAAAATGAGTGAAAAAAAAAATTTTGGCCGAGAGCAGCAATGGCAATTTTCGCAGCAGAAATCTGCTGCGAAAATGCCATATAAATATGGCACCAACGTCCTGGGGACGTTGGTGCCATGGATTAATGCTGCCGTGCAGCTTTGTGTCTGCATGCAGCAGACACAAAGCTGCACGGGAGCAGCTGGCGTTGAATTCGACTGTCAGCAACGTCTAAACAGACGTTGCTGCAGTCGAAAAATGCTACCAACGTCTTTTTCAGACGTTGGTAGCATTTCAAACTTAAAAAAAAAATAAAAAAATGCAGCAGCAACGTCTGTACGACGTTGCTGCTTCAAAAAACTTCTGACAAATACCTGCCAACGTCCGAAGACGTTGGCAGGTATTTATTTTTTTCAATTTTGCTGTACCAACGTCGAAGGACGTTGGTACAACTAATTTCCTGCAACGGATTGGAAATCCGTTGCAGTGTGTCCGTTTCAATTGAACCAAATTCTTGTAGTGCACCACACTACCACTACAAAACCCACACACATGCATGCATTACACTAGTCAACCATGCAACATAAATCACAGCAATGGCGTACAATCCAGTGAGCATCAAGTACCTCCCCTTCAAAGCAACAAAATCACGCCGTTTCATGCAACTCACACCACATCATAACCACCGTCACAATCAGACCCTCCGTAGTACGTAAATGGGTGGTCAACACGTAACCGCCACTGCGATATCGTCGATCGCCTCGTGTGGCTCTGGAGTAGGGGCGGAGACAAGAATATTACTTAGAGGGAATGAAACCACGTGATGGCTCTGGGAGCAGCAGGGGCGGAGACAAGAATATTACTTAGGGGAAAAGAAACCACGTGAACATTTTTTTTATATAAATATGAACACTTTTATCATTATTTATTTTAATTCGTTTCGAATATGATATTTCATCTTACAAACACAAGTTCCTCAAGAAATTAATTTTAATTATAACTAAACTTTGTAAAACGATAAAAATAAAACTATATATAAGATATGGAAAATGCGATAAAAAGTGCTCCTAGGAGTTCTTGTTATTTATGTTTACATGGACACACTACAAGAAATAACAGTATTGCCAACGCTTTTTTGCACATTTACCAACGCTTTTGAGCGCTGGTAAAAGTCGTACCAACACTTCACCCTACCGTTGGCTTTTTTTGCGTTGGTAAAGGTCAACAACGCTTTGAGGGTGGCGTCGGTAAAGATTTTGTCATTAACGACGCTTTTAGAGCGTTGGTGAAAACCACATAAGCGTTGTTAAAGAGTTGTTAAATGCCGACGCCTCTTGAGAAAGCGTTGAGGAATATTCAAAAGCGTTGGGGATTCGCGACTTAGGAATCCAAGTGAAGTAACTTTCCACAACGCTTTGAAGCACAAGCGTTGGTAAATAATACTATTGGATTATGCCCAAACGGATTCTGGGATTCAGATTCCAAGCCGATGATAAAATCTAGATCCAATCTGAATAATCAAAATCCATCCAGATTCCAAATTCAGATCTTGATCAATTAAAAAATTTAGAATTGGAAAGTGAAACTCAGAAAATAAAAACAAAAATCAATAAAAATGTAAATGTAAAAAGTATACAACTCTAAGAAATAATAATTAAAAAAAAAACTAAATCTTATGACAATTCCACACAATGACAAATCAAAAATATAAGAAGCTGAAAACAGAGAATTGATAATAACTCTAAAAGATAAAAATATAAAAAAACAATGAATGGAAAATCTATATTAAATTATTAGAAAAACTAAGAAATTCATAAGAAATCTGAAGATTGAAGAAACTAATACAATAAATCTACAAATAAAAACTAATGACAACAAAAAAAAAATATGAACAGAAAAACCCACAAAATAGGATGTATCTGAAAAACAAGAATATTTTTTTAAAAAAAAAACTGCTGAAATTGAAAAAAAAAGTTTCAAATGAGGAAATTGAAAATTAGTATAGAACTAAAAAGCAAATATCTAACACAAATAAAATGAATATGGAAATCAAAACATTATTAGCAATCAGAAAACCAAAATTCCCGACAATAGAATGTATCCAAAAATACCGAAAAACACAATATAAGGAAATTCCAAGTGAAATATGAAAACTCAAAAACTTTACAAAATAAATCACACTACAAAAATACATGCATTTAGTCGCCCTTCCCGCATCAACTCCAGATTAATGGAAATAACAACCTGATGCAATACACTTCTCTTATACCATGACAGATTGGTAACGTTCTATAACCAACCTCAGTCTTACATTGTAATCCGCAAAAAATGTGTACGGTATGTTCAATTACGAGATTGAATATATCAAATCTAGATTCCTTAAAATCAGAACATATAACTTCTTGTTTACTTGGCAATGATGCTTACTTGGGAGTACACCTTTCATGTAAATACTCGGTTCAATCAAAATAGTCAGAAGTAATCGTTCCAGACCAAGTCCAAAAAGCAGCATATAATCTTGCAACAAAGAGAAAGAGAGAACTTCAAGTAAGATTCAGTACCAAAATTCTGTTCACTATGAAAATTAGGACATACCATAAGTTAAAAAAAATTGATGTTAACTAAGCCAACAATCTTGTTTTTGTATACTTTTCTTTCCACCTGTTTTCTCAAGGCTTTCTTAGGTTGATGGTTGGCTCGGAACAAAGACTGCGTCGGAACTCTAGTACATGAATTGTTCATTTTCATGTTGTTGCTTTATCCAGTGATATCCACAAAGCTCAAGAACAAAGCACAACATAATAAATGTGCATTTGAGTCATGCGATTTCAGAATGTTATAAATGTTATGCCAGAAAGCGCTACTGGAAATTAACAAACAATGGGATTGTAACTTGTAAGAGCTACTAACAATAACTAAACAACATTTACACACCTAATACAAGCATCTTTCATATCTGAAAGATGTTCATCGCATTCTCAAAAATCCTCCCTTCATCAACACACAAAGAACTCATGATAGTTTAGATGATAATGCTGAAAATGAATTGTCAATATTTTAGATAACTGTATTACCTGAATCTTGTATTCTGGTGAATAATTTTCTCTGAAGGTGTTATGGTAACTAACTGGTCCACTACTGCTGCTACCTGCCACACACATAATCAGTAGTATTTTTGAAACTATATATATCCATTAGTTCTCAGATCTACTACCATAAAAAGGTATTGATCTACAATACCGTCTTCACCGGTCTTGGTTATCTGCAACCAATACTCAGTTTACTTCCAAATTACTTAATATATGAAAAAACTTACCAGCGGATCTCAATTTGTTCCATTTAACCGGAAAAGGAAAAGAACTCATGGATATTTCTCTTCGCAGATAGATCTGTTATTTGTCCCACTTGCCCTGTTTTACACCTGCTCAAATACAACATAATATCAGTAAAAACACAATAAGTCGCATCGTATAACCGAAATGAAATCAATAAGCAAGTTCAAGTTCACCTGCATTACGCTTTTGTTTTGTTATCCTTTGAGCTCCTTGTAACAGTTCAACAGAAGTACACTTCTGCGGTGTAAGTGAACATATAATCAAAAGCAAATCACTGCCAATTATTCAATCAGGAGAGAACGACATACTTATATAACATCTCACGGGTAGAAACCTCATGAAAATTATCTGTAGAGAAGGGTCAATATTTATAACTGTACAGGAATCATCACTTACACATATGCAGGGCACGAACTGGATTATGCAAACTTAGTGCACACATGACCGATCTGCAAAATGTCAAAATTATAAGGTTAATAAGTGTACCAAATGATCAGTCATACCTTGAAAGTTGTTAATTCTTCAGTTGTTCAGGATCTCTTTAGGCAGCAAGATCTAAAAACACAATATTGATGGTTCTAGCTCCTCTCTCCTTGCCAGCTGAAAACAGTTTCCAAAGCTCTATCATTTGTATTCGGAAATACATAAAATATGCATCTGATTCTCTGATGCACAACTGCCACTACACACCTAAACTTGGAGAACAACTTTGAGAATATAAAATCATATACCTCAAGCCTCCAGATAATAAATGAAGTACAAACGGAGAACAACTTTCCAGATAATAAGTTAAAGCAACTACATAAATGAATAAAACATAAAGACAAATCAAAAAAATAAAAAAAATCTGAAAACGAAAACGAAAATGAGAACGAGAACCACACCTAGATTAAAATATATTGAAAAACAAAGGAAAAGAGAAAATTGGAAAATAATTAAATAAGAAATCGAAAAGTTATTACAAAACTAAAAATTGAAAACTGAATAATCCAAAAACAAAAATCAGATACAATTAAAGTAAATCTGGAAATCAAAATTCTCAAATAAATTGGAAACCAAAAAAAAACTGTAAAACAACATATATTCAAAAATAATAAATAAAGAAAAACAGTATATGAAATATGGAAATAGAAAAACTCATAAATTAAAACAGAGATACCTTATGAAGTACGCGGCAAGGACATCAGTTTTCTTCAAATCTTTTTATTGGATACCTTATGAAGTGCAAAGAAATGAGATATAAAACCAAAAGTTAGTGTTCCTGTTTCATAAATTATAACAGAGATAATGAAAAATGAGGACCAAATAAATCAAAGCCAAAGTTGAGGACGAAATAAACCATCGCTGGATCTGAGAGAAATCAGGTTAGCACAGAAAACAACATTCACCTGTAAGGCTGTAACCAAATTATAACCTATTAAATTCCAGAGATAAAATGAGTCGATCGATGACTGGCGATATCAGTCAAAAGGTTAATACTCATATCACGTTAATGGGGCTCATAAGCAGCAAATTCAAAACAAGAAAAAGCGAATCTAGAGTAAACTCTACCTGAAGCTTTGTGGTTCCATTTTCATGAGATCATCAGATTAGCAACAACTTGAATGTGATCATGCCCCACAGAAGAAAGAGAATAGACATCTTAATAAGAGTCAAGCTGCCTTAGTAGTATTGCACTTAGCAGCTTTTATATATGAAAATGCTAGATAGGTTTAATGGCTATTGAGCAGAATTAACCTGTGAAAATACATAAAACACAGGGGAAGAATACAACTCATTGACAAAATAATAATATACCAACAAAGGGATGCTATTAAAGCTAAGAATAGATTCAGATGATATGGCATAAACAGGGTAGATCTTCCTGCGGAAGTTATTATCATGTACCAGACACTTGGTAACTAGACACCAAGCAAATAGTTTATATTCCAAATAACTTATTAATCTCGAATAGTCATTTTACTAGTATGCAATGAATGCAAGCATGGATCATAATAAACTATCTCAAAAAAGATATAGCAAAATGGCATCTAAAGTCAATTTGCAAACCACTTACTTGTAAGCAGAAACCAGAGATATGGATTGTCGGAAGTGGTATATAAAACAAACATGTGGTGCAATGTTACACCATGTGAAGTGCATATAGTCTTTCCCATGCTCAAAGATGACAATTTCCATAAAGCCAATAGACATTTCTTACCTGTATATGATATATAAATCAGATTCTTTTGGAGAAGTTTTAGCATATTCTCAAATTTGTCTGCACAAGCAAGATGCAAGAAACCATAAGTGATATAATAGGTAGCTCATATACAATAAACCATTCAATAGTTTCTATTATACCTAGTAAAACTTAAGACCCTTCATTTCTCAATGTTTATAGCATCCACACTAGAGCATCTATGCCTGAGATATTGAATCAAAAGTTTAAACAATAGAAGGAACCTAAATGTAAAGCATAAAAGAAACATACCTACACTCCATCCAAGGGTTTCCAATTAATGAATACTAGTGTGGCACACGATCTGTTCCTTTAATTCCCCTTATTGCCGCAACCAATGAATCACACTCCAAGATCTGCATCAGCAGTAAATCCCAAGCTATAAAAGCGTGGACAGTAAAATATTATGTCTTGAACATCTATTTAGGCCGCATGAATAAAGATACTCCGTATGTTTGATTGTAATATGAGCAAATGTTAGAATAAGCTTACCACCAAATCCCCCAACATGAGACTTGGGTACCAACAATGAGTTGAATTTCATTTCCTGCAAGCAAACAGTCAAAAGCTGAGATCTCTAGACTGTATCAACATTTCATAAGGGGAGATCCAGATGTATATAGTTAAAAACATAATCTCTATTAGCACCGCAAAGCTTGTGAACTTCGATGCTTGATAAACGAGCAATGCCAGCTAAACTAAATGAGTCACTATTATGGAAGTATATGATGGTATCACAACCAACAATAAACAATACGATATGAGGCCATCAATCAATTATCACAATTGGGTGCGTTGTTGCAGAAAATAAGTTAACACCAGTCGAGGAGGTTACTGATGCAGAGTAGCAAAATCAATATCGAAATGAGAAAAGTGACATGTTACTAATACTGCAGTCCTTCTCTTCACTTCTTCGGCAAGCTTTCTTCATACTTACTCTTTCAGAGCTTCACCATGTTGTCTCCCTAGCATGTCCACCACCTCAGCCCCTAGCATTCGCCTCAATGGCATCATTTTTCGATCAAAAACTTAATAAAATTGACTTAAATGATCAATTAAGCCAAAAAAGACAGAAAAATTACCACATTAGTAAAGTTTAATTATAGCTAGAGATCGAATGTGTATGTATACAGAGATAAAATGTGATTATAGCTAGAGTTTTCGGTTCGTATTCGCCGATCTGACCTCTCTAAACTTAAATGGAGGAGATGCAGAGTGGCTCCACCGCAGCTTCCATCTCATCTGCTGGTACCACCAAAGCTGCTCGCAACTAGCGACAAAACACTTATTAACAGAGAAATCCATCAGATCTGGCTCGTCTTCGCTAGAGAGAAACTGAATCAGGCGTATAGGAATCGAGATCTGAAGGAGTATGAGCCACCGGTGAAAAGAGGTCAGATCAGCAGGTATGCTAGACAGAATCGATTATTATTCATGGATGAACGTCGAGTACTGCACCAGATCATTTGTAGCGCTGTTTCGGATCAAAATCGAATCTAGATTTCGATTTGAGTACGCGGCTCATTCTTCTACGGCTTCACCCTCTTAGTTCTCTACGATCAGTCCTAAATGCGAAGAGATCGCGCATCAGAGAATCTGAGAAATCGAAGATCGATGAACATTGTTACGGTAAATCTGCGAAACCGAAGATCAAGGAGCTGAAGATTGAGAGAGATCGACGATCGCCTAATCTGAAAGAAACGAAGTGTTCTGAAATGGTGCAAAAATGTTTTGCGAGGATGGGGCTAGGGTTTTGCGGATGGGGCTAGGGTTTAGTTAATATTTTGTAAATTTACTATTTTACCCCACTATTGACAAAAAACGCGTGAGAGTACAGGAACATTTCACCAACGCGTTTCAGAGACGCGTGGGTCTAGTGCAACTTGTACACCCATGTTTTACAAGGAGGTGTTGGGGAAGGTGCATAGTCAACAACGCTTTTACTAAAAGCGTTGGGTATGGAAGTTTTCATCCACACTTTCCCAAAAGCGTTGGTGAATTTAAACATTTCCCAGCATTCCCATGAAGCGTAGGCCCAAAAGCGTTGTTATTACTTAAATTTTTTGTAGTGACATCTAACTGTTCTCTATTTGCTTTAAGGGGATATGAAATTATAGCTAAATAAATATCAAAGTATTGAGTATTATTTTTTGAATGTATATTGCTAATGAAATATTATATTTCAAAAAGTATCTTTAGCTTCGATATGTACTTCACCATTTTTTTATATTTAATATATGTTTTATTGTAAATATTAGTAAAATAGTTAACTCATCATAAATATGAAATATACGCTCAAATACTAAACCAATTTATCGTCTTTATTTTGTTTACTACATGAAAAAAAGTAAGAGAAACATAAATTAAATTGTTGACTTCATGTCATTAAAAGTATTTAAAGAATGTCCTTTTCCTCATCTATAAAAAATTTATAGAATATGTCAATTTATTAGTTTATATTTTTTTAATAGTAATATGATATGTTAAACTGTAGTTAGAAAATTATTTTTTGTGCCCATAATTTAGAAAGAATGATCTGCTCAACATAATTGGGAGCAAATTACGTTGTATATCTAAAATACTTACATATTAAAATTTGTTTACTGTTAGAATATAGATGGTAGATTCGCATCAATGAAAAAAAGATTTTGGTGTCCAATTACTTAGGCATACATATATGAAGATAATATATATATATACCATCTATATATATATATATATAGATGGTATATATATATATTATCTTCATATATGTATGCCTAAGTAATTGGACACCAAAATCTTTTTTTCATTGATGCGAATCTACCATCTATATTCTAACAGTAAACAAATTTTGCATATCTATATATATGCAAAATAGTATAGGATGTAGGGCAGGTTGAGGCGATCGCCCCAACACGCTCCCCTCCCCCTCTTCGGCTGGGAGCATCTGGGGTGCATCAGGGGGCTGTGGATCCTGCTCTCACATTGCATGTGTGTCCCACATGCATGGAGCTCTCATGCATGAGAGAGCAATCTGTGGTGCCTCATGAGGCACCCCAGACACTCCCCCTTCGGCTTTGCATTGCTTGGAGTCTAGTGGGCCCCTAGCATAGCTTTGTGTGGGCCATGACTGTCTCATTTTCCTGTTAACCTACGCCAATTGTTCCCCTCTCGCACTCCATAGTCTACTCTTTGATCCCGTCGTTATCCTCATCGGAATATGGAACTACAATGATTAGAGGCTTCTTCGAGACTCAAAGCACCGTCTTCGAATCTCGGGGCCTGTGGATGTGCGCCACGTGGTGACTGATTTTAGGGGCTGCAATAGGAGAATCTTGATGGGGAGGCTTGCAGGGTACTGCATGGGACTCCAAATGGCTGAGTAGGGAGCAGGTGGAGTATGTTTGTGTTGATGCGTTTGTGTGTTTTTTGATTCCCAAAACTTTCAAGGTCTTAGAATGTATAGATTGCACATATGCTTATAAACGTAGTATAGTGGTCAAATAGTAGTTATTAGAAGTCCGGTTGGTTAGTTAGTTTGTTCTTGTAGTGCAGTTTCTTTCCCGCGTTGTGTAGTTGCTACTTGCAAGTAGCGTTTTTTGTCTTATCTTTTTTGACTCCGAAGCACCTCTTTTAATTAGACTTAACTTTCAAAGAGTTTACACGCGCAAAGGTGTATGTCTGAAGTTATGTGAGGCCCCAAAATCTAAAGTCTTATTGAAGTCCAAAATCGATATGTGATTTCAAACCTCAATAATACCGTAGAGGGTCCCACTGAACGGAATCGAATAAAGCCAAACAAACTTATTTATTGCAGCGGAAAAATTTCAAAGTTACAACAGCAGTTAATTATTACAAACCACAAATCTTAAGACATAATTATTCAAACACACGAGCAAACGATATTTCGGACATATTTTGGTTTGAGAGACCAAATATGCTTATTAAAACCCATAAAGCTTTAAATAAAATCGCAGTAATCCAAAGATAGTCGATCCAGCCAGGTAATATCACTCTTGTTCTGAGAATGGACAGAAAAATAAGAGAGATGTAAGTCTTAGAGGACTTAGTGAGATTTTTAACAATAATGACAGATTTTTAACAATAATGACAGGTTATCAGTAAGGTATTAGAGCGAAAATAACCAATAACAACATGATTAATATGGAATAATGAACTTGTGCAATTACTTATAACATATCCAACCATAACACCAAAAATTTAACCGTATACCTCCCTACGAGGAGTGACCTCGTAACAGAACAGAAAACATGCTCGAGTACATGCCAGTCTAACACGCGGGTTACAGCCAACTCCTGACTGCATGCGGCGCTTAGACAGAATGGGTATTAATTTAAATTACTAACCGACAACCCGTGTTGCCCAGCAGTAAATTATCTCAATCCCTGGGCCCAACTTCCCAAAGGCGTTCCAATGGGTGAAACAGAAATATCAGATGAGCTAGTAGGCCGGATAAAATCCGTTGCTCGTTTTTGAGCTACATAGGCCGAACATAGTTCGTTGCTCGTTGCACAGTTCAAGAATTAATTATTTAATCTCAGATTTGTTAATACATTTTCATAAGAATGTGATAATGGATTAAGAATAGGTTTAGTTTAACAGTGTTTTAGCAAGTGAATTATGAAATGAGATAACATGTGTGAAACGAGAAACGTGATAAAGGTTGATCATAATTGGAAATAAATAATCACGATTGTTCTGTCCAAAAATCTCAGGGCCAAATGCCAAAAGGGCTGGAATAAACCACATGAATCTCACCTCCTTCTAATCCTTGGTTTTCTGGAAAAAGTCGACCGTCTCCTAAATAAATTTAAAAGGTTTTAACAATCTTTCAAATAATAAATATTTATTTTTTCTCTAAATTATCTTTAAGATAATTAACTAATTCTTACATTATCACCATAATTCACTAACCACGCAAATGTTTTCATGAAGATATGGAATTAACATATAAGTATCACTTTTGTCATATAACATGTTCTAATTGTTATCATAAATTATAAATTAGTGTTCGTAAGATTAATATAATCATAAAAGTCACAAGGTTATTAAAATCATCAAAATAAATCATTGTACAACTTAAGTATAATATAAGAATCGAGTTATATGACTAGATCATTAAGTGACTAAAGTAACTTATAGGAAACTAAAGTAAGCAAGAAAGTAAATATGAAAATGTGCTACGTAAACTATTAATATGTTATTAAATTCAAAACAGAAACTAACACAATATTAAAATTAACAAAAATGACTTTTAACATTCCTTAAGATGTTAGCAACACGTATGTATCATCAAATTGATATTTATCATCCGGATTTTAGTATTAATTTAAGAAACAAAATGAATGCGCACAGTTAGGGCTGAAAGCTGTAGCAGTCCGAGAGTTACCTTAAATCGAACGTCTAGAACTGGTTAAAATATGGAATTGATTGAGGGGTTTTGTTAAAGACACAATCAAGAGTCTATGTTCCAAATATCAGCTCAAAAGATGAAGGTTTGATATTTATTTTGGGGCTTGCAAGTTTCGGGTTGAAACTGTAATTTCTGCGCAGTTTCGGGACTAGGGATTTTTCTCGGAAATTTTGAACTGAAAAATTTCTGGAAATATTTTTCTTAGCTAGAAGACTTAGAAAGAAAGATTTTTTGTGAAGAGAATGAAGAGAGATTCAGACGTTTGAGGTGTGAGAAAAATTGTTGAAGAAAGCCTCCTTTTATAGGTGAAAATGGGAGACAAGGAATTAAATTGAGTCCCTACCCAAATGTTATTTTATTTTAACTTGACCACCCCTATTTATGATGAATTTTCCAGAAATCTTACCCCTTATCTCTGATTTGAATTTTATAATATTAAACATAAGAAATATCTACTATTATTGAATGAATGAAGACAAAGCAAGAAATTACTTTTACCTTATTCTACTTTAAACTATTATAAGATATAAATATGTAGGAGTAAATGTGAAGATTTACCATTATAAAGGTATTTTTGGATATTTAAAAATTATAAAGGACCATTTTGAAAGTTTTAAGGACTCAATTGATCTAAAAGAAAATACTTGGGGTCGATTATAAGATTTCTAAAAGTGGAAGGACTAAATTGAAATATACTCAAATACCATTTTGAGTTACCAAATAAAAATATTTTTAGGGGTGTTACAAGTTACATCCCAAAAAATATATATGATTTGAAAAATATGTAAAATATACTCTATGAAAATATCTTCACGCCCCTTGTTATATGTAAAGAAAAAATATGCACAGTTTTTTGTGCTTCTTTTAGCATTTTATTGATACAAGTATTTCTTTAACTATTATTTTATGAAAATCTTAACTACTTATTAAAAAACAATTATTCAAATTTGTGGGGCTTATTCCTCAAGCTATACTTACAATTGATTTCTAGTTCATGAAAAAGTTTCACCTTACGCACACCTTTTAAAAGTTTAGTTACTAGTTGTCGTATATATTCATCCTCTGGAAGCGTAGCTTTATAGCTTCATTTGATAATCAAATAACTTCTTGATATATATGAAAATCTACCCTCAAATTATATGAGAATTTACATGGTATTAGCGCCATCCTTCACGGTCCTATCTTCCCCTATATCTCTTTGGTGATTTACTGCAATCTTTGCTAGTTATAAGTTGCACATTCTTTTGATTCCTCTTGATTGTACATTTGCAATGTCAAATGTCCTAACTATTTTTAATTCTTTCTTCTCCGGCTGATCTGCAAGGCATTCTATCTGTGATGGTTTACACATTCAAGTATCGAATTATTTGGGTCTGAATCTGAATCTAACTATAATTTATTAACAGTTATGCAGACTATCTTTCGTAGGGTCAATCTATAAAAAATGCATTGGGTGCTTAAGGAAAATCAGATTTTCCCAATTGCTTGGTCAAGAATCGCAATCTAGATTATTCTGATTAAGAGGGTTGGACTCATGTTGATTGTATGGCCACGACATAGATCTTGAATTCTATTTCTAGTGATATAGTTGATACATTTATATATACTATACTGAATCTACTACTATGTTATATCGTCAATTGGAAACTCATTATAATTTGGATAATGGGCCGTTGTTGTTTCGATTGTAAGGAGAAGTGGCTTGAACTTTGATGGCTCCTCCATGTCTCTCACTAGTATACTAAACTTTAGAAATGTCGGGACGAATTCTGTTGTTTAATTGTGACTGCTTTATTAAGAATTTTCTCATACTGAAGAGTTTGAGGCTCAGTTTTATAACACGATGAAACACATGTTCAAGTAAGATAAATCGAGAAGTTGACTGGAAGTAGCTATTTATCTTTTTAATTTGCCCATCAGACTATTTAATATGTATATCTTTTTTTCATATCTAATTGATCTTCATAAATAGAAATCGTCGACATTAATCTCAAAAGAATTATAATTCCAAAAAAAATGTTTCACAAAATTACATAACTAAATAAAATTCAAAATGTTGCAGAAATCCCGAGCTGTCACATAACTAATGACTGCAACTAATTTTGAAATTTGAAATTAATTTGTTTTAAAATTTAATAAATAAGTTTAGTTATCTAATTAACTGCAAAATTTCACTTGAAGTAATGTTGTTATTTGTGAGTCAATATGGAGCAAATTTGCTGATTGTGACATCGAGGCTCTTATGATTTATTATTGGTATAGTAGAAGTTCATAATTTATATTAAATCTTAGTTGTAATTTATCCATAATTTAAGTAAAGGTTAAAAAGCACTTTATAAACCGTGGACATTTGGAAAATCATTTAGAAGTTGGAAGTTTGAAACTATTTTATTTGAAAAAGTGTAATTATAAGCCAAAAACATATCATTCCACCTTAAAAGAGATTGTGACTTTTTTCTTTTTCCAACCTCAAAAGGTATATTTTTAAATAATAGAAGTACTTATTTAAACAAAATTTAAAGCACTTTAGTTTTTTTTAAGGGTTCACAAACCCCACCTTGTCATATCCATGATTGCTAATACTTTTATAATTCTTTTTATTATCAAGATCAACATATTGTTCTAATATATAAATTTCCTAAAAATCACTTAAAATTTTCGAGAAGTGATGAATCCCAGTTGTGCGCAAAATGAGAATTTATTGAAAAAATATTTACCAAAATTGGAACTTAAAAAATAAATGATCAGCTAATTCCACTAAATTCCTGTAGTTGTTTACTAAGCTCTTGATCATTAAACACTTCTTAAAGGTCAACGGATAAAGTCACGAAACACTCTTTAATATCAGCATATATGATCTAATTCTAATCAGACTCATCATTAATCACTAAAACCCAGACCTTTAGGTCTTATCATTAATCATCCAAAAAATGTCAAAAATCTAATAAACACACAGAGAAAAAGAAAAAAAGAAATAAAAAAATTCAAAAGATTACGCAAATATCAATATTTGTTTTGAGAAAATGTCTGGCGCACAACAGAGAAGAGATAAAACGCCATTTGTGTACTCTCGTAGTCAAATTCATCGCTTCAACGCCGTCGAGATGACCACCGCCGCCGCCCCTCCGCCTCCTCGCCGCCACCCTATCTTCCTCGGAGTTGACGTCGGCACCGGCAGCGCACGTGCAGGTCGCGATTCTCATTTTTCTGTTCATTTATTATAAGTATGTCGATTGTAAAAAAATTGCTATGCGATTGTGTATTTAGTCAGAGTAGAGTTTTTGAATTTTATGTTTCGTTGTATTCCGCACGTGCGCTTATAAAGTATTTGTTGACTCGTACAAATTTATAAGTATTTCGAATTTTATGAGTATGTCGATTGTACAATTTTGTAAGTAATTTTCGAATTTTATGAGTATGTCGATTGTACAAATTTGCTCTTCGTTGTTTTTCAGTTAATAATTGTTCAATTTTGTGAAAAGTAAGTTGAAACACTGGTTTTCGTCCTGTTCTACTGTTTAATGCAGGATTATTTGATGATAATGGAAGGCTTTTAGGTTGTGCTAGTAGTCCTATTCAGATTTGGAAAGACGGTGATTGTGTTGAGGTGATTCTGAATATGTACTCTAGTTTCTACTTTTGAGCTTCAGAGGATCATAACTAGACGATTGATATATATATATATATATATATATATATATATATATATATATCCTCCTTATGTCGTTGCTCTTTTTGTGTCCAGCAATCTTCGACCGATATCTGGCTTGCGATTTGCACGGCTGTTAAAACGGCGTGCTCTCTTGCGAATATTTCCGGGGAAGAAGTGACCAGTTTGGGATTTGCTGCAACTTGTTCTCTTGGTATGTGAACTTTGATAATTCCATGCCCCGCTATGGCTTCGAAAATGTTATGGTCGTACATTTGTGCATACATTGTTATTTGGTAATTGTGGCTTATGGCCTAACTATTTACCAGGGGAAATTGGTCTTACGTGCAGTTGCTGTTGATTACGATGGAGAACCTGTGACTGTTTCTTGGAGTGGCGACGCGAGAAGAAATGTTATAGTGTGGATGGACCACAGAGCTGTAAAACAAGCTGAGAGAATCAATTCTTCTAAATCACCGGTACTGGAATATTGTGGGGGTGCTGTTTCCCCTGAGATGGAGCCACCAAAGGTAAATTTGCAGATATGAAAGAGTCGGTGCCTTATTCTCCGGGGTGTCTTAATTGTGATTCTGTTTATATATCATAATTCTTGAATTACATCATGGATGTGTTCAGCCCATGTTTCCTGAGGTTTATAGTTACTCTGACTTCATGAGAATGAATTGAACAGTTAAGATTTTATGGCTAGTAGGTGACTTTCAGATTGCTTTTTGAATTGACTTAGTTGAGAAACTGTAAATGCAGCTTCTGTGGGTCAAAGAAAATTTGAAGGAGTCTTGGTCAATGGCATTTAGGTGGATGGATCTGAGTGATTGGTTATCATATAGGTAAGCAGTCAATTTCTCCCCCAGTGCAAATAGGTAATCTGTTATAAGCTCCACAGAAATGACATATTGATATTTCCCCCCTAGAGCAACAGGAGATGATACTCGGAGTTTGTGCACAACAGTCTGCAAATGGACCTATTTGGGTCATGCTCATATGCAACAGATAAACGAGAGAGATTCACGGGACATGGAAGCTTGCGGATGGGATGATGAGTTCTGGGCAGAGATTGGTTTAGGTGATCTTGTGGATGGACACCATTCCAAGATTGGTATGTCTCTGACTCTCCTAACAAAATACTGAAATTTTATCACATGCTGGAGTTTTACTATCCTCTTACACCTTTATCATTTGATGGGCTTTAATTTGATAGGTAGTAACTTTTATTACTTAATATTGTTTAACCTATTTTTCTTTCTTCAAATATCCACAATAGTGGACATTAATTGATATAACTGTAGTGTTACAGAGCTTTTTGCTCCAGTGAGAAAATATGTTCAGTATTCTGGTTGCAGTAGAATAGTGATACCATAATCATGAATAATTTCTAAAAAGATGAGTTTTGAATAGGAAGCCGCTTGATGAGTTAGTCCTCTTTCGCTTAGGTATTTATTAGTGGTTCTCTTTTCTTGTTTGCAGCAATAAAAATAGTTAGAAGTTGTGAACTAGATCTGCAACTTTAAAAACATTATAATTTTTGTTTTGTACTTCTCATTCGTTTCCATTAATTTCATATAAATTTTTACGTGAAAGTGACTCTTTACAGGACGAAGTGTAGCTTTTCCTGGCCACTCTTTGGGCTCTGGTTTGACACCTGGTGCTGCAAAGGCAAGAATTCTTAGTGAAGAACTTACTTGATTCCGAGAGATTGATTAAACAAATGATGTAGAACACATTATTTTGTCAAAAACAAAAGCAAACACTTTCGCGTTGTTCTGAAAGTACAGTTGCCATCGATTATCATGAAAAGAATCACACTTTCTGCTAAGATGAAATATTTACCTTTCAGGAATTAGGTCTGGTGGCTGGGACTCCAGTTGGCACCTCATTAATAGATGCTCATGCTGGTGGTGTGGGAGTGATGGAAGGTGTGCCTGTGACAGATTCTGAATCTAAAGGTTATTCCTCTTTTAGTTGTCTCTTGATAGCATAACATCTGAAATAGAAACCATGAGTCTGTCTGAATGTTACGCCTAACGTGCATTGGATCTGCGTTCTGCAGAGGTTGATGAGGAATCATTATGTCGTAGAATGGTGTTAGTTTGTGGAACGTCTACGTGCCACATGGCTGTTTCTAAGTCCAAGTTGTTCATTCCAGGGGTCTGGGGACCATTCTGGTCAGGTAACATTCTAGCAGAAAGTATTGGTTGCTCGTCTATCTTTATTGTATTCAAGCTGTGTAGACACTACAAATGTAAACAAATTGTTCACTCTCTTTTTCTTATTCTCATTGGATGTATTAGACACGGAGTGTTAATTATTGTGTGTTCCGGACACTCAAAAACTAAGAATAGGTCAATCTAATCTCTTTTAGTTCTGGGCCAAGACGGTGCAAAAAATAAATTTCAAGCTATACTTGCTACATGTAGCAGCGTGTCCAATCTCACAGTTAGAGATGTAACAGGAAATCACCTTATTTTGGCAATCAATAAATTGAAGGGATGATGAATTTCTCAAAAACCTTGAGGCTTCTTGAGTTCTACCCCACTCTTAAAGGAAGGTTCATAATAAATATATTGATGTCTTCAATTCCGTAAACCATAAATGAAACAGATATATTTTTGACAACCCCATCTACGACATGGTTGAGATGATAACATGGCCTATGAAAGCACATTGTTAGTCTAGGATTGTAAGTTTAACCTTTTTGGTCATATAAATGGTTTGTTATATGTTCTTGTGACTCAAGAGATGACTGATATTCTTTTTTAATCTTACGAACTCTTTAGCTATGGTGCCGCAGTATTGGCTAACCGAAGGAGGCCAGAGTGCCACTGGGGCACTACTGGATTATATTATTGAGAATCATGTTGCTTCCCCACTCCTGGCGAATAGAGCGGCTTCTCGAAGTGAGATGCCTTCAACTTTACTTGTTGTTGCTGTGTACTGTATGCATTCATGTCCTTGTTGTCCCTGATCTTTTTGTTTTTGATAGGCATTTCAATATTCGAACTTCTGAACGAGATAGTGGAATCAGTGAAGCAAGAAGTGGGATCCCCTTTCCGTGCTGCTTTGACTAGTGACATTCATGTTCTTCCTGATTTTCATGGAAACAGGTAAGGCTTTGAATTTAAGCAACAATTGTTTTACTTATTGTTAGAATTGTTGATATTTCTTTCTAAGTTTTTAGTTTAGATCCCCAATTGCAGACCCAATTTCGAAAGGGATAATATGTGGCTTAACTCTTGATACAAGTGAAAAGCAGCTGGCTCTTCTCTACCTTGCCACAGTTCAGGGTATAGCATATGGTACACGACATATTGTAGAGCACTGCAATGCCCATGGGCACAAAGTAAGGAAGTTGTGTACCTTACGTTCCATAATATAGTTGACAAAGTTCTTGTATTGTCTTCGCCGTTTAAATCGTTATGAGGAATTTAAAGTCAAAAATTATGAATGAAATGGCATAAATATAAGACCAGCAAGTTTTAACTCTCTGTGTAGGTTATTTAATATGCAATTAAGACAGCTCTTCTCATGGGTAGGGCCCCAACTTCCAGTTTGTAGGGTTTTGCATGAATTGGACCTGAAACTGAGAACATGCAGAACAATTGTTCATATATATTAGTTTAAAGACATTCCCAGCTATGCTAGTGACTGGATCAGTTTTGTTTGGGAGGAGTAAATATTAGAAATTTTTCTTAACTAATGAGCTTTTCTGAAATATTTAAGGAGCACTCTGAAATAGGTGATGAAATCCATGTTGAAAGATATCCTTTGTTTACATTTCTTTTGAGTTGAAAGTTGTAGAAACTTCTTCTCTCGGAAAACCGAAGCAATCCTAAATTATTTATTTCTCACTTTTTCAATCCACACTCCTGTAGTTTGCAGTTAAGTGAAAAAAGCTGCTTAGACTAATCTAATGGCCTAAGAGTGTGGTTGTAATTTACAGAAACTATGATGCAAATTTTATGCCAAAATAGCCAACCTCGATGTCATTAATAGAATTACCTCAGAACAGCTCGTTTATCAAATCTCAAGAGATTCAGGTTTCTTTCAGTTTTAGTTTTAATGGGGTAGCAAGATTATTTCCAGTAAATGTGTTACAGATGGTTATAAGTGAAACCAATCAGGAGAAAATTGATAGGAAAAAACAAAAGAAGCAGAGAAAATATAGAAACAACAAGATGTCTTGAAGGAGGAGTCACAAACCTTGTAAACACAGGATAGCAGACATGCTAATCCAGCTTCAGTTTGGACTTTGGATCATGGAAGAAAATTGTTCTGGCCATAGATAACTCTAAACAAATAAGGAGATGCACCCAATTAACTTAGTTCAATAAATCGTCGAAAATAATCTTTTGAAATTGTTTTCTAATAAGGGTAAATCCCATTAACCCCCGCAACCTATACCCACTGTTACAAGTTGCCACCTAACCTATTATTACAATTAACCCCCCAACCTATTGAAAAATGTGCAAACTGCCCCCTGAACCCAAATCCAACCGTGAATTTTGCCACGTTTTTGCATTTCTGTCCGTTGGATTTGGCTTCAGGGGGCATTTCGCACATTTTTCAATAGGTTGGGCGGTAGCTGTAAAAAAAAAAGGTTAGGTGGCAACTTGTAAAAAGGGGTATAGGTTGGGGGGTTTGATGCATTTTACCCTTCTAATAATTATTTTGATCAGCAAGGATTCCCGGTGGTGCAACTCTGTGCCCCTTAGATAATGACACTGTAAAATACAGATGTCCTTTACATGCAATCGGAGAAATTCTCTAATGCCATGAAAATGATATCTTATATCCATGAGCGTCTATTGTTGTGTAATGTGAACATGCACATGTTATTTCTTGGTTGCTTTTTTAGCCCATACGTTTGCTCATAGATTTTTTCTGCCAGATCGACACGTTGCTTGCATGTGGTGGGCTTGCAAAGAATCCTTTGTTTATTCAAGAGCATGCTGATATTATAGGTACCTCTCTGTCACTCCCCATGTGTACTATGTTTGTGTGGGTGCGTCTTGGCCTTCCTACTGCGCTCGTGCGTTTGTGTGTGTTTGTTTGTATCTTTTGCAATTTTACGAGAGTATATTATATGCAATTACATGTATATATTTAGCTCAATTGAGACAACATTCCTGCTGCATGACTGCATGTTTTGCACCCAGAGAAAGTTAAGAGCTCAAGTGCAAGATTCTAACAGATATATATGATTGGACCTTAGCAGGACTAATACATTTATGCATTTGTTGGTAGCCATGAACATTGCAGACTACTAAGTTTCTAGAGTGAGTATACATGTAGCAATTTATGCTCTACGTATCTGGAGAATCTTTCAGTTAATGAATCGGTTTGGAGCCATCTCTCTGGCTATGGTACATGTTATCTCCCTAGAAGAACCCGATCCATATAGTTTTTATTTTATTTCTTTGAGTTGTTTATGTATTGTATTCAATTTGTAGACCTAAACTATTTTGAGCCATACAACCATCATGATCAGGTTACCCTATAGTTCTTCCACGGGAAAACGAGTCAGTGCTTTTAGGTGCTGCTATTCTTGGTGCTGTTGCTTCAAAGAAATACTGCACTGTCCGCGACGCCATGAAAGCATTAAACGCAGCTGGTCAGGTATGATTTAACTGGCTACTGTGTATTTGTGATTTGCATGTGAAAAAGATACAAATCATGACTAAACAAATACTCCTTGACCATATGAACTTGGTTCCTCCAAAGACCTTGCCCTGTTTCTTACTCATCCTTTGAAAGTCATTTGTTGCATATGGCATTCATTCATTCTAATGTAATTATTGAAAATAAAGTTTGACGCCATTATGTTATCGAATAGTTGAAAGCGTTTCCTTATATCCGACTACCTTTCTCCTTGCGTCTAAGTTAAGTAATTTTCAATTGTCACATTATCATCCCGAGTCCTTTTTTTTATTTTCTTCTGTTTTTTGGATATAAGTATTATTTTACTGACTTCTTTATTTTTAAATTTGTTTCTTGTATTGACTTTGTTATGTTTAAGTTGATTTTCTTTGCTAAATTTGTTGTGGGTATGTTTGGCAGGTTATCTATCCGTCTAAAGATTCGAAAATAAGGAAATATCATGATGCTAAATATCGTATATTTCGTGAACTTTATGAGCAGCAGTTGTCTCACCGTTCAATGATGAAGGAAGCTCTTTCGTAGGTTCTGCAATCGTTTCTGAATGATATGCTAGCTTTCGAGCAGACTGAGTGAGGAACTTAATGTAAAGGATGGAAATGGTGATCGTTTTTCCATTTCTTTAGATACATTCACAACGATATCTTGTATATCCGTCTCAATTCCTTTTCTTGTTCATTTGCTATGTTTACTTAGCTTCTGAAAAGATTGAGTTTATATGTTCTCCATATATGTCAATGAAAATGCATAGATAGATATAATATCTTTTCGAATTGATGCTATTGTTCCTTTGAGTTCGAGAGCGCTGAACAATTTCGGAGATTTTTCTAAACAAAAAGTAGGCAATGATGAACTGAGTTAGGAAAAAGATATCAATATAATTTTTTTTAATAAAAAAGTTTTGTTAAGGCATGACATGTGCAGGGTATTCATCTTCATGTGCAGATTCTTAAAGGCGAGTGAAAAAACGACACGTGTATATTCTTACATGATCATTGGCGTCATTATCTTATAATAATACAAAAAACCGATACATTGTGTTTGGAACAAATTTGAAATAACTTAATTATACAATGTGTGCACAATTAAGTGCATTACTTGGGGTCTCTAAACTCTTTTTCCTTCCTGAACAAGTTTTGTTATCCAAAGACTTCCTTTTACCAAATAGAAATTTATTAATAATGGTAATTTGGGACACACGTGTCTATGGAACTGGTTAGCAACTGAACTGGTCAAATTAGTTACGTAGTTTGCTGCCAAATTTCGGTGATCTTATTTGATTTTCAATAAACAAATATCTGCAAAAGATATATAAAAAAATTAAAATCAATTCAGTAACATAAACAAAAACTTAAAAAGTGTGTTGTATTATCTGTGACAGTCACCCTCGTGAATCACTTATGATAAAATGACCCTCTGATCAATCATCCTTAGTCATTCATTAAAAGGGTAAATGGTTCCTAAACTAGGAATTGCCAGATGCCAATCGCCATAAACAAATTAAACAATTAAACATTAGTATTTAGTACTACTCTAAAGACCAGTCCAAACTATATATAATAATAGGCTATAATTGATTTTCATAAATTTATTGACAAGCGAACACGTAGATAGAATGCTAGTGACAATTTCGTTTCATGTTTGATTCGATTAATTTATCGAATTACAAGGATCTACTCAGCGCCGACTTCAACTTTCCTTCTATTGGCTATTATTCAAGAAAACTTTCCTTCTATTGGCTATTAAAGAAGAAAATCTACACGATTTTTAGTATCTCATGAGGAGACGAGACATAATAAGGAACGCTAGAAAAAATATAAAATTTATTATATCACTAACGCTGTCTGAAGTTTCACAATATAACACAACCTCCCTTCATGTTTTAATAATTTTAGCGCACCCCTTAAAGTCTCGCGTTCTTATGAAATAGGTATAGCCATTGAAAAAGATAACAAAATTTTATTACTTAATTGCCCTTCTACTTACAAAAAGTGGCCAGTGCTATGCAAAACTCGTGTTTACTTGCAACACTTCAAGTATATAAATCTTACTTTTATAATAAAACAAAAATATTTATCTTTTTTAAACTATTATTTTATTTTAATATCTTACCGAACAAGAACAGTAGGCTAACATGAAATATAAAGCAAGTATAATTTTTAATATTTCTAACCTTTACAATTATAACAAATACAAAACCTACAATTGTTGTGAATTTTAATAAAAATGGGACCCAATCTAAAATTTATTGTTGTTTCTAAACATGAACATGACTTTACCGTTGATGTTGAAGGGCATTCTCATCATTAACATTTTATGAATACTTTTAGCTTCAAGACAATCAATAATTATTTGAAATAGGGTAAAAATATCTTCACGGAGAAAGGTAACTGTTTATATTAACATTCTTATACTCTAGACGATGTCACTAATATTATTGAAAACTTCAAAAAATGTAAATGAACCAAACTTCAGGGGTGTTTGGTGTTTGTAAATATTATCCTAGAGTAGAATTAAAGCGGTGGAGTTATAAAACAGTCCAAATTTCTTGTTTTTATTTTCCTAAAAAGAAGCAACTGAATAATATTAATATAGCTCTAGCTTTCCCAAAAAAAATAAAAAACAATATAGCTCTAGCATTAACTCTTTGAACGCTCCTGTTGGTGCGCTGAATCGAATATACCCCCAAGTGCGAGCACATAAATTGATGCTCTATCTCTCTCTCTCTGTATGTTATATTTTTATAAATAAACGCTTTTTATTTTTATTCGAGGAGCAGAAAACGTTACACGTGTCACACCGCAGCTGACACCTCCAGCATCAATTCCTCACCAGCCATGGCATCTCTCCTCCTCACTCTCTCATAATAATACCAACATAAATATTTATTATCACAGATTTATTTATTTATTTATTTATATTTGATGATGTGCACAAAAGCTTCTATCTTTTTACCTATTTTCTTTTAGTTAATGAATAGGATTACAAAACTAGTCCTAATTTGATTTGGATTGAAAAAAAAAAGGATTCGTAGAGATCCAACAAAGCTTTTTGGGATTTTCTAGGGTTTTAGGGGAAAAAAAAATTCAGGCTCTGGTGTTCGTCACAATCTCAATTCTCAGGTAATTTTTACCACAATTTTCTATTTTTGTTTTTTGAACAAAGGCCTCGTTTTTTCTGTTTTACATTTATTTTAATTATGTGGGATTTGATCATAAAGGTTGAATCTTTAGGCTGAATCTGTACTCCGAATTTGGGATTTGAATTTTGATATTGCAATATGAGAATCCATTTAAAAAACGTGGAGTGTTTCGATTTTTAGCTCTAGGGATTAGTTTCTTTTGATAAAATAAATTTTGATTGGGAAAGTTTTGATCTTTTTTAGTGCAAAAGCTCGTGTACGTTGGGTTTGTGGCGGAGGAGTTGAGGATTGGAACTGGGAGAAACCTGGTTCTTGTAAAACAAATGGAGACACCTAATGTGTAATAATAGAGGGGTTGAGAGTTCAAAGCAAGTAGACCTTGGAGGTGTGGACTCGTCTATTGATCATCAGCGAGCTGTGTGCTCGATGGATAGCCCAGCAGGCTCTGTCCTGAGCCCGACTGATGAAAATCCGCGTGTTAAGTTCTTATGCAGCTTCTCAGGCAGCATTCTGCCGCGCCCTCAAGATGGCAAGCTTAGATATGTTGGGGGTGAGACACGTATTGTGAGCGTCTCCCGTGATATAGGCTACGAAGAACTAATGGGGAAGATGCGGGAGCTTTTTGAAGGGGCAACCGTGTTAAAGTACCAGCAGCCTGATGAGGATCTTGATGCCCTTGTCTCTGTCGTTAATGACGATGATGTCATTAACATGATGGAGGAATACGATAAATTGGGCTTGAGTGACGGGTTTTCTAGGCTGAGGATATTTTTGTTTGCGAGTACTGATCAGGATGGTTCATTGCATTTTGGAGATGTAGATGAAAGAGATCACGAGAGGAGATATGTGGATGCTTTGAACAGCCTTAATGAATCTCCTGAAATCAGGAAGCAGCCTGGTGACTCTTTCGTAATGGGATCATCTGACGATGCCCATGTTGGTGAACAGTATTTCAGCCAGATGAATCTAGAAGGTAGCCTCCATGGGCAAAGAAACATGGAATTGCCAATGGCTCAGATGAATTTAAGGCGCCTGACCATTCCTCGTATGGGTTCCCAGCAACCAGTTACACAAAGGTATAACGAGATGGAAACTCCGTGGAGTCCTGCTTACTTTTCCCCAAGACAACCTGGGACCATGGATCAGAGACCAGTTCCGGAGTTTTCAACTTCGCCATCATCTTGTCGGTATCATATGCCGCATGCAGACTTCTCAGAAAGAATTAGTGATAGAATGCCTGAGGATTACAGTCGCCCTGCAGTTAATGCTCACTTTGTATATGAGCAGCAGCCCCATTACGCAGACAACATCGTACTGATTCCAACAGGTGGTGTAGTCAATGAAAAAGCTGGTTTCCCGGGTAACGTGCTGCAAGGTCCCAGTGTTTATGAGGGAAATAGTGTTTGCGAGCATTGCAGGATGACATTTCCTAGAAATCAAATTTATCCCGATTCTTCTAGGAGGCCTGGTGAACACCAACATTTAGAGTCACCGAACTTGGGAAATGGATATCTTCAGGGCCCTAGTTCTTGTGCTGAATGCCCACCAGGCAGGGAAATGTACATGTTAAACTCTGAGGCAAGCATGCACCCATCATACTACTGCAGGGATCAGAATGACCCTCGATCCATATATCCTGAGACTCATAGTCACGAGAGAGAATGGTTATCGCCACATCAGTCGAGTCATTGGGTTGAGGAATCAAGACCTCATGCACCTGCCACTGGAAGATTAGCTGATAATTATATTATGGAAAATGGTATGTGTATGCCTCTTGGGCATGCTAATGTATGTGATGCGCACCAACCACAATCGCCTTACACCCATCATCAAGATCAACGTTATGCTCGGTCTGGAGTAGAGTATGGTACTCAAATGTTTCAAGATCCCTCTACAGCAACTGGATCTCATATTTATGTGCCCTCTGTGGAGGAGCGTGGTGCTCGCTACGGAAATCCTCCATTTACATATGGAACTGATAATATGCACCAGGTGCCTCATGCTCATATCCCTTCACAAACTCTATGGAGAAATGTTCGTAGCCCGATGCATGGGAGTCCCTCTTATGACACAGCTGTTCCACCTCAGCTGGTAAATGGCTCTGTGAATACAGGCTTTGTCCGAGGTGCAGTGGATGGTTCTCCTAGGGTAAGGGCTGTTTTGGAGAATCAGAATCCTTGGCCTGAGTCATCATACAAACATTTGGGCTTTGATGGGTCTATGGTGCCAGAAAATTCTCATGCCCAAGCTGTTAAACTGACACCTAACAATTACGTGTTAGAGAATGGCCATCCACATAATCTGGAACCTGTTCACACAGTGGGCTTGACTAAGTTCGCACCTTCTGAAGATCCCTCTAAATTTTTTGATCCAGGATCATTTGTCAATGGTAAGGTTATCAATGTAGCTGACACGGGGGTAGATCACAGAAACACTAAACCAGTAAGAGTGAATGAGAATGGTGTCTATGAAGAGAACCTAGAAACTAATCATGGACCGGATACTGAAGTTTCTGGTGCTATTAACCAGAATTCAGAAGATTTAGCACCTCCGTCGTTCATTAATCCAGATACTGTACAACCTGCTATTGAAAATGGTGGTACCGTGAAAGTGGATGAAGCTAATACTAGCGAGCTTTCCATCGGCCAATTGGAGTTTTTGCCCGAGTTACTTGCATCTGTGAAAGAGGCAGCTTTGCATGGTTTGGAGGAGGTGAAAGCTAAGGTTCAAGAGCATACTGACTTGGGCGGTGAGCATAACGTAATAGCAAACGAGGGTGCTCAAAATGACACAGATCGAGTGGTAAGAAATAAGTGTACTATTCTCAACAGTTCTAAAATTTTCTTATATCTTCTTCTTTCTTAATAATCCTTTTTTGTCGCAGGATGTCAATGCTGGACTGGAATTAGACTCTGATGAGAAAAGTAACAACTCCAAGATAGAGAAAACAAAAGCCGAGGTGGAAGCGATTGATCGAGGACTGCAGGTTATCATCTATTTAGTGTTTTTTATTTTCTTTTACTTTATGTTCAGGCCTATTACGTTGTAAATTATTTTAATGTCATTGGCGATATTGTCTTCTTCTTCAAGAGATCTTATATATCTAAATTGAACTTGCAATGTTCTGTTTGACCATTTATTTTTGCTATATCCTTTATCCGTATAGACGATAAAAAATGAAGATCTGGAGGAAATTCGGGAGTTGGGGTCTGGGACGTATGGTGCTGTGTTCCATGGCAAGTGGAAAGGCTCTGATGTAGCAATAAAAAGGATAAAAGCCAGCTGCTTTGCTGGAAAGCCATCCGAAAGGGAACGCCTTGTATGTTTCTTTTTATTTTTTTCATTGTGGTACTAAAAACCTTTTGTTTATTCCATTTCTGTTGCTAATTACAGGTCTGTTTTTTGCATCTAACTTTGCAGTATTCACTTCTGATATTCATGGAATTCCAAAATGCAAATGTTTGTTTCTTTATTTCTTGCAAATGAATGAATATTGTACTGATTGTTTTACTGATGGAGGTGTTGCCTAGGTACCAAGTAATTGTATCTCAAATGTGAGAGGATCCTTTGGTTGTTTAGAAGTTAGAAAACAGAATTCTGCTTTTGGTCCTTACTGATTCAACGTTTGATGCACGCCTATATGCTGTGAATTTACGAAGTCGTCCAAATCTCAGTGCACATTTTACATCGTTAATTAAATGGACAGAGCAAGGGTAGACAAGGCTTAGTTTATTTCATGAGCTGCTACTGCAGAGTATTTTTGGTTACTTTCTTCAATTTCTCCTTCCCACAAACAAAAAGAATAACACAGTTGTCTTTTTTTTTGTTGTTTAATTTTGTCAACTTCACGACATACCTGTGAGTAGTTACTAAGATCCATTACTGAGTCTCATGTTGGATCGTACCATGATGACAAGGAAAGAAGGATAAGAATGCATTGCATGTATGGTGTTGATAAGCACCCGGGGTTGTAGCATCCTCTCGAGTAAAAGCTTCCATGCTCAGTTGACCAGCCTTAGAATTGGGTTTTTGGGAGCTTAGATTGTGTGTTTAATGAATAACACGTATCTCAAATGTTTCTCTGCGGATTATCCTTCTGGAGTATTTTACTTGCCTTCGCTGAGTATTTTTCCACAAAATTCCAGAAATTTCATCTCTTTACGGTTCTTTTACAATAGTTTCTGCACAGAAATTATGTTGTTTTCAGAGATGATTTATTGCTGTGTTTGGACAATCCCACTGATATTTGAAAACATATCACGCAATGTGTAGATTGCTGACTTCTGGAAGGAGGCCCAAATTTTGAGCTCATTGCACCATCCAAATGTCGTTTCTTTCTATGGTGTAGTTCGCGATGGTCCTGATGGATCATTAGCAACAGTTACAGAATTCATGATAAATGGATCTTTGAAACAGTTCCTGCAGAAAAAAGACAGGTACAGGATTAATTTTACTGGAGCACTACATTTGATGCTGATTATTGGTATAATTTTGTTTATTATTTTTTCAACAGAACAATTGACAGACGTAAGAGACTCATCATAGCAATGGATGCTGCATTTGGTATGGAGTACTTGCATGCAAAGAATATTGTTCATTTTGACCTAAAATGTGAGAATCTTCTAGTCAACATGAGGGACCCGCATCGTCCAGTATGCAAGGTTGGTAAAACGCGCGATGAACGACTGTGTTTCTTCTCTGGGTTAATTTCCTAGGGGTTAATTTTGAGTGTTTATATAGTAATGCGGTCATTCTCTTATTCTGATTTAACTCCTGTTTAGATTGGTGATCTCGGGCTATCAAAGGTAAGACAGCAGACATTGGTATCAGGAGGGGTTCGTGGGACATTACCGTGGATGGCCCCCGAACTCCTGAGTGGAAAGAGTAACATGGTGACGGAAAAGGTAACGATGGTCATATTCTCTCTCCCCCCACCCCTCCCCCTCTTCCCATTCATACTGATGTTTCAATTCTTCTCTAGATCGACGTTTACTCATTTGGGATTGTCATGTGGGAGTTGCTCACTGGTGATGAGCCCTATGCTGATATGCACTGTGCTTCTCTAATTGGTATGTGCCATATATTTGATGAATCTTTTCCACTTTAGAACAAGTTTTCATCGTCTATCTGGTTTTCATAAAGCCCTTTGTAAGTCTATTTGGTGATTGTCTAACTGGAGAAAATAAAAGGAAATAAAATAAACGCATAGTTGGAAACAGTGTGCAGTTGCTGCTCTTTGTTTTGGAGCATCCTTTGTATGATCAATAATTTACATATGTTGAGCTTTTCGTTAGGTGAAAATGGGCTTTCAACGGGGAGGGGGGGGGGGGGGGGGGGAATGTATTTGGTACTTCTGTTTATGCATCTGCAATCCTCTATAAAGTAAGAACCTACTAAAATTTCCAACTGATACTGCGTGCAGGAGGGATAGTGAACAACACACTGCGCCCTCAAGTTCCTCCATGGTGCGAACCCGCATGGAAAACATTGATGGAGAGTTGTTGGGACTGTGATCCATCAAAGAGGCCTTCGTTTTCAGAAATCTCGCAGACGTTGAGAAATATAGCAGCGCCATTGAATCTGAAATGAAATGGAGTTTCATCACAAAACAAAGCTTATTCCTTCTACTAGTAATCCATATTCTATGTTCATTTCATCGACAAACTCTTAATAGTATAAGCGTTGTCAGTGAGGTAAAATAAATATGCCCTCGGACATGCTATTACTAGGGCAAACTTAAAGTAGGATGTGCGAGGACTTACGATTTTCCATGCCATATTGTAAGTTGTTTGACTTATCCATTATTTCTGGTCTGCCTCGTTAACATTTTTCTATATAATCAGATTGAAATTGAATTTGTGCAGGTTAGTGACTCTTTCAGATTCAGGGGATGGTCTTGCATTTCTTGCTGTAGATGCTATGTCATTTTTGGTCACTCAGGTTTTTGTTTGGTGGCCTTTGGACGAGACGTACATATTATTAGTTAATGAAAGAAAATGGTGCCTAGTGCGGTTAAGCCTCCCGTTTAATCCTCTATACCACTTCTTGTACATCGGTTTTAATACAATTTACCCTAATTTATGCTCTAGCCTTCTCGATTTTAGAGATGTGGAAGGTATATGTTGGCATACCAACTGCGAGAATAAATTATTTCCTTGATACTGAACTGGTTAGTAAGCTCTTTGGCAGTTGAGAAAATTTAAGGAAATGACTATTGAACTTTTATTTTTCTCATACTATGATAGCGAGCGTTCTAACTCTAGTTTTCAGTCTTTTGATGGATCTCGAGTCCTCCGGATGCATTATAACTCGAGTGCGCGACTTGATATTTGCCGTTTGTTGCCAATTGAGGGGAATTTGACGTTACCAAGCATTTTAGCTTGCCTTGTGTTTGATGTATCTGTGATTTTGCATTATCTTAATAAGTTAAATGATGCAACTGCAATGGCATCATCACCAACTGAATTTTGACAAAAACAGGAAGTCAAAATCCATGACGGCATCAGAAGTCCCTTTTGCTACTATAAATTTGTTACCTAATACACGGGTTGTACACACTCTTCTTTGAAGTCAACCTCCACTTGTCTCTGGCCTACGGATCAGGTGGATTTTGTACATGCTTAGTGACTGATTATATGCCTTGTGAAAATGATAGCGAATGTTACATGCACATAGCCAAAAAAAATTGTAACATATCTAATAATTGTGCCAATCTTGGTGATTAGGTCCACGTCAATTTCTTGGATTCCTGTAAAGAGATGGGTTCGTTAATAGGAGGGGTTGACAATTGTTGGGATAATTTGTATCTTAAGGGACTAGTATTTCTTTGAGCTCATCAACTGCGTCGGTTTGTAGTCTTTTCACTAATTAATTACATAAAGTGCATTTGAGATGGCAACAGTTCGATTAATTTAACTGCAACTGATAGTGACGGAGGTATAAAAGTCATAAGGGTCTTCTTACAAAAGAATATTTTGTGTTGAAACGTTTTGTTCCGATTTAGAAATAACTTGATTTGTGCATCTCTGTCAACACCTTTGTTGCTAGGGGTGACTTTTATGTGACTCCTAACGTGCCTAAAGTTATTTATTCGTTTATGTACACGTATTTCGATTAATTCCTGGTCTGGTAGCTGCATCCTGTGTTGCTATGGTGCGAGCCAGTCATCTAAGTTTACTCGACATTTGGGGTTAAATGCAAAAATCAATCATTTGTATTATGGTTTATATTTTAATCCACAAAAAATTCTCTCCGTTACTTTATTAAGATTGGCTGCACTTTCGGTTTTTTTATATGAATGCTCGTTTTACTTGGCAATACAACTGGGTGAAGCTTCATTTTTGACCTAGCAACCAAAATTGAGAGAAACACCACAAAAAAAAATATTCAAGCAAGTACTAAAAGACGACTAAGGTGAAGTGACGCAGAACGCGTGCAATCGATCACCAACGTGTAATCGATGAAAAAATACCAGAATCCACCGGGAATAAACTGGAATCTACCAGAAATTGGAATAAAATTCTTTTTTTTATTAATAATGATCAAAAGATAAATAAACTACAAAGAAGAAGAACTATATATAGTTCTCAAAACCCTAAAAACGAAATAAGGAAATAAGAATTAGAGTCCTACTCAAAATATAATTAAAGTCCTAACCAAAAATAGAAAAAACAGGAAAAATAATAAAATAAAAACGACATAAGTTTGTAAGGCTGTGGAGATGCCTTAAATGACCGAATTTGGACCTTAACCACACGTCGGGTTGTAGAAAACTCAACGACTTTTAATTTGATATCTTATGGGCCTAAAACGGAGCACTGAATCAAAAGATATGACGGTTTTCGTGCGGGTCTTTTTCTTTTGCGAAAATACCCAAAATCAAGGGTTCTTGTCCTACATCATGAAGTCTGAAGTGAAAAAATATTGAAGAAACTATAAGGAGACTTTGAAAATAAGCTAAAACTATTTTTAAGCGTGCAACCGAAAATTTATGGATTCATAGCGTCGTGAAATTTGGATATATCGTGCTCAGGTGGTCGTTGATACTTGAAAAAGTACAAGAGAAGTTGAGTCGCTGATCAAACGCGTGCGAGTTTTGAGTTTATGATGTCTATTTGGCAAATCAAATCTCCCGGAAATTGAATTACCTGAATTTCTAAAGATAAACCCCAAAATATCATTTCCCATTTCTAGTTCTTTTGGGAAGTTGCAATACGAAAAGTATCATAGTTTTTTTTCTTCTGGAAGTGCTTTTTGTCTTTTTTTTTTTTCATGTAACGTTTTTGATTTTGCTGTGTATAAGGGTCATCTTGTAAATATGATGTTACTCTGAAATTCAAAGGTTCAAAGTTCATTTGGTCGACACAACAAAATATTAATAACGCTTAATTGTATTTCTCGTGCTGTATTACACAATTCTGTATGGAGAAGGTTTGCCTTTGACTTGATAACATAAATAAAAAGTACTTGGTTTGTGTTCTTGACTTGATAGCATATGAGTATTCACATCTAACTCCTTTTATGAGGCTGCGCTTTGGTTTGCCGAGTGGCCAACAGGACCCAAAATGGTCTTCATTATTCGTACTTTATTTGGTACTCTTAAATAAATATGAATCTATAATATATAAGTACATGCATTAATATCTTGTGTAATCTGGTTACAATCCATAGTTTATACATGCATGGCCACGGAAAAGATGAGGGCTACCAGCTTCAGATTATCTTAGACATCTAATCCAACTCCTCCACTTTGGACTTGGAAAGTTCAGCGGAAAAAAGTGATTATAAATGGAACATATATCAGAGAGATCTGCATGGCGTTTGTAGCGAATGAAATATTCAACTACTCATCAGAAAAAAAATCATACAGCAGTGCATAAAGGAAATAAAAGGAATCATTGGACCAGATATTTTTTTATGGCTTTGCTCGCGGTACGTACTGCATGACCAACTAACTTAAATTGCAGTATAATTACTCTAGCTTCTTCTTTTTGCTAAAACTAGTGCATGTAATTGACTAGAATTAGAGTTAGAAATATGCTAGAAAAAGATTGAATCAAACTCTCCCCACTAAAATCAAAGTCAGGTTTAATGATAATCAAATATTATAGAAGATGAGTTGAAGTGTCTTCAGTGTTCTTTTCATTAAACATAGTGACTTATATAATATATAGTTATGGAACATTAAAAAGAGTGCTACTTCTATACTTGGAGAAATAATTCCATGTTATTTAAGTATGACTCGGTCTAATAAATATAACTGATAACGAGTAACAACTTTTTATTTATTTATTTACTTTAACATAATTAACACCAATTTCATTCAACATGAACTTTTCTTTTTGCCAGAAATTCATGGATTTGGTTACTTATCATCCTAATCTAGTAGTAAACCAACAAAAGGATTTAGTCCGATTTCATTGATGTAACATATATATTAGAGTTTAATTCATTGGAGTATGAAATTATATTACGAAAAAGAAAAGGATCGAATTATCATTCTATAGATGATTAAAGAGAGAATAATCACCTCGTTTATACCGGCCACATATCAATGGAAGCAATATACCAGTACTATCACCACGAGATAAAATATCTAATAACCAAACCAACCATACTAAGGAGCTAGGCTACTGTTAAACTATGTACAAATATTCATCGCGGACATGATAAAATGTTCATATATATTACCAACTCAAGATTTTCACCAGTCCCTTAATTGACTTGATATCCGGCATCTTTAACTACTGATCTGGACTCATTATTGCCTTTTAAAGAAGAAGAAATCAAATTTGAAGTCTTATTAATGTCGCCCTGCATGCCACACTTGCCCAATATAATTCAGCCTTTTGTGCTTCTTGAAATAATGTTCGGTCACCAAGAACGCCAATTTGGAAGGCCACTATCTTAATTTTGGTAAACGTGGTGCGCTCGCCACCCCTGGCTTGGTGAATTTCAATATTTGTATAATTTTACATGTATTAATTATGATGATGGATAAAATAAAATCACCCAACTCTCGATATATTTTATTATTGGTTATTTACATTTTTAGGTGTAAGAAATACATATATATATATATATATATATATATATATATATATATATATATATATATATATATATATATATATATATGTTTTTAGAAAGAAGAAAAATGAGTATAAGTACCTTTTGCACGTAATTAAGTCTCAGTTTTCGCCAGTAAACTACATTCTGGTAGAAAGTTACGTGTAAAAATTTAGGACTGGTTATATCTTACTTTCTTTTTACAAAAAAATGAAGTGCCAGACCGTTATATATCATAAGAGAGACTTCGTGCCAAAAGCCCCACGTACGCACTATAATCTACTCTAGTTATTTCAAAGTCCTTTTCTCGTGCCCTCTAATTAGAGAAGTCTGTTTTGGTCCCTCTTAGCACACTATGATTTTCGATCATACTTAATAAAAAAATAGACATGCATCATTCCCCAAACAAAAAGAAGGATAAAGAACAAAATAAAATAAAATGTCACTTATAGTAACTTTTGGTGGGACATGGATCTAAAATGTTTTGAAGCTTCAATTTCGCTAGATGGCTTGCTTATTTGTTTCTTTTGCGCACCATTCACGGTTGAGTTATTTGATAAATTACAAAAACTACTCACATCCTCGTTATCTTTGATCCATAATTTTCATTCTGTTTAATTTTGCAGTACTTATTAGTTTTTTGATTTCTATTGTAACATTTACACATAAAGTTGGATAACATCACGTATTAAAGCTTCCATCAATTTGTCTTAATAAAAGTTAAATATGTACAAGATTACCGATTTCATTAGATTAATTTTCAAATTCTCGATTACACAAATCTCTCAAAAAATAGTGAAATTAAATAGCAAGGGGATTGACATAAACTGCAACCCTTATTAAATTTTACATAGACTGCAACTATCGACCACTCAATGCACGAATTTAATCGTGTCTATCGTGGAAAAATGTATAGTACTTCGGCTCTACGAGCCAACAGTAGATACTTTTAACAATTAACAGGACAATTTACAACTTGACTTGACAAGAAGGTTGTGGGGGCAGCATACAGATCAACAAGGCACTTTGCTCTATCAAATCATCATAGTTTAGGAATTAGGAGCATATCAATTATTAATTCTAAGCTAGATATATTATTGTCTAAATAATAATGTTGATCCGAGCTTATCTTGTTAGCAAGAAGTTCTTAATTTTTCACCCGCTCTCCTAAAAAAGAATTGTAAGTCATAGGGTTTGGTCTTCTTTGCTGATGCAATACAATGCAGTGTCAATGGAGAGAGAGAGATTCTAACCTCGAGAGAAAGACAAACAGATGCATGTTTTCTTCTTCCTAAAGATCTGAGTCCATTTAAATGTTAAATATATTTCCAGCTTTTGAAATTTTGACATTTTTCCCTTGTAATTTCTATCAAAGTGCGGTTCCGGACCAACCTGTTTCTCATTATACTAATAAAAAAATGTATTGTTAAATATTAAAGTAGGGAACCAAGGTCAATCGATGGGTTCCTCATTCTAAAAGCTTTTGAATTTATAAAGACGTTATGCATTGTTTTTTCCCTAACTTTTTGGTATTTAATTGTTTCCTTCTCCAAATTCTTGATAAAAAACATTTTAATTCTGACCAAGTTGTTAACTTTTAGGGTGTCTTAAAGCAGTACCATACAAATTATGCCAACAAGAGTAATGGTTATGTCGTAACCAGCGACTTAATACAAGTTGGTGAGAAATATTTATAGCTAGGTTTAAAGAAAAAATTGCAACTCGATTTAATGTGCATGCATAAGGGGATTGACATGACACTCGCTGGATATTTAAGTTTATCTTGTTTTTTGAATATTTCTTAACGTTGTGAAACAGTGGCGTAATATGCACAACATAACTTTTTGCTAGAGAAATTTCGTGCTGTTTTTCGTTTTTTGAAGAATTCAATTGAGATTCAAATCTTATAGTAATTATCTTGGCTAGCAAAGCGTAATGAAAAAGTAATCTAACTATTTTTGTCCGAATTACTGGAGACAATTAGGAAAAAGTTAAACACTTTTTCGTTTTAATTTGTTACATCTGAATTGCAGTATATTAGTGTAACTGTTTTCCCTCTTTATCTGCAATGCGTAAAGCAAATGAAGCTTCATTAATCAAATTAAACCTGACATCAGAAAACGTGTTTCGTAAAGAAAAAATCTATTTCGGGCTTGACCGAATTAATGACTGCAGGGAGCCTACATGACACCAATTAACGGTTTATTCATAACTTAATTTAATCTGCTGATTGTGGCATTAATTTGTTTGTCATAGAAACGGAGTGCTATTTTGAACTTTCGCATTTCGCATAGAAAGTTCCATAATATAATTGAAGTGAAATAGTTACTTCAAGGAATTGACGAGACCTAATTTTCTGTCATTTAATTTTTTCGCCTTTTGGAACTAATCGGGAAACACTATCTTGCGATATTAAAAGGTAACAATTAATTACAAAGAGTTCTTTGTCAAATAAAAAGTAAAATATGAACCCGGCGTATATATCGAGGCAATCTATCACAAAATAAATAAATTAATTAAAAGAAATCCATTGCGTCGTTACCGGCATACGATTAACATTTTTTTTCTTCATTAATTATTAACAAAGTACCTGATTTTTACTGATGACAGTAAGTTAATTCATTTCTACAAAAACTTAAATAACGATGTAGAATTTTAATGTGGTTCGGTCTCTTGATCTATTCCACGAGGCCAGCCGGGTAACAAATTACCAATTCCACTAATGAATGAATTCATCGCAACGATAGGCAAAATCATTAATTTTCTGTTACAGATAGCATAAAATAACTTAGTCTTTTTCTCGAATTTGTTTCGTCTTTGAGAACTCGGTCGAAGTTCTCTGAACGCATCAACAATCTTCTCTTAAATTCAGGTGCATATATATATGAAACATGGACCAAGTTTAATATATGAAACATGGACCAAGTTTAATATATGAAACATGGACCAAGTTATAGATTACATTTTAATTATTATCAATTGAATCATTTATATTACAAATATTAAAATAAATAACCAGATTCATGTCGTCCTTATCCATCATTTTCAGAAAATTCTGTCACCGCACCCTTATCATATCCTACCCAAATTATCGTATTCGTAAATCTACCATATAGTATCATATAGGAACCTTTGTTTTGTGATTAATCTCCATAAATTTTGAACTGATCTTCTTTCCTTATCTTTGTGCAACCTTCTTATGTGAGATCTTCGACAACAAATCTTGATAACACAAATCCAACAAGAAAACCTAAACTAATAAGCATTGTCTTTCCTTGTTAACACAATTTCCTTCATGCATTAAACAAGTTAGCATGAAAAAAAACTCTTATTTTGAGTTTAGAAATGTTGAAAGTATGTGATGTAATTTTTACTCCAATCTCCCGTTTGGTTTTTAAAACACCGAGTCTAACAGTTTCAAATCGAAAAAGCGAGATATACCTCACTAGGAGAAATTATTTCGTGTAAGCGTTGCACAATGAGGTGGGACAACAAGTCTTATTTGTTTAGATACATGGTTGAAATGAGATTATGGCAAGGTTATTTTCTATAATGTAAAAAATTGTTGTAATCAGAATCGTTGGTTGCACCACGTCAGCAATGCAACGGTTGTATAAGATTTTGTTTTCTCACTAGGGGAAATTTTCAAAATTAGTCCAATAACTTGTGTAAGAATCAATTTCAGTCATTCAACAAAAATCATCCAATTTTTGGTATGGTAACTTGTCATTACTTCATTTTACGTCTTGGTAAATTATATCCGACTCTTTAATTTTTAAATCTTTTAACCCCAACTCTTTTTTTGAGAATTGCATCTATACCCCTAAAACTTTTGAAATACATGCATTTACAATTTTGAGATTTTATATACTTATAACTTAAATCTTAACAAATCTATAGAACTTGATATTTAAGTTTAAAATGATTTAGCATACATTTAATTTGGTTTATTAATTATTAGTTAAATAGATAATTGTTTGTTACTTGAGATCACTTCTATTATAACTAAAATCTCGTTCAATAAGATAAAATATACCACCTTAGCCTTAACCTTCCACTTGCATAACTAGCTAGCTCATGGAAAAAACCTAAAATGAATTGGATAAACTTGGAGTAATCACGCTCTTCATTGCCGAACAGCATGAGGAAAAACATTGTTCCATATTCTACTATAGATACTTATATTTTCTTCCTAGAAAATTTATAACTCACACGTATTAAACAAATCCAAAATAAAGATTTCATATTTCCAGATACAAATTACAATTAAAGACATAAATGCCCCGATTATCGAACATTTCAAAGAAGCTGGCGACAAAACGAGAGGATATATGGATACTTCCTTCTTGAATTTTGCTTCAACACACGAATAAATTATTGCAACACACCCCATAAAGCAAATGAATTTTTAATACATGCATTGAAGAGAAATTTGTGGCATTATTTGTCATCTTGTACATACAATAATCACAAATCAAATAAAATATTATGTCCGAACTAATCCAAATGTAGCAAAAAAGAAGAGAGAGATGGAATTAACACAGAAACCCTAGAAGGGGATGGTAAGACTTTTTTGGTTTCTTTTAAGTATCACATCATCTTAATTCTACCTATATAACCAGGTCTTCCCTTCTGACATTTTTCTCTCAGCAGCAATACATAAAAAGTTTCTATCTGTTTCAGTTTGGTTGGAGAATTTCTGAAAGAGATAATTAATTAAAGATTAGTAAAAGATGGGAAGAGCTCCATGTTGTGACAAAGCAAATGTGAAGAAAGGACCATGGTCTCCTGAAGAAGATGCAACACTCAAGGCATATATTGAGAAGTATGGCACTGGTGGTAATTGGATTGCTCTTCCTCAGAAAGTTGGTATGCACATATACCTACACCGAATCTTTGTTTGTTTTTTTTTTTTTTTTTTGTCAATTTTTAAGAATTTGTGTTTCATGTTTTTTCAAGTTCTGATTATTTGATTGAATTAATTGATTGCTTTAGGGCTTAAGAGATGTGGAAAGAGTTGCAGATTGAGGTGGCTGAACTACCTGAGGCCTAACCTCAAGCACGGCGGCTTCACCGAGGAAGAGGACAACATCATCTGCAGTCTCTACATCAGTATTGGCAGCAGGTAATTGATGCACTATTTTCTCAGTATGGAGATAAGATTACTAGTCCTTTTGGTTACTCGACATATACTTCTTCTTTTAGTTTTTTGTTCAGAAGTTGAATTCACATCAAGTCTCTCTCTTTCTTCATATACAAAATTAGACAAACCAAAATTAGCACATGCACAGACTTTCAAACCCTACAAGAAAACTTGTCATGAGATTCAGACACAACTACTTGTCCTTTTGCCCTTGTCTATGATGCTTTTGTTTGAGAATTTAATCAGGAATCTAATTCTCCTTGGAGATTCCTTTGGTAGTTTTCCTTTTATCCCCTCTGCACATGTTCATGGTAAAGAACTTAGTAAGAAAAAGACATAGAGGATAGTTTTGTTTGTATATCTATATGTTTACACCTTTCTTCTTGTTTCTTTGTAATATGCATAGGTTCTAATCTTGATTGAAATTTATGTCATATTAGGTGGTCAATAATTGCAGCCCAACTCCCTGGAAGAACCGATAATGACATCAAGAACTACTGGAACACCAGGCTGAAGAAGAAATTGCTAGGCAGGCGCAAACAATCCAACACGAGTCGTCTTCCGATTACAGGACACGAGCCGAAAGATGTAAGTGCAGAAGACAACAGTTACAATTTGCAAAACCTAAGCAGTTCAGCTGTGGAAAGACTTCAACTCCACATGCAGCTCCAAAGCCTTCAAAATCCTTTCTCCATTTACAACAATAACAACAATAATCCTGCACTTTTGCCAAAGCTGAGTCCCCTCCAGCAAAAAATGATCCAAACCCTCAATTCGATGAACGAAAACCAAAAGCTTCTGATGCAACAAAACCCTGACCCTGCTGCTCTCGAACAAGATTTTCGGTCGTTGAGTAACTTGAAAACAGACGAGCTTGTGAATTCGGTCAATATTAATGGCTCGTTTACTACGAACAACGAGAGGAATGTTGTTATAGATTCGGATGCTATGGCGCAAAACATGGGGATTCAACCCGGTTATGGATTTACTCAAGCTGAACTTGATGATCTGCTCAACAACAAATCATTAGCTGAATTTGATTGCATCAAAGAGATGGAGGGATCAAAAGACATTAATCTTGCTTGGTTGTCTAATGAGTTTGAAACAAATTCAGCATCCTCGAACTCGTGGGATTCGACTAATGTGCTGCATCAACAATCTGGAGAAATGTATCAGGACTACGCGATGGGATACTGTATGCAGTGATCGAATTAGTACTTGTTTGAGGATGATGATATAGTAGTACGTAGTTCAATTTGTTATTACTTCATCATAAAAGAGGGGGGAAAGAGCTGATCATTAATTACTGGTGTTGTAAATTGTGTGAATAACGTTATGTCCTTTTGTTATAATCTTGCTGAATATTATGTACTTGACATGACTATTTTGTGTGTTTATATATCTGGAATGTACGAAAAAGCTAGCACCGAATGTATCCCAATTCATTATATACTATTACTGCATGCCAGGTGATCTCTCTAAATTAGATGCCGCAAAATTGTTGTTGGACTCAAAGTTTGATATAGCTCACAAGGCACATATGGAGCTAATTTAATAGTAATTACTTTGTGGTATATACAATCCTAATATGGCAAATTCCTCATGTGAAAAAAAACAAATAAATAAGCAAAGTCAGGGTGCCTCCCTCCGTGATTGCAATAGCACAATATTGTCCTAACCAGTTTTGTTGTGTATTTGTAACGTCTAATATATTTTCTGCTTTTAACTCCAGATATATAGTTGCAAGCAGTCTTGTTTAAACATCTTACTGTTTAAAGTTTTACACATAATAGTAATTACATTTTTTTTTAAATTTAAAGTTTAAAAACAGAAGCTTTCGGTATTATTGAGAGAGAAAAATGCATAAAAGTCTATTAATTTTGTGAAAAAATCCACCCCAACTATTGTGGTTCGCCACTGAAGTACGCTCCCATGCACATATATAGGAGTACTGCGGTATTTTATGAAATCACATAGGGTTGATGTGCTTCTTTGTGCAATCAGAGGGTTAATTTGTCTTTGTTTACATTACTAATTTCCCAAAGGCTTATAGACATATATAAATATATATACGTGTGTACATGTGTGTACACTATGATTCTATGAATATGATACACATACACACATCTTATAAATCGCGGTTAATGAAGTAAAATCGTAAAAGGAAAAGACAATCAAGTTATTAAAATAATTTTATCATTTCCATCAACTTTAACATAGTAACAGAAATGTAAACACATATCGTAAGTTTTGTTTTTCGAGAGATGCAAAAGACATCAAGATGTAATGCTATATATATAGTATATCCATGGATCAAATTTTGCAGGTTTTGAGATTTTTTTGCACGTTTTGAAAATTTTATTAAAATCATTGTTGTTTTGGACTTAAAGAACAAATAAATATTTTGTTTGCACAAAGTCACAAATGAATACGTCTCAACACTTTTCGAGAAAGTATACCATCTTGATGAAAAGACATATACAAATTATAGGATGTGGGATGATAAAATGGAAGTACTTTGTATTCTAGAGGAATTTGTATTGGATAATTTGCCATAAACATGTAAAATGTCCTACATTTAAGAGTGTGTTGGAGGTGCTATCTCATCTCAATAAATAAATATGTTTTCCTGAGCATCTTTTTATTTTTTATTTTTAATCATAAAAGTTCAACCCTAACATTGCACGGATTTTAACTCAGACATCACCACGGTTGAGTAATACTCGTGGCCACTAGCCTAGTACGAGTGATTGAGCACCATAAAGCTTCAAAACTAAAGGCACTTTTGAATGCTCTTCTTCTTGATAGCCGATTTCACTAGTATGAAGATGTTTTATTATTGTATTGAATTGTATTATTACCTTTTATTGTGGTAGTCAAATATGTTATATATTTGATTCAAAGCACATGAATATGCATTTGATTTGTATGCGAGTTCAATTATTACTGAAAACTAGCTCTATTACGTGATTTCTGTTATTCCATGAATAGAAGATATCTTTCCTTGTATAGTTAATAGACTTGATTTTCTTAATTCCCTTATAGGATTGTGTACAGCTTATTTACAGCTTTACCTTTACCTTATTCATAGCAATACTCTGCTATATATGTAAGCAACAATCGTTTGTAACTTAACAGAGAAATATACACGAATGTTTTTCTCAGTTCCAATCTTTTCAAGCTCGAAGACCCGAATATTTAGATGAATTCGCTAAAAGAATCAAAAGACTCATAGCATAAGCCGTTCACAAACTACAAGAGATGAATTTTTTCGGATAGTTTTGATAAAGATTATATTTATAAGTACAAAACTTGCCGCAACCTAATTTATAAGTATATAACGTCGTGTTTTCAAAATGATCTTGTGACCATAATTAGCAACAGCATTCATGGGCCGCCCGGCCCATAAGCTAAAGGAGCAATGTTTTGTTGTTATGATCCATTTAGCTAAAGGTTTGGAGCTAAGCACGGCCCAAGTTGTAGAACCCATGGTTCATATGCGGTCCAACACGCATGTCTTTGTACCGTTTTTTTATAATTTGTTTCAACTTTCAAGTGATAGTTTTAACTTTTAATGAGCAGGAGATTTTATATATTAATTTAGTTAATAATTACTTTCTTGACATTCAATAAACTTAGAAAAGGACTGCTAAGGCGCTTGGAGGTGGGATATTCATATTTTGGAATTCAAAAGATCTTCGGTATTTTTTCATCTTTCAATCACTGTACTACTGTAGTATATTTCAAGCTTATTCTTGTATCATTACTTTGTCTTTTTTTTCCCTTTAAGAGAATTCTTTAACATGGTATTCCTAAAGCAAACAAAATTTTCAAGAACCCATTCGGGACTAATTTTGACCCAAAACGTCCTGAGATTGTCGCTGGTCAAAAACCCTGTAATTTGAGAGGTACACATAGAACATAAAAGACACTTTTTACGACTCAAACTCCTAAGCTTAGAAAAATAAATATATTATTTTTTTGTTTCCATAGCACATAAAAGACACTTTCCATATAGATTTCCAAAATCAAAATCTATCGTTTGTTCTTAAGCTTTAATAATAGAAATTAAATTTATAATTATAATTTCACGATCATTTTATTTTTCTAATATTTATATTTCACGTCTCAATTTTGAAATTTATTAATTAATTTCATAATATTTAGAAGATTTTGATGACATAGGGGAATATCTTTGTGCAGTTTAAATAAATAAATGTGCAAAATAAAGTTTCTTAATAGTTTAGTTTTGTTGCATTTTTATAACTTTATGTTGGTATAAATCTAACTTTTTCATGTATTTAAGAAACATCTTAATTCCTGTATTTGTCTTTCCCGAAACATCCAACAACATTAAGAAGACTAATCGCAAATAATTATGTATCAAAGAATCGCATGACCTATGAACACAATTAGTTCACCGGCCAAACACATTTTCCAATAACTAAAAGTTTATATGTATTAATTTAATACAAGGCTAATTATGAACAGCATATTACTGCACGGTCAGCACATTAATTTGAATTATGGGCCTCCTTGCTATAAATAAGTGTGCCTTCTCTGTGTCAAATAAGCACTTAACAAATTACAGTAGTTTGTAAACTTGTAGCTAGTAAAAGTGATGGCCAGTTTTTGTGCCTGTGTTAGTGCTCTTGTTAAAGTTGCCGCAGAAGTTGGCGGTGTTACATGTGCCGCTGTCGTCGCAGGTCCTCCGGTGGCAGTGGCGGCGGCTGCGGTGGTAGTAGCTGCAAATGGCGGTAATCCTGCAGAGGTTATATCAAAATGATTCCAACTTTGAAGAAGTGGAGTACTCATGGAAGTGCTTTTTTTTTTTTTTTTTTTTTTTTTTTTTGTTGCTACTTGTGAAATAAATTTAGTTGTTCACCACATTTTGAATTAAGGTGGTCCATTGTTATGTTTAATTAATTGCCCAATTTCCATCATATGCAACAAGGGTACTTTATATTAATGGAATCTATTTGCGTTTTATGTCGAATTTTCCTGATTTACGAATTAGTGTGGTGTGTTATCAAGATTAATTGTTGAATATCGAATATTGTTTTTATCTCTGAGATTATAGTTGTTGAATTGAGTGACAACAACGACATTCCAATTTTGTATTTTGATAACATAATCATAAAATAGTCGGTAATAAAAAGAATATATATATGAAAAACTCGTTCAATTTTATCCCAAAATTCTCACCAAATTATATTTTACTGGATTTATCCCAAAGGTCGTAGCATATTCTAATTCATGGTGTATTTTATTAGTTTTAGAGCATGAAAGAAATCTTTTTGATTTAACTTTAAAAGAAGTAATTGCAATTCACCATAAACAAATTTCTAACTTATTGTTATTATTTTGGTTTTAAATATGAGGATGGTTTGAACATTTATGTTTGTAGTATTTAAGGGAAAGTGAAGACATTGACAGAGTAGAACTTCTATATAGGAAACCTAAATAAAGGTATACTAAATTAATAGCTACTAATAAACCGATATTTTATATTAGAGCATTATTTTTTGTTGGTTTTCTTGATCACATGTTCTAAAATTAAAATCGTCACCCCTAGAAACGCCTCTGTTTTCAAAATGACCATGGGCAAAATTGCAAAGGCTATTGATATTATGGGACACTGAAAGTCCGAATTGGAAAGTTATTCAATAATTTGTGGGGCGACATATGATCAAAGTGTTTCAACTAGCTGAGTAATGGGAGAAGATGTAGTTTATTTGATATCCAGAGTTCTTTATTTTTTATGATTCTTTAAATCACATTTTGGACTGCATTGCGAAGGTGTCCATTGTTGTGTTTCATGGCCCAATTTTAGTTTTACCAAAGTGACTTTCTTCAGTCCTTTTGTGACGTCAAGTACCCTGAATTAATATTCCTATCAAGAAAAAAAAAAAGTACCCTGAATATTCTTGACTTATGTTAACTTACAATATTAGTATAATGTTGTTTTATGAAAATAGTGGAATAACTTCTCCTTGTTATGGGAGATTGTCACAATAATGAAATTTCATTTTCAGTTTTGGTTTTATTAAACATTTCTTAAATTAGTCGGTTTTTGAAAAGAAAGAAAAAAAGATGAATAAAGAAAAGAATTTGTCCTGAAATTCCGAAAAATTTACATTTTATTAATTTCTTATCCTGAAATTACAATAAAATTACATTTTATTCAATTAATTCACTTGAAATCATACACTGGTATGATACAGTTTAAGTAGCATTTCATTAATGATTAGTTCGACTCTTAAGATATAAAAGTAATTCACTCGACGAAATGTATAACTCGGTGTTATCATATTTAATTTTACATCGATGAGGTTTTTAATAATTTACAGCATAGAAATTAAAGAGGAACTCCTAAACAGGAAACTCAATTAATATGATATGATGTGACGCACCTATATGGGAAACTAAGGAATATTGAATTAATAGCTGTAAATGAATCAATTAATTTCCTTTGTGCATTAGTTAATAACTTAATATCAATACACATGCATCCAGTCTCAACATTGATTACCATCTCTATGGAGAAACCAAAATACAAAATGATTGACATCATTTCTCCATTAATCTCGCAATTAACTTTCATAAACTTATCGAAAAACAAATTAGAAAATGTGAATTGAAAGAGAATAGAAGAAGATTCATGTTCCTTTACATTAATTCGAAGCCATACGCAAGACTTATTTTTTTCAATAGATTTGAAAAAATAATACTAAAATTGTACTTATTTTCTTCAATAGATTTGAAAATATATTACTAAAATTGTACTTTTGTCTATTATAATTACATAGTAAACTTAAATTTATTATTTTTCTATATATTATTTTAATTGATAACTTATTTTTTAACATGAGTCAGTTGGAGAGTGCGATTGGTCAAGACTCAAGAACTGTATTTATACGTCGCGTGGAATTGTGTTATGATGGTGGCAACTCTTTGACCAGCGCGCGCGCGAGCATGTAGCCTTTTCGATTCCCATAAAATTTAAATTGACCGACATAAATAGACCAAAGGTAATTAGTTATGGCGTCCAATTGCTATAAATTTGGTGGCATTGTAGTGTACCTTCTCTGTATCAATAAGCTTAATTTGTACAAATTACAATAGTTAGTAAACTTGTATTAAAAGTGATGGCTAGTTGCACTTGTACTTGTGTTTGTGGCGTTGTCAATTTCGTAGCAACACTTGGCGGCGGCGCTCCGTTGCTAATGGCGGCTGCTGCAGGTACGGCGGCGGCGGCTTTGCTGTTGGGCACAAATGCTGATTTATGCAGTAGTGCTTTCGTTGATAAGTTTACTACTAATTCGGATTTCGACATGCTAGCCAAAATGGTCCGAACTGCGAGAAAGGTCTTCTGTGGTTAATTGAATTATGTAATAAAATTTGGTCGATGATTCACTACATTCTGGAGGTGGTTCTATATATTAATTACCCAATTTTCATCTTGACAAAGGGTACTTTATTGATGAAATCTATTTGCATTTTATTTTGAATTTTTGACTTATGTTTGCTTCCAAATTTCTGCTGTGTTTTGAAGCTTGTTGAATTGCCTGTTTCTCTTGTGAAATGAGGTTTGTTAAATTGATGATAATAATGAAATTCCAATTCTATATTTTGAATATATTATTACTAAAAAGTAAATATTTTCAGAAAACAAATGTAACTAAGTTTATTTAAATATTTCATTCCAAAGCTCCCAACAAATTGTACTTTATTCATTGTTTATATTCCAATTGGTGTACTATATTCTAATTCATTTTGTGTTTCATCAAATTCTAAGCCTGAAATCGGCAGCCCTTAGTGTCACTATGTTTTCAAACTGATTTGCTGATCGTAAATGGTCGATATAGGCCCTATAATGGGCTGAAGTAGAAATGTTCAGTACTAATGAGTAACTTCCCAATAACTAAGTGTCTCAAGTTGGCTGATATGTAATAACCATTTACAAAAAGTAGATAGAAAACTATAAAGGGACGAATTGTATATCTAAGAATACATTATATATGACCAGTGCAATGTGTTGCACTCAATTAGAAGTTAGAACTGATCAGTCGTTTATTTCAATTAACATGCACAGTAGATACACTAAAGGGACGAATTGTATATCAAAGAATAACCGATGATTAATGAGCGAAACACAACACATTTTCCAAAAACTATATATTAGTTAGACGGCTTATTAACAACATATTCATCGTCACACGAATTTTCATCCAATATTGCTAGCTAGTAGCGACTCTTATATTAGACTTTTCCAATTTCCAAAATAATTAATTATTGCCTCCTATAGATTTGATGGGATTGTACCTCATTTGTTCTATGTATTTATAAAGCAGACCAAGTTAAGATTGCATACTAGTTCGTAAGATACAAGCAAAATGCTAGCTAGTTTCTTTGCTAGTGTTTTAATTTGCTGTCCTTGGTTGTGTAGCTAGAGATGGCTGCAGCGCTCGTGCAGCTTCAATCAAATTTATGATGGCGAGTTTGTTTAATTGCATTTTTGCTGTTCTAAGATGTGTAGCAAACATTGGCTGCACCGCTTGTGCCGGTGGCCCTTTCGTTATGATGGTGACTGTCGTGGTGGCGACGACAGTGCTGGTGTGGTACTGCTGCAGCCTGCATGTAATTTCACTGGAAGTTATTCAATAATTTCTGGGGCGACATTCTGATCAAAATGTTTCAATTAACTGCGTAATGGAAGAAGATGTAGTTTATTTGATATTAAGAGTTGTTTTTTTTTTTTTAATATATATTCTTTAAATCACATTTTGGACTGCATTGTGAAGGTGTCCATTGTTGTGTTTTATTTGCCCAATTTTATTTTTAGCAAAGGGACTTTCTTAATGCTTTTGTGAAGTACTTCCTATCAAGAAAAAAGAGTACCCTGAAAATTCTTGACGTATGTTAACTTACACTATTGGTATCATGCTGTGTTATGAAAATTGTGGAATAACTTCTCCTTTTCATGGGATAATGAAATTTCATTTTCAATTTTGGTTTTATTATACATTCTGAAGAAGTTGGTTTTCGAAAAAATAGAATAATAAAGAAAATCTTTATCCTGAAATGCCGAGAAAATTACATTTTATTAAGGTTTTATCCCTAAATTCCGATCAAATTACATTTTACACTGGTATGATATAGTTTAAGCGTGTCAAAATAATTCAGTACTCTACGAAATGTATAACTCGGTGTTAGCACATTTGATTTTACATCGATGAGGTTTTTAATAATTTACAGCATCGAAATTAAGAGGAACTCTTTAATAGGAAACTCAATTAACATGTGATGATGTGACACACCTATATAGGAAACTAAGGAATATTGAATTAATAGCTGTAAATGAATCAATAAATTTCCTTTGCGCATTATAGTTAATAACTTAATATCAATACATGCATCCAGTCTCAACATTGATTACCATCTCTATCGATAAACAAAAAATACAACAATGATCATCATTTCTCCATTAATCTCACCAAACAATTCACTTTCATAAACTAATTATCAAAAAACAAATTAAAAAATGTGAAACAGAATAGAAGAAGATTCCACTCTTGGAGGGGAAATCACAAGCATTTCATGCTAAAAACAGCGAGAGGATAAGGAAGTACATTGGAATATTCGAACGTAATAACTTCCCCGGGTTCAATTGTATTCCCGTTTTTGAGAATGCAGTTGGCGAATCCAACCCGTCGAAAAATCGCAGGATCAATCAGAGTCGTCGATGCAAAGCCCGGACACAAAACCTGAACGTCGTACACACCCTTTGCATCCCATGCCTCGTTAATAATTTGGACAGTGAATTTGGGAATGTGAAGGCCTGCGAACCCTGATGGCCATTGGTATACCCGGACACAACCTGGATTACATATATACGGATTGATAAACCAACCTGCATTTTCAAATCAAGTATATAGTCACAAAAATACATATTTCCTTTTTTGGTAGGAAAAGATGGCCATAGGAATAAAGTCATAGACTCTTATACGGTGCAACCAAATCCAAACACTATATATATATATATATATATATATAGGATGGGTTAAACTTAAATAAAACAATATTAAATTTATATGCTTAAAGTTTGCTCTAGTTATATTTCTTGAGCTGTACAGATTGCTATCGCTACTCAAGAAATCGAATGGAATTAAACCCTCTAGTCAATTAAAGAACGAAATTAAATAAAAAGGTAAATTAGAGACTATTACATGAAATGTTGAAGGGAAGTAGCAGCAAAATGATGAGATGAATCCACCAGTACTTTGCCATGGAGGACTAGAACTAGTGAAAAGTGACTGTATGAATATTGGCGTGTGAGTGAGTGTTTCTGTGCCAGTTAATTAGTGTTTGAGATTCTTGGGGCTGTGACTTGTGAGAACTGGCATTATTAGAAAATAGAGAGTATAAATTCGAACCAAGTTCCTTAATTTGACAACCCAGCACTGATTTTATTTGTTGTAACGGGAAAATTAGCTTCCAGCTGTTTATTGTTGAATTGAATTTGTCCCCTATCACTAATTATATGATAAACCCACCTTTTTGAAAAGGAAAAAGTTTGCTTGAAAATAAATTAATACCATATCATGGGTCATTTTGGGGTGTTCTCTCACCTAACACTTTCTTTATTAGCTGGGATATATAATTCTAGAGTATCATTTGAGAATATTGAAATATTTAGATTCTAATATTTACGCGCTAAAGAGAACATAAATTAAAGGTAAAATAAAAAAGTGAAGAAAATTGGAAAAGAACATAGAATGACGTACTTTTGCGAATTTATATTTCTTGTTGATGTTTTTTTTCAGGAGGAATTGATACTTTTATTGTTTACTAGAAAGTGACACAAAATGAAAACGGGCAATCGAAAAATACAAATATACTCTAAAATAAAGAAAATAGAATCCACTAGAATTGAAATAAGATACTATTTTTACTAATCAGTATCAAAAACTTATGAATAACAATCCAAACAAGCTATAGGTAGTTCTCCAAATTACCTAATTACTCAAACAAAGGAAATATAGACCTAGCCACATATAAATTCTAATAAAACTAAGTCCTAATAAGATATGTGATAAAACTTGTTTGCGCTAACACCAACTTGAACAATGTTTTCGGATCTCAGGACAACAATATATACAAATATATGGATGTATATATAAGACCTTCAATTAGATATACTAGCCATTGTGTGCACGCGCGGACCGCGTGCAATGTGTTCTTAGGTATTAAAAATGGGCTTGTAATTAATAGATTAAGTAGGGTTGATTTACTCTATTGCCAAAAAAATTCATGGTAAAAGCTGTAAAAAGAGGTAGTTTGTGGAGAAAAACGAAGAAGAAATAAGAAGATGAAGAAGTTTAAAATTTTGAATTTGTTTAATTAGGAAAGAGGTGGTGAACGTGATACTCTGATTGAATCAATCTCCCTAAATTTTAGGAGGTGGTTTTGGATGATGGTTACAAATATTTGGGTAGTTAAAAAATCGGTGTTGTGGTGTACTAAAATAATTACAATATTAGGCTCTTAGAAACTAAATTTAGATGATTAAATAGGGGCAAATTTGGAAAACACTTTATTTGTACAACACAAAACCTGTTTGTTTATATTAATAATAGATTATAGGCCTCAACCGAAGCATCGAATCAAAAGTTATGGTTATTTTTATGGAGGCCTTATTCTATCACGAAAATCTTCAAAATTTGGTGCTTGTCCTACATCAGCACTGCTTCTCCTTCTAATTCCTCTGAATTTTTATCCTCATTACCTTGTTCAAAGTTACCCTCATATCCTCCATCTCAACCAAGTTAACTTTTTATTTTCTAGATATATTAGTTTGAATTTGTTGTGAATGGCGGGTTCAATCCACCAACATACCTCCAAACTTGTTGTGCATTTGTCTCATTGATATCATTACGGACCAATAACATGTATGTACCACTATAAATGCCTTTTCATCGTTCATGTGCCTTGGGACAATTCTGGTAGCTCTAAAAAAATTACCTAACATAATAGTGTGGTAAAGTTCGATTAATCATCATCTACTTCATCCTTCTCGAGGATTGTGTCGGTGTATTGCCCCTACACCACCTATAGTTTTGCAGCTGCTCGCACCAAACATCAGCACAACTCCTTAGTTTATATCATGTTAGGTTCACTTGTTGATGTCCGACAATTTCAACGAGCTCAAAGAACCACTTAGTGAAATCAATCCAAGAAGTCTTCAATTGCCAACTTTTCACAGTCTAATGGTTTATCAACCCGAATTCTAAAATCACCTCAGGATTGATTATTCTCCATATTGGCATGAAATAAGAGGTTTTCAATTCCAATCGTCTCTCCTTCCGAATCATTACTACTTAAATCATCAAATTCGGGTATTCTCCTTATACTATGTTGGTTGGCATTTCAGTTAGGGTTTTGGTTTGTGTTGTGGTTGGTTTGGTTGATGAGATTTGGTGAAACGTCGTCTCGAGTCTTGGCACTGACTGACTGCCTGAACTCCTTAATCGCCATTGTTTGCTTCACATTCTCAGATGCGGCCCTATGACCAACATTATCGGGGAAATCTCCAATTGTGGCTCTCATAGCTACTGGAAAAAAAATCCTTGCATAAAAACCGAGTGAACCTAAACAAAAACATTAGATCGAAAGACACAAACGTTTTCTCGAAGAAGAAAAATTTGAGTCCACTAAAATCAATATACAATTCTGATTTTTTTTAATGAATGGCAATAACTTTTGAATACTTATCAAAAGAACTACATACAATTATGCAGCTAGTAATGTTTTAAAAACCATTGGCCTAAGAGGGACATTTTATGGACTTGAGACGAGGCATAAGCCTTAGCTCTTTGGGTATTTAATACTTAAAATATATATTTATGATAAGAAATAAAATAAAAAGAGAAAATAAAATAATAAATAAGATATTTATGAAATAAATTATAAAAAATCCTTTTGTCAATATTAAGTTACAAAAAGCACAAAAGATATGAATATATTTTGGTTTTCATATTTAAATTGCATAAAGATATTTTCATAGACCCTCAATATATATTAGATATGATAAACTTAATTGATAACTATAGAAGTTGAGACATAAAATACCAGATAAATAACAATTGAAAGTTACGAAAGAATCATCATAAATTTAATTTCTATGAATAAAATTTAAAAAAGAAAAAGAACATAAAGTTCAAATTTATTAAATATTAATTTACTAAGAATATCTGTATCTCTCAACGTACTTGTAATTTATAAATTTTAGATGAATTAAACCATGAAACCCTGGCCATAAGGAATCCATTTAACAATAAAACTGAAACAATTTAACTCTTATTGCGGAAATTTAGCGCCCCCGCATCGTTAGAACGAAAAAACTTTAAAAAAATGAAAAAGATAGAGAAAATTACATACAAATTAATGATCTTTCAGTCGAAGATTAATAAATACTCTTCATTTGGACGAAAAAAATCAAAGGGACTTCGAGATTTTGTGGCTAGGATGGATCAACCCTATTTTATTTATTTTATTTATTTATTTTGGGGGTAGGTCTCTTGAACCCAATCCCTTTCCCATCCTTAATGCGATTTCCATTTTTCTCTTTCTTTTTGTTTTCTTTGTAAATTGCAAGAAAAGTTTCTTCATTTACGTTTATTGCAATTCTGGCCCTCTGTTCTTGAATAATAAAAGAAGTATTTGACTCCAAAATCAATACGAAAATAGGCACTAAATTTGGCAAAATATGTCAACATGAGGCACCAAAAAAGAGAGGTGCCAACTTGAGACACCAAAATCGTAAAGTTGCTAACATAAGACACCAAAGTTGAAAATCTCTCGGCACCGTAGCTTTTTCTTGTACTGATGAGGCTTTTTGTGTGGACACTGTAGTTGATAGGTTTTCTAATATTAATTCCAAAAATAATAATGCTCCTCCTAAGTCCTAACAACTAAATTTTCTAGGGGAATTTCGAATACAAGATATAATTTTGAGAGCGCTCTTGAAACTACGAGAAAACATGTCGAAGAACTAAATCGAGTTAGACAAATAACTGAAGTGAAACAATTCTTTTGACTCCATTGATGAGCTCAACCACCAACAATTTAAAAAATATAAGTTGCACTATACATAAATTTTGAAAGTACACTTGATTCATTTATTGCAGGATGGTGCCAATGCTGCAAATATACTATATTGGTGGCATAACCAATCCAAATTTTCATACATGAACTTTAGTTTTTTATGGTCACAATATTAAGGCAACAATGACAATAGTAATGGTTATGGTTGTGCTCGTTATTCTTTCCAGTATAATCAAATTTACTGGTTGTGGTTGTGCTTGTGCTTGTGGTTCATATCTGTACCAAAGATTACTAAATTAATAAGTAAACTAACAAAATATATATCTAATTTGCCATTGTATATTACAATTATTATAGTTTGAATGAAAAACGAGAGATGTGCTTGATGGAGATGATTAAATTTTCATAATATACATACTAACAATCAACTAAAAAAAATATGATATAAAGAGAAGTTAAAGACTTACTATATCTATATATTTGACTAAAAAGAAGAATTAGAAAGTTCAAAATAATTACTACTACAACAATATTTGTGGCTTAGCAGTATTGCCACCCCCAAATTTTACAGGATTGACTGCTTTCTTTTCTACTACAGTCTGTATCCCTTTTATTAAAGACAATAAGTTAGATCTTTTAGGATAATTTAAATTAAAATCGATTTTTTAGAAGAAATTATATATAACATTAACAATTTAATGGCACAACGTACGCATTACAAAGGGGCGAGTAAAATTCCTCTTAAGTGAAATTAATTGACAGAAAACAATTTGGGGAACTAATCCAGACCAATTCGATGAGACAGTCCCACGTTACCAAATTGTGAGCAGATTAAAATCATTTCTGAATGAAAAATCTGGCCTCAATATATTTTTGTTGCTTTTGTTGATCACATGTGATAAGCTGAAGTCGTCTGTGCTCAAAAGAAAAATTAAAAATTGATGCCCTGTTTTAAGCTAATGGGCCTCGTAATGGGCCTCATAGTGGTCCAGTAACAAAAGGTTTTGAGCAAAGCTCGGCCAGGTCACACAAACCATGGTTCGTGTGTGATTTTGAATCTTAGTACCGAACCGGCAAGGTGTGTACAGATTTTCACGATTTATTTTATGTCATAGCTTTTAATTGATAGGTCGCTAACATCTATATAATTAAACTGATAATTAATTTCAACACTAGTAGTAGTAGTCTACATATTGGAGAGTGCAATTAATCAAAGAAGTATATTTATACGTAAAATTAATTTGTGTACGTACATGCATGATAAGTGGCGACTCTTTGATCAGCGAGCGAGAATTAAGATTTTTACCAATTCCCATAAAACTTAACTTGACCGACATTTTTTTTTTGCAATACAAGGAGGGGAAGAACCCAAGTTAACTACATAGCAATTGTTCTAGTACTGGAGCCACCAATACTGTCAAAAAAGATGTAAAACGAGACATAGGGGGGGTGTGTCAAAAATATGCACACCAAATTGCTGCTTATGGCCCAAATGTGCGAGTCGATCGGCGACAATATTAGTTTCACGGTAGTCGTGTTGGATCAAGCAAGAGTCAAACTCCATAGAAAGATTGCGACAAGAGTCAATAAGGCCGCGGTGAGGGTGAGTGTCATGAAGAGGAGACACAATGAGTTTAACCGCAACTTTGGAGTCACACGCCACTAGGATATGCTTGAAGTTACGTTTCCTAGCTTCGGATAGGCCATAAAAAATACCCCAAAGTTCCGCCATAGTAATGCTACCATAGCGAATGTTAGCGGCAAAGCCGAAAATCCATCGCCCGTCCGAATCACGAGCCACTCATCCGCAAGATATTTGTCCCGGGTTACCTAAAGCGCTACCATCTACATTTAACTTGATAACGTTAGCGTTAGGGGGATTCCAACACAAATCACGAGAAATTTTAGAAGTACCAGGGTGCTTCAAAGAAGCGAATTTATTCCAAGCATCTGTATCATCTTTGGCCGCTTGATTAATCCAATGTATTGCGCGATTCAACGGGATATCAAAATTTTCGAAGACCTTTTTGCACCGCCATCCCCAAATTTTCTAGCAAGCGGAAGCGAAAGTAACAGCCCAAGGAGTGATCAAATTGTGCAATGGCTTGCGTTGGTAAAGGTTAGCCGACAGCCATTCATGGAGAGGAAGCTGGAAGAAACGCGTCTCATCTCCATCTGGCAAAATTGCAAGCCATATCCTTTTGCTAGAAGGGCAATCACCAAGGATGTGGAGAAGTGGCTCGTTGGGAGAAGAGCAACGAGAGCAAGAAGAATCGTCCGTGAGGTGTCTATGAACCCGTTGTTCATTGCTCGGCAATTTGTCATGAAAGGCGAGCCAAAGGAAGAGACGAATACTTTGACGGGTGCGAAGCTTCCACCCAAGGTTCCAAAATGAAGCTCTCGGTTGAGAGTAGTCAGCAACAAGATGGCACGCCGAGGAAACCGAGAATTTTCCGTTACTAGAGTGACCCCAATAAGGAAGATCAGGAGTTTCCGAAGAGGTGTCAATATGTATGCTTGCAATTTCAGCAATTTGAGACGCCGAAAGAAAACTTTGCAAAATGTTCCAATTCCAGGACGAGTTGAAAGTAAAATCAGCAACTTTGAGTTGCTTCCATTGGGTCGGGATAACGTGAGTAGAACGAGCGCTAAGAGGAGAGTCTCCTACCCACCAATTGTCCCAGAACAACGTTGTTTTGCCATTTCTAATGCTCCATTTAATTCCGCGACGGAGAGGTTCAATACAAGAGAAAATTTGCCGCCAAAGAGGAGAGCAAGATGAGCTTTTAGACGCCGTAAGAATGTTAGAATCTGTGGTATATTTAGACAAGAGAATGTTGCACCACAAGGAATCTTTTTTGAGGAGGAGCTCCCACACAAGTTTCATCATTAAAGCAAGGTTCATGTCTTGCATACGGAATAAACCAAGGCCACCGCGGTCCTTAGGGAGACAACAAGTCTTCCAATTTACGAGATGTAATCGCTGCTTTCCATTGCGAAAACCCCAAAGAAAATTACGGCTAATACGATCAAGTTCTTCATTAGTGGATTTAGGCAGCCTATAGCTTTGCATCGTATAAACCGGAATAGAAGAAGCCACTGATTTAACAAGAGTGTGCCGACCCGCTAAGGGAAAGAATCGGGGTTTCCATAAAGACATACGTTTGCGGGATCTCTCAATAACATTTGAGAAAATGGGACGAGCAATGCGACCATCACAAATGTGCACACCAAGATAGCGGCCGAGAGAAGAGCCAAAAGGAATACTCGAAAGGCCTGAAATATCAGTAGCAAGGCTACGGGAAACATTAGGCGAAAAAATAATAAGAGACTTATTTAAATTTACCTTTAAACCCGAAGCGGCAGAAAAAATGTCGAGGCACTCGAGGATGACCTTAATTTGAGTGTGATTGGCCCGAGCAAAGAGGAGTAAATCGTCAGCAAAAAATAAATGAGAGATAGAGGGGCCACGTCGGGAAGTGCAGACAGGAATCCAAGTGTTATTTTCGACTCGGTTTTGGATTATGTGTGAGAGACGTTCCATGCAAAGGATAAAAATATACGGGGAGATAGGGTCGCCTTGACGAATGCCCCGAGTCGGTGTGAAAGCTTCAGTGACTTCGCCATTCCAAATAAGTCTAATGCTCGGAGTTGTGACACAAAACATGATCAAGCGAATAATATTTTCTGGGAGAGTGGCGCGACGGAGAGTGTCCTCAATAAAAGGCCAAGAAAGTCTATCGAATGCTTTCTCGAGATCGATTTTAAGCACCATCATGCCATGACGCCCAGATTTTTTCCTCATAGTATGCATAATTTCCTGAGCTACGATAATGTTATCGCGTGTTTGGCGTCCCGGTAAGAAACTGTTTTGCGTGGACCCAATAATGCGGGAAAAAACCGGCTTAAGGCGAGTAGTGAGGACCTTGGTAATGCACTTATAAGCCACGTTACACAAACCGAGAGGCCTAAATTGCTGTATCGTTTCCGGATTCTCAACTTTTGGTATAAGGTGGAGTAAAGTCTCGTTTAAAGAATTCGGGAAAGAACCGGTGATAAAAGCCGAATTAACAAGCTGGAAAAGATCATTACCAACGATGCTCCAGTACTTTTGGAAGAAGGCTGGATGAAAACCGTCGGGTCCCGGACTTTTGTAAGGGCCCATGGAGAAAATAGCGCGTCGGACTTCCTCCGGTGAAACGGTGTGCTCAAGGAGGATAAAAATTAGGATAGTACTTTGTTAATTAGGTACTTCAGTGGGTTCTGTATGCGCTGTACTTTATGCGGCTCATGTGCCTCGGTCGCCGGTTTTCCATTGGCACTGGCGGCGGCTGCTACCGCTGCTATGTTCAGTGGCGGCCAAAAACAATTGGCTGCTGCATGTCATGCAGAGGTTGACAAAAGGGTCAGAGCTGAGATCGACAAACGGATTCCGTGATAATTTAAGTGTAGGCTAGTAATTATTATGAAATAAATTAGTTGGTTGCTTACTTTTGATGATTCACCGCATGCATCGTGAAGGTGGTTATAATTATGTACTTATAATTGCCCAATTTTCCATCTTATCAAGGGTACTTTATTAATGAAATTATATATCTATTTGCAGTTTATGTATGTTTAATTTTGTCGGCTTACGGATTACTTACTCTAGTCTTGTGTTTTCCATATTGTTGATTCGCCTGATTTTATTGTGAAAATGGGATTTGTTTAACTGCATGACAACAATGAAATTCCAATTTGTATATTTTTAGTAATATAATACTAAAAAAGTTGGTATTGGTAAAAAAAAAAAAAAAAAAAGTATACCAACATTTATTTAACTCCCGAAATCCTTACCAAATTATAGGAGTATAGGTCCGTGCTGATAATATAATTCTTAAGACAGAAGCATACACTCTACACACATGCAACTTGAAAGCTGCGTACGGCCAGCTATCTATCTTTCTCCCAAACCCAGACTAAGACCGCTCTTCTTTTTCAAACCTTCAACAATCAATTTCGTGATTTTAATCAAGGTACCATAACTAAAATTAATTATTCGTTTTTTCTATTTTTCAGCAAAAAGTGTGAGTGGCTGTGTATTTGAACTCAACACTACAAGAAATGTGGCCTATAGCAAGGTCCAAAAACCTTGCTATAGGTCCAAATTCCCTTGCTATTGATCTATTGCAAAGGATGTGGACGTTGGTAGCATCCCTTGCTATAGGTGGCGTGGGTGCAGGTATTTTGCATGCTGCAAGGGAAATGGACCTTGCTATTGCTGTTCTGACACACACCTGTAGCAAGGTCCATTTCCCTTGCTGTAGTGTGCTGACACACACAATTAACAGCAACGTCCATAGACGTTGCTATTTGTTCTGACACAAAGGTCAATTGCAACGTCTAAGGACGTTGCTATGCATTCTGACACAAGACTCAATTGCAACGTCTTTTGACGTTGCAATTGATTTACGCACGTTTTTTTTTTTAAAATTTCATTTTTGTTCATTTTTTCTTTTCGATGAAACACAGCAACGTCTACGGACGTTGCTATAGTGTCCGGACATTTAATTTTTCAAATTTGGCAGCAACGTCCACGGACGTTGCTATAGTGTCCGGAGGATTTTTTTTTAAATACGGCAGCAACGTCCGGGGACGTTGCTATAGTATCCCGAATTTTTTTTTTCAAATTTGGCAGCAACGTCCACGGACGTTGCTGTACATAAATATTTTTTTTTAAAAAAAAGTGGCGGTAAATACCGCCCCTTTTAATAAAATGTTTTTTAATATATATACATATATATATATATATATATATATATATACACACACTCACATTATACATTAATTGAAACCTCAATATTATATATATGTATAGTATGTGTTAAAAAATATAATACTAATAACTAAATTATAAGATACACACACACACACACAAACACACGCACACACACATATATATATATATATATATGTATGTATGTATATATATATATATATATATAATATTAAGAAATGTTAGATAACATTTTAAAAATATAATGATATATATATACATACACACACTAAACTTTACAATGTATAATGATAAATTAATCTCACTAATTATAATTATACAATATATATGTATATATATATATATAGTATAAGATGCATGCATATATAATATATATATAAGTTGATGATGATGCAAAATAAATTAAGGAAAAAAATAAAGTGTAGGAGAGAAGGGGAGAGAAGAAGATGATAATAATATGAGAGGGAGAAGTGGGATGGATGAGTGATATAGTGGGGTATTTATAGTAGTATAGTGGGTGGGAGAGGGAGGGAATGAAATTTTTTGGGAAATTTGAAGTTTCCGCCAAAAATTTCTGAAATTTTGTAGCAAGGTCCGAATCCCTTGCAACAGGTTATAGTAAGAAAGCTGTTGCAAGGGAAGTTGGGATCCCTTGCTGCTGTGTCAAAGCTGTTGCAAAGGAAGTTGGGATCCCTTGCTGCTGTGTCAGAAAAGTAGCAATAGCAAGGGATTTGGACCTTGCAATAGCTTTATTAGAAAAATGTTTTAATTATATATATTCCCTCATTCACTCATTTAATTATATCCATATATAATTATGGCTTGTAAATCATAATTACATGAGACTTGAACTAAATATATAGAACTAATCTTGATCTTGGTTAAATTAATTAATTAATAAAACTTATTTGATTGAATAATTATTAATTACATAAGAAAATAGAACTAATCTTGATATTTATATATAGCTATATATATATGTGAACTTATTTGAATGAATAAGATCCTAATAACATATATGAGAATTGGACTAATTAGAATTAATCTTGTATTGTAAAATTAATTAAAGTTATTAGAATCAATAACTTCTCATTAAATAATAATAACCAAACTAAACATACGATTCTTGATTTTCATTAAATAAACTGAAATTATATGAATGAATAATATTTATACTACATAATTAAGAATTGATAATCAACTACGTACAGGAAAACTTACTGTTTATTTTTGTTGAATTAATTAAGAATATAATTGGTAACTCAACATTACATTAGAATTGAACTAATTAAACAAAACTAATCTTAATTAAATTTTAATAAATTCATTGAACTTGTTTGAATGGACAACTCCTAATTAACTACAAATATATAAGCATCAACTAAATATAACTAACATTGACTTTTGTCAAATTAGTTTAATTACTCAATTGAACAAATATTAAATAAGAACTAAATTAATTAGATTTAATAGCATTGATTTTATTATGAATAGTGTTATTACATAAGAATTGAACTACGTACAAGGAATACAACTCTTTTTGAAAATATGATTTTGACCCCAAAAGATTTGAAAAGTTACAATTTAGTCCTTTCCCTTTTGAAAAATTTATGATTGACCGCAAATACGATTCACTTTTATGATTGACCGCAAATTTATGTAAAGAATGAAGAATGCAGCTTTATTATATTAAAAAATAAGTAAAACAAAACCTGCAAGGGAAGAGGAGGTTGCTGAAGCTGAAAGGCTACTGCAAAGGCCTTTTTCCCATGCAACTGTGTCAGAAAAGCTGTTTTTACAGCAGCAAGGGATTTGGACCTTGCAATAGATTTATCAGCTTCATATCCTCTCCTCCACACATTTCATTATCCATAACCTGCGTTTCACAACCCCAAAATCTACTACATAACCTGCATTTCATTATCCAAAATCTACTGCATTTCTTCCCCCTCTCTTCTCTATTTTTCAGCAAAATTTCATTTCTTGCCTGCGATTTTTTTGCAAAGCGTACGTAATTCTCAGCAAAGCTCACTCCACGAGAGGTATAAATTTCAATATTATCGTAATTCGTTGATTAATTTTATATATATATATTGTTGATGTTGTTGCTTAATTTAGTGATTTTTGTAATATTAATACCTGTTATTCATCATATTTAGAATAACTGAGATCTAAGCGTGATTTGATTAGTAGTATGCTATATATATGCATGTGTGTAATTAGTTGCTTACACTGTTAGTATTTGATGATAAGTTTTAATTAGCCTTACTTTCGTGATTAAATAGTCAGTTCTCGTGCTGATGCATTGTTAATTTGATTTTAATTAGATAAAAAATGTATAACAACGAAGATCGGAGTTGGATGTACGATCGAGGCAACGTTGATGAGGGGTATATCAATCCATATTTCATAGATGGCGTCAACAGATTCCTAGAATTTGCATTTTCTCAAGGTCATCGAAGAGTTAAGTGTCCGTGCACTCGGTGTGGTTTTAGCAAAAGCAAAAAGAGGGATGTGATTCAGGGACACCTATTGACGTACGATTTTGTTCCTCATTATTACGTATGGGAGGCACACGGAGAAAGGAACAACTTTTCTGGCAATTACACATACGCAGGAGAGTCATCTACTCATAATGATAATGTCGAAAGTGGTTAAGTAGATATGGTCAATGATGCATACGGAGGTCAGTATGAAGGCACGCACTATAATCAAAATACAGAAGAAGAGCCAAACCGTGAGGCACGAGACTTTTTTGAAATGCTACGGGAAGCCTAGGTGCCAATACGCGTAGATGTGGAAACAACACCATTGCAGTGGTTAACATCATTTATTGCCGACAAGGTTCGTCATGGCACAACAAACGCCTCTGCTGACAATAATAAAAATCTAACCGATTAAACTAAAAAAAAAATATGTATAATCGTAATTTTGAAGACATTGAACACATACCTTAAAGAAAGAAGAGATTTGGAGCTGAAATTGTGTGAAATCGAATTAAAACGAGCAAAAAACGCTCAAAATTTGTTTTTTTTACGAAGGAAGCATCAATGGCAAATTCGCAGCAGAAAACTGCTGCGAATTTGCCATATATATATGGCACCAACGTCCTGGAGACGTTGGTGCCATATCGGCCAGCTGCAGCTGCAGCAGACACAAAGCTGCAGCAGCAGCGCATGAGCTGGCAGCAACGTCTATATAGACGTTGCTGCAGTCAAACGGTTACCAACGTCCTTTTCAGACGTTGGTAACATTTAAAAAATAAAAAAAAAAACAAAAAACTATCAGCAGCAACGTTCGTAGGACGTTGCTGCACTGCACAAGACCTGCCAACGTCCACTGACGTTGGCAGGTCTTGTTTTTTTTTGAATTTTGCTGTACCAACGTCAGTAGACGTTGGTACATTAAAATACTGCAACGGATTATAAATCCGTTGCAGTATTGGCGTTGCATTAGCGCCAAATTCTTGTAGTGCAACTTATTTTTTGATAATATTTTAAGCATACGACGAATTAGGTTTTATTTATTTTTATCTGTATTTTAATAAACATGAGATGTTTTTTGGATGTTATTATTATTATTACTTGATAGTTTGGATGTTTGATGGATATTAGCTAGGCAAAGAAATTTATGCATACTTTCGGTTAGTGAGTTAGTGTAGTAGCCTTGTAGCATATTGAGAACTTGAAGTCAAGTATTAAATATTGATAAATTTGAATAAATATATAATTAAAATAAACTTTAAAGGGTTCTAAATTCTCTCCACCATAGTAGAAAATTAGATAAGTGTTTCTATATATTATTATGTTTTTTGGGGTAGTGTGAAAATCGTCGCTTACGAAATAAAATGGAAGAACGATATTTAACAGATAAATATGGTTGTCACATAAAAAGAGAGTTATCAGAGAGTGTAGTTGTCAGTTTGATATATAATAAATTTTACTTTATGAAGAACCGAAGAACTAACTCCAAAAGCGTTTTCTTTCGTTTTGCACCGAACAATGAATATTTCTCTTTTATTTTACCCATTTAGTATTTCGGTTTTAATACTATTTTTGTCTAATTTACTTAAATTTATTGTACCCGGGGTGAAAGAAATCTTAATTACTCTCTGACCATTGATAGTGTCCATTTGCTACACATTACATTTGATATCAAGACATGATAATATAACTTATTAGTTCTTGAGAGATGTTCTGTACTAGCGATCCAATAACTAAAGTACCGATTGATATAATTTATTTCATGTGTTAGTTTTAATTGATCGTTTAACTTTAAACAGAGATCGAAATTTCTTTTTTTTTTCTCGAAAAGTATCGAAATATTTTCATTTTTAAGTTTATAAAAATGAAACTAACAATATTTTTTGCGTATAACAATTTCTATGAATTTATTGAAACATATCGAAAAAATTTTGAAATATGAAGAAAAAATTCTATATTTAAAGCATCGAAACATACTATGAAAATTAAACTTTCGTCTAAGATTTTAAATATCATTTAAGCATTAATTACTTTCCGAACTGACATAAGACAACTGGCAGAAAGACTCTAAGATCAATATTGTGCACTAACGGACGCGTCAGGAAGCGGGTATTGAGTAAAACACTCTTTTATTCATCGTAAAGAATATATATATTGATGACGCCCCCCTGCTCGCCGTGCTCGTCACCGGAGCCGTTCGCACGCCGGTCCCGACTCAAGATGCCCCTGGATTCGGCAAGCTCCCTGCCGCTCCGTCGCCGCTGCAACTATCCACGACCCTTGGGGGTTCGGGCTCCGTTCGCACGATCTCCCTTCAACCGCAGCTCCTCGGGCTCGGGCCCTCCTTGCTCCTTCCTCGCTCTATCTTCTCCCTGGATGTGGCTCTTACGAGTGTGTGCTTCCTGTGTCTAGCTCTGTTTGTGTTGTGATCTCGTGGTGTTGTCCGTTTTGTTCCTCCCCCCCCCCCCCCCCCCTCTTTTGACTAGCCTGCTTCCCTATATAGGGCGAGGGAGAGGTTATAAGTGTAATTTTGCCCTGGGCACGTGTCACCGTGCATGCTCGTCCGAGGGTAATAGGGTATTTGAGTACCCTTGTAGAGTAGGGTACGTGGTGTCTGCATGTTATCCTCGGTGCATGGCGTGCTCCGATTACACCTTATAACTTCCGAACCCTCGCTCTTTATTGGGGAAGCGGGGCGGTCGAGCCCTGTGAGGGTGACAACGCATCCGAGCGAGTGGAGTGTGACGTCGACGCTGACGTCCGACCTTCCCAGGCACGTGGTGCCTGCATGTTACCTTCGGTGCATGGCGTGCTCTGATTACACCTTATAACTTCCGAACCCTCGCTCTTTATTGGGGAAGCGGAGCGGTCGAGCCTTGTGAGGGTGACAACGCATCCGAGCGAGTGGAGTGTGACGTCGACGCTGACGTCCGACCCTCCCCTCTGGTTGGGAAAGAGGGACGGTCGCCACTGGTTGATGAATAGGTGACGTACACCTGCATGTGATGAATACGACCCCCCTCGGGGAGTATGTGCAGTATAGGATATGATATAATAAATATTTAACGAGGGTTCGGGGATAAAGGGGGTTGATATACCTGGGGTCGAGTATTGTGCGAGAAAGGGGGTTGTGAGGCGAGATGAGGTCAGAAGATTAGGCCACGTGGACGGGTACGATCCCAAAAGGGAGAGTATACGTCATCATATATATAATACCTTTTCATCCAAAAAAAAAAAGAATATATAATACATTAAAAACTCTATTTGACCACTCGCAGTTTTTTGTATTTCTTTCTTCTCAGTAATTTAGAAGTCGTTACATCTTATTGGGGCTAATTTTCGACTAACAACTAACCTTATTAGTTACATACTTAAACTCAAAACAATATTATTCTTTATGATTGTTTGTGAATGAATAACAGTGGTTGAATAATGATGATATTATTAAAGTATATTTTACATTTGAAATGAAAATATTACTTTTTTTGATTTTTTATAAAATATATTCTAATCCTAATAGTACAATGTAATTTTTGTAGAGAAAAGCCGCTGAATCAGAGGGCTGATCAGTTCACGGTCAACACAATGTCTTAGAATCTTAAAGTTTTTTCTGTAATGTTTTTATTAATATTATTTTATTTTAAATTTGTTATTATGTGATGATTATGGTTATTTTAAATTAATGTTATTTCAAATTTATTATTATATGATGATTATTTAAATTAATATAAGGAATAATATCACTCACGCCCCTAAAGTTTGGCGTAATATCAGAAACCTCCACGAGGTTTCAGTAATATCAGTGACTAGTCTTTACTAGACAACATTTACATTAGAGGAAGAAAAAAATGTAGCTATTGCCATTTATGACAGAAAGCATAAAGTATGGAGATGAGGTTCCTAGAGGCGGAGTGCGGAATACGAATTAAAGAGAGGAAAATATGTTGATTTTTTTTCCTAAATGTGAATAAATTTTCGCATATAGAAATATTGCATTCTAAAACAATATTGTACTATAAAAATGGATGTTTAATATAGAAAAAGTTTATTATTGGTAACACTATAGTAACATAAATATACCTAAAATTGGTAAAAATAAAAAAAAGTAATTATATAAATAATAAAGTAAGCTGTACAAAAAATAATGTTATTACATATATGTGGCGCCAAAATATCAAAGTTCTGAATATTTTTCTTAAGAAATCATCTTTAAACCTCTAATTAGTCAATAACCTTGTCTCCATCAATTTTCTTTCCCAAAGATACACGTGAACAAAAGATCAAGTCATTCGACAAATATTATATGCTCTCAATTATTGTACTAAATAATCATATTTTATAAAAAGAGTAAGAGAAACTAAAGATGAAATTTAAAAAGAAATAGTACGAAAAGTTACAAATAAATGGGAATTGAGCAATTAATAAGTTAAAAATAAGAATAGTTATTTGAGTATAAAGTTCTATTTATTTAAAGTTCTAGAACAATATATCTACTAATATATAAACATTTATTTTAATAAACTGATATGGAGTAAGGGGTAGGGGCTGGAATTGGGGACACTTCTTTTTTACGGCAGTTGATTTACATGAATATGAATACTTATAAATAGCTGTATATATGATACTCCATGAGAATATACCATCTGTGTATTTGTATTAAATGTATACAGTCTATACATTAGTTACCATTTAAAAATTACGTACAGCACATTCTTTTCTGGGGTAGGAATAAATTTCTGATTTAAGTTACTTGACTTGTTCAAAAAGAAAAAAACACAAATGTAAATGGTGAACTTCAGAAGAAAAAATCTGAACGTCGTACACACTCTTAGCGTCCCATGCCTCGTTTATAATTTGGACGGTAAATTTTGGAATGTGAAGGCCTGCGAACCCAGATGGCCATTGGTATACCCGGACGCAACCCGGATTGCATCTATACGGGTAGATAAACCAACCTGCATTTCAAGTCTAGTACATGGTCACAAAAATACAAAAAATGATGGCCATATATAGGAATAGACTCGGAAATGGTGGTGTTCAAAGCCAAATACAAGAAATTGAATGGAATTAAACTCTCTGAGAAAATAGCTTTAAACTTCTTTAATTAACCAAAAAATACAATCAAGTCAATAAAAGAATAACATTAAACAAAAAGGCGTAAATCAATACAAAACTGAAAACAACATAAATAAGGGTAATTAGTCAACAAAAAGATTACGCTGTACATGTCACAAAATTAATGAAAGTAAAAACAAAGAGAGAAGATAGTATATATACATGAAATGGTGAAGGGAAGTAGCAGCACAATGATGAGACAAATGCAGAATTTTGCCATGTTGCTCTAAATTATATGGAGGACAAGTCAAAAATGAATGTAAGAATGGCGTGTGAGTGAGTGAGTGTTTCTGTGCCCGTTTGTGGTTTTTAGCATTTGCATAATTAGAAATTAATGGAGAACCAAGTTCTTGAGAACCCAGCACTGATTTTATTAATTTGTTGTAACGGGGAAATTAGCTTCCAGCTGTTTCTTGTTGAATTGGATATGTCGCCTATCACTAATTATATATATAACAAACCCCACTTTTTTACTTAAGGAAAATTATGTTCGTAAATAAATACCATCTCATGGGTCATTTTGGGATGTTCTCTCACCTAACGCCTTCTTTATTAGCTAGGATTTTGGTAGAGCATCATTTGAGAATTTATTGAAATATTTTGGTTCTGTATTCACTCGCTAATTAAAGAGATTAGAATGGTAGAAAATTGGATGAGGACATAAAATTTTACACTCGTTCTTAATTTGCTAATATATATTTTCTTTTTATGTTTTTGGGAGAAGGAATTGATATTTTTGTAGGTTACTTCAAAGTGGTACAGAACGAAAAGAGGAAATTGAAAAATACACACATCCTCTCAATGGAATCTGCCAAAATTATATTGGAATAAAGTTTTACTTTATTGATGGATAACAAATATTCTTGTATAATAATACAAGGTATATTGTTCTCCAAATAACATAACACTAAATAAAGGTCTAATAGAGTCCTAATTAGATATAAATTCTAGTAATACTAAGTTTCTAACCAAATGTGTAATAAAACTTTTTCACACTGACATCGTCTTAAATAGTATTTTAGGTCCCAAAATAACATTATGCAAATATATGGATATAGTCAATGTAGAGAACAAAAAGAACATGGTATTTGATATATTATATGCCTCAATTGAAGTAAAGAGTCATAAGTAATGTCGGTTTTCACTTCGTGGAGCACTTTTTTTATTACGAAAGATCTTCAAAATTTGAGGCCTCTTCTCCTACATTAGTTCCTCATACTTCTTAAAAACTAAAAATCGGGTGAATATCTAAGCATCAAGGTACATCACTATGGAACTCATACTACTTTGAAAGTCTTCGAACACGTATCCATGAAGATCAACTACATATATCACTAACTTTTTACACTATCTTCTAAGGGTCATACTTTCTCGATTGTAGCTCTTTGAACGTCTCTACAGTAAACCCCTCGTTCCTTAGAAAAATTATCACTTAATCTCATTCTTTGAACAACTTTTGACGTCTCTTAATATCACCCACTTTTTTAATATTCTCATTATTTACCTCGAGCTTTGCTTTTACTTCAATTTAACACGGATTTCTTTTGGCATCCTGGATATCCGTCTACCTCCAACTTACTTTCAGAAGTCACCAACGATAACAAGGAAAGATTTGTTGCTTCTCTTTCTAATTCCTCCGAATTTTCGTCTTAATCACCTTGTTCACAGTCATCCTCATCTTCCACCTCCACCAAGTTAACTTTTTTTTTTCGTATATCATTCCGAATTTCTGTCAAATGGCAAGTTTCAGTCCACCAACATACGTACAAACTTATTGTGCAGTTGTCTCATTCAGATAAGTACAATCCAACAAAATATATCATTCCGATCCTCTAGATACTCCGTCACCGATCATTTGTCTTGGGATCAATTCTCGTAGCTCTAAAAGCTCATAATAGGGTGATAAAAAATAATTCACCATCATTTACTTCATCCCTTTTCAAGACCGCGTTGGTGTTTTGTCCTTTCACCTCTTATCAGTTTGCAACTTTTCCCACCAAACATTACCAATACTCCTTAGTTTATGTCCTATTAGCTTTAATTTTGGATCTTCAACAACTTCAGTGTACTTAAAAATCACTTAACCTTGAAACCTAATTCAAAAAATGTTCAATCTCCAACTTTTCACGGGATAATGGAACATTAGGTCAAATTTATAAATCGCATTGTGATTTATTATCCTCCATATCGCCACAAAAATTGGGATTTCCAATTTTGATCGTCTCTCCTTCCGAATCATTACTATTGGAATCATCAAAATTTGGGTATCCTTCTTGTACTATATTGGTTAGCATTTTGGTTGGGGTTTTGGATTGGTTTGGTTAGTGAGATTTGAAACATCGTCTATTGTCTTGCCACTCACTACCTCAACTCCTCACTCGCCGTTGATTGCAACGCGTCCTCAATTGCGATCATGTGACCAACATCATAACTTCGATTGTGCTTCTCATAGTTATTGAACAAGGTAAATTTTTGCTCTGATATCACTTGAAGTAAAACGAAATCGTAAAATCGAAATTAAGGAAGAAAATGGAGTTTTATAGAATTGTATTATACAACTATGATTTTTGTTAATGAATATTAAAAACTTTTGAATAATAATCAAAAGAACTACATACAGTTCTACGGAGAACATAAGTCGAAACAAGGAAAAAGAGTCCTAGTTAGAAAACTCTAATAGTATTAAAATCTTAATAAACTAAAATCCTAATAAAATGTGTAGTAAAACAATATTTCCCTGACCAGTGTTTTAAAAGACGTTGGACGTAAGCCTCACAAATTTTGATATTTAACTTATTGAAAATATATATTTATGAAAAAAGTAGAGATTAGAATAAAGAATATAAATAATAAGTTAAGAAGTTCTTGAAATAAATCAAAAAAAAAAAATTGTGCCAATATAAAGTCAGAAAAAATATTAATAAAGCTATCATACTTTACATATTATATAAGTTTCATGTCAACTCATCCTTAGAAAACATTACATGAATAACGAAAATGAAACCCACAAATACTGATCATAAAACTAATTTAAAAAGAAAGACGACTTTCAGATTTAGGGAACAATTTAGCAAGAATCAAATATGTTCCAATAGACATGTTAGTTTTCATCAAATATATATTTTGAAAGCAAAGTAAAGAAGAAAATTATAAATAAGTGAACAAAATCAACCTTATATGTTATCTTTCTCAGGGCGTAAGCCAATCACTTGGGGCGTAAAATGCGTAGTTTCTACCTTCGGACGTAAGCCCTAAATCACGGGGCGTAAGCCCCGTGAATGTTAAGCCTCAAAGGACCGCCTCGAGGCGTTTTGGGGTCAAAAAAAGCCCCCTCGGGGGAGTTTTTTTAACAGAAGCCCAGACAGTGCGTTAAACGATGTTATTAGGGCTAGAATCGGCACTGTGTACAAAACTAAGAATATTGACTATAGAGCATACAAAAACATTCAATTTGATATGTTAAGCCTCAATCCGACATTCTCTTGCCCTACATCATAAAGAAACTGGTGTCAACGTAACAAGAACTCTCATCTTTAATTTAACGAAGAATAATGTCATTTGTAATTCTTTTTCCTGTCCGATTATTGATGGATTTTTAGTTTTAACATTGATTGCTAATTTTTATCTGTCCTAATACTAATTACTAAGAATTGAGATAGGAATTTCTTCTCTTTTTTGATAATTAATAATTATGCATACTTCTTTCGATTCTTAATTATAATTTCAATGCCCTCACACGTAATTTTACTTTTGAACTTAATTTATTAATAAAGTTTTTTTTGCATATCTAGCCAATTTGTAATTTAAGGACTCATATATAGTTCTACTTCAATTTATTTCTCATCTGAAAAGTCATATATATAAACAATTATGGATTGTGAGTTATGACACCAATATCTATTTAGTACTTAATTCACAATAATAACAATTTCATTATTTATTACATTTATTTGACTGGTTCAGAGAAATAGAAGTCCAAAGGAGCTGAGCTACCCATACCCATTTAAATCACGAAACTAGTCTACCATGCACAACTTTATGGGCCCAAATCCAATAAATTACATTGCCAATATCACGAAAATCAATCCAGTTACATTATAATTTATAATAACCAAGCCCCACATCCCTTGCTTAAAAAAAAAAAAAAAAAAAAAAAAATCCCTTGCTTAACATTTTTGAAGCTCGATAAACATTCCCACGCTACGTATTGATAATCTACACCCTCTGAAATTATGTGCATTTAAATACGCATGAAATTATAGAAAAACTGAAAAATAGTAGCTTATCAGTTATCACTAATGCTCTTGAGAACTTTCGGGAGAGTCTCGTAGTTAGCCAAATTTCTTGAGGAGCTTATTTGCATGGATCAAAGTTCCGTTTCTTCAGTATGTTTTGGTTCGTCGAATATTAGAATCTTTTCTCAAAGTTTTGACACATTTTCGATATGTTTCGGAGAATTCGTTACAATTATTGTTGCAATATGTGTTATTAAATAGTTGTATGTCTGTTTTCGTTGAAAAGAAAAAAAAACTTTGATCCATGCTTATTTGTAATGTTTACGTAATCGCTCAAACAATATCTATCTGTAATGTTTATGTAATCAGTCAAATAATATCTATCTTTAATGTATATGTAATCAGTCAAACAATATCAGAAAGTCTTAAATACGAAAAATTATTAAAAGACACATCCATATTGATCTCAATATTAGAAAATGTTCTTTATTCCTTAATTCAAATCTCACATCAACAAAACACACTACTCAGCACAAAAAACTTATTCCACCAAATCAGGCGCACCAATAATCTCCAACAACTTTTCAAAATTCTTAGTCGAACTCCCCTCCAATTTCACCGCCTCCACAGCTTTCTCTCTCATCTTCAACACATTCTCTCTCACACTCTCACTCATCATCAAATACTTCAACGATTCAACAGTATCACCCTCACCAAAAACCCCATCTTTAACCCTAACCCCAATCCTCCACACATCCTCCACCATCCTCCCGTTAATCCTCTGATCCCCAAAAAACGGCCGGCAAATCATCGGCACGCCGCCGCATATGCTCTCCACCACCGAGTTCCACCCGCAGTGCGTCACGAAAACCCCAACGCAGTCTTGCCGGAGAACCTCCAGTTGTGGGGCCCACGGCACGATTTTGCCCCAATCTCTCGTTCGATTTTCGAACCCTTGCGGTAGGGCTTTTTTCGATTGGTCTTTGATCGACCACAAAAATGGGAATTTGCACGATTCTAGGGCTTGAGCCAGTGCGGCGATTTCGTTTGGGGGCGGTGAGATAACTGTGCCGAAGCTGATGTAGATTACTGAATTAGGGTTTTTTTGGGCTTGGAGCCATTTTAGGCAGTTGTGTGGGTCGTTAGGGTTTGTTATTGGGGGTGGTGTGAGGATTGATGGGCCCACGTTGAGGAAGTGGTTGAATTTTGATTTTAGGTCTTTGGTGATGACTGGGTCGATTTCTTCGAAGGAGTTTAGTACGATCGCGGTGGATTTGGGGAGTTTTGTTACCATGTTGTAGATTGTTAGGGCGAGCGGTGTTGGGTTTTTGTCAATGAAGATTTCCGGGGGAAGGTCGCTGATGTGCACGTTTGATAGTCCGGGGATGAATGTGACGGTTTGGTCTTCGTCTTCAGGACCTGTTGAACATGGATGAACAAACGTTGAAAACGAGTTATACGTCGTTGAGCATTTCGTGATTTTGTTGATAGTATTAGTTTTACCTGCTGATCCCAGTGTGTTTTGGATTTCGTCGGTGTAGAGATGTGCAGATAGAGAGCAAGAAGCAGCTGTCCAAAAGGGCACCCATGGGACACCTCTGCTCTCAGCCATATCAGAGGCGAACCAACAGAAAGCATCGGTTATCAAGCAGCTGATTTTCAACCCAGTTTCCGATTCGGCTTCTTCCATTGCCTTCTCAAAATTGCCCGGCGATGCTTTCAGGAACAACGCGATGGCCTCAAAATGAGACCCTAAGAAGCCCTCGGGGGTGCCATCCCAAATGTCGTACGTTTGGATGTTAGCGAACGTGTCTGACACGCTCGCGGAAGATATTGACTTATTTGAGTCCGCGGAGTTGAAGAAAGAAAATACTGTGCCTGGGGCAGCGGTAGCTAGTCGTTGGGCTAGGGTAAGTAAGGGCGCGGCGTGTGTGCCGAATGGGAACGCTAGCACGCCAATGTGCAACTTAAATACCATGTTTGATTAAGGTTTAAGAACAAAGAAGATAAACAACAAAGGCCCCAAACAAGTATAGGAAAATTTGTGTGAGGATCTTGTGTTGAGGTTTGTTGTATATAAACTTCTATAGAGTGGGGGTTTGTGATGGGAAGCTGATTGATTATTCCAGTAGTCATAAATACACTAGTTTTTGAGCCTTCGAATGATGGTTGTTAGCTAACATAATTGAAGTTTCTCGGAGAACGTCTGATGCGTGGTGTTGTCTCTCACCAGCAAAATTTTGAAGTTGTACTTTTCACATTTATACATTCGTATGAGAACTATATTGGTAGGTACAGCAAACTGGTAGCTGAACAAGAAGTCAGTCATGGCACAATAATTTTCAAACCTATAAGAACTTAAGAAATTGGACATACAAAATTCTAATTTTATATTTTATTGCAGAAGTTTAAGGCATGTTTGGATGTATTTTTCACATCTTTTGTTTCCTCAATTTTAATTGGATATTTTGAAAATCATCTTAAAAAACGGGTTAAACATTTGAAATATAGTTTAGATGTAATTTTAAAATAATTTAGTGTATATAAAATCATTGGAATATGATTTAGATGTAGTTTGAGTGTTCGAGTTTTAGGGAGAAAATAGGTATATATGCATCAAATCAATTTATGTGGAAGTGTGTAGAAATAATATAATAATCAATAATCATTGTTTGATGATTTTTTTGGATGAAAGTCCAAACATGTTTGGTGATCGAGAACACTTGACATGATAGTTTGACAAGTGAAATGAAGATTTATTAATGGAGATCGAAAAAAGGTATAAAGGCGTCAAATCAATATTACGTAAGATTGACCACTTTTATTAATTGGGCCAAAATATTTTCACAATTAAAATTTCTAAATTGGTTCCAGACTAACTTGAACCTGTGAAACTTTTAAACATTCAGGCGAGAGTGGATTCAAACAGGACCTAAGTATTTCCACGTCTAGTTTGAAAACGGTTCAGATCTTGATCTCCTCGTAAAAACGGATTTTAACTTCTTCTCAAATACAATTTATTTTGTATTATTAATTGAAGAAAAAAAATTGGTCTCATAACTTACTCTTAATGCCAAAACTATCCGAATCAATAGAGTTGGTTAGTTTGGTCCTGTTACTAGAATATTGGTCCTTTCAATTAAGGACATTTCTCCCATTCTGAGAGTTTCCCACCAAAAAATTCTAATTTAGTCCCATAAGTTAACATGTCAGCCGATTCAGTCATAGTGCTATTGTGCAAGGGCAATGAGAAAAGAAATATAGCGTTAGTATTTATTTTTTCGTTACCCCTATGATTGGTCATGAACCAAAAGCACAAATAATAAGAGAAGTAATTCAATATCACTAATAATATCACAACTATAATATTACATAACTTCACAAAATCCCACCACAAAAGCACAAGACAACTCCCAATTACAACATCAATACGGCCTTTCACCAACATAATTCCCCGGAGGATAATAGTTACAAGTCATGAACACATCCCCACTGTCACAAACAACCCTAGCACACCCAACTCTCCTAGTACTTCTCCACACAATCTGCGTATAATGCCCACACAACTGCCCTTCTTCGCAGCTATTGCTCTTATACGTATAATACTTCTCCTCATCGGCCCAAGCGCTCACCGCATCCATCGGCGTCCACGTCGATCCGCTTCCCCAATATATATTCTCCCCTAGCTTGAAATCGTCTTCGGGGAACGAATGAACGAGCTGGCAATCGGGTTGTCGCTGCCCCGCCCACCACCGTGCGTAGTTCTCTAACTGAGAGTCCCATATTAGAGGAACCTCGGCTTTTCGTGCCCGAACTAGATTGTGTCCGAATAAGAATTGTATGGACTCTCTCATGCAGTTCCAGCATAGTTGCTTTGATATTTTGTATACGGTTTCGTTGTTTGGTCTTGTTTGGGTGATTGAAGTGGCGGTTTGAGGTGGTTTTGATGCTACAATATGATGGTGGTTAAGGATGTTTGCGAGAGTGAGTAGCAAAAGAAGCGTTATAGGCTTCATTTTTGTTTTTGTTGGGAGGCTATAATTTGGGAATGTGGTGGCACGGTTGAGCAATGTGTCATGTTATATATTAGAAAAAAGTTACATGTACATGATCCTTTGATATATTTGATTTAATTATTAAAAACTTCTCACATGGTATGATAATTATAAGAAACTCCAAATAGAAAGTTGCACACCATCCTAGCAATTGCGTAAAAAAAGGTTGTATGTTGCAACATATAAACATAAAGAGAGATAATAAGTCAATTTAACATAATATAATGGAGTAATTTGTCTATCTAATTTTTTCATAGAGGAGATGGCTATAAATTTTTTTTAATATGCCTATTTCCAGAGGGTAAACGTGCCTATTTCATCTAACATATGGGTGGTTGTGCAAAAAAAAAAAAAATCATTATGAAAACATCCCTAAAGTTTGAAAAATATTACCGTTAGATTTCCTATTTTTTCAGTGTTTTTTATGAACCGTCATAGGATACTAAACTATTGAGATATTTCAGTAGTTGGACCGAATTATATCTTATGTTATCTTATGCATATTAATACATTAGTTTAAGCAAACAATCAGTGACTGTTGGTTGGAATAGAGTGGGAGGTGTAACTTGTAAGAGAGTGTTTCAAGAAGATAAAATTGGCAGTATTTGGGGGAGAAAAGGAGCATGCATCTGCATGTTACGTGGGGTACACTAGCCAATCACAGGTTATTTTAGTGTAGGAAAATGGATTGGTGTTGGTTAAGGATCATATATTATGGGGATTGGCATTTGGTAATTGACAAAATTGAATTATTGGAAGATCTCGTGAAAGGAGAGCGACCAGGGTGGCTATATATGCTGCGCCCGTGAACTGGCTTTCTATTTCCTGTGGGGGCGATGTGAGATCCTTGGTAATTGATCATTCCCGGATGTGATGCGTGGCAATGCCAATTTGTCAAAGTTTTAATAACTAGAAATTGGCACGTGGAGTTCCGCGCACATTGATTTTCATAGTGTAAAGTATTACATGCTCATATTCGAATTCGAAGTGAGAAAAAAAAAAATCTGAAAAAAAAAGGTAAGGGAAAAGTTTTGTTTAGATAGAAAAAGTTTCAATTAGTGGGAGAGTGAATCATTATTAAGGGAAACTAAATCATCCTTGTTAGCAAAAGGTATAACCGTATAATTAATGTTATCTAACTTAAATTGTAGGACTAGTTAGATTGGGAAATTAATGATAAAATGTCATAGTGAAACACAAATTATAAAGGTAAATTTGAAAAACAAAACTTTGGTGTCATAAACACCTCTTCATTTATATATTAGTACATATTATTATTATATTACTAGGGATACTCCTTAGGTAGTATTAAAATTTCGGCTACCCAAATCGAAAATACCAACAACAAACAACAAACACATAGTAAATGTAGATTGAAATGATTGCACTTTCTAACCTTTTCTTATCATTTATGCAAAAGAATAAACAACTAATTAGAAAAGGAAGTGACTTTCTGACAGATTATAGGTTAAATTCAAGCTAATGGAATTAATAGGCAATCGTTGAATATATATTATTCAGTAGCTTAATTAATTAATAACTGCACATAAGTTTTTTTAAGTATAAATGAATCATAATAATTAAATTTATATTATTCGACTCATAATTTAAAACCACTAAAAGGGTTGAGGACAAATGTCACTGTAATTGTGAAAGACAATAAGGCGACAAATGTCGTCGCATTGGGTAGGAACCGTAATATATTTGTATTACATCATTAAGTAAAAGATTGTAACTAAACATGGTTTAGTACGGCAAAGAGCAAAGTTCTTAATGATAATAAATCTTTATCTTTATAGAGTTTTAAGTGGACCGTGAAAGCTAAAGAAATATTAAAGATATCTCTCGCAGTCGTAAAAGACTATAACATTCATATGAACTATAGATAAATATGATATTGAGCAACAAATATTGCTTAACAACCACAATATATCGTAAGCAGGGGCTTATTTTCCTAGTTTTGTGACAAATGCATACTTTTCTATTCTTAACATGTGATACTTTATGATAGATATAGTCATATAGGTTATCATCCGAGTCAAACACTGAACTTTTCGTATTAGCTATATTAAATTGTTTAAAAGCGCAGCTTGTAAGGGGATTGAACATTTTATATATTTTCGTCTGATTATATTAGCCCACAATTAAATGTGTCACTGTAGAATTATCAAGTTCGTAAAGATTTTTTTATTTTGGGTTATATTATATTGAGTTACATTAGTTGTTGCCTTGTTGGTGTTTAAATTTTTATCAGCCAAAAAATGAGCTTACATAGAGATGTAAAATAAGAGGCCTTATCAAAATAATATAATATGGGATTTGAATTTTTTTTAAAATGTTAAAAAGCATTAGCTTTGAATTATTACAAAAATATTATTTTGATTTATTTGTTTTTTTCTTATGTGCTCTATATACCTTAAGCGTATTCAGGTGTTTTCTGAGATTTTCAAAAATAATAATCAAACAATAAAAGCAACTTGCGTAATTAAAAAATGTTTTTAAAAAGTCCTGGATGTACATTTAAAAGGGAGGAGGCCCGAGCATATCTAGGCTTTGATGGGCTAATGACGAACGCACAAAACGGCACCAAAAATCTGCACTTAGCCCAACTCAGGAAAAAGAGACGGAATTTTGAAGCTCGGAAAACTTTACTTTAGCAATTATTGGGAATTCATTTTAGAAGCCATTCTTTTGAACTTAGGGGCTGTTTGATAGAGTATAATAGCCCCTTAATAAGGCATATTATGCAGTTGACTAACCATTAATTTGGCTTTTGGTAGGCTTACTCAAAATAAGGGCTTGATAGATTGAATAAGGCAAGCCCGTGTATAGTGCCATATTGTAATCTCCCTTATTTTGGGAGATTAGTTAATCTGGCAAAATAAAGATTATAATGTGAAAACATAAAATTCTTAAATTACCCTTGAAGTTTATTATTCATTACTTCATTATTTGTGTTATGAAATCTTTATTTTTAACTCTCCTATCTCCAACACTAACTATCTCGTATATATAAAATTTTGAACAAGAAAATTGTGCATTAACTGAGCCATTTAATTTGATGCCATCACATTCTCCAGACTTTGTAAACTATAGAAGTTAGAAAAATAAGTCAAGGTTTATGGAGTTAACATTACTGAAATCTTTAATGTCTTGACACCAGAATTAAACTGAACTAGTACTTTCTTTTACTATTAATTATTAGGGAAGGACAATTTTTAGGGCTTGTGATTACAATGCTATAATTTATCAATACCTAAATGGATTTTTGATTTCAATAGCAACACAACATTTGTTAATGCCATAGTAATTGGAGTCAGAAAGCTCATTTTTGTTGTTTAATAGAAAATATCCTTTATCTGAAAGAAAAAAAATATTTCATTGAAATCCCCGTGGATTTGTATATAAAAGATGAATAAAGTTGAATCATGATATGAGTTGGAGAACAAATAAAGAGATTTTTCTTTTTAACTGAGAGCACATATGGATTTTAAAGAGTTAATATGTTATAGTCTAGTTTAGTTAAATCATACCAAATTCATTATAAAAAAATAAGACATATTATACCTAAACATAATTTGTATTACCAAATACTTTTGTAATGAGTCAGTCAACCGATTCAAATCTCTCATGTCTCTAACGTGGCATTAATCCCTCATGGCCTATCAAACGGCCCCTTAGTTGTTAAGCTTCTGCACTTCGTGGTAAAAACGTACTTAATAGGCTTTGAGTCTTATATTCTGTTTGGCAGGATATGACAATTACGTGTAATTTTTTTACAATATAAAATAAATTTTATATTCTTTTACTATAGTTTATTTTTAAATTTAAATGAAAAGCTTTCACGTGCATTGTACTTGGCTTTCTTGTACAAATTAAGTAAAAGCTGGTAAAAGGTACTTTTGGCCAGGCTTCAACTTATGGGAGGCCCTTCTCTATAATTGATAATATCTGCATGTAAAACGGAGTTAACATGGAAAGAAAAATGTATCACATCCCTTTCTTCTCTCTCTCTCTCTCTTTCTGTTTTTTTGAATTTTATAGTCAATGTGAAAACAAAATTGCGTCAACATGGAGCAGTGGGCATTTGATTAGAGATTATGAATAGTAAAAAGAAATTAAATTCAAAGATGGTCAAGCAAAATGGCAAATGCATTTTCGGTAATGGAAATTGATATTCAAGGTCATTTTCAATTGATTGGAAGTTCCTCTCAGTAATTAGTGGGTATCTTAAAATTAATTACCGGCTGGTCAGAGTAGTGTGACCACATAATATTTAATTTCATACAGTAAAACCATCCACTACATTTGCAAGTTTGTACTGGCATAATTAATAGCAGTTCTTATTCGAGAAACTTTCACATGTAAATATGGTGTAAGTTCTTAATTCCCTGCATTAGAGAGGTAAGGAACACGTGTAGACTGTATAGTTAAACAACAATTCCGAGCTATATATATACGACAATAACAAAACACTGAGACTTGTACACACCAACACACAAGTTGATAAAATATATATAGCGCATGATATGACGATATCGTGTAAAGAAGTAAAAAGATACAGTATTGCTTATGTAGGTCAAATTAGAAGATTGTAATAAGTTCACCAAATGAGATTATTATTGTTATTATTGCAAGACACAAAGACTAGTATATGCATTTTATGACTCACACAGCGCCACATAACCAATATATATAAATCAAAATATATTATGAAAATATAAAAATAATGTGAGGCATGACTCAGGCAAGCACCGTGAATTTTAAAAAGATTCAAACGAGAGAGCAAAGTAAGAAATATCGCCTATTTGTAATCAAATATAAGTTGTGCACCAACTTGATGGTTGGGGTATTTTGTTTATCAGTAGTTGTCACGGCTTTTTTATTTTCGTAAGACAAAAGGAAAATTAAAAAAAAAAAATGAATTAATGGGCTATCTCTTTAAGATGGTCTAATACCATAACAGAGTTTGTGTAATATAAATGATTTCCATCATATTTTCATTATCTGTCAAATATGGATACATACACACGTAAAACAGAAGTTTGTTAATCATATCTGATCCTAATCTTTAAAGTATAATATCTAATCTATAATTTGGATATCACAAGAATGAAGAAGATACATCATTCTGTAAGTTATAATTTGAATTTTATCGGATAGGATTGATATATCATTGTGCAAGTTATATCTCTGTTTCACGATTCTGATTATTTTGTCCTTTTTTCATAGCATTATTATGAGCTAATAGCAAAAATTACCCCTGTGTTATTACTAATTGGCAAAGAAACCTATGCGTTTATTTTGTAATTGACACACCATTCATATTCAATTTTAGCTTTGACCAGGTGTGATATACCATTTTTGTCCTTCTCTAAAAGCTTCCCAGAATTGAGTAGTCGGTTTTATTATATTTTAATTTTATTAACTTTAAGAAATTGTTTTGAGTTTTATACATAAATCTTTATCTCTTTCTTTAATTTATGATTCTTCCTTTTTACTGTTAGTACTTATTAGATTATTTAAATTGAATTTTAAAAGGTAAAAGCAATGTTTAAACTTTAATGTCAAATTAAGGAGAAAGATAAAATAAAAGTTTAAAATTAAAAAAAAAAAATTGGAAGGTTTTTGCTATCAAAAATCACAGAGGGGGTTTCTGCCAACTAGAGATAAAACAGGGATAGGTTTTGCTATTACCCCTCTAATTATTTTGATCATATTTCTCAATGAAAACGAGCTGTCCATTTTTATTCTCAGCAACAAAGTATAAACTCAATCTCAAGGAGTACGTAATTAAATCCTACGAAAATAAATAAATTCCCAATTTGAATGATATACAATTCTTTTAAGTTCTTCGTGTTCCCGTGTAAGCAATAAGGATGAGCTTTCAGGAGATCTCGATTTATATTTTACCGTTTTTACGGGATGTTTAGTCATAAAATAAAGACTTTCACAACAAGAAATTTGGACATAGCCAACGCTTTTGTACCATCGCTTCTGTAGAACGATGGGAAATAATTTGTGTTCACAACGCTTGCGCAGAGATGTTGGTGAATACTCTCATCCTCAACGCTTTTCTTCAAGATGTGGTTGTATACTAACTTTCAGAACGTTTTTGGTCAAGGGGTTGGTGTATATGTTGAGCTGTCTCAACGCTTTCTCCTAGCGCGTGGCGTACAAACTAACATTCCCCAACACCACTCACTAACGCGTCGGCACACACTCGTTACGGCGCGTCGGATTAAATTTATAAGTTGTGTTAATATTTCGCAACTCAGAAAAGTATCAACATTTCCTCTTTATGGAAAAACCCTAGGCAGAGAAATTTTGCCTCCTCCCCCGTCGATCCGCCGTGACCTGGTCTCTTCGTCGTCTGAATATCACGCCGGAGAAATTTTCCGGTCGCGATTTCTTTGTCTCAATTTCATTCTCCAATGAAGAACAAGAGCAACAATATCAGCCGCGTGCTCCGGCTAGAGTCCGCGGCAAGCGCAGCAAACTCGGTCCACGCGGTGTAAACCGGATTACACCAGAAAATTCCGCCGCAAACTCCTCCTGTTCTTCGCCGCCGCCTCGCCAGTGAATTCGAATTTTAGATTTAAACCGTCGCCGGATCCATCGCCGATCATTTCTGATTGTAACCTTGTTATCTCTTGGAACTTCGACTCCTAGCAGCAGCAGCTCGAACGAATCTCTCAAAGCGCCCGATCTTAGTTCAATTGCTCACAGTTCATGTCACTCGTTATTTTACGGTTATTTGATATGTCAGATCTGATGGAGATGAAAGTGTAGATCGGTAGCGGAATCACTGAACGTACTGTGGAGGATCTCTTTAAAGATTACAGCGAGCGAGGTACCTACTGAACTTTTTCTTTCTTTTACTTATGGCACTCAGCAACGCACAATATATACACCAAAAATGAATAAAAGTGTTGGAATCATTTCTCATAGCACTGATTGAGTGTTGATTATGATATGTGTTTTATCTCATATGTGGATGAGTTTTACGGCCCATGTGATTCAAGTATCTATTTCTAATTTTTCAATGAATAAATGAAATGGAAGTTTTGATGTTACTGTTCTCAAGTTCAGGTTTCCTTAAGTTTGAAGGTCAATTGCTGCTCCTGTCATGTTTGCAAATTTCACACGTTTTTTTGATTATCACTTCTTTGTAGAGAAGGAGAATTGGCCCTGAACTGCAACGGAAGGTATATATCATTTCCAGAAGCACATATTACGAAATGTTACCTTTTAAGTTCTTTGTTGAATAAGCAAATGTTACGAAATGACACTATTCATGATTAGTCATAAACATCTATGTTTACATGATTCATAATGCTAAAATTGGTCAATTTGATTCACATTTTGCATTGTATCCATCATCAGTATTCACATGATACTGATACTTCTTGGACAAACAATTAGTTGTTTACTGCTTGCTTTTATTTTATTTTAATTAATGGTGATTGGTGATGAGGTTGTTGGAATTGCATTTGTCTGCCTTAGTCTCATTGTCTACATATATTTGGTTAATACTTTACTTGCTTGTTGTTCATTGTGAATTTTGTATTTGATACAAGGTGTTATGTGTATTATTTTACCAATTGCTTATTAGAATGAGATACTTCCAGCTAATACTTCATGATATCATAAGAACTATAATGGGGCTTAGCTTAATGAGTATATAGTGTTTATGTTTTATCGGTGTCATGTATTGTGTTCATAACCAATGACAAGGGTTGACCTATCTGGCATGTAGAGTTACTCTAAGATAGAATGTGCCTATTTCATTTACCTAAGTAGATTACCTAGTTTCGGTGGCTTTCCAGTTTCACTTTGTCGAAAGTTTCTTTTCTTTTCTATCACCAGCAGATTTTTTGCTATACTTTTGGATGGTCAGAACTTTCATCCGCATAGCCTAAGATGACTCCATAAAGTATCGGATTGTTCATCTTTTCTCCTGATCTTAGAAGATGAGTCATTTGTTTGGTATTGTTTTCAGTCTCTATAAAAATACTACAATCTTCTTTATTTCAATGTCATGTTTGCTAAATACTTAACGATGTTGAAATTATAATCGGTTACCATCAAACATGTTTTTGATCTCAAACTCATTTTATTGTGCTCTTATATCTTTCAGCTGCAGCTTGGAACAGTATAAGGGGAAAACTGTTATGAATCTCTCTGCCATTGCAGGTATGTATCTGTAAGCAGTAATATTGTATTTTAATGTTTGCTGAATTATGGTTTTAGACTTCAGTTTTTCTTTGTTTTGATAATCTGAGAAGTTTGTTTTCTTGTCACAGTGTTTTATGATGATCAAATCAGCAACATAGGTTATGTTGGTTGCTGGATCTAACTCTAATCCTAAACTTTGAAATATAAAATTTTGAATAACATAAGTTTGTACTTTATATCAACTAAATACAAAAAAGTATTAACCAAACAGGCTTGAGCTTTCAACTTTATCGCTTGGTGTTCTTGAAATTTGACATTCATACTAAAGCCACATTGGCTGGTTGGTTTCTAATGCTGCAGTTTTAGATGTGTATCTCACACAACAGCATATAGCATATATTGGGATAATTTTGTGTCATCATAAACTATCCAAGACACTTGACTTGACTATTCTTTGTCGGAATCTGGATGCATTTGATCTATTTTCTCCTCTGTTTTTCATTTGCATTCTTGGTTTCAGTTATGCTGATACGATTGGAGCTGGCAAAGACGTCTGTGAATTTGTGAGTTTCATATTATAATGTAGTAAGGTCATATACTAGTTTCTATTCTGTGTTTTCGATGTATTCATTTTAGGTAATTTTTCTACTGACACTCAACTTCAAATTTTGTACCATATTATTGATAAAAGGAACTGTTACTTGCAAAACAAATGTAAAGCGAACACCATCCAAGTGGAAAATGACAAGGAGAAAAAGGAGATACTGGACCTCATTCACATACTCAACGTCAGAAAGTTACTTCTCTGCATCATAAAGTCTAATGCACGGTACTAAGATTCATTGTCCCCTTTTAACTTCTATCCTGGAGTATGTTCCTGAGACTGTTTATCGAGTGATTAGACATTATAACAAGATGAGCCAGAGGATGTGAATGATATATGTGAAGCTTTACTTGTACCAGGTATGCTTTGACTTGGAGGTAAATTTGACATTTCACGTAAAGCTTTGGTAATTAGTTCAGTTTAAAACTTGGTAACTCATTTTCACGAGGAAACCCTCTCTATATGAATTAAGTTTCTACTTTTCTGCTAGGTTCTCATAGCACTGGCTTCTATCCATAATAGTATTGGAGTATGACAGAGACATTAAACCCCAAAATCATTGGTAAGTTTCTAAGTTGCCTGTTGTAAAGATGGGACTAATATGTGAATTCTTCGCCCTACTTTTGTCAAAGAACAGGTATATACAGTCCTATTCATTGTGTCTCACAGGTCAATCCTCATGCTCGCCAGGTGAAACTATGTTATTTTGGGAGTGCTAAAGTATTGGTGTGTACCATTCTTTCCCTCTTGACATCTCTTCCATTTGTTAGTTTGATGAAGATTGATGACAGATGAAGGGTCCTTCAGTTCGGAGAAAAGGCCAAAGGATATAACTTGAAAGCAATGGTAATGGCCTTAATAGAAGAAGTCTTTCTAGGTACACTCTGAAAAAACACTTCAATTATGAAATATGACTTGAGGCTTCTGTATCTTTTAGCATAATTTTGTCAATCAACACGCAGTTGATACTAGTCAAGATGAAAGATGAGTTTGAGGTTTCTAATGTTTGTAGGATACATTGATGCTTGGGATATTGTTTCTAATTTCTTTTCAATGTCAGTTTATTTTGCTTGCCAATGAATGATTTGCTTCATTGCTGTATTTTTGTTGTTGGTAATTCTTTATTGTTCAGGTCTCGAGTTTTCATATTTCTCATGGAATTTTCAATTTTCCTATTTTCGTATATTGTGATTTTCAGTCTTTTTTGGGTATATTCTATTTTTTCCAGATTTTGGTTTTCTGGTAAATTATAAATATTTTATTTGCAAATTCATTTTAGTTGTATTCGCTATTTGTGTTTGAATTATTTGGTTTTTTAGTTTTTTATTCCTGATTTAAATACCTTATTTCCAGTTATATATCCTATTTCTGTTTTTTTTTTGTTTACAAAGTTATTATATTTCTGCTGTGGTAGTCCCTGGAGGTTTATTTTATTAATTTCTTCATTTTTCAGATTTCTTTTGTATGTCTTAACTTTCTAATAATTCAATATAGAATTTTTTTTTGTTCTTCATATTCCATTATTTATTATTTTTGAGCTTTTATGTTTTAGATTCATTATCAAATTCTGTTTTTAGATTTATTATATTTTTTATTTTTGTCCTTATTTTCCATTGTCTCAAGCCTAAAATTTTGTTTCTTTAAGTTATAGTTTTTGAATTTACCTTTATTGATTTTTGTTTTTATTTTAAACTTTTGTTTTCCTGTTCGCTATTTAATTGATCAAGGTTCAGTTTGGATTCTGAAATCTGTGGAACGTGATTTGGATCTGGATCAGGAATGGAATTGGGATCTGAATCCAGGTTTTGAGATTTGGAATCCAGAATTGGGAAGCAATGGGCAAAATCCCAAAGTAGTATTCACCATCGCTTTGCTTCAAAGCGTTGTGAAATGTTACTTCATTAGTATTCTGTTATCATGTGTATCCCAACGCTTTTGTAATGTTTCTCAACGCTTTTCAGAAAAGTGTTGTTATATAATTTTCTTATAACAACGCGTTTGTTCTTTTTGCCAACGGTTTCAAAGCGTAGGTGATGACAATTTCTTTACCGATGCCACTTAAAAAGCGTTGGTAACCTTTACCAACGCAAAAAAAGCCAACACCTAGGTGAAGCGTTGGTACCTTTGTTACCAGCGCTCAAAAACGTTGGTAATAGTGCAAAAAAGCGTTGGGAAAGCTCTTCTTTCTTGTAGTGTTTGCTTTCGTTATAGCCGGTCTCAACATTTATTATAGTTTCATATCCAACCAATATTAGTTGGTATTCATTTTATTATCATGAACCTAATTAAAAATAAATTACAATCTTGCTCAAAAGTCATAATCAATGTTTTAAAGTCATGATGACACGTTTGATCTTATGGTGTTTGTTGATAAGATAAGCTACGCTTGTCAATATCATATAATCTTATTTTTAAAAATCAGACTCATTTCCTAATTAATTTAACTCCCAACTTCATTCTTAATTCTTATCACCCTAATCCCTAAGGTTTACAAGACGCGGTTCATTCAATTCGATTAGATATCACTGTAATAGACATAAAAGATGCTTCTTCGTTTCATTTCTACATTGAAAGTTAAGACGTTTAGATATTTTTCAAAAAGATATTCATCTCCTCTCGTAACTATAGAGAAGAATATATTTGTACATATATGATCTGAATTTAGCAAAAGAAACCATGATAAACTCAAAGTAAGGCTCCACGTCATTCTTAACTCATCATTGCATAGATAAAGATAATCATGAATCCGGCATGATCTTCAGCTAATTGCCGCAACTCGCAAGCAATCAATTTCATCATAATTTTTTCTTTTTGATGAAAATTTTATAATCACAATTATTCTGCTAAAAAAAAATCATCATAATTAACTTCCAGTGTTCACGATAAGGTAAGCTTAAAATTCCCGTAAAAACAATTTTTTTTTTTTTTGAAAAGTTAATAAAAAGTACTAAACAATTCTACTCAATTAGTATAGCAAGTCAAATGACTTCTCTACCCGCAACAACCGGTTCTTAGAAGGGCAAAATCGGAAAAAGGAGGAAAAGGTCAAAGCTCCATCAACGACACGTGTACCAAATCCAAATTTTATCCTACGTTGTTGATATTTGTTAATTGTTTCCTCGATATGCGAATAGTGATGAACTGATATAATTTATTTGTACCCTTTTTTCTTTCTTCACTTTTTGAGTACTCTATCTTATCCATAATTAACAAACTAGTCCCCACAGATAGCTTCTCCTACTATTTTATCCACTGACTCCCATTTAAAGAGTGTTACTCTTTTTTATTTATTTTTTAGGCTACAATCTCGTGAGTCCTTCTTTATCTGTAATCTCTCTCTGTGATCTCTCTACTTAAAAATCTCTAATATATCTCAACAAACTGTGTTTATCATATTTTAGTCTTGTGCTTGCTCTGATCCTAATTGAAGGTCAGTTTTTTCTTTAATTTTCTATTTATTTGTTAGTACTTGTATATTTTCAAGTAAAGTTATACTTGCGGTACACCAAAGGCGAGTTCTTGATGTTTGTTTTTTAATTGATTTGGAATATTGGGTTGCCTAAAGATTTGATTTTTATTAAAGGGCTTTATTTTTTATTTTTTATATGCAGCTGAAATGATCATTTTGTTGTTGATCTGCTTGTATTATTGTTTGATGATACTCTGCTAACTATGTTCTGTTCTGGGTGCAGATACTATTTGTGCATGAGAAGATAGAAAAAATGGAGCTGGCTAAGTTCTTGTTATTGCTCATTTCTCTAAATTTTGTATCTAATATAGTGGTAAAGATGCTATCTTTTTAACTTGTATGATTGTAATTTGTAAACTTTGTGTATACATTTTTCTAGTTGGTGTTTTGTTTTGCTGCTTTTTCTGTGTTTTATACCTGTATTGGGATGAATGCAGACTGCTTCTGCGCCGCAAACGTGTCCTGCGGACATTGGAAGCGGTTGTGCTACTGGCTCCGGTGAAATCGAAGGGGAGTTCTTCCCTGAAATCCCAAAGATCAAGTATGAGGTAATGAGTTTTAGTGTGCGGTTTATCTTTCTCGTTTTTTCGTTTCCGAGTAGTTAGTATAGGAAATGTTAATCAGTGATTTCTTTTGTAATGCAGGGTCCAACTAGTAAGAATCCTCTCTCTTTCAAATGGTACAATCCCGAAGAGGAGATTCTTGGGAAGAAGATGAAGGTAAGAGTTCTGTTTCTTCATGTTGCACATTATTTGCAGTGCAGACGTAGTATGTTGAGTTGCGGCTTTGTAACTGTAGGATTGGATGAGATTCAGCGTTGCATTCTGGCATACATTCCGTGGGACTGGAGGCGATCCATTTGGCGCACCAACAAAGATGTGGCCGTGGGAAGATGGCACTAATTCCTTGGCAATGGCCAAGAAAAGAAGTATGATCCATTTAGATGCTCTGCAATTCTGATTTATATTTCTTAATTAGTTTGCTTATTGATTTTTTCTTGTATTAATGGTTCAGTGAGGCTGAACTTTGAGTTTATAGAAAAGCTTGGTGTTGATAGATGGTGCTTCCATGACAGGGACATTGCTCCCGATGGTAAAACTATTGAGGTTAGTATGTGTAGAACAACTCAATTTTGTCTAGTGTGTTTTGATGGTCTTTGTCTTTGGCAAAGAGGGGTCATATACTGTACTTCCTCTTTGTTGCAAAAAACGCCCAAAACATAAACAGAAAAGTCATTTTCATTCTTCGCTCCTCTTAGTCATCGGATTCATGAGCCGCACTGTATTAGTATTGATTTTCTGTATCATCTAAAAGCTCACATATAATTTCTAGTCTTCAATACGCCCCCTCACTTGTAAACTGCAAATCTTTTGTTATGCCTGGGACATGTGACGTTTTTTGATAAGTGGATCGGACCCAAGACCTCTTATTTGGTCCGAGTCTGATACTATATTGATTTACCATCTCATCTAAAAGCTCAAGCTTGTAGAAGATTTGCATTTACCTATCTGTATATGTATACATATATTTCTCAAACCGTTAGTAGTTTTTCGATAGTCTATGAATAGCTCTCAGTTTTTATTAATGTGATTCTTATAAGGCTAACTGACAATTTTTCTAATTTGTAGGAATCTAATGCTAACTTGGACGAAGTGGTAGCCCTTGCGAAAGAACTTCAGGTAATATTTTGCTACATGAAGTGTTTGTTTCTCTCTAGAGAAAACAAAAACAGAGATCTGATGCTTTCTGTTCAATTTGTTATGATGATTATTGAATGAGCAAGTGATCTGAATCAAGACTAACTTATATACACTTGTTATCTTGAATACTCACTGGGAACAGGAGAAAACAAAGATCCGTCCATTGTGGGGCACAGCTCAACTGTTCCACCATCCGCGATTCATGCATGGAGGTGCAACTAGGTAGTTGAAGTGATATATCGTGGAATGTTTTGAATCATGAACTCTTATGTTACTTGACTGATATCCCAACATTGTCATGATACAGCTCTGAACTAGGAGTTTACCTGTATTCTGCAGCGCAGGTCAAGAAAACCATGGAGGTTGGTGATTCGTTGCTATAAGCATTTTCTATGTTTAGGAAATATTAGTTTTGTATGTTGTGCTTACACTCCACTGTATGTGTGCCTGTAGGTTACTCATTATCTAGGTGGAGAAAACTTCGTTTTCTGGGGTGGTCGTGAGGGATATCAATCTCTTTTGAACACTGATATGGAAAAAGAGCTCAATCACATGGTAAGGATATTATATTTGTCCGATTGTTCCTCGACATATATATGTTTTTAAGTACTAATATTAATTTTCTGAAAGAAGTAATTGTTTCCAAATGAATTTTGTCTTTTGACATGTCTAAAGCTTGTGGCCTTGTCCAAGACAAACGGCATGCTCTTTACATTTAAATAGAGCAAGTTTGAAATTAGTTCTATTATGTAATTGAGTAGTCATTGTTAGATTAGTGACCTTCATCTAGTTGATGTGAGCTTCCTGTTTGACTTTCCCAGCGCTTTCAAATATAACATCATTTTCTCCTTGCAGGCTAGGTTTTTTGAAGCAGCTGTTGCCTACAAGAAGAAAATTGGATTCAATGGTATTCTTCTCTTCTATGTCTTGAGAACTGGTTACATAATAATATCTGGTTATGTAGTTTATCAGATATTGGTGACGTAAACAGTTAAACATGATATAAAATGGTTGGTCTTATGCTTGTCCTACATTTTGCAAAGATTTCATGCATAACCATTCCTATAATTGTTCTGTTATTTTTTCATTAAAGTCCATTATCATTCATTGGTCGTAATAACGCCTTCACAGATCAGTATTATTGTCACTTCTTATTGTTCTTTACAGTGGTGTTATTTGTTCTTAGGTACACTGCTTATTGAGCCAAAGCCACAAGAGCCTACAAAGCACCAGTATGTTCTGTAGTCATTCAATACTTTGTCCTTGGAACTGTTATCTTGATATTCAGCCTATGTGACGTATATTAATCATGCCAGGTATGACTGGGACGCTGCAACAGCAGCTAACTTCCTTCGCAAATATGGATTGATAGGTAAAAGTTGTGTTAGTTTTAAGCAATTGAAAATCCATACTAAATACAGGGATACAGTGGAACTTGAGTTGCACTTTTTCTTCTCTTTCCTAGCTGAACTTGTCTATAATTCTCATGACGCCCACTAGGGAACTATTAAGTCAGTGTAAATATAATTATATAAACCGTTATATAGTTTGGATATTTGGCCTATATTTTTGTATAAAAAAGTTGGGTACTAGGTACTAGCATAAGTAATCGGGAAGTTAGTTGTTCGGCCTTTGAAGTTTGTGTGAAATGGATGCTTTGACCTCTTAGAACGACCTTCTTGCTGGCCGGGAAAAATAATGCAGCGTAGTGTTAATTTTGTAGTACCACACTTTGATGATATACTTTTTACATCTCCTGTGCAGATGAGTTCAAACTGAACATCGAGTGTAATCATGCAACTCTGTCTGGTCACAGGTTTCTCATCTTTCTACGCCCACCTCAATAAATAACTATATTAACAGTTTGCTTGCTTTCTTCAGCTATTAATGAATTCGTTCCTTCTGATCTCTTCTATGTACTGTAGCTGTCATCATGAGGTTGAGACTGCCAGAATTAATGGTTTATTGGGTAATATTGACGCAAATACCGGAGACCCTCAAGTTGGTACGAAATTTTACTTATAAATCCACCAGCTACTCTGTTAAATTTCGTAAACCTTCAAATAAGTTTTAATGTGAGATCTTTACCATGTTTCAGGTTGGGACACAGATCAGTTTATGATGGATGTTGGAGAAGCAACACTAGTAATGCTCACCGTCATTAAGAATGTATGTAAAAAGCATTTACTTTTGCGGGCTGCCAGAAAATAAATTAGATAACCTATGAATAACTTTTTGTGCACTTTATTGTTTGTCCATGGTTACAGGGAGGTTTGGCACCAGGAGGTTTCAATTTTGATGCTAAACTGTAGGTTTCTTTTCATCTTTTGGTTGTGTTTATGAAATACTGACACATGGGTTTTGATTTCTTAAATAGTTTCTTATATACAGTATATATTCAACTTACCAAGTCTTGGAGGGTTGACTTGATATCATCCCTAGTACTCCACATAAATTCGAAACTTTCTGATGTTTAGTTTGCTAATATACTTGCATGCGCTGCTGGGGTTTTAATTATTCATCAGAGACTTAGTCTGTCAGCTTAAGTGTTTGATTCCTTAATGTTAAAATTGATTTTAGTAAACTCCTTAAAAACAGCATTACTGATAATAACGGTCTTGTGAATCGCACCTTAAACGGTGAAAGTGAAACCGAGTTAGACATGAGTAATGCACTAATAGTTCCTCAAGTGCGTTCATATAATTTCTTTGGCATTAATACAATCTTGCATTGTTATTTAGCTGAACAGTTGATGCATCTTTGTGTTTAATAGGCGGAGAGAGAGCACAGATGTTGAAGACATCTTCATTGCTCATATTGCTGGTATGGATACCTTGGCACGTGGACTCAGAAATGCTGCCAAGATAATTGAGGTCATACTCTTCCCTGTTCATATAGTTGCTGTCCCGAATTATCGTAGAGTAATTTCGTATATAAAAAGTTGAAGTATGATTGCCGTTACTAAAAACAATTGTTTAATCTGTATTTGAAATAGGATGGTTCATTGGGTGAACTTGTCCGCAAGAGATATCAAAGTTTTGACTCGGAACTTGGAGCACAAATAGAGGTTCTTGACCTATTTATTCTTGTCTAGTTTTACTCCCGACTCATGTTCCAGTGCTTGACATATGTTGTTTTTAACAGGCTGGGAAAGCTGATTTTGAATTTCTTGAGAAGAAGGCAATAGAAATGGGAGAACCCAAAGTCGCTTCTGCTAAGCAGGTAACATGAACCGCGCCATACCTTTAAGTTGATATACTCCTAATCGTCCTTCATTATTTAAAATGTAGCAATTTTTGGGTATTCATGTGACATGGCTTGAGCATATTTTTACGACGAATGTTGCAGGAGTTGGCGGAGATGATTTTCCAAGCAGCGTTATAGATTTGAGAAGGACGAGCTCCCATTGTATTTTTTCATGTCTTCCTTAGCTTCTCAGAATAATACATGTTGCTATCCTAATGTAGTCCAATCTTAGATCAACTATTTCAGTACCTTTTGTGATTAGCCAGAGTAGTTGTGGAGAATTTCGCTACTTACACTTGTGTTTGGATTTTAGTAAAGTAGTACAAGGAGAAATGCTCAACTTTTACCTTGTGCGACTGCTTTTTTTGTTTTATCAGTTTTTCGTTAGTCATTTTCTTGCTAAATTTCAAGATATTTTTGCAGCTTTGCATAATTCTTACAAACAACTAAAGAAAGCTCGGATCTACATCTAATAGTAATTCCTACCTGTCTAAAACTTGAAGAATAACAACCGGAAAAATATATGTACAGTTGTTAACTACTATCAATGGAAAAGAAAAAAATCTATTATAGTATTCTGTTTTCATCGTGCAGTTTTGTTTGATCATTGATTTACGAATAAATATTCTAGAAAGACCAGGTTTTGTGACCTGTATGACCAGGTTTATATAGACTTTGTGACCTGATTTACGTATTTTAGAACTATTTATCGTTATTTTTGGTACTTTGATATAATCATTTTATTGTGATTGGCGCAACCACAATCATGTTTGTATATTACAGGTTTATATAAGTATTTGTTGAACTTTTGTGCATGGGAGGATATCTTTTCCCACTTCAAGATCATTTTTGATATCTAATCTAATCTAATTATTTGATACGATGAATTGAAGTGTCGAAGTTAGCATTATGGATACTCTCATTTATCCTAAATGCAAAAAAAGAAAAAAAAAAAAAAAAACAATTCAACTTACAAAGCAAAATAAATCTAAGATTAAGTGTGGTATCACGAGACCCATTTCGTAACAATTTTTTTAGAGTAACAAGTCAAGATCAAGGATATGCTATTTTTTTTATTATTAATATAATTGACAGTACAACATCACATGTTACTACTACTTAAATAAATCCTCTTCCACAATACAGCTTAATACACCCGACAATCTTTAAACACAAGCAAACGACTAGTTAACGTAAACTCGTGGACTGCACAAAAATGTTGGAAAATAAAACGAACTAATAATAGAAGAATTTCCTCAAAACAGTATAAATTGATTTTTTTTTTTTTATTAAATCCTCCTATTAATCAATGTACACATAATCAAATAATAACTTTAAAGTGAAATAATTTCAATCAAATAGTAACATATTGCTGACTTTTCTATAGGGGTCAAATAATATCATTCGGGTCGGATCCTTCACTACTGAGTTAGTACTGAGTGTATACCGTATAATAATAATAATACAATTCTATTATATATTCTAATTTAGCGAGATTCCATAACAGTTTATTCACTCATCTCTTTTCACATACAAAATAAATACACACAAAATTCACTCCAAATCTCACACAGCACAATCAATTGCGCAGCTAATTATCATCACAATCGTCTCACACAGTCGGCGGACCTTTGCCTTTTTACTCCGGTAGGTGACTCAAATCTCATCACTCTTAATTTTTACTTCTTTTAGGGCTTTTTTATATCACAGCTATTTTTTATTTTTTTGCGTTTTGTGTGAATTTTTGTTTGTTTGATTGATTGATTGAATCTGATGCAGGAAGGATAAGAAGGTGCTGCTGTTGTGCTGAGATCCATTCGATCTACAAAATTCTCTCAGTTATTTATCCTGCTGTATAGTGTTTGTTAGATTTGTGTAGGGGCAAAATGGGAATAGTTTTTACGCGGCTGTTCTCGTCGTTGTTTGGGAATAAAGAAGCTCGGATCCTTGTTCTAGGCCTTGACAATGCTGGCAAAACCACCATTCTTTGTATGTATAAAAAAATCTGAGAGTTGTTTTGTTTTGCGTTTTCGCTTTGATTTTTAAGTTTTCTTTTGTTTTGCAGATCGACTTCAGATGGGTGAAGTTGTGTCGACTATTCCGAGTGAGTGATTTGTTTGTTATTAGTTAGTAGTGTCGATAATCGAAGTTGATGGATTGGTGAAAATTGGGAACTTGTTTATGAGCTTAACGAGTCGTTCTTTTTGTTGGGTTTTGATTGCAGCAATTGGGTTCAATGTGGAGACTGTTCAGTATAATAATATAAAGTTTCAAGTCTGGGATCTGGGTACGTACGCTTACCATTTCGATTGTTATATACTTGAATTCATTTAGCGTTGTATTATATGATTGGTCGATTGTATTTAGTTTGTTTCTGTTTGTTGAAGAATAGTCGGAGATTTTCTTAACTGACTTAGGAGTTAGTTGATTCTGTTTGCTGAAGCTTTTAATGATTTTCACAACTAAGGTATTTTTGTTTTATTTTTTGGCAGGGGGCCAGACTAGTATCAGGTAACTTATTTTCAACACTCTTGCTTCTGCAGATTATATTCCTTATTTTACTGGTTCAACTAAGTCGCATGCATCATTAACGTGTATTTGCATGTGCATTGTCTTTTGATTGATCTTCGGGTGGTTTATTTTCAATATTTACTCTGTTGACTGAGATGTGAAAGGTTTACTGAAAACAGTGCGATGTCTTATTTAAGAGAAAATTAAGAAAAATGATTATGAAATATTTAAATAATGTTTATCCTTTAGGGCGCTCGTCTAGAATGCATACACATTGAGTTTGTCGCTCTCGTCTAGGTTGCATACACATTGAGTTTGTCGCTTTCTGGATTTCTGAATATTGTCATTGTTAATTCTTCGGTTCACTTTAAGACAATCTGAGTTTGTGAGTTTCACATATGCATAGAAAGGCAAGACTGCTGAACTTCCTAATCCGACACAGATATAAGAATATTATGAATTTAATGTTGGAGGTTTAGCACTGTGGACTGCTCAAAGTTAGGTGTTGGAGGAAGGTGGAATTCAATATTAAATAAATCTACCTTGAAAATATATGTAATTATGATCTGAATAGTGACTACTTATAGTTCCATAACTTTACAATATTGGATTCATTTGATAATGGGTCTTGTTTTGCCACAAAAAAGAGTATTACACCTAAATGGGTTCTATCATGAATTTCTTGTTGAAGCCAGTGGTTTCGCCTTCTTTCATTGAACAAAGGGAAACGAGTAAAGTTGGCAAACTCTTCCATACATATACACTTTTTATCACGTGGTGCAATGGCATTTGGACAGGTTTATCAACATAACAAATCCCATTGGGGGTCGCCTCTTTTCACTAGGAAATTTGTATTCGAGCACCTATAATCACGGAAGACTGTAGTCGAGCCTGAGAATGAGATTTTTTTGTGATTTTGTGGAGAATATTTATGGGATATTATTTTCAAGTCAAGTTATGCCCCCCCCCCCCCCCCCCCCCCCCCCGCGCGCGCGTGCGCGTTTATGTTGACATTGATAGAAATGGAAACACTTTATTGTTCCCTTTTAAATGCCTTATTTAAGGGAGAAGAGAGTTCTCTTTATATAATTTATGTAGCCCAAATTCATTCACAAATTATGTTAGAACTCTTAACATGGCTTCTCACAGTTAGTTGCTGTTAACTTCCGCCCCATCTTGTGGTAAGTCTGTCGTAAGCACATATTTTTTCTAGGTTCTGATACTAATCGTTTTGATCTTAGTAGAATCCAACCTTCAGAGCTAATTGTTAAAATGGGAGAGTCCAAAGCCATATAACCTCGCACCAGTATCCCATAATACCACAGTTGTGGGATCCAAGTATCATGCCTTGCAACTAGGATAATCACAAGCCACAACTCTCCGTAGCCCTAGTGTCTATGTAGACTGGCTTTGCATTAGGTTAAACTAGCAGAGAGGAAACACTGTAATGCCAGCGTCACTATCCGCGCAGCACGATTACAGTTGGTAGGTTGCAGTTGATGACTCTCACAATGGAAATTGAAGTCTCTTTGTTCTTTCCTTAAAAGATTCAAGGGATAAGAGAATTTATGCAGTCCAAAATTTGTTTGAAGCAACGCCAGACAAGTCTTATCACACTTTTTTTTCTTGTCCCACATGCTTTTGCTTAGTTGATGGGGATAGCTTTAGGATTACGAGATGCTGATATCTTGTTTCTTCCTCAAGATGGTATGTTGTGTCTATTTTGGAAACAGCTGAGGGCTTGGATCGACATTTGTCTTTGAATTATTCTATCTGGAGCTATGATTCCAAGAGTGAGTAGCCATCATCATTTTTTCATCTATTTAGAGCTAAATCTAAGGAAGAGTTTGTTTGTCGCACTTGTTAGTTGGAATATAATAGCCACACCACCACATTTATAACGAGAATTAATTGGAGTTCGGAGTTCAACACGTGTCATTCAAAACAAGAAAGAAAAGAGTTCCCCGCTTAAAAGAAAAGCCCCTTTGAGAGTCTCGATGCTCGAGCCATGCTTGAACTAGTTAATTCAGTTTATGCACATCAACCTGAACTTCTGTATTACACTCAAACTTCGTCGCTGCTGCTGCTGCTGCTGCTGCTGCAACAAGTCCAATATCAGTAGAAGAGTAGTCTACACACTCATGTTTAGGTTTGATCAACTAAGTGATCTGTTATCTCGCTAATCTATAAAATTGAATTACCAATTGGATATAGGATAATAGTGCTATGATGTATCGAATATGATGTATTAGGAGCACCCAACTCTTATCGTGGAGCGTAGCATCAGCTTAGGAGTTACAACGTTTGTTTGAGTGGAAAATATTAGTGCAACAATCATATTTTGATGGAAAAAGGTAAGATATTTGCCTACCGAATCATGAGTCATATTGGATATAGAATATGGTAAACACCAGATAACTAAAAATAGCAAACTCCAGCTTGTACGACACACAACAATTTGATAAATGATACATCATATTACTGTAATCATACATGATACCCAATTGAAAATTTTATTCTCTGGATTAGCAAGTTATTAAATTAACTATTCGATCAAGCCCAAACATATTATCTAGTAGGAATACAAATAGAATTATTTTAAGAGACGTGTGGGTCCAAGGCCCAAGCTGTTTCAGCATAAACACAACATACCACCTTGAGGAAGGAAAATAGTCCACGAGTCTAATATCTTGTGTTACCATCAGTGAGTAAGCGCAAACAGGTGAGTCTAGAAAATAGCATACACAAACAATCAGGTGGGAGGGTTGGAATATCTCTCGCCACTAAAATCACTTAGAAATTCACCATAAAAATCAGAAAAAATACTCGATCTGGGTTCCAGCTATCGTATGATTGCAGGTGCTCAAAAATAACTTTCTGGATGAAGGAGACGAACCCTGTGGGTTTATTGCGTCAATAAACATGCTGAAAATCCTTGCTTCATCATTGTCCATATGCGCATGTGTCCTACTTCTTTCAAAACAAAATGAGCTTTCCTTGACATTACTGCTCTTAAAAGGATTTTTTCCAATTGCTTTTGCGTATGTTTTAAGTTTTTCTTTCTCATGGGTGGAAACATGTAAGGAACTTCAGTTCGACCCTACCCAGTGCCAGATCCATGGGTTCCCAACTTTTGTGATCGGGTTTGAGTCAATTTCAACTGGACCAAATTTGAGCCAAAGGAAAATACATAAATTAAAACTAGATCAGTTTGAAGTCTAAGATTAATTTGAGATTATGTCTAGAATAATATTTACTAGAAGAATATCAAATGACAAAAAAATACCTAGTGAATGGAGATTTGCAAAACTATGAAATACAACACATATTAGACCATCATAGGTTCGGCACAAAGACGACCCATTCAGTTGTCATTACCACCACTTACTCATGTTGACACTGCCTGATTTTTTGAACTAATTCGAGTTATAACGTTATCTGCCTAGAGATGCATGGTAGAAGGAAAAAAGCAAACAGGACTTTTCTCATACATTCAAAATGAAAGCAGATTCCGCTAGTAATTGTGTAATATTTTAAAACCTTTTGAAGGCATTCTGTTAGATAAAATAGGTGTTCATGTATAGATAGCTCCTAGAATGAACAGATCTAATGGATAAACGAATAACTTGTGGCGTATATGATAGGATAAGGGGTCAATGCCCATTTTATTATATTCTAACCTTTTTATAAAATAATTTCCTTTAGGAACTCTTATCAGTTTTTCCAGTAACTATCAGAACTTTGAACCATGCTTATTCTGAATCTTTGTTTGATTCTTGAAATGACAAACATGCATGAATTACATCTTGACTTTAGTGTCATGTGGTATTATGTTCTGTAATAGTGTTTTCTTACTAGACTTATTAACTCTTGGTTTATTTGGTCTTAATCTTTAGGCCATACTGGCGTTGCTACTTTCCTAATACTCAAGCCATAATATATGTTGTTGATTCAAGTGATACTGATCGGCTGGTGGTCGCTAAAGAAGAATTTCATGCAATATTGGAGGTACCTGGGGTTATCTTCGCCTTTATCATTTTTCTATTATATAAATGTTGAAATACACCCTATTAAATGCGTTTGACCTGCGTTCACATCAAACCACTGTTTTTATATAGTAGATCAATACAGTTGGATACATGTACGATGATTCAAGTAAGTTGTGAGTGGGAACTATTGGTATATGAAATTGACTAGAAGATGGCCACAACAATCGTAGTTGTCTTTTCCATGTACAATGATGACACATTAGCTGGCCTCAATTTATGCAATATCTGTTGCTTATATTTAGTCATCTGACCGGAAGCTCGAAGAGCTAAGAGAGGTCATTCTAATGTTGCATAAACCCTTATGTGGTTGCTCGTAACATTAAATAGTGTTTTAGCATGTCTCCTTAGTCTTTTATTGTTGTCACTTACTAACCTTTAGATCCTATAACGACTTAAAGTCCTCTCCTGTGTCCATCCCTTTATACTCTCCCCATTCTTTACCAATTGTGTTTTGCTGTTCTCTATTTAACATGTTGCAATATTTTGTCCTCTTGTCAGGAGGAAGAGCTGAAAGGTGCTATTGTCCTCTTATTTGCAAACAAACAGGTGTGTTTTATTGCTTTTTTTTCTTTTTTCTGTTGTTGTAATATGAATTGGCGTTGCGTTTAATTTATCTAATTAAGTATGTATAGACCTGATCTGAAACAGCACCTCTAGGGCGGACGCATATTTGTTTATTTTGACACGAATAAAGAAATGTTCTTGTGTTGGCTGTTTTATAGGATCTTCCTGGGGCACTTGATGATGCTGCAATAACTGAAGCGTTGGAATTGCACAGGATTAAGAACCGCCAATGGGCCATTTTTAAAACTTCCGCCATAAAAGGAGAAGGCCTCTTTGAAGGCCTGGACTGGTGAGCTTAGTTAGTTGGTTTCCTTGGGTTTTTGCACTAGGTTATCTTAAAGTTTGTAAGGCTGATTTTTTATCTTTTTTTTTTTTTTTCAATTTTGCCGTCCGTCTTGGATAATCACATTCCCTCCAATCTCGTGATCATTGCATCCATTATTTCCTTGAAGCAGAAAAAAGGAAAAAAAGATATTATTTCTTACGGGCTACCTACCTTATTTCCGTCCTAATTTCAAATACATATCTGCAATATGTATTTAACGGATTCCGTCCTAAATTCAAATACGCAAATATCTATTTAATGGATTCCATCCCAAATTCAGACATGCATCTGCAATATGTATTTAATGGAAAGTTATCCATAGATCACTTTCCATTTTAGGTATAACTAAAATCTCTGTCTCGAGGGGACCAGCTTTTTGTTGCCTTCCTCTATTGAATTAGTCATTTGATTTCGTTAGTTGTTGAACTTTTGTTTATATCTTTGTTTTTGATAGGTTGAGTAATACCCTGAAATCTGGAGGTGCCTAAATTTTTGGAACGAGAATCAAGGTGGCTGTTGTGATTACATCGATTGATACAAGAGAATCTGACTATTACTGGTATTGTTTGTGGTTGAGGTCCATTAGCGTGTTATCTGTTCTTGAACAAAGTGTACAAAATTATCATTTTGAAGTTTTGGCAGATTGAGAATATCTTGCACATCTTTCTCGTACCAATATTTGGCTTACTTTTTTATTTTTGTTTTGGTCTCGCGAATATTGAATTATGTTATTTTATATATTAACAAATGCTAATATAATTTTCTCCAGTGCTGTCTTTCTGTCGATCTTAGTAATACTAAATCTTACGTTTTCGTGCACTTTGTTTTTCCTTGTTCTGTAGATTTTCTATGGGTTTTTGCAGAACGTGTCATGAACTAATTTACTGAATAAAATTGAATACAAGAGCACTAGGTTGCTTAAAATTCAAGGCTGGATGTATGTAGTTAGAGAGCTACAATTGTTGAGCAAAATTTCCTTAGTCAGGGCTCCAAAAGGAAAACTTTTAGAATGACCATAATACTTAAGGCTGTGGCGGGTCGGGTACCCGCGGGTTTGGGTATTTCCCGACGGGTACCCGATCCCGCGGTTGTACGAAAAATTGGGCACCTGAATATTGCAAAATTTCGGGTACCCGAATCGGCGGTACCCGTTTGAATCTTTTTTTTAAAATATTTTGTTCATGAATTTAAGATTCTACCTTTATTTTATGGCATGCGTTCTTCTTAGTAAATCTCAGCCATTTCTTTTTCTTTTTATAATTGTATATGTAAAGTTAAACTTATGCAGAGATTATGATTTGTATTTTGTAATATAATGAAAAGATAGAAACTATTGAACTGTTTGTAGTTTACTTATAATCTTAAGTTTAATGAATGATATGAAATATAGTTAATTTTTCTTATCTCCCTACAAAGAAGCTTTTTTCCAAATTCCAATCTAAAAGTCATCCTAATAATCCTCCTTAACGTTAAATAACATATATTAGTAATGTTTGTTTCTTAAAATTATAATTGGAAATTGGAACGTTTTATTTATAAATTGCAGATAATTGAGGAGTGATTGTAGAAAACAAATAATTCTCTTTGATTATTCCTTATTTATCTCCCGATTCTGTGTTCACAATTTAAGATAAAATTAGAGTTTCTGTAAAGCTAAAATTTAGGCATAGATAAGACTAAATCTTCGTTTAAACAGAAGATTTGTAATTTAAGATAAAATTAGAGTTTCTGTAAAGCTAAAATTTAGGCATAGATAAGACTAAATCTTCGTTTAAACATAAGATTTGTAAGTTGTAACTACTGATTATTTTCTTTCAAGTTGTTGTGGAGTCATTATAGGAATAATTTTCGAAATTTAAGGCTTTGCTAAGTTTTTTTCTTTTTAATTTTGGAATCTGAATTTCTAATTGAAAAATTAAGTTGAAGGGATAAATTTTTATAATACCCGTCGGGTACCCGAAACCATTTCGGGTACCCGAGAAGTTGGAACCTCGGGTACCCGAAGCCCGATTTCGGGTATCAGGTACCCGAAATTTGAATTTCGGGATATCCGTTCGGGTATTTTACCCACGGGACGGGTCGGGTACCCGATACCCGAACCCGTTTTCACAGGCCTAATAATACTTATTGTCTTAACTAATTAGCCACTTCTTTACAATAGCGACCGTAATGAATTAATATCTTTTGTCTTGAATATGCAAACAAATAATTTAAACTTGCTTTGTAAGTCAATAGACAATTTCATACAATTTGATGATAAGTGTCTGTATTTGTTTTTCTTTTCGCTACCCAGCAATAGACAGCATCTTTTTTTTCATGATAAAAAGAGCTAATGATATTACGAGCGAATTCCTCAATGACGTCGCAAATTCTTATAAAATCTCAATGATATCTTTTTTTTTTTCTCATCAAAGTAACATATCATTCAATTCATAGATTAGCACCCCTCATTATTAGGAGAATGGTTACATATATAATTCTAGGAAAAACTGTGGTCCTGTTTGGATCCATTTTCACCCAAAGATTTCAAAGTTTCATGCACTAAAATTGTTTTGGAACCCAGAAAATTTTCAATTTTGAAAAGTATTTTTGGCTCAATTAATAAGAATGATCAAACCCTACCTAAATTGATTTGATGCCTATATACCTATTTTTTTCAATTAATAAATCTCCATTTCACTCATCAAACAATCATGTCAAATGATATTAATCAACAAAAACAATGATTACTGATTATTATATTATTTTTATACACCTCTACCTAAATTAATTTGATGCCTATATGCCTATTTTTCTCCCTAAAACTCTTACACTCATATTACATCCAATCATATTTCAATTTCTTTTATATACACTAAATTATTTTGAAATTACATCAAAATAATATTTCAAATGTTTTGCACTTTTTTCAAGATAATCTTCAAAACATCCAAATAAAAATTGAGGGAACCAAATAGACGAAAATACATCCAAAAAGAGGAACTTCATGATTTTATCTACTAGCTACTTTGATTTCTTAAAAAATATAAAACGCGGGAAGGAACTTCAGTAACTCACGTCAATGAGTTGTTTAACATAGAATGGATACAAAAAAGCATTTAACGTGCGAAATTCAGGAGAAAATGTTGAATAATTAGACAATTACTAATTGTTAAAATTTTAACTATTTGTTTATGTTTCGTATCAAATATATGTACATATCGATGTCTGTATATCAACTATCACTGCTCATTCACATCTTTTCATATCTCGTGAATAAAAATGCACATAATTCTTTTTAAGTAACCACTTTTCATTAAATTTAGTATGGTAAATTGATTGTTAGAAACGTAGGAAAAAAATAGAAGAGAAAACTTTCTTTGATTTTCATCCGGTTATATTTAGAGAAGGCACAATATTACTCATCGGAAACAAACATAATTTATTAAGACCTAGACCTAGAAGAGTAAAAGAGAAAAAAAAATTGCATTATAATTAGGACAATGCATGCTATCAAAATATCAATTGCCATAAAAAAGAGAAATCTCAGTATCTACGAAGTATGTGTTAATTGTTATCCTTCATTAATTCTACTTTATCTCTAATCATATTGCCATCACTGAACGAACTTTAGGATTATGGATTATCGTAATGCAAAATGACAGTTCGATTAATACGCGACAAATGAATCGTAACTATCTGGTTATAGTCACTTGCTTTAAAAAAAAAAAGAGTTAGTTATAAGTCACGCTGATTGGAATATTGCATTAGCAGAAAATGGCTATACGACAAGTGAATCCATGGTGGATTAGCTTTGTTTGGAGCTATTTATGATTAAATTTTATAATATAAGTTTTATATTGTACTTTATTGTTGTATTGAAGTAAGAAACTCCTAATTGTACAAAAGTTAAAGAACAAGAATTGTTAGTGTGGCCTGATGAGTTAGGGTTGGAGTAGTTTGGCGATTAGCTGTAAGGAAAAGATGTTTAAGGATTTAGAAATATTTTACTAACTCCTTAGATATTTAAGATTTTTACGGAAATTGAAAATCATGATCCACTAGATGGAATCCCAGCCTTCTTTTCTTTATGTTTATTTATAATATTTGCTGAATTTTGATGTATGGGATATTGGTACAACGAGATACAAATTATTTTGAAAATAGTAAATATGGTATGACATGAATACAACTATTTATTTTAATATTATGCATTGATATAAATAATTTATCTATAATAATGCATCAAAAATTATTATATATTACATTAATAAAGTCGAAACACAATTGATCTAATCAAACACCTAAAAACACTTGTGTAACAATATCGAAATATTTAAAATTAAAGTATTGAAATATCAGATACAAAAGTATTAAATACAATCTGACGTGTTTTTTTAAGTATACAGGCAACGTAGATGAGGCCTGAGGGCTATGTTGCACGGACACTTCAAAAAAATAAAAAATGCAGTGTCGGACACGCTTAGGATACGGACACGCCTCGGACACGCCCGTGGCGTGTCCATAATTAAAATAAATAAAAAATATATGGACACGCGTGTCGGACACGTTTTAAAGGCGTGTCCGACACGCCATGGACACTTTTGGATTTTTTTTTCTTTCTAAAGTCCTAAAACTTTAGGGGTATATGAAATCAATTAGAAATTAAATGATTAAAACAATAAAATTCCAAATGAAAATATGAAACTCACAATCAAATCCTCAGTTTCCCAAGTAGAGAAGATTTCAACAATGCCCAGAAGACTTTTTATTTAACCCTCTGATCTTTGTAGTTTAATTTGCAATTTACATTTGACTATTTGAGACTTGAGTTTGTATGAATCTTTTACCTTGTATTTGAAATATATATGCTTGATCTTAATTTTTGAGTAGAATCAAAAATATTGCTGATAGAATTTTATTGTTATGGTATCGTCATATATTAATAAAAAATCTAAGACGTGTCCATGCCGTGTCGTGTCCTAGAAATTTTTAAAAATTGGTGTCGCCGCGTCCGTATCATGTCGTATCCGTATTCCCGTGTCCGTGTCCGTGCAACATAGCCTGGTGGCAAACTTCCTTGCTCATGTATCACATATATCGCCAATTTTTTTTTTTCAAATAATATTCATATGAGAAGTCAACATTTGTATATGCGGTCTTTATTTACATGCCCCGAGCTTTAAAGGCTTTCAATTATCATTAAAGATATTAATTATTTCAAATAACATTTTTCATGTCATGAGTGGCATATCCGCGGTGAATACATACATATAAAGCATTTGCTAATTATTCCCTTTCAGTATCGATCTTCTCTTTCAAAACCAGGGAATCTAAGGCCAACATGCATATGTTTCTGCTTCGAGACAAAAACAGTAAACATATAAAACTGTGCACACCGATAACGTGCACCATTTTATAATACCGGACGATAAGTAATTTCTTTTATGCACGTGGGTCACTTCTCTTTCATTTGTTTTCTCTAAGATTTATGCTCAATAATCATGCATGCATGCATATGTGCACATGGAGTTTTTACTCTCATTGACAACTATGATGCGATTTAGAGTTAAACATTAATTATAAATATCATTTGCTATATTATTCTGATCTCTCAGTAACAAAAGGTGGACTAATAATTAACAATGTCATAATTTTGGAAACTTTTTAACTATTGTTCAGTTTTATATATCTTTTTTTTTAATGGCAATTCAGTTCTATATAACCAGCATATTTTGCAAAGGAGTGTTAATTTATAATGAGTTTCTTCAAATACCTCTTGAACATGATTGTGAGATAATTATGGACGAGGCTCATTTACTTTGTTTCAATAATTGAAAACTGGCATTTCAAATATACACGTGCTTCCTTTTTAATATGGCATTATCTTCTTATTAAGGACTAATTAGCCATGAAATTGTGAGGATTAAATAACAGAAATATAAATTGAGAAACTTTATTTGCTAAAGATCTTCTAGGACATAATAATCCTAGTATGTATGTTCTTTACTCTTTATAACTCATGTCAATGGAGATGCATACACAACCTTATTTCTAAATTACAAAATGATGCTTTACTTTCATGAGTATATAACTATATTTTCCCATCTGTATAAGATTAATTTTTGAGCATCTCAACTAATATATCAACGTGTCCAGTCAAAATAAATAAATTACAAAGAAATTACTTGGAGTACACAAATTTCTGCGAATTAGAATTATATAATATATACTAGTTTAAGTATACATCCAGCTCATATGTTGCCAGTTGACCGTGTTTTTGTTTTTTGAGAATACACCACAAAAATACATTGAAGTATTAAGGAAGTACAAAAATAGTTAAATACACGTCATTGAACGCAATAAACAATTGCGCCATTCAGGCCTCGTGCGTCAATTTATAGTGCCTGTACTCTGTAATTTTGTGTCCTTGTCTCGACCATTACATACCAATTGTAGTTTCTCCAAAGTTGACGATTTACAATTATACAACTATTAGAAATATTTTATTTACAAACTAATTTTACCAACTCTCGAAATCCAATGGTACTCATGTATTCATGATTAATTCCTAACTGCAATAATAGTTCAAATCACGGAAACTACTTTATTTTCTTAAATTTGCAGAAGCTGCAATTTTTTATATTCGTATAAGGCATATTAAAGGTTATAGTTATTATTTCATGGGCTTTGCTCTCATTGCGGGTATTTTCTTCAAAAACTTTCATATGCGTCATTTTATTACTATAGTATGAAATGTACCTAGAACTGGATAAAATAGCTTAGTAAATGGTGATAACTCGTACACGACCAATGGTTCTTCTACATATGTTTATATTCCACCGCCCCATATGCGCAAGAATATACAAAAGGCACGCATCCCCTGGACAATATTATCAGCTTACTGCTTTCAAATTTTCTATCTTCCCCCTTCGGTATTAAGAGTTTGGGTATACATACGCACACATACACACCCGTACATACATTTACACACACACACACACACATATATTAATGTAACGAACAAAAGAAATATATAGAAAAATAACCAACAAACGAAATTAATAACTCAGTTGTTCATGCAAAATATCGAGAAAATTGTTAATCAAGAACTCATTGATTTCCAATAAACATTTGGAAATCAAAATTGATGAAAAAACTAAGACAACTCTCCAACTTAATTTTATTCGATATCAAAAGCTACTGTATTGTCTCGAGACGGTTAGCTTTATAAAGGTAAAATCATAACTGAGAAGATACAAAAATTACAAAAGACTTAAAAAATAAATAAATGAACTAAATATTTTCCCGTGAAATAAGAAATTCCCCAGGTAGCCGTTTCTACACGGAAAAATGGTATAGTTTATCAAAAATGGGCATTGTAAACTTTTTAGTCAAATTTCAACTTTAAGTAGCTTAATTTTGGATAATTTATCTTCTTTAGCTCAACATGAAATAATATTGTAGTGTAAGCAATGTTGACATGAAATAACATTGTAGCATAAGCACAACACACACACACACACACACACACATATATATATATAATATATTGGCTTTGATCCTTTTATCTTTTTGGGCAAATGTAATGAATTTAACATTATATTGCCCTTTGAAATATGAAATCAGTTTCAATATGATCAAGTGGCCGTTTAGATCTCAAGTTATAGCTATTATAGTGTAATTACTTTTAGTAGTAATACACCATGTCTTTGAAATTACACACAAATTATATTTTCTTTTTACTATTTTTCACATAAAAGTAAGTTCTCTCTTCCCATTAAACATCATGAAACTTAGCATCATAAAATGCTAATTTAATTTCAATTAGTAACTGTGCCTCTTTAATATAGCAACCTTTTTTTATTTTAAAAATATTAGTAACCTATCGACCCTCGATTTAGTTGGTTTGTGATCTAGTACTTGCTCCGAATATTTTAGTAAATATTTGCACGCCAAACGCCACATGCACCAATTCATTTATTTCTTGTACTAAATACTTGCTATATAATCTCAGACACTCAACTGCTCATTTCAAGCAACTTTTGCATTTCCACAAAAACTTCTTGTGCTATCTCCCTCTCTCTCTCAAGAGACCGTTACTTGATCACAATTCCTGCTCAGCAAAAACAGAAGGATAAACCAAAGAGAGAGGCAAATTAAAAGAAAGAGAAAATGGCTTCTTGTGGAGTGAATATGAGGTCTAGTTTCTTTTCACTGCTCAAATCCCACGACACTTCAAGTTGGTGGCTATCTTCTTCCACCACCACTCTTCCCAGCAAAAAGCAAAAGGTTAGTTAATTACTTATTTATCTATATTTATTATGACATCGGAAGCCCGTCAGAGCGATCTAGTTGGTTAAAGTGGTGGAATTGTTCCTCACGAGAACCGCTTGAATTCTATATCTTCTCGGCATGTGTCACAGTACTAGGTTTGTCTAGTGTAGTTTGTCGGCTTGATGTTGTTTACAGCGTCTAGCTAAGGATTTACTTGTGCACATTGCTAAGGGTAGTTGTTAATAAATTCTATCCCACACAGATCACTTAGAAATTATTCTGTACTAGTATATTGATGATCACCACTTTCTAACAAGGCCTTTTAGTTAGGTGGAACACAAAGGGGTTATATATTTCTACTTTTTATAGTAGTGATTGCGAGTTCCCACAACATTAAAAGGAAAATGTGATATCGAACTTTAATATGTCGATCATCCATTTCTTGCAAGGAAAATACCATTCTGATATTAGTTAGTTTCATTTCGGTTTTCAGTTTTCTGGGATTTCAGCTGTTCAACAGGAGAGGGATACGAGTGAGAAGAGCGAAATCATCAAGGTGAATAAGGAGAATCTGAATGGGAAAAATGAAAGGATTGCAAGAACTCTCAACTTCACCGGAGAAAAGCCTTCGACTCCGATCTTGGACACCATAAACTATCCCATTCACATGAAAAATCTTTCCCTGGAGGTAATGAAAATCTCGATTTCCAGTTTTCTTGCATGTTGTACATTATATATAAATTCAATATGGAATAAGAGCTCGTGGTGTCCATAGTTCAAAACCTGCCATCATGACTGTTAAGTGGCCATGAAGTTTTTTTGTTAACATTATCAACCATGACCGTGAAAAGTCGGTCCCAATGGCCATTTTGTGTAGACTGTGTAGTGTCGCCTACTTATGAAAAAATAAGCGTAACAAAAGCATTTACAGTCTACACGTAAGATGACAGGTTGAAAGTTATATATAAATCAATAAATTTTAATGTAGATCTCTACAAACTTAACTTATAGACAAAAAACAATTCAATATTGCACATACAATTATATGGCACTAGTTGGTCGCATTTTAGGGAACGTGCCTTGGCTTGATATTCGTGTTCATTTATGTAGTTTGCTTATGTTTTAACTATCTTAAAATGCTAAAGAGTAGAGCACGTATGAAGTTTTCAGAAATTAGTAAGTTTTGAACAAGCAAAGTCACGTGGATACATCTAAGATTCTAAGGCATATCTTTTGCCATTTTTTGAAGGGAAGAAAGTCAAGAGAAATATTGTTAATCTAGTAAATTACATATCGAACTGAGGCTGTCATACAAAGTTGTCTTCAAAACTTTATTGTCTTTCTCCCGGGTTAAAGATATCACATGCAAGTTTAAATATTTAGTGTCTTTTATCGCAACTAGTTTAAGTTATTACGCAAAACGTTAATTTAATATGATTCATAGCCATTGCTTTTTTTTTTTTTTTTTTAAATATTCTCTGTAAATATCTATTTGTTACGCTTGACACATCAAAGTTTTTAAGAAGTGTGTGGTCGTGAGGTTCTAAGTTGATGCCATATTTAATTATTGTCTAATCTAAAAATTCAATCAGGATTGACTAGGGGTGGCAAATGGATCAACCGGACCGGATCCAAGTCTAAATCCATGATCCATTAGGATTTGGATCCATCCGGATCCATATGGGTGGATCTCAAATGGATTCAACTTGGACCGGATCCGGGTCCGGATCCAAGTAGTACTATTTTTGGATCCAATCATGGATCCGAACGGATCCATTTGTGGATCCACCGCGGATCCATAGTCGGATCCATATGGATCCATTGTCGGATCCAAGTGGATCCATCTTGGTAGATCCATCTAATCCACCAAATCAACCTCTACTCAACCCAATTTTCTCATCCACCAATCTATCCCACCACCTTAAATTTAATAATATATATCATTATTCTTAGTTCTTAATTAACAAGATATTGGACGCTTAGAAAGAAAAAAAAAATTGTAATTTAACACTCAACGACATTACGATATAAATGTGCAAGCTAGTGTTTCAAATAATTTAACTTTTTCTTTTTATTTTAAAATATGCAATGCTCTTTGAGATGTATTTACTAATAATATATATGTATACACATAAAACAATTTATATATATATATATATATATATATATATATATATATATATATATATATATATATATATATATATATATATATATATATATATATATATATATATATATATATATATATATGTATGTATTTGAGAAAAATATAGAAATCATGAATACTTCTATAGCAAAAGTAATATTATTTTTTGTAATGTTTTTAATGAAGTTGAGTTTTGGAATTTGAAGACTTTCTCGAGCTTTTGATTAAGGATTAGAAATATTATTTAGATTCTTTTTATATATGATTGAGAATAATTTTTGCCTCTTTACAAATTGAGGTTAAAGTTTACAAAATTATAAAACTTAATAATGAGAATAAAAATGCCAATCAACCATAAATTGTACATATCTTTAACTTTAATTGATAGTTACCAAATTAAAGCACGAGATCTTCTTCTCATAATGAATAGTTATACGTTGTCAAATTATTTTGTGTATAAAAAATTAAATTCATAGTAAAATAAAGTTATATTTTAAAAGTGTACAAATGCATGAAGACAATGAGATAGTGGCGCGAATAAAAAGCTAAATGCCAAAAATTGATTTAAATTGAGTTAGATCTAGACATGGACTTGGATGGATCCACACGGATCCAAATGTGGATCCATCCGGATCCACTCACGGATCCACCCAGATCCATGATAGGATCCAGCCGGATCCACTCACGGATCCACCCAAATCCACTCGGATCCACGTTTGGATCCGCACGGATCCACATTGGATCCAGGTCCACCTTGGATCCACCGAATCAACTTGGTTTCGGATCCATGGTGGATCCTGGGTGGATCGGATCCGATGGATCCACAATGGATCCGGTTGGATCCATGGATCCGGATCCATTTTGCCACCCCTAGGATTGACATTTATTGATTTATGATATTCTCTAACAAATCTTTCAAAAACTTCAAGTTTGCCTAACTAGGGAACACGAAGTGCGCGCACAATGTTAAAGATTTGAATTATAACGTTCTACTATAGTTATGATTACACTTCATTAAAACTCAGTATGGTCCGGTTTCTTCCTTGTAGGAACTTGAAATATTGGCCGATGAACTAAGGGAAGAGCTAGTCTACTCAGTGTCCAAAACAGGTGGCCACTTAAGTTCGAGTCTAGGCGTGGCGGAGCTTACCGTAGCGCTTCATCATGTATTCAGTACGCCTGAGGATAAAATTATCTGGGATGTGGGTCATCAGGTGTGAAATTCATTTTCTATTTACTTATTTAAGGACATATCCCATATTCATGTGATCTGTTCTTAAGGCATATTTTGATGTTTGTGACTCTGGCAGGCGTACCCGCACAAGATTTTGACCGGGAGGAGGTCGAAAATGCACACGATGCGAAAGACTTTTGGGTTAGCAGGCTTCCCAAAAAGAGAGGAAAGTGAACATGATGCCTTTGGAGCTGGTCACAGTTCAACAAGTATATCAGCAGGCCTAGGTAACAAACATTTATTTTTCGACGATATCTCAACTTTTGAATAGCGCTAAACAATTTTATTTTCTTTGTTTGTTTACTCAGGAATGGCAGTGGCAAGGGACTTATTGGGGAACAACAACCATGTGATATCTGTGATAGGAGATGGGGCTATGACAGCAGGACAAGCATACGAAGCAATGAACAATGCAGGCTATCTCGACTCTAATCTCATCATCATCTTGAATGACAACAAGCAAGTTTCTCTGCCCACAGCCACAGTCGATGGTCCTGCTCCCCCGGTCGGAGCTTTAACCAAAGCCTTGACAAGATTGCAAACAAGCAGAAAGTTTCGCCAACTTCGTGAAGTTGCAAAAGTATTCTCACCAACTTTTCTCATCTTTCCTTGAAAATCACATCACTAAATAAACATGTATAATATTAAAGGACTATTTTTCTCTCATGAACAATTACTGTGTTCATATGATCATAGATAAAAGCTGCGCATGTTGAACATTTTGTACGCGTACAGTTTATTAATGGGACAATAACTCATATTTCCAACATCAGGAATTGACCAAGCAAATAGGAACTGAGGCTCATGAAGTAGCTGCTAAGGTGGACTCTTTTGTGAGAGGTGTGGCGGGGAGCCCCGGGGCTTGTCTCTTTGAGGAACTTGGAATCTATTACATCGGTCCAGTCGACGGCCACAGCATCGAAGACCTTGTTCATATTTTCACGAAAATTAAGGAGATGCCAGCGCCAGGACCTGTAATGATTCACATAATAACAGAAAAGGGTAAAGGATATCCTCCAGCCGAAGTTGCCGCAGATAAGATGCACGGTACGAGCATAACATTTTCCATAGTTACTGATTCATGTGCTTGTGTAAACTATAAGAGCTAAGACAACGTTCATTTGCAGGTGTGGTGAAGTTTGATCCTAGAACTGGACAACAGAAAAAGTCTAAATCAGCAACACTTTCATATACGCAATACTTTGCTGAATCTTTAATAGCTGAAGCAGAGCAGGATGACAAGGTTGTAGCTATACACGCGGCTATGGGAGGTGGCACCGGTCTTAATATCTTTCAAAAACGCTTTCCTGGCCGAACTTTTGATGTTGGGATTGCAGAGCAACATGCCGTCACTTTCGCTGCTGGTCTAGCAACTGAAGGGCTCAAACCTTTTTGCGCTATTTACTCATCTTTTCTGCAGAGAGGCTATGATCAGGTTAATAACGAAAATCTTAAATCTTTACAATACTCTTACAACTTTTGTTTTTCATATTCTTCCATATAGTTTGTAAAGTTTTGTAACTTGACAAGAAATGAATAAAATGCAGGTGGCTCATGACGTCGACCTTCAAAAACTTCCCGTGAGATTTATTATGGACAGGGCTGGACTCGTTGGTGCAGATGGTCCGACTCACTGTGGAGCATTCGACACTACTTACATGGCTTGTTTACCTAACATGGTGGTCATGGCTCCTTCAGACGAGGCTGAACTAATGCACATGATTGCCACCGCTGCAATAATTGATGACCGCCCTAGTTGTCTCAGGTACCCCAGAGGAAACGGCGTCGGTGTAGTTCTTCCACCAAACAACAAAGGAACTCCTTTGGAGGTATAAGAAACTAAGTTACTTTTCAAGGTTTTATCATTAACATTAATACGTGTTTCTGACACAATCTTTTGAAACAGATTGGGAAAGGAAAGATTTTGAGGGAGGGAAGTCGAGTGGCAATTTTGGGATTTGGAACGATCATTCAGAATTGTTTAGCAGCAGCTGATCTTCTTCAAGATCACAGTGTGTCTATTACAGTGGCTGATGCTCGATTCTGCAAGCCTCTTGATGGAGATTTGATCAGGCAGTTGGTTAAAGAACACGAGGTCCTTATAACAATCGAAGAAGGATCCATCGGAGGATTCAGTTCACATGTTTCTCATTTCTTATGCCTAAACGGATTACTCGATGGAAATCTCAAGGTAAAAATACTTAAACAACGTAAAAAAAACATAAAAACAAGGCCTTTTATGCATGCTTAACGTGTTTTTGCTCGTGCAACAGTGGAGGGCGATGGTGCTTCCTGACAGATACATTGACCATGGAGCTCAAAGTGATCAAATTGAAGAGGCTGGACTTAGTCCAAGGCATATTGCAGCCACCGTTTTGTCGTTGATTGGTGAAGGCAAGGATAGTCTCCACTTGATCGATCTGTAATGGTGTGGAAGAGCAACGACTTCGATACGTTTGATGAGCATTCTGTCATGTTCAATTCACAATGATTTTTAAGTTGTGTCCTATAAATATGTAAACATGTGGCTCGAATGATTATTATGTCCATGAGAGGGAAGAAGTTACTATTAAGCATTTCTTCAGTGTTAAGGAGCAGTTGTCATACTTTATTGTATAGAAGAAATAACAGAAATATAAGTTATCTTTTTCATTATCAGAATCTATTTTTGTTGCCATCAAACGTATGTTGATGTTTCTTGTTCATATGATCTTGGGGGGCTTACAATGGTTCAGGCTTGGTATATGTTGTTTTCTGAATGTATATAATAATACCTCATTAGTTTGTTGGGTTGAATATGTTCCATAATTATCATAAAAAAGAAAAGGAATATCTTCCATAAAGCATAAATATAAACCCCCACGAAATTTAACATATTCAAACCGGTTTTGAATATTTTGACCCAAACCCGATAATTACATTTCTTAAAAGTGAAAAAAGGTATTGAATTCTGCATTCTTTGGAAAATGAAAAGCTTGAATCTGGTATGAAGATGTGAAAAATGAAATTGAGCTATTTTAATTCGAAGGGGAAAATAAGTGATAAGTGGAAAACAAAGAACTAAACAATGCAGTATTTATTTGAAATAAGTTTAGTACCTTAAAGAAGTAACGGAAAATATCTACATCCGGAGAGAGAGAGATTTGATATAATTTATAAACTAATATTCGTTCCAACAAATCCGTATTTTCAACTTCTCTCCATAGACGTCACAAACTACCCCCAAACTTGTTGAATGCATGAACTTGCAAATTGATGCTTAAACAATGTGATTTTGTCATAACAGTTAACTTTTGGCCTCATAGAAGCATTTTTTGAATGTTCTCATCATTTGCGTATACTTATATATAGAGTTAAATGCAAAAATTACCCCTGTGTAATCTCTAATTGGCGGAAAACCCCCTTGTGTAATTTTAATTGGCTGTTATTTAGTCAAAGTCCAAAAACCCCCTACCACCCATATGCTCCCAATGTGCAACTGGGGTTGAATTTTTGAACCTGAAAATTACCTATTTAGCCTCAATCGCATATTTTTGAAAGAAGAAAAAAAGTGAAAAAGAAGCAGCAACGATTGATAGCACCACCGGCTCCTCCCCCAGAAGGCTTCAGAGAAAAAGAAGATCTTGAACTGAAATCAGATTGTTGCTGATGATTTTGTGAAGATGGGTTCTTGATTCTCCGGGGTTGGTGTCGTCGGACTGGTGCTCGGGGACGGCGGGGTGCTTCACAGTGAAGGAAACGGAGATAGAGAGGGTGCTCGGCAGTCGGCGGTGAGTTGGGGCGGGGAGCAGAGGAGAGAAAGAAGATGACCATTTTATATATATATATTATATGTATATGTATATACATATTATAAAATAAGGGGTTTATATTTAAAAATATTTTAAGTAAAAATATAAAAATAATTGAAGACTTTATATAAGGGTAAAAGTGTCATTTCGAATCAAGTCAAAGCTGAAAATCAAATTGGGTCGAGTGTGCTAATTAATGAATTACACAGGGGGTTTTTGCTAATTAAAATTACACTGGGGTTTTTTGCCAATTAGAAATTATACAGAGGTAGTATTTGCATTTAACTCCTTATATATACTTGTTTCAAAAGTAACACAAAAAAGTCAGAGCCCCAAAATTGGTGATTTTATGAGAGAAGTCATTTCTTACCTTACTTGGATCAGTTAAAAATAATCGTCACACAATAAACAATTCCAAACATTTCAAAACATTTTAATTTATTTTTTTTGAGACACTTTGTAAATGTTATCTACTTTTCTTTATTAAAAATCTTAATATTCGTAAAGAAAAATAAGACATGAGTCACTCATACGTTTGCAAATACCAATTAAATAGAAACAACTGTTTTCTACAGTCCCAAAACCAAGAGACCAAGCCCAAGAAGAAAATAGCATATATTTAGGAGTTGAGGCAGCCCAATAATAAGCCTGCCAAAACTCCAAACTCAAAGATTCCACAAAAATATGGTTCAAATAAAATAGCCCAGAACAAATCTGAAACCAGAATGAAGCTTTTGTCAGGTAAGGTACCTCTTTTCAGTTGTCGCAAGGATTGATTGGCTCAAAAGATCTCAATTTTTTGTACCAAATAATCTGGTAATTTATGTTTAATTGTTGCATTTACGCCATGTTCGATAACCTATAATTATATACGTAACTATTTTTTAGTACTCCATATGTTAAGATCTTACCACCTAAGTTATTTATTTATTATAATTTCGATTTGTTGATAATGATATGATATTGCGGTCTCATGATGCCGATTGATTCTTCCCAAAAGATAACGGCAAGTGCAACTCTCTTTTCAGTCTCACCTCTCACCCAATTTTTTATTTTTGAAAATTCTATCATTTTAGTACAATCGGAACCCCAAAATTTATGATAATCTCAAACTAACAAAATATAATCCAAGAAAATAGGCAGCTTTTAACTTATTTTGTCTAGCGTTGACGGTTGATGAAAAAAAAAGGTACGGTTTATTGTGCCTTTTCTTCCTAATTTTGGGCAGGATCATATTTATGAAATAATATACAATAAAGTAATGAATATCATTGGTTACTATTAAAACTTTAGTAGATAACGTAATTATGCATAGGCTGAAAGATATCAGGAGTACAATCTACAAACCAAGTCCTTAATTTGTACCAACTACATACAGACAATTACTTAGTTCAGCAAAATCCAGCTAGTCATGTGATGGACTGATATCGACCGATATCTCTGTATGCCGCATATCAACGGTGCACAATGGCACCCACTCTCTGTGCAATATACCGAAAATGCCCTTGCATTTCACAAAGCCAAGCAGAAAAGTCCAGTGCTTTTTAGGAAATAAACGAGGATGTATCATTAGTTTGCCTAGCAATTCGTGCAAATGCCCCCACTAAGGTAATCTGCAAACGCTGATTTCTGACTTTTTCTTTCCCGAGCCAGCCAATATCTACTTAGTTGCGGCGTGTGGTCCAAGGGGTAATTTTGTCATTGCCTCATTCGCTTGCTTACGCAATTGACGACGTTTTTATAGTCACGAGTCTAATAGGTTCCTCCTGCACCCAAATTGGTTGATGATGTTATCTATCAAAAAATAGGTTTTAACTTTGTTTAGTACTTGTATTTGGTATTCATTGGTCTAGTTTTCATCTTTAAATGTTAGCACTTTGACCTATTGGAACTTCTCTAATGACTTGTTGAGAAATTACAAGAATTGGTTTTATTTAGTTTAATAAATGGCACCACAGCTCCCTTTTTATTTTGTCATGCACTGTACTTTAAAATGTCTTAAAAAAAAATCTTCTCTTTTTTTTTGTTTGTTTTGTTTTAGTTTAGCACCATATAAGTTGCATATTTCATGCATATGCTAATAACAATGACATCTAATAATTCCTTATATCATAATAATGATGTTTTTGTATTTTATATTATAGGTATTATAAAGGTAGAAAACTTATTTATTATTAATTTGTAGCTTACCTTTACCAGATTAAATTAAGGAGCGTTCAGTCGACAAACGGTTTACTCCATATGGAGCCTAGCTATTAGTTGATTGCGACCTATAATTTGGAGTATGCATGACATCTTATTTATATAAAAAATGAATAGTAAGTGAAACAGAACCATCTAGAATGGAATCTGATCATGGAGGACTTTCTTGTACTTGCTATTAGTGGCAAAAGTTTGCAACTCCGTAAATGTATATGTTCGTTTTAATAGGTTAATTGTATAGTCACATGCAAGCATTTAATTTGTTGTGTGTCAAAACTTAAAGTGGTTATACGCGCTTTAGAATTAAGCATGTCGAAGTTTATTAATTTTAAAATAAAAGATTTCATTAACTTTTGAAATGGAATAGGCGGATCAGTAGCCCCCTTCTTGCCACGCGTAACACGTACGACTTTTTGTTTATTAATAAAGAGACTCAATGTTACTCCTCAAAACATAATAAAAGAAATTACTAAGGGAAGAATCTATATATGGCGGACACATGGTCCGACTATAATATGCTTCTATATATTAAGATATTAACTCCATGAAATTTAATTTGAATGGTAAGATAAGTTAAATGTCATAATATGCCGTGAGCAGAGGTGTATTCAGGAATTTGATCGTAGATGCTGATTTGAATAACTTTTTTTAAAGAATGTGAAAAGAGTCTTTATACTTAATAAAAATAAAAAGTTCAAATATATTCCCACAATATAATCACTAAAATACATTTTTTAATAATAAAACAAGTAATACATAATAATATTATAGTGGTCAAACAAAAAAAAAACAAAATTATGTAATAAAAAAAATTGAAAAATTAAATACTACATGATAAAAATGATATAATGACTTAACAAAACGATTAAAGAATTGAAATATGTGATTTTATAAATTTTCTACAACAACTTTGAGTACTTTTGTTCCTTAGTTACATATTTATAAATTCAAATTACTTCAACATTTGACAGACCACATAAAAATTGTGTGGATGAGTTTGATTTTATATATATTGAAGAGTACTTGGTTCTCTATAATTTGAGATTTGTTGTTATATTTTATTTTCTCTATTTTATAATTTTTAAAAAATTGACATAAATTTTTATTTTTTATATATGTATAATATATGATATAAGGGGGCTGACCTCCCAAGCCCCTAACAAATACGCCCCTAATTGAGAATTTCACTAATTTCATGAATGAACATAATAAAAATGATAAACAATTTAATAAATCCACATTATACATATGACATAAGTTGAACTGCATATATTATGTAGAATTGTAATTAAACAGTGAGCCTGTTAAAGAGTCACACCATTTAACGATGTCCTAAAAAAGTGATTGCCTCCCCTCGTGTAGGTATTGACGGATGATCTCTATCTCAAGATAAAACCCACAAGCCACGTCACCGTCTCCTATCATGAGCAATGATCACAGGGAGACTAAGAAACAAGACTTCTCGATACGCAAAATATACAAATATGAATATAGTTTTATGCATGTAAGTGTGTGTCTATCTAGACCCTTAAAACATCATATTTATAGTGTGATGACGAAGATCTCTAACAGTCAAAGGTTAATACTCATAAAAACCATTTGGGGTGGGGGGGGGGGGGGCAAGTTACAAAATTAGTGTTGGTGTTATTTTTATTTAATTATTTTGGATTTTTGAAGCTTAACTCCAACATGATATACCATATATAAGATACAAATTGAAGCGACATATTCATCCTCTCAAAACGACTTATTAGTTGTTAAGAAACTTTCTCACTATAATCACAAGCTCAGGGTCTTTTCCAAGTGATTTGGAATGTATCAAAGTTCTAACACGCCCTATCACGTATAGATTTGTATTACTTCCATCATGTGGGTAAGTCGCAAGCTCATCGTAAATCTTGGGTATGCTTTGACACAATTTTAGAAATTGAAGTCTCATACTCATCTTTTTAAAAGACCTGGTTAAGTGGGGAGAACTTCTCTTTATAAACGCAAAACAAGCTCTTTACCAATCGATATGGAATACTTCTAACAAGATATAAGATTCGGATTACAAATATGATTCAAAAAATTATATTAATCTGCAATTATACTAAATATATTTTGGGATCTCTTTTTTTGTTGTTGATAAATATATATTTGGGATCTTCTTTCTATAACAGTTAATTAATCGAAAAAGAATTTAAATATACCAATTTGATGTATTTAGATTAAATAATAGGGATAATTACAGCTACATCCCCTGAGGTTTGGTGTAATTACACATACCTCCCCTGTAGTTTGAGAAATTACACATACCTCCCCTGAGGTTTGAAACCTTACACATACCTCCCCTCTACAACTTAAGGGTTGTTTGGGGTGTAAGTTATGATAAAATTATGCTTATTATGATTACACCCCTAAAGTTTGGTATATTTGTAAAAGTAATCCTTGATGTTAGAAAAATTAAAATTAAATACTCAAAATAATTATAGAAAGTACTATATGACTAATCAAAAATATAAAAAGTATTTAAATTATTTTTAAAATTTAATCTAATCTTAATTATTTTATTATTTTGTAAAAATATTTAATTTCTTGTTTTTGTTTGTTTTTTTATTTCTTCATTTTTGTTTTACTTTTAATAAACTCATAAATTTCATTATAGTTCCATATTAAATACTATTATGCGTGCCCACGAAAAAGAAGCATTTGGTAAAATTAACAAATATAAAAAAGAAGCATTTGGTAAAATAATAAATATCTATGCAATCTCCGATAATAAAAAAGACAAGTAATAGAAAATTCAATTGTAAAAACTCTCATTTTCAATGAAAATTAACAAATATAACAGAAATAATCAAGATTTTCATAACCCATTTTAAAAATTGAAGAATGATGACGAAATTACCAGCATCTGTGACAATAGAATTATCATCCTTGGATCAGACATGGTCACTGGTTTTAGGTAGCAAGTTTTGTTGAACTTTTTGACAAAATAAACAACCTAAATGCACCATATTTAGTGAAACCAATTTTCGGTGTTTTATCTTCTTCTATTGCTAAAAATTGTTAGTTTAAAATTGTAACAAGAACAAAGACACAAAGATGAGTAGTTAGTTAAAGTTTTGACTGAGATTTACGGGAATTGTTTTAAAGAAAAAAACTAAAAGTTACGTGTTTTGATTCAAAAATATATTTTGGATTAGATTAACTTATTTTTAAGTTTAAATTAAATACTTTTTATATTTGTAGGTAATAATATAATAGTTTATAAAACCTTTTGGAGTATTTAATTTTAATTTTTCTAACATCAAGGATTACTTTTATAAATATACCAAACTTTAGGGGTGTAAGTATAATAAGCATAATTTTATCATAACTTACACACAAACAACCCTTAAATTGAAGAGGGGAGGTATGTGTAAGGTTTCAAACCTCAGGGGAGGTATGTGTAATTTCTCAAACCACATGGGAGGTATGTGTAATTACACCAAACCTCAAGGGGTGTAGCTGTAATTATCCCTAAATAATAAGATTTAAGTTAATCAATAAAACCAAGAGTACTCTATTTCGAGTACGAGAATGATTTACCATATTAGTTGATTAATGTTGATGACCAAATAGAGAAGCAGTATCTGTTGTAGGCAAAATAATTTCCTGTAGGCAGCATGTACCATGTTCCTACTCTTTGCCCTATTTCTATAACCAATATAGATGGTACAATACAGACATATACAGTCATCCGTAGGTGTATACCTATTTTGAGTTGGCTTGAGAATCAACAAGGTCAAAAGTGTACTTTTGATGGATTCAAATTTTAATGAACGTATGACATCCAATTTAAAAGAACACGTATAATTAAAATCTGATAATCTTTCTAAATATAGTCCCTTTTTGTCTTCATTATGTTAGGTGTTCTTATTTAGGTGTGGGGCTTACCACATTAAGCACTACTATAATTATTTAATAGGCCAAAAGTCTTGTTATGACACGAAATCAAAGTCGCCAAACTTTTAGTTATTCTCTCTTTTTTTAAAGTTTTTTTTTTTCATCAAGTCATGGGTTGCAAATGCGCCTCGCTTTTTCTCTTTTAATCGGAAATCAACAAAAAAAAATCAACAAATAGATTTTATTTGATTCTCGGATGCACTGTAATAAACAAAAGAGAAAAATGTAACAATTTACTTTCCAAATAGTCACGATTTAACTCTGATAAGAAAGTAAGTTACTTTTTTGGATGTGAAAAGTAAGTAGTTGTTCATTTCTCGTGCTCACTGCCCAGTGCTTTTACAACTTGATTGAATCACTCATTTCACCAAATTTACGTGTTAAAAGAAAAAAAGCAAAAAAAAAAAGAAAAGGAAAGAGTTTCATAAATACTACAATCTATTCAAATTCAACTTTATCCACCCCTCCCAACTCAATCCAACCAATAGCGTGGGCCATACGTCGGCACAGACAAATGACAACTACTTAACACAAAATATCATGTGTGACGTCATCAAAATTTTGTGTGGTCGAAGTCTTATCCACGTGTCACCTCCTCCTTGTCGCTATTAGATTTGCCCTCCTCTCTCTATGACTTGGATAGATAGAAATAAAAACTCTGCTTATTGGCTACCCACACCACCAGTTAAGCCATATCATCACACTATTATTGGAGAGCAGCCAGCCAATTACTTATTAGTTCATAACATAGTCTAGACTCTAGAGAGAGAGAGTGAAGAGAAATATCATATATCGTATCAAAATCAGCAAAAAATGGGAATCGCACAAGATGGTGGGACCAGGTTTTTCCCGGCAGGGTGGAACGTGGAGGCGAAACCCTGCGACTACTGCAAGTCCGCCGCGGCACTGCTCTTCTGCCGCACGGACTCCGCCTTCATGTGCATAGCGTGCGACGCCAAAGTGCACAATTCAAACAACAAGCTCACGTGTCTGAAACACGCGCGTGTCTGGATGTGCGAGGTCTGCGAGCAGGCGCCCGCGTTCGTCACATGCAAGGCCGACGCGGCGTCGCTCTGCGTCGCGTGCGACCGCGACATCCATGCGGCTAACCCCCTCGCACGTCGACACGAGCGCGTGGCGGTCGTGCCCTTCTTTGACACTGCAGAGTCAATGGTCATCAAGTCAACCGTAGCGACGAATTTTTTGGAGCCCATAAGCGAATCCAACACGAACACGTTTGTAGCTCCCCCGTGTCACGATGACAGAAAATCAGACACGCAAATTGTACACGACCACCACGGCTTATTCCCCGATTCGTGGATTGCGTCCAAACTTGCGGTTGACGGTACTCATGACATGAAAGCAATGGACTTCTTGTTCTCCGACTCCGATCAATTCCTCGAATTCGATAACCACCAAATCTCGTCGTCGCAGCCTTATGCCGACAGCGTCGTCCCCGTTCAGACAACCTTCAAATCCGCCGTTCCGGCAAGATCAACGCACAACCACTCAACGGAAAACCGATTCGAAATCGATTTCTCGAGATCCAACATCAGCTACACCACTCCATCTCTCAGCCACAGTGTAAAGATCAAATCTTTTTGTTTATCATTACGCATCAATTAAACTGTGAATATACTCAATTAAACCGATTGCACAAACATTTCAGATGTCATCATCTTCAATGGACGTCGGAATCGTCCCCGACGGCAGCACGGTGTCGGAAACATCGTACCCCTTCGTACTAAACGGGAATCAAAACTCGCAGGCTGTCGGAATGGACCGAGAAGCAAGAGTTTTGAGGTACAGAGAGAAGAGAAAGAATCGCAAATTCGAAAAAACAATTCGCTATGCTTCTCGTAAGGCTTACGCCGAAACAAGGCCGAGAATCAAAGGCCGTTTTGCTAAGAGAAACGAAACTGATCAGTCCGATATTGATCAAATATTTGGAGCTGATTTAATCGCCGGAGTAGGATACGGCGTCGTTCCGTCGTTTTAACTGGGAGTAACAAAAAAATCATGAGGATGGTAGTATTAGTAATTAACCATTTTCGTGATGAATAAATTTACCTTTTAGTTTCAATTAATGTTGATTATTAGTATAAGAAATGTACTATGAGAAGTCTACGGCAAGTGTACGTACGTATCTCTGTTTTTGCGATCTAACTGAAAAGCTCTGTTACTTTTTGTTCAGGGGCTTTTGGGTAAGTTCGTTAGTTAACTATGTTCTTTTTTTACCTTTTTATCTCTTTGTCTGAATTTACTTTATTTAGACGCCAGCTAGGATGTTTGGGGGTCCCACCACTATGTTTCTGGATTTATGTGGGAGGGGATCTGAATCTGGACTCTTGTTGGCTGAGAGGTCATTTTAGTTCCATAAAAATGATAATTTAAACTTATAATAACAAAAATTGTTCAAAAAACTTATAATAACAAAAATGATATTTTAAACTTATAATAAAACAAAAATTGGGTAAGCGTGGCGTTTGGGCGGTGCAATAGTTGTTTAGTTAATTGTATGTTTATTCCGTGACCTTAACGCCAAATTTTCGTTCAACTTAAATTGTGGGATCGGATTTGGTAGTCAAATCTAATCCGTTTCGTTTAGTACAATTTATCATTTATTCACTTAGTTGAGGAGGAGAAGCAGAATTGTTTGTTTTTCCTAATAATCATAGAACAAATATTAATTTAAACTAACTAATTTTGCTCTTGGTCAATTTAAAGGTCAAGGGATATCATATATATAAGGTTATTTAATATAAAGGGACTTGATATTATTCATTAAGGTTCAGATGGTTTAGTTGCTTTGTAATCATCATAAAAAAAATGTAAAGAAAAGTTATTATAATACTATGGTCAAGTTTTTGCAAACTTAATTACCACTGTCACTTTCTAAATTACATATTTTTGGGTTTTAAATTAAATAAATGAATAATTATTTTTTTGTAATATTTTAAAATTTTCCTTCTTTTTTTTTGTATAAAGGCTCGAGTTTTTTGAAAATCATAAACTAGATTTAAGATACAATTGTTTCTATTTTAAATTAATAAGTCATAATTAAAAAACATGTAAATAGATTTTAGGTTTGTAGAGAATTGAGTCCAAATCATCAAAATAATTTTACTTCTAAATTTAAATTTTGAGTTAAATGATGAAATTAAATAAATGCGAGAATTAAATAAAAAACTTTCATGACAATTTCTAATTTTGAATCACTATTTAATTTATCTTAATATCTCAAAATAATATTGGGCAAACTTTAAACATCACATGTAAACCTCCACGAGCTTTTGACAAATACATCAACTACGCCCGACGTTATATAATATTGCATAAATGTCCTGATTTTTTTTTTTTTAATTGACGAGAAGAATGTATCAACAAAATTCATTAGTTTCAGAAAATTTTCAAACCTCATGGGAGGTTTTTGTGATTACATCGAACCTGAGACGGTGGAACTCTAATTATTCCTAACTTTTACTCAATATTCATGTGTCCAACCATATTGTTGAACTTTGAATGTCAAGCTTTTGCTGTCTCTAGTAGGGGATTCGGTAGGAGCTCGAGTGTTGAAGTTGAACTTTAGAGTTAGTATATATTATTGACTTCAGAATTAGAACAGTTTTGAGTCCCATATATTACTAAAATTTGAACGTTAACATGATAAGTCAACTCGAACTGAATTATTACAATTTTTAAGATGTTAAGATCCAGAAGTTTCGATTAGTTTCGTTAGGGGCACACGTATATATGTTTGACTTTTTCAGTGTATTTCTAGTCCAAATAAATCACAAATTTAAGAAACGTCTAGTTAATTTTTCTTGTTAGCATCTGGCATGCTTCAATGTACGAAATTAACGCACTTTAAAAAGAAAAATATGGCGCCCCAAATATACGATAATGCAATATTCGCCACTACCGGTCCCCAAAAAAACATTTTCGTAATTAACTCAAAATCTGGGATAATTTTAGGGGTGTTCAAGACCCGCCTGACCCGCCAAAACTCGACCCGTCAAACCCGCAACCTGCATGGTTTAGTTTTTACTTTAACCCGCTCGGGTTGAAAATTTGGTAACCCGCAAATTTTGGGTATGGTCACATTTTTAGTGACAACCCAGCTGAACCCGCCCGCATACACCCTAGTTTATGTATTTGTAGAGGAATGAGGGGAGCAAGAAAAGTTTTAGAAAGTTACATGTTCATAATATTGCTATAATATAATTTTTTATGTTAATTTTATGTTGTTTGATAGTTGTATTTTAGACTGTGAATCGATTTAAATTATTTTTTTATAATTTATGCTGATAAGATGTTCGCTTACGTCCTTATATCGTTATTTTAATTAAGTTATGTTGCGGTTCAAGTATTTTTATTTAGTTATGGTATAGTTTTTGTTGTTTTTTATAACGCAAAGTATATGATGTTTTTATTTTACACCGAAATATTACTATATTTTTTCTCACAATTTCAACCCGTCACCCGCCCGCCACCCGCAACCCGCATGGTTTAGTTTTTAGCTTAACCCGCTCGAGTTGGCGAATTGGTAACCCGAAAAATTGAAGTATGGTCACATTTTTAACAACAACCCGCCCAAACCCACCCGCAAACACCCCTAGATAATTTTTAGAGCTGGAAAGATAAGGAGCTGGCTAAAGATTTCGGAAATATTAATATGGCCCACTTTCCAGTTTCAGGTCTCTCTATCATTCTCCATAAAAATTAAATTCAACAGTAAAACGCATAACATAAGCCGTCAAAAAAGAAAAGTATAAATCGAAAAAGAAAAATCTAGCATACAAAACAAAAGTCAATTTTGTGTTCGGCAATGAGATATTAAAGGAGCATGGATAGATATATAAAGAAACAAATCAAGTGGGCTACTTAGAGAAAACAAACATGGTCCCAACCTTGTGAAGTTCACGTGGGCTATCTTAAAAGGGGACCTTTATCTTCCCACTACTTTTATGGGGCCCAGCCCATTAAAACTCTGTCTAAATATTTTTGTCGAATAGTGTATTTCTTCACGTGAGTGGTGAAAGTCTGTACTGGAACTTCAGAGTCATTGCAAAAATAAAAATATGCATATTATTATTCAATCAACTACGCATGAAGCAATTCCAATAAAGGTTGACCTGTAACTCGATTATTTATTTTCGAACGTATTATGATGACATATTTATACATTTGATCAAACTAAGAAATTATACTATAGTTTACCCTTTAAAGTATGCCCTGGAAACTTATAACAGAAACACAAAACAAAACAAAACGAATTTTAAACTATACTGTTTTTGTCGTTGCAATGGTGTGGTAGCTACAAATAGAAGGTAAAATGAAACGTGACCGATATCAGACATATTTAAGTATATATGGCTTCTTAACTGTTGGGAGACATGAAGGGGTAAATCAATTAAAAGGGTTGTCGTCAAAGGTTCAAATCCATCCCCCTCATTCAGCACGGCAACACCCACTTGAATCAATTAAACCCAACCTTGCTCTTTAATGCATCCTTTAAAACACCTTTTGAGATTGATTATAATTTAGAGATCAAATCCTATCATGCCATCTAAAATTATTTAGGATAAGCTAAGAACTATGTAAGATATTTCAACTATTTATGTAAATTAATTTTGCATAAAAATCTCTACAAAATTTTAGAATGTAATTTAGGGGACACAACTTCAGTGTAGAATCTTGACTCTTTTGAGCGAGAGATTGTTAGGTGCAGCGGCTGCACGATGAGGTAGTACAACAAGTCAATTATTTTTGTAAATGTATAGTTGGGATGAGGCGTGGAAAAGTTACTTCCCTATAATTTTGAAAATATATTTAATCTCAACCATTGATTGTACCACGTCATCATGCATCGGTTGTACGTTATAATTTTTCCTTTTGAGCGGGGCCATGAATGTAATTTAAGGGGACACGACTTCATTCAATAACTATTCAATATAAAAATGACTTATTTTTTAACTAACTAGCTATTTTTATTCAATATGATGTAGTAATTTATCATGAAAACATATGTAACTTTAAAAAGCATATACTTGTACAGTGAAAAATTATAAAAACAACTTTAAAACAAAAAATAAAACATTTTAATATATCTGTAAAAAATGATCAATATACGAACTATATGAACAGATACAGGTGGTTTATCACCAAAAAATAAAAATATTACATATATATCTTAAGATATTATATGTAATAAATTCAATTTTAAAATTTTCAAGCCTTGCATGTATCATATTATAATTACATTAAAAAATAAAGTTTGAGTATTTGCTTTCTAAATTTAACTTACTTAAAGTGATACACAAGAAATTACTACATATTTTTAGTTTAGAACTTTGTTTCAGCACTACTTTATATTCAAAAATACATTTTTAAATATTGTAAATATGTTGCGAAGTTGTGTCACGAAATGTGTCATTGCCACATACTCATCCGGTTAGTTCATCTCACAAGGCATCAATTGAATCTACTCCAAGTTCTTTTTGCAAATTATAATTAGCTAGGCATATGTGTCATCTATGCGCCAACTTAAGAGAAAATATTGAGAATTAAACACCAATATCTTCATTATGGAAAATCCTAGACAAGATCTGCAGACACATATATTTTTTTGTCAACTCAAAATCTAAGTTTCAATTTCTATATAGTTTTTTCATTATAAACGTGTATTAAATTCATTCTGAAAAACAATAATAAGAATTAAATACAATGAAAATTCCTTCTTTTATATTTTAACAGGTTGGTCATAGACTCATAATGAGTTTTTGCTGGAATTTTCGTACCCTAGTTGGGCCAAGCCTTTTTCCGTAATGGGCTTCAGTAGAACTCCCACCACTAATACCCAGTTTCCGTATATTGGAAAATTGGCCCAAATATTATGCAGCTTAATTTTGCTGCCATTACTATTACTCAATTGCAGAGGAGATATCACAAGTTTCAATTGCTCTCGTGGTCATCAAGCTGTGTAAGAATACACACTTACAAACTTGTATTTGAATTTTGGTCTTGCAATCTTAAGTGGACAAAATAGTATTAAGATAAATGATAAACTACACATTGAGAAAAAAAAAAAAATTAGTACATGCTCCAGAAGTCTCAATGGACCAATCTAAGCTTCTACTACACTGAATTGGCCAAAAATGAACAAGGGCATATATATATTCTTCTTAAATCCTTCTATGTCCTCTTGTCACAAGAGATCACAATTTCTACACATTAATGCATAAGTAAATTTATTATCTCATGAACTTTCTAATAAAAGATAGTGAGATAGATTAAATGTCCTCCAAAGCTAAGTCAGATGGAAGTTGGTAACCAAAAATCATGGAGTAATCATCCACCTCTTCGCTTGTAAATTTTGGTATTCTCCAACTTTCTGCTTCTTCGGGGTCTTTACCATATGTTAGTAGTTGTATCACCTGATCATGCAAAAGAAAAACGAAGGTTAAAAGATATATATCCTCCATTCGACGTATATTCTAGACATTCGGATTTTCATGGACTGATTTATTTACTCACTTTAAAGGGATTGTCTTTTGTTCGACATCGATATTACTTCAGAAACAGAATTATTTTCCTTAGATCAGCTAAACTTAGGAAGCAAAGTCTTAACTAATCAACAAAATAAAATGGAAAATAAAGGTAAAAGCTAAGTTTTGAGAGGAAATATATTGGTATGTAGTGTACAAACCTCAGTCATAGACGGGCGCCATATTGAAGATTGTCTGACACAATGTGAAGCAGTTAGTACAACTCTGTACAATTGACTCATGTCGTATCTACCTTCCAGTTTTGGATCAGCCAGTTCACTTAGATTACCAGATTCCATTAAGGGCCTTGCCTGATCATAACTTAAGCTTTAGAATAACAAGTCATTCGAGCGTAGAAGAGAAATCAGACATGAAAATGAAGTCCAGAGTATCTTGGTTTACCCATAGAAGCAGGTTTTGTCTTGTTGCGTCAATTGGCCTCCGACCAGTTATAATTTCCAAGAGTAGTATTCCAAGAGCGAAAACATCTGTTTTCTCATCGACAAGACCATGCATAAAACACTCCGGGGCCAAGTATCCGAATGTTCCCTCAATTGGACCAACTGCATGGTGAGTCCATTTGCTAGGCAGCCATTTTGCCAGACCAAAGTCAGAAATCTGTTTAATACACGAAAATGTTCAAATTCGTGAATTTCTTCTTTTTGTCTATCAGCACCGTAGCAGTAGGCAACATTTCACTCCATCAAAGAGATCCATTATTTCAAATTATTTGATGGAAAAACTAAAGGAAGAAAAAGTTGTATGTAAATTCACCTGTGGCTCGTAATCTGGACCTAGAAGAACATTAGAGGCTTTAATGTCGCGATGTATTATTCGATGTTTGCAGCATTTGTGAAGATAATGCAGCCCTCTTGCAATTCCTAGCACAATTCTGTATCTGATAGGCCAGTCCAGGGACTTGCCAATTTGACCTGCCATACCAAAATGGTATATACAAATTGTTCTTAACAACTTGTACTGTGAAGAAGCTCAGATTGAGAGGTTTGCAAGGTTTACGCAGATAAAATCTTACTTCAGAGTTAAATTTAGAACTCCTGGGTATTTTTGCTTGAACATATGATGCTTGTTTCCACATTTATCATATGTTTAAGTATTGCTAATCTTGAAATGCTCAGATGACTCAGATGAGATTGCAGCTTAGAGGCTGGTTTATTCTGTTGCATTTTTGAATCATTCAGATGATTTTATTTTTTAATCTTGAAAAAGATTAAGAGGGGTTTCATGTTCTTTTCAGTAACTAGATTCAATTGTCTATATATTACGACATTGAGGGGTGAACTATTGCAGTTCACTCCTTTTTGCACCTAAGCGCTCCTTATGATCCCACCCTTACGTGAAGAAATAGGGAAAGCAACCCAAGAAAAATTCCAAACAAGTCCCTTTGGTCCAAAACCTGAATAAAATGGTCCCGTGTTACCGAGTATTTGTTTATAATATACATCACATACCATGCAATGCAGAGGACAAAGTTCCATTAGGATAGAAATTGAAGATGAGATAGAGTCCATTCTCTATGCAGTAGCCAACCAATTTTGCAGTGTTGGGGTGATTTACATGTCCTATTATTCCCAACTCCATGAGAAATTCTTTTTCCTTGTTCGCACTTCTATTGTCCTTGGCCAAACGCTTCACTGCAATGCTGCATCCTTTTGAAAAATCTCCCCTGTAAACCTCTGAATACCCCCCTTGTCCCACCAAGTTTTCTGCACCAAGAAAAACGTCATAGTTATGCTTATTCATATTTATCATAATTTCTGTAGAAACGAATTTGGACGAAAGTTTTTATAGCATTCTTCCCCAAGCTTAGTTGTATGCATGTCCCTCGTTTGCTGAAAATGATTGTGATCATGTCGTTTATATGTACATACCTGTGTGGAAGTTCTTTGTGGCCTTCGCAATTTCTTCATAGCTAAAGCACCTTAGCAAAGGCTGCTGTTTTTCTTTGTTGGATAAGGCGTCGATTCGCTTTCTCATACTCCAGTCATAGGGTGCACGGAGAAGGGATGAAATTTGCTTAAATGGTGACATTGGCTTCTTGGATTCTGATTTTCCTTTGAATTCAGTGGCTACCAGTGAAGTGTTTGTTCTGCATGATTCCACCGATTTTGAGCTTTCTTCTTCTTCTTCGGTATTACTCTCTGATTCTCCCTCACAAATATCCAGAACTGTTCTTGGTGACGTCTTCTCATGCTTTCTGTTAGAAGAAATTTCATTTTCCTCCGAGGAGGAAGTGTTGTCGACGTAGGAATTCTTTTCTGACCAAGTGGAGGTGGACTGTTGATCAAATTCTGACACGCATTAAAACCAAAGACAGTTAGAACAATGCAGCAACAACACTTATTTGGAAGATAACGAGGACTATTCTATCTAACAAACCTTGAACCGGTGTGGAGTTGGAACGAAAATGTTTTTGCAACGTTTTTGTTCTGCAGTGCAGAACAAACGAACAACCTTCTGGGACGTGCTCAAAGCAGTACCTTGAAATTGTCGATCTAGTCGATTAAAGGGGTTAGCGTAGTTCTTGAAATTTCGTTACACTATTGACATGTTTGTGTCTAACCTGTTCATTCGGCTTCTTCTGCTACCGATGACAAGATAATCTGCTGACATACTTTTTGCTTCCTCAGTAAGACCTCTACCAGCACTTGAATATAATCCAACTCTAGCTTCCAAATTTACCTGAAAATGGTGAACTTTAAGCATTTTTATCCGCCTCAAAATCAATCAGATGTACATGTTGATATAAGCATTTTCCCAATTTGTGAGAGATCACATGCCTCATTAGACTGGCAGGTCTTGAAAAGCTCCCCCATTACGGATACAACAAAAGACTTCGCCTGACGAATATGTTTTTGATGCTTTCCAGTTGATTCCTTCTTGACGTTGTCTCGTTTTCTTCCATCACTCCCTCTCTTGTTTGGTTTAGCCTCTGTTTTGATCACACGACGCATGAGTGAAAATCAACCGGTGAACACTAGTACTAATAACGAACATTAAACAGAAGTAAACTAACCGATAACATGCATGGCGACCACCGTATCACCGGGCTGAGCTAGTACTCTGATAGCCCAGCACAAAAGCTCTTTACTCTCATCTGCTTCTAGAGTTATGCCTATAAGAATTTTAGCAGACAACCGACGAATCATATTTATATTTCTTGTAAACCGTAGCCTTATAAAATAAGTTTGCTTCTGAAATGGCCAAATGGGGGCAACAGATATTTTACTTGTTCTCAAATATCTGATTCTACACCACAACAAAATCACATGCACCCTTAAGTATATGTAATAGGACAAGAAGAGAGTGAGACCATCTTAGACATTATGGACCAGTCTTAATAGACAAGCAAAAGAGGTAGCTTTAGCAATGGCAAGTGAAAATATTGATTACTCTATATATCTTATTTCCTATATTGAGCTGCAATTAAGTGCTTTGAGGGATAAGCAAAGGTGATGACAATACATTTGATTTCTCTTGTTATGAAAGTCAAGAGAAGGCAATTTTCCAGTTGAGTTTGGTAGGAAGGGACTAAAGTGTTGTGGTATGAGACTTTGAGAGGACACTATCTGTTAGCACTTTTTCTTCAGTTCCTATAACTTTGGGAAAATGTTTTGTTCTTTTTCTTTTTCATGAGTTAAAACTGATTTTTTTTCCTATACCAAAGTGCATTCAATTAGATGCAACAGCATACGTGCTCTTTTGATTATTTTAGCATTGTTGCAATGATTTGGCGATTGGCAGTTTTGTTCACTAAGTTACGGGGTAATGATTCATTAGGTGATTAGGGCCACTGACACATGCAATATGTTTTTATTCATTATTGAATGATGGAGTATGTGTGGTTTTATTGATTATTGTAAATTAAACTATCGTCCCTCAAATTTGGCGATAGGCAAAAGTCCAGGCTACTACATTTTTTATCCCTGAAAAGAAGTCCGGGCCATTCCAAGGTCACGAATTCGTCATGCATTTATTCACCGGGAAAAAAAGACATTTTGCCACCACCTTTCACTGGTTTTTGTAAATGAAAATTGTTATCGACTTTTGAGTCTACATAAACAATTTTTACCCGTTTGCATTACTAACTTTTGTTAGTGACTGTTTAAAAAAGAAAGTTACACAAAGCACAAGCAAGAGAAGTTGTGTATTTGGTGTTTCTCGGGCTATCAACCTAAAATCCCCTTGTGGTTTCAAAAATCTGCACAAAACCCCCTTGTGGTTTGTAAACTGCTTAGAATTCCCTTGTGGTTTCATTAACTCTGGACAAAATCCCTTCCGTTAAGTTTCTTGTAACTCCATTAGTTTTTTTATTAAGTGACTATAATGCCCTTACTTCACTATATATATAAATATATATTGTTTAAATTTTTAAAAATATATTTTATTTTTAAAAAAAATTTCAAACATAATTTTGTTTGAATTTATAAGACAAATAAAAATAATTACGAATATTTTTTAATATATAAAAATTAAAATAGGGATTCCGTGCAGGGTTTTTCAAACCACAAGGGGGTTCTGTGCAGGTTTCCAAACCACAAGGGGGTTTTGTGCTAAAGTTTTAAAGGGTAAAATTGACTTTTTAAAGAGAAAAAAGTACACAAAAATCAAGCCAACTCTCACATAGAGCGAGTGTCGACCACGCTCTAACGGAGTTGGACGGAAAGGGGATTTCGTGCAGGATTTTTGAAACCACAAGGAGATTCTGTGCATAGTTTTTGAAACCCCAAAGGGGTTCTACACAATTATCAAACCATAAGGGAGTTTCGTGCAGGTTTTCAAAACCAGAAGGGGGTTTTATGCATTTTCCCCGGTGTTTCTCACATTGTTTTTTTTTTTTTTTTTTTTTGGTGAACACACATTGTTTTTATAAATATGGTATTTAGGAAAAGATTATGATACTCAGGTGACTGATATAAATACAGGATATACTTTATAGCAACTCTAATGTAACAATTAATCGGAATGAGACGAATAAGTTATACTTTTGTAATCAAAGGACCAGGTAGTACATCCAGCACATTCTCCAAATGCATGTACATTAGCAATTTACCAATTAGAATCAGCGAAATGTACAAAATGATTCCACGTGATGCCGACTAAAGTGTTTTTTTTTTTGGATGAATATGCCGACTTAAGTTTTCCCTCATAGAATTTGACACATAAAATGCTTCTAGCCAAAGCTTAATTGACAACACCAAGCCCCGTGTCCCGGATGGTTCTGGTGAATCCATAGGGTCCCATACTATGTTGCACGGATACAAATTCGCGATACGAGTGCGATATGACACATTTTTTTTTTCCGAAAATTAGGAATACAGTGCGACGGGAATACGACTATATATATTTATATTTATATTTCTATTATGCTATAACATAAGTAGGAACAACAAAAATTACAGCCTCAAAAATTAAAATAAGAGACTTAAATGAAGTAATTGCTATAAAAGAAACCATGTAATACATAAAGTCATAAACCTAATTGCCATTGGTTAAATTATCAAAAATAATTAGGGAAAATAGTAACTGATGATAAAGAAGACGAGAGGCGGAGAGGTTGAGAAATGGTGGTAACTGGTGGAAAGATTTTAGGGATAATATCACTCACACCCCATGAGGTTTGGCGTAATATCACAAACCTCTCCCGATGTTTAATATAAGTGACACCCCCTGAGGTTTGCCTCAACATATCACACAAGTCCAATTTTTCCTTTTTGTCCTTGTTCACATTCAAATTCTAACAATGATTTTGTTTATATATATATATATATATATATATATATATATATATATATATATATATATATATATATATATATATATATATATATATATATATATATATATATATATATATATATATATATATATAACTTTAAAAATTGTTAACATAGAGTTATATTTTAACATAAACTTTTATAAAATTAATAAGAATGTTTGGATTTCTAAATATTACACTTCAAAAAATGATAAGTATATTCAATCAAAATTCAAAAGATATATGCAACACAAGATATTATAAAAGAGAAAATATAAACATAAAGTTATATATATATATATATATATATATATATATATATATATATATATATATATATATATATATATATATATATATATAACTTTATGTTTGTATATTATTTTGAAAATGAAAAAAAGTAATCTATTGAAATTCAGATTATATATATCCAAAAATATAATAAAAATTTTGAATATTTATTTTAAGTAGTTTTTAATTTTCTTTATTATTTTAGTTTTTATTTGCTTGTTTTAAAGTTTTATTCGAAAGTTATATGTATTTTAAACTAAATGTTAAATTCTCAATATTTATTCGAAGAATTATTTTGTCTTTTTTCTCTTTTTTAATTTTTAATGTGAATACCAAATAGGTATTTTGAGTTTTAACTAGTGGTTAAAGTTAACAAAGGGTAAAAATGGAATGATGGACTTATGTGATATGTTGGTGCCAACTATTAACTTATACATATAACTTATACATATATAAAACTTTCCGTTTATAGAAAGTTATTTCAAATTTCTATTATAACGGTTTATCAACCGATTTCCTATTTTAGCAAGTTAGTTAGTTAGTTTTAGTTAGTATAAATAGCAGCTCTCAGCTCAGATATTCTCACTTGTTGATTTTATGATTTTGTATCACAAATACTCTGTAACAAACTCTCTCAATATGATTCAATCGTTCAGTTTTATGTTCATCTTTTGTATTGCTAATATGGTATCAGTTGATCGGTTCTGATCCGATCATCTTCTCCGATCCTTCGATCATCGTCTCCGATCGTCTATTCCGCGCTTTGATCTCTGATTTCTCTGCGAATTTCAATCTCGAAATTCGATCTGGTATCACATTCAGATTGTTCTGTTCTTTTTGTTCTGTTTTATCACATTCTGTTGTGAGTATTTTTTGTCGAATTGAGATTCGATTTAGATCTGTTATTTGCTTAGATCTGTGGTTTGTTTGATATTGAGTTTGAAAAATGGCTTCAGACAGCAATTTGCCGAACAATTTGCCGAACAATTTGCCAAATAATTTGCCAAACAATTTGCGCAATTCTTTTAGAAATCCAAGTGATGATTCATCCTTGGTTTATTTTTTGGAAAGTCGTGATGTATCAAGTGTTTCAATTGTTGGTGATGTTTTTACGGGTGACAATTATGTTTCTTGGACAAAAGGTATTGAAGTGGCTCTTAGTATCAAGAACAAAATCTGTTTCATTGATGGTACATTACCTATACCTGATTAGAGTGATCCTGTGCATAGAACCTGTTGGATAAGGGCTGACAAGTTGGTTTTATCTTGGCTATTGAACTCTGTGGCAAAAGAAATAAGGCATAGTCTACTGTATTTTACTACTTCATTAGAAATATGGCAAGAACTTAAAACAAGACATGATAGGTCTGATGGTTCTAGAGTCTTTCAACTTAGAAAGACAATATCTACAATCTCTCAAGGTTCATTATCTGTGACAGCATTCTATAATGCTTTTAGAGTTGTTTGGGATGAGTTTGTGAGTCAGAGACCAGTGACAGCATGTTCTTGTGGAAGGTGTATCTGCAATGCGAATAAAAACAAGCTTGATGAGCAACAAAGTGATTGTGTAATGAGTTTTTTAGTTGGACTCAATGATTCATACTCAGCTATAAGGAGTCAAATTCTCATGATGTCTCCTCTGCCTTCTCTATCAAAAGTGTATTCCTTACTATTGCAAGAGGAAAATCAGCGTTCACTACATCCAACCAACACAAATTCTGAGTCACTTGCAATGTTCACAAGGTCAAACTCTGGCCAAGATAGTCATCCAAAACAACAAAATGCTCCTTCTCAGTTTAAGTTTCAAAAGAACTTTCAGAACAAGAACAAGAAGAAGTTGAGATGTACCCATTGTGGGTTTAATGGACATACAGTTGATAGGTGTTATCAGTTGATAGGATACCCTCCTGGTTGGGATGGTCCTAAGGGTAAGAGGCAATTTTCAAACACACATTCTGCCAACTATGCTCAAGCTGATGAAGAAAGTGATGAAAAGCTTGCTGTTGAGCCTACTACTGATCCAGATTTTGCTTTGTTTGAGAAGTTCATGGCCTTTAAAGCTCATAATCAAGCTAATGTTCAAACTCAACAAGAATCTGGTAATAGATTTGTAGCTTCTGCTCAGGCTGGTAAGATTTTTTCTAATCCTTGTGTGCTATCTTCTGTATCCAAGACTTTTTTAGTTGGTAATAAGTATTGGATATTAGATTCTGGAGCTACAGATCATATGTTATGTGAAGGACAGTGGTTCAAGAATAACTCAAAGTCTATAAAAGTTCCAATATCATTGCCTAACAATAATCAAACATATGCTACATTACAGGCAGATATTAACTTAAACTCTATGCTATTACTTAAAGATACTCTTTATGTACCAAGTTTTAGCTATAACCTTATATCTGTGTCAAAGCTAACAGCTTTTTCAAATGTATCTCTTTTCTTCTCATCAACTGATTGTGTCTTGCAGGACAAAACAACCAAGAAGATGATTGGTTTTGCTAGAGTTTTCAATGGTTTATATGTTTTGAATATGTCTGATATTTTGAAAATTCAATGTAATGCCAGTACTGTTGCTTGTAATTCTGTCTTTACTTTGTGGCATAATAGGCTTGGCCACCCATCTATTCAAAAGATTGTTCAAACTTCATTAATAAAGGCATCAGATTGTAATGATACACCATGTAATACATGTCATTTAGCTAAACAAAAGAGGTTGCCTTTTCCCATTAGTAATTCTGTTTCTGAGAGTGCTTTTCAGATGATACGCTGTGATGTATGGGGGCCCTATTCAATAATATCTTATGATGGATTCAAGTATTTTCTTACCATTGTAGATGACTATACTAGATGTACCTGTCTGTACTTTCTAAAAGCTAAATCTGAAGTTCAACAGAATATTGAGAAGTTTTGTAAGATGATACAAACTCAGTTTAGCATACAAGTGTAGACACATTTATTTTATTAAATAATTAAATGTGTGCAATTGGAAGAAAATAAATATTCCATAAAACTCGATATTTTATGGATGGAAACTGTATTCATCAAATCTCAAAAGATGGAAAGTCTATTCATCAAAATCTCAAGAGATGGAAAGTCTATTCATCAAAATCTCAAGAGATGGAAAGTCTACTCATCAAATCTCAAAAGATGGAAAGTCTACTCATCAAAATCTCAAAAGATGGAAAGTCTACTCATCAAAATCTCAAAGAATGGAAGGTCTAGTCATCAAATCTCAAATGATGGAAAGTCTAGTCATCAAATCTCAAAAGAAGGAAACTATCTTTCATCATGGAAAGAAAGGATTTCCCCAAATTATGTATTCCATATCAAGAGTTGATCTTAACCATTCATTTCATCAGAAGATTCTCCTTCTAACACTATAAATAGGGGTCTTCACCAAGAAGAAAAAAACACAACAAAAACAACAAAAACAACAAAAACTCAAACATTCTTGGAGTAAAGAAGTTCTTCAAATCCTCTCTCCCAAGTTCATCATCTTCAAAGGCGTTCATCCAAAGATTCAAATTGTTCGTCGCGAAGATCAAAGAAATTCTCTCTTTGATTCGAGATCAAGCTCTCACGCCCTCGAATTAAAGTTTTTCAAGTTCAAGTGAACTTCATGAAGGATTGAATCAGAGGATAAAATAGAGATTGTAATTCGAATTTATTCAAGTTTATATTAAATTTATTTGTACTAATTTTTCTTGTCTTTTATTTTTAAGGACTCGAAATCTGTTGTTACAACAAGTTAAGATAATAAGGACATCTAATGGAGCAGAATTTTTTATGCATGAGTTCTTTGACAAAACTGGTATTGTTCATCAGAAAAGTTGTGTGCAAACTCCTCAACAAAATGGAGTTGTAGAGAGAAAGCATCAACACATTTTACAAGTAGCAAGAGCACTAAAATTTCAATCAAATATACCTATAGAGTACTGGACAAATTGTATTGCTACAGCTGTGTTTTTGATAAATAGATTGTCTTCTCTTGTGTTGCAAGATAAATCTCCTTTTGAAATGCTTTTCAATAGACCTCCTGATTATGATATACTCAAATCCTTTGGATGTATGTGTTATGCAGCAACTTTAAAAGATCACAGGTTAAAGTTTGATCCTCGAGCTCAAAGGTGCATTTTCATAGGATACCCTCTGGGAACAAAAGGATATCTGTTATTGAATCTTGAAACTAACAGTGTGTTTATATCCAGGAATGTAAAATTCTTTGAGGATACATTCCCTTTGAAAAAGGACATATTTACAGATTTATCTAATAAAAGTCCAAGTGTGCAGGAAGATTACTTTGTCAAAGTACAGACATATAGAGCAAGTTCAGATGGAGCTATGCCAACTATTGAACAAGATGTTCCTGTTTATAATCAAGATCATATTTCAGAAGGTTCAAACTTGCCATCACAAGAAGTAGATGATGCAGAAGATGAATCAAGTTTTCAGAATGACCAAAGTACAAGCCTTCAGAATGAACAACAATCTGCTGAAAACAATGAAACACCAGTTAACCAGACAACTGGTGACCTCAGTATCATTCCTCTCCCTAATCATAATATTGAACCATCTATTGTGCATAATAATTTGAGAGAATCATCAAGAGTTAAAGCACCTCATGCATATTTGAGTGTTTATGATTGTCACTTACCTGCATCTTTACATAAAGCAAACTTTACAGCATCTAAAGCTAATTTTCATAAAGTGAGACATCCTATTGATTCTTATCTATCTGTAGAGAGGTTAAGTAAAACTCACAGGGCCTTTACTGCAGCTATTAGTAGTGTGACTGAACCTAAGACTTTTAACCAAGCAAATAAGGTTCCAGAATGGCAAGAAGCCATGAAAAATGAGTTAGCAGCCTTAGAAAAGACTAAGACTTGGATACTAACTGAGTTACCTAAAGGACACCATTGTATAGGCTGTAAATGGGTGTTCAAAGTTAAACATAAAGCAGATGGGACTATAGAAAGATATAAGGCTAGGTTAGTAGCAAAAGGCTACACACAAGAGGAAGGACTTGACTATTTTGATACCTTCTCACCTGTAGCAAAACTAACCACAGTAAGAGTTCTCCTGTCCTTAGCTGCAGCAAACAACTGGTTTCTTCACCAATTAGATGTAAATACAGCCTTCTTACATGGTGACTTAGATGAAGAGATATACATGTTACCTCCTCCAGGATACTGCTCACAAAATGATAAGAGAGTATGCTTATTAAAGAAAAGCCTGTATGGGCTTAAACAAGCCTCCAGACAATGGAACATTCAACTTACTAATTTTCTGATATCCAATGAGTATAAACAAACTGTTTCTGACAGTTCATTATTTGTGAGAAAGATTGGAAACTCATTCACAACTTTGTGTGTGTATGTAGATGATGTCATATTGACAGGAAATGACATGAAGGAAATACAAAGAATCAAACAACAACTTGATGAAAGGTTCACAATCAAAGACCTTGGACAGTTGAAATACATACTTGGAATAGAGATAGCAAGAAGCAAGAAAGGGATAACACTTTGTCAAAGAAAATATGCATTGGATATCCTCTCTGACTCACGTTATATCTCAAGCAAACCAAGCAACACCCCTATGGATTCATCAACAAAACTACAAACAGATGATGCTCCACAACTAGAGGATCCTACAGAGTATAGAAGGCTTGTAGGCCGTTTACTTTACTTGACAATCACAAGACCAGATCTAAACTATAGTATACAATGTTTGACAGAATTCATGTCAAAACCAACGCAATCTCACATGGCAGTTGCACACAGAGTTCTAAGATACATCAAAAGCAGTCCAGGAAAGGGATTATTCTATCCTTCCACCTCAGAAGCACACATCAAAGCATTTTGTGATAGTGATTGGGCAACTTGCACAGAAACTAGGAAGAGTGTAACAGGTTATGCTATATACATTGGTGAATCATTAATAGCATGGAAGCAAAGAAACAGTTAACAGTGAGTAGATCATCAACTGAGGCAGAGTATAGAGCCATTGCAACAACCACATGTGAGATCATATGGCTCAATCAACTGCTCAAAGACTTGTGCATTCAACAGAGGAAAATGCCTCTCCTATACACAGTTTTTAAAACCGGACCGGACCGGCCGGTCGACCCGGTTAAACCGCTGACCGGCAACGCGTCCGGTCCGGATGATGGCATAAAACCGTTTTTGCATGGAGCGGTCGAAACCGCTAAAAAAAGTGGTTGAACCGGGGCGAACCGGTCAACCGGCCCGGCTTACGAACCGCTCAGCTCTTTGGTCTTTTTTTTTTTTCCCTGTTTTGTCACTTGAGTTTTGCTAGGAAAGGGAGGAGATTTGTTATCAAGTAAAGCTGGCCTGCTGATCAACTTTGGTGTAGAGATATGTGAAAAGTGGGAGAATTGAGAGATGATATAGAATCTTCAAAGGATGTAAAAAAAAGAAAACTTAGAAAATAATAAAAAGAAGCAACAAGCCATACGAATGAGAGGTCTGGGGTGTTGGATATTGGAAGATGATTTAGAGAATAAACAGAAGAAAAATTAAAAAATAAAAAGAAGTAAAAAAGAAATAAGAAAGACAAGTCTGGTGTAGAGAAATAAATGATGGAATAATAAATGAAGAGAAAAAAGGGGGATAACTGATAAGTGAATTGACCGTGTAATGGACCTTGAAAATAGGAAAAAATTCAAATTACATTAAACAACCCTTGGAAATAGGTAAAGAATCAAGACAAATTTTAATTAAGCAGAGTAGGTGCCTTGAATGGTGTAATTAAGAGAAAACATAAAAAATTTAAACGAAAATGACACAAGCTAGTATAGTGACGCTTATTGCTACTTAATGTTGTTCTTTTTTTATTGGACAATTTTATATACAAAATTTGTATTTGTGTGTTAGAAAAGATATTTAATTAGTAAAATAATTTAGTTCAATATTTGATGTGATCATTTACTGCTATGAATTTAGATATATATTATTTAATGTATGTGATTTAATACTTTGAGATCATTGTGGGATATATATTTGTCAAAATGATTTTGTTTAAATTTATTAGAAATACATGTAACCGGTTCGACCAGTGACTGAACCGGTTTAACCGATCGAACCTGTAACCAGTAAGGTCACCGGTTCTGTGTCCGGTCCGGTTCTGAAAACACTGCTCCTATATACTGACAGCAAAAGTGCCTCTTGTATAGCAAATAATCCAGTCCACCATGAAAAGACAAAACACATTCAAATAGATTGTTTTTTTGTCGGGGAGAAAGTAAACCAAGGACTGCTCAAAGTTTTAAACATACCAAGTGAACAACAGGTTGCAGATGTCCTCACAAAGCCATTGTCTCTCCAACCATTTACAAGGATGACTTGCAAGATGGGCATTTTAGATATCCATGCCCCTCTTGAGGGGGATATTAACTTATACATATATAAAACTTTCTGTTTATAGAAAGTTATTTCAAATTTCTGTTATAACGGTTTATCAACCGATTTCCTATTTTAGCAAGTTAGTTAGTTAGTTTTAGTTAGTATAAATAGCAGCTCTCAGCTCAGATATTCTCACTTGTTGATTTTATGATTTTGTATCACAAATACTCTGTAACAAACTCTCTCAATATGATTCAATCATTCAGTTTTATGTTCATCTTTTGTATTGCTAATACCAACATCAGGGGGTGTCACTGATATTACTGAAACTTCAAGAAAGGTTTTTGATATTATGTCAAACCTCAGGGGGTGTGATTTGACATTATCCCAATATTTTATTGAACAAGATGAAGATGGTGTTATTTTTCGAATTTTTAGCAAAAATAGTCCTTTATCTTTTACCTTTTGCAAAATTAGTCCCCTAATGAATTTAATAGCAAAATACGTCCTCTAACCGTTTACCTTTCGCAATTTTCGTCCTCCGACGACTGTACACGGCGGAGCAAATTAAAAATTAGTTTTTTTTTTTTTTTTTTTTTTTAAACATGTCGCACGTGAGAGGCAAAAAAACATTACAATCTAAGACACAAGACAATAAATCACACCACCATCTTCTTCTTCTTCAGTTTTGCAAAATCGACATATAATTGATAAATCCCAAATCCCAACCCCTAAACTCAAAACCCCATTCCCCAAATCTTCAAACGCAGCATCTCAAAAAAAAAAAAAAAAGTTAGTAAAAAGCTTAAGCTCTGCATGACGGGAGTCAATTAATATTGATTAAAAAAATATATTTGTCTTCCTCACCAACACACAAGCAACACGCAATATTTCAGAAAATAAAAAAGCAATGAAAAATCTAAAGTTCTGGATTCAATTAATGTTGATTTAAAACAGGAAAAAAGACAAAACTCATCTTCCTCAACCGTGCACAGTGAGGACGAAAATTTGCGAAAGGTAAATAGTTAGAGGACGTATTTTGCTATTAAATTCATTAGGGGACTAATTTTGCAAAAGGTAAAACACAAAGTACCATTTTTGCTAAAAACTCGGCGTTATTTTTCTTCTCTGTTTGATATGAGTGTCGGGTAAAGCAGAGGTTGAAAGTTTGTTTTTACTTTTTCATTTTCAATCTTGTAGATTGAAGCTTGAAAGTGTTGAATTTGAAATTTGCTTTAATTTTTCAAATCGTGTTTGTAGTTGACATCTTAGGATTTACTCATTTAGATGCACTATATTTCAGCGTTTTTTAGTGTTTTTCTTAGACATTTCTTTAGCAACCAAATTCTTGTTTTTAACATTTTAATGTCAATTTTATAATTAGTTATACAATTATTTTTCTAATAGATAGTTAATTTGTGATTATTGTTTTTATTTGCAACATCTTTTTGTTTCTAATAAGAATAGCATATCAGCCCCAACTAACTTTTCTGGATAAATTGTCGCAAAAGTCTTTTCAGATTGCTTCCCGACATCTTATATATGCTGAAACATATTCACTTTAGAGTACCAGGGTTTGATTTTCTAGAGAACTTTTTTTATTCTAAAATGCTTCAGCAACAAAATTTGGACTTTTAAGGAGTAATTGTATAGACGTCAAAATGTTTTTGTTCCGAGAGCGAATAATAAAAGATTGCACAAATTTTTTGTTATATTTGTTTCTTCTACAAAATGGCATATATAGTGTATATAACATAAAACTAAAATAATATAATACATGTAATAAGTGTGCTATCGCTACAAAATCTCACTCTCCAAAAACATGCTTACGCCTAGCACGTTTTATGCCCCCTCTCCATATTAATACACGTGTTCAACGATAACTCATTCACTCATCTGCTCCTATATGAATGCCGTGTTGGGGTTCCTATAAATATTGTTGCCAACCCTAATTTATTTCTCATATGAGTCATTTTCTCCGCCGCTCCTAACTCTAATCTTTCTTTTCTTTTCCTTGTTTCTTAAAATGGTTGCTAACGCTTCCATTTCAAGTTTATTTAACTTCCCTTATGCTCTTTTAAGGTTCTTAAGCCTGTCGAATGAATGTTGGAAACTTTTGGCTATGAAATGGAAGCTCTCCTAAGTAGCAATCTTAGGATCTTTTTAAGGAGGAACCTTTGGCCATGGGTTGGACCATTAAACCAAGATCTGAGGTATAAGTTCCTTTCTTTGTCAAATTATTTGTTTATGTAAAACTTTTAGTTGTTAGATTTCAATCCTCCCATCAAGATCGGTGTATGAGAGGTTTGGGTAGAGAATAAATTAATATTATTAAACTTTTTTCTGAAAAAAAGAAAATCTAAAAAGCAATGATGAATCTGACTTTCGGGTTATAATTTCTATTTAAAATATAAATAATCTTTCAGAAAGCTTATGAAAAGTCTAGATCTGTTAAATTCGTTAAATATTTTGTTGAGAATGAATATATTTGGTATTTTCATCCACGTCCCATGAGATTTTATAGTTTGGCAAATGCCCTTGAAGTTTTAATTGTTTTTTGGCATGTAAGCCCTCCATCTCTTGCTAGTTAGAAAGATTGAATGTAAGAAAAATTATGTATATGACACATAAAATTAGCTTATCTTTCTTTTTCAAAAGGTTATTTGGTTTTTTTCTTTCTTATATTACTGTGGTATTTTTAAAAGCTAATAGATATGTTTATACATATATTTTTTGTTAATTTATAAAGTACTATTTAGAAAATGTTTATACATGCATTTTAATCTTTTTTCTTCTTTATATCAAACTGGAAACAAGAGATATAAATCTTGTTGTACTATCTTTTATTTTTGTGATCTTATTGTATTTTATGTACCGGCGTAAAATAACAAGATTGGTACTTTAATAAAGTACAATAAAACCATTACCAATCTTGCATAGTGAATAAAATGTTCATAATCACGAAAAGATGGTGAAAAAAGTCCCGTTTATTTTGTAACTAAGCAAATAAAATAAATCAACTAAATTTACCACAAAAAAGAAGCCTTTTGTATAGATTTTATTTCATTGTCTTATCAAATTATTCAATAATATGTTTGAAAAACCTTTTTACTAATTAAAGAGCATTTAGTTAAAAAAAAAACAACTATTTCATAATTATAAAGTTGCGAATGAACAAACATTACAAGTAATCCAAAAAACAAATCATGCATAATTTGAATATTTGAACAGTAAAATACTATTCACGCATTCAACAACAACTCATTCAACAGTCGACTTCTCTATGATTTTGTCTTGGGTTCGTATAATATCCCAGTTGACCCTAATCTACTTCTCTTTTTAGTCTTTTCCTTTGCCACCCAAAACTATGATCTCTCTCCTCGTTTGTCGTATTTGTTCGAATGGTTTCTTACAATTCTATCTTACTTTCTCGCAGGAAAAGAGACATATATAACTTCCCGCTTGCGTCTGTAAGGTTCTTAAGCTCATGGAGTGAATGTTTTGAGACTTTTGGCAATGAACATGAAGTCTTCTCAACAATCTCCGTCCTAAGTTGCTTCAATTGATGAACATCAAACGTAAGTTTTGGAGTGTTAGCTTATTTACAACTTCTAGATATAAATATGCCATTGAGACCATTGAACAAGATGCAAGTAAGAGCAAAGAATAAATTTATGGTAAACTGTAAACTTCTTTTTAGGGAAAGAAATGTGACAAACAATGGTGAATATGAAATTCAAGTTCAAGATTGTTGGAGACAGTAATAAAACAATAAATGTACAACCTCTGTGTAAGTTTGAAATCTTGACGAGATGACAAATCTAGGCAATACTAGAACTCAGCCAATAAAAGTTTGGTGCATAAACATCAACATTGCAGTTACCTCATGAGGGGTATCTTTTGAGAATATATGAAAACAATAAAATTTTACCTCTTTACAAAACTTAAACTTTTAGATTAGACAACAAGTTAGTATAGATCTTGTTTGTAAGCTATGAGTCTCAATTTCTCTAGAATTTTCTAGGACCAAATTTGCATAAAAGATGATTTATTATTCTTTGGAGTCGGTTTGACTTTCTCGAATTCAAACTCTATAATCCTCCAATTTTCAAATTCATATACCACTTTTTCCTCTCAATTCATTTCCTCACTGAAATGAATGAATTTCGGACCACTAACCTCGCAAATTACATCGGCTGTGTCGACAAAACTTAAATGAAATTTAAATGAAAAAGAAACAAATCAACCACTAGAATCACTCTCCATGTGCTAACTCGGCACCTCGTCATCGCCTTCACCATCCCCACCTTCCGAATCTGAACTCGACTCCGTACCCAAATTTTCCCGCGAAAAAACAAAATGAAGCCTCAACCCTTCACCTTCATCATCTTCATCACCTTGACCTTCTCTCTCCACCTCTCCTCTCTCCTCCTCCAATGGCATACGAAAACGACAAATAGGGCACACCCCGTGAATCCCCAACCACTTATCAATGCAATCAAAATGAAAGAGATGCCCACAAGGCATCTTTTTTGCCTCCAATTCCCTTTCATTTTTGTACTCCGATAAACAAATCTGACACTCAAGACCCGGATCTGATACTTTGACTCGGGGCAAGGACTCAATTGAAGATTTCAAAGCTGCTTGCGAGCACTGCATCGAAGAAGATTCACCATCAACTGGTTCAAAATCAAAGGGGATAATCTCTATCGATCCTTGTTCTAAGAAGACTGCGACTTGACGCGGTGTTGGGCCTCCTTCCGCCGCTTGACTTAAGATCCATGAACGGATAAGATTAGTGGCGCTGATTCTGCATAATTCTTCAAGGGATGGTTGTGATAAATTTGAACTTGAAGAAGCCATTTTATTAGTATATATGTTTGGTTGTTTTGATTGTCTATTAATGGGGTTGAATTGAAATATAAAATAATGGTAAAACTGTGGGATTTAAATACAGGGGATGGTGGTTGGTGAGGGGCAATGGAAATATCCAGAAACGTGGTGGTGTAGCTGTATGGGTTTATCAGGATTTTGGATAATTGAGTAAGTACAATTATTGTTTAGTTGCAAACTGAGTAAAATACAATGTGTACTTAATTGTTTTGGGTTTTGCTTTAGATTTTTTGAGAATTTCTATATTTGAAAATAGAGATAATATTCTAAAGAGTATGAGTACAAAGTACAAACTTTGGTTAGTACTCTCTTGAGAAAACAAATAGAACATTTAGGTGTAGTTCACTCACCCAAACCCTAGACTGGAGTTGATTTATGCACGAAAAAGAGAAACAATTGTACCCATTTTCTGAAATAACGAGTATATATTTTGCTTTTACACCTTAGAATGAAATGCAAAATTATAAAAATTAACCAATGATATTTTGGTCATTAAATGTCACAAAAACACTACAAAATTGAATAGAGGTAGCGTGGAACTTCTTGAAATCACATAAGATAATTTGCTTATTTATTTTTTACCATGAGATAAATCGAATGGTTTCTTACAATTCTCTCTTAGTTTATCGCAGGAAAAGTGACATATATAACTTCCCATAGAATAATATCTTAGCTCTTGTACAGTTTCATTGTATTCAAGAGTGTCGTCCTCCAAAATAGTTCCTTGTTCTATCAATTTTTGTGGATCTTTGGCAAATTATCTCTTGGTAAAAAATAAATAAGAAAATTATCTTATGTGATTTCAAGAAGTTCCACACTACCTCTATTCAATTTTGTATTGTTTTTGTGACATTTAATGGTCAAAATATCATTGCTTAATTTTTATAATTTTGCATTTCATTCTAAGGTGTAAAAGCAAAATATATACTCGTTATTTCAGAAAATGGGTACAATTGTTTCTCTTTTTCGTGCATAAATCAACTCCAGTCTAGGGTTTGGGTGAGTGAACTACACCTAAATGTTCTATTTGTTTTCTCAAGAGAGTACTAACCAAAATTTGTACTTTGTACTCATACTCTTTAGAATATTATCTCTATTTTCAGATATAGAAATTCTCAAAAAATCTAAAGAGAAACCCAAAACAATTAAGTACACATTGTATTTTACTCAGTTTGCAACTAAACAATAATTGTACTTACTCAATTATCCAAAATCCTAATAAACCCATACACCAAAACACGTATAGTTCAGCTACACCACCACGTTTCTAGATATTTCCACTGCCCCTCACCAACCACCATCCCCTGTATTAAATCCCACAGTTTTACCATTATTTTATATTTCAATTCAACCTCATTAATATACAATCAAAACAACCAAACATATATACTAATAAAATGGCTTCTTCAAGTTCAAATTTATCACCACCATCCCTTGAAGAATTATGCAAAATCAGGGCCACTAATCTTATCCTTTCATGGATCTTAAGTCAAGCGGCGGAAGGAGGCCCAACACCGCGTCAAGTTGCTGTCTTCTGAGAACGAGGATGGATAGAGATTATCCCCTTTGATGTTGAACCAGTTGATGGTGAATCTTCTTCGATGCAGGGCTCCCAGCCCGCTCTGAAAGCTTCAATTGAGTCCTTGCCCCGAGTCAAAGTATCATATCCGGGTCTTGAGTGTCCGATTTGTTTATCGGAGTACAAAAATGAAAGGGAATTGGAGGCAAAAAAGATGCCTTGTGGGCATCTCTTTCACTTTGATTGCATTGATAAGTGGTTGGGGATTCACGGGGTGTGCCATGTTTGTCGTTTTTGTATGCCATTGGAGGAGGAGAGAGGAGAGGTGGAGAGAGAAGGTCAAGGTGATGAAGATGATGAAGGTGAAGGGTTGAGGATTCATTTGATTTTTTCGCGGGAAAATTTGGGGACGGAGTCGAATTCAGATTCAGAAGGTGGGGATGGTGAAGGCAATGACGAGGTGCTGAGTCAGTACATGGAGAGTGATTCTAGTGGTTGATTTGTTTCTTTTTCATTTAAATTTCATTTAAGTTTTGTCGACACAGCCGATGTAATTTGCGAGGTTAGTGGTCCGAAATTCATTCATTTCATTTAGGAAATGAATTGAGAGAAAAAGTGGTATGTGAATTTGAAAATTGGTGGATTATAGAGTTTGAATTCGAAAAAGTGAAAAAAATGAAAGTTGAATAAATTGACTCATGTTTCTGTTCGACCAGACTAGTCATATTTTCCTTACTTAGCATAATTTATTAAAATCATAACCAAGTTTCAAATTTGTAATGATGCTGCATAATGAAATACTAAAATCTAATAAAATCCGAGGCCTAGGAAAAAGATTTTTGAAAGGAATTTTCAATTATAAAATTCATTAAGACTACGGTTTAATTTTTGATTTTTTACAAATTTTCTATCGAAATAGAATATTAGTAACAAAACACTAGAATTATTTTTTTTTTTTGAAAAAAAAGTACATTTTACTTAAATACATAACCTTTTTACAAAACAAAAAGTGGTGCAATTACCAAGACCAATATTATTAGCCGATGTGATTAGTAAAAGAATGGCTAGTATAAGAAAAAATACATTTTTATTGATTTCCATATTGAGTTTTAGTGTTTGCTTTTTCTCCCACATTTTGCGTTCACATTAACCTTCTTTCTCTACCTACTCATGTCCTTTTCCTCTTTCTAAATGGACGTACTAAAGTAACAAACTGAGCATGACCCACAAATCTCCAACCACCTACAACACAATCCAAATGGCGAAGATGCTTACATATCATCTTTTTCACTTTCTATTACCCTTAAACCTGGTATTTTGATAGGCAAATCGTGTATTCAAGACTCGTGTCCAATAGTTTGAACTGGATTTAATTGAAGCCGAAGCTTAGAGAACTAGCTTTCGTGCCTTGACTCGATGAAGATTCACCAATAATTTGTTTGACACGGAAAGCACATTTAATAATCATATGGGTCGAGTTGGTTGGTGCAAGAATAAAGTGGCTGTTATGGTTGTAATGTGTAGGATCCATGAATTGATATGGTTACAATAAACATGCATTGCACCTAATTCACCTAAAAATGTTTACTTAATTTATATCTTTTGTCATACTTCACTATTTTATTGATTTCTTTGTGACTTATAAGGGTTACAATTATTTATTAAAAAAGATAAAAATAAATTAAAAGAGAAAAACAATGATGCGCAGAAAAATTAATCTGAAAACGCATAGAATTTATGGAGGCAAGACAGAAATGATATTCCAAAAGAAAAAAAAAACATAACTCTCTTAGCTAAAGCAAGGTATGATTGAAAGTAAAAGACGCAAGTTGATGAGTTTGGTTATAAATGTGAGAGACGGGGTCATGATGGAAATGATCTTTAGGGGTCATAAATAGGTTTGGTAACTCATCAACATCTTTAGTAGTGGCACACATATGGTCAACCTAAAAAAACAAATACTATACATAGGAAACACACATGAAACCTAAATTACCTAGAGGATCTACAAACTGCACATGAATTACCTAAAAAATACACTACACCAAAAAATATAATTGAACTACATCTTAAAACCACAAACGACACATAAATTATTTATTAAAACATATACAACACCGAAATCACCTGAAATTCAAGTATTACAGCTAAGAAATGCAAACAACACAAAAATCATCTAATAAAAACACATGAAACATATATCACCTAAAGAAACACATTACATCTATATCACCAAGAACAAAGATATATTACACCTAAAATACACATGAACAACTATATCACTTAAAAAAGCACATACTATACCTAAAAGATATACACGTAACAAAAATTATCTAAAACGCACACTACATCTACTACGCATTCTACAACTAAATCACATAAAAAGAGTAGTCTGTATCTTTTGATTATTTATTGTAGTGTGTGTATTTTAGATGATTTAGGTGTAGTTGGGTTTTTTAATGTGGTGTGTGCATTCTTGGTGAATTGGGTTCAGAACGTGTTTTACAAGTAGTGTGTATTTGTTCATGTGTAATGTATTTCTTAGATAATTTAAATGTACCATGCACAAAACCCTACATTTCAACCAAACATAAAAATGGACTATCAAACATACAAATTAATATTATATTATATTACTATTACCATCATGGCTTCAACCACAACCATTCCACCATACTCGAGTATAAAACACCTGGTTTTCAAGCATTTCATTATTACATTATATTTTCTCTTCAACTACATGAACAAAGAAGCATAAAAGAAATGGCTTCGTCTATGTCCAAATCATCGCCACCATTCAAAAACCTAAATGATAAAATAAAATAAATTTATGAATAGTAATTTCACTATTTATCACTATTCAAATTAGAGAAAAATCTACTTATATAGTTTGTCTTCTTTCTTATTATGCTTTACACCTATCTAGTTTGTTTCATTTAAATCTCTCAGCAGAAAACTTTCTCCCTTTGATGTCTACTTTATGGAAAAAAATTATTTTAGGCCACCAAAACGAGTTTCACAAAATTAGCCAGTTATGGTACACAAACTTTCAAGATCCAAAATATATATCAAACCTTCATATTTAGTTCTGAAATGTTAACCACATGTTTTTCCAAAAGTTTTAGAATCAAAAGTACCCCAGAACATCTTTTCCATCAAAACAACATAAAGGGCCGTTTTGAGATTGAAACGTTTGGATTGCCAAAAAATAAAACCTGTGTTCCTTTTCCCAAAATTTCCAAAACTCAAAAGTGGCACATTTTGAGTTGGGATTGTTCCACAACATAGTCATATGTGTGAGGAACAAACCCTTATCCATCTGAAGTCCTTAAACGGTAGATCAAAGATGATAACCTCAATTTGTCATTGTTTAAGCTTTATAGATTACATATTTCGGAATTTCTTTTATTTCTCTAGTTGGATGGTTAGAAATACAATTTTATTGATCTTTTATAAACTAGATCCATATAGTATTCAACTTGGTGGGTGGCGTTGAAACTCCTCCTCATTTCATAATGTTGTAAGGACTAGGAAAATAATTAGATGATGTAGTATTAGAGATTAACTTTGTATATTAGTTTTAGGCGTTTTAGGAAGTTAAGTTATTATAGGATTGAGTATTTAGAATACCTTTAGGGTTCTTTACTTCATATTAAAGTGTCTAACTAGCTAGTCTTAGAACCCCATTGTTTTACATGTCTAATTACTATGATTTTATTAGACAAAATATCTTATTATGGCCTATTTACATTTTCATTATTTGAGTAGTTAAAATGAATATTTTGACATATATCAAAATTATCAATAATTAGATCGTTGTTAGTTGTTTGAGCTTATAATAGTTCTATTAAATAAAAAAAAAAGTTTTCATAATCATTTATTTGATATATTTTTCTTACATACTTGCGATACGAAAAAATCTTCAGAATAGGTCGAGAATTTTTGTAGGGTAAAATGTGGGTTTTGGTTCCTGATTTGTTTAAGCCCCATGTGACACCCGACCTTGAGAAACTTGGACAGCCTAATCGTGTTACATATTTCTAACTCATTTCTTGTTTTTCATATTCGAATAATTTATTCTCATGTTGAAATGAATTTTGTTATCCATTATGTCATGTTGATTAAAATCATATCGATTTATGTTCCAATGTGACAACTTATTTGTTAGTTCTTGACTGTGCCATGAGAGACGAACTATGTTCCAATCTATAGCTCGTAGAGTAACGAATTTTATCTAGCTAGTTTACTAGCTCACATTATATTCGTGTTAGCCATTAGGATGCCTTTGGAAAGTTGAGCCCTTAGATTGTATCGATTTTTTGCCGGGTAGCAAAGGGTTTTCATTTTAAATAATTTCGTTCAATATGCATCGATCTAATTAGTCTTTTATTTAATATTCAATATAGATTTATAAAATTACATTTTCAGCCTAAAAAATCGTTAAAAAAATCATAAGTTGACCCCACTGTATCCAAGGCGTGTCGGATACTTCCTCGGCCGTATCCAATACGTGTCCATCTTTATTTATTTATTTATTTATTTATTTATAATTAGGGATACGCCACGCGGGATATCATGTGCGTATCGCAGGCATATCGAACCGGTATCCGTCTCTTTCAAGTATACTACACGGACTGAGTTTTCGAAGTATCTGTGCAACATAAGTCCTAGAGTAATTAGGGATTTTAACTAATAACAAAGGTCCGTATCTGTTAAATTTAACTGAATGAATATTTTTCCGAGGATTCACTTTATGTTGATTGCCAAATTTTGCTGTACAATTGAAATCCATTAATTTCCCTTACCGAGAAGCCTACTCCTTCTCACCACCAGGAATTATATATAAAATTACACTCTCACAATACTAATTACACGCATGAACTGCTTTCACATATCATATTGTATTAATATCAATATCAAATCAAACATTGTATGTATTAGTATCAAATCAATTATACAATAAAAAGTACAAACCAACCCCAAACAAATTCTCAAACACCTCTTCTCATCTCCTCTCCCTATGGCCTCTGTTAGGATCTTGCATCTTCTGTGTCTCCAGGGCACCAAAAACACCATACATACTACTCTCATCTTCATCACCATAATTATTATTTCCATCATCACTTTCCTGATCAAGAGCCATCAAATCTTCACCATACTTAACACTTTTAATCCTCATACTCCTCCCGTTCACATTAGGATCGTGTCCCTTAAGCAACGCAACCACTTCCCTCATCGTCGGCCTCTTCTCCGCCTCACTTTGAACGCACAACGCAGCAACATTAATCGTTTGCATAACCTCATTTTCATCAAAACTCCCACGCAGCTTCGGGTCTACAAGATCCTTAAATCTCCCTCTAGTTATAAACGGCTCTGCCCACTCGGTTATGGTCCTTTTAATCCCACCAGGGAGCTTTTCAATAGGCTTTCGTCCTGTGACGATTTCTAGTAGCAGAATTCCAAAACTATAGACATCACAACTCTCTGAAACTTTACCCCACATTGCGTACTCTGGCGCTAAGTATCCTAACGTTCCCTTTACGCGCGTGGTCATGTGGCTAACGCCTTCTGGGATCAGCTTCGCGAACCCAAAATCAGCTACTAATGGCTCGAAGTTTGAGTCTAGAAGAACGTTACTAGCCTTGACATCTCTGTGAATGATATGGGGTGATACCTCATGATGCAAATACCTATTTAAACAAACCAATGACCATTACATTGTAAGTTAAAGGTTTTAAAGAAGCTACTAATGGATAAGAGTCTTACAATAAGCCCTCAGCAGATCCAAGTGCAATCTTCATTCTCTTTTTCCAATCAAGTTGAACTTCTCCAGCGAATTGGCCGTGTAAGTGAGAAAGTAAGCTGAGATTTGGCATGTAGTCGTACACTATTAGCCGTTGATCATTCCCAGCGAAGTAGCCCCGGAGGCCTAGCAGATTCTTGTGCCTCACCCTTCCAAGAACCTCGACTTCCACAGCGAATTCCATTTCGGCCTTTGAATTCATCGACTTCAGCTTCTTGACTGCAATCTGCATAATCACAAAACATATTGAAAGGACATCTGTGAGATCCTGATATATGATAATTTATAATGACTTGAGATGCTAAAAGCTAAAAAGAATAAGAACAAACAAAGACTGAGTCTAACTTGAAACCGAGCACTAATTAATTTGGAAAACTTACTCTATAGCAAAATTATGCATCAATTTTATATATATGTAATCCTATTCCGGTTTGAAGAAAAATAGGTTGGAGTTATATATATGTAAATTACTAAATGCCAATCTTCCCTACAAGTTTGAGCTTTTTATCTAAGACATCAATTCAATACGGTATCAATATCAATATGGTATCAGAGCACAGACCAAGAAACTCAGAGTTCATGTGTTCAACTTACCGCCACTTACTTATAAAAAAATATCTCATGTAAAGCATAGGAAAATTAAAATTTGCTAATTACACGCGAGGGGCGTGTTCAAAATTATATATAAATTAATAAATGTCAATCCTCAACTTTAGGTGAGACGACAATATTAAAATACCTGAAGGCCATCTGAAGTCTTGCCCCAATAGACACTTCCAAAGCCTCCTTCTCCAAGTTTGTAGTCCTCACTGAAGCCATTGGTTGCTGCATGCAGCTCCTTGTAAGTGAAAATTCTCCATGTACTGCTGTTATTACCTCCCCCTCCTTGAGACCTAACCAAGTTAACAAACACAAAAATCAAATCAAATTACTTTCTAAAAGTAGGCCAAAATTATTATGTCATAAACAAAGCAGAGACTATACTACTGGTTCATACCCTTCATCAACTATTTCGGAACTACAGCAACCGAGGGATGATCCCATTGTTTGTGTCACTGGATTTTATTTTTTTTTTTGAAATTTCAGTTGTTAGGATTTGTCGAAGGAGCTGTGTTTCTTTTTATGCAATGATAATAATAGTTATACAAAGCTTTGTAATCTTTTAATAGCGACACTGCCGTCCTTAGCCGGCAGGCCTTGTTAGTGTAGTTAACTGGTCTCGATCGAGTTTCATTTATCCTAAATAATATATTAAGCATGTAATTTAATATATTTGGGCGAAGTCATCAACCGGCGCAGATTAATAATCACAACAGGCGAAAGGCTCAAGACCTCAAGTGTGTCATTATATTTTCTTAGAAAACGGTATAAATACAAATAATATTTTGTATGGGTATATTTCATACATACAATTTTTATAGTTTTAGTTAATTGTTAAGGGTACTATCACACTTAATCAACAAATAAATATTTATTTGAAGATTAGGTATGATAGTACCCTTAACAATTAACTAAAACTATAAAAATTGTATGTTTGATGGCCAACAAAGAAGAGAAGCAAATTAATTAAATGAATTATAAACGGACCATATCTACTTATATATATATATATATATATATATATATATATATATATATATATATATATATATATATATATATATATATATATATATATATATATATATATATATATATATATATATATATAAAAGTTTGTATGACATATATAATTTGAAATTATTTCACCTTTCTCAAATTGTAAAGTTAAGGGGATTATTAAATTTCAGCTATGTCATTACTTGGCCAGCTTCCATTCATGAGATGACGTGTTTTTATAATTTTTAAAATATAAGTAATATCACAGTTTGACCAAACATAAAAATTTATTCATTCTTCTTCGTTTTCACAAGTACGGACTGCAGTCGATGAAACATATTGTTCCATATAAAACTCGTGTTTGAAAATGTGAATCGCCTATGAGCTCAAACAAAATAAGAATATCACAATATTGGAGGTCCGGCCAGCCGTATCAACTTTGAAGTGAAACTAGATCTATCCTCAGTATATTTTAATTTTTAATTATACAAGAAAAGAAAGAATAAAGTCAATTATATCAGACTGGAAATTAGTCTCTTGCTAGTTGCTTCCATTTGCAGATTTAATTGCGTTTTCACGGACAAAGAAATAAGTCTCAATATTCTCTAGTTAAAAGCCCAAATGAGTCATATGACAGAACGTTACGTAACAATATAATGTGGAGGAAGGGCTATTAGTAGGTGCAATTTTAAAATAAAAATTAATTGAAGCCCAAAATCTGAATCGGAATATTTACGTTTATATAGTAAACTAAAGAAGTCGGACATAAGCTCCATTATGGACTCCAAAGTTAAAATTATTGGAGATAATGTCTTGGTTGAAGATTAGCGCTCCAAGCCCACGGAACCAATTATAAATACCATTGGGCTTAAGAAAAAAAAAGAAAATTCGTGTTATTACCAAGAAGCCCAAAGGATAAAAAACCATCTAGTACAGAAATGCATAAAGAAACTAGACAAACTCCTTGTAGCTCGGAATGGGCCAGAGAGGTGAGTAACATGCATAAAATTATTGTCTTTGTTCTAGGGGTGGCAAAATGGATCCGGATCCATGGATCCAACGGGATCCGTTGTGGATCCATCGGATCCGATCCACCCAGGATCCACCATGGAACCGAAACCAAGTTGATCCGGTGGATCCAAGGTGGACCTGGATCCAATGTGGATCCGGGTGAATTTGGGTGGATCTGTGAGTGGATCCGGCTGGATCCAATCATGAATATGGGTGGATCCGCGAGTGGATCCAGATGGATCCACATTTGGATCCGTGTGGATCCATCCAAGTCCATGTCTAGATCTAACTCAATTTAAAGCAATTTTTGGCATTTAACTTTTTATTCGCGCCACTATCTCATTGTCTTTATGCATTTGTACACTTTTAAAATATAACTTTGTTTTACTATGAATTTAATTTTATAATTACGCAAAATAATTTGACAACGTATAACTATTCATTATGAGAAGAAGATCTCGTGCTTTAATTTGAAAACTATCAATTAAAGTTAAAGATATGTACAATTTATGGTTGATTGGCATTTTTATTCTCATTATTAAGTTTTATAATTTTGTAATCTTTAACCTCAATTTGTAAAGAGGCAAAAATTATTCTCAATCATATATAAAAAGAATCTAAATAATATTTCTAATCCTTAATCAAAAGCTCGAGAAAATCTTCCAAATTCCAAAACTCAACTTCATTAAAAACATAAAAAAAAAAAAATAATATTACTTTTGTTATAGAAGTATTCATGATTTCTATATTTTTCTCAAATACATACATATATATATATATATATATATATATATATATATATATATATATATATATATAATGTTTTATGAGTATACATATATATTTTTAGTAAATACATCTCAAAAGAGCATTGCATATTTTAAAATTAAAAGAAAAAGTTAAATTATGTGAAACACTAGCTTGCACATTTATATCGTAATGTAGTTGAGTGTTAAATTACAATTTTTTTTTATCTTTCTAAGCGTCCAATATCTTGTTAATTAAGAACTAAGAATAATGATTTATATTATTAAATTTAAGGTGGTGGAATAGATTGGTGGATGAGAAAATTGGGTTGAGTAGAGGTTGATTTGGTGGATTAGATGGATCTACAAAGATGGATCCACTTGGATCCTACAATGGATCCACATGGATCCGACTATGGATCCACAAATGGATCCGTTCGGATCCATGATTGGATCCAAAAATAGTACTGCTTGGATACGCGGATCCACATGGATCCGGACCCGGATCCGGTCCAAGTTGAATCCATTTAAGATCCACCCCTATGGATCCGGTTAGATCCAAATCCTAATGGATCGGATCCACATGGATTTAGACTTGGATCCGGTCCAGTTGATCCATTTGCCACCCCTACTTTGTTCCATTGATCTTGGGGGATGCTGATTTTATTTTCTTGTTTGTCCGACAACATTTTTGGTATTTGTTTTTCCTAATATAACATAAGAGTTCTTTTGTTTCATTCCCATTATGCAACGTACCATTTATCTTTAAAAAAAAAAACTAATTTATTAGAGACAAAATTAAAAGTTATTATAATATTATGATAACATCACTAACTTCTACTGTTTCAAACCGCTACTTCCAAATAACCATTGTAAATTTCAAACCCCAGGTGTTTGTAATTAGACTAAACTTTAAGAGGTGTAGCTGTTGAAATCTCTCAATGTTGCTTAAGAATAAACTTGAACTTTTGTATATTAATGATCTTCTCATCCCTCTCTCACAAGTTTTTTTAGATGAAAATATGAGGAGATCCTAATTTCAAAATGGTATCAGATCAGCTTACCTAAGTCAATTATAGATTTACCTATGATATTCACATGTGATCCAAAGATCATTCCAGCCTACATGGGAGGGGGAGTGTTAAAAATTAAAATCTTTCATTTGTTGCTTGGGAATGAACTTGGTCTTCTATATTAATAATCTCCCCTCTCCTTTAGTAATGCATTTTAGGTTTTTTTTTTTCAAAATTAGCTCTTATGTATAAAAGCTATTGGTGATGAATAAAATTAGTAGGTTTGAGAAACATTATCTTCCAGCTTCTGCTCATTAATTGTTTGAAAAGAATCTTTTTGAGAGTCCAATAAATTATCAATTTTAACTCGTGTTTCAGTTCAATGAAACTCTTTTCCTTTCAGTTATATATGAACCAATTGTTCAGACACAATCATGTAAGAATTATTCATTACGAACTCAGCGACCTATCGCTTTAACACTTGTATGGGTAACGTGAAAATAGACCCACACGTCCAGACAAAACCCAAAAAGAAGATGACACACAAGAAAACAAGTTAACAATGTTGATTATATGCACTTTATTTCACATTGTGTAACATATAATTATATGCACATAGAAACAAACAGCGTGAATTAATGTCATATGCGTGTGCTTTCTACTAGGGCCGTCATGTTGTTTTTTGAAGTCGATTTAATTTGTAGCCAGACGAATGAACCTAACGAGTCGCGACTTGTTGTTTTCACAACTTTTTGCCTTTGTTATGTTGTAAGAATAATACTGGCAGCTTCTATTATTAAGAATGTTGAGACTATTTTCTTAGGTCAAAGCAAAATATAACCAAGTTGTGTTCAATGATTGCACCACAAATTCATCTTCGCTTGTTCCACAATCACAAGTAACTGAATGTAGTTGATCTTGATTTGGCCACGAAACACTAACGAAGTTATTGTCCTAATGTTCAACACCGAAAGAAATATTTAAAATTTTGAACTAATTTATCTATATTAGACTTCAAAAACGTTAATTCTAAAATACGTAGGCTATGTTCTAATATTCATAATTTAAGTTTAACATGATCAGACTCTATCTTAACCAATGTACATACTACTTCTTGCGTCATGCCAATGCACTATAGTCTGTGGCAGCAATTATCTATCTTAGGAAGACTGTCAATCTATTTACTAAACATCTTTTTTCTTATCCAACTCGAAAATAAACTGAAGTAAACCACCACATGAAGTAGTCTTTAAATACCACTTTATATTACCTAATCTCTTTCCTTATTGATATTGTAGTTGCATCCTTAGAGTATAGTTGGGCACTTTGTAAGATTTCAAGAATTACATATTATTCAATTTGTTTTTTTTATTATTTAAATGAAGAGAATTGATTAGTATTATCAAAATTCTAGCAAGGGACACTACTATTATCAGGAATATTGTTTGTTCATGTTCAACTTTCGTTATTTATAAATATATTGCACATATGTACTCGTTTTTTAATTACTTCGGATTTTATATTTTCTTCATTATATAGAATCCTCTAAACTTTGTTATATCTTAGTGGTCAAAATACAATTTAAAAATATTGTCTTTATCACGTCCCAAGCAATCCATAATTTTTTTGTTCCAAAATATATTCCTGAATTATCAGATTTAACATAAAATTTTACAAATTGCGATGAATGTATAAGGCATTGTCTTATGGGTTAGGCTTAAAATTGATGAGTCGGCAATATTCCAATAATCGATGTTTGGTAGGGCAGGGCTAGGGTACTAGTGAGCTTGAATGGTAGCACTCGGGTGTGAATTATTGAGAGGAATGTTTGACAATGTTTGTTGTATTGGATGTTGCTGTATTCATGGCACTAGAACATGATTGCGTACGTGCTTCGAGCTGTTCATGTGTAACGTACATTTATTTACTCATGATAAAAGGTGAAGATTACTCCTTTTTACGGGAAAATGAATAAAATTCTCAATATCTAATGGAACTTGCATAAGATTCGTTCATAATTTTTATTTCTACGTTATGGGATTCTTACCCACGAATAAAAGTTTTATTAGCATTTACATTGTGAGTGAAATGCTATATATTGCAATATTAGTTTATTCATTCATTCATTAATTTTTATTTATTTATTTATTTATTTAATATACCTTACAATATATACAATATACCTAAATTAAAGTTAAATGATATTGAGAAAATAATATAATTCTTTTTAAAATTGTTTACAAAATTTGTATTTTCTGGAGGAGTAATTATTTGTTATATTTTCATTGTTCTTTTACTTTCCTTCCTTTAGAACAACAACTAGAAATAGTAACCATGAAATACATAAGAACGTTGCAGATTTTTTAATTATAAATGATCATTAGATTAATATAAATAATAATAAAAACTCAAAAGACATTGAATTAACTGTGGTGACACGATAGCAAGATAAGGAAAAGAGGGAAAAGGAAAAAAGAACACGCGAACAGAAAATGAGAGCCATGAATAAAAGTAGACATTATAGTGGGCTATCAACCTAAAACCCCCTGTGGTTTGGAAAACCTGCACAAAATCCCCATGTGGTTTGAAAACTATCTAAAATCCCCTTATGGTTTCAAAAACCCTGCATACATTCCCTTCCGTTAAATTTAACATAACTCCGTTAGTCTTATTTAAGAATGACTAAATTGCCCTTATTTATTTTTAACTTCTTTTAAAAAAAATCTGGATGTTTAAAAAAAAAAACAAAAAAACAGGGATTTTATGCAGGGTTTTCAAACCACAAGGGGATTTTGTGCAGGATTTTCAAACCACAGGGGGATTTTCGTGCAGGTTGTCAAACCACTAGGGGGTTTCATGTTTTAAGTTTTTAAGGGTGAAATAGACTTTTTAATTCGAAAAAGTACACAAAAGTTAAACCCACTCTCACATAGAGCGAGTGGTCGCCACTCTCTGACGGAGTTTAACGGATTAGGAATTTTGTGCAGGGTTTTTGAAACCACAAGGGGATTCTAGGTAATTATCAAACCACAAAGGGATTCTGTGCAGGTTTTCAAAACCACAAGGGAGTTTTATGCATTTTCCCCCATTATAGTTCAATTTTATAAAAACTTTTAGTAAATCAATGAAATGACTAGAAAATCAATCTCAAGCTCAATTTCATTTACATGAACATACAATAGAATGCTCTCCTTAATTCAGAATTGGATAAATATAGTTTTTCGTGCATAAATCTTAAAAAAAAAAAAATTACTTCTATTAAATGCGTAAGTAATAATTCAAGATATTTAGCATATAGTGACAATTTTGTCCATCTCATAATTACAATAATTAGTTGCACGTCATATTCCTTGTATCCTTTATATTGTTTCAAAAGAAAAAAAGAAAAAGAACAAGACAAGAAAGGAATAGACAATATATCTATCTTGCAAGATGTCATGACAAGTTCTGCACATCGATCTGCTGCTGTTGCAAGCTAATCTTTTGTCTTTGATATTTTTGAGGTATCTTTGCGTACATTATACATACTAGTAAATAATAATATACATTAATTAATTGCAATGATATATAGCCATAGTTCTTTTAACAAGATATATGTTGTCAGTCTTTCAAATTACTTATAAGTTATTCACTATATTATGTTCATAATTCTAAATGTTATCTATAAATTAATAATGCTTTTTTTCTCCCGGCAGGCTTGAGCGCGAAGGCATTTTCCTGCGAGAAGATAAGATGCGACGATTGATATTAATTGAGTGCAGTCACTTCTTAAAAGAGAGAATTGTTTGCACATAGGCATAGCATCTACTTTTTTTTGGGAATTGAAAAACGGAAGGCGTTTAAGAGTTGCAAAAGCAACATTGAGTATCCTCGTACACTTTTATCAGTCACGGTTCAGTTTTTTATCAGCGACAAGCGAATTAACGATCGATCGAAGAAAGTTGATGAGCATATTTTGTTTGAAAAGAAGTTGATGAGCATAATAAATTATAGATAAAAGAAGTGCTTTGAATACTTAAAAAGTTTTCAGAACAGTTTTAAGTAGAAAATGCAACGAGAAGTACCGTAAAAATTAAAAAGACCCACAAGAGGGATTTATGTTGAGCTTATTATAAATCACACAGAAACTTGGTGTGGTACAATGTAATATGTTCAATCTAAGAAATATTGTACACTATCTACACTACCTATGGTACAATATTCAAGCTGCACCAGGAACTTGGTGCAACCTACTCCTCTTCTTCCCCTTAATTAGTTAAGGTGCCTATTCGCAAGTACATAGACTAAATTATCTAGCACTTCACATTTTTGGATAATTGAAACTTTATAATAATAAAGTTATCTCTCTAGCTCTTGTTTCAGCAGATTCGATACAATTTAACAAGTTCAGAAATTTTATGAAGCCCAAATTCCTCCAATATATATTCTTTCATACGTTCTCAATGTGAAATATAATGCGGAGTATCTCCGTATACTAGACACATCTTGTCAATGTGAAATATAATGCGGAGTATCTCCGTATACTAGACACATCTTGTCAGACTGAGCTAGGTAAATTCTCTTAAAGTCCTTAATCAACATTAACTCAGGTACAGCACTCGAACATAAGAAGATAGCTGAGGGCTGAACTGGCTTAGATTTCAGATCCGGCGAATAAATGTTTAACAAGTTAAGGCTTAATCGAGTTGACGATTAAGATTGCCTTGGATACAATAACACTGACTAGAATTTAGAAAAAATATTAAAATGATTTAGTTTGAATGAATTTGGATGGAGTGTTTATATATAGATAGCAGTTCTCTCGGCCTACTGATGGATTTGCCATTATTAGTGAATTGTAAAGTGATCACGTCATATTTAAGATGTTGTCTAAACTAAAGAAACTTCTTAGTGTCATTGATCAGTTGTCTATCTCGATCAACAGTTCTATACACATGTTTTTATTTTGTTGCTAAAATTACAAAGTACAAAAAATAAAAGTAAATAAAGCGGATGAAACCATCCAAATTACAAATTCCACCCTCCATATACTGCTCCAGTGAATGGATACATACAAATCCAATCAAAATCACAACTAATCATTCTCCAAGCACCAATTAATTAATGCAGAATATCCGGTGCATATAAACGTCATCAAGTCAATGTAAATAACTAATAAAGAAAAAGGCACAACTCCATCCACTACAAAAGTTATCATCATTACCCTGGTGATTGTTGTAATTGTAATGGCGATGACTGATGAGTCAATTGTCTATTAATTCAGTACCCCCACTAAACGGGACTACTACTTGCAATTATATATCTTTTTGCATATTTATTCAACATTACATAGACTTCTTCGCAAGATAAAAGATTTAATGTTGTACCCTGGAGATTAGTGCAGTCCACTCAACAAGACAATGCATGCTGCTGTGTATAACACTAGCTAACCACTTTCACCGATCGCATGGCTAATATGTTTGATTGTGTTGCTCTAGTTTATCTTCTCTTATCTATATTTTGCCTACCCAAATTTATGTTTGTTTTGTTCGCCCTTTGCTTTACTCTACTCTAGCTAGCCTTTCTTTTCTCTCGACAAAAACTTTGGAGCCAAGACCAATAATAATTAATGAGGTAATTGCAAAAACTACCCATTTGTTATTTTAAATTGTTAATAGTTTCCTGTGTGATTTTTGTTAGGAAAACTCCCTTGTGATATTATACGTATATAAGTTAGTTTAGCTACATTAGATTTCTAGGCCGCTGTTGATGGTAAATAGGTCACTTCAAGAAATAGGTTTACTATACATAAAAAAAAAAAAAAAAAAAAAAAGGTTTATTAGCTTGAGATTGATATGGTAATCTAGAGAAAGTAAATCATGATGCATGTGTTTATTGACAATTTTTAAATAATCACCATGAACATTATCATCCAACTTTCTCGAACTCCTTTTATCTTTTTCCCTTCACTATTTACGCTATAAATGAAGGGTATTTCTTATCCACCTCTCAGGCCAAGGTTTTAAGCCTTGACAAATACCCCTAAGAATTTTGACGTATAGTCATCTCTATCCTTTAGTCAACAATTAAATGTGATGACATTTGTGTATTTTTATATACTTTGTTCACGTTTTTTTTTTCTAACACACATGGGATTTAAATATCTTTCCAATTCTATAGAACTCAATTATTTTTATAATTAACTCATTTATAATGATGCAATAAGTTTTATATTTAATTTAAGATAATACAAAAATTACAAAGTTTATAATTATTAAGTGTTTAGGCCATATTTTTTTTTTTTTGTGCTTGCTATCCAAATATACAAAATGTCAGTGCAAAACATTTATAAATATTCTTCATTAGCATAATAACATCAACATTTAATTAGATATGTAATATAACAATCATTGTGCATACTGCATAGTTAACATACGCTCAAAAATCACTAGTAAACAATGCAAAAACTCTATAAATATTATAAATATCAAAAGTAAGCAAATAGATTAGTAACCTCAACTACTGTCTAATGATGCTAAAAAAAGTATATATTGTAAGTTGTATTTTCATGATCTTATTAAATGATTTTCCTATTTTATAAAAAAAATTATAAATATGTAGTTGTAAAATAAACCAATATATATATATATATATATATATATATATTATCATATGTGAGTTGAGTACTTGGGTAATGAAATAAATGAATTATTAATATATTTCTTTTGAAGGAATAAAAAGATTAAAAACAATGTTTAATCATAATATTGAAAAAAAATACACAAATACCATCATATGTAACTATTAACTAAAAGAAGGGAAAATTGCTGCGGAATGTCTGGAGTAAACCAAGTGAAGGGTGGCTCAAGCTTAATGTGGACGGACGAGTTATTGAGAGAAAAAATATTGGGGCCGCGGGAGGTGTTTTGAGAGACGAGAAGGGAACTTGGATCTGCGGATTTGTTAAGAGCATTCCACAACCAAACGTGCTGGATATCGAAATTGAGGTGATCCGAATTGGTTTGGCGATTGCATGGGAGCGTCGGATTCCAAGAATTGAAACAGAAACTAACTCCAGGGAAGCGTTTCACTTATTGAGACAGGAGATGTGGAAAACCACTCTTTAAGAGTACAAATTGAGGAATGTCGCACACTAATGCGCAAACCTTGGGAGCATGTGTTTCGGTGGATATCGAGATCACAAAATTGTTTAGCCGATGGGGTGGTGAAGTTAAATTGTAGTACGGATGGCGAAGTTAGTATGCTACATTCTCAGCCTAATTCTGTGATTTCTGTTTTAGAGAACGATGTAGCTTAAGTGCGCTTTTTTCACTTGTTTATAAAAAAAAAAAAAAAAAAAAAAAAAGCTAAACTGTTAACTAACGGTCAAAGAATGATGAGTTATACAAAATTTCAATCCTCACGAGCTATTTGCCGAAGTTTGAACCTAAAATACCCTTCAATTGAAGCATAGCAGGTCTTCTTGAATCTGGTCATCCTTCTTGACAGGATACATTGCTCTTTTACTCAGAATGACGTAAGTAATAGTAACTCTTGTCCAAAAGATTGACAAGTTCAATTAATTCTTGAAACCTCAGCGTCAAAGCGTTAATTTCAACTTACATTGCAACTTCAGCTCGCCACATATCTCAATTTAGAATTCTCCACGTGTTTATTCTACGTGTCAGGTTAAAAACCGGAACAATAATTTAATTGACGGCGTTACTAAACCAAAAATATATGACAGGGGTTATTCCGTTTTTGCAAAAGACACGTAAGAGCTACAAAACTCCAATGGAAATTAAAACAGGTAAAAAGTTCTATAGTATTTTGCATGAGCAGCAAAGTGTTTATGTGTCAAATATTTAAGAAATTAGAAAATCCCCCTATTTTTAAGATAGGAGGAAACTTTGCAAAGATTTTTTTTTGTTTTTTGTTACGCATAATAAGAAAAATCTAGTTCACAGAAGATCTTTTGCTTCTTGCTCATGATAAGAGTTTTTTTTTTTTTTTTGGTTATTAACTCTACAAAGCCACCCATAACACTCAACAAACGGTAGCTACAAAACAACCCAAGATTATTTCCTTTCCAGCTGGTTTCATCAATTGATTTGGTGATTGTAACTCTCAATGTCTATCTTTTTTGGGACGTGACAAAATAAACTCGTTAAACTCTATCATTCTAAATAGCTTATATTTGTCGGTTTTAAAACTTTAATATTACACTACCGCAAATGATAATTTGATACATAAACCTAAATATATGAATTTCCAACTTGATTTTAAACACCCTATTTGTTCGCTTAAGCTTGTGTAATTAATATTAACTAACTTGAACATCTTTTTTCTTATATATATTCTCTTACAATCTGGCTTATTCTTTTGTTTAAATGTTTGAATGAAATGATTTCTTTTTACATTATTACTATACTTAAAGATCTTAATATTCAATATAAATCGTGTGCGACTAAATTATTGCCGGCATTTCTAGTAGCATAAAACTACATTATCTTCCTTTCTTCCCTTGAAAAACTTTTCCTTGATTCGAAAGTTATTTATTTACAATCACATTAATTTGAGAAAATATTCTCTTTCCTTAGCTTCTTGAATTCTTTACATGCAATCATATTATTAAATTACTTTTTATATTTTTTGAATAAAGATAAATATAAGATTGATTTTGCGTGAACTAAATTGTTTCCTCCTTGATTTTCAATTCACTTATTCGTTCCCCACTCTCTTCGCTTGAATTACTAGAAAAGAAGTTGTACATATATAAGTTATGGTTTACCATCTTTTCTTTTTTACTGCTGAGGTCTGAAGATTTTAATTACTCAATACCATCTCTATTTATCCAGCTATTTGTTCTTAGTTTCTAAGCTTCCAAACGTGGATGGCTCTAAATAAACCTTAATCTTTCTTTTATTCTCATTTTTGGGTGTCATCCAAATTTACTATGGGACATTTATCTAAAAATAATGTGTGATAACCTTTTTTATAATTCTGTTTTTGATGGAAAAAAAATTCTTCATAATTCTCAGTTTGCAGTACCAATGAGTTCAACAAAAATCATCTGTAATTTCTGGTAGAGCTTCGACAAAATCATTTGAATCTGCTCCGAGAAAAGGACTAGTAACGATTAGATTGAACTAAAGCATCTTTTCTGCATAAAGTTAAATGTTGATGATGCTGGATTCCTACTCAGACTTCTGTTTTCTTTCTTCTCTTTTCCTTTTTCAGTTTTTGGATGTTTGCAATTATTCATATTACAAGTTAGGGATAATTTCACTTTTTTCAATTACCATGTACATCGTTGATTGCGCCCAATAAATTTATCTTACCCTAAACTTGTACTATTATTTTGGTTCATATCTCGATAAAATAATTGCACCGAACAAACACAATTCAAAGAACGGCAATATGATCAAAACATGAAAAATCAGAAGAAATTAATATAAACTAAAGAGAACACAATTTAAAGAAAAAAAAGGCTTTATATTAAATCCCATATATTATAGTTTCCAATATACCTCCAAAAATTATTTACATTTCCCGGGATTTTAATCCTAACCAAATCCTACTCACAACACCCTCACATGGATCAAAATCAAATCCAAAATAGCACCATACTCAGGTGTCCAAAAACTCCAAAACTAAAAAAAAAAAAAAAAAAAAAAAACCCAAACATTTAATTAATGAACCTGTTCACCTCGAACACTCAAATCCCCCTCCACGTCACCACCCTCCATCTTATTACAATCTTCTTCTTCCGACAAACTACTATTACTCAAGCCACTACTCGTACTACACAAACTCTTACTACCAAACGACGACGTTCTGCTCGACATGGGAGTCGCCAGATAAGTCGGCTTCTCTTGTCCCGCCATGATAACCAAGTACTTCTCCTCCAAAACCGGCTTAACATCATCTCCACCGTTCATTTCTCCCGCCTCAAGATCTCTGTTTTCCCCTGTTTCTTGATCATCTCCCCTGTTCTCAAGATACCCCGACAGTTTCCAATAAGAACACGCTAAAATCAATAGCGCAAACGCGATCAAACCCAACATCGCCGCTAATCCGCCGAATAGGTACGGCACCGGCGAGTGCCACGGCGACTTTTGCGCCGCATAGGATAGTGGTGCAGATGCTGATGATGATGATGAAGTGATACTAGCCATTTTTTAAAAAAAAAATTGAGTGAATGTATTTATGTATGTGATGTTGAATGTGATGATTTTTTTTTTTTAAAGTGAAGGTGGTGGAGTGGGTGAAGATGGATTTGTTGTGGGTGTGTATTTATAGAGGGGTGGGGGGTGGATTGGGATTTTGTAGGAGTTGAGGGGGTGGGGGTGAAATTTGTGGTGAATTGTGTCGTCAGCTGCAATGCATGCAACAAAAAGGAAAAGAAGTGGGGGCTACGTATTAATTTGTGCTCTCTGCTCTGCATATATATATATCCAAATATAATAGTGGAGGACACTAGTGAGTTGAGTTGATAGGACGTCATTCATGTTATGATGGATTGGATGGTATATATTTGGTGGTGATGCGTTAATGTTTTACGATTTTTACTATATACAATTTTTACTAATGGAGCATATACAATTACTAATGGAGGGGAATGGAGGATATACATAAGGATTTTCTAGCGTTTGTTGAAGATGACCTCATACGTACATACATCTTCAAATCGTATTGGACAAATTTTTAATGTCTTCTCGTACATTCATCATAATGAGCATGAGATCTTAATACATGTATATATGGATGTATAGTAGTAAACGCGTTATCAAATTAGATAGAGACTCTTTTATAATCTTAGATATTAAGGTAGTGTTTGCGAATGCTTATAAAAGAAGTTTGTTGGCTTTTGGAGCCGTAAAAGCACATTTTTAGTGTTTGGAATGCTGACTTTTGCTTTTTCTTGTCTAAAAAAAGCCACAAAAAAGCACAAGTCCCAAAAGCATGCCCAGGGGTGCTTCCCTAATTGCTTTTGGAATTATGCTATTTTTGAAAGGTATTTAAATAGAAAAGTTACTTCTCCTTAATTTTGCAAACACCTAATTAATGATTTAAGTTGCTTTTTAAGAAAATTTGCAAACACTCCCGACTTTTTATTAAAAGTCACTTAAAGTGGATTTAAGCATAAGTATTGAACAAGCTCATTTTATAAGCATTTGCAAACACCACCTAAAACTCGTTATTCTTTGGAAGAGGGGATGATTGATATTATGCTAAAAACTAAAAGTTCACGTGATTAAAAGGTCTTTTTAAAGTATAAATCAAATAGATTCTAATTTTCCAATATTACATATATAGCACATAAAGTTGATGCAAATTTATATATATATATATATATATATATATATATATGCGCATGTCTTTGTTTTTCACAATTATCAAGCTTTTCTTTTGCGTATTGAATTGTCTAATCCTTAAAGCATGCAGCATGATCTTTATTTCTTTCTGTTTCCTTCGTATTCTTTCAGCAAGCTACCTTTAGTATGTTGTAATTGAACTACAAAGGAGAACCTCTACTCTTGTCCCATAAACATAACTGCGTGGGTACGTGTATGTAATGTACGTTCATTTTGTGTTAATTAAACATCATGGGAAAAGCAGAAAGATCACGTTATACCTTTTTTTTTTTTTTTTTAATCTTTTTACTTATATATGGCAACTATAATATCACTCATATAAAATGCTAGCTAGCTCATTAATCGGTCTTTTACAAATTAAAGTAAGATTTGTTATATATACCCCAGACAATCGCGCGAATTATGTACAACTCTATACTAAATCAAACTTTCACAGAATTATCATACTATCCCAAGTATTTAGACCATGTGGAGGCACCAGTGGAGCCCATGATGAGTCAGGCGAACAACTAGTCATTTCACAAACAGTGAAACTCATAGGAGGAGATTCCATAAATCTGGAAAACCCCTTTATTAGATGTTTAATGATCTTATCCAAATCTTTTAATGAATTTGTATTGTGTAGGAATTTTGCTGATGCACGCCAAATTATATTATAGTTTTTTTTTTTCTTCAAGGAATTAAAAAGGTGCTGGGATTCATTGGTTAGAGCAACAAATTAAAACAGCACATAAAACTTTCGTAGCCGTTTGTTTGCATGACATAACACATAACAAATAATTGAACGGCGGTTCGGAGCTGATGTGCAATATTGTATAACATCTGCATGCAATGTTTACAATTCCAAGCTTGTCTCTTTCATTTCTTTTTACTATTTTATTTGCTGTTTGGTGTTAGTTCTTTTGGTTTTCTCTTGTTCTTTGATTTTTCTTAGTTGTATATTTTGATCTGGTAAATGGTCTACTGGAGTCCAAATGTACGCGTGAATCGGGTTTATAGTCTTGAACTTTTGAGGACTTTTCTTGAACTTCAGTTAAAGAAAATTCCTTTTCAAGTAGCTAGCAGATAACGAGGTAATTGCACAAATTAACTACCATGTGTTATTTCTAATTGGCCAATAGCCACATGTGTAATTATTATTAGTAAAAACCCCTATGTGATAATACTAGTAAATTAGCCAAAACCCCAATATAATTGTTTGATCTCTATTCTCTACGTACTTAAACTGATATGTAAACTTAATTTTTATTTTATATACTCTATACGTGAGGAATTAATTAATGTTGTTCAAATTAAAATGTACAGACATATATAAATATATACATTATCATTTTCTTTGAATAATTAAAACATTGTATTTTAGATATATAGAAGCAAAAAACACATTTATCAACAAAAAAAAAAGAAGCAAAAATATTGTATGTTTTTTTGTTATGTTTTTAAATAATTCTAACAAACACTCAAAACTTATAATATTTATTAAAATTGCGATACATGTTTGATAAAAATATTTAATGCTTAATTATCGTTAGTTATTAGTACAACTAACTTAAATATAATGCCGAGATTTTTTTGCTGATTTCTAAATTTTACCAGGAATTTTTGCTAATCATATGACGCAATGGGTTATTTGTCAATTAGGAATTATACATGGGTAGTTTTTGCAATTACCTAAGCAAATAACAATACATAAGGTTATTTGATGTGTGAGATAAATAAGTTCAATTAATGTTTTTGTCGTTAATTAAGGAACGCGTTATTCATATTTTCTTTTAATTCTTACAAGGTAATGCTTTTGGCTGAAGTTGGGATATCAAATGAATTTTTATACGTACAATACAACAATATTATAGTTAGTAACCACCTTACATATATATATATATATATATATATATATATATATATATATATATATGTTGATTTTCGAGCTTAAAGTATATATAAGGAAATGTGTAGTTTTTTATGAATTCATTTATATACTTCTTGATTGTGGAAATCAGAGTTATTAGCACTTATATAAGGGCAAAAGTCGTGGTCGAAAGAGTTGTAACATTTTTACTGAAGACTAGCTATATTGTCAAAATACAAAATGTTGTTATCAAAGCAACTCTCTTAAGTTCTTGATTTGCCCTCTCAAGTAAGGAAATTCAAAAACCGTGTTCTTTAAGTCTTGTAATGTCTCTTTTTTTAATTGATATTCTTTAATTGTAGCATCTATTTAAACTATTCAACTAATGAATTATTAACTATTTTCCTTTGTCGGTAAAATTCTTTAAATAAAGAAACATATCAATTATCATTCAACCTCTTGACCAAAATAACTTGGAATAAAAATATTCTTATGATTTTTTTGGTACATATATAATAATCATAATATAATCGTTGCATTTAAACTAAATTAGCAGACTAACGTAGTGACTGTGATTACTTTCCAAAATATTTTTTGAAAAGACATCTGAATGAAATTATATATGAAACATGATGACATAACCTTTTTTAGTTTATTTTCCTTCTTATCTAAACTACGAAGAAAATATTAAAAATTTATCGTTCTTCATTCTTCAATACTAAGAAGTACGAATCATGGTTTTTTTATGTATCAAGGTCAAGTATGTAAATATAGACTTCAAAATAATTATGATTTGCAAAATTTAGTTGTCCTGCAAGTTTCAATTTTAATAACGTATTGAAAAGTATGATACATATTAAAATCTATCTTCTAATAACCTCTTTTTAAAGAGGACTTTTACTTTTGTCAATAAAAAAATAATTAAAATGAATACAACAAGATAAATTTTGGCTTTTATAATTTTCAACAAAAACGATTCTGATATATGAATTTTAAGTCAGAATCTGGACCCATAATGGAACTTTATTCAAATGTCCATAAATAAGAATCTGAAAAAGAAAAAAACTTTATTAAAATGTTATGAGAAATGAGATAGATATTTTGCTGAAAACTGAAAAAATATATCCTTTGCAAATATAAATTCTTGAAGTTGAATATCGGGGGAAAATTGTTATGATATTGCATAAATATTTTCATTAAAGATTGAAAATACTGAATAAAAATTGCTTGAAATATAAATGGATACATATAAAATACCTTGACTAACTTACTTAGCCACTTATGGCGTATGCTTAGTAAAAAAATAAATTACTCTATCTAGTCAATACGAGAGAATATTGAGTTGCCATTAATGAATGATTAATTAAGTTACTAGAGATATTATAGAGATTTTGATATTTGACTTATCACTTATGTATTTGGTTGATGAAGAGGGGCAAAAAAGGAGATGTGCTTATTCAACATCGTCAACCTTTAATGACATTAAGTGGGCAATAGATAGGTTTGAAGTAAAATCACTAACAAATCCCACGCCTTTCTACTCAAGGTTACACACATATAACCTGCTTGTTGGAGTATAGTCCGATTAGTAAATATTGCTTACTTTATTGCTTACATATAAAAAGACCGAGACGAGTTATAAAATATCACATACCATTTTTCCTATGAGTTATTAAATGTACCATGTATCATGAATCTAAGCTAGTGTTCGGTGTCTCCTGTATATGGCTCCCACTCTACGTCGTCAGCCTCCACCATCACCTCTCCGACGTACACGCTAAGGACAATTACATATTCCACTTCCAAATGATACGTCCATCCCTTATAAAATTTCAACTTTAAGAAGCCCACCATTATTTTTTTTCCTAATCCATATAAAAACAAAATCACAGCAAATAATAAAGTTTATGCATTATAATAATCCAAGTACCACAAATGAAATTGACACGCAAATTCAAACCGAATCCCACTCGGGAGTTATTAATGATTATATATATTATATAGTTATACAAAGTAACAACTGATGTTAACATCAATTAATCTTAATCCAAGAATTAAATAATCATAATAGCCCTTATGCTAATACTATCAGCATGTACATTTAACTTGGAACGTTCCAGAAAACGCAGTGTTATTTCACGCAGTCGCTGCGTACAACGTGGAAGAATCACAATGAATATTTCTTAACGATACATGAAACCATTTAGCATTAATTTCTCGTACAATAATTTGGGGGATCTGTAATTTTATTAGCTTGCACTTGTAATCGGACGAATTAGTTTTTCTTCAAAAGGTAGCTAGCTCTGGCTTATAAAATGGCCCATTAAATTGATTGAGTTAAGCTAGGCAAAGAATATCTATTGTAAACAAGTCTATGTTACTATTAAATAATATTACGCATCAAGTATTGGCTCTCGTTCACCGTTATCAAGATTAATATCCCTGATTAGGAATCCAACTATTAATATTTAATAGTTGATGATTAATTATTCAGCATATCACTGATGTAAAAGTATGTCTGTCTAATTTTCTATGTAGACCCGTCCTATATAAAACTTGAATATAGTTGGAGTGGGTTTTCCACTAGCTTCCTCATCTTTATGGATGCTCAACTAATTAATAATTACGTGGGTTACCACCAATAATGATGCTTTTTTGCTGCTCTCATTTTCCCTGGCAGCTTTGAGGTAATATAATAAGCATAATTTTGAAAGTACTATCAATATAATAAGGATTGTACTATATTGCAAAACTATAGTTAAAAGTTAAAACTAATCTTCACCTTTCTCCAGTTGGTTATTCTACAACGAATTTATTATACAATATTATCTTCTAAAGGAAGTATATTAATTATATACTAAACATGATTACTAATTAATTATGCAAATATTCCAAAACTAATATAGAAGCTGACGACTAGAGTTTACTTTTTTTTTTTTTATGTGTTTTTCATACTGTTACGCATAAGGATGTCAAGAAACATATACACGAAAGCGGTGAAAGTTTATTTACCCAGTTTGTCAAAGACCATGTCCGAAGGCGCTAAATCAGAGTTTCTCACTATTATGACGAATAAACATTACAATTAAATTTGAGAAGATTATTAATGATATAAACGATCCAAATAATAATTTCACGTAAACTACATATAGTAACGATTAAAAAGTTTGCAGAGTGTTTCTGATCGTCCTATTAGAGCTAGTAATGGGTAGGGTCTTACTCTACCCTTGCCCTAAAAAACAACTCAGGGTTCAGAGTACTCTTACACTGTCTCAAAGGTAAGGAAAATGGTCCAGACCCTTATCCAGTGAAATATTATGTTAGGGTATTAACAAGGTTTGGGAAGGGTAGGATAAGACCATGTTTAAGAAGCCTATTATGGCTTTTCTCAGCATGGTCTTACGTTGTTCATGCCCTAAAATATATCTTAGGGTCTAGACCTTAACCTGCGAAATGTGATTTTAGGGTGTTCATATGATTTAGGTAAAAGTAGAATAAGACCCTACCCATTATCAGACCTACGTCCTATATTGGATACATAAATGGGCTTTCATTTATAGCACTTTCAAACTCCACAATCCAACATATATTTCTGACACACAAAGGCAGACATGGCATGAGTTTTACATTTACAGATCTTACTTAGCACATGCATAACTGATAATTTTTATTGTGTATCAACAAGAAAATCTCAAACAACAAAAAGTCGGTTGACTTGATTATGGGCAAGACACCCCGCGCGCGAACACACACATATATGGAGCATATAGTAACAACATTTTAAACAATTTTGATTGATTTCTCAACTTACTTTATAAAATATAATTTGAGAAAATTGATATATCAAATTATGTAACGGTACTTTGATAACAAACGAAATTTATATACAGAGATAAAAGGCTAAGCTAAAAAATTTTGATTATTTTTCTTGCATAATTTATAATGATAAGAGATTTGGGAGTATATATATACTTATGTACAGATATTTAAGGTGTCTAATATTATTTTTACTCTGGAGAAACTAATATATATATATATATATATATATATATATATATATATATATATATGACATTTAATATTATTTACGAACATTAAAATATTTGTAAATGTTTAGAAATGTTTAAGAAAATAAAACACTGCATTTTACGATGACGGCTTAGGCCTTACCAACAAAAGTTTTTATGTGAGCTGGTGAAAATCTAAATTTCGTTGGAAAGAGACGTTGTTTGCTTGGTTTTTTTTAGTGAGCCTTGGGTAAAAAAATTCTGAGCCCGCCCCTACTGACACATGAGGTAAATCTATTTGTAAAATAAAATACGCCAGAAGATGGTTACACGATGTTTGAGTGTGCCACTTGATATACAAATTGATCATTTGCAAATTGACTTAGAAAGTAAGAGTAGTGTCACGTATGTCGACTCCGCAGTCCTTTTGATAAAATATTTCAAGTATAATAACAAAGGCTTTGTGGAGGAATATGACTGGTTTGCTTTAAGGTGGTATTAGGATAATACTTCACATATAAATATATTGATTAGTGCAAGGAAAGTAGTGAAACCTCCTAGTACAGTTCCATAAGGATAATGTTGGAATCTGCTGGCACAAGAGCAAGAAAAGAAAAAGGAAAAGGAAAAAGGCAAAAAGAGGACTCACTATATATATGTAAGTTATATATGCGGACTTGTTAATTAGTAAGTGTGTATATTTTATGTCTAAGTAACATTTTTTTATAATTGAGTGGCAGTAAAATTCGAATTCATGACCTCTTTTTTAACTTTTAATAATATTGCCTCGTTTAAAAGTTTTAAGTTCACGATGTAGAAAATTGACAATACTTATTAGTTTAGATATATACTCCAACAAAAAGTTAGCTGAAATTGAAGCTCTGAGGCAAAACAACATTTGCCAAGAGACTATCAACGTTTGGATGAAGAAAGGGCCTCTCATGTTTAATTCGACAGAAAACAACCTGACATTTCCTTCAGGGGCAAAGAGACAATATTCAGAGAAGGCTTTGTATGTAAGTTCACTTCAAATATTTTAATTACTTCCCATGATTAATCTAAATCATTCTTTTACATAGTTTGATTAATAAAGATTAACCTAAGAATAATACTGCAAAATAAATCTCTCTCTCTCTCTCCGGCACACAGGAGACATCTGATAAGATAAGAAACAGTAAATCACATGCACTTGCACAAACAAACAGGATAAAGGGATTTGTGTTTTTGTATTTTGGCCTGATGTTCAATTACCTTATTCCATAAGCTACTCTTCTTTTACACATGTATTGACAAAGAACATATCATCATGACTTCGCGGATAATATTGCATGCCTAAAGAAGCTCGCATGATTAAGGCACGTAGGCATGGCTTTAATTAATTTATTTGCTTCTTAATTAGATAAGTAATTACAAGCGAAAATTTAACAGCGACCTAGCAATTTCTTAAGTTTATTTTCACGACTTATAATTTTTAAATGTCTTGGCATTTTTTTATAAAATCGAAAAAGTAAATGAGACATTAGTAATTGCTAACAATAAGAAATTACAAAATACAATTTTGTCGTAACGTTTAACTCAAATGCTTTTGCTTTAGACTTACTTTCTTCTCGACGTAGTTGAGTTTACGATGTTTACATACACCTTTTGCATTCTCTTAAAGTCACCCACAGCTTTACATTACATTTTTAAACGCGAGTTGCACTCTTTCTTCTTCTATCTAGATCAACCAATACATCTCTAATTTATATTTTTAACAGCTTTATGACTTTTGTCAGTACTAAACCAAAAGCCAATCTTTGCAAAAAAAAAATTATTCTATTTTATGAGCAGTTTTGTCCCACCACCAGAACAACTTAAGTTCTAAAACAAAAGCCTTTTGATATACATACGCATAACGGGGTTGATATATTAATGACAAAATGACTGGCATAATATTAATTACGATGTATAGTTAAATTAATGACAAATTAGGACAAATATATAAATAAATATAAAACAATTGAATTTCAAACTCAATTTTAATCTAATAATTTTTTTTATAGTTATTGACTTATTGTTATATCCATATTATACAAAATTACAAACCATTCTGTACTTTACAGTCCTTACTTAGTTGCTAACAAAGCCATTTAACAAATTGCTGATATTATAATATATATTGTATACTTCTAAATATTGTTCGTACATAACAGAAGTACGTACCGTCCTTTAAACCAAAGTGCGACACAACAATAACTATAGATGAAATCTTATTATATAAGTTATAATATATTATATCCACAACAAATACATTCATGTCCTTTCATTTGTAAAATGATCCCTTTAAACTAAAAAGTTGGCGTCTTCTATTGTTTTATATCTAGATGCGCGTACAATTGCAGAATTATGGAGGATGAGTCACCCCATCAGAATCATTTTTCTGAGTATAAATTAAAGAGAAGAGATGAGGCCGAATGAGTTGCTTCCCAGACTATAGACACATGATTTTATGCAATTTGTTTATTACCCAATAAAAAGGAGCCCACACCGTCAGAGTTTGAGACCCACCACATTGAATCCCTCCACCAAAAACCTGGCTCCTTGATCATCAATCTGCTCCTGTCACTGTCTCTCTTCACCCTGGATTAATTAATCAGCTGTAACAATCACACCAATATTTTATATATCTTATATATATAATTGAACACACATATTATTTTATATTAATTTCCACTTTTGCTAGTGGAGAAACTTGCCACCATCTCCCCATTTGAATCATCACAATGAATTTTCACACTGTTTTTAAAACTCTTTCTACTTTCTTATCCAGATACATTAGCAATAGAGGAAACTTTATTAGTGTATTAATTGTTGTCTAATCAAGTAATCATAGCTGGATGTAAAAAATATTTAAAATTGTGAAAATGTCGTGGGTTTTGGTAGTAGTAGTACTTTAGAAAAATTAATCAACCAACCAATTATCTTGTTTTGACTATTACTTACTCTTCGTGATGAAGATTATATTATCCAAAGATATTTTTGCTGCCCCAATATATATGTACTACTGAGGAACATATGTCGAATGCACAAAATATCTACATAGAATTGGAGAGAATTATTAAAAATGGTAATTTGCACACTGCCCCCTGGAAGTAGACTAGATTTGCAGAATCCACCGCAGGATAAAATGTTATATATACACTTTCTACTTCTCTGACGTTATGCAATCAACGGACTTTGTTATTTCTGTTATGAACCATTTTTTTGAAGGTAAGCAGACTATTCTATATACAATATTATTGAAAAAATAATAAATAATAGCATATTTATGTTAGACCTAACACTTCAATTTTTCCCATAACGAGTAATACATTATACATCATTAAAACCTGCAGAATAGTAATCTGTAAGAAAAAACGTTACGGGCTTATGGACTATCGGAGTCTACTTAGAAGTGTAATGGATCTGTACAAATTAGGGCCAAGTATTCAATAAGAGAGTGTATATAGATCCATCACTAGAGCAGCTAGCTGATTGCCAGCAACAAATTTAACGTTATAGGATACAAATGGGCTAATTCAGTTAGAGTATCGAACCCAGTTATAGAAATAATGGGCTGCAAAAGTTGGGTCACCAGACCCAATCACGTTAATGTCCCGCACATGACTGCCGCAAGTTAAATAATCGAAGTCGAAAACAAAGTAGAACAAGTTTAGAAAATCTGAATAAAATCCTAGCTGAAATTATGGACTTCTTAAGAATGGCAACAAGCTAGGCAAAAAAAGGGCGACTTGACACTGGACGATCAATGATAATGACCATCGGGCCATAACAGTTTCTATGTATATAAACATTAATTTGGTTTTGATTGGTTAATAGTTGAGATTATATATGATTAGTCATACACTCATACTCAAACGCTACGCACTTATTATCCAATTCTCCCATTTTGAGTTTATATTTTCCACCACGAAATTTGATCATGCACATTGCACACCACTTAATTAGTAAGCTATTGAATCTAGTAAAATTGGATGAAAATGACCAAATCTAATGGTGCGCGCTATTTGATTTTAGCTGCGAGATAGGATTGGTTGAATCAATCTGAATCAATCTGATTTCGTGCAAACCACCGGATGTTTCTCATCCAACTTTGCACATTTGATACTTTCTTTTTTGGAGGAAATGCAAAATTTGCCCACTAATTTTGGCGATTTGACACTTTTGTCCAATATATTTTCGGACCGGACTTTTACCCTGTAGGTATCGACTTTCGTCGCAAAATATGCAATCGGGCTTTATATGGGCCTTTTGCCTATGTGGATGCCAAATGGGTAAAACGTCAATCCACATGGAAAAACGCATCGCCACCCGTATTTTTTCACATTCAAAAACGTTTTTACCAAAAGTTATTGGGCATTTTTACAATTTTGTTAAAATAACTTAAATAAATTCAAAAAATTATTTCCAAATTATATCTAACAAATTAAAATTCAAAAAGAAACTATAACTTTAACAAATTAATTCTTTGTTAAACTGATGGTGGGTTGCTAGCAAAGAGAAGTGCGAACGGAGGTGGCGGTGGTGAGCCGCGTGCGTCTGGCACCGGAATTTTCATCGACTGAATTTTGCCACCACGAATCCATAACTAATTTGTTTATCTCTCCAAACTCAAATATGAATTCTCCCTCGTCTCCTCCTCTTTCATCACCAACAGTCAGTCTTCCTTTCATTGTGGTGGTGGCGGAGGGAATCTGGGAGGTGGAACTGTGGATGGCGTTGTGGTTTGGGGGATTACAGTGGCGGGTGAAGAAGACGACCTAATCTCTTTTTTATTTTGATTTGTTTTTCAAATCAACGTATTAACTTAAATCAACTTATTCAACCTTAATTCTAAATATTTAAAACATACTTATAAAATTAGATTTAAGATTTAATTCCTTCTAAAGAATACCTGTGAGTTATTCACTTTCATTATAAAAATAAAACCTACTATATTAAGAATATAATGATTGTCGTTGAGATTTTAGGAAAAACACTCTTGAAATTATATTAAGAATCCTTTCTTAAAAAATTAATTTTGAAAATAATTTTTTGAATTTATTTAAGTTATTTTAACAAAATTGCAAAAATGTCCAATAACTTTTGGTAAAAACGTTTTTGAATGTGAAAAAATACGGGTGGCAATGCGCTTTTCCACGTGGATTGACGTTTTAGCCATTTGACATCCACGTAGGCAAAAAGCCCGTCTAAAGCCCGATTGGGCATATTTTGCGGCGAAAGTCGATACCTACAGGGTATAAAGTCCGGCCCGAAAAGATATTGGGCAAAAGTACCAAAAATTGCCAAAGTTAGTGGGCAAATTTTGCATTTCCTCCTTCTTTTTTATATTTATTATAGTTTAATTTTCTGAAGTTAATAGCATCTCAGAGTGGAAAAGAATCATGGCTCCGCCACTATATACATCACAATTCACAAATAACTGAATTCATCGTTGCATTCATACACAACGCTAACTCACATTATCAGTTCTAAGTTCTAATTCCAAACTCTAACTTGAGTAATTGTTTGACCAGTGAGAGATAAAGGGTGAAGAGTGGAGTGAAGTTGAGTTGAGTTGAGTTGAGTTAGGGTTTTTTACTTTTTCTTATTTGATGTGTTTGAACTAAGTTCGGAACAATTAACATCTTTTCAAATATTTTCCCCGGTCATTTGAAACATGCTTATTAGTAACTGGTTAGTCTAGTGAAGCACGATTCTCTTGTTGTAATGGTGGTATTGAATTTTTGTTTTTTTTTTTTTAACCAGAAAAGGATCCGTGTTAATTTAATTTGGAGATCGACCCCTAATACTGAACACCAATTAAAGCGCGCCTGGTGACAACCGAAAATCTAGTTCGACATATTTTTTAAGGGATTTGTCGGTTCTATTGTTTTACACAACCACCTAGCCAAAACGGCAAAACGCATTTGGTTAACTTATTGGAAGTGGTCAATATTAGCAAAAAAACAAAACCGAAGGTCTTTGTGTGAATCGTGGATATCATTGGCAAAAGTGATTTTTTTAATCATTAATGGGATGTGTGGAGGTTTTTTTTTTTTTTTTTATGAATTGGAATATATGGAGTTAAAGACATTAATTAAATTAGTATCGTACTAATAGATGAAGTTTTTCCATCAATAAATTTGGTGCAAATATTTATATTTGAAAAAAAATTGTAATAGAAAATTTGAAGTAATTTTATAACAGAAGATGTCACATATCATTTTACAATAGAAAATTTGAAGTAATTTTATTTAATACAATTACCAAAGCTTGAACGGCACTCATTACTTAATTAGTTTGCAAGTTTACTTGTCCAGTCAGTATGCACTAATGCCTCAGTTTACCAGAAAATATTGGAGAAAGAGTCTCCATCAATTTGTAGATTAAAACGCGTCCAACATGCATTTTACGGCACGAAAAACTCTTCATGACAACGTGGACTGTCAAATTGAACACAAGATGGAGTTGCTTTGAATCGTTCTTTTTTTTCTTCAATGAGTTATTGTTCCATATTTGATAAAAAATTAATCTGGGATCAAACTTTTGCGTGTAGATGAAATTTAATTTCGACTTTGTTAAAAAAGGTTTGAGGGTGGACATTTGAATTATAATATCGTCTTGACCATTATGAATTGTGTATGACTTCTTGAAAAATCTCGACGTATATAGCCAGAACGGAAATATATAAATAAAATTTCAGTTGTTTTCACTTTAATTGATTTAATTATATTGGACACAAACGAACATTATTAGCTATCGTTTTCTTGAACTTTTTAATATTTATCAATCACAAGAAATAGTAGACAGGTTTTTCCGAGAAGTTTCCTCGTGGCTTACCAAACAATTGATCAAACAGTTTCCATAACTTCGAGAAACAGCATAATATGTATTTTTATTAGAACAAAATGCAAGAAATACCCATTTTGTAAATTGATATTTATATGTATTTTTATGATGAACTTGTTATGCAAGTTCTATTGCAACTTTTTTTTTTCCTGTGAAACTAAAGGTACTACGAAGAACGATTATTGATTTATGGCCAGGTAGAAAAAGTTAGCTATATCAGACTTATAATTTTCTTCCTTTTACTAATTTTCTCACCTATTTATAACTTATTTTCCTCTTCGTTTGTTTCCTTCCTTTTCCTAGTCAAGTGTGCGCCGCAGAGAAAGGGAGGTTCAGCTGGGACAATTTTTACATTTTCTCTTTCTATTTTGTTACTGAATTAATCCTGTCATTCAAAAGTAAAATTTTCTTATAAGTACGAAATTAGAAATGGAGTGCTTATGCAACGTATATCCTTTATTTTTCAAGGAATAATTACTAATAAACTTACATATACATGACGCCATTCGTCAACAAGAGATAACAAAGCTGATTTTTCAATTTACTCTTATAATAATTCCAATGTACTAATGGTAGACGTTTGGTAATTTAATCAAACGAGATAACTTATTAGAACTACGGTTAAAGTTCAATTTCTCAAACTTGACAAAAGTACTAAAAATATTATATATTGAACTTCTAATGAAATTTCTCAGTTGAAGGTGTTGATCATTCCCCTTGCTTAATCAAGGGTTTTCTTTTTATTCAAGCACTAATTCAAGACATTGATGATTTGAATTGGTCCATCTTTATAACTAGCTTCAACAGTCAAGGTGCAAAGTTCTTCTCAAATCATCCTATACGTAGAGCTTATAGTAAATCACACCTGTGTTATGCCAAATTAGTAAAATATTCTTAATGAAAATATAATTGACACGTTATTCTTATATGATTTTATAAATTAAGTAGCTTGCAGTTCCTCTTGTTTATTTTCGTTCTACATACTATAATGACCAAAATATATATCGATCCTTGACATTTATAATATTTTATTATTTTGAATTACATATGTAATTGTAGTTTTTAAATATTTATACAAAACTATAACATATTGGAGAATTGTATTTTAGATTCTGATCTTAATTAGTATGTTTTTCTTTCAAAATTAAATATAAAAATAAAAAGTTTTACATAATTTTGAGAAGAAAATGTATAAATATTGGGCAAAACTCTTCCACACTCTTCGGTGATGCACAGGAATAATTTGCCATCTTCGTAACAAGAGGGTAATTTGGTCAAGTTAAGTAACACAAGTGGGTTTAAATTTTAATGCCAATAACTCTTTTTATTATATATTATAATAAGCATTCTTTACTCAGAATTCCGGACTCAATTATTCCCTCTGCTTAATTAGAAAGGAAAGGGATAATTCTGCTTAATGGGATGGTCACCACATAAGTTGTTAATTAAGACGAAATTAAGCAACGAAAAAAATAAGCAGTACCTTAATTTGCGATTTTCACTCTTTAGCAAGTGGCCGTATCAGAAAGGAAAATGATTTCCTAACAGACTGTAAGCTTACAGTTGAGGAAAACATTCCAAAATTAAGTACAATTTTCTACTGACCATCGAATAACTACTAATGCAATTAGATTTCACCACTTTAACTTCGACCAAATTCTTTTTCTAATAGCATATTAACCCCAAACAAAGTAATCATATGCTCACTTCTACTTTGTCTCACTGAGATTCTTAAATAAATTAACCAAATTATTAATTAAAAGAAAATAATTTAAAGAAATTAACCAACAAATAATTAATTAAAACTAGAGCCACTGTTCAAAATTCTTTTATTACGTAAACAACCCACAAAAAGATTAAAAACTATCTTGATGTACATAAACATAGTACTTATATAACTTTCTTGATTAATATATGAGTTTATCATCTTTGAATTTTATCTAAGTTTTGTTTTTAAATGCACATTCTTTAAGATTCATAACTCCTATATATAATTAATTTTTTATTAATAGGACTATATTACATATGCAATGCATGAGACTTACCAAAGCAAAAAGGAAAGAAAAAAAATGTTAATAAAGAATATATCACATAAAATTTAAAGCATATTATATTAGAATATGAATCCTATATCTAAACTATTTATGTTAACGAAACATATGTTAAAACTTACTAAAACATAATACTTGGAAAGGCTTCTGTAGACTTGCAAAGTTTCATTTTCAATTATTATTCAGACAAATATTAATGTGCACGAGCATGGAGAAAGTAAGTATTAGTTTGAATTTCAGATGCAACATTAGGTCTAGCCAAAATATTGAAAATTGTAGAACATCAAGCATTTTGTTTAAATCAAGTATATCATTACAATATTATACTCATTTCTAATTGAACTTGAAACAACAATTATTACTGGAACAATAAATTTTATTTTCTTATTCTACAAAATGGGAGTAATTGATTAAAACTTACTAGGTATTTTGAACTAAAGAAACGTAATATATGATACAAGGCACTTCTAATGTTGATTTTCATAAGAAATGAGCATTTTCTTTTTGCCAGTAGTAACTTTTGACTTTTCCAAAGACTACACAGTATTTATGAAAGTATTGGGGTCTGTTTATATTATTTGTAACTTGTAGTGGCCTAGCTAAATATTATCTTATGGTCTGTGAGCTTACAGACTGTAAGATAAGCACCACCGTATCAGAAATCACATACGTAGTTGGTCAGCTATGAATTATTTACATATGACGCGACGTATTTTAATATACATATGCGCATGACTTTGACTTTGTATATCATATATATAAGTTGCAGATCGTTATAACATCAAAGAATGAGAAAGGCTAATTAATGGCACCTAATTAACTTTAGGATGGAGAATGGGGATGAACTTTTTCCAAAATGACATTTATAATGAGTTCTTTTAACGTCACATGCATCTTTCCTTATATACTTAAAAGAGCTATTACCAAGATATATTTAAGTTATGCGTAATAGAAGAAAAAAATTAAGAAAAAAGAGGTGAAAAAAAAATAATCATATATATCTCTGTGAGTTAAAATTGTAGCACAGTGCTCCTCTCTTTTTATTTTCTTGTATCCTTAGTTTTTACCTAAAAGTAAAAAATTATCTCTAGTAAATATTTAGTACAAAAAAGAGAGATTTTTATCAAGTCTTTTTGTGGTTATTATATTGCTGATTTTGTAAATTAGCCTTTTAAAATATTTTCTCAGATTTTGATATTTGTAGGTGTAAAAACCAAAAATTAGTATAAAGTATGTGGGTATTGAAGTCTTTTATTGGCAAAAATTCAGACGCACTTTTATTTTCGCTTATTGAACTTTACTCTCTCAATTTTTTTTATTTTTTTTTGGTAAACATCAATAACATTAAAACAATAGAGAACAAGAGTTAGTACAAAAGAGAACAAGATTTACAGACAGGAGAAGAGAAACAAGGCTCTTCTAAAACAGCAAAAGGAAAAGAAGAAACATCAAAAGGACCATTCCATTTTTCAACAGCAGCCCACTTTGCCAAATTGTGAGCACTTTTGTTCCCAAGTCGAGGGATTTTATGAATTTTCCAGTGAGGGAAAGAATTCCAAATTTCCCGAGTAAACGTGACATCAGAATCAGCGCTCCAGGGAGGAGGAGAAGAACTTTACTCTCTCATTTAAAAAGTGTATGAATTCTCCACGTGTATAGAATTATATAAGGGTTCTTTTTTTGTGTCCTGGTAGGTAATTTTTGATATTATGCATAATGTAATGGAGTTTCTGCTTTCGAGCTAAGAGTTTGAACAAGCGCCGCTCCATCTCTTAGCCCTGGCTCCTTATCTTTCAGAATAGCCACTGGCGGCAAGGACCCGCAACTCTCGAAGGGGCCACCAACCGCCCGAATCACTGCTGCAAACCCTTCTTTTACTCAATGAATAGCGCTTATTCTCTTTCAATCAACAAAATCAGAAATGGGGGAGAAAGAAAAGACAGAAATCTTTATTGAAGAGGCTTTGCACCTGAAATAGGACTAATGCAGATCCAGAAGAATGGGTCTGGGCTTTCGAAAAGATGAAGATGCAAAGGGTACTGTGGACTGACTTAGCCCTTCACTTCTTTCCCTCACATTGCCACCGGGCATCGAGATCAAATCCAGAGCTCAAACCTAGATTGTGCGAGATCTTTAAACGAAGAAATTCAAAGATAGAACAAGAGCGAGCCAAAGAGAAAAAATCTCTCTTCAAAAAGATATTCAAACCCGAAACTGGCTGGAGGAACGGATCCTTTCTTCGTCACAAGTGTGCTTGGAATAAAAGTTTTTGAGCTCTAATGTCGGAAAGGGGATGGTTAATGTCCGGTACTGAGCCAATAGCTTGAGATCGATCCCAGCTCAACACTGCTAATCAGAAGACGCCCTCCTCACTTGGAGCCGTAGCCGTAGTCTGGTTGGACTTACTGACCCCTTATTTCTTATTTATTTGATTTCATATTCATTCGATTTGGAATAGCTCTTTTTCTCTGCTATGGGAACCCAACAGAATTGGCACTCTGTATGTTCCAGTCTGCCTCTGATGCTTTTCCCGCCGTCTATACCTTTTATTGCTTTGCTTCTGTCGACCGATGCCCGCGCTAATGCTAATGGTGATCCCCAGGCCCCCAAATCCGAAGGTAGGCTCCCGGCAATTGAAGTCTATATGATTCTTTTATTTGTGAAAGTCTAAAAAAATAAGAATGAAACTGTTTTTGGTCTAGATGCCTGAATACTGCTATCATTGGTTTTTCTGATATAAAGACAGTAAAGAAATTGAATGATATGTTGCAGTTACAAATCGTACTTCCCGCATGGGGATTAACAGCTAAAATACGTTCAGGATCAAAGGGAGGTAGACTCTTTCATTCCCTTTCGATAAGTTGGCAGAAAAGCCTGGTTCTTCTATGATCTTAATCTCATCTTGTTCCCTCACTAGTAACTTCTTTCCCTATCTTATTGTTAGTCTTGGATCTCTAAAGAAATTTGACTTTGTATGCTAGTTCTCTGAGCTGTGAGATTTGCCAACGTTTATAAGAATGATAAAGTTAACTAAATATCTCTCTCTTTATATATATATATATATATATATATAAAAGGTGATTCTTGAAGATTTACTCTATACATGACTGCCACATCAACAAGGATTTTATATTTTTAAAACAATGATGCCAAATCTTTTTCGAAGTATTAAGCACGCAGACCTCATAGGCGTGCATGCAAGCGGGCTCGTAGGAACACAAACTCCTGACATGGACAAGGCCCACCGGCAACCATGAAACTTCTATAATTACTCCACTTCGCATTAGAAAACAAAAATTATAGACTTATTGTCTGAATTCTTGCTAACTTAAGCATTGGGGTGGCTACGACGGGGCCACCGCAGATAGTCTCACGTGCCTTGGTTAAATTTAGGTAATTCGGAACGAAGGCGAGGATTATTCCCTGAGCTCTAGTTGCGCAATTCTTGATTTAATATATGTTATATGAGTAGCACACGAAGATACTCACATCATGTATTTTTTTACATCAATTGACTCTTAGATCAATTTTAGTTCATGTATTTAATAGACCTCAAACGTTTGCGGATTCCGTACATGCATTTTTTTCGTAAACTTTATTTCTTTTCTTCTATAGCATCGTGAAGTCACCTGCATAAAACAAACTACATTGGTAATTACAACAATGTTCCTCGTTTCACATCGCGTAATAAATCCCATAATCTGAAATAAATATCATATTCTTGATATCCACACAATATCTACTTCTCCTTAATTGGTTCTTGGTATGAATTATTCAAAATTCAGTATCTATCTAGCTGTTACCGCCAGGAAGCTTCGCATGCCTATTTCGGTCATCGTCAACTATAATTGCTGATCATATGATTCTTAGGAAATATCTTAATCAAACATTTAATGTCAAAACAAACTAGTAGAATATTCTTGGCCACAGAAATACCAAACACACATCTATATATAGTACAAATCTACAATTTATTAAATCAAGACATGCACACACACACAGACCATTCCAAATTAACTTCCATCCTAAAAGATATGCACAGCTCTAGTACTTTCTTTGCATTAATCTATGTTCTCGTTCTCTTACTTTTGTCCAATCTTAGTTCTTATGTCGGGAGTGATGTTGTCCAAATTAACACAATCTCGGAGCACAATAACAAAAGCTTGGTACACATTGGTGTAGTCATTGACCTAAACTCACCAATGGGTTCAATGACGGATTTGTGCATGGAAATGGCGCTTTCGGATTTTTATTCTGCACATCCGGACTACAAAACTCGATTGGAGCTACATCGCAAGAGTGTAGGAAGTGTGCTTGATGCTAATTTTGCAGGTGAGGTACCTCATAATTAATTATAATGCTGAAACAAATTTTTTAGTATATAATTCAGTTATTCGGAATGCCTATGGAACAATTTGCATTGGTAGACGTCCTTTAACTTTAGGGTGGTTGCAAAAATTGTCCCTACTTTCTATAACTTGCAAATTTAGTCATTTTATCCTCTGGTAGTATAGTCCTCATTTTGCTTTGATCCTTTTTATGACTTGCAAATAGAGTCAAAGTTGGCAATTACATTATTTTTCCTCATATTTGGCTCTTAACTTATTTTCGTGAGTTGATTTCAATCTTCAAGCAAGAAGTATTAAGAGTTTATATAATATTTTGAAATAAGAATCAATTCACCACTTGAAAATATAGAGAGAAGGATTTAAATAAATATTGCTGATTGATGATTGAAACAATTTAACAAAAAATGAATTAAATACTAAAACTGAATAGAATGTTGTGGTTTTCTAACAGCTAAAGATAACTATATCTGCATGCCATAAAAGAAAACTGACTAAATTTGCTGATTACTTGAAAGTGGAGGACTAATTTGCAAGTAATAAAAAGTAGTGACTATTTTTGCAACCACTCTAAAGTTGGAAGGACTAAATTTTCATTTTGCCAATGCGTATATGTGTATACGAAAACTTTAGCTGAACTTTTCTCGTTTAGAATATTTGACTTAGAATAGTATATAGTTGACTTCTTGTTGTAGACAATATGTGTAAGATTTTCAAAGTTACACGATGACTTGGCATAATGTTTTTAGCTGACTTGAATTAAGACCACTTGATTTCAATTTTTTCACGAATTTGTTAATGAATTATCTACTTAAAGGCTTTAGAAGTTCAACGACGTTCATACAATAAAAAGAGTTATCATGCATGTCTGATATTAATTACTAGAGCAGCTAGAATACATCATAGACGAACAAGTAATTAACAACATTTTTATAGAATATAAGTTTTTTTGTTGTAGAACATATAATGCAAAAATTAAAAATGTGGAAGGAGTGGATCGGTTTTTGGAAATTTCATATACAAAATTGTTTCTTACCTCTCCCTTCATTAGCTATTCTTATGCAATTTATAATGTCAAAAGAAAGGAAGTGAAAGTTTGCTCCATCCAAGCAATCAAGAATACTCCTTTGAATTGAACTTTAAATATTGATATGCTTAGCTCGTCATTTTTAGGCTAATCTCCAAAACTTTGTGGTTTTCTTTATACTGTATTTTCAGATAATAAATAATGTACACCGTACCTACAATAATTGTAGGAAGTTGAACGATAGACAGCTAGGAGCTAGCTAATTAATCTAATCATGATTGGATAATTTGGTAATTACAAGTAGACACTTTTATTGACCAACCGAACAATAGCCGATTATATATGATGGATAGAAGTCGGTAACAGAGCTTTTATGCTTTTCAAACCTTGAAATGGCATATGATTCTTGTAAAAGAATTTGGTCATTTTATTGTAATATTACGTATACTAGAAACCTTGCTCCTAAACTTTAAATATCTCCTCTTAAAATTTTAAATTTTGCACTAAACCTTAAAAAATGACCCTGCTGCCCTTTTAAAAATCCACAAGTCTTTATACCAAGGGGCACTCTGCAATGCAATTCTTAGTAGTTCAATTTTGGTGGCATAGGGACGTTCCCGAGTTTGTGAAGCTTAATTGTTACGAAACTTTAACACTTCTCATTGTGACATATAGTATCTAGTCTCTAAATTTATTTAACCACTACTAACTAACTTAAGTGAGTTATAGAGATGATCTTGTTAAATTGATCAATGCAAACTTGATATGATGCAGTTCTTGACTTATTGAAAGATGAAGAAGTGCATGGGATTCTTGGACCACAAAAGATAACAGAGGAGACATTTCTTGCAGAACTTGGAACAAAAGTTCACGTCCCGATTATTTCTTTCACTGCAAGAAGTTCCACTAATTCCCTTACGGATAACCAATACTTTGTAAGAACAACACTTGACGATGCAGTTCAAGCCAAGGCTCTTGCCGCCATTTGCAAGGGATTCGAATGGCCTGAGGTGGTTGTTTTATACGAAGACACAGATTATGGCAACCGATTCCTTACTCATCTCAACAATGCATTACAAGAGGCAGAAGTTGGACTAGCATATATGATTGGCATTCCTACATCAATTGACGATAGAAATTTGTCGAGAGAATTGGAAAAGTTGGCTACAAAACAGACAAGGACATTCTTGGTCCACGTGAACCCTTCACTTGGTGATCGGTTGTTCGTTCTAGGAAAAAGGGTAGGAGTTATGAGCGAAGGGTATGCGTGGATCATCTCTGATAGCTTATCCAACTTCATGAGTTCCATGGATTCTGTTACTCGTGATTCGATGGAAGGGGTTATAGGCGTAAGGCCTTACGTTAATCGCTCAAAAGAGCTCGATAGTTTTCAACAAAGGTGGAAAAGAAACATGCTTCTGAAGAATACAACAGGTGCAATGATGGAGCTAAATGTTTATGGTTTGTGGGCATATGATGCAGTAACTGCATTAGCAACGGCAGTAGAAAAAATCGGACCTACCTCATTCTACTTGAACACCACCAAAAATGTTTCAGATAATGTAAACTTGAGAATCTCAACATTTGGCCCTAGACTTCTTAATGAATTATCAAGGACAATATTTAAAGGCTTGGCTGGAGACTTTGAACTGGTTGATGGGAAATTGAAGTTATCAGCGTATGAGATATTCAACGTGGTTGGGACTGGAGAGAAGACTGTAGGATTTTGGACACCTAATAGAGGAATAACCAGAGAATATGAAGTAGATTCAGTTGGTGAAAGACCTTATTCAACTTCAGTGAAAGAACTAAAAAAAGTCACGTGGCCTGGAGATTCTACTACAATACCGAAGGGTTGGGCTATCCCTGCAACCGGCAAACTTAGAGTTGGAATTCCTTGGAAAAGAGGATTCACTGAATTTGTCGATGTGACAGTTGATCCTGAAACAAATCGTACGATTAATGCAACTGGATTTGCCATAGACATCTTCTTGGCTGCATTAAAAGTATTACCATTTCCCATCGAACATGAGTTTCATTACTACAATGATACTACAAACAGCGATTGGACTTACGATGATATGCTACATGAGATACCTCAGGTAATTTGATCTTCAACTCATATCTCTGAATTTGCATACTTAACCATAAACTAAGTTCAATGTTTCATTTGGCCATCTTCTTTTCATTTTCATACTATAGAACAAATACGATATGGTCGTGGGAGATACAACCGTTTGGGCGCCAAGAGCAGATTATGTTGATTTTTCATTACCCTATTCTGATTCAGGGGTCATTCTAGTGGTGAAAAATAAGAAGCCCTTTGACATGTGGATCTTTATTAAGCCATTGGGGTGGGATCTCTGGTTGGCGATTTTCTTGTCCTGCTTTCTGATGGGAATAGTCCTTCGCATATTGGAACGGCGAGTGAGTAGAAATGGTGAAAATCCATTAAGTCCGCAGAAGGAGAAACCTGGAATGATTTATTGGTCACCAGTGACAGTTCTTGCTTTCCCTGAAAGTAAATATTCCTACTTAACTTGAGTTCTATAAGCCTTTTATCCTAGAAATACTACTAAGGCATAATCATAACTAATCTATTACTTGGTTGTGTTACAGGAAATATGGTCTCAAATAACTGGTCTTTGTTCGTATTGGTGTTTTGGTTGTTTATGGCGTTCATACTAATGCAGAGCTATACTGCCAACTTATCTGCAATTTTGACGGTAGATCAATTGAAGTTTGCATTTTCAGACAATTACAACGTGGGTTACCAGGAGGCTTCTTTCATGAAACAATTTTTGATAGAAAAACTACACATCGCTGAAACAAGGCTCAAAAGTTATAATACAGTCGAAGAATACCATGATGCCATGTCCAGAGGAAGCAAAAATGGAGGCGTTGATGCCATATTCGATGAGGTTCCTTACATGAAGATTTTCTTGAACAAATATGACTCTCAATACAAAATGGTTGGACCAACTTACAGAACTGGTGGCTTTGGTTTTGTAAGTTCTTTTAAATATCAACTTATGCATCACTTGTCTTTTCTATCAGTTGAACTATACAATAGAAACATCAAAAGAATAAAATCTAAGATGAAGTTTTTAATTTATTCAGGCATTTCCTGTTGGTTCTACCTTGACTTCACATTTCGCCAAGGCAATATTGGATGTCACTCAAGGTCCCAACATGACTTCTATTGAACGACAAAATTTTGGACCGGGATACTCTTCTCTAGACCCGCAGTCCTCTACAATTTCGCAAGGGGCATCCAGCCTTACTTCATATGATTTTGTAGGTCTGTTCCTGATTGTAGGGTCAGTTACTATATTTTCTCTATTTTGCTCAGAAACACCAATTGGAAGAAAAATCACTAAAAAGGTCAGTGGTTTTATACAAGCACGCTTCCATATCAAGACATCAGAAGCTGTAAGTTCGACAGATGTTGCTAGTCTTAGTGGAGATTCGACAGAAGGAAGCGGACAAGAAAGACTTGAATCTGCGCTGAATAATGTGAGTGATTCTTCCCCTGGTGGAGGCATTGAAGCACAAAATATTGAACACGAAATGCATGAAATAAGCGCAAGTAATGGAACTTCTGCGCCACAAGATATAGGGGTTGGAACTGAGAATAATGCGGAGAGGAGTTCATAGAGATCAGCAGAATTCAAGATTTGCCATGGCATCATTATTCGACTTCTATGTAAGTATGATAGAAATCAAACTTGATTCTAACATATGAGGCATCCTATTAAATTAAACTTCAGGGGTGGATTATGTAGGCTATGGGACAATGGGAATGTAGGCAAACCGCAAATGCAGATGTTTTCCTCTTTGAACCTGTAATTGGTCCATCACTCCATTGTAAATTTTCCCTGTACATATGTAGTAAATATGTCATTCACTTTTAATTTATGCTCTTAATTTACATGATTCACTACTTCAGAAGTGTAATATTAGCGCTGCTTTTTGTCGAATCAAGTTCTGCGAGTACCTATAAGTTATGCTTTGGCAAGGATTTTCTACGGGTATCAGTTATTTCATTTTTTCCCTCATATTCTTACTGAAACTAATTCTGCTGTATAGACTTAACTAGGATTTCAAGTTACAGAAATGCATGAATAAGACAAACTCAAGCTTTTGCGATACCCTTTTAGGTTTTATACTTTTACATTCAATTGTAATCAAGTTATCCGAATCACATCTCAATTAAAGACCAGACAACTGATCTAATCTCAATTGGTAATTTTCTAACTAGCTTATCATCGGAACTAGAACATTTTGATGGTATAGAAAACTCTTTAAATCTTACCAGTAGAATCGTGTAGTGTATTTCGATATCATCAGATAATCTGCAATGAGACAATTATAATCTTTTCGAAAGCACTGTGAGGATCAGTCAAGATGCGTAATCACCATTATGTAAGGATATCACAACACTAATAATCAATCCTCCCACTCCTTAAAGTTACATTTCCGGCACAAATAAACAACAGTACACGATGCAAAAAATTACCCCTACCCCATGGTTTAGATACAACTGTTACAAGGGTATATATACAGCTTTGAATCAAGATAAATAATTATACGCCTCGATGAGGTACAACAACACATTTTACATTACAAATGGTAGTCAGAAACTATTCATCCCGGACCATGATGGAGTGAAATGGTACCCGTTTAATTTCAACAAATGTGGAGAAGTCCCTGTTCAAGGGTTGTTTCCATGGTTCACCATCCATTTGCATGTATGACTTCTTCCATTCTCCTCCTCTAAGCTCAAACCGAATAGCTGAAGCCTGAACTTGGATATATACATTCCATGTAATTAGATAAGAAGCAAAGAGCATCTATATTATTAGCTAGTAAAGACAAAAAATAAATAAAAAGATCAGATAACTATATATCTCTAGCCAAGTATGTTATTTACAAAAACAGTTGACTGTTTCAATTTCACATCAAGTCTTAAATAGGTGCACTTTTTCTTGCCACAGTACAGAATACGAAAAACACAACATCAGGTAAATTTCATGCTGATGGTCGTGTAAGACCTCGTTTATAAATGATGAGCAAATCCAACTGCAACGATGCAGCATCCCAATGCATAATCACACAGCCAACAAATTTACGCACATGAACTTTACAACATTTTTGAGTTAGAGATGATGATTGATGACTAATGAGGAATAATATTTTCAACGGAACTTAGTAAAAAGTTATTTTTGTATATTTTGAAGTACATGTCGGTGAACAAGCACTAATAGGCTTCTTGATCCAACTTTGGGTTGCCAATTACAGTTTTATTTGCCGTCCACAAGGGAACGAAGAAGATAAAACTGACTTTGCTGCATCAAAACTTTTCAGTTCTGAAGCATGTCAAGGCTAAAAGCAAAATATGCCCCGATATAAAGAGAATGGGGAAATGGAAGAAAACAAACATGAGAATTCAAAATTTCCCCCCATTCCACTAACAGTTGCTAGCCAGCTGATGGGGAGATAGCACATAAATCATTGTGTGATCATATCTTCCATAAAAGGTACATCAGAGCCAACATCCTCCTTTTTCAGTAGAGATGGATCTATCACGGTTATTCATTACATCAAAGACTTTGGTTAAGCTAATTAAAATAATCATAGTTAAATCGTTACTGTACCTGGGCTATGTGTTTTGCTGATATTAATTCAACCATGACCATTGAAGCATGCCATCCTTGTTTGAAACCAAAGACTTCCAGGTAACCATCATCGGCGTGGGCCTCAACGAAACCTCTCTGAGTACAGAAAGCCACAAGAGAAAATTTTAACAGCTCTTCTTTCATGTATTCAGTTTACGCATTTAAGAAAGAAAAAGATGTAACACGTAAACCAGATTAAGTTTTTGAGGTGTCAATCGGTAGCCTCTTTGAGCAAAGCAAGAAATGAAATGATTTTTTAGGGGTTTGTGCAACTTAAACATTTAATCATGAATACAAGCAAGTTGCACGGTGTGGACAATCTCAATACCTTCTCCAGATAATCTGGCTTCAGATTTCCCCATGGATTTCTTCCACTTCCATAGCTAGGAAGATTGAGAACGACAATAGATCTCACACTGGAACATCCACAAATATAGAATAATTAAAACAAAACGAATATATATATATATATATATATATATATATATATATATATATATATATATATATATATATATATATATATATATATGAAAGCAGTGGAAGAGTATAGCATACAATTGGAAGCATTCAGATGATAATCAATAAACTTAAATTTGTAGAAGTATATAAGAATTGTTCACATTCAATAGATAATCTAGCAATCATATCAACCTCGAAGGGACAGGTATTTGCTCCCATTTTGAACAGTTGACCTTCTTAACAGAGATCCTCAAGATGTTCTTCAAAGATCTGCACTAGAAAATAATATGAATTATCCATAGCAGTTTGCATCAGTAAAGGCACATCTCAATCTTTAGGGCTAATGATATTGCTAGGTTCCTGCACTTGATTTGAACCCAAAATAAATGCTTGATAACAAAATTACTGTCAACTCAACGAAACATGAACTACATTACACTGAGAGAGTGTAAAAAAACTTTTAATTTAGTGATGTGCTGGCACAACAAAACTAAAAGAATACATGTAGCACTAGTGGACATGGTCAAAACATTTTTGGAAGAACATATGGCAAGACCATCCCCTACGCCTAAGTGTATTATTAACGTATGGAGTAAGTACCAACTTTTCAACCAACAACTCACTTAAAGAGTCGCGAAATAAACAAACACAGGTTTGCTACTTAGCAAAATGATCATGTTGTCCATTTAAGATAGAGAAAAGTCTGAATGTCAAAAGTTATGATTACGCATAAGTAGTAAAGCATGTATCAGTAGCACAACCAATGCCAAGGAGAAATTATGTTTGAGGTTAACTTAAATAAATAAAAATAAAGTAACTTGTGATCAGAGTTCCTAATAAAGGTTGACTCAAAAAAAGTGAAGAACCTAACTAAAGATCTTGTTTCAAGGACATGAGACGAAAACCGAACCTTAAACCTGGATAACTGGTGCATGGAGTGAAGAACCATCCTTGTTTGCAACTGTATCCTGAATAGATAATCTACATTTGACAAATACACTTGCTTAATAGTGGAAACTGTACATTCACAACATGCAGTATAGTATTTAATCTCAACACAAAAGAGAGAAAAAAAAAAAGATCAGAAATAATTGCTGCAATAAGATGAGATGCAATACATATGGCATCTAATAGAAAATTGCAAGTTGCCTCAAAGTTGAGGAAACCTTTATACCCTATTAATATTCATTTACTGGATGTGCATCATCACATATAAGAGATGAACTCAAAAAATAATTTCATCAAAGAAGACATTGATGAAAATTTTCAGTTACCAGATAAAATCTTACAATCAATACTACACTTCAACATGTAAAGTATTAGGGCATAAGTACAAGACATTCTTGCCACTATACCTCAACCAGCCAGCATACCTAATAACCAAGCATCAAATAAGCTCTATAAGATTAAGACAGTCAATATTGAAACAGAAGTATTTCCTTTTGAATAGCTTAGACATTTAGATATGACAGAGTTGGACCAGAAAAAGGCATGGGACCAAGGTACAGCAGTCCAGCAGTTATACTAAATAGGCACTCCGTTTACCCCCAATTCGAGTTAGATCTTACTATTTATATGGATATGAATTCAGAACCAAAGTAAAAGGTCAGTGGTGTTTAGCATAGTGTATTTTTTACCAACCCTACTCGTTAACAGTCCAAATGACAGAAAATTGAAAAGGTACCATAGCCAGCCTAACAAAGATTTGGAACAGTTTAAGTTTCAGAATTCTAATCTCGGGAGATAAAAAGCATTATAGTACAATTAAGGTAACCGGATGGAGAAAAAAGCTGAGAAATATTCTTAGAGATGTGGGGAAAAGCTGGAACCTTGTTTGAGATAGGACCCTGAGCAAGGTAAGGTTTCTCGTTCCGTAAATGGTGGAATCCATACGCCACTTGGGCATCCATTCCTTCATGCAAATAACACAAAACCATTTTTAGGCAGAATACATAGCCATGAACCAAAAGAAAGAAAATTTAAACCCAGTGGTTTACCTATGCTGAAATAATTATAAAAGACCCCCTGATAGCACTTAACCTTCTCTGGCAAACTCCCATCAACTTCGAGATCCTGCCCAATTAAGAACATTTATTTCAAAAAACATGTGTCAAGAAAAAAAGAAGACATGTTATTACCTTCTATAGGAACATCTCAAGATAAACTTATACATTTAACATTGTATCTACCTGCAAAGTAAATACAATTTCAGTCTATGATTGCACTGAATCTGGTCAAGTTATGCATATAAATTAGTGTAATTTGACCAGGAACATATCCATCTATCTTGTTACCGTTTTACTCTTCATATTACTGTAAAAACTAATGTTGCCAATGAGCCAAAATACTAAGAATGGTATACACAACATGTTCTCATATTTCTATTTCAAAAGAAAGAAACAAAATGAAATCTTTACAACCTGCTGATGGTATACTGAACACACTTCAATCGATAAGACAAGACACTACATTGTCTAGGATTATAGGAAAAGAGTCCTCGACTAAATTTCAGATAGTCTTCAGCAAAAACTAAAAAAGTCACTTCTTTTCTTTTCGCATGGTTAACGTTAAGAGGAAAAAAACTTTACAATAACTGAGGTGCGTCGAAGATTGCTTGTTTGTTGTACACATATGCATTAGTCTCATAATGTATCAAGCAATTTTAGTCCATTTCCTGAAACTTTAATTATTTTACCGCGATTCGATTTATTAATTATTGTTGGAAAAGCAACAGTAAGTTGAAATGTTGCATGTCTTGCACACATGACAAGAAACTAATAGCTTTCCCACACCCATCCCAACTTTTAGAAATTTTACAAAAAAAAAGGTGAATAAATTATAAATAGAGAGAGACGATAAAATTGCTTTAAAGACTTAGTTGGGACAGAAAAGTATGCACATTCTTCCCTCCCCCGCATATTGCTTTGGCAGTTGGCACCAAGTCACCTTCTCCCTCCACTCAGCCATATTTAACCCTTTATTCAACCCCTTGTTCGTTTTCCCACAATCCTACATTCACATATCATCCCAGCTTTCTATTGGTTGAATATAAGTATCTTATATCTTCTCTATAAAATTTAATCTCAGGATTAAAAGGCCAAAATTTACCTAAATAAATACAAAAAGAATATGATAAGTTTAAAAATGAATATGAGCTACCATGTGATTTCATAAAACTAGTTGTGAAAAATTAAATAGAATTGGTCTTGAATAGAGAACTTCTGCATACAACATGTCAGAAACAAATGTCGTACTAGTTTACCCTATCACATTTTCCTACACTCAGTTTAGCACAATTCTGATGTGCTCGATACTTTTATGTTAAGTACAACATTCATTTTTGACATGTTTTATGCAGGTCTCTATTGAAAACCAATTCCATTAAAATTGTAGGAAACAAGTGTCTCATAGTATTATAGAAGGACTAGCTAATACTTAAAGGAAAGGGGTTTAGAATAGATTTTGAAAGAGTACATAACCACATTAATATTTGTGCCTATCAAAGTGTTCTTTTTTTTCTTCAAGTATCTAATACTTTCTTAAGACTTATTTTATCCACACAAGTTAAAAAACTAAAAAAATGCAAAACATAACAAGCACCAGAAGCATAGGATAAAAAGATAATAGAGTTTATAATATCTACTCTTTGAATTTAGCAATTATTTACAGCAAACGATAAAAGCATAAGAATTTGCAACTATTGCTCACACGTCATGAAAATTAACTTTTACGTTATGCACCAACACTTGCAACACAATGAGGAGGCAACTACATGTTGATTAACGGAGAGAAATAGGATAAAATGAATAAAAACTTCAGATTTTGCTGTTTATTAATAGAAAAATGGAATCTAAAAAACAACCAAATAACTAAATCATTCTAAAACTGTTTAAGCCACACACCTGATCTAGAGGCGTTTCCTCAGTTTCCTTGAGAGAATAAGGCGTATCCAATTCTCTTCCAGCTGGCATTGATATTAAAACATGCCAACTGCACATTAAAAGAGCATTTCATTAAACTTGCCAAGCAGTGGAACCTCTAAAGAAGAAACAATAAACTATGTTAACCAGCTTAATAACACATTTCCATGTAACCAGATCCCGATGGTATTGAAGATAGAATATTTTGCACTCTTTCAGTTATTATTTATACAAGTGCACAGTAGGACATAGTTGAGGATGAGCCTGAATGTCCTCTCCATGAAATTCAAAGTAAAACTAAAAACAGACCAATGAAGGTAACAAATTAAAGACCTCACCTATCTAGATGAGCAATGGGACCACGGCTGATCTTTTCAAGAGTCCTTTTCATGGCTGATTTCCAATTATAAGGGAATGAGCCACCCTGCAATGAAAATAAAAGAGATTCCTCAAAAAAGGTTAAGAGGAAAGTACGAAGTTGAAGAAATTGAAACTTACCCAACCAAAGCTCCTTGACAAGTCATTTCCTGTACCAAGTGGAATGATTCCAGTAGGTGGAACTGGCAGCCGGCCTTGTACAGTAAGCTCTCCAAGACATCCAAGAACCCAACCGACAGTACCATCACCTCCTGCCACCTGTCAGAACCAGATTTTATCAAGTTGTCCATGTAGATTGCAATAAACACAACGATCTCAAGACAATTCATGACGCTGAGTATATATTTAACATAATAACAAGATAGATACCACAATCCTGAGTTTTTCACGAGTCTCTTTCGCACAGTTGTCTCCAAGACTAGCAAACTTCTCAAGGCAACCTAAACCATACTGCACAAACTCATGAGGCTTCACAGCTGAGAGGTCAAAAACCTGATAGTATTTGAAAGAAAAGAGAAGTCAATCGCCATCACAAATTTTGTTCCTGTAAGTGCAATTACTTGCATAAACTGAGCAGGAAAATATAATTAACTGAAAAACACTACTACTACTACTATCACTACGGCTGCAACAATAATAATGATAGTAATTCATAAACTAAAACCATTGTACTTTTACCCGCAGATTTTATTGATTTCTTCTAATTATTGTTAATGATAAACCTCAAATTTCAAAAGTTGCATCCTTCTAGTATGTATCTTCAAAAAGAATTTCAAATGAGTTGAAATAAATTCTTATTGGGTGGCAGTTCAAGAACAAACATGGAGGAATGTAACATGAGCTAAATGTCTACGCAACTTTGGTGATAAAACCACGTCTTTTCGTCTCCCTTTTTTTCTTTTTGGCAATTGAGTTATATATTAGAAGAAAGCAAATTTACAAGAATCAACACTACGAAAACTTGCAGACCGAAAACACGAGTAAGGAAGACCATGTACTCATAAAGGTCCAGCTTTTCAGCAATTATATCATTTCTTCAGTATTTAAAGTTCTAAAATTACAATCCTAAGTTGATGTGCACACATCTACCAGAACTAATCGAAACTCATTAGAAAACCAGCATGCAAATGATATATGCAAGTACAAACAAAAGTACCAGCCAATAAAACGCGTCACTTCAAATAAAAAACTAAACTAAACTAAAACAAAAACAAAAACAGATAAACACACATTAATTACTAATATTCCACATAACAACACAAAAACAAACGTCACACACACGCGTGAACTCCACAACACGGTCAACAATTCGCACGAACACCGCAACAACACAAAACGTAACAACAAACTCGCACGCTTACACACACACACACACACACACACGTGCGTAACGCAACGCTTAAAAATCATCACCTGTTCCTCGCCCATCAGCTCCTGCAATCGGGCCTTAAGTTCCGGGCCGTGCCTCCCGCCGCTCTTCGAATTGATAAACACCACCAGCGGCTGCTCCGGCGGCTCTGATCCGGCGCCGTCGCCGGAGCCACCGGCGTCGACGTCCTTCTCTCGGATCGCGTGGAGAATCGCGTGGCGCAAATACGGCGGGAACGTGATCTTCTTCCGGAGCTCCACCTTGTCGACGGCGGCGCCGGCGAGAGTGCAGGCGCGCAGGGAGTCGAAGACGGAGGAGCGAGCCGAGCCTTTGCTCGGCGTGCGTACGGGTGAGTCCATGAGTTGACGGTTTTGCCCCTGGAGATGAATAAAAGTGGGCTCCGATGGTCGGATGATGAGAAGAGAAGACCAAGACCAGTGATTTTAATTTGTTTTAAGTTTTTTGACGAGAAATGAGAAATAAAAGAGGTTTTATTAAGTTTTATTAATTAATTGGGGTGGTGTGGTGGTGGTGGGGCTTTATGAGAGTGGGGCTGGAATGAGGTGAAATTACGGAATTGCCTGCACGTGCTCAACGGTTTAACCTGTCGTTTTTGTGTTTTTAGTTTTTTTTGAGATTTAAAGACTTTAGAGAATGAATAGTAGTTATTACTCTAGTAGACTTTGTGCTGCAATAAATTGAAAATACAAAATATATTGAAAATCAGAAAATGTTATACATTTGGAGATGAGAGTTGTGGTTTATTACAAGACTGTGCGTAAAAGGGAATTTTGCAGTAATAGTCCTCTAAGTTGGCACTTCTTCAATTTTAATCCTCTATGTTTTTTATGTACAATTTTAGTCCTATAAGTTACAACATGTTTCAAAATTGGTCCTCTGACCAAATTTTCAGCAATTTTGGCCAAAAAATTCAGTTTTTTTCATTTAGTTTTATTCATAAAACAAAAGCACAGAGTCACAATTTGTAGGGGGCAAAAAAAAAGAGCCGGAAAAAATGATCAGATTTCGTGAAATTGCTGGAATTTCCGGCCAAAATGGGCAAAAAATTGGTTAGAGGACCAATTTTGAAACATTTTCTAACTTATAGGACTAAAATTGTAGATAAAAAACATAGAGGACTAAAATTGAACAAGTGTCAACTTAGAGGACTATTATTACAAAATTCACGTAAAATTTGTGTTAAAGATTATTCTAGAAAGAAGATTTTGAAGAGTAAATGGTATGTTTTGATATGGAATTATCTTAATCTTTAATTAAGAACAGATTTTGTTTAAGATCATTAGTTACCCCTTCGCGTTTTGTGTAATAACTTTATTGCTGGACTGGGTGATACGTTGATTAATTCTTTCCAGAAGCTATAAGCGGCCTATAATCAATGTGGATGGTTTTGTGATGACTTGCAGAGTAAGTTTATTTAATTTCAAAGAAAAAATCAAGATTCGGTACTAATCAATCTATTCATTAGTCAATTTGATATTATTACTTATGCTCGAAAAATAATTAAAGCGTTATGATACTTGGAACAGAAAAATTAGTAGATTGTTGGTGTGTGTACGTCAGAGAGAGAGAGAGAGTAGTTATGATTGAAAAATGACCAATTAAGGTATGACGAATATTTCAAAAAGCTCATTTTTTATCATTTGACTGTGAGTTAGAAAAAGGGATAATATCACTCACACCCCCTGAGGTTTGGTGTAATATCAATAACACCCCCTGAGGTTTCAACAATATCAGTGACACCCCTTGAGGTTTGATTTTTAGGGGTGTCACTTTTAAAAGAACACTTGTACCCTTTAATTTAATATTACAAAATACCCTTCAATAATTAAAAGACACAAATACCTTTTATTGTTCAAGTAAAAAAATCAAACAACAATATAATTAAAAGACACAAGTACTTTTTTTTTGTTCTTTACATTTTTTTTTAAAATCGTTTGTTTTCTTGTTAAATCAAAAATCTTAGTTATGTTATTAGTAAAGAAATAACATTTTGATTTGAATACTAACGTATCCCAGTCAAAATTAATTTGTTTTAATTCATAAATACGAAACTATTTTTGTAGATATAATAATTGTTTATAATGATGTTAGCTTTATATTCTTGACGTATTATATAGAGTCATTCTGGAGTTTCGGGAAAATAATTCATACTAAGGAAAGGGCCACCTAATGTTAAAATTTTGAAATTAAGTGACTAGGGTTACAAAGGACTTTCTCTTCTTATTATTAAATATAGGAATTGTTTTAATTTATGCAAGATGATCAACGATATTCTCAATTTATTTTATTATTTGAACAATAAAGGTTACTTGTGTCTTTTATTTTTGAGAAGTTTTAGGTAATATTAAACTAAAGGGTGCAAGTGTCATTTTATAAGTGACACCCCCCTGAAAATCAAACCTCAGGGGGTGTCACTGATATTGTTGAAACCTCAGGGGGTGTTACTGATATTACACCAAACCTCAGGGGGTGTGAGTGATATTATCCCTTAGAAAAACCAACAATAAGGGCGGCAACAAATTTTGTCCTTACATTATCGCCTATTTTATTTTTATTCTTAATAAACAGCACATCAACGAAGCTTCTTCTTACTATTATAAGTCTTCTAAATTATACACGTCTAAACGCGACGGATTCTATAATAAACTGGTCAGCTTAATATTTTCGTAAATAGAAGTTTCTTACGGAATTGTAAAATTGACTTGAATGAAGTTCTCGGATTATCAGTAGGAGACTTGATTTTGACATGGCCCACGTGTTTGGAAGTTTTGTTTCAAGACGTAATAACACACTTGCTAAAGTTTATTACTCAAAAGGTTGCAAAAAAGTTACAAAACGGAAATGCACCTTTAATAATTGAACTAAGTATGATTACTTTCATAAAAAAAATTATATATTTGAGCTCTCATTATCCCTAAATCAATAATTCACTATGCTAATTTAGGGCCTGTGCAGCTCAACTTTAGCTATTGCCAGCTTTATGGAATTTTAGGTAAATGGAATTGGATTATTTAACGTCATTTATTTATCTTCCGGAGCTTGCGGTCCATGGTGGGTGACGTAATCAGTATTTATCTTTATCTGGCAGATTTTTATTTTATTTGTTTGTCATTTCATACAATATATTATCACTAAGGTATCTCTCTTCAATCCATATATGACATGTAACTTTTGCCTTTACAATAAATGCCTTTCTGTATTATTCTTTCCATTACCTTTTTTACTTTTTGGAATTATTTCCCTACATTCATTTAATACATATATTACATTTATAAAAGGAGCCTTTTCCACATTTTATAACCCCTAGTTGTCCAGATTTCAGGTTCTGCGATTTCTTTCCAGATCACAAAATTGGCCCACCTGTTGTGCAATCTTAATTGTATATAGCTGTACATATAGTTATATTTATTTTTTATTATCGATTATACTTATTTAATTATATAGAAAATGAGCTACAATGTCACGTGGGGTAGAAGAATAAATTAAGTGCAGCGTTTGGGCCAGACAGGTCATTTCTGAAGATAGTTTGAGTTTGGACAGTAGAGTTCAAATATTTAAGACAGAGCAGCAGAATTGGGTGGGAGCAGCAGTTGGGCTTATATTAATTCCGTCGGCAGGAGAAAAGTGAGTTTGAACTTGTTGCAATAATAACTGCATGCCGCATTTTGTGTTTCATTTATGGTTAGAAAAATCGAGTTTCCCGCGCTAAGTGGCAAGTATGCGTGGAAGTACAAAAGCCATGGGATTGGGAAGGATCTAAAATTGTAGATGCTTAGCAAATCTTGGTAGCTCCAAAGCATCGTATTTATTATAACTAGAAACTGGGGCAGGCGGAGTCTCGCGCAAATTAATGTTTTATATTATAAAGTATTAAATGATCATATTAAAGTGTGAAAAAAAATTGGAAGAAAAAAATACAAGAAAAAAGATTCGCTTAGATGGAAAGAATTTGAATTAATAGGAGAGTGAATCAACATAATTAAAGTAGCATGGAAAGAAAAGTAATTTCCATTAAAAGAATATGAATTATAGGGAAACTAAATCATCATTCTTAGTAAATGGTATAATTAATTTTATCTAACTTAAATTGTAGGGTTAAATTGAGAAATTAATAATAAGATGTTATATTGAAACATAAATTTTAAGGTTAAACTTGGAAATCAAAAGTTTGGTGTCACAATTACCTCTTCCTTTATATTAGTATAAATTTACTATTAGAAACTTTAATTTGTTGAATATATTATGGCCTAAAAAGACTCAGTTTTAAATGAAGAGGATTTGGCATGCAATTTACCCATGTATTATGTTAAATTGGCGAATTATTCTTCCGTGAAAAATAAATAGGTAAATTATCCCTTGCAATTTTAAAAATTGGCAAGTTACCTCGTTATATAGGAAGCTCGTACTACACACACACACACACACACACACACACACACACACACACATATATATATATATATATATATATATATATATATATATTCACAATAGCTTAACATTATACATCAAACTAGTCACAATATTCATAGTACAAACCAACTAAAAGTCCAATATAAAAACATATCAATTTTCAAATTTGCGAATAAAACAATAAAACACATAACAATATGTTAGAAAGTAATCATACTTAGTTTAATGAACTACTTAAATGTCATTGGATCATACACCTCTATCAATTTTGTTGTATTGTTTACGAGAAATATTAACTATTGAATTATTAGTTATATGAAAATATCATAATACGCATCTAAGAACCTTAATAATTTTACAACTATTAACATAAATATAGTATCAGATGAAATATCTTAAATGACAAAATGTTATATTTAAATTATGAAATTGTGGAAACGATATACATGGGATTTTTTTATGTTTAGCCCTATTTCAACTTCATTTTATACTTACGCTAAAATGCGCTCATGGTATTTCAAATTTTTTTCTAAAATTAAACATTGTTTGAATTCAACTATTGTCGATAACCATGAATATATTTATTTTCTTCTTATTTTGAGTAAGCCCAAAAATGTATTTTGTACATTTACTATATTTATGTTTTGGTTGCAACGAACATTTATATTATTACTAAAGTTTAATTATTTAAATATATGACCTTACATCTAATAACGTATATTAGTAATTGTTAATTTATATATGTCAACAAATGTATATCATGTATTAATTGATATTTTTACCGTTTAAGTTGTCAAACTTAAACGATGACTAGCAATCAACTGAAAAGAGGGGAGGTGGATGGAAAATTTTTAACTAAAGGGAAGGTGGATGGAGATAGAAGAAACTTCGGGAAGGTGAATTTGGAATTTGTCCCCTTGTACTTGGTCATTTTTGATAATGGTCCGGAATATTGCGACCGTAAAACCCGAAGTTACGACGTCCAGCATATTACGATGGTTGGCCAATTACGATAGTCAGCGAATTCGACCAGGCAGGGATCGAATTTAGAAGTCATCTTCGAGGATTAGGGTCGTATAGCTTAAATGCTACGATCGAACAGCCACGTGAATGACAGAGCATTGATAAGTGTCAGAGCCGACGGCGGCGGTGAGTCAGGCATTAATTACGACCCAGGAATCTGACAGGTCTGACGGATCTTCAATGATCACTAACTTCCATGGCTACGATCTTCAATGATCACGCTCTTCAATGGGCACAAATTGAATACAACCCATGTGATGTGTAAGTCTTAAATGACGTCCCTCGTGGGTAGCATTAATACGAGCCGTGTCCGACGGCCAATCACAAGACGCTACGCGTCAAGCTCGGCAGCCTATATATACTACGGCTGTACGGATCATTTCACCAAGGAAAACATAACACAATTCTACTTTTTCTAGAGAGAGGATTTTTGCAATACTTCGCCTAGTTCTAATCGATGTACGTTTCGTACGAACACTCAGTTGGGAACAGTGCGTTCTTACCCGTCGTTTTGTACGATCCCAATAGTTACTGTTCATTTCGTATTTACACGTCACTTTTTACCCCATTTACCTCACTCAATTGATATTACCCTTATCAATTTTGTTATAAGTTTATCCTTACAATGATCATTAGTGTGGCCCATGAGATAATCATCATAAATTTTAACATACGACTCATCTGCCTTTTGGGAATATCTTGGCTACCCATATGTTTAGAAACACTTTCCCTCACATGTGTGTGGGTCCCACACAAGTGGGACCTATCTTCGGGGGCATACAACGATTCTTTTACCATTTGTGGTGTTAAGTTACCTACTAAAATATCGCACACACATTGTGTCTGAATTGCTTCTAAACATAAGGATACGCATATGTTTAAAAGCACTTTCTCTCACATGTGTGTGGGTCCCACACATGTGGGACCTATCTTCGGGGGCATACGACGATCCTTTTACCATTTGGGGCGTTACTTTACCTACTAAAATATCGCACACACACATTGTGTCTTTCTAAACATAGGGTAGCCAAGATGTTCCCTTGCCTTTTAATCAAAGATGTGCTATCTCTCTTTAGTCACCGGATGTGGGCCCTAAGCCTTACGCATAGGCATGGGACTGTGAAAAGAAAAAAAAAAGAGGATCAACAATATGGATTGATAACTGCTAAGATACATATCATTTGACAAATCAATTAAGTTGATCCGACAAACGATCATGTAACAAATACCGAGTCAAAGCTTGATTGATGTTCAATACAAGAGGTAAATATACCAAAGTATTAGATATTGACCCTATTATTTATTTAATTAACTTGAAGTCCGGGGCATGACTTCAAGCCTTTATAAGAAAAGAAAACTTAATTGAAAGAAAGCAAAAGACTTAATTAAAAGAAAGCCTTTTTCAAAGTTGTGAGGATTGAGAAGTGGAATATCGATCGTATTGTTTGAACTTTGTATAGATAAATTACGATGTTATCGTGTAGATAGTTTTTTTTCCTTTATTTAGTACTATTTTCATTTTGTGTTATTATAATTGATGGAAGATGACTTGATGAATGATTGTTGATTTTGTGATGAAATTATTTTTTTTGTTTGTCATGGGAATTTTATTGTTATTTTTTGTATAAAAGTTTCAAAAATAGTTTAGTAAAAATAGCGAATTGATAATTACTGAACCACACAAAATGTGTTTGTCTGTTTGATTCTGCCAAACTAACCCAATTTTTGAAGTCCAATCACACCCACTTCTAAAATACCGAACCATTGATACGAATAACCAAATCACACACCCCTAGATAGACATGTACACGAGGAGTTTATATAAACCTAGTTTAAGACATTTTTTCGATCCTTAAGAGTGTTCGGAACTTATAGGTTCAATACCTAGCTTCTGGCCAGGACATTACGCCCGATTTGTAACCAAGTAATATCAAAATACCCCTACACAAATTGCATTTCCTTCATTAGTTACAATACAATAAGCACATAACTAAAAATTTTAAGACAAAGTCTTGAGTTGAAACAGCTAATGAACTATCGAATCTGATAATTATAAAAGTGACTAGGGATATATAAATTGATGTTTGAACTAATTTACGTGAAAAACGGTACAAATTCGTATCAACACAAAAACGAACTAAAAAAAGAATCCAAGCAAAGAATTATTAAAGCACTGTTACGTGGGCCAAGGCCCAAGATTATGCGTAGAAAGTAGAAACACTGAAATAGCAACTGCAGCCACCATGATTTTGACCCAATTGAATATTTTGTCCCTAGTGTACACCACGTCGAAATAACTGATGTGCCAGCCCATATAGAAACTTCAGTTATAGAGGTCCATTTTGGTAATACTTGCCCAAATCATTACCTATAAAACAAGGGCCACCCGAATGAAACCTTTAAAAGCCCAATCTTGATTTGGAAATTATGACGTAAAAATGCACGTCCTCTTGATGGTTGTACATTAGATAGGAAGGAAGATTTGCACTTGGTTAGAATATTTTCACATGTTTAACCTGAAAAGTATTTTTTATTTTTTTAAGGGAAAACCTTGAAAAATTCTAATAGTATATCCACTTTGTTCCGTTACTAACTTATGATTTTTATGCTCTAAAGCAGTATTACTTTGTCTATAAGACTATAAAACTAAACAATGCATTTTATTTGTTTTAAATTTGGTATAAGATGCTACGTTTACATTTTAACGAGAGTAGCTTATTTTTTTAATCATCATCTGAACGCTCACATTTACAACAGACGCCAAATCAACCAACTTCTTTAATACACTATTTAATGAGTTTAGTTATTTAAGTAAGATGATTTATACAACTATTGTAATAAAAAAAGGAATAAGATGAATTGCACATTTAATCTCTTCAATAACTGCAATATTACCTATTTTTGGCAACTTGAAGCGCATCAATTTTGACTTTCGCCAACCTCTCTTAAAGAGTAGTCATTTATGGGCCGGCTGACCTACTTGGAAAGCCACTTATGGACTAAAATGTTGAATGAACTGATCTGTATGTGGTCCTTGTGTAATTAATTTTGGAAATAACCAGCGGCCCAGGACTGGAGCCCAAGCTAGGATAAGCCTTTATCACCAAATTAGATACGGCTTACGGTTTGGCTGAATCTATCAAATTTTTAATTTACTATTAGAGTGACAAAAATGTCAAATTCATTAATTGACAACTAGATAAGCAGAACGTAAAATCCTGTATTGAAACATCCATCAAAAAGTCTAACCTTGAAGAGAATGACATTTCTCTTTTATCATTTCATTTTTCATATGACACAAGCACAAAAACAATTATTTTTATATCATAGCCAAATTATTTGTTGACATACTAACGTATGATATTAGATATATAACACGATTTTACTCTTACGAGGATAGCAATATCACTTAGAAACATTTCATCTTTCTTCATGAATACAAGTTCTACTCTGCAAATCAATCTTGTAGGCAGACGGAAAAAGTATCAAATTAAGTATAGTGATAGTGTACGAGATTCTACCTTTAGTGGTTGGTTCATCAAGCTTATTTACGATGGGGTGCCCACGCAAATGTCATACGGACCAAGCCATTGAAGGGTCTCACTTGGTTAGTTAAACCATGCGAGAGGTCATTAACGACTGAGACGCCCTTATTTCCAATGTTTTGACAGCACAAATCTAATTAGAACGTTGACCCGGGAGGAGAAGGTTGTATAGCGAACCCTCGTGCCTCGTGCGACTCAAGAAATTATACGATAAGTGTTATCAATATCAAAACTATATTACTCATTTTACTAATTAAAAATGGTTGTGTGACCTATTAACAGTAGTAGGCTTATGTGTGGTCGAGGTTCGTGGTGCACAAAGAGATGCAAATAATAAATGGATTGAATTTAAAACCATTGATGCTTGCTAGAGAGTGTTTAATAATGGAAGTTCCATGTCAATTTTCACTAATTATTATTAGGACATATTTTGTGATGTATTCCTGATCAGCTAAAGACCTTTGTTATAAAAAAAATTGTTGATTTTACAACTACAAGGGGGAAAGTACAATTTAATATTTCTCGTTTAGGTTTTAGGAAGCCTTGGTTAAATTTATTTGAGATTAAATCAACTTATAATGTATTATAGATATCAATTGAAAAACTTCTAACTAAATCAAGTTGCGTAGTCAAGTCATATATCATCAGAAAATCCACTAGCACAAATGCAAGTCAACCGTGAACTCCGGGGGGCGCTTGATGACATTTTTGCCTGCAGCACAATAAATGCATATGTAATTATGTAATTATAAGGTAGAAACTAGAAAAGATATAGTACTTCTATAAATTCAAGCTTAAATTTGATGCAACTAATACAATAATTAATATATCACTAACACAATTTGGTTATATTCTTATTGTTTTTCAAATAAGAAAGATTAGTTTGTCTTATGGTGCACAACATTTTTCAAAATAGATTTTCGGGTATCAATGGGTAAAACAAAATTAATAGGATGCTTAACTACGACAAGGTTCTTTGTTTTTTCTTCTTTTTTTTTTTTCATGACTAAAAACGTGTAATTGCATCGGCGTTTACTATGATGTGTTAACTTGTGACCCCTAAAAGTTCTTTCTACTACTTTTTCCAAAGAGAAAGTTGTTCTTTTGGTACACATGCAAGTCAAAAATGTACACGCAAGTTGGTGCACGGGCCAAAAAGAGGAGACATCAAACAGACATTCATTGAATGCTTCATCTTTAATGGAAGTCCAACTTAAGTAAAGGGATTTTGCCAGGGACAAAACAAAATGAAGCGTTTCAAATTTTACTTTTATTCTTGAGTAACTTTCCCAATAATTATTCAATGTACGGTACATATATATGTGTAATATGTGTGTGGGATTGGAATGTCCCCATTTCCGTTCCTTTGACATGACGAAAAGCGGGTCAAAATAAGATATTAGTTTCTTGATATTAAAGTCATTGGATGAATATTCAGGATATGTTTTAACCCCAAACATATTTTATCTTGATTTGATTAAGTATTAATATATACATGTATATATATATTTATATATTAGTTATTTTTAAATAGTTCACTCTGATCTTACACTGCATGCCCCTTGCCCTTTCATTCATGATTCAACCTTCATTGCATTTAGTTTGCTGGACAAATGTTTTGCTAAGAATTTTGTGTCATGAATAAGAATACGGAAAAAGAAACGTGGAATAAAACGCGGAGTTGTAAGAATTTTTGTCAGGCTAAATTACACTGATGCCAATTGCAAAAACCAGTGGCTGTTGGGAATTGAGACTTGGTTTATATACCTTGTTATTTGACTAGCACAAGTACAACAAAGGGCTTCGTGTCTTTTAGATGTTCACTTGTTTTTTCCATTTCATATATATTTCCTTGAAGCTTTATAATAGAGATTCAAGAAGTTTATGTTATTTGTTTGTAGTATTCATATTATATTGCATGAAAAGAATTTTGACTTACATTTGTAGGCTAAATCCAAACTGGATCGTCAACTTTGGGACTCTGAATATGCCAATTTTAGAAACGAAATTAAAATGCTGAACCGAAAAAAATAAAAACCACTGTACCTGGACTGCTGGACCAGTCATTTCTTTTTTGTTTATGAACAAAAAAATCAATTTAGTTCCCTCTTAAGGCGATAAATCCAAATATTTTCGGTGCGACTTAACATAAAAATAAAGATACAAGATAACATTACTCCTGTAAGTGAGCCATAATTTGGTATTACCATATGCTTGTTCAATGGAAGGCCAATCGTCAAATAAAGAAAATTATCGAAGAGGAAACCCATAGTTATGAAAAGTCACGAGTGTCTAGTTTCCAACAAAAAAGGAAGTTCGCAATTCCAAAAATTTAAGAAGTTATGAACAATACATTGAAGTGAAGCAAAATAAGAACCGGAACTTGACCTTAGGGCCCTAAATTCGACCTTGTGACCTTAAATTCAACCTAGAAGAGACCCAATTTAATCTGGTGCATTCTATCTCATCAAACTCCAATCCTGGGTTAAAAAAGTAATCATGAATATTAATTAAGGCGAAATTTAGAGATAATCAAATAAATACCACCGATTTTGTGACAAAAAGGAATATCATTCTCATGATTAGTTAGTCCAAAATTCGAGCATGAACATCAGAACTCGACCTAGAGCACTTGTTCAACGTCCTAGTGCTCCACAGCTGCTAATTTGACCTCAAGGTGCATAATTCAGCTCAAAGTGTTGAATGCAACATCAAGTTGTTGAATTAGACCTCAAGCTGCTAAATTCGATATTAAGTTGGTGAATTCAACCTCGAGGAACTTACAAGCTTCTAAGTTAGTTTGAACCTCAATGTTTGAGATAAGAGTTCGAGCTCAAGCTACTTAAGTATCGGATAACCTAGGTAAGGTAAGCCCCAACCTAGATTGTATACAATGTTTTATTGCATGTGTTTTGAACTCATAGTTGGAACATGATCAACTAGGATTTGAATCAGTCTGACAGTGAAGTGTTTAGTCATCAAATTTGATAAAGAGTATATCAATATTACGCTACGACGGTATTACAAAAGGGCTCGTAGAATACTTTTAGAGGGTTGAGAACACTTGTTTCCGAGCTCGAGTATTCGTACGAAGCGTACCTCGGTCAGACCTAGGTAAGTGCTGTGAAAATCCTCTCTCTAGAATCTCAAAGTGTAGTATATTTTCTTTGGTGAAATAGTTCAAGCAACCGTGTATTTATAGGTCGCTGAGCATTGATGCGTGGCATCAATTCGATGCCAAGTATTTCATTGGCCAACTCCTTCGATTGGGGCGTCAACAAGGCTCGTTAATGCTCGGCTCGACCGAGGTCATTTACGAGCTGCCTGCACCGAGGGTCGAACTTCGTGCACTTGTCAGACAATGGCCGACAAGCTCTACAGTCGATGTCTGACAATCATAAATGCCCGCTGCAGGGTTGACCTGCGCAGCATAGGAAGATCTGTCATGACCGTTTTGTCTTCTTCTGCCCCGTCGTATCGAGGGTCGTAGTTCTCGCTCTTCGACCTGCATTCCCCGACCCTTCACCGAGACAACCTGTATTACTCGATCCGTATTCGAGTCGAAGGCGTTACCATCGTAACTTTGGTTTGTGGGTCGTATGAATTCGGACCATTATCAAAGTTCACGCAAACAACGAAAATACTCTGAAACACGTATATTTTATTAAATCAAGAAAGTGCAACAATGACCAAGTGAATGACTGAAATAAAAGTAGGACTCAACCATTTCAACGTTAAACTCGACTATTGCATTATTATTGAACTTTTGAATATAATTATAAGATTCAATAAACATAAAGTACTAAAAGAGTAAGCATCATCCACTTCGATAAATATTTTAATATATTTAACATAAAGTTATACGAACTACGTACACTCTTAAGTTCGTGTATACGGAATTGTTTTGGTCATTTAATTCAAACGATAGACCCATCTCCCTAATAATTCCAAAGCCAGATTGAGAAGCTTTATTGAATAAAATACAAATATAAATCGAAGACCAACAGTGTCATCTCTAGACCTTTTATCTACATTTATGATTTTCAATTGTTTTATAAACTGCAACGAAATTGTGCTTTTTCTTTTCGCCCTTTCAAGCTTGAAGTTGCAATCGTGTTGCCGTTTTAAATATAATGTACTGATGAGGTTTTATTAGTGTCCATATATAAAAGTTGTTTTCTAGTTTTAGTATAATTTATGGGGTTATATGATTTATTAATGATGCAAATATTTTATATACCAGCATATACAAGTATATGAAGGTGAATGAAGTGGTGCCGTGGGGATATAGTGATATACTAATTAACATTTAAATTTTGATGTTAGTTATTTTTTAATGAATGATAAATGAACATTGTTTTTCTTCTTAAACGATGCTGCTATATGACTTGTTAAGTGCCAACCGCAATATTAATAATTAATTACGTTATTGGCTATATAGAGTTGGGCAGCACATGCAACGATCAATGCAGATTCCGCGGGAGATTATATGATTCTCGAATCTCAATCCAATCGACCACCCACAAAGACTACGGAGCATATATGTGTAAATCTCTCTAAATAATTCTCTTTCAAATTCCAACCAATAGATTAGTTAATATATGAAACAAAACAAGATTTTGTGGTTAATCAAGATTGTAATTAAAGGAAAGATTTGACGTGATGACACAGGTTTTCTATAGAGGTGACATGGAACAGGATGAAAAAGTTGTTCCATTTTGTCTGCTTGATTTTGAGTATATATATTTTCAACCTTTGCGTTTGACATGGCTTTTGTTCCCTGCTTTATTAACATTTGGTGCCTGTGCACTCCTCTTCTTCTTCTGGCTGTAAATCAAATCTTAATTATTATATTATATATACCTTTTATTTTTATAGAATAATTGTTTAAAAAAAAAAAGGATATTGTTCACGTCCAACATCTAAGTGTTTGCTCTATAGTCAGTTTCTATTTGAATAAATGGGGCTATCACTAAATGTACATTAATGTCGAACGTGACCTTCAATTGACTACAAATTTTATTTAATTTTTATGATCATCAATTGATTAGAAATTAAAAACTAAAATCAAATCGAGATATGTGTACAGTTTTATATAGTGTAGACGGCCCCGGTGGATGATACGATCATCATAATTATTAGTTGCAAATTGCATTGGATTGTTATTATATTCAAATAATTAAGATTTAATGTTAACGAACAGAAATTAAATTAATGTTTGATTGACTTCAGATTTTAGAAGGTGTAATTGTTCCTTCCGTTCTGGATCTAACCACCAAAACCCATTTATGGCAGGAGACACGGGATTTTCCATAACCCAACCGAGTTGCAAATTTGAAAAAGGTCCCATTATTAGTTTCACTTAGTTTTTTTTTTTTTTTTTTTTTTTTTTTTTTTTTTTTTTTTTCAGATAAGACAACTTCTAATTTTTGAAATATTACGAACAACCTCACATATTTACAGAATAATTACTAAGAACCTGAAATTTGATAGAAAAATAAAATTAATAAACAGTCTCAATATCTTGCTGATTCTTTTTTTTTTCGATTTTTAAGGAACATCTTATGTAATCATCTAATGTTTATGAGATATTTTGAGCATGAATTACATCAAAATATCTCTTATAATTGTACCTAAAAGAAAATATACTCTCCGCCACGTGATTACTTAATGTACCTCAAAATAAACAAATCATGTTCCTTTGGTTAGAAGGTTGATCCGCTAAAGATTTGTCCCAACTTTTAAAAGCACAAATCAGACCTTTATGGTTTAATTGTAATCTATTTGCACAATCATGCATGTAACTAATATAAGGTTCAATTTGTGGTATCTGTTCCCGACTAACTTTAAACATATGTATCCAAAAGAGTAGGTAATTTTTTCATGCTTGTTCTAAAAAGTTGAATGCTTGTGTGTAAAGTATATCTGATCAGTGCGTAATGATATATCGAAAAAAAATTCCACGCTATTAGTGGAGTGGATGAAAAGTGGCTTTTCCTCCTCTTCTCCTTTTGGGATATTGATATTTTCTATTGCCTGCTGTTCTAAGAATTTTTTGTTATGGAGTGTCAAAAGTTGAAGGAAGTAGATGCCATATTCTAGCCAACAAATATTTTGACATCTAATATTTGTCCCACACTTTAAGGTGTTTTTATTTTAGATTTGAGTAAATTGCAAAAAGCTGCCATTGTTTTATTCTTAATTGGCAAATAATCTCATCTTAGTTGAACAAACACATATTTGAATAAAAAAAAAACATAAAAATTGTTAGTTATAGATAGAGTCGATTGAAGATATAATGGCGGATTTATTTACTAATTCTTGTATTGCAAATGAGATATTTGCTAACAAAATCACACAAGGAATGATTTTTAAATTAGGACTAATACATGCGCAGTTTTTATAATTCACTCAATATTGTAGCTCGGCCGTTTGCTCTTTTCTTTTGTAATTAAAAATGAATACTAATTTTTCGAATAGTTTACACTTAACTTTATAAATCAATCAGGTGAAGTTTGAGTTACAATTTTTAGTGCGGGAAATTATGAAGAAAAAAGGGGCGGTGTCTCCATTTTAATTACCTCTTTACTAAGTAAACGATTGAATTTTCTCATGCGAGGGTTTGGTTTACTTCGAAGCCAAATATCTAAAAATTGATGTGCCTTTCCATCATAATGTATTGATTAGTGGACTTCTTTAATTATACAACAATCCACGATCCAACTTATATACTCTTAAAATGATGACACGGTTTCTTCTTTTGTATTTGTGTGAAGGAGAATCAATGTCCACCTTTGTCTTGGTTTGGAGCTTTCCCTCGCCAAATTGCCATTCCGTGAAAAAGCAAAGCCACAATTTTCATAACTTTTTTTTATCATTACATTCATGTTCATGAAATTTATTCACATCGCTTGAGAATGAATAGTATAATCACATTTATACGATGATAACGCCTTTTCAACTTTTAAAGACGAATATGAGAGACCTAATTTAAAGGTCCCGAAACTTTGGTCTAATTACACGGATCACTCTTGAGATTTGAATAGTTGCATAAAGAAATTATGCGGGAGGTGTAAATGTTATCCCTATTTTTTTCTTTAAGGTTATAACAAAAAGTGTACGTGAGGGCAAAAGAGGACTGAAAAGTTGACTACCTTTGAGTACAAGACGCCACCAAAACCTTTTTGGGGGCGAATACACGAGTGATGGATAGGCATAACTGTCCCTCTGCCACCCCATGTGATAAAATCGTTATTACGTGTTTGCTTGAAGTTTTCACTTAGATGGTATCATTAAAAAGATAATTGTACAAGGCATAAAGTGAGTGGGGCTTTACTTGCACAAGTGAAAAGAGTTGTGGGCCCTAATGTCTCTTAACAAAACATCAATTAGCCTTTGGGAGAAGCTTTTATCGATCATAAAAACATTGATTGCTAGTTTGAATTTCTAGTGAAAAGAGAGGCCTAAGAATGACAGGACAATATTCCCGATTAGATTACTCGTGGCAATCTTTACTTTAAGGAAAAGAGGGACTTTAAATCATGCATGTCTATTATTGGGCTGGCAATTTAGCAAAAAAAGGCGAAAAAAAATCTCATGGGGAAAACTTTTCCACAACGGAGGAGCCAACTATGAATAGGCACTTGTTTGTTTTGATTTTGGGATAAAGTTGGTCACATTATGAATGTGAAATAGAATATACAAGTCAAAAGTTAAGGGTTCGCGGATGAAAGGAGCACCAATGTTCTCAAACCAAAGATTTCTTATTCTTTTTTCTTTTTTCTTTCTAAGAGAAAAACATAATGGGAGATTTATTTATTTATTTAAATGTCTAGATATCTTGGACATAAGTATGCCCAGATCTTAATGAGGCTGTAAAACAAGAACGGAGAAAGAGTCAATATGAATCTTATTAATATGATTAGTCCTTGTCAAGGAGCCTAAAGTTCACCCATGTTATTGGTGGTAGTTCTAAGAGAACCTGAAAAAGCACCAAGGATTGTGTCTATATGGTTGCGAAGATCTTTTTTTTTTGTTTTTTTTTTTTTTTTTCCGTTTTCTTGGTTGAGGGGATTAAAATGATATCATATTTAATTTTGAGTTTGTCAATAATCAAGTATACCATGTATAAGTGGTTGTACTACCTTGTATACTACATTATATAATTTAAATTTTGACTTGATATGGATTCTTCTTCATGATAAAAAAGAAGGAGAATACATATGTCTACTCCACATTTAAGCGACGATCTATTTCCAATATAACTATATTACACGTGTAGTACAATAAGTAGTTGGGATTTCTGATAATTAGTATGTGTTAATTAGTTTGTATGAGTGATATACTAAAATTAATCTATTATGTTGTTATCTAGCTTATAAAGTTAGCTAGTCCTCTTAAGGTTCCCCTCTTATTTTCTTTCATATTCTAGTCTTTTGGGGGGCAAATTTGCCTCAATCAACCAATAATATTGTCATTAAGGGACTCAAGTCTTTTGATCTTCAAAAGAAAAAAGAAAAACATTTTATATTAAGTCTGAAAAGTGATAAAATACAGGATATATTCTGTAGCAGAGAAGACAAAATAGGCAGAGACATGCGTGGTTGGTAATTAATGTAAAAAGCTGGAGCAGAAATCGGTTTTGGAATTGGTTGATCTAATTAATGCTTTTGTCACTTCATGCTTTCTCCTATGACTCCTTCTCACGGGATTATGAAGGGTTTTTTTTTTTATTAATTTCAGGGATTAATAGAAGTTCGTACATTTGCAAAACAAAATTATGTTAGCATTTTCCCATACTTGTAGAGCAGTGCCACACAAAAAAAAAATAATTAATTAAAAAAATCGGGGTGAATCTCGCAAGAAGACCGAAAATTCAGTAACGGTATTTAGTAAGGGATTTATTTTAATCTATGACTTGAACTGATGGCCGAGATTAGTAACGTGAAATAATCTTCAACCAAGTCGTTTTTATTTCATTATGTTATTATATATTAGTAGGTATGTACGTACCCAATAAAAGAATGAAAAAAAAACCCAAATTAAATTATTAGAACTTATAAACTCATATTTTAAGTGAAATACAGTAATGAAATCGCAAAATACCTTGTCTCTTCAAAAGTCAACAACGAGACTTATTTTCAAGTAATAATAATAAAAATTATAGTAAGTATATAGTAATAGTGACAATAATAATAATAATAATAATAATAATAATAATAATAATAATAATAATAATAATAATAATAATAATAATAATAATAATAATAATAATAATAATAATAATAATAATAATAATAATAATAATAAGAAGAAGAAGAAGAAGAAGAAGAAGAAGAAGAAGAAGAAGAAGAAGAAGAAGAAGGAAGAATAATGTCAATAATAATAGTAATACTAATAATAATATACAACATTAATGAGTAGTCCACTTGATGTGGAAAATAATAAGGTAAATCAGAGCTTAATTTATACTTTTTGAGTTTTAACAACGTAGCTACGTAAAGAAAACAGGCACTCAAATAGCGTACGCTTTTTTTTTTTTTTTTGTTTTGCTTTCCATAAACTCGCCTCTCTAGTTCTTCTCATTTTTAATTTTTAGTGATTATTACAAAAATTCTTGTAATACTTTTGACTTTTTGTTTATTTACTCTTTTACGATTAATTAGTTTTATATTAAATATCATGTTTTGCTTGTTTATGAAAAACTATTTTTATTTCTTAACGATCGAGTGCTATATCTTCTAATTTTAATTTTATTGTTCATGAAGTATTTTCCCATAGTCTGTTATTTCAATAATCATATTGTTTCTTGTTTAAAAAAATGTTATCCATTAGATTGCATGCTCTCCGTTTTATAGTCATGCACTCGTTTACAGAAAGTATCATATGAAAGTATTGATTTCACTTGGACGGAAACTGCATGAATTTATTTATGCCATTACTTATTTAAAATTAAGTTTTATTTCAATTATTCAAACAAAGTCCTCAAATCTTTAAAGGAATATCTGCATCATTTATTTTCTTTGCTGTCTCACATATAAACCACACAATCAACAATAATAATGCTTAGTATCAGAATCTCTGAAATATATCGAAGACGCACCTTTTTATTTTTAATTTAGTATGTAATGGCATAGGCCAGGTTCTTTTCAGAGAACCACCTGAACTTTACCATAACTTTCTCTTATTGTTTTATATCTTTTATCAATAGGTCATAATCAATTCATAAAAAGTTAACAACACAGGCGTAAAAATGTGGTTGATATACAATAGGGTGGGGTGGGGCGGTAAAAGTTGGTTGTAGGCACGAAAAAACGCGTAAAAGGGAAGTGAAAGCGTGCGTTATTGAAAAGCAAAAAGGAGGACATGATGATGATGATTTTTGTTCGTGAAGACTTCAAAAAGGCAGTGAAAAAGGAGAAAATTTGTTATATGTGATTTGAAAGTTAAGAATCCCAAAAAAGTTGAAATGATTTTGCATCATATATATTTTGGCACAATACTAACAACGACTTTGCGGAAATAGTCATGGAGCCACACCACCTTTATGAAAATGGAGAACAAAAGATGATCAAACCTTTTGTTTTGTTACTTGTTGGTTCAAAAGACAACATGTAATGTGGAGTTTGAAGTACCGGAGACTATTCAACAACGGGTATAATCCATTTTGTAAGTAATTTGGCCTCAAGTTGCAGTCGAGCGCTCTATGTTTGGAGTTAATCTCGCAAGCCAGAGCCAAGAATCCAATTATTTTGTGTTATTATCGACATTCTGCGTAAAATTTAATTAGTTGAGCACCTAATATAAATAGTATTGATAATGGTACGAAATATTACAACCCTAGAATCAAGAGTTACGATGGTCAACGAACTCGAACCAAGTATGGATCGAATGAAAGAGGTTGTCTTCGGAAATTGAGGGTCGAATGGCCAAAGAGCTACGATCGAACAACCACGTGAACGACAGAGCATTAATGGGTGTCAGAGTTGTCGGCGACTACCGGACAAGCATTAACGACAACCCATGATGCAGATAACTCTTAAATGAGGCGCATTAATTACGACCCATAAGGTTGACGGCTCTTAAATGAGCAACATTAATTACGACCCATAAGGTTGACGGCTCTTAAATGAGCAACATTAATTACGACCCATAAGGTTGACGGCTCTTAAATGAGCAACATTAATTACGACCCACAAGGTTGACGGCTCTTAAATGAGCAATATTGAATACGACCCACGAGGTGGGTGGGTCTTAAATGGCGTCCCTCGTGAGGTACATTAATACGAGCCGTGTTTGACGGCCAATCAGAAGACGCCACGCGTCAAGCTCGGCAGCCTATATATACTACGGCTGTACGGTTTATTTCACCAAGGAAAACATATCACATTTCTACAATCTAGAGATAGGATTTCTGCAATACTACGCCTAGTTCTGATCGAGGTACACTTCGTACGAACACTCAGTTCAGGAACAATGCGTTCTTACCCTTTGTTTCACTCGATACGATCCAAAGTTACTATTCATTTACCTCATAAACGTCACTATCACATATTTTCCCACACTCAATTGATATTACCCTTATCAAGTATAATTATATGTAACTATACTAATCTATAAAAGTGAAAATTCTAAGGTGGTGTTTGCAAATGCTTATAAAAGGAGCTTGTTGGCTTGCAAAAGCACATTTTTAGTGTTTGGAATGCTGACTTTTGCTTTTTCTTGTCTAAAAAAAAGTCAGAAAAAGCACAAGCCGTAAAAGCATGCCCAGGGGTGCTTCCCTAACTGCTTTTGGGATTATGTTATTTTTGAAAGTGATGAAGTAGGTATTGTACGAGGTGACAAAATTACTCTAATCGTCGAATTAGAGACAAGTTGGAACAACTCTTCGACGGAACGAAGCTTAGGGTCGTACTCCAAGGAAGTTCGAACCCCGTATATCGCAGCTCGTGATCATGCACGAGGGGAGAGGCTCGAACCCTACGGAGACCTTGGGTTCGTAAGGGAACCAGAAGAGGCTTACGAGCCTCGAGGGCACGACCAGCTTACGAGCCTCGAGGTTCATATACGAGGGTTACGAGGTTGGACTGAACGAAGCGGAACTAGCGACAAAACTCTAAGTTGATCGTTATCACCAGTCATAAATAAGAAGGAGCTTAACGTGAAACAGATAGCACAGAATTTATGAAGATCACGTGACTACGAGGGTCGAACCAGCTGACGAGGCACCCTCGTGGGGTCATAAATGCCCTGTCGGACGTGACACCTGTCTCGCCTTTAAATGCTTCGTCGGACGTGACACCTGGCAGCGAAGTGCCACCTACGTGGTTTTACTCGCCTATAAATACTCCTCAACAGGCTGAAGTAGGAGGCTAATGCGAAAACAATAATACGACCCCTAGCAAGCCTGAACGACCGTTGATCTGGACTATATACCCACCCAGCTGCTTACGAGGTGTGCTTCGTATACAGCCTTCGAGTCCAGGAAGCTACTGTTTCGAGTTGTAATTGTGCATTACGAGGGCTTAACCCATGTTTACCCAAACTTTCCTTATCAGAAAGGTCTTTAAATAGAAAAGTTACTTCTCCTTAATTTTTGCAAACACCTAATTAATGATTTAAGTAGCTTTTTAAAAAGATTTGCAAACACTCCCGACTTTTTATTAAAAGTCACTTAAAGTGGCTTTAAGCATAAGAATTGAACAAGCTCCTTTTATAAGCATTTGCAAACACCACCTAAGTTGGCCACCCAGTGAATAATCAAATATATGTGTCTTTTTATTACTTTTTATTTATAATTTCCTGGCAAGTATTATTGCGAAACAACCTTTGTGTCTTGCTCATTTGGAAACTTTCAAATAATCTTTTTTTCTTTTATTTGTGTTTTGTGCATACAATAATTTTTAAATGAAAAATTGATTTTGCTAATAAATAAAAAAGAAAATTCTTTTTCAAATGCTTCATCATATTCATATATCAGAAAATTAACAATACGATATATTAACCAAAACATTAGATATCTAGTTGGCCTTTTCACGTAGTAATTAAAATAAATGTATCCTTTTTTTCTGTATGTACTACGCATGATTAAGTATTAACTATTAAGCAACGCTAGTTAAGGATTGCTAAAGTTTGCAAGAACCATAAAATTCATTAGAGAGTAAAGGTATTAACAGTAAATAGCAACGTGACAGTTTTCTTTTTTCTTTTTTTTTTTTTTGAACAAAACATTAGACTTATATATCATAAAGGGAGGCATAATTGCCAGTGTTCATACAGTCCCCACAAGGAGGCAAACAAGGTGAATCAGGAGAGCAAATACATGAGAAAGCAACATCAGAGTTCAAAATCAGCCCGTTCCAATTACGTAAATCCGCCCATTTCGCAAGGTTGTGAGCTGCTTTGTTAGCGAGCCTTGGGATTTTTCGAAATTTCCAACGTGGGAACAAAGCACGGATCCTGGAGATGTGATCCAAGTCTGATGAGCAGGTCCAAGAACGGGAGAAAGGAGTCTGGTTGATCAGGTTAACAGCATCAGATGAATCAGATTCAAAAATTACTTTGTCAAACTTGTGATCATGCATGAAAGAGATAGCTTTAGACAAAGCAAGGAGTTCGGCAGTGCTGGCATCGTATGTAACCGTTGAGGAGGCAAATGCATGGACAACAAGACCGCAGTGATTGCGACAGATGAAGCAGAGAGTGGCATTGCCATCCACAAAAGAAACGTCTGTGTTGATCTTAAGCCAGCCCGAAGATGGAGGAGACCAATTGCTGTTGAGAGGACTAGCTTCACAATCTGTCCTATTGGTGATTTGCGCATGAAGATGGCTGAGAGATTGTTTTTGGGCCCTGTCAATGATCTGTAGTTCATTCATAGCAAAAGAACCATGAAGGTGAGAATTCCGACAAGTCCAGATTAAAGACATGGCGCAAAAACAAAATAACAAAAACTCAGCATGCAGTGAATGATCAGGCACAAGAAAGCTATTAGAATCCAGCAGTTTAAGCAACCACAAGTTGATAGGGAAATCCTTAAAGGGGTGCAAACGAAATTGCCATTTAGAGAGGAACCAGATCTTCGTAGCAAAAGGGCAATTCAAGAATAGATGCTCAAGGGATTCTCCCGGCTGATTACAAAGGAGGCAGACATCGTCAATGGAATCAATGAAACAAGAGAGGCGAGCTCGGGTTGGCAGAATATTGCAAATAATTTTCCAGCCAAAAATCTTGAGTCTTTCATGGAGTTTTGAAGCCCAAAGAAGCTTTCATGGAGTTTTCTTTTTTCTTTTTCATGTAAGTCAAATTTAGAGAAACAATATAAATTAATTGTATTATATCTTGCACTATCAAGTATATGTAGTGGTCAAGTTGTATGAAGATGTGCAAATGATTCCTCTACCATTTCAACGTATACTCTGCCACTAAAGGACAAAATGAGACATGGAAATGTAGAATATGCATATGAGATCACATTAACAATTGAAGAACAGAATCCTAGCTCACTTCATATACAAATATCTTTTATTGCAAATTTATTATAAAAACGAAAAGTTCAAATAAATAAACATGTGATGTTCTTATAAAATTCAGTGGGCAGACATGTCGATGACCCCAACCTATCTAGTCTACGTACATGATTAAAATTATAATCATTTATGAAAAATATATTCATTTTCCCTTCAAGCCATTGTACCTAATGCGCGTACCTATATATTCATTTACATACTTCACTTGAATACGTAACATCAATATCATTTATTTACATTTGAAATTTGAAGTACTATTTCCATTTTTTGTATCTAATGTTCCTTTTGTTGTTCAACGAGTTGAAGTTGATGAAATTCACCCAATTATTTATTTGACAAAAAAATAATTAGGTCAATAATATCTTATTTAGTTTTTTTCTAGCTAGGTTGATGCAACAATTACAAGATATGTCAACAATATTTTCAACAAACACCCTGTTGTCTTTTGTATTATGTCACATGCTTTAAAGCAAAAGTAAACCAAAGGTTTTGTTCTGGTTTTGTTTTAAATAATTTTTTGAGAAAAAGATAAAAAGATTGGTTCATTTTTGTCCAAAAATATATGTGTTCGGAGCTCGTAATCAATGTGGCTAGTATTTGATATGTTGATCGTAATTTTTTTTTTTTTTTGACGAATATATGTTGATGGTAGTTGAAACGAAGAATGCACATTCGTACTGATTTTGAGGAACATACATAGTTACTTTTGGGATAATTGTATTAAATCGAGAAAAAAAACTAATAATTCCTTATTGAATTATAGCTCGATGAATAATAGAAGTTATTATTATATTATTTTTAAATTGGTAATACATAAAGTTAAAAAGTATATGCATATATTTATATATTTAATATTTATATATGTTTATGTATATGTATTTATATTAGATATGTGCTAAAAAAATATATTTTATTTGAAAACTATTACAACACATTTTTCTAATTTTAATTAAAAGTGAGATGATATGAGAGAGAAACAAACGTCCAACTATATTCTTTTTGCTCGATAAAAGTAAAGAAAAAGAAAATGTAAAGAGAGACTGATAAAGGGAGAAGAGTAACTAATTATGAAAAGGTGAAAGCCGTGCGATGCCTTCCGCAACAATTGCGTGTGAAAAGCAGAAAATTGGTTTAAAGGCAAACACGAGTGATTAATCATTTAACTGCCCCACACCATATTCTTGCGCGTGTCATCATTCACCTCAACTCATAAGACAATTATCTGAAAGAATAACTCTTTTTTTTTTGTCTGCCTCCAAAACAAGTATGTTAAAACATAATTTAGAAAAATTAACTTTGTGTTTAAGTGTTTATATACTGCTCATAAAAATATTGAACAGTTTGTATTTTAACTTAATATTGGAATGTGTATAATAATATTTTAGTCACTCATGTTAAATACACTCTTAGTATGGATTAACTTTTAGACAACCATCTTTAATCCACATATTAGACGCATATTTAATGCACACATCTATTTAGTTTTTCGACAATAGTTGGAGTAAGTAACTTGAATTTATATAAGGTATTTGAGGTGATATTGTCATTAAACAATCTTCATAAGAAAATGTTCTCAAACTCAGAAAATTTTCATTAGTTCTCAATTCAAATGACAATGTTATCATGTGTTCTGATTGATATAATTCAACATAAAATATAAATCAAATCAATAGCATCTTTACTTCATTAGCCATCAAAAGGGGCTTATAAGTTATAACATGCATATCATACTCATTATATAAATAAAAAAAGCAACATAAACATAAAACCATTAACACGTTTTAAGTTTAGTGCTTATAAGTTAAATCACTATCTTATTCGAAATATAAATACATTTTTTATCTTAAATATTAGTTATCCGCGAAATGTTACATAAATGCAATATAATTTTCCTCAACTTATCCTCATTCTTTTTCATGAAAGTCCTAAATCCCTCAATAATTCATAATGTACTTATCATAAAGACTTTATAGTTAATCAAAATGCAATTGCCAAACACCCCCTCGCCATGTACAGTGCACGCGCCATGCCGTGGATAGGACTTGTGCATACAAAAAGTAAGAGCCCAAAAAGGCAGTCAATCCACAGTGATGCATTAACAGAGATAGTTAAAAGAACTTAATAATAAAGTAATATTACTACTACTCATGAATCTCCACTCCCTCTCTAAAAAGTCTCGCTCATCCTTCTTTCTTTCACCTTTCCACTAACTTTTGGAAGAAAAAAAAGAAAGCCCTTTACTTTATTCTCTTGATGTAAGAGCACAACAGCATATACTGTCTTCATTATCCAATAAACTAAACCAAACCCCCTTTTATATTAAAAAATAAACTTTCAAAAAGGTGATTACGCAAAAGTAGGGCAGGTTCGCTAATAAACCATATTATTTTTTTCTACAGAAATCCTTGCAACTGAAAGTACTTCCATGTCCCTCTTTTCCATAAAAATTCATTCCTCTTTCTCTCTCCTCATAACAAAAAACATTGCATGCGCTCTTAATCTGACACCTTCAACTAAAAAATTAAAACACTTTTGGCCTTTTGTGCCTTTTCATTAATTAAAAGTTAATAATTTTCAAGTTTTGTTGTTTCTTTACAATTATTTCATAAAAAGTAAGTGTATGTCCATTTTCTTGCCATATTTCTTTTTCCACCATTATTAATAAATGAAAGATTAAAAGGAAAAAAGAGAGGTTAATATGTCACAACCTTCATTTCTCCTTTTTAACAGTGTTTGTTTTATGTGGGTCATGTGATATTTTAGGGGGTATTGAATGTGAAAAGAGACGGTGGGTGTGGTGTTCATTGCTCATATCATTATCATCATCTCCTTTTTTATATACACAAGAGAAAAGTCACAAATTGGAGAACTTTGCTTCTTTCCACAGTTACAAACTAAACTCACATCACATAAATAGCAAAACACAACAAGCTCACAGAGAGAGAAACGCACAAAAATTACAAAAAAAAAAAAAAAAAAAAAAAAAACCCCTCTTTCAATTTCAACAAACAAAACCCAACAAAAACTCATCAAATTCTCAAAAACCCATCAATCATTTATGATAATCCCACAAAATAAAGATTCAATCTTTACCACCCCATTTCAATTTTGTCCACAAAGATTCAATCTTTATTAAATTCTTGTTCAACAAAACAAAAAAAAAAGAAGAAAAAAATGAGAGCCGGATTAAGCAGTATTCAGCAAACTCTAACCCCTGAAGCCGCCACAGTCTTGAACCACTCAATCGCCGAGGCGGCGCGTCGGAACCACGGACAAACCACGCCGTTACACGTGGCGGCGACCCTCTTATCTTCTCCATCTGGGTTCTTGCGCCAGGCCTGTATACGGTCCCACCCCAATTCGAGCCACCCCTTACAGTGCCGCGCTCTCGAGCTATGCTTCAGCGTGGCCTTAGAGCGGCTGCCGACGGCTCAAGCCGCGGCTGGAGCCGAGCCGCCGATCTCGAACGCCCTGATGGCGGCTCTGAAGAGGGCTCAGGCCCATCAGCGCCGCGGCTGCCCAGAACAGCAGCAGCAGCCGCTCTTGGCGGTGAAAGTTGAGTTGGAGCAGTTGATTATATCGATATTGGATGATCCTAGCGTGAGCCGGGTTATGCGAGAGGCGAGTTTTAATAGTCCGGCTGTTAAGGCGACGATTGAGCAGTCGTTGAGTAGTACGTCGAGTTCGAACCACAATAATCAACACTACAATTTTCAGCAGCATCAGAATCATCTAAGTTTTGGTCCGAGGATGGTGGGAGGACCGGTTCAGTTGACTAATCATCCTTCGCCTGTTTTGTCGAATATGGCGAATAGGGGCTCGTCGTATTTGAATCCGCGGTTACAGCAGCAGCAGCAGCAGCAAGGGGGTGGCGATGAGGTGAAGAAAGTGATGGAGATAATGGCTAGGAGGAAGAAGAGGAACCCTGTTTTGGTAGGGGATTCTGAGCCTGGAGGTGTGGTGAAGGAGATTTTGAGGAAGATTGAGTTAGGAGTTGATGGGGTTTTGAAGAATGTTGAGGTGGTGGTTATGGATAGAGGGATCTTATCGGATAGGGATCGGATACCGGGGAAAATTAAGGAATTGGGAGATGTGATTGAGGGTAGGATTGGGAGTGGGAGAGGGGTGGTTCTTGATTTGGGTGATCTGAAGTGGCTGGTGGAGCAGCCGTCGAGTTTCGGTGGATTGCAGCAGCAACAGCAGCCGGTCGTTACGGATGTGGGGAGGGCGGCGGTGGTGGAAATGGCGAATCTTGTGGCGAGATTTAGAGGGGGAGATGGTGGTAATGAGGATGATAGTGGTGATAGGCTTTGGTTGATTGGAACAGCTACTTGTGAGACTTATTTGAGGTGTCAAGTTTATCATTCTACCATGGAGAATGATTGGGATCTGCAGGCTGTGCCTATTGCCCCGAGAGCGCCTCTGCCTGGAATGTTTCCGAGGTATGTGTTTGCGTCGATCTGATTAATATGGTTCCTCTGATGATTGAGAAGTATTTGAGTTACATGGACCAAATAAGTTTCCTTATGTGTTGAATTTGAGATTGCAATTTTTGCATCTTTTGTTTGATTCGTTATCTTAGAGGTTCTGTAACAGGATCCAGGATTGTATAGTCTCCATCAACTACTATTATCTGATGATTCGAAGTATTAAGCATGATGCTGTTTGTGAACAAACTTGATTTAGAAGTTACAAGTGCAGAAGGATAAATATCTTTTTCTATTTTTATCATACTTGGTCAAGATTTATTTACGGAAAAGGTGTTTGTGCTGCTGATTAGATTGAATTTATATGGAAGAATTCTTCATCTCAAATTCTCTCTTCAATTTTCTGTTGAATCTTCTGCTATCTCTTGTCCACCATTAAGTTAACAACATGAGGATCTTCAATATAGCCATTCTTTGGTTATTTCCTGATTTGTAAAACTTACTGATATTCTGATTTTGATATTTGTATTTCAGAATGTTGAGCAATCCACCAGAGTCTTTGATTCCATTGAAGACCATTCCGCCTCCATTGCCTGCTTTAACAAGGCGTGTATCTGAGAACTTGGATCCAGGCAAAGAACCAACCTTTTGCTCTCAATGTTCGCAAAATTATGACAAAGAGCTCGCGAGACTCGCTGCAATTGAGAAGTCATTTTCTGAAGCTAAACAAGATGGCGCTAAATCATCCCTGCCGCAGTGGTTACAAACTGCTAAGGTCAACAGCACTGATAATAAATCATCAGATCAGTCACAAGTATGTTCCTTCTGAAATTTTTGTTTCCAAAGTACCAAATTTATTTGAGATAAAAGTGGAGCTCATGTTTTTATATCCTTATTGCAGGCAAAAGGTGGATTGCTTTCCCAGCAAAAAACTCAAGAGTTGCAGAAGAAATGGAGGGATACATGCTTGCATCTTCATCCTAATTTTCATCAGAATACTCGCACTGACAAACCTGGTCCACCAGGTCTGTCTATGACGGGTTTGTATAATCAGTCCTTGCTTGCAAGACCACCATTCCAGCCTAAATTGCTAGCAACCAGACCCCTTGGAGCGGTTCCACGATTGAACACACTTTCATGTCCACCGTTCCAGCCTAAATTGCCGGCAAACAAACCCCTTGGAGAAGCTCTACAATTGAACATGAATCAGGTTACCAATAGCCCTCCAGGAAGTCCAGTGAGAACAGACCTGGTTCTTGGAAGAAAAGCCACAGAGAGCACCCCTACTCCCACAAAATCTTCCGAAAATCAAGCTAAAGACTTGTTGAGTTGCATCTCTTCTGTCCCACAAACTAAATTGCTCGATAAGTTTGCTAAAGCAGACGCTGATACATACAAGAAACTCCTCAAGGGCCTCATGGAGAAAGCTTGGTGGCAAGCGGAAGCCGCTTCTGCAGTTGCTTCAGCCATTACACGCTGCAGTTTAGGCAATGGAAAACGCCAAGGTAGAGGTGATGTTTGGTTATTGTTCACGGGACCTGACAGAGTTGGGAAGAAGAAGATGGCATCGGTGCTAGCTGACCAAATATGTGGGGCTAGTCCAGTAACAATAGGTCTTGGAACAAAACGGGATGATGAAGAATTAGATACAGGTTTTCGAGGAAAAACAGCAATCGATCGTATAGCGGAGGCAGTTCGAAGAAATCCATTTTCGGTGATTATGCTCGAGGATATCGATGAAGCAGATATGCTAGTGCGGGGGAGTATTAAACGGGCAATTGAAAGAGGTAGGCTTACAGATTCTCATGGCCGTGAAGTTGGTCTTGGAAATGCCATATTCATTCTCACGGGAGATTGGTCAAGAACTAGTCCTGAAGCTCTGAGGGACGGTAGCTTTGTAGATGAGAAGAAGCTTGCCTCCACAGCAAGAGGAAGTTGGCAATTAGGTCTAATAGTTAGAGAAAAGAATGCCAAACGCCGAGCCAATTGGTTGTTGGATGGAGATAGGCCATCGAAGCCGAGGAGAGAAACAGGGTCTGGCCTTTCTTTGGACCTTAATCTTGCGGTAGCAGACACCGAGGATGATAGAACCGACGGATCCCATAACTCGAGCGATCTCACGATCGATCATGAAGATGAACTTGGCCTTGTAAACCGACACTTCTCTATTACGTCAGTGCCTCATGATCTCGCCAGCAATGTCGATGATTCCATAGTTTTCAAACCGGTCGAAGCTGCATTTGTTCGGAGAGAGATCAAGAAAACAATAGCGGTGAAATTCTCCATGGCTGTGGATGAGAATTTGTTGATAGAAGTTGAAGATGATGTACTAGAAAAAATCTTGGGTGGATTATGGCATGATCATACAAGTCTTGAACAGTGGATAGGAAAAGTCGTGGCGCCGGCATTTGATCAACTCAAAGCACGGCTGCCGGTCGGCGATAGGGGCAGCAAGGTGGTGCGGATGGTGGTGGAATCAGAAGGCGGCGACAGGGGAAGAATCGATGGCAATGCAGAATTGTTGCCTAGTAGTATTCTGGTTTAAGGAGGCATACAATTCGTAATTTTGATTTATGTTGGGGGCACATATGTAAATAGGGAAACTATTTTAAGATTATATGGTTTTTGAAATACTATAGTGTAAAAGTGATAAAATGAAATCCGTAATAGAGAGATGTTGACAGGATAACCAATATTCAGCAGCTCTCGCTGTTTGTTCAATTTTTCTTTCTTTTACTTCGTAGTATTTATCATTTGTTGTTCATTTTTGCTCTATAGCAATGTTGTCATAAATGTTGAGTATTGAGATAATTATACATAAGTGATGATAAATAAAGAAAAGGACATTGATCTTCTTCCTTATAATTATAATTGTCTCATTGTTATATTTCTTAATAGTTTTTTATTATTATGTGCCTTGTTGGGGTACTATTGTCAATTGGTCTAGTAAGTGGGTTGACTGTACATTATAGTGGTGGAGGTTCAGAGCTGATCGTACATTATGAGCGGTCAAAAATGAACTTTTTGCTTTGATTATTTTGGTTCATGAGTGGTCCCTGGTAGTAACTAATTGATTGGGGTACAGTCCGGTACATGTACTGTGCACTAGACACGTTTTTGCATGTGCTACGTGTCGTTTCCCCGAATTTGCTGTGATATTTAAAAAAATATATTTGCTGTGAGATTAAAAGAATTTGTTTAACCATGAATTGGCCTCATAACTTTTTGTTAATATTAAATAACAATATACTTTAACCTCAATATCAAGCCCGTATCAAACGGACGAGATGAGATTGTCGTATTATGCCTCTTTTTGGGTGTAAAGTTAATTTTATATATTTGTTTGGGTTATTTTGGGTGTAAGTTAATTAACTATGGATATTTAGTTATTAGGTCACCATTAATTTTTATGTAACTAACCAAAAACAATAGTAGATGTATCTATTTATATTTGGCCTAATAGATATTTGCCTTTAATTTCTACTTTTAATAAAACTTCAATGGGAAATAAATTCATGATGGCTAGCTAGTTGTTTAGTTCAGGTACGTCCTTGGGTAGACATTTAATTTGCCGTGCATTGTATGTCACAGGTGAAGCCTATGTCAATTGTCAAGTACGTAGAGTTTATTCATTGTGTTTATCTCACATGAAGTCCATGCCCCATATGAATCTTATCTATTTAATTAAAGACTCTATGGCTAAGCCTCTGAGCATTTTTATTTGTAAAGTTGATTGCCTACCAAATTTATATATCAGATCTACATAAAGTAGCAATAAATTTGGACTTAATGTCCATTATTTATTGAAAACTTATTGATGCATTGGTCGCGGATTCAACTACTTCTTTGTGATAGTTGGAAGCTAGAGTGCTGCACTACATGCAAATATATTCATAATTTTGTTAAATAATTTTTTTATGGTATGATGTTACCAATTTTGATTGTTGAATGTCATAGTGTAAGTGTTGCCTGATTTATCATGAATTATGATATAGTCAAAATTGTGACTTCAACACATCTTTATTAAATTCAAAGTCAATTGCCGTTGCACTATCCACATAATTTAGACACTTTTGTTCGTTTGGGAAATGTTATCATTATTACATGAACTCATGCGTGTCTGTTATGCACATGCACAAAAGGAAAACCAAAACGTAGTTGATTACGTACTTTCGCAAATGGATACTTCACACAATCATCACTCATCACAAGTGGATATGAACAAATATATTTTACCAGTTAATTGTTTTTCTGTTTATAGAGTAAGGAGGTGAAAGACATTAGCTCACATTAAAAGTTTCTGGTTATACTTTCACACATAATTTGCGCACTTTGAATATAAGAATTAGAGCCATTTAACGCACCGCTAGTTTTTTAAAGAGAGGAAACCTACATAGCATGAGTTATAAATCCAAAGCACACATGTGTATTGCGAACCACACAGTTTTTTAATTCGTAGTTCTCAGTATTCGTAGTGTTACTTAATTTGTAGAGTAGTTGTTCTAATAAGGTGATTATTAAAAAACTTATATCTATAAGATGACAATTTCACGTGAAATACCAAACATTCAACTCTTATCTCGACCAAGTTTGTTCATTTTCATTATTCTTTTTATTTCAACAAGAGAGAAATGCAATTTTGATTCATGTATCAAATTTGAATGCACAAAGAAATGCCTATATATGACTTAATATGAACCTACTTGAATTAAATTTGGATTTTGGAAGCACACGTGATTTGCTATGACCATATATACCTAATAAACCAATAAAAAAAGCACGATACAGAATCCCTCTGAATCTGATGCATAACGCACTGCACAAAAAACTCAATCCAGTACGTGTAACATGCTTTCATATTGCAACAAGACTTTGGACTGTTATGATGCCCCAAAAAAAGATATTATCTCACTAAAATTTCATTTATTTCATCTAAAAAGCAGACGTGTTTTGCTGCTATCCAACAAATTATAAAAATTTATTTGTTTATTTAACAAAAAATAAAAATAAATAAATAAACACACACACATCACACACACCCAAACACACAACATACGATGCATATCAGGCGTAAGCACAATATGTACCACACAAAATCTCTATCCTTAGCCATTTCGAATACCCAACAATAAGCTGTTTATTTACTATTTCCAGGATCAATTCTTTTTCCAGAGTCGACATGAACGATATATTTAGCTAACGGACAACAACCTCTTTAATGTCCTCAGTGTCATGAGGGCCCTATTTTATGCTCCTTCCAAAGGTGGAATCACCTAAAATTAATGCATCAACAAGTTCTTGAAAAGGGCAAATATTTATTTTTTAAAATTTTTATTTCATTGAATGTAGACACCATTAGACTGGACCGAATCGTAAGCCAACCAAACATGACAAAAATGTTGCAATCTTGGCTGATTCAAAAATTGGGCCATTGGCACTTAAAACCATCCATGTGTTCTCATTTATGAACCTCATCTTCTTCTATTAATTAGTTGTTTCACACTGTCCCACTCAAACTTATATTGCATCATGTAAGTTAGTTGAACAAATACAGCTGCTTTTTGATCAATATTGCGGCCGGCCGACGTGATTAATTGAGCTAAAGAGAATAATCTGAATTTGATTCGGTCTAGAAAATTATTGAATTGTTATTCTTGACCTATCAAAGGGGAAAAAGAAAGCATAGTGTTCAAAATTGTTCCGAAATGGCTTGATATATATAATATGTTCAATTCTATATAAACAAAATTCTCCCTCTTAATCAAGAATTTTATAGAATGAAAAAAGAGACTCTAATTTTCGAATGGTATAAGAGTCTATGCAAAACCATTAATATGTTTTTCAAACTAATTAGGTGTTCTTTTATGAAGCTAATATCGGCCAAGGTATATAACATGTTGAGAATAGTCTCGCAAGTCTTGTAAAATAGAATCTTGACTATCTATACTAATATATAAAAGAAGAGGTATTTGTGACACCAAACTTTTGATTTCTATGTTTAACTTTATAATTAATGTTCCACTATAACATCTTAATATTAATTTTCAATTTAACTATACAATTTAAGTTAGATGAAATTAATTATACCATTTACTAAAAATAATAATTTAGTTTCCCTATAATTCATATTTTTTAATGGAAATCACTTTTCGTTTCGTTCTACTCTAATTATGTTGATTCACTTTCTCATTAATTCAAACTCTTTACATTTAGGCAAATCTTTTTTCTTGTATTTTTTTCTTCTAAATTTTATTTGTTTCTTCACACTTAAATATGAACATAGTACATTACAATAAAAAAAATTAATGTGCGCGCGACTCCGTCTACCCCAGTTTATAGTTGTATATAAATAAACTTTTACTCTCTTTATAATATTTCTTAAGGAGATATGATTTCAATTAATACAAAGAGCAATGCAGTCATGTACTGAATAGACTAGCGTAATTGCTGGTCCAACATGACTCCAACGACAACTTATATTTCAATTTTCAAACAACATGGTGAAAAAGGAAAAAGGGGTCCACCATCACAAATGGGAAAACTTTCTTCGTAAAATCAAAAAGACTACAAATTAGGAGTGTTTGAATTGCTGATCTATTAACGCGTACATGGGCCTGATCGACCTAATTGTGTGGTTTCTTGAGCTTTTATTGTGTATGACAATTGACAAGGGTTCATGCACAATCAAACTTAAATCCTTCGAGTTATTTGATGTCATTAGGTATTCGTCTATGCATTTTCCTTCACATTTTTCTCACCTTTGAAGGAATTTAGTTAGCTTCAAAACGTGTGGAGTTTGTTTGAATTGTATGCAGCTAATTGCGAGAAGCATCTTTTGATGTAACCTTTTTATCGTAATATCATTGACCATACATACTTTGACAATAATAACGCGTCGTGCGTGCAAATAGTCAAAGAATAATTTGGTAAGACGAAACTAAAATTTAAATTATATGAAAACAAGTTGAGATAGTCTCATGCATACTGAGTACTACGTACTTTTGGAATGAATCCGATAGCGGCAGGGTAAGAAATAATAATTAATTCGGTTGCAATTGATATTTTAAATTTTTTTGGAGGGCCGGTTGCACCTTGCACTTGATTATAGAACATACGCTTTTCAAATCAATTTTGATTGTGCAGTACTCGAAGTACCTAAATATTATGTAGTTATATCAAAGAAATATACTTGTGTATTCTTGAGAATAAACTCAATAATGGACGATATTTCGTTAATTAATTAAATTATGAATCTAGTTTGTGGTCGGAGTGCAAGCTGTGCATGACAGGCTTTCTTTAAATAACGAAACGGTACAAAGTTGATGTTGATTGTTAGACTTTACCAAGGAAAATGGTAACAAGGGACCAAATCAATATCATAATTATATGATTTTGACCAGGATAATGATGGAACCATACGCAAACGATTTTGATTTTGTCTTCCTCTCATACTTTACTAACTACTAACGGTTATTAACGTAGCTCACTGCATTACTTTTACCGTATTATTCTGTTAATTTATTTGAACAGTTTTACGTCTACAAATTTTGTCTTTGTTCTTTTTCTTCTTCCCTCTTAATTTTGCTGAGAGTAGTGCAGGTTGACTATGTGGCATATATTAATCTAAAAGTCTCAAACCATAATCGCCGTCCAAACTCACACGTGAAAAGTTGTTATTAGTTCACTCATTAAATAATTAAGGAACGAAAGCATAATCTTAAATAACAAATCCCAATTACTCATAATATATTAATTACACTTATTTGAAAAATATATATAGTTTTTATAAACCTACTATTTATTTCATTATGTAAAACTAGCATGTAAAACAGGAACTCTCTCTTCGAACGTCTTTGCTTTTGCTACGTAATGTATTTATACTAACAAATAATAAAAGGTTTCGTACGTAGACTATATTAATCCAATAAATTAAGTTAGTTGATGAAGATTTTTTTTTTGTTTAATAAAAAACTACCAACTTAACTGTTTAAACATAATAAGTGATAAGTGATAAATTTTAGACAAATTATTTTGTTAAGTTGAAACTATTAATAGACCTTACTCCGTCAAAAATAAAATGACTTGATCAAAAATGAAGGAACAAATAAAATTTAAAATACTATAGAAATAGTGTTTGTGTAATGAAATACAAACAGTATCTTATCTTATGGAAAGTTTGTTTTGTGAGATTTTTTAAACATAAAGTGGTGATTTGTAATTACTCTATACCTCATGAGTGTTTTTGTTATTCTCTTTATTATAACTGAAAATGTAGGTTAGAAGCTTCCTAGCCTAGGAAACAGGCTAGGAAACTCATTTTTTTAGAATTGTATTGATATATGTATGTATTAAAACAAATATATAAATATATATGGCCTTAAATCATTTTAGTTGCACAAAATTATAATCAATCTCATAGAAATATTAATATCAAAAGTTTTTAGAACTTGTCTCACATTTAATCTCAAACTCAGTTTATTAAGTTGAGAAATGGCGTTTTGCCCCTCCAAATAGTCATTTAGTAATTTGCAAATAATAAATAAATATTGATAAGGGTAATATCAATTGAGTGAGGTAAACGGGGAAAAAGTGACGTGTGTATACAAAATGAACAGTAACTATTTGGATCGTACAATACGATGGGTAGAACGCACTGTTCCCAAACTGAGTGTTCGTACGAAGCGTACCTCGATCAGAACTAGGCGAAGTATTGCAAAAATCCTCTCTCTAGAAAATGTAGAATTGTGTTATGTTTTCCTTGGTGAAATGATCCGTACAGCCGTAGTATATATAGGCTGCCGAGCTTGACGCGTAGCGTCTTATGATTGGCCGTCGGACACGGCTCGTATTAATGCTACCCACGAGGGACGTCATTTAAGACTTACACACCACGTGGGTCGTATTCAATTTATGCCCATTGAAGAGCGTGATCATTGAAGATCGTAGCCCTGGAAGTTAGTGATCAATGAAGATCGTGACCATGGAAGTTAGTGATCATTGAAGTTCCGTCAGACCTGTCAGACTCCTGGGTAGTAATTAATGCCTGACTGACCGCCGCCGTCAGCTCTGACACTTATCAATGCTCTGTCATTCACGTGGTTGTTCGATCGTAGCATTTAAGCTATACGACCTTAAATTCCCGAAGATGAATTATTACGTTCGACCCATGCCTGGTTCGAAGGGATCGTACATCGTAACTCTAGGTTTTACGGTCGTAAATTCTCGACCATTATCAAATATATAATTCCAACACTTTAAACCTAATTCCTTTATAAAATATATATTAACATTTGTATTTATATTTTTCTACATAATATATATTTGTTATGGAACATGGATTAAAATCAAATATGATAACAGTACCTATCATACGTCTCAGGGTTCGTATGGGCATGAGAGTCCATTAAGCGACCCCTGTATCTTACATTATCATGAAAGGATTATGATATCACAAGTCACCACATTTAACAACCATGTGTTGCAAGACCCTTCAACAAAGGGGTGTCTTTTGCATTAAAGACCCCTCGCGCAAGTACACAACGTAGGGGTTACTTGCATAAAAAGATATTTGGTATAAGGCACACGACACAAATATATCTAGCCTATATAAACTTGTATAGTTCGCATTAGTGAAGGAGACATGATTACATTTGTACTCAACACACTTCAACGCTCTTAAGAGAAAAAAGCTCATCTCACCTATTCATAACATACATGTTATTGAACAGAACTTGAGGCCAAGAACAAGATATCTAAATATGATATTACATTTTTACACTATTTAGTAGGATCGTTTGTTGTGATAATATTTCGTAACGTTATTAAATATCATTTTATCACATTTATTAGATAATACATGCATGCGTCCTCACACAGTGAAGGAACATTTTTTGTGACGACGGGTAGGTGGGGTTAAGATACTTTAATTTTTACAAAGTAAATTTTTTAAATTTTTTATGAAGTAAAAAAATTCTAATCATTAGCTCATTATGTTTCCCGAATCAAGACTTCCCAAAAATATACTTTTACGTTTTTTTCTTTATGAACAAGTTTTACGTTGTTTTTGAGTTGATCTTCTTAGATAAAAAAATAATTCAATAGCCTATATGGACCTTGAAGAAAATGTTGGGCCTTGAATGTCCAAAATTTATTAACTTGAATGGGTAAGTGATCATTCGGTAGTGTGATTCATTACTGTTTTCCATATCCGAGTCATTATCTTCAAATTTAATTATAGGAAAAAAAACAATAATGAGTAGACATAAGGCAATCCATGATATCCGAAATATAATGAATATTTAAATGTGGAATTCCTTTTCAGCTTTTCGTCACGGGCAATAAAAGATCAGAATAAAATATTAGTAGCAACAACTAATCCTAAAGGTTAGTTCTTGTCCACTAGCCTCAAGTCGTTATCATTGAAAATAAGAAAATTAGCGTAAGCCAAGCCAATCTCAAACTTTAGCACGAATTAATGTTAGATTTACATGACATTAGATTTGTGGCACATTAATAAATTATTGTACTTTATATGCATAATTAATTTCTATTCCACAAGATTTTTATGTGGTAAGAAAATGATGATAGCAGGGAAATCAAATATAATCTCGGGATATATCTATCACATCCTGCTAAACATACACCAAATCTGTGTCTATCTTATTCTTCTTGGTAATTGAGATTCGCATAAATATGATTCCTCGGGATTAGCAGGTACTTAATGTCCCTGGCTAACCATCTTCTTACAGTAACTTTTTCTTATGTGCAGAAAATTCTTGTAACCTCGATCTTCCTAATTAATTTGGTACTATAATTTAAACATGTAAATTTAAAGTATTTGTGAAAGTACTGTAAAAATCGCTTAATTGTATAAATCGCTTTATCTATACAACACACTATACTGTAAAAATTAGGACCCCTTCTTATTTTTCTTAAAATGTTTTAGTAGAAGGAGAGGAGGAAACCTTTTATAAACAGAAGTCCAAGTTGATTTCCAAACAATGTGTGACAAATTTTAACACGTACATCTATCTGACGTTTCTAACTACAATAAATGAATATTTAGAATCTGAGTTATGCGGCTCTTATCCGTATCCATTAAGAAGCAAATTATCTTAAACTATAATTTAGAATTGTCTTTGAATAATGATCTGATTCTTGATCGACAAAATCAAATCCTATTAACATATTCAAAAAATTCTTAACTAGCTAGCTTATATAAGAATATAGAACTTGTGTTAAGCCACCACATGACAAATCTTGATATCTAATGGTGGATAAGTAATCATAAAATTTCATTGTGCGTGTGATACAAACAAAATATACACATATACCACATATATACATACATATGTACGTAGAGATAGAAAGAGACTAAAAACTGGAGTTGTTTTTGTCCGAAAGCAGAAAGGGTGGACAGCAAAGTGATGTAAGGTGGTGTTTGTTTTCTTATTAGCCAACTATACTGTACATCACCTTTACAACTTTATAATATTAATATAACAACTTGTACGTCAAATCTGCCTTTTTGCAATAAAGATGGATAACCATCCCAACTACTCTCATTACCTATTACACGCACTACCTAGCTATATCCGGAAATAATTCCTTACGTCAAAATATATGCTCAATAATACCTAAGTTATATGGAGTTCAATTCCCATCATATATCTGTTACCACTATTTATTGAAGCGTATGAAAAGATTTTAACTGAAAATTTCAAAAATTTATTATTACATGACTGAGGACTTGTGAACTTTACTTTTACTTGTGAAGTAACCTGTATGAGCTACTTCAAGTTCTTCCTAGAATGAAACGTTTATGTAAGGATAATATGATTTTAAAAACATAAGTTTGTCAGTTTTCACTACGAGAATTTGACACAAACTTGCTATTGGGATCAACTTTCTTGTCGGCAGTATTTCCCCGGGCCCTTTTAGCCCAGATTTCAGCCCATATGATTTACTACATGATATGTGTTGAACAGAATTTCAGTACGTGGACCAAGCCTTAAATATTAATGCAAAAGAATCTGATAGATCTTTAAGTCTAATACTTTACGTTTTAGACGTAGTTGCGATACCTAGTTTAGACAGATAAATAAGACAGGTATAAAAGACAGTTAAGTAAGACAGCAGATTTTAACGTGGTTCGGACTATGTCCTACATCCATAAGGCTTTCGCCTGAATCAAACTTCTTTCAACGGACAAAAGTTATTACACCTAATGGTTTTACTATAACACAGAATCCCTCAAATGTTGATACCACCGGAACCTTTTTCGCGTCTACTCCGTTTGACCCGTAAGATCAAAACTCCCGTATCGATCTTCTTATGAGAAAGCTTTCAAGCAAACTGCACGTACGTATATGTCCCTCTAACTGGCGCAATCCTTTCCCGTTGAACTCCCTTCAACTCTCGTCGGCTTCTCACGTTCTTGATTTGACTCAAGAGGGCGAAAACTAAGAAATCAAAATAAAAGAGAACACTTAAAGATGTATATTTTGTTACACGAGTGTTCTACATTGATTCATAGGATTTCTACTATTTATAGGATAGCTCTTCTGAAAGATCTCCTTGAATCTCGGCCAGTCTCCATATCCAGTCGAGACATGATCTTTCCAAATATATCCAAATCTTTCCATGATAAGGCGATTCTTCCTTTTGATAAGTCTTTGTGATCGTTTGATAAGATTTTCATGATCTTCGTGAATCTGCACACCAAAGACAAAAGAGAACTCCACAAGGAAAAGATTACTTAAGGATATAATAAAAAGTTTGATAAAGATTAACTTTCCATAAGATAAGATACTATAAGATCAAGTTAAATCTTTACAAACTTACCTAAATATTCACTCGTCTAAAACAAGATAATTACCATATAATCAAGAACGAATAATTAAGTAAATAAATCAAAGTAAATAAAATCGAATTTTTCTTTAAAATAATTTTGCAAACAAGGAAATAAAATCTAGTTGGACCTGACAGTCCTGACTGTTGAATCGAGTTTGAATTGTGTTGGACTTGCGGTCCATAACAGAATCATTTAGGAGAATGATTGTATGAGTCTCAGTCCACTTGCAACAATTTGCAAAAATGAAGTTGGGGTCTTGGGGACTCTCCTTGGACTTTTTTCTTTGTGATCACCCTTTCCTTTGTAGTTGGATCACACCCGCAATATTTTATTATATAGTTTTTTAAACTTTAATTTTGTTATTCATCGGATTGTCTTCTAATCTAAAAACTCAAATCTGTAGAGAGTATACATTTGTATATACAACTATATATGCATTTTCACCCTTTTACCTGCAATCTGAAAATATTCTTTGGTAATGTCTGACACGTATTATTCGATAAATGGGTAGCATTGAGATTTAAACACTAGCTCTTTTGATGTAATTTTGTTATGGTATTGAATTGTCGTCACATTTAAAAGATTTTACTTAAATTACTGTAGAAATTAATGGAACTATATTAGTCTATCAATTAGACAGCTAATATCATTGAATAAAATTTCCATTAAACTTTATCTGATTATATTTTATTGAGCTATAACACAATTCCATACAAAAGATAAAGTCCTTTTTCACACCTAATCCATCAAGAGAACATCATCAACATTTTTTGTCCTCTCATTTACCTTTTTAAATTTTTATCTGTCTCGCTATCCACAGTCCAATCACTTCTTTTCGTTATGGACAGATTAATTGAACTTTTCAATTCAGTCAAAAGTCATAGGCCGTCCTCAAATGAGATTTAAATTAATACAAGTAAGGTACAAGATTTTAAATATACATGGTAAATGTAGTCGTATTTCTAGGATTTGAACCGGTCATGTGTGTCTTCACAAAATTAAACTATCGGCTTACCGCGTACTGTCGTCTATCACCACGAATTTCATGAATAGACCCAATGAATTCCAATATCATATACTATAACTCGATTAATATAGAAAAGAAAACAACTTTAAAGTATTAGTTGAGGTTAAAGTGTACATTTTTAACCTAATTCGGTTCTCCTTGCTTTTATCGTCATGCGAACGTCTACGTACGACAAATATACAAAGTCCAAGGTAGTTTAGGTTCCCATCTAATTATAAGAAAAGCAATGTCATATAAGGAATGTAAAATGATCAAATATTTCAACCTCAAAGTTTAAAGAACTAGATATAAAGTTTACCCTAACTTCTATGCCGAGTGAAGACTAGGATAGATAAAGAAACGACAGCGAACAGTAACTTCCTCCAAAAATAATTAATGGAAAAAACATTAAAAATTAAATTTCAGATCCTTGAAGCATTTTGTTAAATACGGATTTATGTTTTTTTTTTCAATTCAAAATTTCAAATCCATGGGGTTTATTTAAAAATTTGGTTCATGCATGTGCTATTTTGAAATTTAATATCCATATGCATTGTTTGAAAATTCAAAATCATGTTTTACTAATTCAAAAAATCAAATCCTTCTGGCTTGTTTGAAAACTTGGTGTAACATTTTGCTAATTCTAAAGCCAGATTGATGTTATCAAAGTCGGATTCAGGAATTTGATCCGCACTACGCTAAGTTAATGATAGATTATTTTAATTATTTTAAAAATCAAATATAAGAAGAAAATTAAAAGGCCACGCAAAAAATACTTCATGCTCAATAAAAAATGAAATTAATATACATAATACCAATATAAGAACTGAAATGTTGTTTAACAAAATAACCAATACATAATATTCAATAAGAAAGTGGCCATATAAGATAGAAATAAAATTGAATAATGGGGAAAAAGTTGAATATAATCGTGATAGATGTTATAATAATAACCAACATAAAGAATTATTGGGGATCAGGTGGTTTATACGAGTATTTCCCAATGCACAATTCCAGTACCTTTTTTCGATAGCCACCCACATTATTAGTTGAATGTCTTAATGTACGTATGTAAACCCACCAACAAAACCCAAAGTCAAGTCATTTCTCTTTATCACTGATCATTACAATAAGATAAATCAAGACTTTCTTTTATGTTCATACTTAAAGAAGAAAATCTCAATCATCATTAATATATTAGAAGATTTCTTTTTTGGAGTAGGAGATATTAAGGAATCAAGAAAGGAAAATGAATTAGTTAGTAGAAATAGAAAGGTTATAATAGTAAATAACACAAATATTGCTTTGGATGTAGGAATTTTGCTCAGGATATATCAACTCCTATACAATTATTCCCCAAGACGACTGTGGTAATTATATTGTTCAGAAAGAAAAAGGGAATAAAAGAAGACCATGGAAAGCACTGAAAAACCAAACAACCAAGCCCATATCATATGTATTATGCCATGCATCCAGATCCACTATCCAAATTCCAAACGTACAAAACCAAATCCGTCACTGGTTCAATAAGGATTTCTCTTAAGTAGGCCCAATCCCTGTCGGGCTAAAAATTACACTTTTAAGATAATTAAAACAAAATATCTATTGTTTAAAACTTTAAAAAAATATTTATAAAATACTCTAGTTAATCATCGAGGGTAAATGTATAAATTTTTTAAAAATAGGACTTAAAATTCAATTATTAGATAAAAAATAGAATTTAAGGCTAGAATCAAATGCTCCCGTTGAGCTCTAAACTTTAAATTATACCTCATGGAGTTTCTAAATATTTTTATTTACGAAAAGACTACATGACATATTTGATATGTATCTACACGTTTTGAGTTATATCTCTTCAAAGAATTAGATATATTTACAGGATATTGCCAAAGCAACTTAATTATGTGACTGGATTACCTACCTTATCCCTCAATCATAATTGTATTCCTTTTAAATTATGTAATCGAGATATGTTAGCCTGTTTTACAATGTACTTTTGTTCACGTTTCCGTCGTTGAAGCTGTTGCTTTTTCTCATTATTAAACTAGGAAATTACTTTGACAAAATTACTAAAAACATTTATGTGTTATATATAGGTTGAGACACTCTATGTAGTTAATAATGTCTTTATAAATTTAATCAATGTAATTTTACTACCACATGAAACTAATGTGATGCATGCAATTTATCCCAATATTGTCTTGCATTTGAATGGATTGAAAAAGCCAATTCATATAGTATAAGAGTGAACAGAGAGAAGATAAGTATTGTGTTTTTCATATATTTTCAATGCGGCAGAAAGTTACAATATATAAAATAGTAAAGATAACAACAATCCTATTTACAAGACAACTTAAAATTTGAAATACAAAACTTATCACAAGTAAAGATAGGATCGGATATCCTCTTTTTGAATCCCAGCTGCAACAGTCTCCTCAAAACTAGGAGTGATCTTCTACATATAGTAAATATTATGTATAAAATGGGATTTAGAATTTCGTGTTGAGGGTTTAATTTTAATAAACTTTCGTAAAGTATGTAATTTCTTCAACCTAAATAAGAACTAAAACATTAGCTATTAATTTTTAGAGTAGTTCACGAATACAGCTCTTCATTCATCATAGTTTGCCATTCTAACATCAAAGTTAAGTAATTAATTTGAAATCAATTACTTGGAAGTTATGATAAGAGATACAGCGCCCGTAGAGATAAATTAAAGATGATAAAAATTAAAAATTAATATAAAACTAAAGAAATATTACAACATTACAACAACAAAGAGATGTGAAAGAGAATCCTTTTATTGCTTATCAGAAGTATTCAGAAGTGTTCGTTACAAAATGAGAGAAGTCCCTATTTATAGGGAGAGGTCAGGGGCTATTCTACAAATAACGTAATTGCATAATGAGGTTGCAATTAACCATTTAGATAGACATTCACAAAAGTATATTCCTATCTTGAAAGAATATTCATTTCTTCAACATTAAGTTTATAACACTCCCCCTTGAATGTATATCACAACATGCCTCGTCAAAACCTTACTTGGTAAAACCCAGTGGGATAAAAACCATAGTGAAGGAAAAAGAGTGCATGGACTTGTGGATGAATATGCTAGAAGAAACTGCCTCGTTAAAAACCTTGCTAAGAAAAACCCGGTAGGAAAAACCTTAGCGAAGGGGAAAAGAGTGCAGTGCATATTCACTCCCCCCGATCTTTACATCCATTGATATCTCTGAAGCGTCGCATTCCAATCTTGCACACCAGCTTCTCAAATACTGATGTAGGAAGAGCTTTTGTGAATAAATCTGCAAGATTGTCACTTGAGCGGATTTGGACAGCATCGATCTCGCCTTTCTTGTGAAGATCATGAGTAAAGAAGAATTTAGGCGAAATATGTTTTGTTATGTCACCTTTAATGAACCCTTCCTTCAACTGAGCTATACACGCTGTATTGTCTTCATACAGAGTTGTTGGAACTTCTAGTTTGGTTGGTAGTCCACATGCCCCAAGGATATGTTGAATCATAGATCGTAGTCTATGATGCACGGACACGGATACGGCGACACGGACACGACAAGATACGGACACGGCGACACGGATTTTTGAAAATTACAAAACACGACACGGCCGGGACACCGGCGCACTTTTTTGTATTAATATATATATATATATGATCAAAACCTGCACAAATAACATTCTAAGTCCAAATAAAGGATGAAGCAAAAGCATATTTGAACTCAAAAACAATTAATCACTACTAATAGTTCAATTACTCATGAATCTCAAGCATTAAACATATAGTCACAAATACAATCTCAACCACAGAACAAACAATAAAAAGTGTGTGTTTTTTTTTTTTTTTTTTATTGTTAAGGTATTCAATAATAAAAGTGTTTCAAATTGATCCCTCAATAAATATCAAATATTACAAACGCATTCCAAGAAGTGTCGGACACGCCCTCAAGAAGTGTCGGACACAGTGTCGAATTTTTTTTTTCTTTTCTTTTATTCAGACACGCCACGTGGCGTGCCCGACACGTGTCGGTGTCGTGTCGGGGTGTCGGTGTCGTGTCGGAGTGTCGGGCACGGCATAATTTTTTTTGGAGGTGTCGGTGCATCATAGATCGTAGTCAAACATATTCACGACTTGCCTCGTGGATTGCTAATATTTCAGCATGATTAGAAGAAGTAGCAACCAAAGTTTGTTTGACGGATCTTCATGAAATAGCTGTATCACCATAAGTGAACAGATATCCTGTCTGGGATCGGGCTTTGTGCGGATCTGACAAATATCCTGCATCTGCATAGCCAATTAAATCTGATTTGGATAAAGATGAATAATATAACCCCATATCCATTGTCCCTCGAAGGTATCGAAAAATATGTTTAATTCCATTCCAATGTCTACGAGTTGGAGAAGAACTGTATCTTGCTAATTAATTTACTGCAAATGATATATCAGGCCTAGTGTTATTAGCAAGATACATTAGTGCCCCGATTGCACTAAGATATGGTACTTCTGGACCAAGTAGTTCTTCATTACATTCACGAGGTCGAAATGGATCTTTCTTGATATCAAGAGATCTCACAATCATAGGGGTACTCAAGGGGTGAGCTTTATCCATATGAAAACGTTTAAGCACTTTTGAAGTATAATAAGATTGATGTACAAATATCCCTTCATTGAAGTGCTCAATTTGAAGACCCAAACAAAATTTTGTTACACCAAGGTCTTTCATTTCAAAATCGTTTTTCAAAGAATTCATAATAATTGATAATTCTTCAGGAGTACCTATGATATTTAAATCATCAACATAAACGGCAATAATAACATATTTAGATCATGTCCGTTTTATAAAAACACATGGGCATATAGGATCATTTTTATAACCTTCTTTTAACAAAAATGTACTTAAGCGGTTATACCACATATGCCCAGATTGTTTTAGGCCATATAAGGATTTATTCAGCTTGACTGAATAAATCTCATGAGAATTTAATGCTTGTGCTTCTGGCAACTTAAATTCTTCAGGGATTTTAATATAAATGTCGTTTTCCAGGGAACCATACAAATAAGCTGTAACGACATCCATTAATCTCATTTCAAGCTTTTCACGTATTGCCATACAGATCAAGTACCTTAAGGTAATTGCATCCACCACTGGAGAATATGTCTCCTCATAATCAATGCCCGGTCTCTGGGTATACCCTTGTGCTACTAGCCGTGCTTTATATCGCGCGATTTCATTATTAGCATCTCGCTTTCGCACAAATACTCATTTATATCCCACGGGCTTTATATCATTTGGTGTGCGTACGACACATCCAAATACTTCGCATTTTGCAAGAGACTTTAACTCTGCGTTGATCGCGTTTTTCCACATTGGCCAATCATTTCTATGCCTACATTCTTCAATAGATGTAGGTTCAAGATCCTCATTTCACTCATTATATTGAGCGCTATATTGTGCACAAATATTTTGTCGACATTTATATTGCTTCGGTTCCATCTATTACCTGTATTGACATAGTTGATTAAGATCTCATCATTTTTAATAGATTCAGGCGCCTGAGGTTCTTCTGGAACCTTATCGTCTATGTCAATAGGCTCAATAGGGATAATTGTTTCCTTGTTTTGACCATCGTCAATATTTGCTCATTTTCTTTTTCGAGGATTTTTATCTTTGGAACCGATAGGCCTACCACGCTTCTGGCGTGCCAGAGACTCATTAGCTCCTTCAGGGACTTCAATTCTAATTGGAGCATTTGCAGCTGGTATATACGACTTTGTTACTCTCTTGGGGTCAGTAAATGCATCAGGCATTTGATTTGCTATATTTTGCAAATAAATTATCTTTTGAACTTCAAGTTCACTGTGTTTTGTACGAGGATCTCTCACAGATAGTGATAATTCATTCCAAGAGATAGTCTTTTCCAGCTACCTATTTTCTCCCCCCTAATGTTGGATAAGTAGATTAATCAAAATGACAATCGGCAAACTTTGCCATAAATAAATCTCCAGTTAATTGTTCCAAATATTTAATTATTGATGGAGATTCATATCCAACATAAATTCTCAATCTTCTTTGAGAACCCATTTTTATGCATTGTGGTGGATAAATTGGAACATATACCGCACATCCAAATGTCTTGAGATGGGAAATATTTGGTTCATGACCGTAAACCAATTGCATTGGGGAGTTACTATTATAACTTGTTGGCCTGATGCGTATAAGTGTTGCTGCATGCAAAATGGCATGTCCCCAAGCAGAAGTCGAGAGCTTAGACTTCATAAGTAATTGTCTTGCAATCAATTGGAGACGTTTAATAAAGGATTCAGCCAGACCATTTTGTGTGTGAACATAAGCTACAGGATGTTCAACGTCTATTCCAATTGACATGCAATAATCATTAAAAGCTTAGGACGAAAATTCACCAGCATTATCAAGACAAATTTTGTTGATCGTATAATCAGGGAATCGTGCTCTCAAGCGAATTATTTGTGCAAGTAATTTTGCAAACGCTAAATTTCGGGTGGACAATAAACACACATGTGACCATCTAGTTGATGCATCAATTAAAACCATAAAATATCTAAATGGTCCACATGGTGGATGAATTGGTCCACATATATCACCCTGAATACGTTCAAAAAATTTCGGGGACTCAAACCCAATTTTGGCTGGTGATGGCCTTATAATTAGTTTGCCTTGTGAGCAAGCAACACATGAAAATTCATTAGATTGAAAAATCTTCTGGTTTTTCAATGGATGACCAACTGAATTTTCAACAATTCTTTGCATCATTATTGACCCGGGATGGCCTAACCGATCATGCCAAACTTGAAAGTCAACAGTAAACTTCTGGTTTACTGAGGTAAACTTCTGGTTTACCATAGCATAAGTTTCAATCACTTTGATTTTAGTGTAGTATAATCCAGATGTCAAGATTGACAATTTTTCAACTACACACCTCTTACCAGAGATAATAGAGGTAATACAAAGATATTCATTATTTTCCTCATTCATTGTCTCAATATGATATCCATTCAAGCGGATATCTTTAAAACTCAATAAATTTCTATGAAACTTTTGGGAGAATAATGCATCTTCAATTGTCAATTTTGTTCCTCTTGGTAGTACTATGTTCGCTCTTCCGGAGCCATCAATTATCTTAGTACTACCAGATATCGTATTGACATCTGTCTCCCTCATTGTCAACTGGGAGAAATATTTTCTATCATTGAATATGGAGTAAGTTGTAGCGCTGTCTGCTAGACAGGAATCTCCATCATTGTTTGAGGATGTTGCCATATCAATATTCATGTTTATCTTCACAAAATAAAATAAAGTGAGAGTTTATACAATAAAAGTTTACACAATATATGAGTCTTTGTAATAAACCTTAGAACATGCTTTATTTTGATGTAATGCTGAATTTTAGATTAATAAGCATTCAGTTATTATTTGCATTGTCCATATATTCAATCCCACCTTCAGGGTGGTCAAAATAGTTGGCAACATCGAGATGTGTCACACCATGGTCATTTGTATCTTGTACGTAATTTATTTCAATATTTATGCCTCTTCATTTCAATACTTAATAGACATCTACAAGATGTTTTGAAGTAAGACAAGTACGTGACTAATGACATTTTATATCACATTAGTGATATTATTTGCTCGTTTATGATGGTTAGTCTACCTTTGAAATTGACTTGACGACGTTTAACATGTTAATGCGTCCATTACCACGTAAATATGGGTTCGATCGAAATTTGCTTAAAAATCGTGTCCAAGATTATTAAATAACAACATACACTTCAGGGAATGCAATAAAATTGTTGGACGTGATTCATTATTTTATTCTGTCACATTAGGCATGAAATCAATTGTGAATATTTATTAAAAATCTTTTTCACGATACTGCTGCTGCAGGAGCACATTCGCGGTATAAAAAGAGGAGTATTTTCTTTATAACATATCATTATCAATAACTCCACATGATTTAAATTATCGATTGATTTCAAATATTGCAATAAACGGTGCATCCAATCATATCGAGCTTTTGAGAGAGTGACCATCTTCTGGCGGTCGAATATCTCTCGAAGACCATTCCAGAGATCTGCAGGATCTCAGAGTTTGAAGTAAAGCCATCAATATAATTAATTAACAATAATAAAAAGAGGCGGCAATGATTTATTCATAGCCTTCATGTAATAGATTACTAATAATATGTTAAAGAGGAGGCATAGCCTCCCATGTAACTAGTTAGTAGTAATATGTTAAAAAGGAGGCAGAGCCTTCCATATAATTAATCAGTTATATTATAAAGACCGCAATATTATAAATGAAGACAGAGCCATTCTGATTTATAATAAGGGTATATAAACATAACGTAAACAGTTTTAAATAGCGCAATATTATAAATGAAGCCAGAGCCATTCTGATTTATAAAAAGGGTATATAATCATAAAGTAACCGGAAAAAATTAAGATTATGTACTGTAATCTTCTTCCGGAATCAAAATTGGAATCTGATGTTGAGGAGATTTCCTTGTGCCAAAAGCCTTAATCTTTTTTTTCAGAACCGATATAGGGATTTGTTGTTGACTAGAGCTTCTCGTGCTGATAACGTAATATAAAACTAAAGAAATATTACAACATTACAACAACAAAGAGATGTCAGAGAAAGAGAATCTTTTTATTGCTTATCAGAAGTATTCAGAAGTGTTCGTTACAAAATGAGAGAAGTCCCTATTTACAGGGAGAGGTCAGGGGCTATTCTGCAAATAAGGTAATTGCATAATGAGGTTGCAATTAACCATTTAGATAGACATTCACAAAAGTATATTCCTATCTTGAAAGAATATTCCTTTCCTCAACATTAAGTTTATAACAAAAATTAACTAGTGCGGAATTTTTTTTCTTATCATTCCAATTATGGAGATTAAAATAGTCAAACTACTAAAACTGCTTTGAAGAAGTTGTCGCCACCTATCAAATATAACACTGTATAGCTTTTAAAGGCATAATAGGCATTCTAGGGCCTTATCAAGGTTTTGCTTTACTATTAAGTTTTCACATTCAAATATTTCATTACCGGGCCATACAAATTTTATTCTGGCGACCCGCTTTAAATAAGGAAACTAATCCAACTTTTCACCACCGAAATGTCATGACCGAAATCCAACTTATTGGGCTACTTTTTTCAATTGTATCTCGATAAACTCTTTGCCTACTGTTTTAATTGTAGTATTTGTTATATTTATCAACAAATACTTCAAAATTTGCATCATTGAATGTAGTCTTGTAGATTTAATTTTAGCTACAATTTTGGATTTAATTTTGGATCTCAAAGTTAATTATGGGCAATTCTTATCATATTTAATTTTTGAGATAAAGACAAATCAATCACTACCAAAATTTAAGAGATTTTATAGAGGCGATTAAAACAACATTTCAAAAAAAAATAAAAATAGCATGTGATAAAAATAGTAGTTTGTTGGGAACGCCTTAGATGTGTGAAAGTTTAAAAGCAAATTACGAAACAAGACAAAATCTAAGGCTGTTTTAACAGAGAAAACAAATTTTAACACAAATTTCCATGAAGCAAAATCTTCTTAATTTGACAAAAGAGAGTAATTTAAGGATGATTATTAACGAAAACACCCCAAGCCATAATTAAAGGGTGATTAAGAAAACACCCCACTAAAAAAAAGTACATATATATATATATATATACATAATAAACAACACCCGTACAAAAAACATATATGTCTAAATAATAATTAGGGGTGATTAATCAAAACACCCTACTTTAATTCTTAAAACTAAAAACATAAATATATAGAACCTATATTCCTCCCGTAATCAGAGAGCCACTCCCTGTCACAATCTGAATAATGAATGGAGGAGCAGGCTGAGGAGGGGCAGGCTCTGGAGGAGCAGGTTGTGGAGGCACTTCAACTTTCTCTGTCACTCTAGTGATCCACAAAGTGACAAGGCTGGTGAGGAGGCCGAGTACTCCACCTATGGCTAGAGGCAGCAATACATAAGCATTAAACTTATGATTTTTCTGGCTTGTGGCAAACATGGCTATGTTGCAACGAGTGCAAGAATAGCATGGAGTTTTGGTGAGAGTGGGGCCTAAAATTTTGCTGCAGCAGCCGTGGTTGAAGTTACCTTCATCGCTGCAAAAGTTGCGGCAAAGAAGACATTTTTTAGTCGCCAACGGATATACAAATTCCGACAAATAACAGTGCAACAGCAACTAACACCAGACTCGCCAAATCTTGTGCGATGTGAACCTATCTTCCTTTACAAGCGGTAATGAAACCAAATGTCGAAGAGAAAAATAGAAGAGCACCAGATATAATCATTGACAACAGTCACCACGGGGCCCCGTCAATGTAGTAACAGTTTTCTACTCCATTCTTACATATTGCTTACATACTTCATACTTCGTACATACTTAAAGTTAGAGTTCTAGTGTAATTAAGTTACCTTATAAAAATTCTTGTATATATATTGGTTTTGATCAATAAGAATCTTACGGAAAATTATTTGCTTTCAGTAACATGTTGTAAATATGTGGTCAATTATGGAGTTTCTATTTAATTGATGTTTTGTTAAAACGAATTCTTTATTTATTTATATTACTTAAGTTCTTCAATGTACGATGTAAATTATTATGATCTAACATGTATAAATGAATTTCTACTCTCTTCTTAACACAACTCTAGAAATTGTACGAAATTTTGGAGTTTCCTAACAATTTTAAGACCTTAATCTTTTTGTTTCAAAAGTTTTAAAGTTTTTATTTTACCATTTAGACGGCCTAGTCTCAACCAACCACCACGGCCTGGGCCAGGGGCGGAATCATTTGTTTTACCTTGGTTATTAATAACTTAAGTAAATTAAATAAAAATGAATGTTAAAAACTAGAAGATTAAATGTTTAAAGTATTATAAGAAAAAAATACAGACGACATACCCATTGTTTAATTCATGACTTCAAGTTTTCAGTTTCCTACTAGGCTACTAAACAACATAGCAACCGTAAGCATATGCTAGTTTATTTATCTAATGTTCAACAAACATTGAAACTGTATATAAGAAGGAAAAAAATGTCAAGCAAACATCTCATTTCGTATAAAATAATATTCTACAAATGTCACTTTCAAGCTCCCACAATGGATTTTTATTAACTTATTTTTGATATTTTTATTTAAATTTTTTTGATTTTCATAGGTATTCAAAAATTTCAAATGAACAATACTCGTCATCCATATCTTTCCTTGAGAATAAAAAAATAAAATAAAATTTATTTATACTGGTACAAATCTTGAAATTAGGGTTTAAAGGATGAAAAGGAAGAAAGAGTTTTTCAATTTTTTTGTGAAACGTGTGGCCATGATTTTTTATTTTCTATTGATATATTTTATGTTTTTGACTTTTGAAGGCTAGTCTGATATAAGATGTAACGTGTTTGCTCTAAAAAAGATGGAAAATTTACTAAGTACCCTTTTGTTTAGTGATAAATAAATTTAAACTTGTTATGTTAACTCAATATATATATATACTAGCCATTGTGTGCACGCGCGGACCGCGTGCAATGTGTTCTTAGGTATTAAAAATGGGCTTGTAATTAATAGATTAAGTAGGGTTGATTTACTCTATTGCCAAAAAAATTCATGGTAAAAGCTGTAAAAAGAGGTAGTTTGTGGAGAAAAACGAAGAAGAAATAAGAAGATGAAGAAGTTTAAAATTTTGAATTTGTTTAATTAGGAAAGAGGTGGTGAACGTGATACTCTGATTGAATCAATCTCCCTAAATTTTAGGAGGTGGTTTTGGATGATGGTTACAAATATTTGGGTAGTTAAAAGATCGGTGTTGTGGTGTACTAAAATAATTACAATATTAGGCTCTTAGAAACTAAATTTAGATGATTAAATAGGGGCAAATTTGGAAAACACTTTATTTGTACAACACAAAACCTGTTTGTTTATATTAATAAAAGATATATATATATATATATATATATATATATATATATATATATATATATATATATATATATATATATATATATATATATATATATCTTACAAACTTTAGTTGAAAATTTAGACCAGAGCCCACCCGAGCTTCGCAAGCGGCTCCGCCCCTGCCTACATGTAAATAAGGTTCAAATAAAATCATAAAAAAATCTTTCAACTAACGATACCAATATATGTGCATTCCGCCTTCACCAATTTTGTTAAGCTCTTACTATTATTTTGATTCTCCTTTTGTTTGGCCTAAAAACTTGTTGGAGTTCAATGGTTGATTATCATTCCCTTGATACAGGGGTTGTAGACAAAATAAATAGAGAAATATAAAATCTTACAACTTGGTTGATTTCTCATAATGCTGATATTTTTATTTCATGTTTCAACTTGCTACAAAGTATAGAATATCACCAAACTAACAGAACACGTTTTTAGATTTTAAAATGAGTTAATTTCAGTAAAAACCCCAACTTACGGTGTTTGTTGCACTTTACCTCTTAACAAATGGAAATATTTGATATGCCCTTCAACCAATTATTTTGTTGCGAATTTGCCCCTTGAATTATTAATCAACTGTTCATTTTGAGACACGTGCCTGGATTTTTGTTCGTCAAATTGGGCATCACGAGTCATCAATATTAGGTCGTGGCATTAACACACATTTTTATAGATTAAGGTAAATGATACATTGAGTTCTTATGTTGAGATTTCTGCTGCAATTAGCCAAATTTAAAACTAGCCCCTGAATCACTAATCCACCATTCATTTTGGGATCGTTGGATTTTAGAAACTAAGTTATGATCTTTTCCGCTTCAAAGTCAACAGAGTACCAGAAATTAGGACCTATGATGGCAGACCACATAACCCAAAAAGGTAGGGGTGGACGTTTACGGGTACTCGTTCCAAATGGTTACTCGCAGAGGATACCCAACACAGCGAGAAGTGAGATATCATTTGTCGATATCAAACTTAAAAATAAAAGGATACTGAAATGGGTAGTGGAGTTTTGCGGCTTGAAAAGTGGATAAAGATACCGATTTGTGGCTTTCAAGCTGAAAAAATGTGAGTTTTTCAATCTACCAAAGTGACGTTAATTGGAATTGTTTCAAAGATTAAGAATCTTATAAAACATGGTTTTGTTTTTTTTTTCTCACAATGCAACACTATCGAATCATATGATTAAGTACAAGAATAAAAAGCAAATATTTGTCATCCAAACCATATGATATCTGCATTAATGAATGACGAATTTGGTAGGAGAATAGAGGAAAACTGGAGTTTGGAGATGACGACTGGAACCTTGAAGGAAAAAAGAGAGATTTTGTCTTGTTTTATTTTAATTATGGACGTGAATGTTGCAGGGCAAGAATAGCCGAACTTTCGATTCCAATCATTACAATGTGATCCATAGGTTTTTCTCTCTATTTTGTTTTCACCTCATACCCAATTTCTTATCCCTTACCCGCCCCTCTAACTGCTGGTACCCTTCTTTGGTATCTGAACCCAATTTCTAGGGTTTGAATCCTCTTTTCCACATTTTACCTATTTTGTCTCACTTACTAATTTATAGTTCAATTTTGTTAAACTTAATCAAAACTCTAGTTAGTTAAATTCAGAACAAATTAATCAAAGATAAAAAGACAAAATTTCAAGAGTCAGTCATTCTTATCTTATCTACTTTCTCTCTCCTCTCTCTCTTATTCGCCATTGTTGAAACTTGAAACAAATTCAAGTCTCTATTCTTCTTCATGGATCCGCCAATTTCAGATTTTTTTGAATCAAAACAACATTAAGGGCATATAATTTCCGTGAGTTTCTTTTTTCATCGCAACCAAAATTCAGGGTTGTATAATTTTAGATTCTTTCAAAAAAAAGAAAGAAAAAAAACTATCATTTACATTAGATACCAAGAGCTAAAGTTCAAATTATATATCTTCGAACTTGACAAGATCCAAAGTTATCGAAAACACTCAAAAATTTACCTCACTTCACCTCTAATTCTAAATTGCAACACCAATTTATAAGAAAAGAAAGCTTTAAGTTTATTATCCACTTTACTCTTTTCTTTATAATTCGTTAATGATGATATAAACATCATAATTATTTTGAGTGAAACTTTATAGCAAATATATGGGGACGAACACTATTTCAATTTCCTAACAATTACCATTTACAAACTCACAATTTTTTAAATGTTAAGGCGAGTTATTACAAAAGAAATGGTGAATAGAGAGAAAGATTTACAGGAAAAACAACATATATCCATATGTAAAAGAGCGTAAAACCTGAAGAATTTGTAGTTGAGAAGATTTAATCTTCTCTCATGAGAGACGTGGAAGATGAGAGAGATGGGATAGAAAAAGGTAGAAAAGATATGAATGAATGACTATTGGGTTTATATTCATAGATAAACTGAGATGAAATATCTAATTAATGGTGTCAAAAATTAATATAATAAATATAACCCTTTATCAGTGTCATAAAACCACGAAATTATATACAAAGCAACTTCAACCACAATTTAGTACAAAAAAGATAATATCCTGCTGGATTCCAAATAAACCCATGTAAAATCCTCTTGGCACTTGGAACAACAGATAACAAGCACATCATAATTATTTGATTACATTCCGAAAATGGAACAAAGCTAATGATCTAAATCTTTTGATTCTTTTCATGCCACATTACTAACAAAAAAATCCCCAAGTTGCCAAGTCTAATTATTTCATGCCACAGCTTGGACTAAGTTACTGCACAAATGAATTCCTACACATGCATCTGTACAAGATTCTAATTTCTAAGTAATAGAATAATCTTAGCACCAACACTATAAGAAAATGGACTCAGAAAGGTCAAATGTCGTATCTTAAATGGATGAACCGGTCAATCATATGCAAATTCATGTTACAAATTATTCAAGTCATATGTCACATTATGAATCATGAATATCAAAACAACTCATATGTTGATGCATAACCAAGAGTATACATCCCTAGTTTGATTTATTCTTCAATTCTGTTCCAACAGTTATCCATCTATACCATGTAAAAGAACAACACCGTTGAAGTAAATTAAAGAACAAACAATTGCTGCTGAAGATTAAACCAAGTATCTACAAGTATGCGAAAAGAACTGTATAGTAAACTAGAATCTATTCTCGGTACCCTCGACATATGCGATAGAGCAGAATGAACAAAAGAGAAACCTAGTACTTATTTCCTGTGAGGGGGACTGGGGATAAACTGGAAGCAAACTATTTCATCACATTCAATCTATTATTGGTTGAGATGACCTGTAGTTATGTGTATCTCCTGTACAAATCTGTAATTTTTTCTAAAAGCTCTGTCAAACTTCAGTTGCCACTAATCTGTGCTTCAACTATTTGCCTTTGTTCAGAGAGTTCCCTCAAAAGATACCGAGTTTTGAGGCGGCTTTGGCTGTTGTTGCTCTGATGCAGCCGAAAGACCTTGCAGCATTTTGATGACTTCCACTGTGTCGTCGAGATAGTACTTTGCCATGCTTGGTTTCTGACCAACGGTGCAGGCGAATACTTCTGTTGTGTCGGGCAAAGAATGGTCGGCAACTGAGCTTGCGATAGCCTCAAACATGTCCTCGTCAGATCTGTCGTCACCGATGCACAAAACAAAGTCCGCTGCCTTTCCTGTGTTCCTCATGGTTTCCATTAGATTCTTTACCACCACGCCTTTGCTAACGCCCTGCAACAGAGATGAACGTATATGTTAATACCCTGAAGGAACACTTGGTAAAGCATGAATGACGAACTTCAAATTGACATACATACATACATACAAAAATACGTCATGTACCTGATTAGAAAGACATTTCACAAGTCACAAAACATTATACTACACATGAACAACAAGCTCACCAGCTTCCATTCAGCCAGCAGCACATCTGTAATAATCCTACCATGATAGAACACTACAGAGTTGCTGATAAAACACCCCTTAATATAGGACTAATAGGGGCTACCAAATGCAAATAAAAGGACAAATAACAGACTTAATTATTCTGAGTTTCATATATGTAATGGTTCATAGCAACTAGTAACTCTGAATCAACATTTTACTCGACAAGAAAATGAGATTCTACACCAAAGTCAATTGAGTTATACCTGTGGTTTCACCTCAACTATCTGCTGCCCACTTTTCACCACTACTGGATCATTAGCAAGTACACTTTCCAAGTGATCAAGAAGTTCTTTCGCTTGCCACGACCCGAAATCAGGGTCGGCTTCCTGATGATGCCAAACAAGAGCACTCTCCTTCTGCTCTATTGATGAACCATCTGTGGCCTCAGTATAATGTTCCATTACAGGCAAAGCAATTCTTTTCCACTCCAAGTCGACAGCTAACTGGCAAGATTCCCACTGGGAATTCTTATTCCACCTAACAGAAAATGAAAGTACCACATTAAACCCAAAACATAACCAAGAAAGAAATATAGTTAACAGCACAACTACATGCCATAAATCTACCTGGTGAAGTAGCCATGTTCAGCCGACAATCCGAGCCTCTCACATTGAGAGAACCATTTAGCCAGTGTATCCTTTCCTCTGCCACTAACAATAAACACGACATTCTTCGGATCACTGCATAAACTATTCAAGACCGTTATAACTTCGGCGCATGGAGACTTATCCACTCTATCCTGAGGCATCATAGTTCCATCATAGTCAAGAAGGATAAGCCTGCTCTGTGTGTTGTTATAAGCAGAAACAATGTGCTCCACCGACAGCTTCCTGAAATTAGGACCTAGCGCAACAACCCTCGAGTTCAAACCAAATCCAATTCCCCAGCACCTCTTCCTATAATGCTCCGCGCAAGCTCTTTCAAGATCCTGATCAAAACTCCTAGCCCAATAAGCGACATCGTGAGATAAAATATACTTATAATGCTTCTCATGCCGCATCTCTTTCTCAGAATCTATCATCGTGATTCCTGAAACCATCGCATCAGCCACGCTATTGATGTCCCAAGGATTGACGCGGATTGCGCCACTAAGCGACGGAGAGCACCCGATGAATTCCGAAACTATAATAACACTTTTCCTTGGTGCGGTACCAGGATTTTCAATTCCCAGTGCCTTGTCTAATTCAGGGCTACCCTGCCTAGATACAGTGTACTTGTAAGGCACCAAATTCATCCCATCTCTAACAGCATTCACCACAACACATTCAGAAATCGAATAATACGCAACCTTGTCTTGAAAAGAAACAGGCCCATTCACAATAACAATTGGCTGATAATCCGGTTTACCGTGTTCCTTGTTAATCTCGTTAGCAACTCTATTTATCTCGCTCTGAACCTCTTGAATGTCCTTCCCCTGGCTCCTCGGAGCGTTCATAATCTGAACGAGAACAACGCTTCCCCTGTACGCGGGATTTTCGTCTAAAAGCAGCCCCAACGCCATGAACTTCAAACTTATCCCCTTAAACATGTCCATGTCATCTACACCTAACAACACAGTTTTTCCACTATAATTCCTCTGCAGTTCCTTTATTTTATTAGCGGTATCCGTCAACGACATAATAGATTGAATTTGACCCATATGAATCCCAACAGGCAGTATTTTAATACTAACAGTCCTCCCATAATAGTCCAACCCAATATACCCCCTCTTTGATCTATAATCCAATCCAAGCATCCTACTACAACATGACAAGAAATGCCTAGCGTAATCAAACGTATGAAATCCTACCAAATCACAGTTCAAAAGTGCCCTCAGAATCTCCTCCCTAACCGGCAAAGTTCGATAAATCTCCGACGAAGGAAAAGGACTATGAAGGAAAAATCCAATCTTTACCCTGTGATACCTCTTCCTCAAGAAAGTAGGCAGCACCATGAGATGATAATCATGAACCCAAACATAATCCTCATCCGGGTTGATCACCTCCATCACTTTGTCAGCAAAGATCTTGTTCGCCGACACGTACGCCTGCCACGTGGCCTTATCGAACCTCACCCCATGATTAGTCGAAAGAGGCAGCATATAATGAAACAGAGGCCACAGATAATGTTTGCAAAAACCATGATAGAATTTGTTAATCAAATCAGCTGGCAAAAAAGTTGGCACGCACTTAAACTTATCCAACAACAACTGTGCCACCTCTTCTTGTTCCGACACATCGATTTCAACCCCTAAAGAACCCACGTATACAACCTCAACATCAGGTGAAAAACCATCTTTTAGCTGCAGAACTAACGCGTCTTTGTCCCAATCAAATACCCATTTTTTATTACCTCCTGACGATGAATCTCTGTAAGCCTTTAATGGGAGCTGATTGGCCACGATTATCCTCCGTTCTTGATTGTTAACAGACGAAACGGCGTCGGATTCATCAAGACTCTCAACGCTTCGACCATCTTCAAAATCAGATATGATCCCAGGTACTGAAATCACTCTAGGGATTCGAGTACGATCACTCGAATAGTCGTCTAAATTGAAGAGATTGAAATAGGATCTTGACAGCATAATGGGATTTTTTCCTTTTGTTTTGTTCTAAAGAAACAGAGCAAAACAGAGCGAAACAGAGCAAAACCGAGCAAGAAACAGAGTGTGTGTGTTTTTTGAATTGAAAAAAGGGATGATTTTTATGTTCTTGTTGTGTGTGTGTGTGTGTTTAGAGCAAAAAAGGGCGTGGTTCTTGAAGTTTATTATTATTACATGTATAAGAGCACTTTTATTTGGATTTTCATTGAGAAGAAGAAGAAGAATTTAATGAGAAAATATTAACAAAATATGGACATTAAGTTTTTTATTTTTGTTAATTTTTGGGGGTTGGGTGGTGAGGATAAGAATGAAGGACCGACTTACCAATATGGGAACTCTACGTAATGGGAGAATTTAACGGCCACGATTGACTCTTCTTATATTCTAATATATTTTATTTCCCATTCATTATATTTTATTGCCAGCTTTTAGTAAAATTTGCCATAATATATCAAAAGGATATCACATACTTATTGCCTTGGCTTAATTAAGAAATTATGTTGAGCTGTAAATTTGGGATTCGGAATTTGAATCGTTATATTCTCTAGACAAAAGAAGATATGTCTTAATATAAATAAATTAATTAATTAGCTTTAAATCTTAATGAAATTCTTATCCAAATTGATTCTACCAATCAAATATCGTCATAAATGTAATCCCATCCATAATTGAATGATAATTGCGGTATTAATTGTGTACCCACTGGTTTATTGGCGTTACTTTTGTGTAATCTATATAGTTTTTGAGTTTTCCAATTTTTCGTTTTGGATAAATGGTAATTGAATGTCATTTATTAGTGGTGACTGGATAATGGTACGAAATTACCATAATAGGGTTGGGGAAAAGTACTTGTTGAATAGTAATTTAGTGAATGGATAAGGATAAAAGGTGTGAATTGGAGAAAAGAATTTGGCTTAGGGGGGGAGATCCGTAATTATAGGGGGGGCCGAGGGTGAAAAAGAAATTAAGGATGGGGAGAATAGGCACGTGTTATTATTGTTTTTTAGATCTTTACAGCTGCCTGCGCAGTCGGCTAACGCTCCTCCGCGTGACTCTTTCTTTTATTTGGTACGGTGGGGTGGGTGGTTTAACATACGAATATTAAATAATTTTGATAATACATGTTTTTTTACTTAAATTATTTTTAAAAAAGTACAAAATATTTTGAACACTTAATATGTACTGTTAAATTTATTGGGAGTTGGCGGAATTACAAAAATCGAAACTTTGGAGATAGTATAATGTTGTTAGGACGACTTGATAATGTAACTCAAAGATAGTAAAATAAATAAAATTATTGTTTTAATTTTTCTAAATGAATATTTTATTTGGCAAGATTTTTCTAAACCGTGTAGGATACGTGGGTCCGGAGATTCACGCATGTCTCTGAATTCTTAAATGTTGTGGTGTGGATTCAAAATATGAGTCTAAAGATAATGACATTTAATACATTAACGTTTTATTTGAATCCATAATGGTTGGTTTTGACATTGTATGATGTGTTATTCCTTAATCCTTATCTTATTTTAGATGACTTCAAATAGGGATCATGCCATCTCTACGGTGTAGGAAAGTGCTTTTATGTTTTTTTTTTTTTTTAAAAAAGAAACATAATCATTATCTCGTGTACAACACAAAATTATACACATCCATCATTTTTTCTTAAATATAATTTGGTCAACACAAAAGTTCCCTAATTTACCCATGCAATTAAATTAGTAAGTTAATTTATGTACTTTATTAATACCTACCGATAACCAACAGAATCTTCAGAAACAGGGAACGGAATCCTTTTCTTTCCTATTTATCAGATGGAAAGATTATACTCCTTTATATTAATCAGATGGAAAGACTATATATTCTTTATGTAAAATACGTAATTTGTAACATACTTCTTTGATCAGTTATAAAAGAAAAAAAAAATAGTAACATACTTCTTTGATCCATTACTTATAAAAAAATAAAACAGATATAGAATAAGATACAATTCAACAATATAACGTCTAAATGTAATCAAAATTTAAGGAATATAAAATGCCAAGAAATATGTAACTGAATTAAAAATGATAACAATTATACAAAAAAATAAGCATCCACACGTAAATGAGACATAAACGCATAAGATATCCGTTTATACTGGTCTAAAATAATTAGAGAAACAATATTAAGATTGAACAAACCAACTACGAAGTTTATTAAAAATTATAAAACAAAACTAACTTCATGAATATCCAAAAACTCCGGATAGTGCTTATATTACTATTAATAAGATAAAAAATGAGTAAATTGAGTTTGATACATGATAAATTCACCCAGGAGAAAAGAACAAATTAAAGAAATAAAAACTCAGAACTTCCAAAATGCAAAATGTTAATGTTATCCAATATTAAGATATTGCAAGCTCTTTTCCCATAATATAACTAAATTCTATTGTTAAATTTAAATTATTCTTAAAAGCCATTCAAGCAATTACATCTGGCAGCTTTTTGATCATCTTGATTTTAATTATTTTCTTAAAAGTTATTCAATCAATAAGTTTATGCATATAAATATGATTTTTTTTCTAGTGTATTAATTTAAATGATATTCTATTTAAAAAAAATGATATTGTATTATTTATCTGAGGGTGTTATGTCAAGTATGAAAAAAAAGCTAATTTGTCATTAACTCCTAAAGTGTAGTTTCTTTCACCCACAAAATAAGTTATATCTTTAAGATGTCACAACTGAGTTTTCTTTTCCGTATAAAATAAATATTTTAGCATGCATAAAAACATACAAAAAATGGCTGCTCCTATATATATATATATAAGAGTAAATTAGTTTCACTATAACACGGCATACTGGTTGTAAACTTCCACTTAAAGCTTCACTTAATCAAAACCGAAATACTCAAAATACATTTTCTTTCTCGCCCCTTAGCATTTATAATTTATTTTAAGATTTCATATAAACCTATCGATATATTTCGTATTTTTTTTTTTATTCCCATCATGTCGAGCATTAGTTACTATTCAGTTTTAAGTCGATTTAAAATGTTGTCATCACAGATCATGCTGATTCGATCATCTCAATCCTTAAAAATATTCAATAGACTTAATGATATGGATTGTGGAGAGCACATTTTGTTCTCCGCCAAATATATTTTAAACAAAGGCTGGTCAGAATATGAAACATTGACATAATTAAATCGGCATCCTATTATGTTCTGTCTAATAAAACAAATATTACTATTTTTAAACAACTACATAAATATCATTTGAAACATTAGAAATTATAATAGTCAGCCTCCTATAAAGCTCTGATGATTACATTAACATTCCGTTAAACGTGGAAATATGTTAATGATACAACTTTTTTTCTTCATATTTTTAAGACTTTTAATGAGTGCATCTATATAGTTATTCAAACATTAGAGCTCCTATAAAAAAAAAGAAAAGAACATTAGAGTGATTTTTAAAATACTAGTGTTATTCCTAAATGTATAAATAGCGTAAATACTGACCAAAACAACATAATTGTTGTCAGAATATAATACCACGTGCTTTCAATTAAACTCACAAACAATTGGCAAATCGAGTTTTAAGCCAACATGATTATACACGGATTTGAACATAAAGTAAAATCACTAATCTCACCATTTAGAAAAGTGTATATCCTACATATATTACCGATATACTCAGCTATCTTAATTAATCGACTTGTCATAAATATGCATTTAATCAAACCAACTAATTTGGACTAAATCTGCCACAATAGGGTGGTTTTTACTAATTTTAGGGATCTCTAGGACCACTTAGTAATTATCCAAAAATAAGGGGATGGATCAAGCTGCTAGCTTTTAAAGTTGTCACGTGTCAGATGATAAAGGCAATACGTGGTGTGTCCGCCGTTCTCTCAAGATTCATTTCACAGTTGCCACTTTTGCTTTGACTTCTGTTCTCAGAAGATGAACGGTTACGATGTCAGGTGCACTCTATCGATGTTCGACACGTGTAACCAACAAAAATCCTTGTGACTGCCGTTGAAGTTGGTCAAATGACAAGCCGCCACGTGTCAGGAGCACCATAGGTTGACTGTTTGCAGAAGCATTTTGAGTATTCTTGTATTAATGGATGGGAATTAGCGAATTAGATAGTTATCTTGAAAGTGCATGGCACGTGGGACCCACATCACGTCTTTTATTTATTTTGATACAAATGGGGCCACTTTATCCGTTACAACTAAATAGTGAGAGAGGCAATCTTTTACTTTTTTTTTTCTTTTTTCTTTTTTGAAATGCAAGACGTGAGAAACATGCTGTCTTCAATTATGTAACTTAACGATATGGTGCCTGTTATTCATATTTTTATATATGATGAAGAGGCAATTCCCACGTAGTACTTACCATTTGAGTCTAAATTCCTGCCAAAGTATTTGACATGTCCACTAAAAGGAGAGCATGAACTACAAGTATGCATATTTTATTCGTCCAATTGTAAGTTTTTTTATACAAAAGAAAGACTATTGTTGCTTATACCTACATGATTTTTAGACATGATAACATGTTAATTGTTTTGTATAATTTTTAAATTGAAACGAGGTGTCGAGAAGTTGTTCTAGTTTTAAAAATGTAAACATTCTTAAACATCGACTATACCACATTATTATGCATGTGTTGCATGGAACAATTTTTTCTAGTCCAGACACTACTTCCAGTATGTACTTGTACCATTTACTTGAGCTCCAACAAATACACCGACTCTAAGGAATCTCGATATAACCAGCAAATCTTCACTCCTTCCGCTTAACTCAAACATAACGGTCGAGATATCCTCGGATCTTATAGTTTGGTGAGTTTGGTTGAAGAGGTTGTAGAAAAAAAATTGACAGTCAGTTTCAATAGATGTAATAATCGTTTGAAAGGTCAAAAATAGTGTTTTTTTGTGTTGTTTACAAAAATAATTATTTATTTTATGAAGTTGAAATTTTACGTCATTTTACCACATTTGTCATCCTTTACCTCTTATAATTACAAATATTTTCATTTATTTTTCCTTATGAGAAAATCACTCTTTTCTTAATGTTAGTTATTATCTCATTAATTACTTTTAATTTTTGAGTAATGAATTATTGAGTTTTTATGATGTAACATATTTCCTGAAGTTAAAAGATCAATTTACTTTTAAAACTTGAGAGAAAAAAGAAAAGAGAGGTACTAATTTGATGAGGAACATAAAGGCACGAGCACAAATTAATGACTACAATAAAAATAAAATGGCATATATTTTCTAACATGTGAAGATAAGTGAAGATAAAAGCCTTTGTAAGTTATTGAACAACAAGGACTGAAATTACATGTAAACAAATGTAAATTACTAAGTACATTAAGATAAAGAACCTATGTCTGCATGCGAGTTAAAAAAACTAAAGAATATTTTTACAACCACCCTAAGACTAAGGGAATAATCTTGCAGTCTACTCGATAATAATACAGTGAAATAAGAACTTGGAAAAAGATGGTGAAGTTAATTATATTGTCAGGCCAATTTGAAATTGCTGACTAAAATCGACGGGATGGATGAAGCATATGATATCAATCTTTTTTCCAAATATTTTTGATAATATTGATTTATGAATACGAAGGTAATGGCAGAAGTACAAGGGTGTAACTAGGTTATTATTTATATTTATAGGGTCGGAACGTTAATCCCAATTTGAAGAATTTTTTTAGTGTTTTAAAATTTCAAAATGTCTACGTGTCTCACGTGGAGAATTAAGTCATTTGTAGTTCATGTTAGAGTTTGTGAGGATATAGTCAAAGGAAGTGTTTGCTTGCTTGGATTAGTTTGGATTAATTTTGTAAACTGGCCTCATCTAGTGCACACTTGGAATGATAAAAAGTTTGGGCTTTTTGCCAAACATGAGACAGCCCGGTTTTTTTTGGATTAAATGCTGATTTTTAATCTCACCCCCCCCCCCTTATGATTATTTTATCCGAGTTTTAAGTTGCGTGGACCCCGCATGTGAAAAGACGATACTGCCCTTGATTTCCAGGTGTCAAAATCGTGCCTTTTTTAAAAAATTGGAGAAGTGCTACTACGTTTTTTCAAATCTCAGACAAATTACCCGATCAATTTGGGAATTCAATTTTTAGGGTTTCACGAACGCATACAAGGTGAGGGGCGATTCTCCAAGAATTTCTTCACGATTTCTGAATATGCTTAAATTAACTACAAAACTGGTGTTGTGTAGGTTAAATCGGACGAAATTTGGCGTGGATTTTGGGTTAAAGAACGAGGCCAACGAGCGACGCACGAACAGGTAACGTTTTCGTTTTCTTTTGCAAGTTCTGTGTTTCAATCTCGTATTAGGTTGTTTATGTGTTTTAGAATTTTGAAACTTTACACAAAATCGTATTACGTGATAATGTGTGTTAGCATACGAGTTTCTCTTGAATCCTTACACAAGTTAGGGCATATGTAATGGTAGTTTGAGTGTGCAGTGAGTGAGAACATGTTTTTGTGGCTTAGGATTGTAAAATTTGTAAATCAAAGTAAAAATATGTTTCTGTTGCTTAGTTCTGTGTGTGCAATGAGTGAATGTTTGCAGATTTCTTTTGTAAAAATATGCTGTAAAGTTTGTAGAGTGGTTAGCTTAGTGGCTAATATTTTGATTTGGGTTGTTTGTTCTGTGTCAGATGGATCAACGACAGAAAAACCTGATTTTAGTACTATTGCAGTTAATTTTGTTGCGAGCCCGAATATTTATGTTTATGATGTTATTTCTCGATCACCAACGCAAAATGAGGGATAGTGGGCGACGTAGGATGATTAGATATAGTCTAATATCTAAGATGCGTGCTATAAACGGGCACATGGACAGATTGACTGGTATGAGCGACGTGCACTGCTTGCATCAATTAAGAATGGACAGATATTGTTTTAATAAACTGTGCTGGGTGCTACATGAGGTGGGTGGGTTGAGGGATGAGAAATACGTTAGTCTGCGTGAACAAGTATCTCTCTTCTTAAAGATTATGGGGCATCACACAACCAACAGAACGATTGGGTTCTACTGGCGACGATCTGGTCAAACCGTGAGTCGTTACTTTAAAAAGACGTTGAATGCTCTTCTGAAGTGCAATCAACTTATGTTAGTAACTCCAAAACCTGTGTCAGAAGAAAACGGCAACGACGACGAACCATGGAAGTGTTTCCCGGTAAGAAAATACTTGAATGAATGAGAGTAATTTTATAAAATTACATGTGTCATTGACTTTTAGGTGTTAAATGCATTCATAGGGTTGTCTAGGAGCACTCGATGGTACACATGTTGACGTGACTGCCCCTACTGTCGAGCATGCGCTTTATCGTAATAGAAAAGGAAGGATTACTGTGAATGTCCTTGGTGTTTGTGATATTAACATGGACTTCATTTACCTCTTATGTGGTTGGGAGGGATCGGCGGCCGATGGGCGTGTGCTAAGAGATGCTGTTTTCAGACCTCCACCTCATGGGCTTCGTGTTCCGCAAGGTTTATTCTTATTGGTATTACATTGTCACATTGTGTATCGATTTAATTTTGTAACAAATCTAACTGGATTATTTTGTATTAGGTAATTATTACCTTGTGGATGCCGGGTACGCCAACTGTGATGGGTACTTGGCTCCATATAGAGGTCGTCGATATCACTTGAAGGAGTGGGAAGAAGGACGTGCCGCCCCGCAGGATCATGAGGAGTTCTTCAATATGAAACACAGTCGGGCACGCTGCATTATTGAGAGAGCTTTTGGTAGACTGAAGAAGAGATGGAAGATAATAAAGTCCTCGTCGGAGTACCCGCTCAAGATTCAAAATAGGATTATCATGGGTTGTGCTCTATTGCATAACTTCATAAAGAAGAATATGGCCGTTGACCTATTGGACACATCGTCCGATGACTCCGACTCCGATGACGATGGCCCAGATGATTTTGTTGAAGGGTTGGATAATTCCCCGGCCTGGAACAACTTTAGGGACACAATGGCTATGGATATGTGAAACGAGTGGCGTGCTAGCCGTCACTTTAGGAACTGAGCCTACTAAAAATTTTATTTACATTCTCTTAACTCTAATAATTATTTCCAGTACCTTGAACAATGTTGGTTGTAAAATTCTGTACCTGTTTGGCTTGTTTGACTTGTTTTAGTTTTGATACATTGCAATTGTTTATGCGTTCCTGGAATTTTTGTTTGTTAATGTCATTCTAATCCATAGGTTACTTGTTTGCATAGTGACACAATGATTGAACTGTTTCTTACATGACTTTTGTTATCTAACACATGAGATGTCAAAATTTGTTGTAGCCATGGAAGCATCCAGCTGCTCTTCTAATCCAGATAAAGGTGAAGGAAAAGCTAAAAAGAGCGGAAAGTGCAGACGCGTGTGGACAAAGGTGGAGGAGCAAGTGTTACTAAATGCATTGAAGGAGCTGAAAGCTAAAGGAATGAAAGTTGACAACGCTTTCAAGGCCGGTTATCTGATGCAGTTGGAAGCCCTTATTCAGAAGGCCCTTCCCAATACTGATATTCGAGGTGAACCCCAAGTGAGGTCAAAATTAACTGTGTGGAAGAAGACCTACTCCCACCTCTACACTATGTTCGATGGCAGCGGCGATGGAGCTAAGTACAACGATACGACGCAGATGATAGACATTGTGAGCGAGGACTGGTGGACCGAATACATACGGGTGAGTTATATTTTGGTAATAATATGGTGATACATATTTGTTTATTAGTGCATGAAATATCTTACTTGTATGTTGAATTATGTAAATGAATTGGTTTACCGAATAGATACGATTGAGTTATAGTTGTGCTTGATTTCATAAATGTTAGGTATGCAAATCTGGCTTAAATATTTATTGTGCGTAGGTACATCCATATGTTGTCGGTTATCGACTGAAGAGGTTTCCGTATTATGATGATTGGGCGGATGTATTTGGCAAAGATAGAGCGACTGGTGGTGGGGCAGAGGACATATCTGCGGCTGTGCAGGATTTACTTAACAGCTACCCCGGTGGAAGCAAGGGTGATGGTCCGTCTAATGTGCCGAACAGCAGTACCCAATCTGAGCAGCACCCGATCGATCTTGATGATTATGAATACGTTGGAGACAGTGATATGCCAATCCCCGATCCGATGCAGTTTGACCCAAAGCTCTTGTATAAGAAGATCAAGAAAGAAAAGGGTGCCAAGAAGAGGAAGACACCAAGTTCTTCTGAAAATGCTGCTCCCGAGGTGCCTCCATACATGTCAGAATTCATGAAAAACTGCCAAGATTCAATTGACCGAATTGCGGAGCTAGTAGTGGACCCCCGTGCTCGAGAGGATCCGGTTTCGACACAACGAAAGTCACTTTTTGCTGCTCTTGAAGATATTGAGGAGTTTGATGAGGAGCAAAGGATGGCACTGGCGCACAAACTAGCCCACTCCCCGGAGGACTTGGACATTTTCTTTACTATGCCCGAGGGGTCGAGGCCCAAGTACTTGAGGATGCTTCTACGTAAGAAATCGGCAAAGTGAGGTGGCTTGGTGGGTGCAGTTTTTTGGTTGGACTAACAGTAGCTAAATTACTCCCTAAACTTATTATTTTGGCTAATGTGCGTATATGTTACGTATGCGTATGCAGAATCTTAGGAACCTTAACTCTAGAAAAACTGCATAATATTTTGGCGTGTATGGTTTAATTTATTAACGGTTGCTTATATGAATGGTAGGTTGTGAATTAGTACCTCTTCGTACGGTGGTGTGCAAATGTCTTACATCATTTTTTCACTATCATTTCTTTTGGTTAATTGATTGAATGACCCGTTTCTTGTGAATACATTGTCGCGTTTGTATTGCATTGTTTTACTTCAATTGTTTGTCATAATTTGACAGGATACAAGAAGCGACCGTAATATGGCCACATGTTCTAGTATCCAAACATTTTCTTGTGCACAAAATATTTAAGTACATGTATTCTAGTGTATCGGAATTACACAACATGATATTCATTCAAAAGAGTTCTGAAAAATCTTACACCATAGTACGAAAAAGATGTCAACAAGTACTGGAAATTGGAATAGATAAAATGAAAATTCGAAAGACAAATGACATAAAGTAGAGCAACACAAAAGGATGAAAAACGTAATTAGAAATACGTTTTAGGAAACAATGACGGTCTAGAACTCAAAAGACTTGGCCGAACATGATGCTTGGGAGCTTGAGGCTGCGTCATTGGCCAGAAACTGCTTCAAGCGTTTGTCGTCGACTTCATCGTCGTCTACCTCCTGCTTGGCCCCATTAGTGTCCGACATTCTATCACACACGACCGTATTACCATTCCTCGGGTTGCATTTACGTCCCCTCATTCTTCCTATTTTGGATCCAAAAGAAAAACATGTGTGAATTAACTATCAATTTGAAATCGGCAAATTAAGATCTAGTAGATAAGTTTTGAAATGTTTTAGTGCGTTACTCGAATATTCAATAATCTCCCTGCTAGTACGAGGCGGACGTGGACGGATAACCTTAGCACGGGCTTCCACGACACCAAACAACTTTTCCAAATCATGCCAAGCATACTCCCCGTTTTCCTTGTACGCTAATGCAAGCGAATTATCCTATAGAAATTTAGTTAAGTAAATAATCAAACATACTATAATAATTGTCATATGGAATTATTAGTACTCACACATATGAATTTTTCCCAAATCACGTCGGTCGTAGTGACAATGTTTTTCTGCACGTCCCACGTTACATCCGGATGGCCGAGGATGGTTCGAAAACATTGATGCCTAGCCGCGAGATTTTCAAAGCGGACAAGTATTTCGTCGCTAGTGAAATTGGTATCGTGATGGTAATTGACGAAATCAGCGGCATTATCAAGAATCATTTCGAGGAACCGCGAGTTGTTGAGTGGAACACACCCGTAATCCGACAAACATTGTTCTTTCAAAGTGGCAAAAAGAGTAATGTCGAACTCCTGAGTCCAACTTGCTCCAAAAAAATGAATTTTTTGTGTTTCATTGGCATAAAAAACTTTGCTGCTAGTCATTTTGGAAGGTCTACAAGTTTTGGAATAAGTATATTGAGAAATGTAGTTGATGTTACTATTGTTATATAGGGGGAAGAATGGAGTGAAAGACAAAATTGTGGCTTCAAGTAAGTACTACTCACATGCTGGAAAGCAAAGGGAATATATTCCATGTCTGTGGCAATATATTGCAAGGTTATGGATCCATGCTTTAGGGTCACAAGAAAGCAACACATTGAGTGCTACAGGATGCAAAAACCAGCTGACATCATGTACTATCCTATGCTAGTTTGAAAGGCTATCAATGCAGGACATAAAATTGTAAGTAAAACAAAAAACATACACAAAATATGGCAAACCAAATGATTCAACTTACAAGCTACCAATTCCACCAAAAATTCAAAATGTAAACCAAGTGCACAACTAATTCATTAGTCAAAGTCATGATAAAGGCATGTTAGAAACCTAATCGGTTGGTAAAACCTACTCAACCTATTCAAAATACGTTACGACAGAATTTAGCTTAAACATTCATTCACAAAATAAACTATTTACCAACATGTTTAATTCCTAATCTAAATATCAACCACCTACTTCCCACATTTCATGCCTGGGTCACCGTCCCATCGTCATCTGATCCAACTCCCTCATCCCGACCATTACGAACAGCCCATCCATCATTGCCAATGTCACCATCATCATCACGCTCATCGTCATCACTGTCGTCTAGAGTCACTGGCTGTTGCACACTCCCTACAATCTCTTCAGGCAACAGGGCAGCTCGGTTAACATCGAACAACAATCGGTGAAGATCGTAATCTGGGAAGCCGTACAACCTATAGTACTTCTCGAACAAGGTTTCCTGCAGTTTGAATTGTTAAATGCGTATTCATGAAGTGAATCTTGCTTATATATGGCTAATGACCATAAAACAATTAAGTATAATGTCACAATGTTTACCCGGCGCAAGTGCTGATTATACTCCGGCCCTATGCGTACAACTTCCCCGCGATATTGGTTGAAATGAACTCCCGGCAGTGTGATGAACCTTGTAAACGCCCTGTAGCGACGCCTCAGTGCAACCACCTTCTCCCGTATCTTCGCCAAGCCAAAACCATAAACACCTCTGCTCACGAATCTACGACGCAACTCTACCATAGCTCTTTCCATCTCAGCAACATCCGACAAATCATGTGTGTACCCGTAATTGCACATCACATGCAACACGTAGTAGTCACCATTCCTCCCAAAATCTGGCTCGCTGAAATGCTTGTGCAGCCATTGTTTCCTAGTAATAGGCATCTTTGTACAACAAAGCAATACGTCCATATTAATGCAGAATAAACATATTGTAAAGATGTATGAAAAAATGATCACGTCATACGGAAAAGTTAAATAAATTCTAAATCAAAAGCAATTGTTCAAATGGGAATAGTTCACAAATCAAATAGGATTACAATGTTGGATCAGTATGTCTCAAAACAACATTCATAGTCTACGAACTAACAATACTTCCTATTTTGAAACAATAATAAAGGCAAAGGCCGCAAAAGCCACCATAAACACAAACAACAAACACCATGACACAAAACAACAAGCCACAGCCAACTTTGCAACCAAAATGTCGTCGACTATTCCGATTAAATGGGCTGCAGATGTATTCTGAATGGGTGGGACCATATGCTCAGGTATTGTGCTACTGAAAGAGGCACGATCACGGTGACTTATGGAAGAAGTGTAGAATGGTTGGGAAGTGGTTGAGTGTTTGTCAGTAGTGGATTCACTCTGTTGGGGGCTTGACATTGCGGGTCCACGAGACGAAGATGCATCAGTGTTTGGCTCGGTTTGGGTCTTATGTATATGTGCATACTTGTGGTGTTGTAACTGATCTGCCCAAATAAACCAATCGTCGTGTCTAATGTGTTGTGGACATATGTAATAATATCGCCCCGCAAACTTAGCTTTAGGCCCTGCTCTTAGGTAAAGCATTTTTCCATGACCACAGGAACATGCTATCTCAAAAGGGCCCTCCATCTACAACACATGGGGTAAAGCAGTTTACTAAAGCTGCAAACTACCATATTTACTTCTAAATTGCAGAAACTTATAGTTTCGTATACGGTAGCAATACTAAATCGAGGACAGCGGTTTCAAAACATATAATAAACCACCCTAAAGGTCTAACCAAACTTTGAACCACACCCCAAAACAAACAAACCAATAACACATCCAGTCAAATTCAGCAACTAAGTTCCATATGATTCAACAACAAAGTTTGGTATTTGTCTCCAAATTACACATGCATTACAGTGTAACATGTATCACAAGTACACAGTAAATGTTGCAGACAAAAAAATACCAAAAAGTTATAGTAATTACGAACCTTACAAACGTCGCAATCGCTAGGCGGACGTGGACGAAATCACCCAACGCAACAATATGAGAAACAAGTAAAGAAAAAGATTACAACATTTAATCGGAAAAAAAGTAGAAGAAGAGAAGATTTAAGTCCACCTTTGCTATTGGAATCGCGATTTTTGGATCTAGGGTTTCAGACGAGTTTCAATTTGGGGGAAATGAAATGGGGGGTCGATTTTGGGGATTTGATTTGGGGACACCAGACGAAAAGACGTCAGGGACATTTCGGGCAAACAACCATAAATTGCAATTTTATCAATAGAAGCAAACACGATTTTGTAAGTATGGATGACTTATTCCGTGTATTTATCATCACAACCAAACACTCGCACAAAATTTAAGATAACTATTATATCAAACTTAAGTCAGGTTATTATCAATCTAAGGATTATATCATCAAAGCAACCAAACACTTCCAAAGTGGATAATGTATAAGAGCGAATAGAGTTGTGAAGGATGTAGAGATAGATGTGTGCGACTTCTAGTGTAGTATTATAGGGGAAGATAAAAATACTTCAAGTGATGAGAGAAGACACTTATTATATAAGGGGTCTTGGTCTTGTATATGTTCCAAATGTGGCATGTGCTGCCAAATACCGGAATGCTCTTGCCATATTGGAAGGAGGTGTGACAAGTGGTGGAGGGGTTATGCCAAGTGTTGAGAAGTTTTTGCCGTATAGCACATATTTTTTATAGTCATCAACCGCGAAACTTGATTTTTTCTTTTTACTCTTTATCAAATATTTCTAGCTTGAAGAGTATTATTGTACCGCAAATTAAAATGCTCATAACTAAAGACGTAAACTTGGAAGAAGATTAATATCAAATATGAATGCTCTTAGAAGCCAAGTTACACATAATTCGGCGACTTTACTCATAAGCTCGAAATACTATTCACAATCTATTACTTAAATAACAAGAGAACCCCAAACGTTACACTTAATTATCCAACTCAGTTTGTCTTCGATCTTTGAATAAAATAAAAGGCATATAGTATAAATACAAATGATAGGCGGCACTTTATAGTAGGTCCAAAACGTAATATTGTCATTTAGTGAGTTCCTGAACATTGTGGATGCACAAGACACGATACTGGTTAGCAGCCCAGATACGCTTTTCAATTTTCAAAAAGCAAATTTTATTTTAAGAATAAACTAAAGTTTTCGAACTCGTTAATGGTGCATTAGTTGGATGTATCCAACACTAACCCCACCATAATCCATATGAATCAATTTTTTAAATGAGGAATATCCAAAGTACAATAGTAGACTAATCAAATTCTTGTTTAACGTTCTAATTGGTTTTATACCTAGGAATATTATCAAGCAATCATCTTTTCTGTAACTTTTTTATTTGTTCTTGGAGTCTTTGGTTTCGCTTTTTTAGCATTTTATTCTGCACATATGCCAAACATTAAAGTTGTGGTTTAGATAAGATAGTGTGCGTACTAACAAAGACTCGACTTTTAAAATGTGAGTTATATTTTCCACGACTACTACCTAGTGGGACTTTGTTAATTATAGGAGAAAAAATACATGCTTCACAGTTAACACCATCATTTGGTGATTGGACAGGCAAAATCAAAGTCATCTTTGACACTACTTATTATGTTTATCCATTTCCTAGGAAGAACTTTATTTTAGTTGATATTGACCATAAAACAATTTTTCAATTTTTTAAATAGAAGATGTTACAGAAATCATGCCTCGTGTTCCAACTCGTGGAATTGACTACGCATTATCTTCAACAGGTAAATTTCGAAAATTTATCACACCATGTTTTCTTATTATATATTCTTCTTTAATATAAGGGAGGTAAGAATTTGAACTATCCAATTGATTCTCTCTATATCACGAGACTTCTTTTTTTTTTTACCAATAATGATATTTGGAAAACTTATTATCAAACCTCTAATGAACTTGATAAAAAAGGATAATATTTTTCTTGGATAAGACTAGGACCTTTTATTTAATGTGAAATAACAATTCCATTACAAGAAAAGGAGAAATGAATGACGCGATACAACAAAAACAAGATCAAACAATTCTGGCGGTTGCAGCTAGATGGACATGTGTTTTGTGTGCGCTAGATTGCAGTTGAATGAGTCGAGTTCCTTGTCCCAATTTTGCTAGAGGTCCGCTCTGGATACTTTCTCGGTAGTAGAACGATTACGTCACTTTCATAAAACTAGTGAGGCGTGTTTAAATCTCTTCGGAAAGACCATTCAAGTGAACCGTTGAACAACATGTCCTGGTAAGACAATTCAGCATAGAAACGAGACTAAGGGATGGGTAATGAGGTAATGACACGCGGAGGCTGGAAATCTCATCAGGCACGCGCAATCGCGTAAAATTAACGTGCAATACAAGTGGAGTGGACCCTTTCCATAGCACACAACCATTTCTCCCTTCAACATATTTCATTGGCCACTGGGGTCTCTATTGAACACAAAGGCAGATTAGACAATTCCATGTGCCCAAATTTATTCATTTTGTTGTCTAGCTAGCTAGCATATTAAAAACCAATAATATGATCTTAAGTAAATACCAACGCACTTTGCCGCTCATTTCGGAGCAAAACAATGTGGACTTTATTATTAAACTAACGTCATGTTTATATGGATATTACGTATGTTTGAGTTTGATGTCTTTCGATCATCTTATGATCCAATACTATAATTGCAGCTGGAAAAACCTCCTGCCTAATTTATATTCGTACGACACATAAATGTGACACATAAAATAGTGTAGATCATACACATTCTCTCCAATAATCTTCTCTACTATAAGTCTTTAGTCTTTCACTATTTCTTTTTTTTTTAATTTATTTGACCTTATCTGATGATCTCATGCCTTAATTACCATAGGAAACAATTCAAGCCGACCTCTTCCATCCAACTAACCTGCTGGACAATCAAAGGCAATTCCAGTTTGATCTTTGAAAAATGTTATCCACATTGCAAACCACACGCTACTGCCAGCAAACATCCAAGAAAAACCAGCCGAATACAAATATCAAGCATTAGATATATATGGACCACTTTTACATATATTTTTTTATAAATATATTTCAATTTTTTGGTGTGACTAATTATATAATAGCAACAAATATCGGACTAACTTTACATGGACAATGACATATTGTCGTGTTTCTTGGGTCCCAAGTTGTATACGTGGTTGGCCTCTAATTGGTTTGTTGATATCTCGTGATCTAGTGGAAAGGCGACTTGTGAGTCCACCTTGGCATCTTTTTAGAGATTGGGATGGAAGAAAACCACGCTTTCAAGCTGTGAATGGAAAATGGGCATGCCACGTTATGGGTCAATTTTCATGCTGCACCTCACCAAACTTGTGGATTGATTTTTCATTGAATGCAAAGCCATCCAGTTTGATATACTTATCTATCATTCTTCCCATATATGATTGTTTCATTCTTTTAATGCTCTTTCCTAGGAAGCTGCCTCAATATAGGAACCAAATAACGATTTTAAATATTATTGTCAATTCAGATAGAGTTGTATAAAGTGTCAAACTATTAGTTAGGCATATGTCAATTTTGAGAAGCTTAGAAGAGAGGAGTGGGTTTAGGTTAAAATTTGAGATTGATTTGTATGTGAATTTTAACTCGATGCATAAAGAGTATCGTAGTATATATGTATGTTGTCTATATCTTAGGAATTCATCAGGCTTCAAGGAATTTTAAATGTTAACTTGTTAGTTCATAAATTGTACCGTAATCCAACCAAAAAATAAGTCGTATTTTTAAGTATATGCCAAGTGTTTTTATAGTAATGCGCCGTTTAGCTATCCATAATAGGGGTGGGCAAAGTCGGGTACCCATCCCGATTGGGTATCGGGAATGAGTACCCACAAGGTTGGGTAGTTGAAAACTGGTACCCAATCCCGATCCCGAATAGGTTGGGTACCCGACTTCGGGTACCCATTCGGGAATCCTTCCCATGGGATTGGGAAATGGGTACCCACCCTCCTACAAAAAAAAAATGAAGTAACTTAAGCTTAAAAAAAATTATGGATTTCAGTGTGAGTGAAGAAATTGATTTAATAGAGATTTATGTTCTTGGAATCAATTAATTAGAAAACAAAAAACATTTTGACATTTTGTTCATTAATTTCATCTTTAATTTAGTAGCTAAAACTAGGTTGGCAATTCAGCTACGTAAACTGAAAAACAGAGATATTCCCCTGCGTGTGAATGTGAAAATTGTTTTTTAAACTTGACGAGAGAGTTTGGGAGAAAAATTATAAGTGTTTTGTTGGTTTTTTTATAAATAAGGACATAAAGTAATAGGGATTATCAATAAGATTATATATATATATATATATATATATATATATATATATATATATATATATATATATATATATATATATATATATAAAAGAAATGTATTTAATATAAAAAGTTTGGGTACCCAATCGGGTTGGGGAATTTGGCGGAGAATACCCAATCCCATACCCGATCCTGTCTCTTTTTGGTGGGTACCCACCGGTCGGGTACCCATACCCATTAATACCCATCCCGAATGGGAAATACCCAAACGGGACGGGTTTGGATTTGGGTACCCAATATTTTTGCCCACCCCTAATCCATAATATGTTAAGAGGTTTTTATATGATAGTCATCATGTATTATATTGGAGAAATGAGAATGTTGTAGTCTGTATATCATATATAGGTGAGAAATTATCGAAATTGGTCCTACGATTCAAGTTTCAATTTTGATAATTTTTTAAATGAAAAAATGTCAAATTTCAGTCATGAAACGTTCTATCAATCCAATATAAGTCTGGATAATTGCACCTAACCCTTCAGTTTCTTTTGATTTTACTTTTAAGAATTTTAAAATAATTAGACCTACACCACTCAAAACTTTTTTGCATATTTTTTTGACTTAACTCCAAGTTTGTATTCTTCTTAAATTTAATTTTAAATATAAAAAAAATCTCATGATTATAAATGTAATTATTTGAAATTTTTTAGGAGTGTAGGTGTATATATTATTAAGAAAAAAAAGTAAAAATCAATAGATTCGCAAAATAAGGGGCCATGTGCAATTTATCAGCACGAAAGATGAATTGATGGCATGTTACAAGACTGCTCTATCATGATTTAATTCGAATTTTGATGAATTGATGGCATAGTTAAAAGTCCAAAATTGATACTTAAACAATTTTGGTTGAAGACCAAATTCTATTAGTTAAAAGCTTCCTCATAGGTGTAATTCGAATTTAATCATTACATTCTTACAAACTGCTCTAACACGATTTTTCTACTATATCTCAAGAAACCTTGCCTATTTTCATCAAGTCCATATAATCATATGTCCAGCCTCATAGTTAATTGTCTTAAAAGTATTTTGATAGGGCTAAGTACAAATACAAAGAAGTCTCATATATTGCTAGCAGTTTTAATTTTACACTCCATACCTAGAAATCGAAAGTACAAAGTTAACTATGACATAAGGGTAAAAATGCCTGTTAATATCAGACCAATCTTATCCTACTTGCAGTTGTGTGAAACCAAGTATGATAAAAGTCATGTGTATATATATTGTATTTTACCCCATGTCTTTCTTTATTAGTCTCATCTAATCTCATCTTCAAAGTTCAAATCCAATCAAACATGCTTTAAGGGGATAGGATCCTTCGATATTGGTTTTGCACCAAGACATTCACATCAAAATAAGAGAGCTCAAAAGGTCTTTCTTTTAAGGTTTACCTAAACAAATTGGCCACTTTTTAATAGTGGGTGAAATGTCTGCGCCTCCGAGACTAATTTGGCAATGTACATCACATCTATTTGCCTAAATTATGTGACCTCGGATACGTTAAATAAATGACTTCTATTGAAGAGATTGGGACAATTGCCAAAAACGGCTAAGTTACTTGGAATTGGAGTTAGAGACTATCGGGTACAATATTATTTTATTCTTTGGGCAAATGGATATATATAGCTAGTGTCAAGCCTATCACAATACCGAAAGGTTCATTATTTCATAATTGGATGCGTGATATATTTGGAAAATGGAGAAAGACAACAACTTTAATAATTGAAGCCCATCCCAAAAATGGGAAAGGTTATATGATAAGGTTATAGCCCACTTGGCAAGGTAAGAATATGGGACTTCATATTTTGTGATAAAGTTGAAAGCTCGATGTGCCTTCACCTTTTCTTTTGAACGTTTTCAAAATGTATAGCAATTAAAGACTACAAAACTCAATTATTGTAACTATTTTTAACAATATAAAAAGGCGTTTAGCTAACTATTTTCACCTATTTGATGATTTGTGGTAGATGATTGAGGACTGTACTTTATCAAAAACAAATGGGTGAACACATAAATTCCAAGGCTTTATTCCTGTCACTATATTAATTAACTCAACTTAGTAGAAAGGAGATCTAAAAGGGGTGTACAAGTGATCCAACAAATTTGGGAAAAACACGCACTTATTAGCAAGTTAAAATAATGAAAATTAATTTGTACCATTGTCTAGCACAACTCTTATGCATAAAAAGATTCGTCCCAATTATTAGTTGAAAATGATGTATTCGTGGTAATGAACCTGGCCCTAAATTCCTGCATATTTTTGTACCAAAAGTACTTCCAAAAAAAAAAAAAAAAATGCTAATAAAAACATCTTGGTCCAAAAGCCGAATGGAAGAATTTCAGATAACTTTTTAACAGAACAAGAAATAACTTCTTTAGTAAAGTGAAAGACTGCATGCAGAAAAGTACATGACGCTAAGGCGGCTTTTTCAAAGAATTAGCCCATTGAAATGGAAAAAGGACAAATCTTTTTTATGCCAATACAGCGGAGTTTCGGACACGTCAACTTTGAGATATTTTAGTATTTTACACAAATAAAAGAAGTTGCATACATAAATGAGCTAGTTTTTTCAGACATGGGTTCGGCCCAAAACGAAGTTAGTACTACTAGTTTTTAGGTGGACCTGGACTTCGACTGGAGTATGGATTCAAAACACATTTGGTTCTGGAAAAATGAAGCGAAGCTACTATATATACTCGAAAAACATGCATTGATATGGATTTTGAAAAGTCCAGTTGAACATTAATCGAACACACTAAATCAAACTCTTGCTGCCCGAGTCACACATTATAAGATTTATAATTAATTATTAGGGAAGCAAATTTGAGCTGTGTTGGGCTTCTATTTTGAAGATAGAAAAAGGGTTGCATGAAAAATGACATAGTTTTGGGCTCGGTGTTCCATTTTAAAAAATAACGCAATGTGCACTATACTTGTGTTTTTGGACCCAAAAACTGTTATATGGATATAACAAAACAATTTTGTCTCACTTTTTTTTTTAATATCTTTTTCAGGCTTCTTTAGGCTTTCTAGAATATATATATATATATATATATATATATATATATATATATATATATATATATATATATATATATATATATATATATATATATATATATATATATATATATTTTAACTAGGTAATTTTTGGACCTATAAGTAATAAATTATTATTTGCAGCTTTTGACTATTACATATTATTCGAGGGCTTTGTCTTAAATTCGTGTTGTTCTCCATCTTCCTTACAACTCTCGCTACGCCATCTATTAAGGATGCCGATTGATTGTGATGTGAAGTCTATATATAAAGGACATTGTTGTGTTAGGGCTAGTGTTGTAATTTCCTTCAACAAATCACTAAAGTATGAGGAGTATTTTTTTTTTTTTCAGAATATTCAAGAGATTTCCAATATGAAACAGATTACAAGCATTAAATCTAAACAGAATATAACACAAATTAAGAACAACAAAAACAAATTAAGCTGAAAATAATAATAGGACTTCAAGGATGAATCTACAAAACTAGTAGAAAGACTGCACAAGGCAGAACTTTAACATCTAGCCGTTAAACTCAATTTGTCCTGTCTACTGCTTCAATCTCGCTTGGACAATGGATTTTCAAGGTACCACATCTACCACAACCTGCACGGTTTGAATTATACCCCTTCAAACTGTGTGATATTTGCAAAGGTCTCAAAACTGTATGTGTAGACCTTATAATATTTTTGGATAAATTTATAGTATTGCATGCAGACTTCCTTTTATAGGAGAAAAAACCAAAATAACTGCAATCACATTAAGAGAAGATTTTATTTTTAGCCATTAAGTAGATTCAAAACATCTAAAATGTTTGGGACGTTACAGCTGATTAAAATGCAACCTTTAAGCTGAGTAAAAGCCGATTAAGTGTGAGAATGACCGAAGAATAATCACTAAATTATTTTATTCAGATTTTAATTTTATTTTCTCTAATTAAATCAAAAGAACCAAAATTTACCAAAATATTTAAGCTGCCCTCACAACATCGAGCTCACCAGAAGGATGAGGACGACGTTGCGATGAGCCATTCTTCACTAGTTCAGTACGCCAATTGATTGTTTGTGTTTGTAGATAAACACTTTTAAAAAGTGAATTTTATTCATTGTGGGGCAATTTTCTACTTGCATCAGTGTAATTTTATTCACACTAAAAATTTAGTTGAGCTCACTCACGTGGGCTAACGTTGTTTTTATTTCTATTCGGACACACACTCAATTTATTAATTCCATTTAGTTCTCATTGTCGAAATCAATTTCTCCAACACTTTGGACTATTGTTCCGTGGATGTGGTCAACAGATTTTAACCACGTAATTCTTATTTCCATCACTTCAAATTTATCATTATACAAAACTCAACAGTACGTGTAGGAAATTAATAACCCCGTTGATCAATACAAACGTTATATTAAATGGCTATTTTTTGTTTTATATGTCAAAAAACATGAAAAAAAACTTGTGCTTAGTTAGGGGGTAATATCATACACCAATAGTTCCTTTTTGTTTGTTTGTTTTTGACACATATAGAAACGTGTCTGTTAAACATAACATAGATGGTAATACACCATTAGCTTCTTTTGGATATTTATTTGGAGAGGTTTCTGAAATATATATAGCTGGGTAGCGTGGTAATTAGCAAAATCCAGTTTTGCATATTCGTTTTATGAAATAACAAGTAGTCTTTTCTCATGATAATTCAATCTTTAATTATGACCCACTCCTCAAACAAACCCAGTATAAACACAAACCTATAAGCAGGTTTTCTCACCAAAATAGAATAAAATTGTTTCTCATATTTTGTTGGGGGAAAAGTAACTCCAAACAAACATGATGTAGGTTAATATAAATAGAACACGTTTATGGGGATGGTTATTATGCTACGCATAATTTCCATGCTCCAATCATTAATTCTATTAATTACAGATACAATCCAATTGATGCTTTATGGTTAGATAATTCTTCTTCAGGCATCTTAAGATGCAGAATATACATAATTAAATTGAACGAACGAAGCACTCCGTATATATATTACTGTTAGTAATAAATTATCAGACTGCATCTTCCGTTGACCCCATGGATTAGCTATTGAATAACTAAGAAATTTCATAATTGGGAAAAGTTGGTCAACTGCATTAGTACTCCACATAAACATTAACATTACACTGTATATGCAGGTAACATTGAATTCTTCTTCATCACAAACGGACTTTGACAATTCAATCTTTTATAACTTATCCTTCAAACAAACCCCCTAATTGAACTTCGATACTAGATTAAATTTGCCAAAAAAACATACTAATAAATTTAAACTAACAATCAAAACAACATATGAACAATAATTTTTAAACCCATTACATTTTCTATGAGAACATACTCATACAATATCAGTACCCAGTTGCGTAGTACTAGGCACTTTGCTATACTCAAAACCCCCACCAATTGTCTGAATCTCTTCACCACGCTGCTTCTTACACTGAAAGTACAACACCGTGTAAGCAGGCAGTACAAACACCCTCAGCAGAGCCGAAACATTCACCAGAAACAGCGCAAAAACCGTCATATTCGTAAAACCTTCAACTCCCATAATCAACCAGTACACAAAAAACAAAACCAAGAACACAAAATTTAAAAACAAATTCACAACAAAACCGTCCATTCTCTGTCCCCCTCCTTCAAGAAGCACTCCCGCTCTCTCAACCGCCTCTTTACCGCCAATATCTTCCACCACCACGACCACCGCGCTTATCGCCCATATCACCGAGTAATACAGGTAATAAACAAATGAGGCAACTCCAATTGAAACTCCGACAAATAGTGTAATAAAACTGGGATACAACTGGATTAAAGTCGTCAGTACCGCGATCAAGATGAAATAAGGTATAGTACGCCGCGATATCTGTCTGCTTGCACTCATCTGTTTTCTCCACGTGGTTTTAATCTTCGAATACACGTCGCGTGACGATAAGCTGTTGTTGTTGTTGCTAGTAGTGTAAGAGGTCGTTAATACGAAGATCATTGCGATGTTTGTGGTTAACGAGATCGCGACAATTGCAACGAGGAAGACTATTTCTACGGCGATAATGAGTAGCACGGTTTTCGTGAGGCTTTGACTGGAATCGGAATTTGCTAAGTTTTTAGATATGATTTGGATGAAGTAAAGGAATGATGAGAGGAGGATTGAGGGCGTGATTAGTGAAAATGCGGTGATTTTCGCGACGAATTTGGCGTTTTTCTTGATGAGATTGAGTGATTCGGTTAGAATTACGATGAAATTTGCCAGAACTTGTTGATGATGGAATTCCATGGCGTTTTTGGAGGTATTTTTTTGGATATTTTTGTGATGTGTGTAAATTGTGATGAGAGTGGTTTGGATTTTAAGAGGTGATATATTTTTGTGTGTGTCTGTTTCATTTGAAAAGGTCCCATTGGTTTATATCTTCTTCGGTACACAGTGACTCGGGCCCGGGGAAAAGTCTTCACTCGTATTATTTTGTCAGTTTTTCAATAATGGAAGTGATGTAGAATCGCCAACCGCACCAAGAAAAAAATAATTTCATGCATGATGCCTGCGTTACAATTTAAAATACAAGAAATCGTATATATATTTCATAACAGTAACGTTCTAAATTTCATTTTAACCATACACTTATAACAAAATTGACTACACCGTCTCATCATAGAGCCTATTAGTTGCTCCGAACAAATTAAAGGGACTTATAGATTTTCTTGTTTATTCTGAGCTTTCCTGGGAAATTTGGAGTAGCTGTTGAATTTAGGGATACATTTTTAGACAAAACTGAGACTTTCTAACAGCATCAAAATAGTGGACAGTTATTCAATTTTTCCAATCAAGATATATAAAGGTTAGTGTATGTTTTGGATATTAGAACACCAGATTGAGATGGTACAATTATTTATGAAGAAATATCAGGCAGTAAAATGCATCATAGCGTTACAAATAATTGACAATTCCAAAGCTGTTAGATATTTTATACACCACCAAATCCACATTATTTTGTCAAGGAGAGAAGTCGTCGGAAAACGGCTACCAAAGTCTTTGGTTGACTGATATATAAAATATAGGTGGCATTGATTGGCATCCGCAATTTACAATTACGTGGTATTGGTACCTGAAGACTTGACTATTTCAATTTTATTGATATTTAGTATTAATTTAATAAGCTGGTCATCTTATTAATTAAGAAGTGATCTTAATCATATATGGATTTCGATAATTCATCTTCAAAGCACAGAATACTAATCAGCACCCCGAAATGACGGAAGCTATTATAACAAAAGAAGGACTATTGAAACACTTTACCAGTATTGTGTTTTTAAGACTACTTCAATATTTGAAAAGTAGTTTTAGGAAGAATTCTGAGTAAAAATACTATTCAACTATTTTTGAAGAAATATGAGTTATCATATATAGTTTTTCCTGATTAGTTGCGAAGATTAGATCCTATAAACCTATGTCTAATGGCATAAAATACACTTGAAATATTTTAATTTAATGACTGAAAAGAGATTATTGGATTGGATTTGAGAACTATAGTTTACTGACTCAAAAGTAGTACTCCTTCAAATCTATTTCTATGATAGACAAATATATACTCGAACTATTTGTAAAACATAAAAATACGTTAGCCTGTATCTAATACATTATAAATGGATTTTTTCATTCACCTCCTCTGAGTTTTCATGCTTTTGCATATAGTACCCCCCGAGGTTTTAATTTGTTTGCATATATCTCCTTTCATCTGTTTTGATCATTAGTCAACAGTTAAATGTAGGGTAATTCTATAAATTATATGGTAAATTAGTTTGTCTTTCTTTTTCATTTTTGTGTTTTTATTATAGTCGTTTCAGAATAGCAAATATCCCTTTTTATGCTCTAAACTACATTTTTTATTAATTATCTTTTTTACTCTAAGGATACCACAATAATTATATAATATGATAAATATGCCATTATTAGACAATATATGTCTATAGTTTAGCTTCTGAGATAGTTGCCAAAAGTTAATGCAAGATACCTATTACAATATTTTTTTGTTAACTTACATTTTAATAGTTGAACAAAAAAGTTAATACATCCATTAATATTTTTCTTTAATTCCCAAACTGTAATTTAGAGACATAATTTTTTTGTTCTATTTGCTATTTTGTATGATTTTATTTTTAATTTATGTTATCTATGGACAAAATTATAAATATAGATAATTTAGTAAAGCATCATTTAAATAATATAATCATCAACAAGTGTGCTTAGTAAATAGAATGTTCAAAATAGTTAGTGAAATGATTCAAAACCTCCTACTAATCTAAAAATAAGTGCTAAATGGAGTTGATATTTCAACTAATCATACAAAATAATAAAATGTAGGTTGTTGTATTTTCGTAATCAAGTCAAACCGCTATACAAGCTTCTAAAATCTCTAATTAAAGAAATTTCTTACTAAAAAAATTGTAGATATAAAGTTGCTAAATGGACTAGCACCATTGAAATTATAAAAAAGAGTCATGGTAAATTTAAATATTTAAAAAGGTGAAATAATTGAATTATATATCAAAGTATTTAAATCATGAATTGGTGATTGAATTATAATATTCATATTTTTAAGTAAAAAACACACTATTGTCCCCATATTTATCAGTTGACTAACGATCAATGGATGGAAGGGAGTATATGTAAGCAAATTAAATCCTAAAACGGTCATATGTATGAATTAAAACTTCAGAGGCTATTTGCAAAAGCATGAAACCTCACGGGAGGTGGATCAAAATTATCCCCTATAAATACTACTGGACTATTTTTAGTTTGTATAAAATAATTGAGCAATTATACGTGCATAAACATCATAAGAGTCGGAAAAGCAAGATTGTCCTATTAAAGTAGCTCATATCAATAACCAAGACGAAATAGTAATCCAGATTGAAGATAGAAATATAATGTAGGACAAAGTAATAGGGAAGGACAACACGAGTATATAATTTTTTTATTAAAACAAAGTATATACAATGTGCAATCGAATGCATGTAGCTTAAATATGAATTACAAACTAATTAAAGTTACACTTTATTAAATTTGACCAATCGTAGCCCAAAAAATGGACAAAATTACATGTAATAACTACCACACTAGGTATATCAAACTTCACTAGCGAAGAGCGCAGTAGGCAGCTTAGTATACTCAACACTTCCATGCAACTCAATGTCTTCACCATGGTGCTTCTTGCAGTGGAAGTACAAGACTGTGTACGTCACTAGGAAGAAAACCCTAAACAACGAAGAAACATTCGTCAAAACCAAACCATACACTGTTGGATACATGACCAGCACCTTGTTACCGATTATCATCGTGAATCCCTCAAAAATGATCACACCCACAACATTAAAACAAAAGTTTAGCAAGAACCCCTGCCATTTGTTTCCCTTCACAAGCGTCGCGGCTCGTTTCAGGGCCTCAATTCCGTAACACCCCTCTTCTATAACCGAACAAACAGTGGCAATCGCCCAAGTAACAACTATGTACAAGTAGAGAAGAGAAGCGGCGATAAAAAACACAACGGCCACTGAAATAGCCACGCGATTAGGGTACATGACAAGTAATGGAAAAGTCAATGCCAAAACGAGGAAAAAGTATCCCATTGCGAGACCGGATACGTAGAGAGTCGTTACGAGAGGCCTTGTCCATGTTTTCTTTAGAATTGCAAACAATTCTTTTATCGACAATGTTGTCTCGTTGTAGGAATAGGCCGATACTAGGATTGTCGCGATCGCAAAGAAGAAGGAGACAATTGAGGAAATGAGGATGGAAGCAATTTCGACTGTGAAGATGAGAGATAGATATTGTCTTAGGTTGTCAAACATGCCAAAAGTTTTTGTGGGATCGAAGGCGGTGCTGGGATCGGCTGCCGGATCAGGCATGATGGATTGCATGATAGTAGCAAACATGTCCTTTAGCAAAGACTGGAGGGAGTAATTGAATAACAAGAAAATACATGAGTTGATGATCATTGAAGATATGGCTATTAGTGCCATGAGCTTCCCATTTTTTGGAAGGAGTTTGATGGATTCTTTTAGAATTGTCAAGAGACTGGTGAATAGCTCGGAGAGTGCCATTGTATTTTTTGAAGGCTTAGAGGTTTAGATGGCCTATAGTTTGGTTAATGAGTATTACTTATACTTGAACTTTTTGATGTTCTAATTTGAAATTGGCCACGAGTCAAAGTGACGCGTTCAGACAAGTCAATATATGAATTTCATAGTATAAGATGGACCCCCATAAAAATTGAGTGTGTAACCCAAAAGGATTAGCGGAGACCGAGGAAAAGTATATCGATTAATTTATTGAAAATGATTGCGGAAACGTTGATCATAATAATTAAAGGGCAAAATGCAGAATTTGCCCCTTATTTAGTTGCTTTTCATGTTTCTACCCCGTTTTCGTTCGGGCTTGGAAAAAATCCCTTAACTCCGTGATTTTCAAGCAATTTATGCCCACCCCGGGCCCGACCGGGCTTTAGTGTTAAATGCGCGTGTGTTATCCTACGTGGCTGCCAGGTTGGACGTGACATGTCAAAATTGAAGGGCATATTTTGCAATTCAACTTTAAAATTTTAAACAAACTCATAATTATTTTAGAAAATAATTTAATCGATTTTAATATATAATTAACTAACTTATTTATTATTAAAAAAATTTAGTTTAATATTTAAGAATCTAATCGATGAATTAAATTGCTTCTTTTCTTTAAAAATAAACTATTAACTTCAAATCGATTCTCTTCAAATAATTAAATATTTTTTCTATAAAATTAAGTCCTTGTTAAGGAACTCGTGAGTTATATTTCTATTTTAAAAGTATGTAAAAGAATTAAAAACTGTATTTCTTTCATCATTTTTACATATTATTAGTTTTACGAAGAGAAAGTTGTCTTCCTAAAAAAATCCAACCAAATCCCCATTCAATTAAAATTTATAATATATAAAAATATATAATATATAAAAATATAAAAAATACATAGTTTCTTTTATTACTTTAAAATTGCATATAACTCACAAGTTCCTTAACAAGTATTTAGTTTTTACGAATAAAAAATTTCAATTATTTGAAGAGAACCGATTTGAAGTTAATAGATTTTTTTAAAGAAAGAAGCAATTTAATTCATCGATTAGATTCTTAAATATTAAAATATTTTTTTTAATATTTTGAATAATAAATAAGTTAATAAATTATATGTTAGATTGATTAAATTATTTTTTCATAATAATTATGAGTTTATTTAAATTTTTAAAGCTGAATTGCAAAATATGCCCTTCAACTTTGACATGTCACGTCCAACCTGGCAGCCACGTAGGATAAGACACGCGCATTTAACACTAAAGCCCGGTCGGGCCCGGGGTGGGCATAAATTGCTTGAAAATCACGGAGTTAAGGGATTTTTTTCCGGCCGGAACGAAAACGGAGTAGAAACATGAAAAGCAACTAAATAAAGGGCAAATTCTGCATTTTGGCCATAATTAAATATTGGTCTCGTGAGAATTCAAGGAATTAAGCTATTTAACAAAAAATCCGAGTTTCCTTAATTAGCTAGTCATGAAGTCCTCGCAATGAAATATTTGGTTTAATAATCAAATGAAGTTTGGCACGGAAGAAACTTTCTTTTAATTTGCATTGAATTTGTCATATTTTCTCATAGATTGCAACAGCTAGGCTTACTAGAAGATTGTGAATGGTACCGGTAATTTTTGTTGTTTTCTTTCACTTTTGACAGTGGTTATATAGGATAGTGGAGAGTGAATACCAAAAGAACAAAGCCATAGCAACTTCAGTAATCAGGCATGCTTCTCGTTAAAGCTTTATAACGAACTCAACCCCGATTTTACCAGTTTTAGCACAACTGTATATCCATACATAACAATGGGAAGAGAATTGATTTTTTTTTTTTTTGAATACATTGGAAGGGGGGAACCCCGGGAAAGCTCAGACTAAGCTATTCCAATACATTGCGATGACTAATGCCACCCACAGCATCGAAGAGCAGTGTATGCGCGATGGCCGGAGGAGGATGAGGAAAAGCCTGCATGCCAAAGGGAACAGAGTGACCAATATTTGCGAGACGATCAGCCACCATGTTTGTCTCCCTATAATCATGTTTAATAACACACGAGTGAAAGCGAACCACAACAGCTCGGCAGGCTTCTACAAGATTAGTATGAGGATGATTCCCGGAGAGGGGGGCAGTAAGAAGATTGACGACAACTTGCGAGTCGCACGACACCATAACATGAAGAAATCCAAGCCTTAAAGCTTCCAAGAGACCATAGTAGACACCCCAAAGTTCCGCCGTAGTGATGCTACCATATCCCACATTTGCCGCAAAACCAAAAAGCCAAGAGCCACTTTCATCACGACCAACGCCTCCACAAGCTAATTGACCAGGATTACCGTGTGCACTACCATCGACATTTAACTTAATAACTCCCTGAGGAGGATGAGACCAGCCCAGGCTTCGAGAAATTCGTTTCCCTCCAGGATGATTGAGATTATTAAGTTTATACCAACCCATACTATCATCATGAGCAATCTGCCGTATCCAGTTGGAAAGTCGGATAGGGTCCAGGTTGATGTTATCAAAGATTTTTTTACAGCGAAAATTCCAGATCTTCCAACAGGCTATAGCAAAAATGGTGGCCCACGGTGTCTCCCGATCATGAACCGAGGTCCTCTGGTACAGATTCTCGCAAAGCCAGTCGTGCAACAAGGGAGAGAAGAAACCGGAGATGAGATGTTGGGGAAGCAGCTGAATCCAAATCTCATAGCTTGTGGGACAATCACGAAGAAGATGGAGTAATGATTCGTTCTCACAAGAGCATCGAGGACAAGATGGGTCATCGGTAAGGTGCCGAAGGAAACGTCTTTCATTGCTCAATAATTTATCGTGTAAAGTCAGCCAAATAAAAGAACGAACACATTGGCGAGTGCGTAATTTCCATGCCAGGTTCCAACTTGAACTACGCGGGCTATCAAAGGGGTTAAGCATCTCATAAGCGGATTTAATGGAGAAGATACCATCAGATGTAAAACCCCAGCAAGGCGAGTCTGAAACGTCTCCTTCTTTCGTGACTTTGACACTTGCAATTTCAGCAAGAACACGAGAAGGGAGGAGGTGTTGGAATTTGATCCAAGTCCACTGGTTAGAGGAATCAGCAAAATCAGCAACTAGGAGCTCGCGAAACTCATCAGGAAAATCACCAGAAACGTGCTCAATGAGCGGACCTCGTCCAGTCCACCAATCTTCCCAAAAGCGTGCACGCTGACCATTACGAATGTTCCACTTTAAACCCTTTGTAAACAGTGCTATGCATCTGTGGAGTTGACGCCAAAGCGGTGAACAATTTGTTGGTTTTTTGGCCTTAAGAATATTGCCATCCTTAGTATACTTGGCGAGAATCATCTGAACCCAAAGTGAATTCTTTTTGAGATGGAGTTCCCAAATAAGCTTCAACAGGATAGCTTTATTAAGTTCTTCCATTCTTGGAATGCCGAGTCCGCCTCTATCTTTAGGAAGACAAACCGTGTTCCAATTGATAAGGTGAATTCGCCGTCTTCTGCTATTGGATCCCCAAAGGAAGTCTCTATTCATCTTATCAAGCGTGTTCGTGGTCTCCTTCGGCAGTTTATATGTTTGCATTGTGTATGCCGGAATTGTTGTGGAAACAGATTTGATAAGCGTGTGTCGTCCCGCCAAAGAAAATAAGCCTGAACGCCAAGAGAAATTTTTCTTTTCGACACGTTCAATAACTTTAGCAAAAATGCGCTTATTAATCTTCCCATCGCAAATATTGACACCCAAATAACGACCAAGAGAGGAAGTTTGAGGTATTCCGGAGAGCCTGGTAATAGAGATACGCAAGCTAGTCTGAACATTGGCCGAGAAAATGATCGCCGATTTATCAAAGTTCATACGCTGATCTGATGCTTTAGAGAATTCGTCCAGACAATTTTTTATCACCTCCATTTGTTTCACTGTCGCTTTAGCAAAAAGAAGGAGGTCATCTGCAAAAAATAAATGAGAAATCTTCGGACCAAAGCGAGAAGCTGAGATAGGGAGCCATTCATTCGCATTAACCTGTGCCTGAATAAGATGGGACAACCGTTCCATACACAGAATGAAGATGTATGGCGAGATAGAATCTCCTTGTCGGACCCCCCCGTGTTGGTTTAAAGGCCTCAGTAACCTCACCATTCCAAATGAGACGTATAGTGGGTGATTTGATACAGTACATGATAAGGCGGATAAGTTGCGAAGGAATCTTCGCCACTAACAGAGTATCTTCAATGAAAGTCCAAGACAGACGATCAAACGCTTTCTCCAAATCAATCTTAAGCGCCATGAAGCCGTGCTTACCAGATTTCTTCCGCATAGTGTGGATTAATTCTTGTGCAACAATGATGTTATCTCTTGTTTGACGGCCGGGAAGAAAACTGTTTTGCGAAGGACCGATCAATTTCATCAAAATCGGTTTAAGCCTAGCAGCTATGACCTTTGTGATGGTTTTATATGCAGTGTTGCAAAGGCCAATCGGTCTGAAGTTTTTGATAGATTCCGGGTGATCAATCTTTGGGATAAGGTGCAAAAGCGTTTCGTTAATCGATTCCGGAAAAGAACCCAAATCAAAGGCTGACCGCACAAGTGAATACAAATCTTCCCCGATAATGTTCCAAAATTTTTGGAAGAAGATGGGCTGAAAACCATCGGGTCCAGGGCTTTTGTGAGGACCCATAGCAAAAATAGCAGCTTTTACTTCATCAAGACAAACTGTACGAGATAGGGAAGCGAGATCATGAGCAGTTAAATTCAGGAAACCGCCGGGAAGAGTAGCACAAGGGCTGTCCGAGGCTGTGAAAATACCCCTGAAGTAATTAAGAGCAAGGTTCTTAAGCTGATCTTTATCCGAAACCCAGCTCCCAGAATCATCTTTAAGACATGTGATAGAGTTATTACGCCGACGAATGAGAGTAGAGAGATGAAAGTAACGGGTATTTCTGTCTTGAAGCGTGGCAACATCTTCCTTAGACTTTTGAAACCAAAGCATTTGTTCTTGTAAAAGAACATCATTGTAATCTTGAATCAACCGTCTCTCAAGTCGAAAAAGATTAGAGTTAGGATGGTTCTGAAGAGCTGATTCAACCCCTAAAAGGCGAGCTTGGAGGCGGCGTTTTCTTCTAAAAATGTTGCCAAAGCTGTTTTGGTTCCATTGAACAAGGCCAGCTGCACAACTAGTCAGATTGGTATCAAAACGAACTCCCTTTAACCAGTTTTGATTGATTATATCATCGATGTCCTTCCTGAGAAGCCAAGTTGTTTCAAACTTGAAACGAGGTTTTGATTTAGCTGCACGAGTGCCCCCAAAACAGAGCATGATTGGACGATGATCTGAATGAGTCCGGGCAAGATGCTGTACAAACGAATCAGGCGAGAGAAAGCTCCACTCATCATTAGCAAGAACACGGTCAATGCGAGAGTGAATGAGATGGCCACCAGCCTTTCCACGCCAAGTAAAAAGAGGACCACGAAAGCCTAAATCCGAAAGACCACATCGTTCAATTCTGCTGCGGAAAATGGAGCACCTATTGGAGTTGCGCAAAGAGGCACCTCTTCGCTCATTAATCTCACGAATATCATTAAAGTCACCTCCAAGAACCCACGGAACATTAATACCAATGGAGGTCGCCAAGAGATCATCCCACAATTCGTCTCGCAATGAAGGGTGAGGGGAGGCATAGACGCAAGTGAAAATAAAAGATCCAAAATCAACAGCCGAGATATAAGTGTGGATCATTTGAGACGAGGCACCAAGGATGTTAACCGAAACTCTATCCTGGCGCCAAAGTAACCAAATACCGCCGGCAAATCCTCTAGCATCAACACGAGCATTACCTAAACAACTAATTTTTTTAATAACTTTTTCAGCTTGAGACCCACTAATACGGGTTTCCATAATAACGAGAAGAATAGGATCATGACATTTAATCATGTCCTTAATATTACGCAAAAACTTGTCATTGCCAGCTCCTTTAACATTCCAGAAAATAATTTTATTTTGTCTGTCCATTAAAACAATAATCAGATGATGTAAGATAGGGGTTACGCCCTATGTGGAGGTTCTGTGCGACCACAGTCGTAAGGTCGACTTCGATCATTTTTCTTGGATGTTTCACCAACAAGACGACGAGAGGTAAGTTTATTAGTCGAGGTTGAAGTATCTCGATTACTCACCTGTATTTCGGAAATTTGGAAATCCGAAGGTTGTAACTTCTGGGATGTGTTCAAGGAAGAGTTCAAATGATTTCCTGACAGTGGAGCAAGAGGTGTACGTTCAGACTCCTTGAGTTGAGTATGGGCTGCAACAGAAGAAATTTGGGCTGGAGCTAACACTGAATCAGCAGGAATTAGAGTGGTTTGGGCGTCCATTGGCACTGAATGTACCTGGGCTGGGTTTTTAATCACTGGTGGGTTTATACCAGTCATCGGTGCGGAATAGGTGGGCCCATGGCGTGGGGAAGATGGCCCAGACCGAGAGAGAATTTTTGTTGGGCTTCTAAGTGGTGACTTTGTAGAATCAGGCCCTTTAGCAACAGAATTTGGAAGTGGCGTCTGTTCCGTCGAATCTTCCTCAATCTCTGCTAAAATGGAAAAAAACAGAATTTGCGGCACTTGCCTTATTTCGGTTTGCAACGGGCATCTTCTGTTTATGGAAATTTGCCGGATGTTTCGCTGCTCCTCCCCGAGAATTCTGGAATTGGGGATTCTGCCGGCGTCGGGGTTGGACAAGCATCCATGGGCCATATCCCGTTTTGGAATCAACTTGATCCGAATTTTTCACGGTGCTCGTCGCACCGGTGAAGGGCGCACGAGGTGGTACAACCTCCATTTCCTTCTTTTTTCTCTCAAGCACAGCCGGCGAATGCGGACAATCATCGTGGTGGTGGCCGAAAACACCACATTCGTAACAAATCAGCCGGATCCCCTCGTATTCAATATTAAATTCAGACTTTCCGATCAAATATTTAGGAAGAAGAGGCTTTTTGAGGTCGATTTCAACAGCAATTCTAGCAAAACGACCTTTGGTGGCCAATTCCGTGTGTTCGTCAACTTTGACAAAGGATCCGATCATGTCACCGATTTGTCGAAGACGATCTTGTTGGGAGAAAAAAGGAAAGGGTATCTCCGGCAACCGAACCCAAACCATAGTATGCGAAATTGACGCATCGGATGCTTTAAATTCCGGCGTCCAACGACGAACAGTCAAGTAATGTTGGAGAAGAACCCACGGACCACCTTGCAAAATAAAATCGAAATCATCTTTTTTCTGTAATCTAACAAGAAAGAATCCCATTCCGAGTTCCACAAGCTCAAAATTTCCCTTCAAAGACCAGAGTTTAGAGAGTCGCATCGCAAGGGTATCGTATCGGATCGACTTCCCCATCAGTTTGATAATCAGACAACGAGCCATGTCTTGACAAATATCAATCCAATCTGATGCCATAAGACGAATACGAGGCCATTGAGTATCAGCAATCTCTGGATCATCTTGAAATTGTCTATCAAACTCTTCATCAATGACAGCCCACTCGTCATTGTCGGCGTGGGTATAAACAATTTTTTGGACTAAACCAGGGGAAGATCCCTTTGGTGAATCATGAGTCTTGGAAGAAATCAGTACCTTGTCTTTGTAGCTAATCTCTGGAGGGGCAATTTGATCTTCAGAAAGTGAGGGATTCTGTAGCGGCGTGAATTCATGATCCATCTTTGAATCATCACTAGCGTCAATCATATCTAGTTCGAGCGAGTTGGATTCTGAATGGTGGTCGGATGTTTTCAATCGTTTCTCAGACTGTGGAAAAGAGTCCGGGGGGGTGGCGGCTCCACCATCTGAGGGTGAAAAAGCGGGTTATTGTGAGAAGTCATAAAACAAATTTGAATAAGGTTGTTGAGAGTGGGATTTGAACCCACGCCCTTTCGGACCAGAACCTTAATCTGGCGCCTTAGACCAAAAACATATAGGGAATCATATATGAATATTTTATAACTTTGCCAAAAACATAATCCGCTTGTGCCCTGGTTGTGTACTTGTTATAACAAGTTCTCCTGCTCGGAGCTTTTGGTAACAAATGTAAGTGTATAACTAAATGCTAGAATAAAAGCAAAATGATATATTTAAGAAATAAGTAAAAGAATTTTGAAATGGAACTGTTCCTGAAAAAAGGTTGGCGATATTGCCAAAGCAAAAATTGTTGGAGTTAGAGCAATTTTTTAAATATCTCTAATTTACCCTTTTTAATTAAGGAATATAGAAATGAGATTTTTAAATATCTTTGTTTTCTTAATTAACACCCTTAATTATAGCAACAAATAACCTCTCTCCCATTTAATACATTTATCATAGATTATTGTCAAGAGAAATATAAAAAGCATTGGTATCGTTTGTTAACATCTTTACATCTTCTACTGAAGATTAATTAACTTAATTTTTTTTTTGTTACATGGTTTTTACTACAATATCAAAAATCCTAACTTAAGCTTAATTAAATACTGTAAATCAAAATTAGCAAAAATAAATAAATTTAAGTACATATTCTTGTATCCTAGTTTCGTGGATTTAATACTTAAATTTATACTTCATTTTATTTAATGTCATTTATTGAATAATGATACTTTTAATATTATTTACTTTAGGCCGGCATGAAAATCAATTAAAAAAAGAATAAAGTTAAAACCATGATCAAATCACTTTTCTGTATCTACAATATATATATATATATATATATATATATATATATATATATATATATATATATATATATATATATATATAGAGAGAGAGAGAGAGAGAGAGAGAGAGAGAGAGAGAGAGAGAGAGAGAGAGAGAATTTACTTTTAGAAATAATTCTACTCTATCATAGTATAATAACTGACTGGAATTAAGATAATCATATAATTATGATTATTGTAAGTGTACTTCGATATTTAACAAATAAACATTTAGCAATAAACATTTTGTTTGTTTTTTAAATGCAACATGTTAAAATTAGACGTATTAATTAATAATTTGTGTCAAGATATTAAATGATATATTTCTTCTTTTACCAAACAAGTACTAAATATATAAAATGACTTTGATTGTGAAATAACGGAATATAATTGTTTGTTGCTAAAATTAAGGGATGCTAGCTAGTAAGATAACGTGATTGCTAAATTTAAGGAAAGGGATTTTAAGATTCTTTAATTATGAGGGGTAAATTAGAGATATAAAACAATTGCTCTGCTTCCAACAATTTTTGCTCTGGCAATATCATCACGAAAAAAACATTTCGTTTCGTCTTGTCTCGTGTTTCTACTTGCAAAGATGTTCTTTGTTGACTAATTACGGTTTTTGTTGGGTTAAAAGTAACTTTCAAATCCGGTTCTAACAAGCTTTTAGCTGGAGTCAATTAATTAGTTATTATATCCATTAATTACTTTCAAATTTCCAGCTGACGTTATACTTTTAATTGCCAGCTGATGTTATAATTATAATTTTCAAATTTAATCAAGAAAGAAATGCAAAATATGCATTGCCCATTAATTTTGGCGATTTGGCACTTTTGTCCAATATCTTTTCGGGCCGGACTTTTACTCTGTAGGTATCGACTTTCGCCGCAAAATATTCACATTCGGGCTGTAAATGGGTTTTTTGCCTATGTGGCATGCCAACGGACAAAACGTCACCCCACGTGGAAAAACGCAATCCCACGTGTAATTTTCATTGTATAGCGAAAATTACCCATGTTTTATCTCTAATTGACTAAAACCCCTATAATATTTTAATTGGCAAAAATTATCCATGTTTTTAGAGACATAATTTTTTTATTCTTTATATTTTCTATTTTATATGATTTTATTTTTAATTTATGTTATCTATGGACAGAATAATAAGTATTGATAATTTAGTAAAGCATCATTTAAATAATAAAATCATCAACAAGCATGCTTAGTAAATAAAATGTTCAAAATAATTGGTAAAATGATTCAAAACCTCCTATTTATGTTAAAATAAGTGCTAAATGGAGTTGATATTTCAACTAATCATAAAAAAATGTAGGTTGGTGTATTTTCATAATCATGTCAACCCACTCTACAAGCTTCTAAAAGCTTTCAACTAATTAAAGAAATTTATTACTAAAAAATTGTAGATATAAAGTTGCTACATGGACTAGCACTATTGAAATTATAAAATAGGATCATGGTTAATTTAAATATTTAAAAAGGTGAAATAAATGAATTATATACATAGTATTTAAATCATGCATTGGTGATTTGAATCAAAATATTCATATTTTTAAATAAAAAAATACACTACTACCTTCATATTTATCTGTTGACTAATGATCAATGGACGGAAAAAATTAAACAAATTAAACCCTAAGGGGGTCATATGCCATGAATTAAAATTTCAAGAGTATTTGCAAAAGCATGAAACCTCACGGGAAGTAGATGAAAATTATCCACTATAAATACTAGTACTGGACTGGTATTTTTAGTTTGTATAAACGCTTTCCTAATCAAAAGATAGGAGAGCACCCCTTCTCCCGAAGTCACGGTTATAAATGTGAATTGTGCATAACCATCATAAGATTCTGAAAAGCAATATATATATCAATAACCAAGACAATATAGTAATCCAAATTGAAGATAGCTAGAGATGTAATGTAGGACGAGCAATAGGGAAGGACGCGAGTACTCGGAAGAAATCACCAAAGTAAAAGGAAATAAACAACTCATACAACAATCAAAGCCTTAATTACGATTAACTGGAGTAGATTCAAAATATAAACGAAAAATTAAAGAACTCATGTCAAGTTATACATATATATTTAACAAAAAAAGTCATACATATATAAAAAGGGAAATAAGGGAAGGTGCTTAATCCAGATATAACAAAAACAGAGAATATTCTTACAAGTTTTTATGTATATATATATATATATATATATATATATATATATATATATATATATATATATATATATGTACTTCTTAATTCTTACAGAATGTGATCAGTTTATGGTTCATGAATTTTACAATCTGAATATAATTTTCTTTATTAAAACAAAGTATATACAATGTGCAATCGAATGCATGTAGCTTAAATATGAATACAAACTAATTAAAGTTACACTTTATTAAATTTGACCAATCGTAGCCCAAAAAATGGACAAAATTACATGTAATAACTACCACACTAGGTATATCAAACTTCACTAGCGAAGAGCGCAGTAGGCAGCTTAGTATACTCAACACTTCCATGCAACTCAATGTCTTCACCATGGTGCTTCTTGCAGTGGAAGTACAAGACTGTGTACGTCACTAGGAAGAAAACCCTAAACAACGAAGAAACATTCGTCAAAACCAAACCATACACTGTTGGATACATGACCAGCACCTTGTTACCGATTATCATCGTGAATCCCTCAAAAATGATCACACCCACAACATTAAAACAAAAGTTTAGCAAGAACCCCTGCCATTTGTTTCCCTTCACAAGCGTCGCGGCTCGTTTCAGGGCCTCAATTCCGTAACACCCCTCTTCTATAACCGAACAAACAGTGGCAATCGCCCAAGTAACAACTATGTACAAGTAGAGAAGAGAAGCGGCGATAAAAAACACAACGGCCACTGAAATAGCCACGCGATTAGGGTACATGACAAGTAATGGAAAAGTCAATGCCAAAACGAGGAAAAAGTATCCCATTGCGAGACCGGATACGTAGAGAGTCGTTACGAGAGGCCTTGTCCATGTTTTCTTTAGAATTGCAAACAATTCTTTTATCGACAATGTTGTCTCGTTGTAGGAATGGGCCGATACTAGGATTGTCGCGATTGCAAAGAGGAAGGAGACAATTGAGGAAATGAGGATGGAAACAATATCGACCGTGAAAATGAGAGATAGATATTGTCTTAGTTTGTCCAACATGGCAAAAGTTTTTGTGGGATCGAAGGCGGTGCTGGGATCGGCTGCCGGATCAGGCATGATGGATTGCACGATAGTAGCAACCATGTCCTTTAGCAAAGACTGACGGGAGTAATTGAATAACAAGAAAATACATGAGTTGATGATCATTGAAGATATGGCTATTAGTGCCATGAGCTTACCATTTTTGGGAAGGAGTTTGATGGACTCTTTTAGAATTGTTAGGAAATTGATGAATAGCTCGGAGAATGCCATAGTATTTTCAAAAGGCTAAGAGGTTTAGGTGGCCTATAGTCTGGATAATATGTATGTATTTATACTTGAAGTTTTTGATATTTTATTTGGGATTGGGCACGTATGACTATGTTTATTAGAAATTCGCTAGTGATTTTCGTAGTAGGTTACTCACAGTCAAAGTGACGCGTTCAGACAAAGTCAATATACGAATTTCATATATTAAGTTTAGTGTGTAACACAAAAGGATCAGTACGGAGACCATCGAAAAGTATTTTCATTAATTTATTGGAATGCATGATTGGGTAAAGGGTACCGCTAGCCTTACAGACGTATACTATGTCTGTGATACAGACTCCAGCAGCAATTATATTTCATATTGCAATTAGACTCTTCCACAATTTGAGTTAGATTCAAATTGTCCCTATATTACTTAAAAATTATTAAAAAGCCCTCATAGCTAAGAAGGAAAATTCAAATACATAAACTAACTAAACCCTCAAAACATACTCCCCAAAGCAAATTGACGTAGGCAAAGAAGAAAAAAAAACACCATTATCGATTTTCAAACTCTTTTATCTTCCAGGAATCATCAATTTTCTTAAATAAAAATGCATCACTATTTTCATTTTGATAATATTATTCTATATTTACTGATATTATTATTATTATTATTGTTGTTATTGTTATCATAATATTAATACATTATTATTATTATTATTATTATTATTATTATTATTATTTTTACGACTTTTTTAAGTTACTAAACAACTGATTTTTAATTATATAGTGAGATGATCAACACAAGCTAAATGGTGAAGGATTCTCTACAAGTTTCCGAGTTCTAATATTAATGGGAATATTTTTAGTTTAAGGACATTAGTTTTTAAGAAAATGTTAAGATTTTTTATTTTAATGTTGATGAATGATGAATTAAGTTATTTTTAAAAGAATGATATATTATTTCTTGTTATACCAACAAATTAAGTTATGCAACTCATGTTCATGGAATGTTTTCTTGCAAATTTACTTTTATAAAAAACTTTTACGTGAATATCTTTGAATAAAATAGAATCAAAACAAGAAGTTATTATTATTTAGCTATAGAAAGAAAAATGTCCAAACGTTACACATAAAGAAGGAACAGACGTGTATACCTAATTTTCTCAAAGTTGGCAATTGGGGTAGAATGCAATTACTAAACTTTTAGGATCGAATGTAATATATGAAAAAATTCGACACTACCTGCTCAACCGGTTGCCCATTACACAATTCAATCTTTAGCCGCTTTTGCTATGTCTGTAATGTTACAGACTGTCATATAATCATTTTCCTTGGGTAAAACGTTGATTAAAATAATTTTAGTTGGCGTCTTGAGAACTCATGAATTAGTTTACTTGGCTAGCCCAGTCCTTGCGATGAAATTTTTGGTTAGTATAAGTAAACAAAGTTTGGCTTGCCCAAGAAACTTTCTATTAATTTGTCATATGGTCTAATATATATCGACAGCCAAGTTTTATAGGATATAAAATGTTTAAAAAGAAGGGTTACTAGAAGATCGTGAATGCATGGTACCAGTAATTTTTGTTGTTTTCATTCAGTTTCTCATGATTTTAATAACAACCTAAAAAATTTATTTTAGCTAAGATAGACCGAAGGTAAAAAAAGAAACTGAGGGAGTGGAGTATGTCAAAAACAACTATGTGTTATGTGTCCATCCAAGCATAAAACATACATGATGCAACATTAAGTAAACACTAAAATATACCCACATGAAGAGAAAAAAAATAGTGAATTTGATTTCTGCCTACTATATAGAAAGAAGAACAATATTCTCATCATTTTTTTTTCTCCAAAATGCTTTTGACAGTGGCTAGGCTAGTGAAGAGTGAATACAAAAAAAAAGCCACAACAACTTCAGTAATCATCACTAATCAGGCATAATTCCTAGCTGTAAATATCGTATAAAATAAAAACAAACAGGATGTTATACTAATAAACATAACAAATAAGGTACTTTACAAATTAGAAATAATATAGGTAGTGTCTTTTGCAATTAACTCGTCCATTTTGACCCAAGAAACATCTGCAATATAAATCTTTCAAAAGTCCTCACAGATTATTATCTAAAGTATCAGATCGATACTAGTAGTTCTGTAGGACTATTTCCTTTTATTTATCATTAAAGGTATCCAGTACTACTATATGAATTCAGCTCAAATTAAAAAAGAATAAGATGTTAGAAATAGGGGACTTTTTACAATTTCAAATTTTCAATAAGCGTTGTTGGGCCCGTAATAAATTGTTAGAGTCAATAATTTGAATCTTTCAATACTCTATTAATCCCAACATATTATTTTTGAATTCTAGTATATAGTAGCATCATGGTTATATAAACTATAAAGACCAATTCAAGAAAGAAATACACGGTGCAAATTATGTAAAAACTCTCATCACTACTAATATAAGTAGTTTAACGCCTTTTTAGGATTTCGCAATGCAGTCTAAAGGATTATCCATGAAATAAATTAAGTTCCTCATCATATGATACCAAATAATTTAAATGTAATAAAAAACCGTACGTGCATTATATTGTAGATTGTTGATAAGGATAACATCTAGGATGCACGGATACTTGAAAAAAATAATCATAAAATGCAGTATGGATATGTATCGGATACGATACACGTCGGATATTCGCCGGATACGTATTGGATACGCCACGTAGCGTATCCAACTTTTTTTTAAAAAAAATTAGGATATGCGTATTGTTTAAAAAATATTAGGATATGCGTATTGGATACACCCCTAGGACGTATCCGATACGCGTATAGCTAATTTAGGAGGCGGTTTGTTAATTTTTAAAAAAATGGATGGGGTTATTTTGTAACATCAAGTAACTATGACTTAATTTTACAAATATCAGTCAAGTTAGGGGCCGTTTGATAGAGTATAATAGACCCCTAATAAGCCACTTTATGTAATTAATTAATCACTATTAAGGGATTTGGTAGGCTTATTCCACATACGGGCTTGATAGATTTAATGGGGCAAGCCCGTGCATAGGGGTGTATTGTAATCTCCCACCCTTGGGCAGATTATATAATCTCCCATATCAAGATTATCACAAATATACTTGAATTTCCTAAACTATCCCCAAAAATCACAATTAAAATACTGAATTATCCCCAAATCAATTTTTTAATTTTGTTTCTCTCTATTTCTATTCCAGCGGGCATATTCTGAGATGAAAGATAAACTCCCACCTCTCATTCCATGGATAATTCACAATCTCCTTCCAATAAGATTCAATGTTATCAGATTTCTGAAGATTTAACCATACCTCATTTGAGATATGTAGTTTTCTTTGCCAATTTTGAGCGGCAAATTCCCGAAAGAGAAGATCAGCCCCCGCCAACCATTTCCATGGATAATTCACATTACTAATATGAAAAAATTCAATGCAATCTTACTTGAGAAGATTGACCCAGATCGAAGATTAAGCCCTATCGAAGATTGAAACCCTATCAAGAGTTTTCCTATAAATACACCCTCTGTTTGGATCTTCTGAACACTTTTGGCTGAGGGCTTAAGCTTGATTATTCAGAACTTTCAATCACCCACACTGAAATGGCTTCAGGTAATTAAGGAAAACTACCCGTGCTTAATATGTTTCTCTATGTTCATTCATTTTACTCTCTGTATTCATGATATCTATGTTCTGTAATATTTTGTTTAGTATTCTTATGGCCTTAATTTTTACGATATTTGTTTATGTGTCTGTGCTTGTATCTCATTTTGTAAAGTACATATATTTACATTGTTGGTTTACCCCGCTAGTATTCACAGATGTAACATTGGGTGTATGTGTGTTTTGAGTGTATGTATATGTTACACTAGTTATCTGTAAGGTTATAAAATTTCAAGTGGTTAAAGATGCTTAAAGATGCCATTGATGCTTTAAAATTGATGCTTAAAGATGTCACTGGTTATCTGTATAGTTATAAAAATTCAAGTGGTTAGGTATTCTAACTAATATTTTGTCGATGAAACCAGGTTCATGTACCATGGATTGGGGAGCAAAAATATTTATTCTTGTTGCTATACATATTGTCATTCTTCGTATAAGAATGTGTTTCATATTCTTTTCCTACTGCTTATTATACAAACGTGAACAAGTGTTAGGGAAGCGTAAACGTGCAAGGCGTTATACTATGATACATAAGATGCCATCACAGTTTAGGCATATGCATGAGTTAGTACGACTAAAAGATGAAGATTGCATAAATAACTTGAGGATGGATAGACACGCATTTTTTAAGCTATGCCACATTTTAGAACATGCTGGAGGCCTCAAAGATGAGAAGTATGTTACTGTTCATGAACAAACAGCAATGTTTTTAACAATATTAGCACACCACACGAAAAATCGTATTGTGAAATGGAGGTTCAAAAGGTCTGGACAAACTGTTAGTTATTACTTTAACAAGACTTTGGAGGCACTACTTAAGATTTACCACGTGTTCCTTGCTGAGCCTCAACCAGTTGATGATGATTGCACGGATGATAGGTGGAAGTACTTTCAGGTTTGTAACAATTTATTATTTCTCATTCATTTATTAATATAGAATGAAATTACGGAATGTTGAACTAACTATATATGTTCGTTATACAGGGATGTTTAGGTGCATTAGATGGCACTTATATTAAAATTCAAGTACCTGGGGTGGATAAAGGTAGATATAGAACACGAAAGGGTGACATATGCACTAACGTCCTAGGAGTTTGTGATCGAAACATGCAGTTTGTGTATATATTAGCCGGGTGGGAGGGTTCTGCAGCAGATAGCCGAGTTCTAAGAGATGCCATCCATCGACCAACTGGTTTAAAAGTACCAAATGGTAAGCAAGCAAATCATATCCTCTTTGTGTGACTTAAATTTATTGGTTTATTTAATTACTTGATACATAATTCTGTTTCTAAACATTGAGATGCATGCAGGTAACTACTACTTGTGTGACAATGGTTATACCAATGGCGAGGGGTTCTTGACACCCTATCGAGGCAAACGCTACCATTTAGAAGAGTGGGGTGAAGGAGCATCCAGACCGCGCGATTTTCAAGAATATTTTAATATGAAGCACTGTAAAGCACGAAATATAATTGAGAGGGCTTTTGGAGCACTTAAAGGTCGTTGGGCTGTTTTAAGAAGTAATACTTGGTACTCGGTCGCTGTTCATAACCGGATAATCATGGCATGTGCATTGCTCCATAACTACATTCGTAGAGAGATGGTCATCGACCCATTGGACTTGGAGCCGACTGAACTCGAAATTGATCATGCTGAGGATGACGATTTTATAGACACTGTAGAACCCTCGGCCTATTGGACCACATATCGAGATAACTTAGCCCAAGATATGTACAACGCATGGCGACATAACTAATTTATGGAGTGATCAACCTTTTTTTAAGTAGAGAAAGTTTAGTTGAACCAACATTTGATTTCTTTTGTTAGACAAGTTTTCATGTTTTATTATGTTCAGTTAGTTAAGTTTATGCAATGGTATTTATGGAAGTTCTTATTATCACAGGCTACTAGACATTTTTCTGATTTTATTGCTGATTGTACCACTGAATTGCAAATATATGTGTGATTTTCTGTTTGTTTTATTTTTTCCTTGTGATTATTTCTTTAACCATTGAATTTAATTGAGTATATGTAGGCGCAGAAAAATCTTTGAATAACTCCAGGACCGGACGTGGTACGAGTAGGCCTGTCATTAACAGACGTCGATTCTGGACCCGAGATGAAGAACATGCCTTGATAGTTACTGTGAAAGAACTGATTACAGATGGTTGGAAATCAGGCAACGGTTGGAGGGGTGGTTTCTTCAAGCAAGTAGAGCGCATGATTCGGGCAAGAATTCCAGGATGTGATTTGCGTGGGGAGCCTCATATCAACTCCAAGTTAACAGTCTGGAAAAAAGATCATAGTTTGCTTTTTGATTTCTTTAACAGATCAGGAACTGGTTTAGACAATGCATCACATATGATTGTTGTTGACAAGGAGGACATTTGGGAAAACTACATCAAGGTTTGACAAACAACTCTGCTTAAAATCTATCTTGATCCTATTTCATATCTTTTTATTTTTTAAATCTCTATTCTAGTGAAACAATATTAAGATTCAATCTAATATATTCATTTTAAATTACTTATACAGAGTGTCCCTGAGATTGCTAAACTTCGAGGTAAGCCATTTCCTTACTATGAGGATTGGTGTGAAATCTTCGGAAGGGACAGGGCAACTGGTGCGCAAGCTTATGACTTAGTAGGAGCTTACCAAAATATTCTCAACAATGATGACATATATTTGGAAGTCGAAGACATTCCACAAAGGACTGTTGTTCCGCCAAATGGTGATGGTGCCATAGATGATGAAGAAGGTGAAATACCAGATGCGCAACCTACACCTGAACCTGATTCTAGTGAGGCAAAAAAGAAAAAGTCTCGCAAACGACGCTCATCTGACTCCTCTGCTGACGAACCATTAATTTCAATGATGAGTTCCTTTATGAATGATACTAAGGAAGCATTGGTTGAAATGACTAAGGCATTAACTACATTGAAGCAGGGAAGTCCAGAAATACAACATGTGTATGAAGTAATCAGTGAGTTACCAGAAATTCCAAAAGAGCATCACCTATTTGCGGCACACAAATTAGTGAATCGCCCTCAAGATCTGGCTCTTTTCTTGACTTTGGACACCGAAGAAAAGACAAGCTTCATTAAGATGGTCCTTCGTGGATTAGTTTGAAATGAGAAAAGCTATCGATCTCAAATTGGCTAGATGGGTCATTATTTCTTGAATTGAGTCAGTATTTTGGTTTATGAGGTCAATTGTTTAGGTTTATGATTGATGTTTCCCCAATGTCTTTCATATGGTCTATTTTCGTTTTTTTTTTTTTTTTTTCCGGTAGGAGTCTTTGCATATTTGATTTTGTTTGAGAGATTGCGTATTTGCTTTATTGTTTCTCTTTTGAGAAGTACTGGGTATTTGAAATAAATTTTCTGCATTAATGATCATGATGTCTGTTTTATGTTTCACCGTGTATGAAGTTTCATAAAATTTCTTATTCTTGCTTTATGTACACATGTTATTGGATTGTATTTTTATCATGAGTATGTTTTATGTTTCGCAGTGTATGAGTTATATTAAATTTCTTATTCTGGCTTTAGGTATGTATGTTACTGGATTTGTATTTTATCATGATAGAGTATGTATTTTCTATGTGAAAAGCTTGTTCGAGAATTTTGTGTATTGAAAGTTTGTTGTTGAAATTCCAAATGAAGAATTGTACAAAGTAAGTCTTATAATTTAGAAGCACACAATTGATAACTCATCTAGATATAGCAGCACAAACTATAATGGTGTACTGCGAAATTGGAAGCACACAATTCTTAATGAACATACTTCTTATTTAGACTTGCATAATGCAAGTTATTATTATAAAAACACTTTGCATGGAATAATTATTTTAATGAACTCAAAGATTCTTATGGCAGAATCTCACGAAATACATATATTGAGCCAAAAAAAATACTAAGGGCATTTATGAGATTTGGAAAGTTAATATGTCATTTTGAATTTATCTAAGTCATACCAAATGAATTATCCATGATTAGAATTTATCGTTATTTGTCATACCAAATATCTTTGTAATCATTCAGTTGACCAATTATAATCTCTCTAGTTTCTAATCTAGCATTAATCTCTCACGGCCTATCAAACGGCCCCTTAAAGAATAAATAATGTTATGGGTTCTTCAAATGAAAGAACTAACACACAGAGAAAAAAAAAATGGGAGCTTCTGTTTCGTTGAGACAAACAAAAGAAGGATGAAGTAGTTGACTAACGAAGAAGTTATTCTGATGTTATTGGAACTTCAATTAAATATTCTTTTATTGTTATTATATAACTCTTTAATGTTGGTGTAATTTCTGAATTTTCATTTCGGTACTTTGAGTTTAGATGGATTATGGATCTTTTCAGTTTTACTTGCATAATTTCGTGGTGTTTGAAATTGAATATGTAGATATATTTGTTTGTGAGTGAAACAAAAATATTATTGACAGTCATTCTATTATTATGTTGTTATATTAATTAAATTATTAGTATAAAATATTCTACGTATCCTGTAATGTTCAAAAAATCCGTGTCACTGTGTCTGTATCGTGTCGTATCCGTATCCCGTATTCGTATCCGTGCAACCTAGGAGAATATTCACGTGTTCTCTCACGTGATTGCAACTCAGCATTTGCAAGAGAGTTTATGCAACTCAGCAAAACCCCCAATCTATGGTGTCTGTAGCACTTTGTCCCCTAACTTATGAAAATGTTCGAAATAACCTATGAAAATGTACAGAAAAGTTTGGTTTATGCTAGCTTATTTCCCATGAAGAATCACAATTCAGTCGCGAACATGAATAAGTTTACCAGGAATATGGTTTATTGTTATGTTTTTGTGCATAACCAATGGCTATCAAAATCTAAATTACCAGTCTAGATACAAAGAATTTTGTGGTGTTTTGTAGCATGGATAGTAATTGTTTGTAGAAGGTGGTATTGCCATTTAATCATATATTCAGTGAGGGAAAATATGAACAAACATTTCAATACATAGTTGAAGCACAAAAGTTATGACCAAGTACAGCTCCAAGCAACAAGCAAAAGAGTTACTTGAGCACCTTGTAATAGGTTATAATTCTAGAAAAACAAGTCCTACCTTGAGACTTGCTGATCACTTGGCCAGACATAAGTCGAATTACCAACCTTCTCTGCATTTGCTCTCATGCTAACAATCGAGCCACGAAATGCAGAACAAATCCAACTTCCGACTTGGAACTAATGCCCCCTTATGAAGAATCAGAAGGATAAGAATGAAAATTTTGTGATAATTGCTCGGAACCTTAAGTTCATAATAATGGATCACTTTCTTGTACTTCACCCGAGTAGCACTTTATTTTTTGATCATCTCAGTTATATTCAAAAATTCATCCAGGAATTGGAATTTCTCATTCGTTAAATCAATATCTACCGGTGGTTGCAAGAAGTCCAAGATAGAAAACCGATCATTTTTTAGCAGATGAACATTCAACAAGATGACAAGTTTCTCACAATAAGGCTACTATAAGAGCATACCTAACCATTATGTTCCTGGTAAGGTATTTCGGAACATATTTATTTCACAACATTGATTGTCAATCTACAAACTAAGCAACTTCACAAACTCTAAATGTTGTGTAGAAGTGAGGCCCCCTCATATTTACTCCTAAAAGACCTTAATAGAGGGAGAAGGAGAACTCATTAATATACAGAATTCCAGAAAAGTTTCCAAGCAATGTGGAATATATTTCAAGATGTTGCAAGAATACTGTAGCTTAAAGATGGTTTGAAAACTAAAGTTACATTTCATAAAAAATTGACCAACATTTAAAAAAAAAAAAAAAAATAGTGAAAGTTTACATGTGACTAATACGGACTATACTATGAAATATCAAACATCATTAGCCAAGAGTGCAGTATGCAGCTTACTATACTCAAGACTTATTCCATGCAACTCAATCTCTTCACCATGGTGCTTCTTGCAGTGGAAATAAAACACAGTATACGCCACAAGGAACAAAATCTTCAGCAAAGAGGAAACATTCGTCACAAACAAACCATATGCTGTCGGATACATGACCAACAACTTGTTACCGAGTATCATCGTGAAGCCCTGGAAAATGTTGGAACAAAGGATGAGCAAGAAACCTTGAAATCTCTTTCCCTTCACAAGCGTGGCAGCTCGCTTCAGTGCTGCTTGGATTCCGTGACAACTTTCTTCTAGTACAGACACCACAATAGCCAAGATCCACTCAACAACTATATACAAGTAGAGAAAACAAGCGGCTATCCAAATCAGAACACCCACTGAAATTGCGGCGATATTAGGGTAAAATATTAGTAGAGGAAAAGTGATTCCCAAGACGGCCATGAAGTATCCCATTGCGATACCAGATACATAGAAAGTTGTTACGAGGGGCCTTGTCCATGTTTTCTTTAGAATTGAGAATAGATCTTTAACCGATAACGTAGTATCATTGTAGGAATAGGCGGATACTATGACTGTTGCGATTGCAAAGAAGAAGGAGATGATTGAGAAAACAATGATGGCCACAATTTCGACAGTAAAAATAAGAGCCACATAATGTTTTACATTGTCAAACATGGCGAAAGTTTTTGTGGCATCGAAGGCGGTGCTGGGATCGGCTGCCGGATCAGGCATGATGGATTGCATGATAGTAGCAAACATGTCCTTTAGCAAAGACTGGAGGGAGTAATTGAATAACAAGAAAATACACGAGTTGATGATCATTGAAGATATGGCTATTAGTGCCATTAGCTTCCCATTTTTTGGAAGGAGTTTGATGGATTCTTTTAGGATTGTCAAGAGACTGGTGAATAGCTCGGAGAGTGCCATTGTATTTTCAAAAGGCTAAGAGGTTTAGATGGTCTATAGTCTGGTTAATATGTAAGTATTTATACTTGAAGTTTTTGATATTTTAATTTGGAATTTTCCACGAGTCTGTTTATTAAAAATCACTAGTGACTTTCGTTGTAGTCTCCTCACAATGCCTCACAGTCAAAGTAACACGTTCGACAAGTCAATATATGAATTTTATAAAAAGATGGAGAACAGAATAATTCAACAATATTTTAGTTTACTTGGCTAACCAAGTCCTTGCGATGAAATTTTTGGTTTAATAATCAAAAAAAGTTTCTCGTGCCCAAGAATCTTTCAATTAATTTAATTCTCATATATTCTCAATGTCCCATAGTTTGCAACAGCCAGGCTTTCGAAAAGTGGCTAAGGTTAGCTCATGGAGAGTGAAATATACTTTATAGCTTCGCCAAAAACTAAATCTGCTTGTGTGACCCTATAACAACTTCTCCCCCTTTCAGAGCATTTTGTAACATGTATAGTAAATATGATAGAATAAAAATAAAACGAGATTTTAAGAGATGAGCAAACGAATTTTGAAATGAGACTGCCATTGGCTTAGGAGATTTGACATTTTAATAGGCGATTTATCGACAAAGAATAGTTTGGAGTCAATTAGTTTTAATCTTTCAATTTTCTTATCCCATCACCCCAACATATTATTTCTAGTATAACATTGTGATTATCTCATATATTTTGTACTGGAAGAAAAATTAGTGAAGACCAGTTGAAGGAAGAAAAACACGCTACAATAGTTGTTTGAAACTCTCATCTTAAAAAAAGAAAACAAACACACACACACACACAAAACAAAAAAAGAAAAACTCCCATTTTGAGGCAATATTTTGACTTAACTTTCACAGATAGAGATATTAGTTGAGAGTTGAATAACCTTGGATGATATAAGTTAAAATGACTTAATAAAATTGTAAAGAAAAGTTGTGAACTACCGATAATACTTTGCAAACAAATTATATGTGGTAAGAGGCTGATTCTGAAACGATACATTGTACATTTTAATAGGGATATACGCACTGGAATTAATTAGTGGGGATCTATATATGAGAATCATTCTGTATTTTTAATTTGATGCCTCCGCATTCACAAATACAAAAGAAATTTGAAGTCCAAAAGATCATGTCTGAAAATTCAGGTTTTGATTCTATTTGTTCTTATGGCGAGATTGGATTTTCTCTTATGATAACAACTTCATTTTTCCTTAAGTTCCAGGTTTTTCCTTCTTTAGCTCCAGAGGAGTGACTCTTGCAAATGAATTTTCATGCTCATAATATTTATTTTATTTGGAAAATTAAAAAAAAAAAATGCAAGTTCTTTTGTTTGGAAAGTAATTTTATTAGATACGAATGACTTTATATAATTCCATATATAATTTTTTATATTTTTCATAAACACATTATGACGCACTAACCCGCCTTACGTGATTTAGCTATCATCATTTCGCACCAGCCTTAGGTGCCTAGAGTTGCATTCTAGAGGATTATTCATATATACCCTAAAATAAGTTAAGTTCCTCATTGTATCAAATGTGATTTAAATGTAATCATAAACCGTGCAGTATCCTGTAGATTGTTTATCAGGAGAAGATTAACTTTGTTCTTCAAGTAACTGCAACTCAGAACTTGCAAGAAAGTTTTATGAATATGGTGCAAAAAATTTAGGATTATGCAAGTTCATTTCCAAGGAAGAAATACCCGACTTGACGGGTACCCAACCGGGTCCCACGCTTAGGCCGAAGAACCACAATTCACTGGAAGTAGAGTCGGGAACAAACTTAAGTTTACATCGGCTAAAAGGAAGATAATTCATTGTTATGTTTTTGTACACATAACCAATGTGTAGCATTCCAGATACAAACTAATTTGTGGTGTTTTGTAGCACGAGTGATTTTAGAAGGTATTGCCATTTAATCATATATCCAGTGAGGTGAGCTAAACTACGAACAAACATTCCAATATACGGTTGAAGCACTATAGTTACGATCAAGTACAGCTCCAAGCAAAATAGTCATTCGATGAACTTGTAAAAGGGCTAGAATTCCAGAAAAAAACAAATCCCTCCTCAGAGACTTGCTCATCACTTGGTGAGACATAAGTACCAGTACTTACAAACCTGCTCTTTCTTGATTTGAACTTATGCTAACTTCGAGCCACGAAATGCAGAACAAATCTCATTTTCGACTCGGAAGCTAATGCCCCATGCGGAACAATCAGAAGGACGAGATAGGAAGTTCTTAAGTTAAATGCTCTGAACCTTATATTCAGAATAATAGATCACTTTTCTTGAAGTGTATTTTCAATCACGGAGAAAAGTACATCTAGCAGGATTCTCACAAAAGAAATAAGGAAAGGAGAAGGGAGAGACTTGTCTAATTTTTCGTTGGCTTGCTTTACTACTTCAGCTCAATTTCACCAACAATAACTTAACAAGAACAAATTGTCAAGCTCTATGAGCAGGTTAATGATTAGAGAATCATTCCATGATTTTTACTAGAGAAAAATGAATGGCTGAACTAAAAGGAATAGAGGAGAATATCAAGTGGTGGCTGTGGCGCTCATTCATAAGTTCTTTAACCCATCGTTATGTTGCTGAAAACACGGCATAGAAGAGCTTAACAATGCAAACGTATAAGTAACCTTGATACAATAGTTTGTTAACTTAAGATGAATCTTTTACAGCCAAGTACGAAAGAAATTACAGAAACGTGAAACAATAGAAAGATGTGTCTGATAAAGAATTCACTTGACCGAGCCAGAAGAGTTTCAAGAGAAGAAACTCTTGCTTATAATTTCCTTCTGGGAATCTCTGAGGTATAAACTGCCCTGCTTTTCTTTGTGTTTGTCCCAATTCAGCTACTTATACTATTCTTCCAGAGTACAACTTATAATAACATCAATAATATGACTATTAAGAGATTACAGATGTAAATTTTATAATGAGCAGTTGATGTTAACAGAAGCTTCTGATGAAACATTCAGCAACGAAGTTGTGCTGCATATTTTCAACTAATTATTCATGTTGACAAGCAGCTCCAAGCAACCAAGTAGCACCATTAAGCACACTTACAAAACTTTGAATAAGAAGAAAATTTACATGTAACAAGGACCACAATATCAAACATCATTAACCAAAAAGGCAGTAGGCAGCTTAGTATACTCGAGACTGCCATGCAACTGAATCTCTTCACCATGGTGCTTCTTGCAGTCGAAATACAACACAGTGTACGCCGCAAGGAACAAAATCCTCAGCAACGAAGAAATATTCGTCACAAACAAACCGTATACCGTTGGATACATGACCAACACTTTGTTACCCAATATCGCCGTGAAGCCCTGAAAAATGATTGCAGCCACAAAGTTGGCACACAAGATGAGCAAGAAACCTTGGAATCTCTTGCCCTTCACAAGCACACCAGCTCGCTTCAGTGCTTGGATCCCGTGACAGCTTTCTTCTGTTACAGACACCACGATGGCCAAGATCCACTCAACAACTATATAAGAGTATAGAAAACAAGCCGCTATCCAAATCACAACGGCCGCTGAAATTGCGGTCATATTAGGATACAGCATTATTAGAGGAAAAGTGATTGCCAAAACAACGATGAAATATGCCATCGCGAGACCAGTTACGTATAAACATGTTATCAGTGACCTTGTCCATGTTTTCCTTAAAATTGAGAACAATTCTTTAGTCGATAACGTTGTATCCTTGTAGGAATAGGCGGATACTAGGATTGTTGAGATTGCAAAGAAGAAGGAGATGATTGCGAAAACGAGGCAGCCCACGATTTCAACCGCAAAAACAAGAGCAATATTATGCCTTAGATTGTCAAACAGGGCAAACGTTCTTGTGGGATCAAAGGCGGCGCTGGAATCGGCTGTGGGATCAGGCATGACGGATTCCATGAAGCTAACGGACATGTCGATGATAAAAGACTGGAGGGAGTAGTTTATTAAAAAGAAAGAACATGAGCTGATGATCATGGAAGATATTGCTATCAATGCCATGAGCTTCCCATTTTTCGGAAGAATCTTGATGGATTGTTTCAGAATTGTCAAGAAACTGATCAATGACTCGAAGAATGCCATTTTTACTTTCAAGAATATGGTTTAGAGCTTTGGATTTAGATGTGCTATAATCTGGTTAATATGTAGGTATTTATACTTGAAGTTTCTAATGTTTTAATTTGGAATTGTCCATGATTCTGTTTATTAAAAAGACTGGTTCGGCAATATCAAAGTTCATAAAGGCTTCAAATTTGTGATTTTCGTAATAGGCTTCTCACAACACAACAGAAGTCAAAGCCATGACGCGTTGAGACAATTCAGTATATGAATTTCATAATAAGATGGACCCCAAAAGAAGTTAAAAAGGATCAGCAGAGACAAAAGTAAAAGTATATCAATTTGCTGATCATAATAATCAATTGGTGTCTTGAAATCTCAGACAAGCTGTCCAACACAGTATTTTAGTTAACTTACTTAGCTAGCATTGAAATTTTTGGTTTTGATAATCAGATAACGTTCGGCGTACCCAAGAAACTTTCTTTTAATTTGCATTGAATTTGTCATATCTTTCTTACTGATTTCAACAGCCAGACTGTATGTCTATAACTCAAATGGTACCGGTAATTTTTGGCTGTTTTCTCTAACTTTTGTCGTTTTAATAACAAGAACCTGAGAATTTTGTTTTGAAATGTAATGAAGGTTACATAAACTGAGGGAGTGGAGCATGCCAAGAACAACATTGTGCCTATCCAAGCATACAAAAACAAACAGTCGCGGCAGACAATATTCGCGGTAAGTAGTACATGTGAGTACCGCCCGTCTTATTTAGGCTAAAGATTTACTGTCTGGTGTAGCTCCTTATGTTACAACTTCAGTAATCAGGCATAATTCTCAAAGCAGGTACTTATATTACTGTCTAAAGCAGGAGTTTTAGCACTGGATCAGACCAGCTGGCCCGACTGTTAACCAGTGCCCAATGCCTGCCACGCCACCCGCTTGGGGGGGTAAGGCTCAGAATCAATGGGAAACGCCTGGCTGCTCGCCCAGCCAGCCGCGCAAACCACTGGTTTGGTACTTTCCCCCCTTTTCTTGTCGTCAATTCCTGTTTCTTTTCTAGATGATCTTGAAGTGGCTAGTCTAGTGGAGAGTGAAAATAAAAAATGTACAGCAGTACAGGGGACAGAAACAGGGAGAAAAATTAAACAAACAAGGCGATTAGTCTCCAATCATGCAAATATATTTTACAAGACTTGCAGATTAGATGGAATTTAAGACGCAAAACTCACAAAATTAATGAAGGATTCATCTCTACGATGCTTTTTCGCCATTGCATGTGTGAGTGGCTTGAGTTGCTTGAAATGGACTTTGTGTGTAAACAATTATATGTAATGTTGCGAATGTAAAGTTGCCTACATATCTGTGGATATATTATTCCATTTCTGTACAGATAACCGATCTTTTGAAACTAAATCAAATGCAAAAATAACAGCAAGGATAACTAGTAAATTTAGGGTGTTATGTAAGCATGCATGTATGCATGATTGGAGAAGGCGTTTTAGCCATCTAACATTTATTCAGTGCTCTACAATGTGAACAAACACCCCATATATAGTTGAAACCCACATGAAGCATGATCAAGTATTAGCTCAACGCAACAGCAAGCGAAAGAATTGAATATATCATGCTAGGCTAGAATTCGGGAAAAGTAAACAGAGACTTGCCAATTACTTGGTCAGACAGATGTTTCGCTTACCAAACGGCTGTACAGTTGAACTCATGCTAAACTTGATGCATGTAATGCACAACAAAGCCAACTTATGATTTAGATACTAGCGCCCCCCCTTTAGAAGAAATTGAAGGACGAGGCGCTAAAGTATTATATCAATCACTCTACACCTTCAGTTCATAAGAATGGGCTTCTTGAAGCGTACTTCAATCATAATCTGCCGAACTGAATTTTGCAGCTCATTTTCATCAACGGTGTCTCTACAAGATCAAAATGACAAGCTCTAATGATGCTGGTTAGAAGAATTCATTTCATGATCTTTTATAGATAAAATAGGAGTGAACGGGAACGCAAAAAGGAGCACTCTTTTGAAGGGTCCGCATGCAGTAAAGCTTTTTTTCTCTCCTAGGCCAGTGTTGCTAAAACCATGGCATTGAAGAGCTTCTCAATGCATAGCCGCTTTCCGTAATCCCATTGAACAGTCCTTGAACAGTCGATTAACATAAGATGAACAACTTTACACCCAAACATTTGAAAGAAATACAATAATGGCTATATTTAACTGTTAGTTTCATGGTCTACTATATACTCAGAAGACAACTGATTTTTGGGTAAAAGGAAATTATAATCAATCACGTATATCATTCATCGAAGAAAAAAAAAATCTTAATTCATGGGAGATACTCCAACTTGAGCTCACTTATCTATTTGCCATACTTTTAGTAACATCATTACGACTGGTAACAGATTATAAAAGTAAATTTTAGCAGCTGATAGAGATACAGAAGCATCCAGCTTAAACAAACTCGTCAGCCCATATGAATTAAGCGGCCTTGAGCAACCAAGTTGGACTTTATCTATCAAATAGAAAAACTAAGTTGGACCTTCTTTTCTGGTCACCTAACTACATTCAAGTACAAGATAATCTTTTTATTACAAGATAACATAAAAAACTGACAATCTTTTTAGTAGACTAACACACACAGAAAGAAAGATGATAAATTAGATCAGCCTAAACTAAGAGACCCTCCCATGCTGCTTCTGATCATAATAAACACAGTCAACAATAGAATGTCACTAAAATCATAACAAGATTATTACTTTTGTCTAGTGTGTGTCTATGGTAACAATGTTTCTATCCCACCTACTAATATATAGTTAGAAATACATCTGTTTCACAAAATTGATAACATTCCCATTGTATCAGAAACTAAAGAAGTATATCAAAGTATGATCGAAGCAAAACCAATGATGCCCTTTAATCCAAACATTTCATTCCACTATTTTCAACTATGAAACAAAAAGAGCATCAATCAGAAGAATAAAAATCTGACAGAGAAATCTAAATTTTTACACTCCAAAGTAGACATATTTACATTCACAAGCTCATAAATTACTCAAAATTGGTGCTAAATCAAGCAACTCCAATGCTAGCAAAAACTAATCACCATTTGCACAAACTAAAAATGTATAATCAAACTCAATGATGGCCCTTTAATCCAAACATCCATTCAACTATTTTTCAACTATGAAATCAAGAAACAGAGCATCAATCAATCAGAATAATAAAGATTCTAAATTTACATAACCATTTCATAACTGAACAACATATGTACACAACACAAGCTCAAAATCACTGAATCAAAGCAAAATTCAACACTTTGCAAAAATCTAAAAAAAAAAAAAATCACCATTTTTTTTTTGCACACACACAAAAACTAAACTTTATCATCATAATCAATTATTAGAACTACCCTCCTCAAAATCAACAGCCCACAGCCTCTTCCACCTATCCACCCCGCCCAGACCCGACAACCCATCCGGGTCCAAATCGACCCGGGTCCGACAAACGGGGCAAGTGGGTCTCTTCCTAATCCACCTGTCCACACACCTCGCGTGAAACAAGTGCTTACAAACCGGAAGGTTCCGACACTCGTCACCGTCCTCGAAGAGGTCCAGACAAATGGCGCAGTCCGAGGTTGTCGGAAAATCGGACGATTTGTAGGAGACGTCGGGTAGCTGAAACGGCGGCGGATCTGCGGCGGCGCGCTTGTCGGCGACGCGGCGGCATCGGCGGCGGTTGAAGGTGTTGGACATGATGAGGAAGTGGAAGAGGACGATGGCGGCGAATCCGAGGAAGAAGAGGAAGAGAGAGAAGACGACGAGCATGATCACGAGTTTGAGGATGAAGAGGACGAATCTTCTCTGGCTCCGGCTCAGGTAGTGGCGGTGGCGGTGGTTTTGATCGGCGGTGATTGGCATTGTTTTTTGGTTTGGTTTGGTTTGGTTTGTTTGATCGGGGAATGAATGTTATGTTGTAAGAGGAGATTTGAGATTGTATGAGATTTTTATTAGAGTTGATTTTTTTGTGTGTTGAAGATAGAAAAAGGATAGGGAGAATTGCACAAAGAACCCCTGAGGTATGGGGTAATTACGGAGACAATTCTCATGTTTGGGAAATTAGACGTATAGATCAGAGTTTTAGTTTCGGTCTTTTTACGTATTAGAGGCGTTTCACAATTTTCCGGGAGCTTTTTGGCGTGTTTTAAAGACTTTGTAAAAGCTGTAGTTGTAGTGGAATTGAAACTTACTTGTAGGTTTCGTTTCGAACGAGTCAAAAACAACAACCTTTTGGTCATTTTCGAGAAAACTTGTGGAGATTTTGATCCATGAATGTAAACATAGGATTCGTGGTTAACTTAAGTGTGAAAACTGTTAAATTTTATTGAATGTACGTTTTTAAGTCTCTTATGTTGTATACTTAACAGAAAATATACTAGAATAGCTAAAAGAAATAGGTACTTTGGAAAGTTTTAGTAAGCAACTTGTCGCATCATTTTATCATGTGAGAATTTATTGCTGTAAGATTGTTTGCACAATTTGATATACTCTATATAAAGGGTGTTTGTGTAATTAAATACATAATATTAGGGGTTCTTGTATGATTTTGAAAACATGAGGGATGTTTTTGTAATTAATTCATAATTTTGGGGTGTTTTGTGTAATTCTCAAAAAGATATGTAGAAACGTGGACTGGACCGTAGTTTTTGTCGGTTTTGGGTTGGGGGGATTAAGGTAGGGAGTGAGGCAAGAGCACATAGTATTTTGTGCCTAAGTTGGGTTGAGTGACGAATCTTGTGCCGCACAACGTACCGAATATGCCGCTGATTTGTTACAATTGTTGGTGTGTTTCTTTCTTTTCTGATTTTATTTCAGTAGTAACGAGAAATATATCAATTTACTTAGAATTTGCTTTATGGTGATATTAATTTTAGAACTATTATTAGTTACGAGAAGAACGAATAACAAATATTAGATTCGAAAGTCAGTGCACTAGAACCAGGGTTATTAAACCCGGACCGGCCCGGCCGGTCCGGCCGGCCGGACCGCGAACCGGCCGCGAAGCCGGTCCGGAAACACCCATCCAACCGTTTTTTATTTTACTGGGTCGAACCGGCGTTTTAACCGGTTCAACCGGGTTCAACCGGTGAACCGGACCGGTGCTCGACCCGTTCAGGATTTTTTTTAAAAAAAAAAAAGTTTGTAAATTACTTTTCAGCCCTAAAATTATTTTAGCCCTAGCAAAACACCCCATATCGCACAACGCAGCCAAAAAAAGACCCACCCGCGCTCCACCCCCGCTCGCCCCACCCCCACCCGCCGCCCCCGCTGGGCTCGGCGCCTCCGTCGCCGTCGGATCGCCGCCCGATATCTTCTGTAAGTTATAATTTTGCCCAATCGCCCCACCCCCAATCAATCGCCCCACTCCAAAAAACTATGCCCGTGTGAGAAGGAGGAGGAGGAGGAGGAGGAGGAGAAGCGGTGAAGGAGAAGAAGAAGGTGGAGGCGGAGGAGGAGAAGCGGCGGTGAGAAGGAGGAGGAGAAGAAGAAGAAGGAGGAGTAGGAGGAGGAGAAGCGGTGGTGAGAAGAAGAAGAAGGAGAAGGAGAAGGAGAAGGAGAAGGAGAAGAAGAAGAAGAAGCGGCGGCGGTGGTGGTGGTTTTTTTTTTTTTTTTATAAATTAAAATATATATAACCGGTTCGAACCAGTGGTTAAACCGGTTAAATCGTGAACCGGTGCCTTACCGGTTCAAGGCCCCGGTCCGGTTCTGAAAACACTGACTAGAACATGAGAGCTTGAAATAAGTTTATTAAAATAAAATAAGATCCATGAGTCTTTAATGATAAATACTTGTTTTGTCTTGATAAAATCTTGCATCAATTAGGAAGGTATTCTTAATTGTTTGAAAACCTAGGCATTTTTTTCCTATAATAACTTATAATTTATGTCAGTAAAATCATTATTATATTATATCTACATATATTACTAATTTAATTACTAACGGAGACGACTTTGTTATGGGGACATGAACAAAAGAAATAGGAAAGTATTCAGCCATTACGTGGAAGGAATATGATTTTTTCGTTAAATTGCAAAAAAAAATGTAAAATTTAATATTTATTGGGTTCGGATGCAAGTGTAAGCTGAAATATTATATTTATAAATTGGTGTCGGGTGTAATTAATGTTTGAACTATTGCCCATATAATTCATGATAAAGAGAAATGTAAAAGAAAAAAAAGTATGACCCTTTTCAATTTTCGTACCACATTACACATGTAATAATTAGATGGAATGTGTATAGATTATTATAAATAAATTAAATATAATTGATAGGTATTTTCATTTGTTGATAGTTGATGCTAATGTAGCTATAGTTATACTACCAGAACTTTAATAAAAGAAAAATTAAAAAGTAAAATAGTGTGCTAAAGTTAGAAATTGACTCTATTTATACAATCGTACTATCATAAAGGTCTGTATCAGTAGTCAATAGTACCGCTCTTTAAGAGGAGCAAAGGTTCTATAATTTAAGTGGACTAATACTTAAAATTAACTGGACCACTTTTTAGCTTTTTTAGCGTAGTTTAGTGCTTTATTCATTACTTTTATATAACGAAGAAAAATGACACGAGGAGCACACGCAAAAGACCAGTACTCCAATTAATGTGCACATTTGTTTAATCAAAAAATCGGGAATCAAGTGTGAAATTAAGTAATAAGGATTTCGTCTTTAAAAGAAATACTAATAAAAAGATAATTATACATATCCTGAAATTCTTGGTATCAGAAAATGGGATGTTCTCCTTTCATGAATTAATAATTGTCCACTTCATCCAAAAGCATGAATCCTAGCTATATATAATAGTTTGTTTAATTTTGCAAGTCACTGATTAGTCGTGATATTTTTGGTCAGTCAATCTCACGGTCACATAAGCAATATAGCAAGTGGAACACAATGAAAAAAAAGTGATACTTCAACGACAATTTTACTGATTCATATTCATAGATACTTGACGCCACTATGACACCAGTACATCATTGATTCATTTCTAAAGCACATAAGATATATCTTCAGACAATTGTAAACATTTATTCAGACTAATCATCCATCAATACTTACTCCATGCTTCTTATCACACCTCAAGTAACACTTCATTTCCTAAAAAAAAAAAAAACATTAAACATTAGCCTCAACAGTGGAAAACTATAGAAATCAATTGCATGCCCGACTTACTCATCAAATTCAATTTTGATCTTCCCCGCATCGGTATTTGCAATAACGGAAAATGCTTCCTGGGAGAGATCAATGGTGCCACGACAACCCGGAGGACAGTAGTCCACGATTCTTACAACGACACTTTGGCCGGTGCAAGGGTGCGGGACGCCTTTGTTTGTCGCTCCAGTGCAAGTAACTTTGTAATGTCGACCGCATGCTGCCCTGTTATCCCAAATTGCGTCACTAGCGGCTGCAATCATGACGCCATCGTTCTCGTACCCGTTGCATGAAGAGGCTGTGAAGCATCAAAGAGCTTAATTTGGCATTTAGGTATTACAAACTTGTTTTACTAACTATACTTCAAAATCATGTGAAACAATTCTCAGTAGGGGAGGATAGGTTGTATATTTATCATATGAGGTATACTTTATGACATTCTTTTGATAGGTACTGGTTGGATTCGAACCCATGGCATCTTCGTTGACTTGGGCTATGATACTATATAGGATAAATAGTCGTTTCATCTAAAAGTTCAAATCGTATAAAGAGAATTGACATTTATTATTATATTTTTATTTACAACAGTTTACTGATTATATAAAGGATAAAATTAAGGATTCGTGCGAGAATGAGCATTGGGTTCATGAGTTTCTATTGAATTATTAGTTTCTTGTCCCTTTAGTTAATTTTGGCAATTCCATCTTGCAGATATGGAATTCAATTGACCAGGCTATGCTGGATATGATACGAGCTTATGGATAGTTATTATTATTGTTATTATTATTATTATTATTATTACTATTATTATTATTATTATTATTATTATTATTATTATTTAATTAGTTATTAGTATTTATCTAGTTGTGTTGTAGTTGAATAGAAGTTATCATAGTAGTGGCTAGTGGGTAGTTATCCACATTATGGTTATTAGAAGTTTATTGTGTTTGAAACTCTATAAATGTAATGAGTTGTACGTATGATTATTAAGAAAGAAATCAAGAATATTTAAAATTTAAGTCTCTCTTTCTCATCTCATTTCTTAGGAGTTTAGTTCTTCTCACAAAAGAACACATTACTTATTGTTATTTAACAATTTAAATAAACTGATAACTACCCACTAGCCACTACTATGATAACTTCTATTCAACTACAACACAACTAGATAAATACTAATAACTAATTAAATAATAATAATAATAATAATAATAATAATAATAATAATAGTAATAATAATAATAATAATAACAATAATAATAACTATCCATAAGCTCGTATCAGGATATTACTGCATGCGAATTCTTTGCCTTCATATATGTGCATAAATAAAAGCGAGAGGGCGTTAAATTTTGTTTATTTGACGTGTATATGGATTATATCACAAAATACTTGCATAGACTATGTTTACTGCAGATTTAGTGGTCATAATGGATTTATGTCTTAAAACTTGTGGCGACAGTTGTAAGATAATGTGATGCATGCAATTAAAACTATATAGTCTATAGACCAGTCTACGTAAATATTATTCGATTATGTGAAAGAATTAAAATAAAACTCACGAACGTAAGGCGGGGTGTAATAAGTAGCAGTTCCGTCGTCGGCATATGCTACTGAAGCAAGGCTTACCGCCACGATCATTACCATTATGAGGACTGGCATGGTTGCTTTCATTCTTCTATGAGCTTATAGTACTTCGATTAAAGTGTGGCAAATTATAACATTGTTAAACACGTTTTATAAGCGTAATTTAAGAGTTAAAATCTTTAAGTTAATATTAATTTTCCTTCTTTTTCTTTTAGATGTATTCGAGCACAGTAGAGCAATGTATGACTACTTAACGTTTTTTCTCCAACGTCTAGCTGCATTTGAGACAAGTGACACGGATTTTGTTTCACATCGTGAGACTTTGGGCTATTGTCCAAATAATAGGACAACATATAGAAACGAATCAGATATATATATGCTAGCTCTAGATCTCAAATCTCACAAGTTATTTAATTAATATTTGGCATCCCACATTAATCTTTTGATTGAGTGTGCTCGTAAAATAGAACACTTTGAAAAAATTAAAACACTGAAGCTCAGCAAATCCTCTTAATCCAAAATAATAGTTAAGTGAAATCTGATGAATAAACTCTAACATCTAGTAATTAACGAAAATATATTGAACATTTAATGTACAACGGATGGTGAGTGTATGATATTTTTAAGTATGCGTTTCAATCAAAATAACTCATTAATATGAACTTGAGTTCCTTTGTGTGGCACATGCACACTCCCAATTACATTCACCTGATTCTGAAACAAATAATTAATTTTACACGAGACATAGTCTAGTACAGTTTTCGACAAAGCCAATATGTACGTGTATGTCTCTACTATATGAGAACTTTGCCTATTTTAACTTTGTTCAAAATAGAAGGTGAACAAGCATATTCTGTTCCAAATTTGAACTTGTTGCAATGGACGAATTCAATCTAGTCAGCTCCAATTGGTTTCTACCCTATTATATGGAAATGCTATTTGATTCAAATCAACATCTGTGAAACAGATTTAGCAATAATGACATTCTTTAAACAAAGAGTACTGTCAGTAACTAGCAAAAGTTATCTCCAAAAGGAAAAGAAGAAAAAAGGAAAAGTTTAAGAGAAATTTTACCTATCATTTTCGTGACGACATGTTGAAAACTATTTACATAAATAATGCCAAGAGATAATTGGTGAAACTTTGAGATAAATTATGAATAAAGACAATGGCAAGGGCGTCCGATTTTTTGGCGCAGGTTTATTTGGTTGGACCCCAATTCCGAAGGCCTTGCTTTGTAAAAGTCATTTGATACCGTGTAATATATTTTTCAAATATATAAAGTACAAAAAGATGAGTATAGTCTCAAATATATAGAGCAAGTGTACACCAACTCATTGCGTTAGTTAGACGAAGAGAAAATTGTATGCAGAGTTTATAAAATCAGGAGCGATATTTTGAGTTTCCAAAACCACAAGAAATTATACACAATTATCAAATTACCACGAAAAATCACATGGAATTTTTATGCATTTTTCCCGTTCTGAACTCTAATAAAATTTCCACCAATAATTAGGAAAAGATACCATGAATGTATGTGACGTGCACAATCAAATTGATCCTAGTCCCCCGGACGAGTAGACACAGAAAATCTCAATTATTTCGTAAACTAATCGGATAATCAATTAATTGATGTTGTACGAGATTAATCATTCTCCATGCGTGGGCAAAAAAACAGGATCTCTGCTAGTACTTAGTACACACCTTTTATGCTAGCATGCATCATTAATAACTATTATCAATCTGAATGTTTTGGTTATTGTCGTTGGAAAAATCAATTTTTGGGGTGCTCTTTCTTTTGTTTTTATGAACTTAATATATGTAATCTTTATTTTTATCTCAGAAAAAAGAGCAACAAATTATGTGGATAAATCTTTGGAAACTCTGCTTTTGGTTAATGAAAGGCTGCCTAATTATTATTAAGAAGGTGAAATTGAATGTAATGAACTCAAAAGCAAGTTTTCTGTTTGTTTAGATTTTGTGCAATTTTGAGCTGCCACTTTATCTACCAAGAAGACTAACAATCGCAGTTGTTACTAATGAAAGATGGTCTAAGCCAATAGCAGTTGTGACAGTCACATTATCTCCTATTGCATTGGAATTCATTTGCAATTTTAACAGCACAAAATCAGGATTGTTCAATTATGCAATTGGGGAACCAATTGGAATTGCATTTGGGGTCCTTGCATTTTGCAAAAACTGAGAGTTCTAGTCCACCAAGACAATGTTTGTTCTTGTGGCTAGCAGGTGGGTTTATAATGAGTATATTTTAGGGATAATTACAGCTACACCCCCTGAGGTTTGGTGTAATTACACATACCTCCCCTGTGGTTTGAGAAATTACACATACCTCCCCTGAGGTTTGAAACCTTACACATACCTCCCCTCTACAACTTAAGGGTTGTTTGGGTGTAAGTTATGATAAAATTATGCTTATTATGCTTACACCCCTAAAGTTTGGTATATTTGTAAAAGTAATCCTTGATGTTAGAAAAATTAAAATTAAATACTCCAAATAATTTTAGAAACTACTATATGACTAACCAAAAATATAAAAAGTATTTAAATCATTTTTAAAATTTAATCTAATCTTAATATTTTTATTATTTTGTAAAAATATTTAATTTGTTTTTTTATTTCTTCATTTTTGTTTTACTTTTAATAATCTCATAAATTTCATTATAGTTCCATATTAAATACTATTACGCGTGCCCACGGAAATTTCAGTTTATCACAACAAAAAGAAGCATTTGGTAAAATAATAAATATCTATGCAATCTCCGAAAAGAAAGACAAGAAATAGAAAATTCAATTGTAAAAACTCTCATTTTCAATGAAAATTAACAAATATAATAGAAATAATCAAATTTTTATAACCCATTTTAAAAAATGAAGAATGATGACGAAATTACCAGCAACAGTGACAATAGAATTATCATCCTTGGATCAGACATGGTCACTGGTTTTAGGTAGCAAGTTTTGTTGGTCTTTTTGTCAAAATAAACAACCTAAATGCACTATATTTAGTGAAACCAATTTTCGGTGTTTTATCTTCTTCTATTACTAAAATAATTGTTAGTTTAAAATTGTAACGAGAACAAAGGCACAAAGATGAGTAGTTAGTTAAGTTTTGACTGAGATTTACGGGAATTCTTTTAAAGAAAAAAACTAAAAGTTACGTGTTTTGATTCAAAAATATATTTTGGATTAGATTAACTTATTTTTAAATTTAAATTTAAATACTTTTTATATTTGTAGGTAATAATATAATAGTTTATAAAACCTTTTGGAGTATTTAATTTTAATTTTTGTAACATCAAGGATTACTTTTATAAATATACCAAACTTTAGGGGTGTAAGTATAATAAGCATAATTTTATCATAACTTACACCCAAACAACCCTTAAATTGAAGAGGGGAGGTATGTGTAAGGTTTCAAACCTCAGGGGAGGTATGTGTAATTTCTCAAACCACAGGGGAGGTATGTGTAATTACACCGAACCTCAGGGGGTGTAGCTGTAATTATCCCTATATTTTATATTTGAAACAAGAACTGATTTCTCTGTTGGTGTCATTGGGCTTCTCCTGGGCATAAACCAACCCATTTTGGGCCTGACCGTGCTTGCTTGGGGCGATTCATTAGGTGACTTAGTTGCAAATCTGAGTATGGCAATTAGTGGTGGGCCGAGGGAGGCCCAATTATCCACCTTTGTTTCGTTTGCAAGGCCCATACTCAACATTTGTAGGCTTGGGCCTGTCACTAGCTTTTGCAGCCTATGCCACATATCCACCTCCTTATGCAGTAAAAGCGGATCCTTCTGTGTATGACAGTGTGAAACGATTTGGGGTTTTCATTTTAGGCTTGATTTGGGCCCTTGTCATTCTGCACAAGAGAAAGATGAGGCTAGACCGGTACTTGGGGCTCCTGGCTATTTATTTGCTTTTCTTAACTTCAAAAAATTACGATAAATTTCGGAGCAGATATATGAAGGTCGTGACATTTAAAAGTTTTATTTTAAAGGTGTTACAAGCTTGGTTGTTGTTGCGCCTAAAACTTCAAATATTTTGGTGCGGTACATTCGTAAACTAGAGAATTATATTTTTTTTTATTCAAATTAAATGTACTTTAGAGTTTCTGAAGTTATAGAGCAGTACATATTTGACAGTATATGATGGATAAAATGTAAATTCATTAGAATTGTACAAGAAGTGGGGACAAAAATCACAAAATAGAATACATAAAGATGAGGTAGTGTACTAACGTTAGGTCATGCCGTGCGTATAACAGCAGACAGTGTCTCATAACCGCTCCTCGTGACGGCATTAATAACATAGCCCCATTAATTGTATTTGTACTCTATTCCAATACGCATCAATTACTATTGCTACTTGCCTTTCTCTCTCATTCAATGCTACAGCCTGTGACCACTTCATTCAAGTTTCAAAATTGTTACATTATTTTCACGAGAAAAAAAATTCATAGAAATATATTTTTTCTCAACCTACTTGGGTAATTTTTAATTTTTTTCCATTTTCTGATGAATATTTTTTAGAGGAAAGTAGCATGCATGTCGGTTCCTAATTACTTGCCAAACAAAAGAAGATTTTCAATAATAACATGTGAAAAAAATGGCTTCAATAACTAAGACTAGTCTTATCTTCTAACGTTGTAAACAAAGAAATAGACGCTTGATACAGTTGCCGTTGTAGTTATTGTGGTTGGTACAATTTCTTATCGGTTCAAAAACTGAACTGGACATATACTTGGCTAATTAATGAGTTGTGGTCACAATTTGTGTGTTTGCTATTCCCTTAAAAATAATTAGTAATCAACTCCACCAACAAAATTGACTCTAAAAACTAAACTAAGGATCCAAAACTAGAAAATTATAACCAAATCTTTTTTTTCAAGAAAAACCGGATATTCAAAAAATGTTTTACATTTTGTTATTATCAGAGGTTCAAAATAAACAAAGCCAGATAACCCAATTTTGGAATACATTTTCTGAGAACTGAATAAGATCCAAATAAATGCTGAAACCTAACAAGGACAGGTGTTATAACGCGGAACTTTAAATATTTGCATGCATCAATCATAGAAAATATTGAATGAGCCAGTAAATAAATTCCTTTACAAGTTTACGGGTGTTGGTGGTGAGGGACCTATAATTTTTTTTAATCATTTACTTGGCTGGTACACATTTTGAAAGTACAACTGAGTTCATTTAGTAGCTGGAAAACTTAGTAGCAATGGTACTATCAATTTATTATTTCAAGATTTACACTTAGAAGCTGATATCAAACACAATAATAAGTCAACCCCACATAAGAGATTGTAAAATTGAAACAATTACAGAAGAATGGCGATAGTAAATCCATCATAACACGACCAATTTTGTGAAAAAGAACAATCAAATATATGCTTCAATTTGAACTGGAAAACAAAAGGCATTATCATTCTCAAATATTTAGAGACATCTCCTCCAAAATGTAGTCTCTCTTATCAATTTTTTCAATGTTCATATTCTCTGCTAACAAACTAAAGAAAAGATTATAACGAAAAATTAAATCTAAACATTGCTTGTAAAAGATGAATGCACAACCTTATTTTGCCTTCCCATTAGCCATTGAAGAGTCCTCTTCCCAATAGACTGTGTAGTTGCTTGAGAATCCAAGCTGTTGCAGCTCATCGTTTCGTCGCGAAAACTCATCACGCTCCCTCCATTCTCCCACCTATCTACGTCAATCTCCGATATCGTGGTCCGGCCACTAACCCCTCCGTTCTTCTCCTTCAACTCCTCCGTCGCTTCCACGTTCCTTGGCACCGGGAAACGGAACGAAAACACCCGTCGCGACGACTCAACCGTCGCCACACTAGCCTTGTCATTGTTGTCCTTCTTTCCCCTTAGCCAAATCTTCGACACCGAAAAACTCTCCCTCAAACTCCTACCAATAGACTTATTACCATCATTTCCACTAACACTACCACCACTATTGTGAATTGCAAGATTCTTATAAACCTCAAATCCATTAAACTCCCTTCTCGAATCGTTACCGCATTCGGACATTGCTTGTCTATGACCTGGAATCAAAGGCAAAGAAGGCTTTTTACTAGATTGTTTCTTCATAGGAGTCCTTATAGGCACTTGAAGAGATGAATTATCATCCATCACATAAGCAAATGAACCCATTGAAAAACATCTTCTTGCATCAACATTTGCATCACTACTACCTTCACCTCCACCACCATCAACATTCCTAAATTTTCCAAGTTTAACAGACACAACTTTTTCCCCTGACCCCACATTTAATCTCAAACTTTCATCATCTTTCACTTGAATCTCACCAGATTTATGCACTAGATCTGCACCATTTGCACCATTCATCCTTAAATCATCGTCGCAACGAGTACTCAAATGGGAATTCACTCTACCAACCTCTCTCTCAGGCAAAATCTCCCTTGAACTCTCACTCCCAGATTCAAGAACAAAAACTATAGGTGAACAGTTACTGTTTGCGCTATAATCCTGAAGCAAACTAGCTCTACACAGTGGACAAGTCGAGTGAGACAAAAGCCAAGTATCAATACAATCCATGTGAAAAGCATGGCTACACTTAGGCAACAATCTCAACTTATCCTCTGCCTCAAACTCACACAAACAAACAGCACAATCAAACGGATCCTTCACACCTATAATGGCCTTATAATTAAACACAGGCAAAGTGTCGATGAACGATTGATCAACACCTGCATCGTGCAAGTGAAAAAGCTGCTGCAGTTGGCCTTGAAGAGCAGTGACACTGTCCATTTCATCAGGGTCTCTGTTTGGTGGCCTCAACAAGAATCTCACAAGAAGATGAAGCAAACCGGAGATAAAGAAGATTATTGCAAGAATGATGATTATTAAAAGTATACTTGGGCTAACGTTGTTGTTCAAACTGAACCCACTTGAGTGATTTGGAGGTGGAGGTGATTGTACCAGATAATAAGGCTGTTGTGATGGAACAAGAAAGCTTCTTGCTTTGATTTCAAGAAGAACCCTGTTCATTTTTTGATGAGATGTTGTGAAAAAAGTTGTAAAGATTCGATCTTTATGTTGAAATGTTGTGAGAAAATTGCAAAGATTGAAGCTTTATATTGGAATGTTGACAAAGATTGAAGCTTTATGTTGGAATGTTGACAAAGATTGAAGCTTTATGTTGAAATGTTGATAAAGATTGGAGCTTTATGCGAGAAATCAAATGTACAATCACATTTGAGTTTTTTGACTGGAACAGAGGAAAAAATATTTGAGGGTGTAAAACAAATGGAGTGAGGTATTAAGAGGGATTCTCGGTTAATATTTTAACTAGAAAGAGGAACCTGTGAAGTCAAATGAAGAGAAGTAAATGTTGATGCAGAGAAGAGAAGGTGAAGATTTTGAATATTTTGTTTTGTGGTGCAATAAATCTTTTACCAGCAGGGCACCATTATTATTGGATCTCATTAGGCTAAATGGCACTCGAAACTAATGTATGGGTTATTAAAGAATTTGTTAAGAGCAGGTGACAGTTTATGATTTCATCAAATTTTGGTTGACTTGGGAGAACCATTTTCATCAACATCGAGGCAACATTTAAGTCTCTTAATTAAGAAAAAAGAACTAATCTTTGAGCAGGAAACAAGTGGATTTTTTTTCCCTTGTGAACTCGAACAGCACACTTCCACTCTGTATCTTTTAATAAGCATATAAGAAATAGTGTTTTGAGTATTTTTATTTTTATTTCTTGGTTATGGGGAGTGTTGATTATTTTATTCATCTGATCACATTCTTGTTTCAGTGCTTCTATTCTCTATTTCTTGTTTTATTACATGGTTTGATGAAAAGCCCCTTTTTATGATAAGACAAAATTAACTGAAAGTCAAAGATGTAAGGTGCAATTTTTGGAGATGGAAAACATTGGATGGATTTGGTGGTCAATGTGAGGGTTGGTACTTAGTTGGCTGGAGTGGACCCCATAGTCTTGGAAGTGACACAATTTTGCACTTTCGTATGCGGAATGGTGATGGGCTCTCGATTTTTGTAATAAAACTTTTTGGGTTGAAACTTTTTGTGCCGTCTGAAGAGTGAAGTCAGAAACAAAAACCCACGTTAGAAGAAGATTTGCCTTCCCTTGTCTCCTTCTGTTTGAGTTTTTACATTATCTTTTTTGTTTACCTAAATCAGTTTTTCAGTAGAAGAAAATTTTTGATTTTCAGAGAAAGATGTAACATAACTACACTCGTAAAAATAAATAGCTATACCGTTTCTTCCGAATCTCGGGGAGGAAGGCGAGGTGAAATATGAAGTACGAATACTTCCAAAAATTATTAAATGTTATCTGGACAATGATGTACGGATGTGGGAGTACGAACACGACAACATCTCAAAATGATAGAATACGACACGGTAGAGATACAACTACGTATTTAATTAACTACACTTTAAACAAAATAGCTACACCGCTTTTTCAAATCTCGGGGAGGAAGGCGAAGTGAAATATGATGTACATATACTTCCAAAATTTATTAAATGTTGTGAGGACACTAATGTACGGGTGTGGAAGTACGGACACAGCAATATACACACAAGTTTATATGTCCGAAAATTATCGAATACGACACGACAGAGATACGGCTATTTATTTAAAATTAATACCTCATTAAAATAAAACTTGAACAAATAATACTTTTAAGGTCAAGTACAAAGTGCCATCAGAAATATTTAGATTTTGAAAATAAAAAACCTAAACAAAAAGTTCAAATAAAGTAATTATATAAACTCAAATTTCAAGTATTAAACACATGCAAAATTACACAGATAACAAGAAAGTATACAATAATCACATATGGCACGAAATCATTGCAATTACTGAATCAATGAGAACTATTGAACTAACAAGAACCACAAAATTCATTTTTAAACTTTACGCAAAATTCTTACGAGTGGCTGCAATCACATATTGATTTATTCCGATGAGAGAAAATACAACCGTCGTAATATATAGTCTTATACAACTTCATAGTGAGTAACCATAAATGAAAAGACTAACTTAAGATGTTACTATAAAAAAATAATATAAAAAACGTAAATGAAAGTAAAGTGGAATTATTGAGTTGAATTTATTATATTTTAATAGATCAAAACTTACTGAGAAAAATAACTAAATTATAGAAATTCTTCCTTCACTAGTGTCCTGAGTTGTTAACCTTTAATCGTTATTAATCACTTTAAAATATGGTCAATCATTATTCATATATGTCATAAATCAAAAGTTGATCTCAGAGGCGTCTAAAACGTGTCGAATGATCCCTTATGGCGTGTTCAACACCCGCGTCCGAATTTATTTTATTTTAATTTATGTATGGGCACGACATGTCGGATATGTGACATAGAAGTGTCTGACGCTGCATTTTGTAATCTTCGGGAATGACATACATCATAGGTTGGACACTTCTAGAACAGGGACATTATTGGGACATGTATGTTTCACCGGCCGTAAGGGAGTGTCCAACACTATCTGGGCACATTTGTGGTCAATTTTATGATTTTCAATAGTTTTATTGTCATAACTTAATAATTTTAGGAAAGAAGCTTACAAATATAAAGTTTTAAAAAATAAAATATAATGAAATGAGGGGTAAAGGAAAAAGAATTTTGTTCCTACTTAATCTTTCCGTCAAAACCGAACGAATGAACAATTCTATCTTTTAGTAATTTTTTTCTTCAACTTTCAGGTCGACCAAAATATATAAATTCATTATAATACATGCATGTTTCAATATAGTTTTTCTTCTATTATATACCGTGGTTATTTCTTATTTTAACTTTTTTCATTTTTTTTGGGGGGGGGGGGGGGGGGGGTGGTAGAAACCTTTATTGCTAAATAGAAGGAGAAAAATTTGCCACTTCACTTTTTTACTTATTATCGAATTGTATAAGATAATATATTATATATGTTGTATGATTGCATTTCTTTTTCACCCCAAATAAATCTATGTTTAAATGCAGGGATGAGAAAGCTATATCCTTGTAAAGTTTAAAAATGAGTTTTGTGCATCTTGTTTGTTCTCGTTGAAACCAAATAAAATTGCAACAGTTTTAATGGAGTTATTTAGTTATGAGTAACTCTTTGATACTTTATGTAATTCGGCTTGTAACTTATACTTGAAAATTGAGTTTATAAGTATTTTATTTGAACTTTGTTTTTTATTATTCATATCTAACTGATTTTTCCTCGAGCTTAAAGTTATAACTTGTTCACATTTAATTTTTTATATATGTTTTTTAAAATACATAAATTGTATTCTAGTCATGTCATATATATATATATTTCATAGTTTTGAAAAACTTGTGTAGTCGTATTTGTATCCATATATACATCATATAAGTAAACGTCAGAAGTATTTAAAAGAACTCCATCTTAACAATTAGAATGATAGTTCTTAATTCACTCATAAAAAATAAAAATAATCCATTACTTTGTTCAGAATTTACGAAATAAAGCACTTTTCCCTACATTCGAATTAAAGCCAAATTTCTCTCACCAATCTCAAGGGTGTTCTGTCACTAAAGTTTGTAAGAAAAAAGTATAAATTTATAAGAACACGTAATCAGGGACAAAGTGTCGCACTTTTCTAAATTTTGACGCTTTTATACATATTAATTAGATAAAAAGATTAATTCTGGGTGCTTATTACGCTATTTTTAGAACAACTTGAAACTGAATGCCTGCAGGAAGTCGCGGGTAAATTCTTTGTGTAAGCTATATGTTAGATAATATTGTATCAATGAAATCTATTCTATATATTTATTTCAAAAACATTGAATGAAAGACAAATACAAAGGGTCTATTATTTTAAATTAAAGGATCATACATTATATATAGATCTAAGAGCTATTTTGGTAACCAAAAATTGATCTATAAATTGAACATGTCGGCAATATTAATGCTTTCTTTTTATAAAGTACAGGTAGTTAAGCTTAAGTTGGACGTATAGTTTTTTATATAGTAATATATATAGTCGTCACGTTTAAAGCATAATTCATGCATGTTATGTACCCACGTCTTGGTCGCAAAACATTCTCACCAAATTAAATGTGCAATTTTCCCTTAAAAATAAAAAGATTTTTGTACTTTGCCCCCTCAATGAAAGGGGTTTAAACCAAAATATTTTTGAAATTTTTGAAGAAATATACCAATATTGGTGTGGAACAACATATGTATTTTGCTTTTTTACGGAAATAAGTTGCTATATATCAATATTTAATTAAGAGATGAACTGTTTCTTATAAAATATATAGAGTATACGCTAAAAAGGCCGGGGGAGCTAGGTTCTATTCCCTAGCGTTACAACAATATAATTAATCATGCAAGAGTTGTGCCCCCTTTTCATACTCCTTGTAAGCACGTTATTTGTTTTCAGGTCTGATAAACATGTCTTATAAGTTATACCAGTCGCTAGTTTCTTTTTTCTATTCTTTGTTTCTTTTTTCATAGCAAAGGAAATCTGATTTCATTACTTAGTCAGCCAAATTAATAATTTATCAATTAGACACACATATATTTACATGAAAAAAGATATGTTACATACACTACAAGAAAATCGAGTTTTACAAACGGACAAATCTGTTTGTAAAGCCCGAAAATCAGTCACTAAAGGTCAGAAGAGACAGATTTTTGGTCACTAAAAGTGGTCACTACTTGTCTCTTCACTAATGACTTTTAGTGACGGAAAAACGAATCCGTTTCCACTTTTAGTGACGGACGGTCCGTTTGTAAAGGTCTTTACAAACGGATTTTCCGTTTGTAATATTCGTTTGTAAAATCTAAAATACCGAAAATGCCCTTCACCTATAGAAACGGAATTTCCGTTTGTAATAAGCGAAATTTTCGGAAAATTACAGACTTATAGAAAAGGAAAATCGATTTTTAAAAATAAAAATCTCGAAAAATACTTTTGGAAAAAAAAAATTAAATAGGCTTTTTAGTAATGGAAATTCCGTTACTAAAACTCCAAAACTATTAGAAACGGAATAGTGGTTAGTAAAAATAAAAACTATTAGTGACGGAAAATCCATTACTAATAGTTCATGGATTATTAGTAACGAAAATTCCGTCACTAATGTTTTTCAAAATTTAAAAAAAAAATTGGCAGAAAAATCTGCCAATTTTTAAATATTTGATTATAAATATTAATGTTTATTAATAACAAATTTCTTTAAATAACTCTTGCCAAACATTACATCAAGGCAAATTTATATTAATTAACTAGAAGATCTATAAACTATATATAATTATACAACTATAGTAATATAATTATAATTATATACCTATAAATGTAAACTAATTTAATTAACAATAGCATTTTGATAGATATATATATATATATACATATATATAAAAAAACAAGAAAAGTAGATTATATTGAAAAAAATAAGAAGAGTAGATGAGAGATTTGGAAAGAAATTAGTTGTGTTGATGATGTTGAAAAAATGAAGAGGGCGGAACTATATATAGATGGCGGATCTAAATTATTACAAACGGAAATTCCGTTTCTAATAAACGTTTAGAAACGGAATTTTGGTTACTAAAAAGTTTCAAAAAATTTAAACTCCCGCCTCAACTTTTAGAAACGGATATTCCGTTTGTAAAAAGTTTCAAAATTTTCAATTTTCGCGCCTTGACTTTTGCAAACGAAAATTCCGTTTGTAACAATTTTCGCAATTTTGAAAACTCCCGCCTTGACCTTTACAAACGAATATTCCGTTTGTAAAAGTATTATTTTTTTTATTTTAAAAAAGCCGCAGTTATTTGTAAACAAAATTTAAATTTATTTTATTTGTAGTACTTGTTACAAACTGAAATTCCGTTTCTAATAGTTCTTTATTTTTTAGAAACGGAAATTCCGTTTGTAAGAGTCTTATTAGTGATTTTTAGTAACGGACTTTCCGTTTGTAAAACGTTTTCGTTTAGTACAAACGGATTTTCCGTTACAAAAACAATTGTTAAAGACGGAAATTCCGTTTGTAAAGATTTTCACAATTTTTTTTTCCAATTATTAATCTAAGTAATTTGGTGCTTATGTAATATTTGTTCAATTTAGTTAAACTTATTTGAGAAAAGTCAAGATTATTTATATTTAGTTGATTCTTATATATGTAATTAATTAATTAGGAGGTGTCCATCCAAACAAGTTCAATTAATTTATTAAAATTTAAGATTAGTTTTGTCTAATTAGTTCAATTCTAATGTAATGTTGAGTTATGAATTCTATTCTTAATTAATACAACAAAAATAAAGAGTAGTTTTCCATGTACGGAGTTCTATTCTTACGTAATTATGAGTTATTCATTCAAATAACATCTATTCATGATAAAAATCAAGATTAAATCTAAGTAATATGGTGCTTATGTAATATTTGTTCAATTAAGTTAAGCTTATTTGAGAAAAGTCAAGATTAGTTATATTAGTTGATTCTTATATATGTAATTAATTAATTAGGAGTTGTCCATCCAAACAAGTTCAATTAATTTAATAAAATTTAAGATTAGTTTTGTCTGATTAGTTCAATTCTAATGTAATGTTGAGTTATGAATTCTATTCTTAATTAATTCAACAAAAATAAAGAGTAGTTTTCCATGTACGGAGTTCTATTCTTACGTAATTAGGAGTTATTCATTCAAATAACATCTATTTCATGATAAAAATCAAGATTAAATCTAAGTAATGTGGTGCTTATGTAATATTTGTTCAATTAAGTTAAACTTATTTGAGAAAAGCCAAGATTAGTTATATTTAGTTGATTCTTATATATGTAATTAATTAATTAGGAGTTGTCCATCCAAACAAATTCAATTAATTTATTAAAATTTAAGATTAGTTTTGTCTAATTAGTTCAATTCTAATGTAATGTTGAGTTATGAATTCTATTCTTAATTAATTCAACAAAAATAAAGAGTAGTTTTCCATGTACGGAGTTCTATTCTTACGTAATTAGGAGTTATTCATTCAAATAACATCTATTCATGATAAAAAAATCAAGATTAAATCTAAGTAATATGGTGCTTATGTAATATTTGTTCAATTAAGTTAAGCTTATTTGAGAAAAGTCAAGATTAGTTATATTTAGTTGATTCTTATATATGTAATTAATTAATTAGGAGTTGTCCATCCAAACAAGTTCAATTAATTTATTAAAATTTAAGATTAGTTTTGTCTAATTAGTTCAATTCTAATGTAATGTTGAGTTATGAATTCTATTCTTAATTAATTCAACAAAAATAAAGAGTATTTTTCCATGTACGGAGTTCTATTCTTACGTAATTAGGAGTTATTCATTCAAATAACATCTATTCATGATAAAAAATCAAGATTAAATCTAAGTAATTTGGTGCTTATGTAATATTTGTTCAATTAAGTTAAGCTTATTTGAGAAAAGTCAAGATTAGTTATATTTAGTTGATTCTTATATATGTAATTAATTAATTAGGAGTTATCCATCCAAACAAGTTCAATTAATTTATTAAAATTTAAGATCAGTTTTGTCTAATTAGTTCAATTCTAATGTAATGTTGAGTTATGAATTCTATTCTTAATTAATTCAACAAAAATAAAGAGTAGTTTTCCATGTACGGAGTTCTATTCTTACGTAATTAGGAGTTATTCATTCAAATAACATCTATTCATGATAAAAATCAAGATTAAATCTAAGTAATTTGGTGCTTATGTAATATTTGTTCAATTAAGTTAAGCTTATTTGAGAAAAGTCAAGATTATATATGTAATTAATTAATTAGGAGTTGTCCATCCAAACAAGTTCAATTAATTTATTAAAATTTAAGATTAGTTTTGTCTAATTAGTTCAATTCTATTTTGTAATAAAGTTATTACAAACGGATATTCCGTTTGTAATAAGGTTATTACAAACGGAATATCCGTTTGTAATAACGGCATGCAAAAGTGACGGAAATCCGTCACTTTTGCCGTTACTAGTGATGGAATATCCGTCACTAGTAATATTGGGCACCAGAAACGGGCTGCCCGTTTCTCGTGCCCGACAGTCAACTGGGCGCCAATTTTTTTTTTGGCGCCCAAACTATTAGAGATGGAATTTCCGTCTCTAATATTTACAAACAATAAATCCATTTGTAAAATTTCTATTAGAGACGGATTTTCTGTCTCTAATAGTTTTCTCACTTTTACAAACGAATTTTCCGTTTGTATAAGTTTTTTACTTATACAAACGGAAAATCCGTTTGTAATAACCAACTTTTACAAACGGATTTTTGCCCGTTTGTAAAAGTTGGTCTGTAATGAGCGAAATTGTTATAGTGATACAACTTTTTATTTGTTTTTGCCATCATTCCGTCCAACTCACATATAAGTCTCACAACATTGACCGATTGGGATATGTATTTAATAATTAGACCCATTATTAAGGTTATAAGATAGGAACACCACATGAAATTGGTCCATGCACAAAACTAAGGAGACACCTCTACGGTCGACATGTCACGACTTGGCTCACTTCCTAACTCATAATATCACAGCAATAGTTCCTTCATATATTTTGTTGAATATCACAATCAATCACAAGCCTAGCCATTAGATCAAAGGTGGACGCGTCTTGCCACTTTCAACAATTTATAGCACCAAAACACAATCATTTAGAACATCCCTGCACCCAATACGTATCATATTAAAAATAAAAAAAATAAAAAAAGTTACCAGAATGCGAAAATTTATTTATAAAAACATTAGTTGCCTAGCTTTAAGATTGCTTATTAGTGATTAATAAGAAATTAAATGGTCTAATTGCTTATCACGAAAATACAAGTATAAATCACCAAATAGTTTATCATTTACATGTAGGAAATACATCACTAAGATCTAATGTTGTTTCAATCCCATGAGTTCTATTTCTTCCATGCATGTATTGAGATATTTAGCAACCCCGTAGCACCAAGACGACTTGCATAACAAAATCATGAAAAAAAATTGGAATTTCTTTGTTTTTCCTTTTTCTATAGTTGATTTGCATTTGATTAATATAGTTTAAATGTGCAAAAAGTACTACTTGGGTCTAGCCCTTATCCTTATATATTCATATTGGTCTAATCGCGGTCACAAGAGTAGCCCCGAATTCAGTGACTTTGAGGATCCAAATGTACATGTACACAACATAGTCGCTGAAGACACGAAATGGGTTGGCAATTTTATCAATATAAATATTAGTAATTGTAGGACAAATAAATACCCGTGTGCGGGCACAATGCTCAAGTGAATAGAATTCTCTATGCCTGATTTTGTGCAGCCTATAAATGATGCAATCCCGATGCCTTTCTTTTATTGCTACGGAGCTAGGTCATTTAATTACTAATACTATGTCACAAATTCAAAGTCTTTGGTGTTAGATCCGAAATTGGAGAAAATTAACAATTTAAAGTTAGGTTAAGAAGCTAAGAAAGTCTCTAAAACAATCGAGCTTTGTGGTTAATTCTAACTATTGTGCTAGCCGTTAGTCTAATTGATCCCAGTTTTAAATTATTATTCATAGACAGCAGTGGCCATGGTGTAATTCATTAACTAATCATCAGACTGATTAGTATCATGATGCACCTACATACATAATTGCTCTCACTTGAAGAAGAAAAAATCTCTATTCTCCATTTTTTCCTACTCTTCTTTTTCGTTTTCTATTTGCCCATTATTAATGAATGATTGCCATTTTTTCAAAAGTAAGAAAACACCACTACTTTATGTACCCCTCTTTTCCAACTTTTATCAACGAGAACTATAAACAAATCTTTTTTGGACTAGAATATATATAGATAATGCACACCATTGAGCTGGCATTGACACCTTAAAAGTACGAGAAGAGGAGAATTAACTTGACTAAATATAATACTTTATATTTACAAAGCCAATAAATTATAGAAGAAGGCTCGGGAAATATGACCGCTTAAAACTCCAAGAAAAACACAGCCGGCCGGTTGACTTTTTTCTTTATTGAGACACTACTTAATAAACTTTTGAGGCTGTTGACTTTGTTTGTTTTACTTATTGGGGACCGGCGATAAATGTTGCAACCTTTTAGTAACATAAAAAAATATATTATAGCCATACAAATTGTTAAAAGAAAAAAGACAAAAAGAAAACATAGAATTTTTATTTAGAGGAATGGAAGTACACGTAGAAACTCCCAAATTAATTTGGAAAGAGTGAAACATCAAAGAAAAGACAAATGTACATGTAATTTGGCCACAATTTCAAAATGTACAAAATCAAAAGGAAAACTATGAATGTTCCATCGTGATCATAACTTGCGTGGAAGATCAGGTAACTAGTTGACCTTTAACCGGAAAATTTGTTAAATGCACAAAAATTGATGATAAACCTATATATCCTTTTCCATTTTCTTGATGATACGTTTCGTCCATATAATAAACCGATTAAAAAGTTCAGTTTTCAGCGCGTGAGGGTTACCTGTCTTCTCTAGACATTTGATTGTAATCGCCATATGTAAAAGTCGTATATAAAATAGATCGATTAATATATATTAATCATAAATTTTAGTTTGAGGTTTTGGCATTTTAATATCCTGTCTCGTTTGATGTTAAAAATATATAAGCAAATCACTCACTTGTGTTATATTACATAGGCACGTCATCTTTTTAAAAAAATAGCCAAATCACCACAATGTGATTTAAAAAGTTGCACAACAACCCCTCATACCTATGTATAATTAAATTAGGTAATTTGTCAGTTGATCTTCACATGCCGTAAATGTGTGACTACTCGATATAATAGAAAGGGGTAATTTTTACTTTTTATTTTTCATAAAGAGAAATGTGCATATTCATACAACATATATATATATATGTGTGTGTGTGTGTGTGTGTGTGTGTGTGTGCGATTTACCAAAAAAGAAACATATAACATTATGTGTAAAATGTCCTTAGCTCACTAGTTTTAGAGGATTGGTAGTTTAATATTAATCATGGACTGAACTAATATTGTGAAATTTTTATCATATAAAGTTATTTAATGGATCCTTCGTGTTTTTCTAATCAGGTGACACTAATTCCATGCAACTTTAATATCCATGTTCATTAGTAATGTCTCTCGTACGTTTGAGTTGTACAGTTCATGTTTATGACCAGCACATGCAAGAGGATATTGTCTGAATAAATTAACACGTACTCTCTCCATCTAGTACTCATAACTTTGCTAAATTTCACCAATAATTTCCAATTCTATCAAGATGAGTATGTGCGATCAACTACAACCTGCCATTAACAACTCATTGACTCTTTTGATTATGTTATAAAAAGTTTTTTGAAAATACTTGCACACTATCCCCACACTACATATTAAATAAGATCATTAGGCACTTATTTATAGGCCCAAGATGTTGAACGGCCCCCATGTGTTGCATGTTCATGCAAGGCGTTTTTTCGTTATCCCAAAGTCCCCACCTTTCTGTATTGACCTTTTGATGTTTTTATTTCCATTTTTAAAACAATAAAATCGTTACATCATAACATTTGTAGATTACTGAAAAAAAAATCATTACATCATAACACTCGTACAACAAACAAAAACGCAACAATATTAACCAATTAAGGTTTTGGTAAGACTCGAACTCAAGTCTTATTAATATTTATTGAAACTCCACTTTAGTTAACGTCACCTCACTTTAGTTATATATCCTATGTTATCAGCTGTCAAACATTTGGCAAAATGTGAAAGTGTGATTGATCAATTCAACTACCAAAAGATTGACTGGTTTTTAGCTTTCCCAGGACTAGATAATAGATTAATTAATTGTTAATCTCTACCAAAAACCTGCCATGATTCTATTGAGTTCACACTTCAAAGGCTGGTAAGTAAATAACTCATTTTGATAGCCAATAGCGCGTCTGAAAAAAAAAACAAAAAAAAAAATACTAGGGCGATCTACTATAATATTATCTATATAGTAAATAAAACTGTTAAGTCTTCTTTTACAAACAAGGAAGTGAAAGGACATAAATTAATATTATCAGATTATAGCATGATATGTGAAATAACACTATTATACAAGAGATTTTTTAATTAAAAATAATACGTATGTGTTTCAACTTTCAAATCTTAGAGCCGACCTCTTGGTACGCTTCATCAAGTAATACTAACATTGATAACACAATTCTACAAATAAGGGTTGAAGCGGGATATCACAATTTTTGACACTTCAGTTTTGGTTCTGAAATCATCTTAAGAAAAAGTATTTTTTTTTTTAAGTAATCTACTTCTTTTGCTTCCGGTACTGGTGTTTTAATAGGTTCGGAACATTGTTGTAGTTGCACGTAGTGCTTGCCCAGCTTTGTCCTGAACATGCAATTGAGCACCTGTCTTGGCATTAGTTTACTCAGTACTTGTGAGGGTATTATTAACATTGGAGGACAATTATTTAAGGGATGAACTCGTATCGGTATAGCGAACTAATGTGTTGACCTGTTATCGCAATAAATCCTCTCAAATGTTTGCTTGAAATAAGGGATGAATCAATCGGATGAAAGGTCGATTTAGGCTTATAGTTGATGGATTCTAAAATTGTAGCAGTGAGTAACGTTCTAATTTTATTTAATAACCTGGCCCGTTATTGCTTAAGATGCACACTTGACTTCGGTCAGAGTCCATTTAATTCTAGTTACTGAGCCCACACATTAATTAAGACTACCGAAAGGCCCAACCATGTGTTTATCTAAACTTCAGGACCGGAGTCCATTTGGGCCGGTGCCACTGATTCCAATTAAAAAATGTTTAGAATGTCAAATTCAGAAGTGTAAATGACTCAAATCACTCCTAATTAATTTCTTGTCAGGTCTTAAAATAAAAGATTGTTATTATGTTAGAATTTATTTGTAGCCAGATTGTATGACAGTTAGTTGGATACGTCATGCAACTCATTATCTCTAAGCTTTCTTTTGCTACCATATGACTGTTAAATTTTTTTTTTTTTTTTTTTTTATATATATATATATATATATATATATATATTTAATGAATGCATTGAAATCGAGTAATATTAAACCGTGGATCAAACTTTCATTTTCACTGTATGTTTCGATTCATTAAATCTTAAAAACTTTTCATAATGTTTCAAGATCTTTTCAATATGTTTTGAAAACTCGTAAAAATTGTTAGTGCAATAAACATATAAAATACTTGTATGTTTCATTTGTATAGAGTTAAAAATAGAAAGGTTTCGTATTTTTGGAGAAAAAGAAAAGAAACTTTGATCCATGTATTCAACGACACATAATATTAGAAGTAGAAGCATAGAGCTTAAATCAAATGTTCTCTTTAAACAAGATTTAATATCGTATCGAATTCCTCACTAGGCATTTGTTATTGGAAGTTTGTACTTCGTGTTTATTAGGAGATATTATTTCACAAAAGTGCAGCATATAACAGTGGTATAATTATTGATCAAGATAATTTTTTCCGTTTTTTCTTAACTCAACAACGGAATTATTTAGGGTCCACTCATGATTCTTTTTATACGCCTAGATCGATTTGAACAGTTATTTGAAGCTTAACTTTTACAAGGCTCCCCGTGATTTAAGGCAACAAAGACAAATGGCATGTCTATTGCGCCCCAGCTAGAAGAAGACTTAGCCCTGAAAAGTACGAAAATAATGTTGATTTTGTTTATATATTTGTAACCTTTTCTTTTTTCCTTTTTTTCTTTACCCAGATAAAATATACTAAAAAAATTATAAGTATTGAAGATAGTAAATATTCTTACAAGATTTTTTTTTCTAAATCTGATACATATCTTCCTTTTTGTAGGTTTTAATCTTCAAAACTAGATTTATGCTCATTGTTTTGTGGGGCTCACTTCAATGATTTATGCTCATTCTTAAGACATACTATGTAATGTAATATATTGAGAGGCTATTAAAGCATTTACGTGTGTCTTAAGACATAATATAATGTAAAATATGTTAATAATATTTTTGAACCCACCGGTTGTTGGAACGACGCGAGCCGGGCGGGGTAGTCCGGTTAGATGGTCCCAAGTTAGACTTGCCAAGATACCTGTCGTCTTTTAGTTGGATCTCCAAGTTTTTTGAATGCGCCAAAAGTCTCTCTTTTTTTTGGGGGGGGGGGGGGGGGGGGGGAGAGAGCCGAGCAGAGCCACACTGCTGGATTGTGACCCATCACACGGCTCTCAAACCCAACCCGTGGTGGATCCCATGAGACAAAGTCAAATTGATCCTTTGCCCCATACTTTGAGATGTTCCTCCCCGTCGATCAAGGATTTTGATTCTCCCCAAAAGCCAAAGGGGTAAGGGAAGAGACCTTCAAAACTCTCGCGGGACTTCTTCGATTTTCGCCTTAAGACGAGGAACCTTAGTAGAAGTGGGCAGCTGCTATTCTCAGTCTTGGGATTTCGCCCTTGATGCTGGAGTGGACAATTAGTTAGAGCAGTAGATGTTGTAACGAAACTGATTGCAAAATAGGAGAAATCGGCCACATTAAAATGACCTTCTGGGGAGGTCCGTTTGATATCCAAAAACTGCTCAGCAACAGTCCGACAGAATGTTGAGGCGAACCAGAAAAGTTTGAGTAGAGCCGGATCCAAGCGTTGGCTAGGTAAGCGTCCGGTAGTTAGAGGAGTAGTTATGAACCCTGTAGACCATCCCCATGGGGGTGGTGAAGGGAGAGCCTCTCCTAAAATTTGTCCCTTTTTAATGCATTTACCCCGCTGAACCTGGGGTTTTTGATGCATACAAGTATTTTTGTTGGAACGTTGATACATAACTAATGGAATGCTTCGAGTCTCTCCATTCCCTGAGAAAAGGATCTTATCCGTATCTATATAAACAATCTTTCCTCCACGTTCGGCTATAGCAAGAGCCCCTGAATCTAGAGCTGCTCGTATCCCCCCAAGAGGTGAAGAGTGAGAGTAGATCAGTCTATCCTCAACCTCCATCCGTCATTAGTAATCTCAATTCGCTTTTCCTATTCACTAGTACACTGCGCGCTACAACTAGCTGTCACTAGTAAGGAAAAACGCTAGCGGGCAACGGCTGATAAAAAGCCAGCAACTTCTTAGGAGTAGGTTTTGGCTTGCACCTTTTCTTATTAGTAAGATTTGGAACCCTATACAAGATTTCTTATTCGTAAGATTTGGAACCCTATCAAGACAAGGTGCCTTGCTGCTCCCCTATCTCTAAAGGGGCTTATGTACTCCACTCGTTACCACTAAACGACGGATAACTGCTGAAAGCATCTAAGTAGTAAGCCCACCCCAAGATGAGTACTCTCCTATTCCGACTTCCCCAGAGCTTGGTGCTATGAGAAGAGGTATCTCCGAAGTAATCGTAAACTCATGCACCGGCGGTGAGAAAACAAATAGGAATAACACTATGCAAGCTTATAATTAAGTAAATATATAAAAGCTATCACCACCTCGAGCAGTAAAACAAAGTCGTTACGGCTATGTTACTAACATGAACAGCTATGAATGGTATTCATTGACAGGAGTGACCGCTTTCTAGTCATAGTTGGTACAGCCCCTGTTCACTTCAGCGTGCAAGGAACACCTTCGCGCCAAGTGTGTAGCGCTAGCATTATAATAGTGCAGGAGAAATTGATAGCGAAATGGCACCACTTTTCTGTGTACTTTCCCAGGTTCCGTTGCTATCGCGGGCTTTACGCAATCGACCGGATTAGATAGATATCCCTTCAACACAACATAGGTCATTGAAAGGATCTCGGAGACCCACCAAAGTACGAAAGAAGCAAGTTCGTGATGCAGAACTCATTTGATTCAGCCTATTAGTTTTGGTTCGGCTCATACAAAAGAAGTAACTTCCAAATAAATGTAAGAATCCTAACGAATTCCTAATTCTCTCTTTGTTTTTTATGCAAATGGATTTACATATTTATTTTCTTTATTTTTCAACTTAAGAATGTCTTAACTTATATGTACTTCTTTACAACTTTTACTTATATGTTTTATTATGAATATACATTTTGAAATATCAAATACCAGATTTATGGGGACTTGTGTCTCACGCTTCAAAGTTTACGTCTCGTCTCTAATTATGTGAAACGACTCACCTTAAGTTAGTGCCTTGTAAACACTAATTAAGATCATATTTTTTTTATTTATAGAGCGTTAACTTTCCTAAACTACATCCCAGTCATACATTAACACAAACTAATAGAATTAACCGCACCACCCATTCTTGCATTTGTTGCGGTAAAGATCATTTGTCGCATTTTTGTGTTCTACCCAGTGTCTTACTGTTTGTGATGATGACATGTATCTTTCATAATAAGATATGGAGTGTTGGTGGATGACACACATCATTAACCTTAGATATAGAAGGTGGATGGTTGAATGAAATACAAGATGTTGATGTAGACACATTCAAGTCCCTAACCACAAAGAAATAATTTATATATTTTTAATTAAACCTTTTCTCACATTAAATACCTTTTTTTAAACTAAGAAGTCACTCCATCTTTCCTTTTCAGGTATTTTCTCTATGTAAGCCACATAAAATATATTCTTTCTTATTGAATTGTAAAGTTTTTATTTCTTTAGCACATACAGACTGACTCGCCATAAATTTTAACATTATTCTTTCTTTTTCATACAACCTGGAATACTCTACTCCATTATTTAAAGACTCGGTAAAATGTATTATTTGAAATTATGCTTCTCTAAATGAATTATTTATGTCCAATAAACTATTTTGTAAATCCATCAAATATCTGCAACTATATTTGATGATCTAATTGGCACAAAATATTAACTTAAATACCATTTGACCATTTGTACACGTTTAGTTGTTGAAATTTTTATTATTGAGCATTCTTCTTTTCCAAAATATATAACGAATTTTATATGTTTCTTAAGCTTTGACCAATTTATTATTATGTGAGATATATTTTACTTATAAGAAGAAATATTATTATGCCATTTTATAAATTAATTAGATAGAAAAAGGTGAGTCTAGATTCCTAAATAATTAATTTTTTCGTAATGGTTATTAGAAAGGAAAATGGAATGACTCCTTAAACTCAGTAGGGTAAAATAGGGATAAATAAAATATGACTTGGGACAATATCGCTCACACTCCTGAGGTTTGGTGTAATATGAGAAACTTCCCCTGAGGTTTTTGTAATATCAGTGACACTAATCGGTGGTTTGCATCAATATATCACATAAGTCCAGTATTCCTTTTTTGTCCTTGTTCACCCAACTTGTTAAGAATAAAGTATAATATTTCTATTCAACTCTAACAATGATTTCTTTATATATATATATTTACAACTTCAAAAATTGTCAACATAGATTTATATTTAACATTAATTCTTATAAAATTAATAAGAATGTTCGGATTTCTAAACATTACGTTTTAAAAATGATAAATATATTTGAACAAAATTCAAAAGATATATGCAACACAAAATACTATAAAAGAGAAATTGAATAAAATAATTGGCTAATATTCAAAATATATATGAGCCCAAAAATAAAACAAAACTTTTGAATATTTATTTAAGTAATTTTATTTTTCTTTCGATTTTTAATTCTTTTGTTTTATTTTATTGTTTCAAAGTTTTATTCAAAAGTTATATTTATTTAAAAATAAAATTTAAATTCTCAATATTTCTTCAAAAGAATTGTTTTGTCTTCTTTCTCTTCTTTAATTTTTAATGTGAATACCAAATGGGTATTTGAGTCTTACAAGTGGTCAAAAGTTGGTTACGGGTAAAAAGGGAATGATGGACCTATGTGATATATTGATGCAAACTTTAGGGGATGATATTGATATTATTGAAACCTCAAGGGAGGTTTTAATATTATTTCAAACCCCGGGAGGTGTGCATGATATTATCCCATATTACTATGAGAAAAGAAATTTTGCTCTGTCTTATATGAACTTTTTATCAACCAAGTTGTTAATTGTAAATAATTATAAATAGATAGGTGAAATAAGCATACGGCGGACAGCTTTAACTAGTATATACAAATACGAACACTAATGCGTTTGCACCTGGCTTTCGTACGCATGTGACTTCCACAAGATTAAGATACTTTTGAGATGGAAACTAAACTTTAGACAGATATATGTGATTTATTCTTTTGCATTTGGTGTACAATTTCCCGTTTTTCGCCCTTTCAATTACTCAAAAACACAAGAGAGATTCAAATAATCAAACTTACAACTTATGTACAACATTGATGATATTAAGATTCATAGAAACTTGGAAGTCCAACTTAAGATAACTTTTACATGCAATGCAATTGTTGAGTCAACCAACTTAATTATTTGTAATGATACTCGATTAGTCACAGTAAGAAAAGAGTTACTCTACTATTATTTATGAAGTATTACCTATTCATGACTTGCTATATGACGTAGAACAAGAGACTAGAAAATTTGAAGAAAAACTCATACAAAATGGATGTATCAAAATAAATATAACGTTGGCTTGTTGCTACAGTTGAGACTCATAATTTATCAAATCGAATGTCTTTTTTGCTCTAAACTCCATCTTTTACAACCCCATTTCAGGCCCTAAAAACTTCTTCCAATGTACTTTTATAGAGAGATACTTTTACCTCACATGTCATTTGATTACGATTTCAGAATTTACTTTTAGTTAGGACTTAGGACTCTTATTCCTTATTTCGAGTTAGGTTATTACAATTATTATAATTTATAATTTATTCAATTTCTATGGATTTTAGTGTTCTTTCTTTGATATACCTTATTTTTCAATTACACATCTTCTTCCAGCATCACTATACCACATATTATGCGACAACTGTACATATAAAAGTTATAATTTAAAGAGTAACTTTTCGAACATAATAATATTTATAATAATATTTAGAGATCAAGTTAGCGGTTAGGAACAAGAAAACATCCTAATTTTTCTCTTCATATCTATATAACAAACAAAATGAAGCGCAGTACCTAAATTCGGGTGTCCCCTATTTGACTTGCAATGATGGAGAAAGAATAATAGTAGTAACAAAAACAAGTGACAACCCATGATCAATTTTTCCTCACAGTCTTCTTAAGTTATATTTTGTCCGCAAAATTCGGTGTCCCCTAGAGATAATAAAATCACTACGAATAAATAATTAACCGCTAAACTTAAACAATTAGGCCGAATATTAAGCATTACACCTCATTCCAGGTCGTATTTAATCATACACTTAAATGAAGAGAGAGAAACAGAGAGAGAGAGAGAGAGAGAGATAAGCAAAGCAGAGAGATTTTTGGGGGATAATTGTCTGTCAATTTAACATATTTTTCGGTTTACACAAAAAAAACGAAAGGAAAAGAATGTCTTTTGGGTTGAGGTGAAACTTTCTGTTTGGCATTTTATCAAACACGTTGAGATCGTTTGATTGTTTTTGTGATTATTGTTTCCTCGATTTATTGAAATGCGTTGTGGGATTTTGATTTGAGAGGATATAGAGAAGTGGGTATTTGAAAATTTCTTCTTTCGTTCAAATTTTTTTTTTTTTTTTTATTGAGGGGGAATTTAGTGCAAGTGGGATTGTGAGATCGGATTTTATTTATTAATTTTTTGTCTGTTTTCTGTTGGCGTTTAGGGGTTGACGAAGCCTGTTGTATAAGAAATAAACCTGTCTTTGTCAAGATATAATTTGATCACAATTTTTTTTTTTTTTTTGACTATATACAATGATCAAAGATGTGATTGCAAGTGATTTGTGAGTGTTGCTGTGATCCCTTTTCGAGTTTGTTGACGATAAATCAGGGTTCTCTGAAACTCTGACAATTGGAAGATCATAAATTTCGGATGTATTTATGTTGGGTGATATTTAGTTTTAAAGCATGGAAAATGTGTACAAAGAGGTGATAAGTTGGTGCAGTTTGTGAGATTCCTTCAAAGATCAGAAAGAAACTGTTTTTGGCAGCTACAAGCAAAGCAATTGTTTATATGTGTCTTTGTTGAGTTTTTTCCGTGTTGATAACATAAAGGTGGTTTGTGGATTAGACTTAGTGCCGTAGTGCATTTCACCCTCTTAATCTGTGGGGGTTGTGTACATATGGTGAACTTTAGATTTTTGAGTCTTGTGGGTAATTCTTTTGGATGTTCTGCAACGGGGGAGCGTCTGGTTTCTGCAGCGAGGGATGGGGATATTCAAGAAGCGAAGGCTTTGTTAGACTATAATCCTCGCCTTGCACGCTATTCCACATTTGGCGTTCGCAATTCCCCTTTGCACTATTCTGCAGCTCAAGGTCATCATGAGGTATATCTCAGTTTTAGTTTGAGCTTTGTCGATATCTCTTGAATGATTATCGTAAAGTTGTATTGGACATAAGTCTTTTGAAATTGTGAGGCACTAGAATTGATTATCCTATGTTCCTTGTCATTAGATTGTTTCACTCTTGCTCGAGTCTGGAGTTGATATTAATCTCAGGAATTATCGCGGTCAGGTAACATTTTGTTTCTCGTTTCCTATATCATGATTGTTCTTTTGGATATATGATCCGCAATCAATTGTATATTGAGTTTGTAAACAATGTAACTAAACGATGAATGGGCATGGCCCTAGATTGCTTAACATTGTAAAAGATCTTATTGTGTATCTTGTGACAGACTGCCCTGATGCAAGCTTGTCAATATGGGCACTGGGAGGTGGTTCAGACTCTGATTCTTTTTAAAGCCAATGTATGACAAACGATGCTCCTTAATAACTTCATATATATCTTTTTGTTTTGAACATGGGGCAAAGGTTTATAAGTTTTGTTATTTTTTAGATTCTCAGAGCAGACTATCTCAATGGGGGAACCGCACTCCATTTAGCTGCTCTAAATGGTCATTCCCGATGCATCCGGCTTCTCCTTGCTGATTATATTCCGAGCATTCCTAATTTTTGTAGTATCTTAAGAAAGAAATTGAAAAATGATGAGTCTGTTTCAGAGTTTGATAAAAGGTACATTATTTGAAAATTTTCTTTTGAAGTATGTGACATTTTTCTGCTTCTAAATCTGATTTTCCTTTGTTCTGTTAGTGCACTCCATGAAATTATCAACAAACCTGCTGATGGCGGCGTCACTGCCCTTCATATGGCAGCATTGAATGGGCATGTTGAAACTGTTCATCTCCTTCTGGATTTGGAGGCTTCAGTGTCAGAGAAGACAGTGGAAGATGGGACTACCATTGACTTAATAGGTAAGCAAATCTTTTCATTCTTTGTGCTTTTTCTGTGTATTGTTCTCATAGCTTTTCCAGTTGATGTATGTCCAGTTGGCTACGGTGATATCTGCGATCATAAAGCTCCCTGATCCCTTTATTTTTCTTTCATCCCCCCTGAATAAGTAAGACCCCGCTCTTTCGAATTCAAAAAAAAAAAAAAGAAAAAAGAGGGGCGAAGTGCCCATTTGAAGTGGCGAAGGCCTCGATTTGAAGATAGTAATGTCTTATTCCAGAGAATTGTTTTTATCTTGTTATGCTTATTTCCCCCTTAGATTGTCTTCTTCTTTTTTTGCTTATTTCTTATGGTTTTGATGTTGAGATTACCTAAATCAAAATCTCATTACGCGTGTCTTTTTGCCTATCAAAATTGAAGTGATCTTTTACTCCAGTAACTTCTTAGTGGATGTCACGTCGTTTTTAAATTTATTTCAGAGATTTCCGTGATTAAGAGTATAGGAATGCCCAATCTTAACACCAGAACTACTCTACATTTATTGATGATATAGTTATGGTGATTTTTGAGTTTTGGAGAATCCTCATTAGCACTTTCTTGTATTACTTAATAGTTGAGCCAGTGAGCCTACACTTTTGGCCACATTCAACTAGTGGTTTGAACTGGTGCTCATATAAGAAGTCTAATTATTAAATTAACCCTTTCGAAATTGCAATTATGAAGGGTCCAATCATGTAATTCTGCCTAGTTTGAGTCTGACAGGTAAAAGTAATGGTTTATTTTTTCTTTCTTTTCTTTTTTTCCTGTTCTTTCTCTTTTGATATCTTTGAAAGGTACATGGAATTTTTTTGACTAATTGAGGTTATCTAGTGGATTCATTAACCTAAATGCTGAGTGCACAAAATTCCGGTCGCATGCAATTTGACTTTTTTTTTTCTTTGCAAGCTGTACATGGAAAATTCTGCCCTTTGGTCGAAAGGCGTTGTAATTTGACAAATTTTGAATAAATGGAGGTTATGTAATTGTAAAACAATGTCTCCCAAATTATTTTCCTGTAGTTCGCTCCTCCAATTCTATCTACAAATTCATTTACATCTTCCACAAGTTCATGCCTTTAAATGACGACAGAACTGTTTCGAAAACTGACCAGTGGAGGCTTGCAAATTTAGTTAACACGACTTATACTTGCTAGATTGGAGGTTATAAGTTGGGATTGGATGCCTTTGTTGCTTGATATCGAGAAATGTCTGTTTGAATATGAACTATCTATTTTTCTTGCAAAACAAAGATTTTGACCCTAGATAAAGTTCATCCTCATTGTAGGGGGTGAGCTTTATTCCATTTAAAGCAGCTCGCAATGCTTCTATTAGTTTTTAAATGCATCTACCTAGTATCTTAGCACAGTGTTGTCCAGAATTTCTTTCCCAATATGGAAAATCAGCATTCGGAATTGGCATGGCTACGAATGCCCTGAATATTATGCTGCCTTCACTCTGAATTAGAGTATTGGAGAGCTTGAAAACGGGGACGCCATCCCATGATGAATGTGACTATAAAATAACCTTATTGGTTGAAATAACCCATCTGTTGATGACATTCTAGTAATGAAGCGCTTACTTGAGTTAACCTGATGCTGTTATCATATTTAATTATTTCAGCAGTGAGTCTGTTTACCTCTACAGGTGCGGGAAGCACACCACTCCATTATGCCGCATGTGGTGGTAATGCACAGTGCTGTCAGGTTGGTATTTTTGGTGACTAATAAGTGCGTATTTCCATACAAGTTCACTAAAGAGTTTTTCTTTCTGGCTTTAATCAGCTTTTGATTGCCAAAGGTGCCAGTCTGACCACAGAAAATGCAAATGGGTATGCAATTTAATGTTTTAATATTATATAGAGTTAATAAGGTGAAATATATTTTACTTATGTTACAAAATACATGTTTTTCTTCTGGAACATATGATGCTGTCCCAAGTGGTGCTCCAAGTTCCTTCCTTGATTTAGCATATAGCTAGCCACCAATAATCTACAGTCGCAAAAAAGAAAAAGGATTTCTCCTTATGTGATCTTTTTTTGAGCTTATGAATATAACAAGCAACTAATACTGACTCTGCCTCTTGTTCAACTCATAGCTTAATACTTGTACTGATGTGATTATCTATACGAAATCCACTTCAACAACAAAAGTTTTATCAATACTGTTTTAGCAGATTTTAATGTCTATGGATTGTCAAATTAAGTAATCTCAATCAAGGACATGCCTATTGGTGATATGGTTTGCATGTCAATGCCATGCATATAACTTTGTCTTCCTTAATATTCATTCACTTCTAGGCTCACATATCATGTCTGTTGAATGTTTATTCATGCTTCATTCCATCAAGAAAGCAACATATCTTGTGAGGTCCCTAATTAGATTTTATATTGTCACATAAGGTTGTGGATGTTTTGAAGTTGCTATTCTTGTGTTATTTTTTGTACAGGATTTTCCTCCCTAACTTACTGTTCTAAACTGCATGTTTGAAGATGGACTCCTTTGATGGTTGCTCGCTCATGGCATAGAGATGGACTTGAGGATATTCTTAGCCAACAACCAGGAACTCAGCCAAAACTTAGTCCTTCACCTTATTTATGTCTTCCTCTCATGAGCGTTGTCGATATTGCTAGGTGAGCAAAAGTCAGATACCGTTGTATTCGGTTAAACTTCAGAGATAAGTTACAGCTAAGATAATCTTAATCCTTGCTTGTGATATTTTCAGGCAATGTGGATGGAGAAGCAATGACTCGCGGTCAGCGTGCTTAGATCCATGCGTTGTTTGCTTAGAAAGAAAGTGCGCAGTTGCTGCAGAAGGTATATTTATTCTCGCTGACTCTCATTTAGCATGCGTATTTTTACTGAATTGGATGTCAGGATAGAGCTATCAGGGTCCGAAACAAGCTGTTTCTTCTTTTCTGTTTTTTATAACCATAGTCTTGGCTCATTGTTAATGGAGGTCAACTGTGTGCAAAGAGAAACTTATGGTGTGAGAACCTCCATTCCATATTATTGCTGCTATTATAATGGGAAAAAAGAAAGAACAAAGAAGAGCTTCTTTATGTGTTCTAATAATAATAAAATCTGTTTGCAGTAGTACCAGTTAGTATTGATCCATTAACTTCATGTAGTGTGAACCTTATGTCTACTAGTTTCGCTGGGTAACTGTCTTTTAAGAGATACAGGTACTTTTCTGCGCATACATACATGACACTGTAAATATATAAGTTTTAGAAGAATCTAGTGAGAGTTAGTTGAAAAAATGCAGTTGTGTGTATCACCCAGACTGACTCTTGATTAATTTACAGAAAGATGAAGAAACATGATAAGTTAATTGCAAACTTGTGAAGTATTCAGTAATTTATTAGCTGCCTGAACTCTTTTAGCTGTAGATTATTTACACGATGGTTAGCCAATGTTGGTCCTTTCTACCAAAAACAGGAGGGAAGAAACATGAGTATTGCCCTTCTTCATGTACACAGTTCTGTATCAGAAAGTGATGATGATGATGATGATGATGATGATAAAAATTCATTAGTTTGAGTTATTTCTAAGTGTTGAACTATATTTATCAAACTCTTGAATATGGATTCTGAATGCAGGTTGTTTTCACGAGTTCTGCACTCGTTGTGCTCTGTACCTATGTTCCACAAATAGCACATCCACCGTGGCCCATGGACCACCGGGTTCTATTGCCTGTCCCCTCTGCCGTCATGGCATAGTTTCATTTGTCAAGCTCGCAGGCACAAGGCCGATAGTTAAGGAAATCGCACGAACTAGTTTATCCTTGCCATTTTGCACGTGCTCGACTGAGGATCCAGAATTGACTTCCTTGGAAACACCATTCTGCAAGCCGGATGTTACTTGTAATCGGATTTCACCTCTCGGATCTTCTTTCCGCTCTTTGAGTTGTCAAAGGTTCAATCCTGCCCTTTGCATGGGTGTTTCAGACACCAGTTCTTTGGTCTCAAGAACCGGTGATTCCAGGTTAAAGAACCACTTGGTTAGGTGTTCAAAATCAAGCTTTAGGCGGTCGACGTCGCAGAATGACGGAAGGAGATGGTTTTGTTCTTTTAATCAATCTCTGGCAACTGGAAGCAGCTGCTGATAATCGCTGGAATTGGAATCATGATTTCTTGCAAATTATTTTTTTAAGGGGTTTCTCAAAAATGTTTGTATGTGTTGTCATAAGTTTTGTTACGGCTAAAGATGTATTTTTTTCGTGCCTGTTAATATTTATCTATGTAAATACTTAAGCCATGATCGTGGAAAAAAGCACATGGTTTTACTCCTGATTTTGTGAGATGTAACTAATTCTTTTTTGTGACCTTGAATGCCAAATTGACAAAGAAACTTTTGCTGTTTGTTCGAATTCGGATCTGAGATATATACATAAAAAAAAGATAGCCTTTTTGTTTGTACTTAATTCTTGAAACTTATATCCATACTGAATGTTCAAAGTAATTGATGGAATTGTGATTTGTCACAAGTCCAATAACTTGGCAGCACCATCACTTAGATCAGTTGGAAGTGCATTGCAGAGTTCGTCAAGCAATTACATTACCAAATATTGTAGGGTTATTCATAATGCTAATACATCTGAAACATTCAGAACATGATATCTGGTAAAATATCATATTCAATTCATCAATTGATTCCAACCAGATCAAATGCAAAGATTAAACAGGAAAAACTACTAATTACTGAAGACAAGATACTAAAATCTTCAATATCATTACTGAAACTCACAAGTTACAATCTAAGCTCAGAAGGAATAGCCAAAAACATTAAAGATGGGAGGTTTGAACAGGGTATAAATAAAAACATAAAACAATGAAATTACAAAAACGAAAAATGTCAAATACAAAAAATAAAAGAAGTCTTGCAAGGTCAAGAAAAATAAAATACCAAAAAAAAGAGAATAAAAAAATAAGATTAAAAGCTCAATTAGGATAGCACCATCAAAATTTTCATTTTGAGTACATTCTTGACAACTTTTGAAACCCAGAGATAAAGTATCTTTTCCCTCATGTATTCCATCATCAAGATCATGATGAATTCTTCTCTAATATTCCAGCAGTGAAAATGAAGAAGGAGGCTAAGAGAAAGAAAAAGGCATGCATGAATAGACTGTTAGTTTTGGTTCTAGTGGTTGGCAAAAATGATAGTACAAGTTTGAATAGATAGTTTGCATGTTTATATAGACAACAACATCACAAAAGAACTCGAGACAAAATTACAGATACCACTCCCACAAATCTTTACTAATAAAAATAGAAACAAAAATAATTAAATATGTAAGAGTGAATGTATATTTGTGTGTGTGAGTATGTGTCAAGTACAAAATCAGAAGAAATGGCAGTAGAAGTAAGTAATGTGACTGATCAACAAAACTCACTGTCACAAAAAGCACATATCTTTTACCTTCTAACTTACGTTACCTATTAACCTATCTATATGACAAAAGAATAAGGGATAATTACAGCTACACCCCTGAGGTTTGGTGTAATTATACATACCTCCCCTGTGGTTTGAGAAATTACACATACCTCCCCTGAGGTTTAAAAAATTACACATACCTCCCCTCTTCAATTTAAGGTTGTTTGGGTGTAAGTTATGATAAAATTATGCTTATTATACTTACACCCCTAAAGTTTGGTATATTTATAAAAGTAATCCTTGATGTTAGAAAAATTAAAATTAAATACTCCAAAAGGTTTTATAAACTATTATATTATTACCTACAAATATAAAAAAGTATTTAAATTTAAATTTAAAAATAAGTTAATCTAATCCAAAATATATTTTTGAATCAAAACACGTAACTTTTAGTTTTTTTCTTTAAAACAATTCCCGTAAATCTCAGTCAAAAACTAACTAACTACTCATCTTTGTGCCTTTGTTCTCGTTACAATTTTAAACTAACAATTATTTTAGTAATAGAAGAAGATAAAACACCGAAAATTGGTTTTACTAAATATAGTGCATTTAGGTTGTTTATTTTGTCAAAAAGTTCAACAAAACTTGCTACCTAAAACCAGTGACCATGTCTGATCCAAGGATGATAATTCTATTGTCACTGTTGCTGGTAATTTCGTCATCATTCTTCATTTTTTAAAATGGGTTATGAAACTCTTGATTATTTCTGTTATATTTGTTAATTTTCATTGAAAATGAGATCTTTTACAATTGAATTTTCTATTTCTTGTCTTTTTTTTTCGGAGATTGCATAGATATTTATTATTTTACCAAATGCTTCTTTTTTGTTGTGATAAACTGAAATTTTTGTGGGCACGCGTAATAGTATTTAATATGGAACTATAATGAAATTTATGAGATTATTAAAAGTAAAACAAAAATGAAGAAATAAAAAAACAAACAAAAACAAGAAATTAATTTTTCTTACAAAATAATAAAAATATTAAGATTAGATTAAATTTTAAAAATAATTTAAATACTTTTTATATTTTTGGTTAGTCATATAGTAGTTTCTAAAATTATGTGGAGTATTTAATTTTAATTTTTGTAACATCAATGATTACTTTTACAAATATACCAAACTTTAGGGGTGTAAGCATAATAAGCATAATTTTATCATAACTTACACCCAAACAACCCTTAAGTTGTAGAGGGGAGGTATGTGTAAGGTTTCAAACCTCAGGGGATGTATGTGTAATTTCTCAAACCATAGGGGAGGTATGTGTAATTACACCAAACCTCAGGGGTGTAGCTGTAATTATCCCAAAGAATAAAGACTAGTTGAGAGTATGGGGACTCGGATTCTTTTCAAATTTGTAGAAAAAAAAAAAGAAAGAAAAAAAGCAAATGGACTAATTAATACTCACGTATGAGAAGAACAAAATTTTCTTTTTGTGGAACTACTTTAGAGATTTTAAAGTTTAGCACAGTTGACTGTTTTTGCTGCAGTTTTGTCTTTCTTCATGATGATGACTATACCAATACCATGCAGTTGTAGCTTTCAGTAATCAATTTAATGAGTTAAATGTGTTCATTAATGTTTTACAATTTGTTTATCGACTTGTTCTTATCAAGTCTGCTCAGTACTGAGATATTTGATATAAGACTACTCAGTTCTTTAGGTACATTTATGGTTATGAATTCATGATTCTGGTGTACTAACTAATTAAATATATAGCGTTTTGCATGCAGAATATGTAAGTCTATGATATATGGTGGATCTTCTCTTGAATTAGGTATCTTAATGGTACCAAAAGTTCAAGTCTTGACGGGTATATTTATCGATGATGAATGAGGCCTTGTAAAGCTAATCGACGCCAGAGTTTTTTTGCAGTATTTCCCATGAAGTAGACCAATTGAATATTAAGTCTTATGTCCATGTTCCTCACTTGTCCCTTATGACGTACCGATACGATATGATACAGATTACAGTGACTCAATTTTTTTAAAATACAAGATACGACATGATGATCCAAAATTTTTTTAAATGGCAAAACAAAGTCTTATACAATACTCAAATAAAATTTTAATTGGATTTTAGTGTCACGACTTGAAGAAAGAACGGACTTTTTATATCTGCCCTCGTTGTTTACTCATAATAGAAATGAAGACAAATGTAGTGGGGTTTTTCGTGAAATTTAATTGGGATTTTTTTATGTTCTTTTGCTACTTAGCATTCAACTTTTAATGTTAATATTTGACTCTTCCAATATCTTTATCTATATATTCTAAGAAATTTAATTTTAACCATAAATAAACATTTAAAACTATAAAACCAATGTAAAATGTGTCCAGGCGTGTTGAACACATCCTTAAAACGTGTTTGACACAGTGCTCCTTTTTTTGTTTTATTTTTATTAAGACACGCCACGTGACATGTTCGACACGGGTCGGAGGTGTGTCGGTGTCATGTCGGTATCCGACACCTATCGGACACGACATTAAGAGATATTTCGAAGTGTCGGTGCATCATAGCTCGGTTCTATGTCAAAATGTGATTTTTAAGAATATCTATCCATCTTCGTTTTGGAACAAACTTAAATATATCCTAACTTCTTAATAAATTGCCGGTGGTTCAAAATGTAATATAACAAAGGTGGAGTGGGTGTCTCGATAACAGTCATGGATCCTCTACGCCACTTTTGTGCGTCACTTTAGTTATATATGATAGTTTCTTTGAATTCTAACATATGGTTATACTTATACATTGAAGATAGATTATTATGTGACAAGACATGACTTAGAGCATCCATTGTGCTTTGTAACTTGAGTACAGTTCAGAAAAAAACTTGACATTGTAGCTTCGAAGCTCCCAAGCATGAGAACATGACCTATTTGTTTGATTTTATCAAATTCTCATTCGATTTTGGACAACCAAAAATGTAAAGAGAGTGAGTCATATTTTCATGATTTTCTTCATATATTTCCTTAAATAATCACTGCCATATATAGATTGCTTCTTCCCTCTTCCAACTCTGAAACACCGTGTCCATATTCACGAAAACTTCCTTTTAACTTGTGATAATAAATGCTCCAATTCACCATTTTTCACTCAGATTCTCTGCTAGTGCCATAAAGGACCTCTTTCTCTTAGATGTAGTTCTCTTGGCATATATGCGTAGACTTTATAAAGAAATGTTGATGGACTCATCTTCTTTACCCTTTTTTGTGAAAAAGACTGTATCAATTTATTGATACCTTCTCTTCTCAAACTTCATTCAATTCTTCTTATCAAAAAAAAAAAAAAAAGAAAAAACCATTCAATGCCATGCCGATACAGTACAATTTTACTTATTGCATGAGATGAAGAAAGTCTCAATAAGTGAATTTATTTTGGTACATTAGATATAACGAGTATTCTGCATAATTAGAACAATAATCAAAACCTGTTGAACAAGAACAAGAAGTACTACACTGCAAAAGAAAGATCTTCTGATGATTATGAGTGCAAGAAAAACACGCAAAATATAGCCCTTATCAATAAAAAGCTGAGGCTATATATGAAGCATAATCACATGCAGGGAGTTAAATGAAATGCATGGATTATAATTTATTATTATCAGTGTAAGAATAAAATAATAATTCTCAGAAACCACAGTTTTTGTAAGGGCTAGCTTCTTTTCCCAGAAAGAAATAGGCTTTTGTGCTGTTAATTCATTGTCTTGTTGTTTCAACTTCTGCTTATGCAGTAAAGATGTGAGAGAAAGGCAATTATTCCAGTAGCGTCTGCAGATTATTAATTAATTAAAGAACTCTTCATGCATATACTGCCAAGCCAGACTCTGATACCAATTAATTACTAATATATATATATATATATATATATATATATATATATATATATATATATATATATATGGCATGGGGTCACATTCTGACCAAAAAGGTGTATTAACTTAGAAAATTAATTGACGAGATAAAAACGTTTTCCAAATTAAACAATTTTTTTAAATAAAACATATATATATATATATATATATATATATATATATATATATATATATAAGTGTGTGTGTGTGTGTGTGTGTGTTTGTTTTGGGTTCACATTTTTGACCAAAAAGGTGTATTAATTTAGAAAATTAATTGACGAGATAAAAACGTTTTATATATAATTTGTAATTATCTGTTACGATGGTTTCATACTTTCATGCATTACAAGTGAGATTTTTTTTTTGAATAAGAGTATAAAGTGAGTTGAGTACCCTATAGTAAACAACAAACTGTATAGTTTTAAAACTTTTAATTTTCGGAGGAGCTATGCTTATTATTAATCGAAGTACAAAGAAGTAATGAATACAAATATCCGACCTTAATTTCCCAAAAGTACCACGTACTTTATAACAAAAGCATCAAAACTTAAAACATGTTAAGATGATAAATTTTTATTGTACCTACAAAATTAAGCTTTAAATTGAAAAAAAAAAAAGATTAAAGTGGTACGGCCCGGGTTGCAAGCGAGAAGGAAAAGAAATGTGTACGTCAATATGGAAATCTATACTAGGAATAACTAGTACAAAATACGTCAATATAGATGTCGAAACTTAAAGCTGCAAACGGTATTATAAAAACTCTAAACAGAAGTACTACATGGAATATATTCTTAAATATGATGCGACAAAAATAGTTAAAATAAATACAAAGGACAAGAGAATTTAATTAGTCTTTTTAACCCTGTTTATATTGCACTACAAATCTTTGTCGAGGTATAGAAGCCTATTTATTGTTTTATATACACTAATTCCACTGCAGTCTAGAGCAAGCTGGCGGTTAATAATATCAAAAGGATTTTCCATGGGCTTAGAATTAAGAACTTAATCACTAATTTCAACAATTCTTAAACCTCGAGTGAAGACAAATTAAGCACATTAGAGTTTATGACTCACATATACGGTTGAAAAAAAAAAAGGAATCTAGCTGGTCTGAAACCAATTAACGAGTTGGTTGAAAAAACGAATACAATATTCGATTTCATGTTCCTCACACATTGAGCCATGTTATAACAAGTTACCAACTAAACAACGCCTTTTTTTTCCAGCAAATTATTAACAGTCCGATTTGCCCTATCTGCAATTCTCATCTTGAATCCATCGAACATCACTTCTTTCAATCCATCCAATTACACAGACCATTTTACCGTCAACAAATCTGCAGAACCAACATCCACTAATCCACCTAACATCACTTTCCACAGCAACCCAACACAAGTCACGCTCTAGCCTGGATAATGTGGAAAGCAGGTAACGAATTGGTATTCAGTGCTAAGACTATTGAGTTGCATCAAATTCAAGCCATATACAACCATCAACTCCAAACCTACCCAATCTTTACCCATTCCCCAATGCAAATGAAGCCAATCAAAACAATGCTCCTTAAATGGCAACCACCTCCCACGGGATTTGTCCAATTAAATGTAGATGGTTCGGCTTATGGTAATCCCGGTCCAGCATGGATAGGAGGTATTATTCAAGCGGCAGTTTCGACATTAGTTGGTCATTCATCAAATAATCAAGTAGAATTTTGGGCACTTCGAGACGGACTTGTTCTGGCACAGTCTCTACAGATTACTCATTAGATTGTAGTTACAGATTCCTTGTTTATGCTTAATTGTATTTCCAGGATACAGGATCACCCAATTCATCTATCGAGTCTTCTTCGAGAGATTTAGACGAGGTTGACTAAATTTGATGGAGTTATTGGACAATTTTGCTATAGAGAGATCAACCAGACAACCGATTTTCTAGAAAAAATTGGAGCTCTATCATAGCCCACTCCAGAAGAGGTACCTAAAGATCCAACACAGTACCGTGCACTGATTTACCAGATTTGGGATACGTGTCCTTCGTAGATGCAACTGCTTTTATTTTCGATGTATATGCTACTGTAACTCGTTTAACTTCTTCTGTTATTCCTTGTATTAAAACTGTTGTTCTGAATTAATCAAATGCCTTATGGTCTGTTCAAAAATTTTAAAAAAAAAGAAGCTAAATGAAAAAATTGCAAAGCTCAAATGATGGAGAAATTATTTCCTGCAACATTACACTATAAAGTGTCGTGACAAGTCGATCACGTCACTAATGTAACAGTTGCATAAAATATTTTTTTTTTCAGAAGATGAACCAAAAAATTCATGCTTAAAATAATTTTAATATGGCCCCCCTTATACAGTTATACCGTAAAAAACAAATTTTAATATAACATTCAATCAAGTCCTAAAAGCTTAAACTTAAAAAAAAACATTTTGACATTTTTATACAACAATATTACATAAAAGTTTAAGACTTTCCTATTTTCTTAACCAAATAGCTCGATCAGTAACGCCACCGAATCGCCACCGTACAACCGCCGCAACTCGATCCCTCCAAAAAAAATGAGACAGCGTAAAAAACCCACAATTACATCTCCTACAGACACCAACATCAACAAGAATTTTTCCTCTTCTCCATCACAGACCAAAATCTTCATCATTTGTTTGATAACACGATTAATAAACTCGCTGTTAGTGCAAACATACTTCAACCCAGATGAACACTGGCAAGCTCTCGAAGTTGCTCATCGAATCACATTCGGATACGGGCATTTGACGTGGGAATGGCAAAAGGGTCTGAGGAGTTATTTGCATCCTGTTCTGTTTGCTGCTCTGTATAAAGCTCTCGCCTTTTTCAATCTTGATACTCCTTGGTTCATGGTAAAATTTGTTTTTTTTTGTTTTTTTTGTTTTAAAGTTTGATAATTGCTGTTGTTATGTGTTTGTGTATGTGATGTGTACATAACCCATCAAGCAATTGGGATTTTATGGAGTTTGGAGCCATGTTGGAGATTTTGAATTTATGTTGTTTGATGTATGCTAATGCTGGAGAATGTAATGAGGTGGTGAAGAATAGGTTGATTAAGGTTTGGTTGAATGATGTTATGTGATTTTTGATTCGGAGCTGCGATTCTTTGCTGCATTTTGGATATTTCCCTTTGAGGATGTTGTAAGCAAGTACCTTTTTTTCACAGGCAAGGGCTCCGCGATTGCTGCAATCTGTGTTCGCTGCTGTTGGTGATCTCTACTTGTATAAATTATCGCGGGTCTTGTTTGGGGACGTCGTTGCAAATTGGGCAGTATCCTTTGTGTCATTATATGCGTCTCACATTCCTTTTCCACTTTATGTTAGCCTTCTCTTCAGATTGTCGTATAAATGGACTTCTAAATATGCGTTCTTTTTGGAAATTGACTTTAATTTCCTCACGATGGATGGTGATACTAAAGTACTTAACTTTGCTTCAGCTCTTTGCACAGCTGACCAACTGGTTCATGTTTTTCTGCATCCCACGTACTTTGTCTAATAGCTTGGAAACTGTTCTCACAATTGTAAGTTTATACTATTGGCCCTGCATGAGAGTTTCTTCCAGCAGGGTTAACTCTGGTTCAAGAAAATGTGCGTTGGTTGTTGCGGCGCTAGCATGTGCTATTCGCCCAACAAGTGCTATTACATGGATTTATGTTGGCCTCTTAGAGCTGTTTTTGACCCGTGACAAGCTAAAATTTGTCTTTCTGGAGGTGGTTCCTATTGGGTTAGTATCTAAACTATGTTTCTTGTTTACTTCATGTTATTGATTGTTCTTGTGAGCTGCTTTAGTTTTAATCTTACTTTCCACTTATGTGGTTCATACTATAAAAAGAATTTTACTCTACTTTGATACACCGCCTCGTCATCCTCCATATTTAGAATCAACACTATTCTATATCTCACATATGGCAAATGCCTGTAGGTAGTAGATTTAACAGGACATATCACACAGTCTTATTCCTCTAACATTTCGAATGTAATTGTGTGTTGATTCTTTCGGAACCAAGGTTTGAAAGAAGAAAAAAATATCCATATCTATGACCTCCATTTGTCAATCACAAGGAATAAAAAGATCTGAAATGCTGGCTAATTAAAATCATGGAATCTTATGTATTTGGAATTATTTCAATGAATGTACTCTTGAAAGAAAAATAAAGAAGATTTTGTTTTAAAGAAAAATGAAGAAGATTTCGGTTAGGACCAATTATAGAACATGTGTTTGATACTAATGTGATAACTCCCGTATTTAGGTTTTTATTCTTTTTTTTTTTTGGGTGAATTACCATGAAAAGGTACATTATACTTTATTATTATGAAAATTATAACACATAAGATTCTTAAGATTCTTAGTTTGTATTCTTAATGTATCAGGGGACTCGTGCTTGGTCTTACATTTTTATTGGATCGTCAATTATATGGGTCATGGGTTATTGTTCCTCTCAACTTTTTGAAGTTCAATTTCTTTTCTTCTGGTGGAGACTATTATGGGACTCATCCTTGGCACTGGTACTTGACACAAGGATTCACAGTGATGCTCTTAACCCATATACCTTTTTCATTGGCTGGTGTCAAAAAGTCCACTGACCGGAAGCTCTCTGGGCTGATTGCATGGGTTTTGGGAACTTATAGTCTCCTAGGTCACAAAGAATTCAGGTACCTTTTTTGAGTTGTTTTATATATTGGTTATAAGTGTACCGATATTCGTTTCCATCATTAATGCTTCTCATTATCTTCAGTCTCAAATTATCAGGTTTGTTCTGCCTGTGCTTCCAATCGCATTGATCTTCAGTGGGTACTCATTAGCCAGCATAAGGCAGCATGAAATGTTGAAGAGGAAACTTAAAGGAGGTTCAGGCTCTAGTATGAAGTGCTTTTCGAAGTTGCACATGGCAGTCCTTTTCTTGCTTGTCACTAATCTCCCAATGGCGTTATATATGAGCATGGTTCATCAGGTACGCATATGTTGCTTGCTGCTACAATTTGGGTGCTTGTTATAGGAGCAATGGTCTGATTTCAGTTGATCAAGTTTGATCATGCTCTAGAGCTCATAGTGAATTTAACTTGCAGAATATTTGATGTTCTTAGATATGAAGATGGAGGACACTATTTATTTCTGCTTATATTGAGTCGATCATGTATGAATTAAAGGCTGTTTAAGTTTTCTTTTGAAACTAATTATGTTATTTGTAAGATTTATCTGTTTTCTGATATATATTGTTTTAAAAATAGTCAGTGTAGGTCTAGAAGTGGGCAAGTAAAAGGGTTATTGCTGCCCCTACATTATGCGGGATAGTCTATACCTACGGTCAGACACATGTGTCTGTGCAGTTGAATGATTATGTATATTTTTTTCTTTTGAAAATATATCTGTGGATCTGTAATAAATAATGATGGTTTTAAGTTCTCCATGTGCAATTGAGGTTTCAGAAAATAGAGAGTCGAGATAGATTCACTTTGGTGGTGTTTGCAAATGATTAATAAAATGGATTATTGGCTTCTGAACCCACAAAAGCAACTTTTAGCATTTGCAACACCGATTTTCACTTGTGCTCGTCTCAAAAAAAGCTAGATAAAGCACAAGCGGCAGTAGCAGGGTTAATGGTGCTTCTCAAATTGCTTTTGAAAATATAGTATTTAAAAAAATATTATAAGGAAAAATGTGTCTCATTTATTATTGCAAACACCTAATCAATGCTTTAAGTAACCTTTTCAAACGATTTACAAACACTCCCAACTTTTTGTCAAAAGTCACATAAAGTGGCTCTGAACAGAAGTAATGGTAAGCTCCTTCTATAAGCTCTCGCAAACACCATCATAATATCTTTAGTATGTTTCGTTTTGGAGTAATTCCACTCAATTACTATCAAGAAACCACTCTAAATATTAATATATTGGTCAATTTAGTAAGGGGAAGGTAAGTCTCTTAAGTTGTCGCAACCAACTGTGTATTTATGTCTCCCGAACTTTTTCATTTTCTTTCTATTTCATCTATCCAGTTTTTCTCTTTTTTTGAAAGTGTGATGTTCTTAACAGAGAGGAACTGAGGATGTCATGAACTTTCTCTCCAAGGAGGCCAGTGAGGATAGAGTGAAAAGTATCCTCTTCCTCACACCTTGCCATGCTACACCATACTACTCAATCCTGCATCATAACCTTCCCATGCGTTTCTTGGATTGCACCCCGAGGTGACAACATAGAATTTATGAGTTTTAGAGTTTCTGGACATCACTGGTTTATCTCTGTAATATGTGACCCTGCATTGTTTGATTATTTTATTTAAACAGCGAAGATAGAGGAACCATGGATGAGTCCGACCAATTTTTGATGGACCCCCTTAGCTTTGCGAAAAACTTGACAAGGAATTGGTCTGTACCTAGCCACATTGTTCTATTTGATTCACAAGAAAAGCTATTAAAGGAGTTCCTAGTCTCTCAGCGTTTCCATGAGGTTCAATATTTTACAGAACAGTTTCTCCCTGATCTTTGTGCTAGGTTAATTTGCGGATCTTTATGTTGATTATATGATTGGTTTTATATGTTTCAACTTTGCAGACAAGAAGGTTCTTTCATGCACACTTCAAGGTGGATCGGGAATTACAGGCGTCAGTTGTTGTGTATGCTTCTCAAAGCCCGTGACATTGAGTCTGGAATAGATATAGTCTCTCTAAACCGTGTGCTGTTTATTTACAAATTCTTACCCAATCTGATGAGATTTCTTTATTTGATAAGGTTTCTGATTCTTTTATTTTTGTTGAACAACTCCGAGCTGACTTCTGCTAAACTAAATTGTTACAGCAAGGTTTAGGCAGGATAATTTTTATTTTTGTGAAACATGTTGTCGTCAAACCACAGTATTTTTCCAAGGTTTTGTTCTCCTTAGACATAATGATTGCATGATGGACATTCATAGCTTACAAGTGCCTAGAACTTAAGTGAAGTTCTAATTTTTCTTTGAATACTGAATTAGTAACTTATTTGGTTCTTGAATATGTCAATGACTGCTAGGTTAATCAGTCAACCTGAGTCACATATCCGAAATCCATTTTAGTTACTTGAGCAAATAGTTGTTCATATTACAAAAACGTTGATTCTTACTTCCAAACAACAGTAGCGTGTAGACATGAGCAGTACATTTTATTTTCTATTATACAAATCATGAATTCGCGACTCATCAGTGAATAGATGCTTTGGAAGAGAATAACAATACTAATCACATACAACAGCAAGACTTGGCACAAATAATGATACTGCAACAGATGAAATGTTTAGAGACTTCAACTTTTGTATGATTGAAGTTCATACTTTGCAAGTGAAGTCGAGAGCATTATCATGTGATTTATAGTCATGGACCATGTCCTGTAATGCTGATAGTCGTTCATCATGTCTAGCTTGATCATTCCCTTGTTTGTTCTTAATACAATGAGGTAGCCAGTTTCAGTTTCCCCAGCTTCTGAATCTTTGTATAGCTCAGTATGTAAGTCAACAACAACGCCTGAAGGAAAATCAGTTTAGCAGTAAGTTTTCTCTTTCGAAATGCAGGCCAGCTTTTACTATTTAATTCTGTTCTAGCTATTAGAAATGCTGGAAAAGTAAGCATCTACCGAGATTTTAAACTTACTTTCCTTTGGTCTTGCAAATGCATTTAGCATGTTGGGTTTCTTCATTTTGAGAATAACCTGTTTGATGCAATACAATATACATAGCTTAGTCAACTGCATCCAATTCTGTTCTTGTGATAGAAATAGTTTTACTTTGATTTGGTTTGAACTGGAATTTGTTTTTCAGCATGACCGTCTCTTTTTCTCTCAAGTGCAAGCAGAATTTTCTTATTGGGATGTACTGAAGCCATTAGAAAATGGACAGAGTGTGTGGCCATAAATTGGTAAATGCTAAATCTAAAACTCTTTTGCAATTGATTAAAGGTTTGGATCTCATAAGAAAAGGTGTTTCAGGGGGTGGTTTGGGATTGCTCCATATTCTTAGGACCATGCCATTAATAAACATCCTCAACGCGAAAAAGAAGAAAATAGAGCAAAATGAAATTTAAATATGTATAAAGGCCAAAAGGAACAGAACTTGATTTACTATATCTTTGACTCTTTAGTATTCAGCAAAAAATAGATACCTTTGCTTCATTATTAAGTATGACCATCACCGTCCTGACTACACACCTTCCTGTTTCAGTATCAACAAGTAGAGATAAAAGAGAAGTTGTGAAAAGAGATTAAACATATATGTGTATGTAGAAAATTTCTTTATTTAAAGCATAAAATCTAAAGAAACGAGACTGAAATCTTCATACCATCTGATTTCTCAATGTTGAGTTCTGCACCTTTGGCCAAAATTGATCTGCATGTCTCAAAGTTAAAATCAAGTTCATTATTGTATTCGAGCGGCAGTACTGGGGAGCTTCCATTTAATATGTTTTTGAATCCTGATCTGACTTTAAGAGTATCTGCTCCTCTTATAGCTGCAACAAAACCAAATGAGAGAATTCTTAGTGACAAAGCTCCTCCAAATTATTGATGCAAAGACACTTCCTCTATTGTTCATTTTCTTACTGACAAAATTTTGTTTGAGCAATGCTTTTACGGTAAGAATATTTACTTTCCTCACTGGTTTCTATTCTTTGCTAAATGTCATTATCTGTGTGAGAATTAGGCAAAAAAAGCAACCTTTTCATGAAAAGAAACTAAAATGTCCTCGATATTGATTTTTTTCCGCTCATAAATGGTATTAATGTTTTGGCAACAGCTAAAAATAGAGAAAGATCCATTACATGTTGTGGCTGCAGCTGTTAGCGTCACTATTTCACTGGCACTTGTGCTACTTGTGGCTGAACCTATCACACTGCTCAATTGTTCTCTCTTTGCCCCCATTGCCTCCGCCACTTTTGCACACTGTGCAGCCACTAAGGCGGCGGCTGAAGCAATAGCGGACCCCTTACTGTTGTTTTTATCGTCATGTTCCGAGTTTTCTGCTGCTATTGCCGCTAAGGCAGCTGCTACTCCGGCCACTGAGATGGCTGCATGGACTTCGGCCTTTTGTAACCTCTGGCCTTCTTTTCGCCTCTGCTTAATTTCCTTGATCCATTTTTTGATTGAGACATGCTTAAGTGGTGCAATTTTCCATGGCATCTGCATATTATTTGTATATATATTAAAACTACTTGTCAGATACAAATGGATAGGTGCAGATGGGAGATTTTGCTTACCCATTTTTTCTTGAAGTAGCTGTTGTAGTTGAGTTCTGGGTGCATTGCTTGCTGCATCCATATCCATGACTGAGGAAAATATGCAAAGGATTTTGTCATTGCAGTAATTTTGATGGCATGGTAAAATTATTTTAAATGTGTCTCAGATTATCATTGTCTCCCTTTTTTTTGCAACAAATTTAATTGATTCCATGATATCTAAATGCTTCTCTTTTATATATTAAAGTGTTCATTTTCATGTCATGAAGTTACCCAAGTTCATAAGGTAATACTAAAATTTCTTGATATTTCACATTGTCGCTCTTGTTGCTAGCACGTGTAATTACCTTGATATCATTGGCTTTCCAAGGAGGAACAAACTTATCTGAATCATCCATCTTCATGCTCCTGTTCATTTCCTGCAAGTTTAGATTGCTACTATCATTTGCGATGTAAAACTGCATGCTTTGTGTGTTTGTGTGCTTGCATAAAAGTATCGTATAACAGGGTTAGAGTTATCATGAATAACTTACCATAGAAGGAGATTTAACCTCATTATCAAATGTTCTCATTGGACTGTCTTGAAGAACGAGCGCTCGATCTTGTATCTCTGGTTGGAAAGCTTCAACTGCAAAGTTGCACCAGGCTCGCGAAAGAAGATCCATCGTCTCTGGATGTGCTTGAGAAAGTGTTGAATTGTAACCGGAATCAATCTTGGTTAGCGCCATGGAGTCTTCGAGCAAATCTTCTTGGACTCAGGTATAAATGTTTGTTTGTACAAGTGTTAATCTGCTCAGTCTTCTGGGTAGTTATACTGAACACTGCCTATATATGGTCCAAAAGTATCGATAAAGTTGATATGATCGGTGTGGTTTTTTCTTTAAACTTTAAAAGAAAACTGAAAATTAGGGAACAGAGGATATGTATAAGCATCATTACACTGGTTGGATAATCCTATGTTTTGCATTACTTTAGAATATATTAGCATCTGTGCATGTGTGGGATGAGAATTAGAAAGCCATTGTAAAAGTGTGCAGGTTCTTAATGTCTTCTTGCAATGGTTTCCAAATTAAGAAGAATACATTGTGATATTTTACAGTTGGAAAGGAAAATGGATTAGCATCTTTGGTTTAAATATATTAAAACTAATGGGTATGGAAGTAAGAGGACCCATTAAGCATATGCATGCTTATTATGTAGATAAGTGGATTTTGTTTGGAGAAAAGTCCCTATGTTCTATGGGAAAGAACACATGGTAGCCATTCATGTGGCATGGAAATTAAAAGAGAAGCATGGAACTTAGGCCCCCTTCTTTATATACCTTTAAATTGATACCATAAACTCTATGTATAAATTCAGGATAAGTAAGTGGTAGGATCACTAGTTTCTAGATGATTTTTGTAATTATAATTTTGTTAAGTCGTTGAAAAAGTCTAAATTGTGATGCAACATCGGTTTAATTTTATTTTTTCTTAGAAAAATTAATTCAATGAGGTCTAGACACTAATTATGTGTATTAACTAGTGTTGGCGGAACCTAAGGCAGTACAATCGGAAAGCATGCGTTTTAGGACCACCAATTGGAAAAAGAAAGCAGATGTGTATCATTGAAGGTAAATTATAAAATCATTTCGCTTGATTGTCTTCTTAATTAACAATTAAAAGATAGACTAGCTTTTTGAGACTAATGATGTTGGGGGATTGAGCAAAGTGCTTTTTTCTTTTCTTTTTGGTAGGAGTATTTATTTTTCAAGTTGTCAATAGGGTCAGGGATTAGCTTTTCAGGTAGTTAATTAAAGGGCTTTTTGTTAAATAATTTATGAAATTAGTAAATTAGGTCACGGCTGTTGTTAAATTAGATTTTAATTGTAACTTGAAAAGGAAACTTTCTTTAATTTTATTCTTATGTGTTGTAAATGAAAAAAGCTAGGTGATAACACTGATATTTCACAGTTCTAAAGAATCGAAAAGTATAGATTAGCACTGGAAAATTCTTAATGGTAATCATTTGGTTTTGTGATTGGGGTAAGCTATCATTAGCATGAAGTTTCCAAGCTACTTCACAACTTTCTTTATGTTTTATAATGAAGATAAATATCCGCTGAAAACATAAGCAGAGAGTATTTTTTTTTTCATTGAAACTAAAGGCAAGAGTTGCTCGTATCTTATTTTTACATAAGCGTCTTTCATTTTCAGTCTATATTTAACTTATATCCGTTGAATGTCTAATTGACGGCGGAAGAGGGGATACAAAATAAAGGCTTGCGTAAGAAAATGTATAGATCTCATATAAAAAAAACTTTTTACAATGTTTCGAGATCTTTTCGAGATGTTTTTAAAAATTGATAAAAATTGTTATTGCAAGAGACGTGAAAAAACTATTTAATGTTTTGTTTCTACCTAGTTAAAAATAGAAAAGTTTAAGTTTTTAGAAGTTAAAAACTTTCATCCATGTTCATTTGTTAACAACTACAAAATTTCAAATCCAGGTCTCCAAATTACGCATTTTCCTCAAAATTGAGCCCGGTATCCACTAAGAATTGAGTTTGGTATCGACTCAAAACTGAGTCCAGTATTCATTTGTTCCTAGGAATTGAACATAACTTTACTTCCGTCATTTTTTTAGCACTTACAATTATAAAGGCCTGTTCTAGTTCTCTTTTTGTAGACCGGATGAGACCTAACAAACTCTCTCCGTTCGTATCTGCAGCTAACAAGTCAGAAGTTTTGGCCCGAGCTGTATGAGGCAGAAACTCGTCCCACGTACGGTTCGGAGGCCGAGCCCCACCCCAGCAGTCAGGGTGCGCGAACGGAACGGTTCATAAATCCATTTTCGCCTTGCAATTCTGCATGTTGAACTTCTTCAGCAGCTTATTGGCATATTTCTCCGCCCTATCTATTCATCTTTTTCAAATGTATAGCCTCTATCATTAGCTCGAGTAGTCGGAAGTGATGGCCAAAAAGTCAAACTTTTTCCCCTTTCAACGAAATCATTGGGTAATCTCCTGTCTCCGACTTTAGGCAGGGGTCGACGAGATGTCCAGTTTATCTGTATGAACCTAATAAACAAGCCTATGGATACACAGTCAACCCGGAAGCTATTTATGAAGAGTGGCGGTCACATGCTGACTGGGCTGCTTTACGACTCTCATCCCTGACCTGCCTCCCCTTCTGATATTTATGCGCTTTGGATGGGATTCTTTCTCTTTTTCGAACCGTTGAGAGGCCCCAAGAGCGTCCAAAGAAAAAACAGGGAGATAGAATAAATAGAAGCAAAGAAATTATTCCTTTTGTTCCTAGCTACCTCTGAGAGTGGTCACGAGCTTATTGGAATCAGAGCTTGCTATTGCAACCTACCATTGTCTTTTTGAATACGATTTATAGTAGCAATAGGAAAAGAATGAATTCTGGAGTTCCAGGCAGGAAAAGTATACAACCATACCTAAAAAGACTGGGCGCAATTCGGAATAGAAAGAATAGAATGATGTTGGGGGTGGAAAGATTTAATGGATGTCTTGCAATAAATTCATCACAAACCTCCACCAAGGAATGAGATCTCTTTAAAAGTAAAGTACCCCAAATAGAAAACTCCATTCCTTAGTTAGAAAGTATGCTACACTGGGACTCGGGACCACTCGAGAGAGGAAGCAGGATCATTCACATCCTGCTCACTGCGGCCTAGCCCATGTCGTAGCTTCTGGGGTTACGAGGAACCTACGGACCCCGGTTATGTAATTAACACGCCGCTTTTATTGTGTTAAAAATGGAGTATATAAGTTTATACATAGACGTAAGTAACTTTCTTGATAACACTACATCTCCATAAGTCCACCGATTATTATTACTAAAATTGATATGCATTACCCATCACTCGATTTGTCTTTCGCTACCTAATTAACTAGCTTAACGTGCATGGATTAAAGTTTTGATTTCGATTTATGTTTTGGTCATCTAAATATTAGAAACTTTTCGTAATTATTTGGAAGCTTTTCGACATGTTTCGAATATTTCGTAAAAGTTATAGTTGTAGTGATATTAGAAACTATTTCTAGGTTTCTTTTGATGAAGCTAAATATGAAAAAGTTTCGATTGTTTTCGAAAAAACGTATGAATTTTTTGATCCATGTTAATAGGTTACATGCCGATGCCCTTTTTCTAATCTCTGTTGTACTTGACTAAAAGAAAAAGGTCAAAATGTAGGTTGAAAGAAATCTTTGTCCGTGAACTTAAAAAGAAAAGGAAAAATAAAAACAAAGAAAGAGGTCAAATTAATGTAGGTTAAAAGATTTGATCGACATAGAAAAAAAGTACTTTTTTTTAGCAAAAGATTTTATTCGAGTATAAGTGATCGATACTCCAAAAACCAGAATTCAAATCAAATTGGATGTTACATTGAAGGAGATTAGAAAACCATTCGAAAAATTAAAATGTAAATTCTGAAACATTTGCTTTAATTCAATTCCACGAGTGCACTTTAATTGATTCAACAACATTAAATTGATGAATATATGAAACACACATGTCTCTTGTAACCCATATCTCCCAAATTGTAAATATCTAGGAATACCTCCCGTCAATTCTCTTGAAGGATCGGAACAAACCCAAGAAATTGAAGAAAAGGTTTACAAGGATCATTCCAGTGCCATTTCAATCCCCAACCATTCAAACGTTTTCATCCACGTTCCATACATATAATGATAAGAGCAAAATAGATTACGAACATTTTCATCATGCAATCTACAAAAATGGCATGTAGACCAATTTTCACCATTATTTATCCTCTCTTTTGGAAGACTACACTTAGTTTATACTTTGTAAAGAATCACTCTCCATGCAGGTGTTAACATGTTTAATGGTGCATTAATACTACAACAAGGTTTTAAAAATCTGATTATATGGTTCAAAAGAACAGAATGAAATTAATTTATAAGTAGAACTAACGATGAAGTTATCATTGTTTTCACCTCTCTGTCGCCATTTATCTTTAATGCCTTCTTGAGGTGCAAAATTGCATATATCATTCATCAAGTTTTGTGAAGCATCTCTTTTCCATTTGTACAAGTTGCGCCTCCACTCCCAATTCCACCGCGAACCATCATATATTCTTTCTCCATTTCGAGCAATCGTAATGTATTTGTCCAAAGTAATACTAAACAATCCGATTATAACTCTTATTTGAATAGATTTAAAATCTGAAGTAAGTATTTGATTAATTGGTGTATTTTACAAGAGACATTTGCTAATGAAAATTTTATAAGTAGATATATATCTGTCGGCCATAGCACATCAAATATAATTCATGCAAATTCTGGTCCAGATAAATATCAATTTCTAATGTTTTTTCATGGATTCAGCCCGATTGGTTCGTGTTGTCAAGCATCAGAAAGAATTTGATATGTATGATGGACTTTCCAATATAATTATGTTAATCTCTTTAATTACCGATAGTAATTTGTTCGCAAAAACGTGAATGTAAATGTTTTAGTACTCCCAGAATCAGCAACTATATCGTTTTTCACGATAGATTTCATCAATTCTTTGGATATTGGCGAAACTAACAGTTAGACCAAATAAGCAATCGCATTATTTGGCTGAATACATTTATGTACCATGAAGGATTTTATTAAAATATTGACATGCATCATACGGAATCAACATGAATTTGATGTCATCTATTCAAAACATGTATAAAATTCTCCTGTATTTCGTTAAATATATGTTTTTGTACAAAACACTCTCACGTCATAAAAATCTTACATTAAAACCTCTCATGTTATCAAAAACCCATCAGATCCTCTATTTTAAATGAAATACTCTGCAGATAAATATCCAAAAATACGGTAATATTATGTTTTCAAAAATTCAGCACAAAACCCCTTTAAAATATGAGAGTTGGTCTAAAATTATGCCCGAGTGTAATGCACTCTCCGTTAAATAAACAGCGAGTGAAAATTCTATACAAAAAACGTAACATGTGGGCATTTTATGCATTTTCCATTAGTTTTGGGGAGTGAAGACGGTTAAACTATCTTCTGAACAAAACGACGACAATTTTAAAGAAGTCAATGTACTACTAAGAAGCATACTCATTACTATGTACTAATCACGGAAATAATAATGAGTAGTTGATTCTAGACTGGTCCAAATTTTGTTCCGGAAAATGAAAAAAAGAATCTAAGTATATTTCATTGAATGAGGAAGTTATGTCACATGCATGTATTGGCTGTACAAAGAACAAAGAGAGGAACGATAAATAAATTAGTGGGCTCTCTTTGGTGTTCAATACATGCCATTTGAGGATACTGCATATAGTTCTTGCATATATGTTTTTTTGTATGATGAATGAATGTGACTGTCATTTTTAAGATAGAGGAATTCAATGCTATATCGTAAATTGGCATGAATAACCTTTCATCTGTACACATACATGCTACTATCACAACATTTATCTCCTCCTCCTTGTCATTCTAACTTTGAAGTAAAAAAACAATTTCAAAAACTGAAATATAAATTACTGTAAAAAAGAAATTAATCACATGAGTGACCTTTCGAGGGATCCAACCTCTCGGCAGCACTAGCAAAACGTCGCATTACGTCCACCTGAACTCGGAGCGAAGCGATGTAATCTAGGGTTTCTCTAATCAATGATATTTCATCAAGGTCTTCGCCTCCAGGTACAAGGCTTTTAAGCACGCGAGTTCTGTTTTTCACCAATTTTTTCGCGATTGAACTAGCGGTCACATGACTTCGAGGTACAACCCTCCTTGCCTTACGACGAGCGATACGGCTCTTTCTCAATATTTTCTTGCTGCATGAGATTGATTTAGTTGAGGCTCTTTTTTCTACTTTACGGCCTAATATTTGTTCGACTAAGATTCCGTTGGTTCCGTCTCTTGAAACGACGTCGGACATAAGGGCATGACTCCATCGAGTGGTTGCATTTCTTGTCGAAGCGATGGCCACGTCAGCTGATAACTTGATGGCCTTTTTTCTCTCTAAAGTTGTCATGTCTTTCTTGAAGTTGCCGAATATTTGGAGACCCTTTATCCATTTCTTGAAGAACTCTTGTTTGAGTGATGAATTTTGCATTCTGCACGAATTTTTGAGAAATGAAAAAGAGGTAGTGAGGGTCGGAGAATACATATAAATTATTACATGTAAGTCTCATCTACAAGTTTGAATTTTTAGAAAGACTGTATCAGAGCAAAGACTGTATCAGAGCTCAGGGCAAAGAAGAGTTTACTTGTTATAATCCAACCACCACCCTTTTATCAAGAAAAGGTTATAGACGTAACAACATATTTACAGCATGTTCGTGAGAGGACGTATTGCAGAATCTCTCTCTCTATATATAGAGAGAGTTTATTTACAAAGCTTTTAGAGGAATGACAATTCCATACATATATCAACAATTAAGCTTATTTAGAAATGCTTTGGCTAACATTTAAGAAAAGTGACATACCTTGCTTTCATTGGAGTATTTGGTAGCAGAATTTCAAGTGTAACGTCAGAGGAAAACAAGAAAAAAATGCAAATTTTCTTGGAAGAACTAAAGAAGTGTACAGAAACTAGGAAAAAAATTCAAACACAGAGAAAATAGAAGATAGAGAGGAATGAAGAGTAGAAAGTGCATAAAGCCCATTTATTTGGCGAAAGAAGGGTTGGTGGTGGGCCAATTAGAGAAAGACACAGCACATGCGGGCACATGCAACTTGATGGCCCGCATGTCAAAGCCCTAAAGAGAGAATATTTTGAATTTTTTTGGTGCTGATTGTGTAATATATATTACAATATAATGATAAACATTTTTATGGACAAAGATTATTAGTCGGCGTCGTTGATGCAATGTAAACCTAACGTTTTGTAGTCTATTGTGTGATGACACGGCATTGTACAGTTAATAAATGAATAACATAAAACTACATATCCAAATTTGTCAAAATTGATGTTATGAGTGTATTATAATGTCTTTGCAGCTTTCTCAAAAATGAAAAATAAAAAATGAATATAAAAGTTGATTATGCAAATTATTTAATTACCACTAAAGTGAGAAAGGAAATTAGCTTATTTCATGGATCTTGTGTGCTACCCGTAGCCACACATTTCGATATTGGTGATCACAAAATAATTTATTATCGTATTTTGTGCGCTTAGTCATCAAATTTTAATTTATTAGTATAGCACTTGTTTATTTGTTGAGGCTTTAGTTTAGCAGAAGCCAAATTTAAGAAAAAAGGGCAAATTGGCAGGATCCGGAAAATATGGGGCAGAAGAGAGGGGAAAACGGGCCCAACATCACGAAAAAATGTGAAGGCATGGATTGTGGGAGAAAGGGAAGTTTGCACATGGTATCCACATGGAACTTTATAAAACTATATATGGCACTGTGAGTTGTGATTGATGTATGTGTATAGCTTTCTATCAAAGTACTGATTTTTAATTATGAGACATTTTGGCTCTAAGAACCCATATCTTACTTATATATTTACATAAAACCAAAGCGAAATTTGATCCCTAATTGGAAGAATACAAGAATCTAAATGCATATCTAAAAGGAAAAGTTTGATCTTACTTCGATTGACCTAACTAGAGAAAAGAAAAAGAAAAAGGATCTAGGACTGAACCAAGTTTTTCTTAGCACAATTTTGGGGTCCCATTCTCATTTCTGATTTGAAAGCTATGCACGGTGCCTAGTCAGAATAATGTGATTCTTATGGGTTGCTGGAACTTGGAAGAGTAATTAACTTGACAAAAATTAATTGTCTTGTATACTTTATGCTTGTGCTGTAACTTTTTAAAAAACTTGTACCGGGTCAATTGTTTCTTTTCTATTTGTTTCATTACTTTTTAATTAATAAGAGTGGAGAAAGTATTGAACAAAAGGACGAAAACATTCGTACCATGCATATCATACATTTCAAGAATAAAATCAAAATGAGTTTTATTTTTAAGATTAAATTTCTTGGTGTGGATTTAAGTAAACTCTCTTGACGAGCATTGTTCTGAGTTTGTGGGTGTTGCTATAACTGTGCTTTTGAAACTAAAATGCATCTTCACCAAACAACAAGTGATCATATGGAACAACGCCAATAACTCTATCCATTAGAATTTCCATGTTTACCAATTATTAAAAAAGAAACTATTTAAATCACATAAGGATCCTATGATGATCATAACTTTTTAAATTCAACTTACGTTGATGTGATCTATGGGTTTATGAAATTGCTTGTATATGATAATTCGAAGAAGTATTTTATAAAAACCATTTCTTTTTGGTAATTTTCGAGGGATTTATTATCAATCCATTGAACAAATACTTGGGATTGGGAGTAATTATTCATGAATTTCATTTCCAACATATTTATTTTTCACATGGAGGTAATTTGCCAATTTAGCATAACACCGGGGAGGTAAATTGCCAAATCCTCAAAAACTTATTATACAATAGCCTTCGTCCTTGGGATCATGTTTAGTTCTGGTTGAGTAAAATATTTAACCGGTCCCGAACCAACTCAAATCAGAGCATGACTAGTGGAACGTATTTTTGAGTTGTACTTCAATGTAAAAAAAACATGTCATGTACCGATTTGCGTTAGACTTCATATATTAAAACTTCAGTTATGAAAAGTAAAATCCGAGCAAAAGAATATATACATATTCTCGTCCATGGAACTGGCCATACCGAATGTTATCTCTGTTAAATATCCAAACTTCTCTATGAGTATTTCTTATACTCAATGCTCAATAAATTCCTTTTTCGCCGATTGAAAAAATAACACTGTGTACGGACTATAAGGAAGTAGGAGCATTTAATTTCACAAAATAAATTGAGTGACTATACATAAAGTGCAAGCGGACGCGACCGACGTCGAACCCAACAACAATTATGATCGAATAAATTAAATATATAATCTTTTCTTCTGAGCACAATTTTCACAACCGAACTATAAAATTGCTAATGTATGTTTTAGATTTTAACATATCATGTTTTCTAGCGAAACTTGAGATTGAGAGAAGGTTAATATAAATTAAAAAGACCAATAATTCAACATATATATATGTATGCGCATGCATGATGTTTGTTTGATGACATGGGCCATGGTGTTGGAAAAACGGGTGAACCCCCGAGATTCACGGTTATCGTTATCCTCATTTGCACATATTCTTCTGTGCTCCGACATTGTTAGACAGTTTGAGCGTACGGAGATTATCACTACATGTATCAAGCCCAACTCTATACACATGTGGCGCTATATATATATATATATATATATATATATATATATATATATATATATATATATATATATCCGCCTCATATCCCTTCACATGTTCCGCGAATTAAAATCTTCGGCGTATCCTATGAATAATTGCATATTACATATTCATGCATGCATGTGAGTGCGATAATTATATTTCTCTATATGCATAATATAGATTATGTATCTATACTGACTTATGCTAATTAGGATGAGGATAACCGAACTTGATAATTAAGGAATTAAACATGAGAAAGTAAGAAACAAGTATTTTTGGAATTGTGCTTTGGGATATTCAATTTTACCCTCATCATTTAGATTTATTTTTGAACCTTTCTATAAACTCGTCATCTGATACTCTTTTTTTTTTACAGAGAAGTAAAAGAGAAAAGAGGAATAGAGGATGCATCTTCAGTAGTGCAACAAGTTTTTGAGGATTTAGGAGACTTTGAAGAGGACACTTAAAGTAATTCTTGGTTGCTTTCGACCACTAAAACCTTCATTAGTGATTCAAGTAAACGGATAATCTTACGAGTTGCTAGCTAACATAAAATATAAACAAACGACTAGCTCAAGTCCTATTCTTGCAAGACTTCATAATTAATATTGATTTTATCATTTAAAACTAATCAATCACAACTATTCCATCTTATCGAGATTCATTTATTATAGGAACATACTATTAAGAAAATTAGATATGTTTCCAATTTCCATATCTTCTGATTCACATGTACAACGAAATTTCATCACGCACGAACGCACGCACTCAATTAAGAGATATAAATGAAATGTAGTTGGACATGTGTAATAGAAGCAGGCGTAGGCATGTGCACACATGGATGGGCCATGGAATTGTCCATTAAAAGTTAAACAGTGTTCACTAGCTTCCATCATTAGCTCACCCCTAGACTTTTAAAATGATCATAAATTTCCAATTTTAGTTGACAAGTTGATACATGGACAATTGTTTTTGGATTAATTTAAATGACTTTTAAAATGATTCCTATTGTACGAGGAGAATAGTGGAGTTAAATTTTGTCTTAAATAGTTTAATATTTTACATTTAAGGTTTATGTTGGGTTGTTTTTCAGAAATAAGTATATAACTTTTGAGGTTTTCCGAAATAACTCAAAAATGTTTTCAAAATAATTAGGGATGTGAAGTACTGAAATTTCTTTTAATTCTATATTTTTCTTAGGGTGGGAAATTAAACAAATTTCTAATTTTTGTAAAGAACCTTTAAAATATTTGATTTACGATCTTCATAATTTAATTTTACAGTCACTTGTTTACCGGTGTTGATAAATTAAAAGAATGGTAATATTGACTTATTCTCTAAAGGCACGGAAATAAATTATTATGGTGGGGATTTAGTAATAATTTCATGCATAATATATAAATTAAATAACATAAAATAGTATTCATAAAAGGCCTTACAAGCTTGTAAATTAAACGTCTAGCATGTATACAAGTCATGCCACTGTCACTATCTTAATAACGCGTGCTAATTATTTTGTAAGTAATGCCGGCTGATTACGTTTACACTGTTAGAATAATAAGTGTGCAATTGTCCCACATCATAAAGATATGAGCAATGTGAGTGGTTTATTAGTGGGAAGGATCCATAGACCTAATGCCTTAAGGTTTTGGGTCAAAATGTGGTGTCAAGTCCACTAATGTGTATTCTCACTTTGGCCCGTTGGATTAAATCTCCCTAATTGTTGCTTCTACCGGTCCTATCACACTTGAGGGGGAGATTGTTAGAATAGCAAGTGTGCAATTGTTCCAAATCATAAAGATATGAGCAAAGTGAGTGATTTATTAGTGGGAAGGATCATAGACCTAATGCCTTAAGGTTTTGGGTCAAGATGTCGTGTCAAGCCCACTAATGTGTATTCTCACTTTGGCCCGTTCGATTAAATCTCCCTAATTGTTGGCTCTCACGACACTTCACACTCTAAACGACAAAGGTTATATAGTGTTGCTTTTCACGTGAGCACGATTTTGTAAATCCATACGTCCTCATATTTACATTGTCCGGTAGAAGATATCAAACAGAGCGAAAATATATGACACATAATGACCATATTATTGGAGCGTTACTAAATTCACAATTAGTATACATATAAAATTTAGTGGGATATGATAACATAATATAGTTCAGAAGTTTTGAAAATTAAATACCCAAACCATTTGATATGCATATATATTATTGGTCTGAGAAGTATGTTGGTCACTAAGGAAAATATCCACTTCCAAAGACTCTACTCTATTGTATGCAAGAAACTATCATATGTTCTTAAATCATAAAATGTTCCCTCGTGAAACTACGTCTCAGGTCTGAAACTCAGTTACAAATTAAGGGAAGAAGAAAAATTAAAGACACTTCTTTTCTTCTTTATTGAGACAACAGGCAGAATTATTTATGTTGGTAACAATGTCAAGATTTATATGGGTCAGTTTTATCTCCGTCGCCACCGCACAAAAAGCTAGTGACAAGTTGCACTCAATGTATATATAAACACTAGATAAGGTTTGAATATAATTTCAGTATAGATTTCTTCTATTATTCTGTTTAATACGCCAAAACCAATTTCTTTGCATAACATAACGTTTCAATCATATCAAAAAATAATATACAGATGACTAATGAATTAAATTACCTCAAAACTCCAATTCTATGTAATCGTGCGTAGTTTAATTAAAAGGTCTTGGTTAAGCATATACATGCTGCATTTATAACTTAATATTCGTTAATCAAGCCTCGCGCTATACTGTTGATTTATTTGGTTACAAAGAAGTAACTATATTATATGTCGATGTGATGCATACACACTGTTAATTGGGATCAAAACTCAAACGACTCTTACCAATGACATCAATATTCGACCAACTGTTTGCATATATACCTTGAGTTATTGAGAGATAACATTCACACGATTCGCAATTATGCATATTATTAGTGACAAATCACCAGTCACATTCAAAATAAATGATATATAATTAATACCCAATATTGACGAATAAGTAAGTTAACAAGTCATGTAATTATGAATAGCTAAAATTGAACGGCCTACGAACAATAACACTTGTGCCGCGAATTCTGACCACAATATTGTGCGTACCATGCACATGTTCTTGCCGGACCACAACAAAAATTTGGGTAGCAAAAATTGTGGTACCAACCAAATTATTTATTAAGAGATCTAGTATAACTTGCATGCACGTGTGCCTCATTAATTTCACATAGAGGACATTTCACTATCCACACATGGATGATTGATGAGCCTCTACACCATCTCTGGCTATATGGCTCCTATCTATTTTATTCAATTTGCTATGTCTAAGTAGAGTAGATTACTAATTGTGATATATAGTACGTAGAAAGGAATTAAATGACGAACGTGCAATTGCCAGTTTGCCATTATTGGAACAAATAAAGACAGCTGATCATCAGGAGCTGAGAGTTGTTTCTACGTTTTTTTTCTTACAGTGAACCAAGTAATATTCTTAATTTGCGATGAAGAGAGGACTCGTCCATAAATAAGCTCAAATTTTTTAAATATTTCAACTAAAATCATGCAACAAAATAAAATAAACGGGTAAAGACTTTTTGCTCTTGTTTTCAGTGACTGTTGATTTGTTAGCGATATGTTACTGCACTTGCATAAGTAGATATCTACAATCTAGACTTGCAACGAGATCTAAATTGCTTTGCTAGCTATATGATCGTCTACGTAGCCTATGTGTTGAACGGATACTATGCTTAATTGTTTTTATTTTAAATGCTCCATCTCAACTCAAATCTTCTTCATCTCTCTGCCCCAGTATTGTCTTAATTTTATGATTCTCAATGAGAAAATTAATATATTATTACCACATGTTTATAGTTTATGTAATCCTTTTTAATCTATTATAGTTCATGTAATACTTTTTAACGCATATATGAAAATCTTGAAAGAACCAAGAAGCATTCGTATGATTATTAATATTAACAAAAATTCAGTTGACACTTGACTTGCATAACTTGTGAACATTGTCATCTTTCTGAGTCAATTGTCAAAATAACACAATCCACAAAATTATTTGTCATAATAACATTGTCAAAAAATTAATTGTAATTCTATCACTCTTTTGCCACATCAACTGCCATGTGTGCAAAAGATAGTATAATTTTAATTTCTTTGACAAAATCAAAGATAACTATTAAAAAGAGTCAAAATTGGTCTTGTGCGTGCCATCCCCATAAAATAAGGAAGGTGAGATTCTGATCAAAATAAGTATACACGTTTTTATTCTTAATATTAGGTTATATTTTATATATTTTGATAAAAAAATTATATTTTATATTATTTCATTCTTTATAATTTTTAAGTTAACAGACTACCAACTCATTGAAACTTATGCAAAAAAAAAAATACATAATAGAATTGAAAGTCTCATTGCATTTCAATGTATCCGCAAAGATGGTAAAGAAAATAATTTTTTGCTTTTCTTTTAACTTTTAATATAATTTTTGATTATAGATACTGATTTTGATGATATATTTAATTTAAATCAAAATTTGGAGTTCTGGTTTACGTATTCATAATTTATGTGTTTTTCTTTTTGGATTTTCTCCTTTTTAATTGAGCATCTGTATGGTAGCAGTGTATAACATCGAACTCTCTAATTTAATTTTATATTTCATTCATATAGAACAAAACTTATTATTTGTAGGTTGAAGCATGCTTTAAAAAAAAGGTAGTTATTTATATAGGAGGAAAGATAGTTATATAATATGTCACTAGTTTTATGTTTTCACTTTTGCCATATTATAATACGTAACTGGGCAATTTTTTTACACTTTTGTGTTTTTTAAAGAATTATTCTTAGTGTTTTCTTCACGTAAGAACCATTTTTTGTTATTTCAAATGAGACCTTTAGCTGCCGGCGAAAGTGGTAATTGCCTCTGATTTTGTCAAAAACTAACTTTGATTCTGCCATAAAATTGAGTTTTGTTGAAGATACCATAAATTTTCTAGTTTGATTCGATGGAATGAGATTAGTTTACTAAATTTGCAAGTATAATTTCATAAAAGAAAACAAAATTACGCGTGGCAGTACACGTGGCAAAAGGTGATAAAATTACAATTATTTCTTTGAGAATGTTAATTTGACAATTATTTTTTTAAAAAATGCTATTTTGACAATTCACTCCATCTTCCTTCCTGATGGAGAGACCTTCTCTATTTTATAATTTTGTATTAAAATTTCAAAAATACTCTTCGTACTTATGAAGATATCGAAAAGCTTTCATATGATCAATATTAATAAAAGTTGTGTCTATAGAATCTATTAGAGAAGATTAAACTCCTAAATTTTTTCCTAAGTGGGATACCGCTGTTTCTTTGCAATCTTAATTCCTTGCAGAGATTCTCCTATACCAGGATCCAGGGTCCTCTACATACAGCCTTATCCAATATGATACTCAAGATATTCTTTTGAGATGAAACAATCTTCAACATCTACTAGTGGCATAAATTTACTCGATTTTAGTTCAGCCCTCAATTCAAAGCCCACTTGGTTTTGATTAAACAACTCCATGTCGGTTCAGCCCTCAATCCAAAGCCCACTAAAGTCGAATCACAACAACTTCACATATGTTGGCTCCCTTTTGGGCCGCAAGTTCAATGGAAAAACTCGTTCGCACGCGGGAAACATGATTAAACACTCGTTATTTCTTCATTCTCCATGAAAAAAGAACTAGCGAACTTCGTAATCCATCAAAGATTCACGCAGGTCGATTCTCTTGGACATGCACCAGGTACAGAATAACGTTGTGGACTGATACCCGACACGTAGACAATCATCACCACAAAGACTCTATTAAATACAAAACTAGTACACACAACTACGAGATTTAGTAAAGTACAGCTGAGATACATAACGTACAGATAAAAGACGAGTATTTGACAGATACACATGCATCTATGACGGTACAACACATTCAACAAATACTTGAGACTAATTTGCCACAAAGGATCATTAGTGAGCCAGCTCCACCGCGTTAAGTTGCCTTCTCAATGAATCCAAACCGCTACGTAAATTTTTACTTGGCTCTTTCTGCGGTAACTCCTTTCCTGCATTAACAAAGCCCAAATTCAGAAAGTTAGCTCAACATAGCAAAGAAATTGTGGGCACAGAGGTTATAACTAGTGAAGTCTCAAATAGCACAGCTAATAGTTACGCACGTCACAGGTGATAGTTACGCACGCCAACTTCTAAAGAGATATCGAGAAAGAGAGCAAGTTCTTAACCTGCCACGGGCGAGGAACCACAATTTTGTTGGACTACACGCTTCACAGTCTCGTGGTGCGTAATGACATGTTTAACAGCAATCTGACTGGTAGGCGCTGCTGTAAGTCCTCCAGCTTTTGTTGCTCCATCAGTCCTGTGCTCTATCAGATCGTGCTTTTTACTAGTAACCGATCTCCCTAAGAAACGGAAAGTGAAAATCAAGAACAACATATTATAAAGTGAGAAGGTTATAAGTTTCCTATCTCTCATACAGACGATAAGCATAAACGGCTAAATCAATCTTATTTTTGTAAGGCACGAGATTATTGTTATTCAGTCAAAATCAGCAACACCTGCTGCATATACTCATCAAAAATAAAATAAAAAAATCATCTCAAATAAGCTGGACACCAAGTGACGCCCTCGAGGTCTCAATCAAGAATCCTCTAGAAAGGTATCCCCCGACATAAGTCCCTTGGTTACAAGGCAAGCTAGAAAAATGAACAAACAGCCCAACACATTCTAGCATCCTCCGTTCGATTGATTCTATTTATTACTCTTCAATACCAAGCCAGAACTCCCAGCCAACCATATTCAGACGACAGCGACCTCGCATGTGAAAATGCAAGCAATTCCACTTCTGACTTAATAAAATCAAAATTACCTATGTCCAGACTAAATGATCAATTTTTTCTAGCAAATGGAAGGTAAATCCTACTACATTTTTTAGGATATGGAATACACCTAAACACATACAACACCACACACAACAATGACAAGCCACAACCCCTCTATTCTTTTTATTGTGAGAGTTCATCAAACCCCCCGCATTTTTCCATATGATTATTAATCGTTATTAGCTTCTCGCACCTCCTCATGCTCCCCTATTGTTAGGGAAAGAAAGAAATCATTAATATACAGAAGCGCAAAATAACTTCTAAGTAATTGGTCATAGATTCCAAGGCAACCCCTAACTTATAGGCCGAGACACATCAAATTCTGAAATTTAGGCATTAGGAAAGCCCATCATTAACTTGAGCAACGGCTCTAATACCTTTATAGATTTTCGGACTCCCTCACGCCCCCAAGAGTCCTTGTTAGGGAGAAGGAAAGATCATTTTACCTACGAAAAGCCCAGCTAAGCTCTAAAATTTAGCAATTACACATCTCTGAAAGAAAACCATATATAATGAATATAAATAAATAAAAAAACAAAGGCCACCAGTAATATTGTCCAACAAAGCACCCAATTTTCCGAAGTCCTTAACTAACCGGTCGACGTGCTGGACCTTGCTCAAGGCAGAGTAGATTTTGTAGCTTCAGTTAACTAACTAACTAACTAACTAACTACATTTGTCAAGGTAAAACAGCGCTTCTCTATACTAACTTTTAGTTGGCATGCTCCACAGTCCATATGATCCATTTGTCTAGATACATACATCATAGCAAGTCGAGGTCCTAGTTCTACAAACTACTTTGGTCAACAGCTCCGTAAGATTACGTAGGTTACTTTGGTCAACAATCATCTATAGGATTAATGCAGAGAGGTCTGAATGTTTGAGCACTAGTTAAACTACTCGTGGTCCCTGTCCTAATCACGTGATCAACTTTCAAAACACACGCCAAGCATTGATCACGGAGAAAAACTAGTATCAGTGCACACGATTCATCACAGGATAAGCGCGCAATTCGCCCTAGTAGAAGGCCGGTCATTTACGCCCTCTAATCTTTACGCTCAGTCCGCCGCAAAAACCTCAGAAATTTTGGTACATCACATAACCAACCAAAACCATTACTTGGAAGAATTTAAACTATAATAACAACTGAAGCGGATCTATTGTACCTTTGGTTAGGCTTGGCCCATCACTGTTAGAAAATTCGTTAACTAGTAGTGGTGCAAACATGTAGCAATCACACTTCAAATAGCAATCCACTTCTTGTAACCACTCCTCCTTTTTAACAACCGTTTCAATGGACTCCTTACCTGTTCATGAATAAATTTGTTACAACAAAATTTACTTCACATGCAAAAAAAGAAAAAAGACTTATCTAAAATTTCCACATACCAAGAGAAACTGAAGGCAACGTGACAGAGGACTGTTGAAAGGCCAACGGTGAGTACATGTAGGTGTCTGATTTCATGTACTTTTTGATTTTTCTGAATATGGTTTTCAGTTTTCTCCTCGTACTGCTGCTACGTTTGATTTGCTGCTTATTCTTGTTGTTGTGAAGTGCAACGGAGACAACTTTCTTGGCCATGGTTGTAATATGATTTTTGGTGACAAAACAGAGAGCTTTGTTGAGTGGTAAGGATTATTATTAGGAGGAATAAGATCGGTTTTTAGTGGCGCGTAAAGCAGTTAATGATACGTGTCGAATTGCTAAGCTTTAGACGTGTGCTGTATTATGTGACACATGGCAGTAAAACATTGAATTTAATTACTTTGTCCACTTTGTGCTAAAGAATAAAATTTTAGTTTTATGTTTTTTTTTTTGGATAAAAGCATTGAAACCCCTGAACTATACCCCTGTTGCATTTTGCCCCCTGTCTTTTTATTTTTTGTGATTTGCCCCCTGTACTATGGATAAATAAGCAGTTTGCCCCCTGAGTCCAAATCCAACGGCAAAAAATGTTGACACGTATTCAAATCCAATGGTGAAAAAGTGACTCAGGAGGCAAAGTGCTTATTTATCCATAGTACAGGAGACAAGTCGCAAAAAATAAAAAAACAGGGGCAAAATCCAACAAGAGCAATAGTATAGGGATTTTTATTTTTTTTTATGAACATTTGGATTCTTTTCTTAAGCGTTTGTGTGTGGCATGTTCTCTTGTTTTCTTTGATCGTTCATGATGATGAAATTTTATATCATATTTTAGGAATACCTGCATTAGTTTATTGGTTTGTTCTGCTTCAGTTTTTAAATAGATTGATAATTTTTGCAAAAAAAATATATGTATCATGGCACCACTAAGGCTCATGTGAAGTGGTGAAATTCATAAATTAGCATATGAGAGATTATTTCGTGCAATCGTTGTACAACGAGGGGCACAACAAGTCGGTTATTAGTGTATATGTACGGTTAGAATGAAATTGTGGTATAGTTAGTGCCTATATTTAAAAAAATTATTATCATCTTAACTGTTGGTTGCACCACGTCAATAGTGCAATAGTTGCATAAAATAATTCTTAGTGAAGTTTTAAAATTAGTATGAGGATATGAAGTATATTTTAGTTAGATTCTACTTAGCTAGTTAGATGTGCCATTAATTACAGAATGATGCTAATGTACGCAGAAAATAAGATGTAACGCTAAGTTTGGCTACACCCTATATGGTCGCAAATTTTTTTGACATAAAAAAAGTTAATATAATTTTCGTGTTATATCTCAAGCCATTTTAGTTAAGTATTTTTCGACGATGATGAATATAAGACTGATTTTTTTCCGTTCACCTGAGTGTGTTTGAGGGGAAATTAACTCCCACATTTCTCAAATTATAGTGAAATGAACAATGCATGGTCTTTACAAGTTCAATACAGCTTAAATTTGGAAGTCCCTAATACTAAACCTCATTAAAAATTTCATATCATTTTTATGTTTAAGAATTTCATCACTGTTACAACATCGGCATGATGTCTACATTGATCAATACTAAAATAAATAACACATACCGCCCACAAATCTGGACAACTTCCGAATGCAACTAGATCTCGCAATAGCATTAGATTGCCATGGCATAATCTTTTGTTTCTAACATAAAATGTATTATTCTACAAAGTATATAAGAAAATTATTTGGTAGTAGTTCTAGAGACTGGCTTAAAGCCATGTTTGAGTGCAGCTTCCCACACCAGATCAATCCTATCGACGTCTATAGCCCCAACTTCATGGTGAGTCCATCCTTCCATATAGTGAACAACTCCGCCCGCATGGCAAGCATGGACTACTCCTCTATCCATTGTGTACTACAATAGAGGACAAAGTATCAGCAAAAAACGACGGGGTTTATATAATTTGTTAAAACTATCCTTAGATTTGTATGGTTGATGTTTTGGAGAAAATTTATGTCATCGAACTAGGAGGCGTTAAAATGGAGTTTAATCCGACTTAGCCTACTATTTCACTTGGTGAACTCATTAGAGTGACTGGATTGAGCATGCAAATACGACTTATCCATGATTATATGTTTGCTACTAAATGACATAGTAAAACAAAAGAAATTTTTGCAGGAGATAGACTCTGTCACCAGCAACTATATAGTTATGCAAATGTCATCCCATATCTAATCAATTTTGGCTATCAAACGGCCCCTCGATTTATCAAAACTAGAGCATGCATTTTTGTACTTGTGTTATATTTTTGGTTAAAAGAGAATGTAGTACGACATGCTTACTTCGCAAGATCCTAGCCCTTCAACATCTTCTGGTAATTTCATGGCAGCAAGTTCACCATAAGTGCAGTCCCTTCTGAATTGCAGTACAGGTGGAACTACGAACTGATGAAAGTGAGTTCCAGATGGGGCGTAATTTTGCTGTCTTGGGGTGATCCACTTCCCAACTATCCATGTCTGCAGTAAACCAATCGAGTTTTGAATCCTAGTTCTCCATAACATGGAAATGGAAAGAAGAAGTTAACAAATAGATTCGTTATTACAGAAGAAACACCATACATACCTTGCAGTTTTGTGCTGCTTCGTACTTAGTCAGTTGAACTAGATACTCCCGACAATCTTCTGGTGCTTCATTCTGAATATTTCTAAATCTCTCAGCAGATGGAGTTAGCATCTGCATTATTATAAAACACATACTTACCCTGTTAGCTAAACATTAATAAAATTGAAAAGAAATCACAAGAACTCCAATAAAAAATTTATATGTAGTATTGAAACTTTTGATGATAGTAACATTCTACTTACCAGAACTCGGACTTTCTTTCTGCATAAGTATAGAGAAATTGCTCTTCCAAGTTTGGAAGTGGCTCCGGTCAAAAAAACTTCAGTTGCATCCTCAGGGAGCTCGTTAAGTATCACTGCTGCTGTTAAGGTATTACCATGTACCACTCGAACTTTAAGATTCGGATGCTTGTTCACGAATAATGTCCCGCCTCCATTGAGAGCCTCGTTCTACAATGACATAAAAAAATTACCACCATAAAATTAGACAGCAGTTAAAAAACAACAGAAGAGAAGATATGAAATGCTTATATTCATTTAACGAAACTAGAATGTGCAACTTTGCTTTTGCCTGCGAAAAAGGTACGAGGGGAAAGTGAGGGTAAATAACCTTATTTAAAGCAGCAAGACTAATAACTTTAACTCCCATCCTATCAGCCCTAAGAATGGCCTCTTCAATGAGATTATTGATGCCATCTGCCGCAATTGGCAAGAAATACTGCAAAAACATTTACACAAGTTGGGGACAATTTCAAAAGAGCCTCAAACTATATGGTATTTACTGAAACTAACGACATTCGCTAACCTGAAAACCAAAACGAGGAACAATCCACATTTGGTGCAGCCGACCCCTAAGGTTGTAGAACGTGCCCGCAAATGTTTTGGACTTAGCCCACAGCACTAGCATCGCTATAAAAGTGAGAGGCAGAAATTGAAATGTGTATATTCTTGTGTAGTAGGGTATAGAGGCCGCTGATCTGTTTATAAAGGGTGCATGTAGTGCTGATGAGAAGTCGACTACATGAGCAAGGAACACGAAATCTGGTGCTCTCCCATTTTTACCTGCATTATCAAACGCGTGAAAGTTAAGTGATTGATTTTCTCTTGTACGTCCAATCATTTTTCTTTTCAAATTTCAGTTTCACCAATCGGAAATTCAATTGGACACAACCTATTATTAGCAATTTTCTCAAAACTTTGAAAGCTAACCTCCATCTAAACGATTTTTCTTGTGCGTTTCCCATGACTTTTTGTTCAATGTGTTTCCGATAGCATCAAAAATAGGCATGAAAAGGCAATAATTTGTGTCCATCTCAGCGTGATGCAGGCTGTGATATCTGCAGCGCCAATTACAGTTCCATTAAATATAAATTAGAAATTCATTCTTAGAGAAATCCATGGATGTATAAGAAGCTGCAAACTACTATACTCTATTAAAGAAAGTTACAAGGCTAAAGATCATGCCCCAATCTCCTCTTTTGTCAGCCTAAAAATAAGAGCATATTGCAAAATTTATTCATGCATGTACAAAACTAGAACTCACGAATAACTCTCAAACGTAATTCATGCTTAACTACATAGTCTAAAAAACATATTTAGAAACAAGAATCTAATCCAATGTGACAGAAAAACTAACTTGGCACATTCTTGTTTATCTCCACACAATATTTGCAATCAACTAATTCAATTCACTTACGTCGGGGTGTAGACAATATATCTAAGAAACGGGATCGCCTCAAATATCTGATGGGGAATGATCTCCACGTTCGAATGGCCTAAGCATCTCAGCATATCGAAAACCAACACGTAGCCGTAGATCAAGCTTAATGATCCATGACCAGCCATAAACGAACCGACTATCGGTACTCCAATCACCACAGTCAATAAAAGATGTTCCAAAAAGGTAGCATGTCCAGCTGCACAAAGATGAACAATGAATAGACAAGTCAGAAAAATAAGTTCTACAATAATTCATCTCAACACTGTCAATAGTAGAACCAAAGGTTGAAAGATAAAACTCACATTAAATGCTCTTACCTGTATAGGCTTGTGGCACCGGTGAAGAATGGTGGAGTGAATGATAATTGGTGAAAAGATAATTGCCATGGAAATACTTATGTATGGTGTAGAAAAGTGGCTCTGAGATTGCTATGTGAAGTACTATTGCCCCTGTTATGCCTTTTCTGTTCCACAATGGAAGTGTCTCAAAAGTTGGAAACATGTACATCGTCACGGCAGCTACAATAGCTTGAAGTATAATAAAATTATCCCTGATTTAACAAAAAAAAAAAAACAATTGATGATTAATATATTGGATGAAAAAGCTAGCTAAGGACATTTTTAACCCATGTGTCATGTGAAATAGGTCCACTGACTGTAAAAATTGAATTGACAAATTAATCATCCCATGCTATATTAAACATGGCAGATTACTCCGATATGATAAAAGAATAAGCAAATTACTACGTGTGGTCTTAAAAAGGTGCACAACACCCCTTAACACTTGTGTATTTTTGTACCATATAAAAACACAAGTGAAGGTAATATGCTTATTTAACATGACACAAATGAGTAATTTGCCGATTTTTCTTTCATAGGGTTAAATAAGCCTATTTAATATAATAGGTACATGGAACTATAGGGAGGTAATTCGCCTATTCACGCATCACAAGGGGCGTTGTGCAAGAAGTCCGAAAAACAAAAGTAGAAATTTATCCCACATCGCTTAAGAACATTTTTGAGTTTCCGTATATAAATGATTTCTCTATCTCCGTCTAATCAGGCCTTTTAGGAAAACACTGAGGGGCCCTAAATTTCTGAAAAAATGGAGTTGCAATGGATGAACTTTAATAAGAGCTAGATTAAGTTTACCAGTGCCATTCTTCGTCGATCTGCTTAAAGCCAACTCCTTTCTTGATAATCACACGATTACGTGTAAGAAAGAGCATGTTGGCGTAGGAAGTCCATGCTTGGTACACCACAAGCCTTAGAATACACATGATGAAGATATGAAGGGACCAAGTGTCTACGGTGGCTCCTTCTTTGTACATTGAGTACACAAATTTGGCAAAAAAGATCCCATAGAAAATCCACTGCCACAAATTAAAAAAATAAAACACTGCACCATAAACTCCAACATTAACATAATATTATTAAAAAAAATAACTTAAACTTTTAGCTATGAACTTACCTTGTTACTACCCAAGAATTGCCAGGGCCAAGCAGACAAGGGAGCTGCCATGGTTTTAAGGTATCTTGTGTGTCTGAATTATTATATTTTTACAATATTTTAAGGCTAAAATCTGATGAGTGCAAAAGAGTTTGTGTTTTGGTGCAGAGAGAATAGAATGCTGAAGTCTTGGAGAAAGCAAAACTTCTGTAACCAACTGTAGAGATGACTTTAGTTGCTGCTATATAGATAGAAGAGCTAGCTACAATTTAATTTACTGTTTATTGAAGGCTAAAATATATGTGGATTAATGCGGCTACCATTCAGCTGGGTGTGCCTACTTATGTGGATGAAAGATAAACTAGTCATAAAATGTGTCTATTATTCATTATAGTATATTATTAGGATAAGATAATTACACTAACACTTCAAAGTTTTGTATAATAGACGTATTTTTGAGAATTTTAATATAATTATAGGCACTCCTTAGAGTTTTAAATTCTGTTGAAAAAATTCTATTGAGGTTTGAATGATTATAAATGCAAGTAGTGGAATTTACAAAAAAGAAAATTTGCAATTAGGTCTCATGTGTTTTTAATAGACAAAAAGATCCCTGTAGAAAGAAACAAAGGAGGTGAAAAGTCCTTTAAAAGAAAAAAGAGAGGGGGTTCTTAACTTTTCTTTAATAAAAAACAAAGACATATTTTTGTTTTAACCCGAGTTTTTTTGCCAATTATGCTCAACACAAGGACATTAATTTTTCTCCATTTTTCACATGTATTTTTTTTGGCAATTATGCATAGACATGGAGATTTGTGTTTTTTTTTTTTTTTTTTTTTTGCTTCTTACGCAAAACATGTGGATTTCCCTTTTTTTCCCTAGTAGATCAATTTTAAGGATAATTTTGTATTTATTCAAACTTCAAAAGACATTTGTGTAAATACACTAAAGGGCAAAAAACATCAAATATTTAATTTATACATTATTTTTATAACTTGTCATATAGCTTATTGTTTTTTACAACTAATCCTCCAATTTTTTGCAATAGTTGCAAACCCCGTCAACTTTTTGGTTGAATCTTTTTGCCAGAAAGTTTATTTTCAAAAGAATTTGAAGCGTAAACATGGGTTTCATCTCAATTTAACCCTAATTTCACTAAAATGCCTCTTTTCCTTTAATTTTTCATCTCAATTCTCAAAATTAAGCTTCAAAAATCAATAGCCAAAATATAGAGTATGAAGTTAATGAAACATATGACAAAAACTGAAGGAAGACGAATGCGCTTTATTAAAATTGAGTAAATTAAGATGAACCTCATGTTTACACTTCAAATATCAACAAAAATCAAACTTTTGGCACATTGTTATCTTACAAAATGATTCCTTCGAAAAGCTAACCATGGACACTTTGCAATGATTAGGAAAAGTTGGCATTAGTTGTAAAAGATTACGTTACGCACAAAATGGTAAACCGGGTATAAGTTGTGGAATTTAATACATTTTATCCTAAACAAGTATCATAGACGGTAGACGTAATTCTTCTTATTATATTAATTTAGTGGTCCTAATATGTCTTTTTGTTAGTGGTTTGTGTCAACAAATGTAGAATACGAAAATTGGACGGGCCAAAAAAAATAATGGGGTTTACCTACAATGTACACACAAGGGGCAGCAGAAATTTAATGTTTGTTACTGGACAATGTGAGTTAGTTTGTGATGGATGAGTGTGCAAGTTGAGAAGAGTGCTGTACTAATACGAATCAATGTTGCTGCAGGTTATTGCCTGGCCAAGTTGGGAGGTTTGATTCGCAAGGTGCCAATTTCTATCAACACAATAAATTTGATTTTGTGTACTTAAAAATCTATATTGAACCCTCTCTGATTAGACTTGCTAATTTAGTTATTGAGTCGTATGATTTGCCTTATCAACTATATATTTTGACTCGCCGTCTTGTCATAAAAGTTTAAACCTTAGGTAATTACAAATATTACCCCTGTATTTTTTCTAATTGGTGGATATCTCTCTGTATTATTTTTATTAACAAATACTTCGTGTGAAATTTAAAATTTAGCAAAAAAATAAAAAATAATACACCCTCTCGTTATATTCTACATTGACTGTAGATAACTAACAATCTCTGTGCATTAAAATTTATAAAACACTTTTTTTTCTTTCAAATAAGTATAATAAGCTTTTCTATAAATTCTTGAGATTTTTTTGGAATTCTTAAATATATAACAACAATAATCAATACTGTATTTTGGTTTTTACAGATCAAGAATAGTGTTTATTTCCAAAAAAGTTGATAAAAGTTATATATAAGATTCAACTTATTCAACACTAATTCTTTATGCATAAAGTAAATACAATAAAAATTAAAATTTGTTATCAGTTCTAGTATGTGCACATTAAATAAGTACGATCTTATCTTTTTTGCTTCTTTATTAATACCACAAGGAGTTTTGCTACTAAAGATTATACTGGGAATTATTTGCCAATTAATAATAAGTAACACAAGGTAGTTCTTTCAATTTTTACCTCTTTGAAAATTTAGGTATTGAAGCTACTCTTCTTTTAGATATATCATAACAAGAGGTCTATTTTTGGAAATATGATGTATTCATACACTAGATTGGGGTCAACCGAGCAGGGTGTTGACCCAAGAGCAAGAGACAAGCTATATCCACGAGTTTCATCATGCTTTGGGAATATATGGTACTCCAATCAAGTCCATTTGACTGTAGATATCCCTATTCCAAAGATTATTGATACTCTTTAATTTTATTTTATTTTTGATGAATTTGATACTCTTTAATTTGCTTCTTAAGAAATATGAGCTTTTAATCAATAAATAAGTAAAATATGAGCTTTATTAAGGATTATTTTTAACTTGTGATGAATAACAATAACTTTTTATCATTTAAGTTACTGGTTAGTTAATTTAATATAAATATATATATATATATATATCTTTTCGTAACTTCGTTCATCTTATAAGATCAAATTTTAAATAGTAAAATATATAACATAAATGTTTTCTCGAAGTAGAAACACTTTCTTTAGTTCAAAATTAACATCCTTATTAGTATTTAAGTCTCGTCATGTACAATCCATGGCCCGCTGTCCCCGATTCATCTTGTCATATAGCTGGACTGAGCCCTAAATGTTAGTTGGAAGTTGAAAGCATTTACTTCTCTCAACAATAAAGCCAGCGGTGATGCATAAAACAACACGGCTACTTCTATAGTCCATAGACATTTCTTTTTAATGATAAACCTTCCTCTTCCCTTTAATTTTTTTCCTTTATTTCTTTTTTCTTGGTCAAATTGTACTCTATATATTTACTACTCAATAATACCTCGGTACAAATATCAGTAGAAATGATTATAGACGTACTTTTAACAATTTAAGTTAACACCAACATTTTCTTCGGTGATTTGTTAACCAATGACGTGGTGAGATTGGGAGTAATTAAAAAGCGCAAAACCCTTCTTTTTTTCCTTTTTTATTTTTCGGTGCACCAGTATTTAGGTGATTTAACCTGGAGAAAACAAAAGTGAAGATTTGTTAGGTGCACTTTAATTTGATAGACCATTTTAAGTAGTATAGGTGAGATTAAGTTGAGCATTTAAATGTAGAAAAGGTACAAATTGCAGGGATTGGAGTTGTTCGTTATTGTTTGATAGCGAAATAGCATCTGACATATTACTTGCAACAGCAAACATATTGTGGACTAATCATAAAACGTAAAAGAACTATTGTCCACTTTTCCTCCATGATCAACCTCAAGCCGTTTCTTATTAGTTACTTATTACCCATATTTTTATTCAAAGTTTAATTTCTTAGTTTATATATCTAGTTGTTATGATTGTCTTTATACAGAAATTGTATTATTGACCTAATGCAGAAACAAAAATCAATCATGACATACAAAAGAAAACGACATGAACAGTAACATGGAATATTTTGGGCTAGAAGTTAGAACCATCCTTCATTCTAATTTTTAGGTAAAAGATGGAATTTTTTGTTTGACTTGGTGTCAAACATTTCAATTAGGTCGGCACCTTCAGAACACCGGACGATTGCAAGAAACGCATTAAGTTCTTATACTTTATTGTGGAAAATTATGTACATGAATAACTAAGTATTGAATTAAAATGTAAGGACGAATTGACGATATTAAATTATTCAAATAGTATGAAAACAAAGTGAAGATTAAGAAAAATATAATAAACTTTATATCACATATATAACTAAGTCGACCATATCCCTAAGCATGACAAAATATTGGCCTAATAAAGAAATTCGAGAAGTAACCCATAATCACTTCGATCCCTTGTCAAGTGCCAACGGAACAATACAATCCCATTCGGTCATAAATTTGTTAGATCTCGAGCTCAGCTGAAGTCTTGGAAACTAAAGATGTAAGCGTTTGCAGTCGATGAATGCCGTGACCAAAATTCGCCAAATCAATGAACAACTATAACATAAATTAACTCTCATATGCATGAAAGAAAAATACGTATTGTATATTAGAAAAAATAATATTGCAACAAAAATAGAAAATAAACGATTTGCGTTGAAGTGCAAATGAGCACTTTCCTAAAGGCAATAGTTCCTCGATTGTTTTTTGGAAAAGAAATTAGTATACATGATACAACAAGGCTTAAGACTATTTATAAGTCAAATGCATAAAAGTGGACGAATAATAATTCGTCCCTTATGCTTAATTTATATTGGAAGAAGAAACTTTTCTGAATAGATGCATCTTTTTCTACGGGTGCAACTTTTGAGCTTGTGTAATAAATCAAAAGTTGCATCTGCTCATTTCAAAAGTTTAAATTGATTCAGATATAAAAATAACATTAATAAATTCGAAAAATAAATTTAAATTTATTAATAAATCGAATTTGAGTTAATTCAAAGCACAAGTGACCAAGTGCCCATCTTTGATGTTTAATAAGAAAACTATACAAAGCTCAAGGCCCTGCTAAAAAATCCGCGCAAGAGTTGAACCACTCTTCTTGGGCAATTACAAATAAACCATTTACTTTTGTTGTCTTTTTCCAATGTGAGATATCTCCCACTTCACTTAATACCTTACACACAATGCACAAAATATCAACATTGTATGTTATCATAATTATGTGACATTACGTAATATATTATTAAAATAAAGAAATGATGAGAGATTATTACCACGTACGAGATAACATCTTTTACAAATATAGTCAAGAAAATTATTAATTATTTTTCTAACCAATTGTGGAAATTACAAAAACTTCATATTTCAGGTGATGAAAGATGATTTTGCTGTTTCTCCACTACTCCTTAAACCAGTGATTAATAAGTTGCATAGTACAGTTACTTTTCACTAAGTTGCGGTGAACACATAGTTGAAAGAAAATGTGCGCGATAGAAGAACATCTCTACGTGCAATTAGAGCCAGCAACTAGTTGAGTTGATCCTGGTGCATTTTATAATTTTTGATCAATTTCTCTAGAACTCCCTAAACTTATTGATCACACCCATCCTCTATAGATACAATCAAGAGGCCTAAAAGTCTCCGGTTGTAATTATTATTTCTAACTATATACTCACGTGTTATAGCCTTATAGGAGAATTGTTTTTAATTCTTCTTGTTCTGCATTAATCACAAAGTTTGAGACAAAATGGGTTTCTCATCGTATGGGGGACTGGAAGTTTCTCCTATCTTTTTAATTTTGTTATTTTACTAAATACTTGTTAAACTACACAACAAAGCGTGATTTTTAACTTAACTAAGAAGCGCGCTTCCTTATCACGCTTCTCTAATTATAGCTTTTGACCGTTGGAACTTAGCTGTTCTGTTTTACTATTTATAGCAGATTAGTTTAGTTAGTTTAATTACTTTTCATTTTTCAGTTTTTGTAATCAGATCACAATGATCAGATATTAATCTTCTTCCTCTGTAATCGTCAATGTCGATCTCAGATTCGATCATACAATCTTAATATGGTATCATTTCGCCAGTAAATCGATTCTTCCGCTGTGTTCTACTCTCTCTGCGCGTGCTCAATCTCGCGATTTTGTTGCTGTTTTTGCGTAATTTTTTTTTTCGTTGAAATTACGATCTGCGATTTGTGTTTTTCACGATCGATTGTTGTTCTTTGAAATTGATCGGTGAATTTTGTTGCTGATCATCTTGCGATTGTTTTAATCGGTTTGATTGTTGAATATTGTTGCTAAATATGTCTAACAATAATCCTACTACTTCTACTGTTCCTACTGTTCCTACTGGTCCTACTCGAAACCCCTAGCGATGATTCTTCATCAGTGTATTTTCTCGGTACTCAGGATCTTGGAGGATCTTCTATTGTTGGAGATATTTTGATTGGTTCGAATTATAATTCATGGAGTAAAGGCATCATGATGGCCTTGAAAATCAGAAATAAGGTGAAGTTTATTGATGGTTCATTGCCCTGTCCTGATGATGAATTGACTAAAACCTGTTGGATTAGAGCAAACACATTGGTGTTATCCTGGATTTTGAATTCAGTTGCCAAAGATTTGAGGCAGAGCTTATTATATTTCACTAGTGCTTTAGAAGTATGGGCTGAGTTGAAAGTTAGATATGATCGTGCTGATGGATCTAGAGTCTATCAGTTACAGAAATCTTTGTCCACTGGAACTCAAGGCACTTTATCTGTTACTGATTTCTACAATGTCTTCAGGTCTTCTTGGGATGAATATGTTAGCCAAAGGCCTGTTGTTGCTTGTACATGTGGACATTGTACTTGTAATGTGAACAAGAATATGCAAAATTTGCAACAATATGATTCTGTTCTTATGTTCTTGATTGGCCTTAATGATAGCTATTCTACTCTAAGGAGCCAAATCTTGATGATGAATCCATTGCCTTCTCTATCTAAGGTATACTCTATGATTTTACAAGATGAGAATCAGAAGGCATTGACTGCAGTACATCATTCTATGGATAGTTTAGCCATGTTCACCAGAAACAAAGGTTCTCAAGATGCCAACAAAGGTCAATTTACTCAGGGTCAGAATCCCTCTGGAATAAAGTTCACTAAGAAGGACAAGAAAAAGTTAAAGTGCACTCATTGTGGTTTCACTGGACACACAGTTGACAAGTGTTTCCAGTTGATTGGCTACCCACCTGGTTGGGATGGTCCTACAGGAAAAAGGCCACATATTTCTCATTCAGCAAATTCTGTTGTTAATGATGACACTTTGCCTGTTTCTGTTCCTCAGGTTCCTCAATCTAAGACAGAGGATCAAATTCTTTTTGAACAGTTCATGGCATATAAGCAAGCCTATGCTACTCAATCTCAGGCTCCTAGTTCTTCTCCTTTTGCAGCTACAACCATGACTGGTATTTCTAGTTCTCATTACATTAAAAGTTTACCTGTTGCTCTTGCTTTAGCTGCTACTATTCCTAATGTGGGCACTAATTCTTGGATCCTTGACACTGGTGCCACAGATCACATGGTGTGTGATGCACATCTTTATACTACTAAACCTGTTCCTGTTTACACTGTCATTCATTTGCCTAATGACAATGTTACTTTTGCCACTTTTATTGGTGATATAGTAATTTCTGATTCTATTACTCTCAAGAATGTACTATTTGTCCCTTCTTTCAATTATAATCTGTTGTCTATCTCCAAACTCACAAGAGATACAACTATGTCTTTATGTTTTTCTGCTTCTTCTTGTGTGTTGCAGGACACACACAGGAGGAAGATGACTGGTTTTGCTAGACTGATAAACAATCTCTATGTTTTAGATACTAGTCATCTTGAAAATAAGAGTTTCTGTAATTCTTCCATTTCTGATGTAAAGAGGCATGCTGTTTCTGAGTTATGGCATTGTAGACTTGGACATGCTCCTCTTAAGAAACTCATTTCCATTCCTCAATTACAGATTTCTAGTTTACCTGATGAACATCATTGTAATATCTGTCATTTTGCTAAACAAAAGAGGAAGGCTATTCCTACATACTCTCATTCTGTTTCTACTCATATCTTTGAACTTATACATTGTGATGTATGGGGCCCTTATTCCACTGTTTCTGTGGATGGTTTTAAATATTTTCTCACCATAGTTGATGACTATTCTAGGTGTACTTGGACTTATTTCCTGAAACAGAAATCTGAAGTTAGTACTCATCTTTTACAGTTTTATAAAATGATTGAAACTCAGTTCTCTCAAAAGATAAAATGCATTAGAACAGATAATGGTACTGAGTTCTTTCTCAAGGATTTTTACTCAAAGTTTGGTATTATCCATCAAACAAGCTGTGTAGACACTCCACAGCAAAATGGACTTGTGGAGCGCAAACATCAGCACTTGTTACAAATAGCTAGAGCTCTTAGGTTCCAATCTAATATTCCACTGATTTTTTGGACTTATTGTGTTGCTGCAGCTTCATTCATTATCAATCGTATTCCTACTCCTGTGTTACATAATAAAACTCCTTATGAACTTCTATTCAATAAATTGCCTAATTATGATCTATTAAAGTCATTTGGCTGTCTTTGTTATGTTTCTACTTTAGCTGCTAAAAGAACTAAGTTTGAACCTCGGGCTATTAAGTGTGTGTTCCTTGGATATCCAAGAGGTACTAAAGGATATATTGTCCTCAATCCTGACACTCATAAAGTGTTTATTTCCAGAGATGTAATATTCTATGAAACTATTTTTCCTTATAAAGTTAGTTCATCTCCTATAACTAACAAATCTGCAGCTCCTGTAACCCCTTTTATCATGTTACCTAATCACACTATTTCTGAAGTTCCTGATGCACATATGGAGTTAGTTCAACAACAAAACATTATTCCACCATCTATTTCACAAAGCACCTATCCTCCTATACCAGATACTCCAGAACCTGATATGTTCCAGGAAGTAGATACTCATTCTACTCATTCTGATACTTCTGTTTTCTATGGCACTAATCATGATTCTTCTTATGAGATTCCAGGTACTACAGAAAGTTCTTTACATACCTTAAGTGATCATGTTCCACAACAGGCCACTGATCCATCACAAGTCCTTGATCCATCTATTCCAGAGAATTCTGAACATCAGAATCAACCACATGAACAACAGCCTCCACTTCCTGTTGTTGCTATTAGAAAGTCTTCCAGACAATCAGTTCCACCTGCATACTTGAAAGTATATGATTGTTCTTCTAAGTCTAAAGCAAATTTATCTTCTACAGTTCAAAGTTCAGGTACATGGAGAGGTAAAAGTTATCCTATTCAAGATTATATTTCCATTAATAGTCTTGGTCCTTCTCATAAGGCCTTTACTGTATCTATCTCTAACTCCATTGAACCTAAGTCTTATACTCAAGCTAGCAAAGTTAAAGAATGGCAAGATGCTATGCAGAAAGAATTACATGCTCTTGAGAAAACCAAAACTTGGACCTTAACTGATTTACCTCCTAACCAACATTGTATTGGGTGCAAGTGGGTTTTTAAAATAAAATACAAGTCTGATGGCACTATAGAAAGACACAAGGCTAGGTTGGTTGCAAAAGGTTACACTCAAGAAGAGGGATTAGATTATTTTGATACCTTTTCCCCTGTAGCTAAGCTTACTACTGTCAAGGTTTTACTTGCTGTTGCATCCTCTCATAATTGGTTTCTTCACCAACTTGATGTTAATAATGCTTTTTTGCATGGTGATTTAGATGAGGAAATATACATGAGACCTCCTCCTGGTTATTGTAGTCCTAAAGACAAGAGAGTTTGTCTATTGAAGAAGAGTCTTTATGGTTTAAAACAAGCATCTAGGCAGTGGTTTAATAAGCTTACTTCTTGTCTTATTGCCTATGGTTATTCTCAAACAATTGCTGATTGTTCTTTGTTCATTAAAGTTTCTGGCTCATCTATAACTGCTCTTTGTGTTTATGTTGATGATATTATCCTTGCTGGTAATGACATGATTGAGATAACCAACATAAAACAACATCTTGATGAAAAGTTTACCATTAAAGACTTGGGTACACTAAAGTATATACTTGGTATTGAGGTAGCAAGATCTAAGAATGGGCTAATTGCATCGACAGTCTTGCACGCGGATTGTTAAGTAAAACTGGAAGTTGTTGAAGGTTTCTTCACGAGTTTTCTAGATTAAGCTAATCAAATTTTTGATTGAGATTATTGAATTGCCTGATTCAGGCGTGACATCTTTCTTATTTTATTTTTATTTTTTTAAAGAGTTGGGGTGAATTCAAACCTATGATATTCTATTGGCTTGAGCTATAATATTATATTCAATTATAGTTTTCTTTAAAAGCTCAAACTTGCAAAGATGATTGACATTTATTCATTTATATATATCTCCAACAAACATGAAATGGATGAAGTTTTATCTTCAGTGTAGATTGGTTTCAACACTTTTTCATATTCTAGGAATAGAAGTTTTTCTAAATTATATAGATTTCTCTGTAGTACAATTTAATTCTTAATTATTACCTATTTTTAAATGGCGCTCCGAATAAAAAAATGAAAATAAAGCATAAGTTTGTATCCTCAATCAAATAAGGATCTCATGACTCGTGATTGCCAGCTTCTAAGTTAAATCTCTCGTCAATGACCAAGTGTCATAGGACACAACGAATTCTCAAATTACAGGTTAATAATATTTCTTTGTTCTCTATTAAACTCTTCCAAATAAATAAATTAAAATTATCTTCTCTTTAATGCCTACCAATAATCATAAGATTCTTTAGAAACTTGAGATCATCTTCTTCTTTCTTAGATGAAAAGATTATCTTTCTTTATATAAATGTAAGTAATTAATTAGGTGTAAGAGTTAATTAAATTTATAAATCCACTATATACTAAAAATAAGAAAAGATGCAAAATGAGAGTTCCTGCAATAAATTAATTTTCAAATTTAAAGTCTAAAAATACTTATAAATTATATTAAAACACGAGAAACATACACATTTATTAAAATGATATAAAATAAAATAATTACATGATTCCTTCGACCACATGAATGAGAATTAAATTTAAGAAATTCTTGCAACAATAAGAAGATTGAAGCATCATATATATTAATAATATGACTGTTACAAAACATACATTCAGATATATACATTATATGCATAATTAATATTTGGAAATGTCCACACATAATAATACAATTTAACTCATCATATTTGTATACTATTTCAAATAAGTTCATTGAAAAATATAAATATAGAAATAGAAAAAAACACCTAAAATTATGTATATTTAAGATTTTGACTAAGTAACTTCTCTACATAAAATATTTACCTTTATATAAAAAATTATATTTCCATCTCATAAATTTGAGAGAATGAGACTTTTTATCACTTTTATAAAGAATCTTTTGATTATTAGTAAACAAGAATCTTGTGCTTTGCGTGTATAAACTCCGAGTGTCATGTACATCACAGTCAATTTCTAATTTCCTTTGGACTGAGGAGCAGTTCCTCTATCACTTAAAACAATTTTCATTAAAGTTCAAATTAAATTATACTTTTAGGATCTTTTCTTCTTTATGATAAAAAAAAAAAGCCTAACTGACATTTTTTTTTTTTTTTTTGAAGAAAGCCTAACTGACATTCAAAATTAAACATGTAAAAATGTTAAATGAACTCTTGTGCGTGTATATATAACACAAGGACATTCATCCATTAGAAATTACATAAAAATAATTCTTGTCTACCGTGCATGCATGCGTGTGTATAAGTATAACATGTACCTCCCTTAAACAATTTTTTCGGCGGAATTTACTTGCCCTTGAAGATTGTACCTCCAACAAGTACAATGCAAATAACATAACGGAATATGTGCGGAACAATTAATTCAGTACGAAAATAAGACTTAAGGCTTAAGCTGGGGCTTTTCTTTTATCTAGTTCAGAATATACATCAAATTGGACCACAACAGCGAAATTTTCAAATGCATTGCACGTGATTTAAATTAATGGTCCTCTTGTGAACTAATTAAATTCCCGTTTTCTCGGGCTTTTAGTCGAAACTATCCATGGGGTCGACGAGCTTTTAATTTATAACCAGAAATAAGGAGAAAATGAAAAGGGAGCTTTGTACTTGCGCACCGAAATGATTCTACAGATAGCAATATACTTGGTCTTGTCGTTGTTACAAGTTACAACAAAACATGCCATTCTAAATATAAGAAGTGACTGGTGATGATCATACGCACATAAATTAATGATAGTATATTAGCTTGCGATTGGACATTTTATACTTAACTATCCTATTTACTCAATATTTAAGCTCATTTTCTTTTCTCTTCAACTTTCTAACTGACCACCTTATTCAGAGGTTTATATAAATGCCTATTTTTCGAATATATTACCCCAAAAAAAAGGAAAAAAGAACTCGACACAGACGGGACCAACTAAAAACGAACCGATCATGTGATATCCTATCTAATCCAACTATCTTTGGGTACCCACACCTATACTAAATAAAATACAAATATCCTAATTCGAGAAGGTTTCCCTTTTTCCCAGACTTTAAGGAGATTTGATTTTTCAGACTAACCATATTAGATTTATGGGGGCCAATAGCATTACGTGACAATCGCCCTGATAATGAATGTCTACCCCATCAAGTGTTTTTCAAAATAAAAACTATTTAGTTAGCCATTGCATTGACCTTTGAGTAAGCTAAATTATTATAATATAATGAAGCCTTCGTTGTAGTAACTAGTAATACTTATAAATGTCCGATAAAGTTTTATTGGTCCTGCGAATGGATGCGGATAACTCACCACAGCCTTGCTTTTTAACTAATATCAAAATTCAATAACCTAAATTCCCCCCCCCCCCCCCCCCCCCCCCCCCAAAAGTAAAAATATATAGATCATAAATGAAATGACCTAAACAATATAAAAAAGAAGAAGCTGAATATGGAACATTAATAAAATGAAACTAAAATTATACTCAATATTAAGCTTTTTCCTGTTAGGTCATCACTCATCATTTCATTCAAATTAAGATTTGTACAGTTTACATGCATGAAACCGTTTTTTCGGCGGAATTTACTTTCCCCTGAATATTGTACCTCCAACACGAACGGTGCAAATAACATAACGGAATATGTGCTGGACAATTCAGTAGTAAAATTATACTTAAGCTGAGGCTTTTCGTTTCCAATCTTATATTTATTTTATATATAGTTGAGAATATACATCAAACTGGACCACCAAATTCCATTTTATAAAGCGTGAACTAAAATTGCATTTTTGTCGGGGGTTCTATAGGAAGCTATATACTAATGTGGGCTAGGAGCTATATAATTATAAATTTATAACCAAACAAGAGAAACAAAAGAAGAACTTTCCTTTTCATGAAATGGAATTTCGATATTTTAATTTGGTTAAGTTTCGCTTCCCAGGACTAAAGGAGATTTATTTCAAGAAAAGGCTATTGATCAGGTCGGTATCAGTATTGAAATTTGAGCAAGCTCAGTGACACCCTATGTTATAGTACTAACCATAGAGTATATATCATAATTTGGTCCTGCAAAAATGAATACGGTTGATAAGGAACTGCTGTGCTAATTAATTCAAATTGATGAACCACACTATCCAAAACAAAGTAAAATATAAAATAAACGAAATGACCTATAAAACTGTATATAAAAAAAAAAAAAAGGAGTAAAATAGAACACGACCGAAATGACGACTATACCAAAAAAGTAAAAGGGAACGATTATGAAACTGAACCTACTAAACTAATTAAGAACATTAGTTACTCAATATAAGCCAACATCTTCAGTTAGTATCTTTTTCCAGAATATTTGCTCGCATCCACAATTGCCAACACTGTCGACAAGGTGTTCCTTATAGTTTACGTTTTATAATATAGCAGCTCATTCAATAATTGATTTAGTGGAACCCACGTTACTACAAAATGCTACCCTAATCGAGAATTCAATGTCCAATATTTGTTCATATGGTTCACCATAACTTTGATATATTTGTAATCTCGTACAATTATTTTTAGTTTACTTTAACATCACTTACCTGCCCTCAATGGTAGAAAACATCCCCCTCACATGTGGTGGGCCCCACACTGATGTGGGGCCCACCACATGTGAGGGGGATGTTTTCTACCATTGAGGGCAGGTAAGAACATCCCAATCCTCCGCATCTGTGCATTAAATAAATTACTAGATACTTTTTGAAAAGTGAACAAAAACAATTCCAGTATTATGAAAAGTGCCCCATATAAATTGTTGAAGAATCAGATTGCTTGAATTCTATTGCAGCGACCAAGAGATTATAATATGAGATTATCGAATATCAGTTAGTTATTGGATAATTTATTTCGATATATCACATGGGATTCCCTTATTTTCGTTAATTAAAAGGTGCGGGATATAAACGGGGCATTTTACTCCTTTGGAGGCGAGGTGTAAGTTCGACAAATTTTAGCATTTATATATATTTTAATATATATTTACAATAATAATAAAAAAGAAAGCATAGAAAGGCACAAATACAAATATAATAAGATAAGACTTTTTGAAAATGTTGAAAACTATTTGCGATAATATCAATTATAAATAGCATAGAACCATTGGCGTGCTTGATGTAATTTGTTGTTTGGTGTTGTGGTGTTGTTGTAGAGGTGTTCTGTCATTTTGAAGAGTATTTCTTGTACTCTTGGGCGAGTCTCTTGACTCCTTGCAATAAAATTTCTCTTTGCCGATCAAAAAAAAAAAAATTATAAATAGCATAGAAAAACTTAATCCCTTTTTCTTCCCTTTGCATGCACAACCTAAATTGCTTAAAAATATTTCATGTGATCCTCACATAGTTTCTATATACTGCGTAACTATTTAATAATTAAAAGAAAACACAAGTAAAATAATGATCATATAATGCAAAAAGATCCACGATAATGGATGGTGAATCAGATACATATTATTATCATAAACAAAAGATTAAATTACAGCCCAAGAAAAATATTTGAAAATTACAATAAAAATACAAAATACTTTTTTACCTAAATGACATATAATTTATCAAATGTTCAAATAAGAAAAGTTATAGGCCAGATATGAATGAATAATCATAGTAAAACTATAGGCAAGATATGAATGAATAATCACAAAAACACTAACAAAAGTTGTTTTCTTTTCTTTTTTGCCTTTAAAGCCAGACCTTACGCCTTTTACGCTATGAAATTATGCCTTTTACGGCCAAGTCATACGCCTTAAATCACGAAGTGTACACCTCAAGCATGTTACGTCTTAACAACTACTTTATGGCCTTTTAACTCAATTTTACTGCGCGGCGAGACTCAAGATATACCCCAAGCAGGCCTTTATAAACACTGGTCCCGGTATTTGTCATCACTGTTTGATCCAAAACTCAATTTCACAAATTGGTAATTGACATATTGCACTCTCAAAATTTTGCCGTTGGGACTTTACACCACTAATTATAGTTATGGCATCTAAACCCCCCCCCCCCCCATAAAATTATATTAACATTTTTTTCTTTATAACAATGATAAGTTGATGTGCAGTAATTACGAAATATTATGTTTGTGTTTCATTTCTCTAAACTTTATGCTTAACAAATAGTAAACTGGTTAAAGGAAATTGAATAAAAACTAAAAAAGATGTTTTTGAATAAATTTAAAATTTCATATTTTATGAAATAAATCTTAAACACAACGGAACCAAAAAAATCTTTTTAAAAAAAAAATATTCTTAAATTTAAACTGAATATATATTCAAAAACATTGATGTTTCAGTTTTGTTCAAAAAATAATTAAATTGAGTATTTATTAATTACTTGTTAATTATTCAGTTTTTCCCTTTTTAAACTCTGTTTGCTGAAAAGGTTTTTGTTTAATTTAAAAACAAATAAGTATGTATTCTGAATTTATTCGAAAAATGTCCTTGAGGTTTTTTTTTTTTTTTTTTTTTTTCAGCTTGCTGAATACTTGTTTCATTGGCGAAAATATAATTTTGAGATAAGTGATCATTTTCTAAACTAAAATTTAGAAACACAAACACAATAACATCACCTAATTACTACTCTAACTAATTCATTTTTTAAAATTAAAATAATTGAGTAATTATTTTAATTTTTTGCCTCACGAGGTGTAAAGAGAAAATTATATATTTAAGGGGCAAAGCATCAAAAGTCACTTTTTTTAGGGGAGAAAATGCCAATTATTAATTTCAGAGATTGATTTTTGACGAAGTATATATGATGACTAGTTTAATAAATAGAATTTCTTTTGATATTAGAGATCCTGCTGGCTCAAATGCTTATTTCCGCCGTACTTAGTTATAAATATTCAAGTTAAAACATATTTACATAACAGCACGTGATATATAACTATCTATGAATGCACTACTGAACTTGGTTAACTCAGTAACACTCACATTTTGTAGCAAGACTCAACCTGATACCTCTAACATTTTGACGTTGTCAATTGACCAAAATGTCTTTGGACGATAACTTATTAATTATAATTAGTTTAATTCTTCTTAATAACGTAGAGTACTACAAAGTACAAACTCGATTGCTCTAACCAAATTTCGAGTATTCCTAAAGATAGGTCGACTTTTGTGTTGGATATAAATCTTTTTACATAAATCTTTTCTAGTCTAAGATATTGCCATTGCCAGGCCCAGACTATGATGCCTTCATATTGATAATTTGCTAGGTTCACTAAGGCCCATCTCTTCAAAGTAAAATTTCTTTAGTTCCTCGGCCCATTGGTATCTTTTCTTAAGGGCGGAAAGGGCCCAGTACTTGCGATACGAATTTGCACACAACAGATTCGTCTAAGACTCCAAGTAAAAAATCATTTACCGGTTAATAAATAAATTTAATTTTCATTGACATCTATAATATTCTATATAATAAAGAAAGAAGTATTGGACACATTGCTACACAAGTTTTTGATTTTCAATTTTACCCTTAGGATTTGAATTACACCATAATAATAGAGGGTTATATTCAAAATTCAATCTTATAGTTTAAATTACACCACAATAAATACATTATTTACCTTAATTATTTAGTTTTTTCATATATTATGTCTTTTCATACTCTCTTTCATATTTTTATATGGTAGAGATCTTTATATATTTTCTCAGTACAATTATAAGAAACTTGGGTTTAAAAAAAAAAAAGAAAAGTATATTTTATATATAACACTTTTTCAGTTCAAGATTTCTATCAATTTAGAATCTGTTCAGAATAATAAATATTAATATAAAACATAAAAATTAGAAAGAAGAGTTTTATGTTACATATGACCGCTAAAAAGAACTATTAATTTAACATATTTTCTGGTACATATTTAAATAAATTTCATTAAAATATCAAATAATTAATTTAAACTAAAATACAACTTAGATGGGCGTGGATTAGAATTTAGGCCCTCTCATATTTCACCTTAAAATGTCTTATTAGAGGGAGATGTGGAACTCGTTAATATACAGAAGCCCAAGAGAATTCTCAAGCAAGGATAGATTTCAAGACGCGAGTACCACGTACTGCAAAAGCTAGTAGTTCGATATAGAATGAATTACAACCTATGAATTGTGCTATTTTCTAAGCCTCAAGACATTATTGTGATTAACATAAATGCGAGTTCTTGTCTTCTTCGATCAAGTATATCTTGACGAAACAATTGATTAGACTTAACATTAATAAATCAAACGTAATCAACATCATTAATAATTGCCGTCGTCGCACTCCCCCCAGTTGTATATTACTTGCGTAGTCCACATGAAGACCTCTGTTATAAACTTATAATATTTTTTAAGACCAAGAATATTTGTCGAAGAACATGGAATGTTGAACTTAACACCGTTCTGTACTCCATCAGCTGTAATTATAAAATGCAATGAGTGGATAATGACAAACTTAAACAGAGTTTAAGTTTCTAAATATGCTACTTCCCACTCAGCAAACTATATATCAAGCAATGTCTACTACGAACATGGTAAAATGAAGATTTAGTCCTTTAATTCTAGTGTGAGTACATTTATAAAGTTAATCCTTACTTTTTTTTTCCAAGATCTTCACGAATATAATTGACAATCTTCACGTAAATAGTCTTTAATCTTCACTTTACTTTTTTTCCCCCCTTCAACTATAATTCTTAATTTGTCTTCATTAATATAATTGAATTTAGTAATCAAAAACTAATTCTTTAACTTTTTGCTCTATATTTTTCAGGTTGTATAAGTTAACAATTTTATTTTTAGGAATGTGAAATGCTAGTCATTGCTTACTTGGATATTAATATATAATTCATCTAGATAAATTAAGTTTTCAAACAGATTAGTGTAATTAAATTGCTAATAAATGAAGTTAGAGGTCTATATATATATGTATTATGAAGTACAATAATGGGAAAATTAATGACATAAATTGCAAGAAAGAACTATATATCTGCAGTTATAGAAACAAAAAAAAAGAGAGTTGAGGACTAAAGATGTCATTCTAAAGTTAAGGGATTAATATTAAACAGTTTGGACAATTCTTAAGAAAATCATTTTGTGCTCGGAACCAATCCCTCCAAAAGATGCTTAGTCAATTTGATACTAGGATGACAATGATATAGGTGGAATTGATAAGGATGTTTTTGAGTAAATAATTAGTTACCAGTAAATTATTAGATTGAGGTACAGGTCTGGAAGTCTGTTCAAACTCGACTCGGTTTCTTCATGAATATTTAATTAAGATTATTGTTTGCTAATCGCATCGAGCTTTATTACATCGATCCCTTTTAGCTTGTCTGCCATGAGACGATGAATTTTGGTGAATTAGAGCTCAATTAAAGTGAGCTGGACGTGTGCGCAGTTTCATAATTTGTAACATTCTTATGTGCATTATTTTGTATATTCTAGCTCGTATGGGACCAAGGCTGCGTCAACCTCAAATCAAAAGAAATTCTTAAGATCATCTCCACCCGGCACATAATTATTGGTAGCTAATTGCAAGAACTAGCCTTGTGTTATTCCTACTTGAGAATTAGCCATTATGTTATTTTTATTAGCAAAAACCTCACAATGAAAGTTAAAAACTAGCAACCCCATGCTTATTATATTATAAATTAACTTTACCGACAACAAACGGTATTTATACATTAAAATTTTATATCAAACGTGTATTTATTTGAATAAATACTGTAAGCTTTCTTATAGTCGTTTGAGATCTTCCTTGAATTATCTAAGAACATAAAAAAAAAAAAAGTAAATAATAATGTATTTTTGTTTTTACAGATCTAGAAAGTAATTTTTTCTTCAGAAAGATTTATGAAAGATATATATATATATATATATATATATATATATATATATATTATGAAATTCAATCTGAACAACATTAATTCTTTTACGTATCAAATAATACAATATTGATTAAATTTTTATTATCGGTTTTATTACGTGCACATTAGATAAGTGTAATAGGGTTTCTTTTTGCTAATTTTTAAACTTCACAGGGAGGTTTTGTTACGAAAAAATAACACGGTGAGGCATTCGCAGATTGATAATAACAAGGGAGTTGTTTTGCAATTACCTCCATAATTATCTCTCCACATGAGATCCACTCAGCCATGCATGCAGCTAGCATCCTATACATCATTCACACTAATTAAAGAAATGTTTTGGCTTTATTCCACCACTTTCTTGGATGCAAAAGAACAAATACCATACGCATATTCTTTCTTTCTAAGAAGCTGTCTTTCATTTGAATGCTTATTAATAAAATGTGTTCTATTCAAAAGCTTAGAGTATAAATAAAGAAGAGTCTAGAGAAAGTGTCATACAAAATATTGCATAATTGAAGATTTGGCCTAAGAGAAATTAGAAGAGAAAAAAGATAGTATCAATGGGTATGGAAGAGAATAAGCCCACAATTGTACTGATTGCATGTCAGTTCATATATGCAGGAGTGACTCTTAGCGGCAGAGCTGCTCTTTTGCAAGATATGAGCCCAAGGGTCTTTGTTGTTTACAGGCAATGTGCAGCCTTCTTGTTTATTGCTCCTCTTGCTTTCTTCGGAAGGTATAAAAACTTTCGATTTTATAAATAGTTACTAATTATCTCCATATGTTCAAAGTTCTTCCACCAGCAAACATTAGAAGATAATTCTTTAAGTTCATTTTTATTGTCTAGTAACATGCATGTATAGCTATATGTCAGATGATGCTCACAAATTCTTCGTACAAAGTAAAAGTTCATAATTTAAGTTCAGCTTTAAAACAAGTTTTAATTTGTAAGTGGAGGGTGTTTAAAGAATCATATATAAACTGGAAATTTAAATTACTTTATTTGAGCAAAACTAGCATAAATGAGAAGCAGGCGATACCAGCTTCAAAACCATGGAGATTTATAGCGTAGAAAAAGTTCTAGAACTGCAAAATCGCGAACACAAAATACTTATTCAAACGAAAATTAGATTTTAATTTTTTTAAGAGTTTACAGATACAGTAGAAGTCATAGCTAGCACTCTAGTTGTTTTTCTTGCTTGGATTAATTTGTGTATATATGTTTGACAATTAACTATACTATCGGAAATTTTTACTTTCTTTGGTTGCGTTGCAGGAGAGAAACAAAGAGATGTTCTTTGGGATGGAAGAACTTCTGGCTGATATCTTTGATTTCGTTTATTGGGCAAGTAACTGCACCTTCTCATTCATAGCCTTGAAGAACAATTGTTGAAATTTTTTTAACAAAATAATGAAAGAACTCCTAATGCCTTAGCTGAGTTAATATTAGTACCTGATCATGTACAATTTTTTCTCCCTTTTTGCAGTATCACAGTTAATCAGAACATATACTTTGAGGGTTTGTACCTAGCCTCTTCGTCAGCAGCAAGTGCACTTGGAAACTTGGTACCTGCCATCACATTCATATTGGCCTATACAATGGGGTATAAATACAACAGCTTCATACTTCTAAAATCCCATCACTCTGTTAAGAAGGCGGCATCTATATACTTTATCAAACAAATAAATTTTTCTTTGCCTAAATTAGGATGGAAAAATGTGATCTCCGAAGCATGAGAAGTGCAGCCAAGATCCTCGGAACGGTCTTTTGTGTAAGCGGTGCTGCTGCAATGGCAGTACTAAAAGGCCATAAGTTGCTGAACATGGAATTTCTGCCTATCAATTCTGTTTTTCTCCGAACAGGGCAGAATGACACATGGTTGCTAGGTTGTTTGTTCCTCTTAGGAGGCGCTACTTGCTGGTCACTTTGGCTCATCTTACAGGTACATATGAATCCAAACATTTAGGTAAGAATAATAACAATAAAAGGTAAAAGCGCCACACCCCCCACCGTATGTGTCTCGTTTTGTAAAGTGCCTTTCTTTCACCCATAAATTAAACAAATGTTTTTGTATTTTTGTTTAAGATCTCATGATCAAGATTGCTAAAAACTTATAAATACATAGTAATTATGTAACAAAGTTTATATCCTTTTACAATTACCTTAACAGGTTCGCGTGTCTGTTAGCTGCCCGGATCATCTTTCTTTGACAGCATGGATGTGTCTCATCGCAGCAATCCAATCCGGAATCGTGACACTAATCGTTGAACCGGATATGAAAGCTTGGAAACTGAACTCATCTCTTCAACTTATGTGTTGCTTATATGCAGTGAGTAACTAATTTAATTACTACTAAATTCATTTATATTTTTCAACCTGGCAATTTTTCCTAAAAAAATTAATTGGATTATATATAATAGGGACTAGCATCAGCAGTCACGTTTTTCGCTCAAGCTTGGTGCATTTCAAGGAGAGGGCCTCTCTTCTCTGCTATGTTCAATCCTTTATGTACCGTCATAGTTACCGTCTGGGCTTGCGTCTTTATGCATGAAGAATTGTATACTGGAAGGTAATTTATTTGTACATTTTTATGTCCTAGTTATATTTAAGTTTATTTTGTCATATAGGCCTAATTTGTTTTTCTTCTGGTTAGCTTGATGGGTGGACTAGCTGTAATTATCGGACTATATATTGTGCTGTGGGGTAAAGCAAAAGACCATGAAGAAATAACGGACGACAAAATTCCAGTGAAGCAGCAAATTGATCAAGCAACGTTATATGCTAAGGCTAAGTCTTCAGACAACACAAGTGATTTGGAAGCTCCCCTTTTGCCTGAAAAATCAACGGATGTTGGAGATGACACGAGAGATTAATTAGCGAAGAACGTAAATTCAAAATCACTTATATATATCCAGGATGTACAATTTTGGCACAATATAATTTGATTAAGAACATCTAATGCGCGCATGGTGAAGATAGACATGATTTTGATCGAAGTCATTAAACATAATTTAACCTTCTTGTTGTTAGATTTATAACATATAGGATCGATCACCCAATGATTTCCGGTACGTAACATGCTACATAAACTTAAGAACTAATATCCAGGAAAATCCCTCAATATGATGGACGAAAGTAATGTGAGCTGACCATAGCGGAAGCGTTTAGGAACAATGAAATAAAATTCTCACAAAATTTTATTCACTATCATAAACTGTCTTAAAAAGAACACATACCACAAAAAGGATAATATTTGTAACAAATAGAATAGTATGAGATAAATACTAAAGCAAAAAATCGTAATACAAGGACTCTCCAACATAGGAATCGCGATAACGGATTTTGAGGAAAGAGTGTAATAAAAATTAGCAAAAATGACCAACAAGGGCCAAAATGCAGGAATTGCCCTCAATTGGGGCCAAACAACATGGCGATTGGCAAAGTCATTAGTTTTACTTGTTCAATGTTTCTGTTTTTGTGGCCTCAAAATCGAAACAACCCAAAATCATCAATTTGTCTTGCAACGTTTAAACATAAATCAAGTTAGTTCGTACGAATCCTATACTTTTTTTTTATATGTATACAACTGAGAGTCAATTGTCAAAATAACACTCTTAGAAAAAATAATTGCCTAACTAACACTCTTGAAAAAGTAATTCTCAAAATAACACTTTGAGCAATACATTCTCCCATTTTAGCCTTTGGCCTTTGTGAATAAATGTCAAAATAACACCAATTAAATTATACTTCATATATATATATATATATATATATATATATATATAGCATTAAAATTAGAAATATTAAGTACGTTTAAAAGGTGAATTTATTCGATGTTTCACGCGATCTCACATTTATAATGTATTAATTTAGATTAAATTGAACTTTAGTTTTTATAGTCAGATTTTTCTAAATAATATAATTTCTATATGGATTTTGTAAATCTTACTTTTTAATCTAAAATAGAACAAGAAAGCACAAACACCTTTTTAAATTTCTGAAATAGCAAATCATTATACTTGCAAAATATTTTAGAAAATAAAAGTGATGAAAATTTTAAAGTTATTTTATATTGAATTAACATTAATAAAAATAAGAAATCTAAATTACTCATCTTCTTCACAACCCCCCACCCCCACCCCCTGGCCGCTGCGGCCGCCACAGACATACAACCACCAGCTACAATTAACAGTAATGCCCGTAATAGTCTCCAGATAATGAATTTGACTTTTGATTTGTTTCTTTCGTTTGAGGTTGTTTTGGAAGGCTTTGGGGCTTTCTTGATAAGGTGCATCGATCCTTCAGAGTCCCAGATCTCTTCATATTCACAGTTCTCATCATACAACTACCATGAGTCGGTGAAATAGACTTATGATTCTATTCCAATTTTGCTATTCAAATACCAATTTGAATAGACGGATCCACTCCATCTTCTTAAGTTCGTTTCATCGTAAGAGGCGGTATATAGACCAACTCAACTCTATTAAAGCTCCATCTCATGGTTGGATCTCGTCGAATAATTCGTCGGCTGTTTTCCGGCGGTGATGGGGTGCAAACCTTCGAACATGGTGAAGTTTGGGGGGGGGGGGGGGGGGGGGACGGGCGAAGGGAGGGGGGGGGAATACACTTTTTTTTTTTTGTTTTTTCCTTTTGATTTAATTAATATTTTCAATATGTTTTGGTATATATTTACATGAATTATAAATATCTTTTATGTATATTAATCACAAAAGACAAATAGTTTTACATATATACATGAAGTATAATTTAATTGGTGTTATTTTGACATTTATTCACAAAAGACAAAGGTTAAAATGGGGAATATATTGCTCAAAGTGTTATTTTGGGAATTACTCTTTTAAGAGTGTTAGTTAGGCAATTATTTTTTTTAAGAGTATTATTTTGGCAATTCACTCTACAACTGATTGGGGATGCTAGAGTGAAGTAAAAAGTCATGATTGGGGATTGCGCGACTTTTTCGTGCAATTTAAAATGGAGAAGCTAAATATCCTGCACGATATTTTCTATACGAATATATCGTCCATCTCTCTTACACAGATTGATTGAACCAAATTACCAAAGAGACCTTTGCTTTATTGATTAGAAATCAAAGTTTTTATCATCATATCAATAATCAAATTAACTATGAAAAACTGTAATCTATAATACTCGTGGATTAAATAATCTGCATGTATATATATATGATAAGTCCAAAAGAGTATAAGTAAATAAACTCTTAGTGTAATTAATAATCAAAATCCAGGTAGTAAATACATATTATTAATAAATATGAAACAATCGAAGAAACTCAGAAATTTGCCAGATCGGCCAGCATAATGCGCGATGTCCTAATCGTTAAAGAGAAATTTGATACGGAATGGCAGAGCGGCAACTCATGATAGCTCATGATTAACGAACCAACGTGATACTTCTTTGTCAGCTTCGATTTATGTCGTTTTGAAACACACAATTAGCTTTTTATAACAAAATAAAGAATAAAAATACTCACTCAGCTCGTGTCTTAGATTAAACTTCTAACCGACTTCACAAAAACAAATGAAGTGCAGCATTTGAGTGTTATAATTAGATGGGTACAGCGTTTAACTGCTAATAAACTCATTTTCTCCTAGATCAATTAACATGAAAACAAGTTTGTCTTTTTGTTTATGATCCATCAATTATCACGCACATGCAGAGTGTCTCAACTCAAGTAGGTACCTTCACAAATCAAAGTTTCAATTTTGATTTATGATTTGAAGTATTAAATATTAAAAGATTATAAGTTTTCAAAAGAAAAATCATACAACTTTAAATAATTGTTACGATAAACTCGGAAAAAAATGTTTATAACTTTGTTTCTATGAGACCGAAAATGAAAATATCATTAGATATTTTACCGAACATAAAAAGAAATTTGATGTTAAGTAACATCAAATTTCTGGTAAATTACTGTCATGTGTACTATGTATGCTAAATAGTAAATAGCAAATTACCACCTTTCGAAAAAAATAGCAAGTTATACTGATGTGATTTCACAAAGTTACACACTGGCCCTTGTCTATTTCTGAGTATATTTCTTACATTGAATAATTGTAACTTGTTAAAAAATATAATTTTTTTCTGTAATTTAAAATTTGATTCTAGTCTTTTTTGGAAAAATTATAAGTAAAAAAATATTAACACTTATATTACAATACACTAACTTATATATTGGTTTTGTAATTAAAACTACAATCAAAAGATATACATGTTTTATGATGAAAAAAATGTATAAATGTATATTTTGGCGCAAAAAGTTACTCCCATTGTGGGGCTTGTGCGACTGAAATACACCTTTTGCAAAAACTAATGTACTACTTTTTTAAAATTATTGGACTAGTTTGTCAATTTGCGTATAGTGTTTGCCAAAACCTCTAATATAAACTTGGAAAAAGTCAAGGTTAGGTATTTAATATTTGTCCGGCAATAAATTAGTTAACCAAAACGAAAAGCAATGGCAGGTGAAACCACTTGAATGTCGTCTCAGAACAAGTGGCCAAAATTATTTCTTTAGAGGTCCAGCAATGATTTAATTTCAAGACAGAAAACATAATTTAATTCATCACTCAACCATTTACTTAAATTTGTAATCATAGGCCCAGCCATTAATGTACCAAAAGAGTAATGGAACATGCATTATCTAACTATACAAGATAACATGACAGTGACCAGTTCCTACCTCGAAGTAGACGTTTTACTAGCTATAGTGACAATAATGTTTCTGCTTCGAAGTTAAAACACTATTCAACTTATATAGCATCAAATATGAAGTGCAACCGATATAGAATTGTGTCAATTATAGATTAATGCAGTTCTAAAATGAGATCAGCAGTAAAAGAGATCTGGAAGAATAAGATAAGAGTATGTTTTTATTAACAAGAAATACCAATACACAAAAACAATAGAAATAAAGCAATGTGGTCTGGTCCAAATCATAAAACTGAAAAAACAATCCGCTGTACACCTAAGATACCAGCACAAAGAAAGAAAACTCTGAAATATATGAATATAAACGCAGCAAAACTAAAAGAGTTCATCATCAACACCCTCTCCCTCTAACTACTTCATGGGTATCGCTTCCATGAATTGTCCTCCCTGTTGTTTCTAAACGCGCAGCACCCGACAGAGTACACGATTATGAGGAAGACGAGGAACACGATGTTGATGACAGCCACTCTCCTCCATTGACTCTTGATGTTATCCAGCAGACCCGCCTTGCATGAATTACAGTTGTAGCACAGGACACTTGCATCGTTGCTCCACGTCCTGCAGTCGGGATTCGTGAAGGATGATGTTGCGGTCTGAGTCCAGTTTGTCGGGTTGACGTACTGGAAGTTGCAGTCGTTTGAGGGCTTACAGCAACCAGACTGTAACATAAATTTTAGCATTTCTATTAGTAAGCATTAGAAGGAAAATGTGTTACAAATAACATAGTTAACAAATGAGCCCAGAATAGTATTATACACCACGGCACAAGCATATAAGTTACCAAATTCGTTAACGAAAGTACAGTGGGAAGTTGGCAGTCTAAGGCATCATGTATCAAGGTCTAAATAAAAGATAAAATGCAGCAGAAATAGCATGAAAAACATAACAAGATTTTCTAAAGCTCCATAACAAAACTTCATTGAGAGAACATAACGTGTACAATAAAGCATAGTCATTTACAACCCTCAGATTTTACTGAAAATCAATACAGCATGTAAGGAAATTAATTTGATGGATAATAAGATGCATATACTTAGAGAATCACATGAAAATAAAGCAAGATAAACAAGTTTAACACAAGAATTAATCAAAATGAAGAAAACAAGAAACAGATCATGTTTTGGAAGAAACTACAAAAAATAAAAATAAAAATTAATAGGACAAATTCAATGCATAACTTTTATCAAAAAAGCTGACAATCTTTGAGCTTGACAGACAAAAAAGACTCCATCTTTACACAAAAAGCTACACAAAAAGAGCTAATCCTGAAGTACCCATAAAGCACAAACCAAAGTCAAAAACAAAAAAAAAAGGCACCCAACTTTTCAACCAGCACTAATCAAAAACCCCAGATCCAAATCCCACAAACACAACACAACGCAACAAATGAAATGGATTATGAATATACCTGCAGAGCAGACAAACGCTCCCTATAAAACTCCTGCACCGGCGTGGAATTATCCTCCAACAACCTGTTACAAATCCTACTATCCGCCAAACAGCTCCTGATCCTGTTCCAGTTCCCATTAACCCTATTCTGCAGCCAATTCGAATAATCACCCAGCCTGTACTCCTTGTACCCCCTCCCTCCTATCGCCTCACCCGCACCCCTGTTCGTCACGACAAACGCGAATATCGTGAAACAGAACAGCAGCAGGATCAGCAGAAACATCACCAGCAAGTACACCCACAGCAGCCACGTCACCCTGCAGCACGACCCGATCAGGCCGGCGATCGAGACCAGTAAAACGAACACGCCCAGCGCGATCACCGGCCGGTCCAAGAACCGCTCGCAATCGGTGTTCGCTTGGCGCGAGAGCCATACTCCGCCGCCGATGATGGGGATCGAGAGGAGGAGGGTGATTATGTTGAGTATCGCGACTAGATTGTTGCTGCAGCGAACCATTTTTGAAAAATTAGGGTTTGTGAGAGTTGGGGGTTTTTGAAATTGGGGGTGGTTGTGGTGAATTGGGGGTGAGTGTGGTGGATTTATAGTGTGGAGATGAGATTTGGTGTGGTGTGTTGAGAAGTTTCGGAGGAAGTGGTGATGTGAAAATTGAAATTAGGGCAAAATGATTTGATGAGTGAAAATTTGGAAGTGATTTGAGAAGAGAAGAGAAGACGCGTTCGTTTGGATAAAGAGACGTGTGTGTGTGTGTGTGACGGTCAACTATTTACGTGTAAACGGGGTTTGTTTTGTTGAGGGTGACGGTTTTATTAATGTAATGGTGGGATTTATTTCTTAATTTGGGTGTTGTTTGGGTTACTTGAAAGGAAAAAAGTTAATTAAAGATGTTTGCTATGTGATATTTATTTTAGTGTCTTAAGTTGTAAGATATCTAACTTGTGGTTTGAGTATTTATTATTGACTATTTCTCTCATATTTCAATATGATATACCAAAATTGTTGTTTTCTTGGTATTTTTATTATACAATGTATTGTGATTCAGTACATGTGGTCGGCAATAATTTATTATCTCGAAGAATCATTTTAGGAAATTTAAATCAAATTTATGTTCCTAAGATACATCACAACCAATCTTATTAATAATATAGTGCACCACATCATCATATATCTATATGGAAAGACATTTGTAGAGTCTTTCATTGGGCACATAAGCTCGATTACACCATTCCTTTCGATTGCGCCTTGAATCTCGAAAATCAAAATTGCACAGGAGAAAGGTGTATAGGTTTGGTTCCGTTGTCGTTCTGATTTGTGACTCAAAACAACAAATAAAAATTAAAACGAGAATGAAAAAAATCATGAATGGGATGTGTATAGAGAAATCATTTCACGAGACGATTGTGTATGATAGTCAACTCAACTAATTCTTGCTAATGGAATGTAAAAGAAAAATTAATAAAACTCAAGCATTTTATGATTTGAAACTCGCAAGTAATTGGCATGTTGCTTCAAAAGTTTATAGCGACATTGAAATGCTTAAATGTTTTTTGTAGCTTGGTTTCTTCTCATCCTCGACGGCTAAGTACACGGAATTCGTCAATTTGATGTGATCCGTGATGTATTGACCTGTTAATTTCAACTGCTTATTCTATTTTTCTTCTCTTGCTAAGTTCTAATCACAATTATTATTTTTCAGAAAAAAGAAGTTTAAGTTAATAATATTAAAAACAACACTTTGGAAAGTCTTCTAGCTATTGCTCACTCGTTATTGTTAACTAGTAAACTTAGTTTGACAAATTAATATCTTTGACCAAAAGACAAGTTGTCCACGTGGCTTTTCGATTCTTTTTCCAAGACAAAAGACAACTCCCTTTGATTAGTTCTCCCCGCGTACGTACCGTAAGCTTTCATATTCCTTAAACCTTAATAAATTACTATAAGATGATGAAACATCGGCGAAAGTTCTTAATTCAACCATATGTGATATTTCTATATTAATTGCTTAAATATCTTCTCTATGATCGCCTCACATGTGTAATGTCTGTTGAAATGTGTGACCTAAACACATAATTTTATGATTGTAGTCACTTATTTCCTACTTAATGATCCTTTTTAGGTAAAAGTGGTTGAAGAAAAGTAAGCAGCGTAAAGGGTAATTATGCCGTGTTGCTACATATGTAGTAAAGTTGAAGTTTTGGGGACGCGATTTTCTTTTTTTGTTAATATGTTTTATTTTTAGGCAAATATTCACTGCATCATGTTTGATGAATATTATTTTTGTAATATTGTTACTATTCAATTGTACTCTAAGTTTCTGATTTTCCAATGCAATAAAGTAGTCCTAATATAAGGGGAAAAGTATGATAAATGAGAAAGGAAGTAAGATGAAAAGCATGACTTTTTTCAGTTTCATACCAAGTAATGCTTAGACAAGTCAAACTCACACGTCGCAGTTATTAGTTTACAGAACTAGATGAGTTCGAATTGATTTTCCTACTATATTATCATGATGTCAAAATGACAATATTATGCTTTCTTCAGCACTCGCAAGCAGTTTACTCTTGTATTGTATTAAGGGGCGGAGTCAGGATTATAGGCTTGGGGGGGCGAGATCACGTGAATATTTTTTTCTCTAAATATGAAGGTTTTGTTTTCTCACATCAAAAAATAATAAATTGAAAAACCATAACCTCGCGCAAGATTCAATCTCGGCTCGAGGAACTCTTTTTCTTAGAAGCTAATATTGATATAAAGAAAACAACTGGAAAATAACTCTAAAGTAATATGATTATAGCAAAAATTTATACAAGAAATAAAATACAACTCCATAAATATATACAAAAATATGTATAAAAATAGAAGTTTTGTAAATACTGCAGGAGTTTTCTTAAGTTCAATTATATATCTATAGTTAAGTCGAGTTTTCTATTATATGTTGACTTAGATATCTAACTATAACTAAATTGATATCAAAATATTGAGTATTTTTTTTTTCTTAATGTGTATTAATATGCAATATTTAAGAAATTATTTTGAGCTTTAATTTATAGCTTTACCTCAACCATTTTTTTAATAGTATACCTTGTGTGGGATTTCCTAAAAAAATAGTTTAATCTAAAAATGTATGCTTTTATTAAATGATCATCATTTATTTTATCTACTACATCAAAAGACTAAGAAAAAATTAAGATATTTAGAATGTAGTACAAAAAGTTACAAAAAAATAATATGATTAAATGAAATAATTGAATAAGTCAAAGAAATTAAACAAAAGAGTTCGGTAAAATATTAAATTATCATCTCATAGTATAAAATTATATTCAGCACTCTCTCTATATAACTTACATGTATATACGTATACACAATATACTTATATGTGTGCAATATAAGTCATAACACACACTTATATAGTTATATGTATACACCATATACATAGGGGATATATTCACTGTCCACTTGGGTAGCGTATTAGATTGTCTTTAGATGGATACAAATTGAATCTGAGTTTGGAAATTTATACACCCGAAAGCGGTGATAATGGGATTTAAGAAGCTGGAGGAAAGTTAATCCGGTAATTATTGAATAAAGTCTATAAATGACAGCCTGTATTGACAATAATATTTCATAAACATAGATATATAGGTTATATATATAAGAGTGAGGCTGGGGCTGGGGGGGGGCGACGCCCCCCCCCCCCCCCCCCCCCCCCCCCCCCCCCCCCCCCCCCCCCCCCCCCCCCCCCCCCCCTCCCCCCCCCCCCCCCCCCCCCCCCCCCGCTCCGCCTCTGATTGTATTCAACGTTCAAATTCTTTGAATTATGTACTACGAAAAAGTGATGATATTTTTAGTACTATAACTTAATTTTATTTTCAATTCTAAATGGAAAATGTTTAATTAGATTTATTTAATTTCTTGATTTATAGTAATGTTTCCATTGAGTCATTGACCAAGTCTAACAGCTGCAATTTGAGTTATTGACTACTGGGACCGGACCTCCTTGGGCGGCATGTTTTTTCCTCCTTGGCGTGTAATAGAAAAAAAAAAAAAAAAAAAACCGTCCCACCAGCATTTGAATTTATTTTATATTAGTATTAGTACATGTAGATATATTATATTATTCCGTTGTGGTTTTAGTAATATGTTTTCGTATTTCTTTTATATATGTTATTACCAAAAACTGATAATGAGCTTTTCCTAGGCAGACTTGGTCATTCTTGCCAGCCAATTGGGCCTTATTTAAGTTACCAATTTATTTTTAAGTTCCAATTGGGCCTAATTTAAGTTCCAACCTTAACAATTCAATTATTTGCTAAATGCTAAAGCATTGATGAATGAAGAGGTTTTTAAATTTAGATCTTGCCACCTGGATCACATGTGAATCGGACGTTGAATTCACTAACCATTGAAACGCTTGCCAATCCGAAAAAAATACTTTGTATCTGCACCACTTTTCCCATGCCGAAACCCTCAGCCATATGTTATATTTATATCAATTTGACAAACTAAGCTCTTGTACAAAATAAATAGAAAAGGTTCTTCTTTTATGAGGTATTAGGAAAATACTATCAAATTATATTTCATGTGTATATCAAAAAAACTGTTGTTAATATACATGCGCGCACAAACACACAGATAGACTGAAAATTCTCTTATAATAGTTAACTAATTTAATTAGAAAAAAAAAAAGTATCCATCTTCCTCGCCCAACCATTCGAAGATTTTAAGATTAGATGCTTCGTACGTTGTAGTAGATGAGTTATGATGCTTCATGTTTGTTATGAAGTTGTGACTTAGTCTTCGAATTGTTAATTATCCTAAAATCTTCCTATATATATATATATATATATATATATATATATATGGTCTCCCCCATTCAAGTTTTTAGCACATGTTGATTGATCTGGTAACTTAGTCATGCAGATCTTCCTCCTTTCACTTCACTGCTTTTAAAAAGCAATATATATGGCTGCTCTATTTTCAAATTTGAGAGCAATATGACTGCTCTATTTCCGAATTTTTAACTCAGTCTCTACATCTATTATTAGCTTTCCTTAAAGTTTTCTAATAATTCAAAATGTTAGTATCAAAATTTGAAGCAAGAGAGAAACTTCATATATATTGGGACCAGAGTGTAGAGCATTCGACTTATGAAATTTCATATAGTGAGTAAAACATGTCGTGACTGATTGATATATATAGCCGAGAACCAAAAATCAGTCGCGTGCAGTTTTTATTAGTTCAATTTGAAAACTCAATATAATCACACAATCAAATTCAACTTAAAACTAGCAGTAAAAAACCAAAATGTTCTAAATGGGGCAGTACAAACCGAATGAAGGATATAGTATGCGGTTCTAAATGCATTGAGAATTTATTATTAGAAAAAAGAGCGGAAAATGTCGCAAATTTATTTTTAATGCTTTCTGACAAGTCCCAACTCCTAAGCATAAAATACAGTACACTAGTCTATTTTCATTGAGTAAATCGCAAAGAACCTATCTTTTATTGAATTCTTATTAATAAACAAGTCTTATGTGATTAAGTCAATAATGCTATTGATCAATCTATATGTATTTAATGTCTTTGCTTCATATCAAAATTTGATTATTTTTTATATTATTTCATTATGGAAGGCTAACATTGTTCAATTGAAAATTGTAGCGTAAATCAGGAATTCTTTTACGATATTGTTTATTTCATAATACTTTCAAAAAAAAAAAAAAAACAGAATGATTATAAATATAACATTTAGTAGTTTAAAGGAACATTTAAGAAATTACTTCGATACATAAATATTCTATATTCAACTTAAAATGATGTCATACACATTTCTAGTTTTTTAGTATTTGCATAGATGTAATGGGAGTTCAGGTCTTTTATGGTTGCGTTTTTACATATTACTTTTTATAGAGGTAATATGTTCAATTAACATAATACATGGAGCTTAATTTATCGTAAGCTCACAATCTAATAATAAATTGAATAAGAAATATTTTCCAAGTAGTTTCGAAACGCAACCATATAGTAGTTCCTTGAAATACAACTGTTAATAGTTTCAATTCATTCCCGATAGTCTGATGCACGTAATAACATCACGCGATTCACGCCCATGCATAAAGCATCAAAATTCTAATTAAGAGCGCAAAATCATTCCACCAATCATAATTAAATTGAAAATCAGTGACGTCGTAAACAAATAAAACCATGGATCAGAGTTTCTTTTCTTTTCCTCGAAACTATCGAAACGTTTTATTTTTGACTTTGTGAAAAGAAACATACAATATTTTCTACATCTATTGTGCGCACATTTTTTACGAAATTTTCGAAACATATCGAAAAGATCTCGAAACATACAAAAAGTTTCTATTATTTAAAGAGACGAAACATACTGTCGAAACGATACTTCGATCCATGAATATAACATCATGTAGCACGTGTTTAATTTAAACAATAGTATGTAAAAACATCCTACGACTCTAGATTTGCTAATTCAAGCACTCGTAGGAGGCCACTGAAAGAGGATAAGGCCTTTCATTCGCATACTGAAATTGAATAACTTTGCCACTAGGTATGGGTTGACCATCATTGACCAGGCAATCATTGTAGGCTATCCTCTTAAATATACGCGGGTTAACGAGTCGGGGCGAGGCAAACCAACCACATTGTACATGGAGTTTTGCTACTGTACAATCGTTAGAGCAAATATTTGTTATCATGACTATATATGTTGGTATACCAGGTGCTGCACTTAACCCTTGACTCACTTGAATTTTAGCCTCTCTGCATTGAAGACCCCAACTTTCGGTCGTTGAGTTCAAGTTCTCATGTGTTTGGTTCACGAGATTGTTGGGCAATTTGGGAGAAGCTTTTGATTCGGTAATGGAAGAGAATGTTATGAAGAATAAAAGGAGAGTTGCGAGAGGCAAAGCATAACAAGAAAATATGTTCTTCATGTTTAACCGATTGATATTGATGGTGTATGAGGGTTTTTGTCTTATTTTTCTGACTTAACTGGGCAAAATATATAGGGAGAGAGCAAAATCCCTAAATAGACATATTTATTTTTCCTATTAATTCCAAGCAATAGTCAAGCAATTATCTAGAAATGTGACAAAACTTTATCCTATGTATGAGATGGTAAGATTATTTTCTTTTATACATAGAATAGTAATTAGTTTATGTAAAGAAGTTACTTAATTAATTCAGATTTTACTTCTAGAACAATTTAATTAAATTCTCTCTTTGTAGCTCCTTGTCAAACATGATAAAAATTTGAATGTAAAAATCTTTATAATATCTTGTTCTTTTTATTTAACGAGTAATTATAGCAATTTAGTAATGGCTAGTGTTATTGCTAGAGCACATAATGTTGCTGTAAGATCAACTTTTATAACGTCTCTAATTGACCTTGTTAAATAAAGAATGCAAGAATCATGTTCCTTTAAAATTTCATAACATATGTTATCCTAATTAATATCCCTTAATTGTAGCAGCTGAATGGAACTATTAAATTATTTTTCTCTCTCCACAAAATTCTTAAAAAAAGGAACAATTCGTTCATTCACTATCCATCATATTTTTCGGACGAAATATTAAAAACAAAGGTAATATTTTAATAGGCAAATTTAAGAAACCAAGAAAGTATAAATTTATATATTTTTTGGTATATATAATGAAACGATTTATGACCATTGCTTTTAAACCAAATTAGTGGATCAAAAGGTAGAGGGCAGGACTAACTACGGAAATAAGTTTTGTAAGACAAACAATATATTTCAAACATGGCTTGATTCATGATTTTATATTAGTTTTTGAAATAATTACTTTTCTTCTTATCTAGATCTCATTAAACAATTTTAAAATTCATAATTATTGAAGCAACGATATGTTGGAGTAAACATGAACATGAATATTTTAGCATATGAAAAAGAATATATAAATATATACTTAAAAAAATACTTTTTGGGAAGCTAAATTTGCAAAATTTAACTGTCTTTCAAGTTTCAATTTCTAATAACTTATGAATGGGGAGTACGTAGAAAATATATTTTGATAGAATTGATTTTAATATTGCTTTTTTGAGATCTAGATAGTAAGAATAAAAACAATTATTTAAAAAACTAATGTAAAGTCATGAATCAAGCCGTGTTTTAAATATACCGCATTTCACTGTCCTTCAAACTTATTTTCATAATTAGTCCGGCCCTCTAATTTGGCCCACTAATTTGGTTTAGATGCAATGGTTGTATATTGTGATTATTTTTTATACCAAAAAGAAAATAAATGTATAATTTCTTAAATTAGCGTATTAATATATTACCTTAGCTTTTGATATTTCGTTTCAAAATATGATGGATAGATAAGGAAAGAACAAATTGTTTCATTATTTTGAATGATTTTGTGGAGAGAGAAAAATTAATTTAATAATGAATTAAGAGAACAGTTCAATGCTACAATTAAGGGAAGTCAATCAAGAAAACATATATCATGAGATTTTAAAGGACATGATTTGCATTCTTTATTTAATTGGGGTGAATTGGAGAAGTTAAAAAAATTGCTCTGACAGCAACATTTTGTGATTTGACAATAACACTAGCCTTTAGTAATAGTGTCATCCAATTCCTTCTTTAAGACTTTATCCAACAGGTTCTTTTACAGGAAAAAGATACTTTTGTCAACAAACTAAATATCATAATAACTCTATTTATTTGGATTTAGCCAAAAACAATGTCTTTTTCGGCTGCTGAATTCCTTATTGATACCGTGTGCTTGTATTTTCTTGCTATACTTTTCAAGAATATACTTCTTTACATGCATGACTAATTTAATTGTATTATTGTGCATGAACCTATGTAAATTATGTATATGTTCTTAATATAATTTAATGAGAAATTGTATTTACACTATTTCATTGCAGGACGTTCATTTGTCATTCACACGTGGTAGAAGGAGGGATGCACTTCTTTTATTTATATTATTTCAAAAAAATTATATATGTTTATTGCATTTATTATAGACTTAATGAATATATTACACTTTGAAAGTTGGGTTATTGCACATCTTTATATTTTACATCTCATCTATTTTTTAATGCATTTTGGATTTAAATATATTTAACTTCGATCTTTTCATAAATTATTAACACTTTTGCGAAGAGATAATCTTTCATCTCATAAACAGGAGAGAAAAAGATTTATCCTCAAGATTCTAACAGATCCTTTGATAAAAAGAAAGTTAAACTTTTTACTTATTAGGGAGTATATTAGATAAGATGGAATATTGTTAGAAGAAAGACTTTGATCTGCCTATGTCATTTACCAAATACGAAACTCACAAGAAAAAAATTGCAGTATGATGTTCCATATATAACTTCTTGTGATTGATACACATGTAGCAGATCTTCTTCCGTCTTACGATTTTCAGATTTAGAATAATTATAAAATAAAAAATTATTTAGTATTTCTTGTATTACGGGAAATTATAAAAGCTTATAAAAGGAGCTTGTTAACTATTTTTGCTTAAAGTCATTTTAAGTGACTATTTATAAATAAGAAAAATAAAAAATTTGGAGTGTTTGCAAATTTTTCTCAAAAGTTACTTAAAGCATTAATTAGATATTTTCAATAATTAATGAGAAGTGACTTTTTTTAATTTTTTTTTAAAATATCATATTTTCAAAAACAATTGGAGAATCGCCTCATGCCCTATTTTTGCGGCTTGTGCTTTTTCTGACTTTTTTAAGACAAGTTGAAGCAAAATCGTCATGGCAAACACAAAAAATGTGCTTTAGCGGCTGCAAAGTCAACAAGCACTTTTAATAAACATTTGCAAACATCATTAGTTCAAGTTAAGGAATTAAATAATTAGTTCGACATGATTCACCTAAATAAACAACTTTTTTCATTTCTAATTAGGCTTTCTTCCCGGTTCAATTTTTCTATACCAAAACTATGTACCATTGTCTATACCACCAATGGTATTATGACATGTGTACAATTTAAGCCATGTTGTATTTTGAGATTTTGAAGCCACCGTTTCAGTTTTTAGGAAAGATTCCTCTTCTCTCACTACTCCTTTTTTTAAGGAAAGATAATTCCTCTCTCCAATATTCTCTTTCCCCACTTCTTTTTATTTAAGGAAAAGTTATCCCTCTCTCCTCTCTCCTAGTGCCTCACGTGACTATCTCTATAAAATCACAAAAAAGTAAAAAAAAAAAAATTTCACAATCCTAAATGAAATATTAATACATCAAAAATAAAGGAATCCCTCATTCCTCCATCCACACTATCCTTTCTTGTGAAAAATATAAGCAAGCAACGTGTTTGTCTTAGACCCATATAAATTCCCTTATTTCAATTTATTTTGTAATTTTTTTGCTGTTTTGTTTTAATGGACAATGATGAATATAAATACATCAAATATAATGGAATATAATATAAGCCAAATACTAATGTTGTTTTCAATCTAATGAATTTAATTCTAGCTTTAAAAATCTGGTAAAAGGTTTAAAAATTTTATCTTGCTCATTATGTACTTATAACTCGTACGTGGTATAACCATTTAATTGAATTTAATTGTCGAGATAATAATACCTTTGTCTTTTAACACAACCTTTTTATATTTTATTTACTTATGTCTCTGGGTTCTTCATTTTTTTTATTTTTTTTAACTATGTGTGGTTTAATTGTTTATGGGCAGAAATTAAGAACTTTAAATGGTGGTTCAAGCTCAAGTACTCAAACCGTGTCACATTCATTCCCACCACCCTTACCACCACTTTCTCAGGTTCTAACATCTTAAAATTCTAATTAGAGTTATAAAGTTATTTACCACTTTCTAGATGAGAATTTTAATTACTAGTTACTAGTTATTAATTCTTTCGTCTTTTCTTTTTCTTTGAACAAATAACATATAGAACTATCAAGCTGGTGCACCTAATCAGATGACACATTTGGATTTGGGCACACTATATCGTGCCAGTGGTCATGCATATCTTTCACCATCCTCATCTCAACTTCCTCAGGTTACTATGTATTATAGTTAGAGTTATAATATTGGTTACTATTGTTCACATTTTAGTAACTTGCTTCAATATTTTTTTAATTCTTTTGTCCTTTCTTTGACTTTGAAAAATTAAATATAGAATTATCAAGTTGGTGTACCTAATGAGACGACGGTCATGCAATGGGGCTCACCATATCATGTCAGTGGCCGTGCGTTTTCTTATATGCCACCATTATCATCACAGGTTCCTCAGGTTACCATGTATTTTAGTTTTAATTAGAGTTATAATATTATTCACCGTTGTTCACGTCCTAATAATTTTCTTTACTAATTCTTAACTTTTGGTCATTTTTTGTCTTTGAAAAAAAATAAATTATAGTATTATCAAGTTGGTGTACCTAGTCAGACAACACATTTGGATATGCGTACACCATATCGTGCTAGAAGCGAGGCGTTTTCTTATGTGTCATCACCATTTTCACAACTTTCTCAGGTTCTATGTGAATTATGTTTAGTTATAGTTATATTATAACTCTCTATTCTCACAACTAAGTAGGTGGCTTCTCCAAATTTTGATTATCTTGTCCTTACTTTGTCTTTTAATCTTTTTACAGAATTATCAAATTGGCATGTCTAATCAGACTTCACATCTAAATTTGAGCATACCGCATCATGCCACAGGCCATGCTCTTTCTTATGCGCCACCTTCCCAAATGACAGAGGTAATTTTTAAATTGTTTTATTAAAAGTTCTAAGTTGATTTTGCAACTTTTCTCTACATGTATTTAGAATTGGGTAACAGAAATGCCTCATCGTGACAGTTAAGCAGACAAATGTACATCAATAACACAATTATCTGCATCAGTATACAAAAAAAGATCAAAATAATATAGCCAGCTTGACATATGTTACATGCACATATTTGGAAGTTGTTCTTGACACATGAGTTTGAATAACAAAATAATAGTTCACTAATTAGATTTGTATTATACAGGGTCAAATGCTCGAACAAGAAGAGTTTGGTAGATTCATGTCTAGCGACTCGACACCCGAAACCAAGGAGCAGTAGTAAAGGTGGCAACTCACGTGGAATATGGAAGATAAAAGAGTGCACATTAGATTTAAAATAGTACTTATTCATATCAAAATTTTATGTGTATATTTTTAACTTTATTGTGATATTCAAAGCTAGAATTAAATTCATTAGATTGAAAACAACATTAGTATTTGGCTTATATTATATTCCATTATATTTGATGTATTTATATTCATCATTGTCCATTAAAACAAAACAACAAAAAAATTACAAAATAAATTGAAATAAGGGAATTTATATGGGTCTAAGACAAACACGTTGCTTGCTTATATTTTTCACAAGAAAGGATAGTGTGGATGGAGGAATGAGGGATTCCTTTATTTTTGATGTATTAATATTTCATTTAGGATTGTGAATTTTTTTTTTTTTTACTTTTTTGTGATTTTATAGAGATAGTCACGTGAGGCACTAGGAGAGAGGAGAGAGGGATAACTTTTCCTTAAATAAAAAGAAGTGGGGAAAGAGAATATTGGAGAGAGGAATTATCTTTCCTTAAAAAAAGGAGTAGTGAGAGAAGAGGAATCTTTCCTAAAAACTGAAACGGTGGCTTCAAAATCTCAAAATACAACATGGCTTAAATTGTACACATGTCATAATACCATTGGTGGTATAGACAATGGTACATATTTTTGGTATAGAAAAATTGAACCGCTTTCTTCCGGCCATAAACTCACCAAGGAATTTACACACTACCATTAATATAGGCAAATGATATACACACAACAAATTTTCTAAATCTAGAGCAAAAAACTATGGCTTACTCGTTACACATTAATTCTCGCACTTCATCTTCCTTTCTAATCGATCAAACAGTTACAATCCCTAAATTATTGTACGGCGTGAGAATCGGAATGAGTTGTCAAAATTTTAGAAGTTGAAATCACACTTTTCATCAATGAAAATTTGGCAAACGATATAGACAGAACAAAATTCTTAACTACACATTAAAATTTCATTGTTGACATATTATTTACACATTAATTGTCCAATTTCGTCTTCTCCTTAGTGCATGTCAATCTTTGGAAGCAAAGATATCCGGTTTCCTGTTTATAAAATGAAAATATATTTTTTTTTCTTTTCTAAGCATTTGAAATTAATGCTTAATATACCATTTTCATTATATATATACATAGACACAGTACATAACATTTCATTCCTTTGACGCATCAATAGCAAGGAACAAGCTAGTGGAGTTCATTACACGTAGCAGAGAATCCCATGCTTCAACGGCCATGGCTTTTAAAAATCTGGCCACTTCATTAAGCTCTTTTTTTGACAACTGCACAATACGCGCCTTCGCTCATGTAAGTTTTTATGAAAGTGAAAGATGAAGATGTAGGAAATATAGTTATGTACGTGATGTAGCAAATATAGTTATGTACAACTGCCAAGAAATACAACTTAGTTCTACTTAATTAGAAGATTTTTTTCAAATGCTTTACTCTTGTCCAGACTCATTAAACTTGTGAGAAAGAAAAATAGTTTTCATTCAAGATTTTGACATCAATATGTACAATAACTACCATTCACAAATATTACTAATAAAATCGAGACTCACATGTTTGCAGCAAATTTTAATCGGAAAAATTCATTGGAAGAAATCTATAGAAAGTTTGCGAGATTGTGGAAACGAACTCTTTCTGTAACTCACTACAGGCCCTTCGCCTTTATGAAATTCTAAGACCAAAAAACTTCTTCGATCTAAATTTCGGGTGTATGGAATACGGTACAAGGAGTCAAGCTGAACCACCCAGATCCGCTTCTTTCATCAAGCAACACTAAGCCCTTATATAGATGAATGTGCTAGCAAGGAAGTTATCCTCTTTTGGTTGTTACTGGCCGTGCTAACTTGAATCATTGATTGTGCCTTCTTTTTCGTTTTATTTATTATTTACAACTGAGAAGATGTGTTTGTGCCTGTATATCACAGCGATGCCATTGGTAATGATTCTACTACGGTGCCACAAATTCGCAAGCATTGGCGACTAGGGCGTCGGCATGTTGCTTGGTTGTATCCCTTTTCGAAAGTGCATTCTATCTCTCCCTCGTTACGAACAAAAAACTGGGGTGCAGCCCCAGTTGTACACCCTGAAAGGAAAAGGAGCTTTGCTCCTCTGGGAGCTAGGCGCTCCTGCGGTTCGTGCTTCTAACTAAAGTTAGAAAGACTGATTGACCTGAAAAGAATTCTATAAGTTAATTATAAGACTCAAAATAGTGTTTCTGAATTTAGGAGAGATTATTAATTTTCTTTTGTAATTATACATAAAGAACGAAATGTCAATCATCATTAATATATGAGAAGATCTTTGTTCTTGGAGTAGGAGATTAAGAATTCACAATAGTAAGATAAGTTGCTTTATAAATTTAGAAAGGATAAAATAGTAAACAATACCGATTTTGCTCTGAATTTAGGGATATTGCTATGGACATATCAACTCTCATAAAAAATAGTACTTAGAATCTAAAAGGGACGTCGTTTGACACTTCTAGCATGACCAGGGGCAGAGACAAGAATTTAGCTTAGGGGGGGCGGGTTCTCAAGATATTTTTCTTTTATAAGTACGAATATTTTTATTGGTGATTATTTTTAATTGCTTTTAAAAATAATAAATCCTCTTAAAAAACAAAAATACCTTGAAAAGTATATAGTAAATAAAAGAAAATTAAAAGCGACTCCAAAGTTAGCTTAATTATATTAATAACATAATTAATAAAATAGTACAAAACAACATAAATATAAGCAAAAATATGTCAATAGATATATTGTATACATACTTAGAAATTTTATATTATTTATGTAATTTACTTAAAAATTTATGACTGGTCACATGCATTAAGAGAATATCAAATTATAACTAAATTAATATCAAAGTATTGAGTAACATTTTTCTTATTGTGTGTTACTAGTTCAATATGCGAGAAGATAGCTTTTGTTTTAATCTGTAACTTTGTCTTAGCAAATCTTTTATTAAAAAGAAAAGACATTTCATTGTAACACTGTCTATGAAAAAATCATTTGCTCAAATCTTATTTTAGATCTTCACCCTTTTATTTTATTCACTACATAAAAAGAGTAGGAGAAACTTTATAAAGTAGTAAAAGAATATACTATAAAACTAAGGAATTGAATTAGTTAAATTAAAAAGAAGACTTGTGTATAGAATTATATAAAGTTCCTAATATATATATATATATATATATATATATATATATATATATATATATATATATTCCAATACAAATGTATAATATGCAGTATATATAAACTAGCATACATAATATAAATACCAATACATAGGTCGGGGTGGGGGTGGGGGCCGTGGAGCTGGGGGCCAAGGGCCCTATATCCCCCGGACAAGGCCATTTTCAAGGGGCACGGAATTGATATGGATCTAATTATATTATGTAGATTGTTATTATTATTAGTATTATATATATATATATATATATATATATATATATATATATATATATATATATATATATATATATATATCAAATCATGTATGTATGTTGATATTGTGTAATAATTAATAATTAGTATTTATCTAATAGTGTTGTAATTATCCTTAATGCAGTTAAGTAGAAGTTGTGTAGTAGTGGGTAGTTATCTAGAATATGATTATTAGAAGTTTATTAAGTTTGTATCTCTATAAATATAATGAGTTGTACGTATTAAAATTTAAGAAGAAAAATAAAGTGTTTGTTAAATTTAAATCTCTTCTTATTCTCTTTTTCTTAGGAGATTTTGGTTTTCTTCCTCGAATAAGAACATTAAAAGAATCTTTGATCGTTACATTTTGTGATTTGTCGCAAGTCTGTTTTGAGCAGCCAACCAAACGGAGTATTTTAGTTTATGATTGCACGGAATGTTCCAAATCCAGTCAATCCGGGTAGGCTTGTCAATGGGCAGGGTAATACCCTGCCCTTACCCATACCATGGAAATACCCTGACATCACATTCTACAGGGTAAGGGTAAAAGACCATTACCCTTACCCTGTGAAGACCCTGTTAGAATGGACCCTAATTCTACCCTGCCCTGTGCTTTACCCTATGGGTACCTTACCCTATTCTACCCTCTCTTTGTTCCTCTCTCCCCGCTAAGTTATTAACTCTCTCTCCTCTCTCTCTCTCTCACACACTTTTATCTCTCCTCTCTCTCTCTAACTTTTCTCTCTCTCTCTCTCTACATGTTTCAGATCTTTTCCCTCATAAAAAAATATTTACAGGGAATTTAGAGAGAGAAATATCGAGTTGCTCACTGACCTCGTCGATTGATTGTGCGTCGAGCGCTCACTGACTTCAATCCTCAGCACCTCTAGGCTCTATTTGCAAAATTTGATGGTGGAGAGAGATAGAAGGGCGATTTTGATGAGAGAAAGGGGCGATTTTGATGAGAGAGAAAGCCCTAATTCACGAGCGGGGAGAGAGAAGAGAAAGGGGTGAACTTTCTAAAAGCATAAAATAATATTTTTTCTTATTTTATTTTTTATTTAAATTTTTTAATTACCCTGAAGTTCAGGGTAGGGTCTGGATCCTTACCCTGAACTTAAAAATTAACAGGGTAAGGGTATTGTATCCTTACCCTTACCATGTTTGCAGGGTAAGGGTCTTTACCCTGAATCAAATTTTAGGGTAAGGGCAGGGTATTACCCTGCCCATTGACAAGCCTGAATCCGGGTAACCGATATTCAGCTTCTTAGTATAAGCACGATCACTACTTCTATTATTTGCTTTCATTTAAAGTTCTCTAATAATTTAAAATTTTTGTATCAAAAATTGAAGCAAGAAAGAAAGTTCAAATTGCGAGTAGAGAGTAGAGCATTCGACTTATGAAACCTAATATAGCGAGTCAAACATGTTGTGACTGATTGATATATAGCCACAAATGATAAAACAAAGCAAATTCCCTAATTCCAGAGAAAAAAAAATGTATTTTTTTCTAATATACCATTTGCACAATAATTGTTCAATTTTACCTTCTCTTTATAGCATGTCAATAATCATGAAATTTTAGGAAACTTTCACAAGAATCTCTTGTTACCTATTTAAAACATGGAAATGATATCCTTTCTTCTCTAGGCATTTAAATTTTTTGATAATGTAATCTATCTTTTGACTTTTTCTTCCAATTTTACATATTTCATGCATATTGATTATATCATATTTATCAGGACAATTTTTTTCTTTGATAAAAAAGTCGATTCAAAAAGCTAATAGTAAAGTTCAAAATTAAAAAAATTACTTACAACAACTTAAATCCACGTCCAAGAACTACTGAATCTGACTTAAAGAACGATCGAAAATAAATCTTAGCATCGATTCTTGGAGACATTTAAATTATGACAATTCATTAAATCAACATGGCAATGTATTTCCAGAACACAAAAAGTAAAACTATAGCAGAATATACAACGAAAATCTTCTTAAGTTGATGGTTTTTTCTTTTCTCGATAATTCCTCAATATCAAAGCAAATTTTCAAATTAGTAACTTGACCAGAAACAAAAAGTGCCAGAAAAGTATAACGAAAAATTCAGTGGGCTTTGTGAAAAAAAATAATTTAGACGCTTATAAGAATTTTTTTTTTTTTTTTTTTTTGATATTTAGGAGAGACTAATTTTGTTATTGTACATGTTTAGACATAGGGAAGGAGATTGCAGCCGTATCGGTGATATATATAATTATATATGAAGATTGAAAATAAATCGTGGGAATTGAGCAGAAAAATGAATTTTCTCAGCTGTTGCAGATAGGATCGATGAAAAGTGAAAACGTTGATCTGCATTGGATTGGATTAAACAAGTAGACAGGAAAATTTTGTGAATTCAAATGCTTCCTGACTAAACAGGTCCTAAGTCCTGACTCCTAAGCGTAAAGATACGGTCTATTTTCGGTCATTAAATCGCAAAGAATCTATTTTTTATTTAATTCTTATTAAATAAGTTTTATGTGATTAAGTCAATACTGCTCTTATCTATATGTATTTAATGTCATGGCTTCATACTAAAACTTGAATATATTTTATATTATTTCATTATGGAAAGCTAGCTAACATTGGTTCAATTGAAATTATATTACTAAAAATTTAAATCCGAAATTCTATATTTGCGGATATTGTTTATTGCTTAATACTTTCAACCAAGATGATTATAAAAAATTATAATGTTTAGTAGTTTAAAGGAACATTTTAGAAATAACTTGAACACGTGAATATCCTACATTCAACTCAAAAATGATCTCATGACATTATTTTCTAGTTTTTTTATGCATTTGCATAGATGTAATGAGTGTTCAATTTTTTTGTTTACCAAAACAAAATGCACAAGTAGTTTTGATTCAATTATTTTCAATTATAGCATATTTTCTTTACTTTTCTTCACAAACTATCTCTATTGTGGCTGCCTTTTTACATATGATTTTTACTTATAGGTAACTTGTCAAATTAACATGATACACGGAGGTTAATTTATGGTAAGCTCACAAACTAATATTAAATTAAATAAGAAAGATTTTTCATAGTATAGTTTTCTTGATATGCACTTGTTAACAATTCCAATTCCAGATATTCTAATGCATGTAATAATAACATCACGTATAACAGAACCAAAATGAAATTTAATTTAAATATATTTATGCATAAGCATCAAAGTCCAATATTATAGATCTAATTGAAAATCGGTGCCGCCGTAAACAAATATAACATACTCTCGCACGTTTTTAACTTCAAAAAAAAGATATAAAAAATCCTACCACTCTAGATTTGCTAATGCCAGCACTCATAGGAGCCTACTGAAAGAGGATAAGGCTTTTCATTCGAATACTCAAATTCAATAACATGTCCACTAGGTATGGGATTACCATTATTAACCAGGCAATCATTGTAGGCTATCCGCTTAAATATATCTTTCCTTTTTATTGCCTAACAATAGTGCCATAAAAAAAAATGTTTAATTATATGGCGAAAAGATCTTCGTGTCTCCTATATATGTACGAGATGGTAAGATTGTTTTCCACTATGTAAAAAGTAATCAACTTATGGAAATAGTTATCTAATCTAAATTTCACTACCAAATAAATCCATTTAGATATCTACTTGCTCTTCCTAGTCAAAAGTCAAAATCTTTATAATATATTGTTCTTTCTATATTATGAGTTCTTAATTGTGGCAACGTAGTCTCATCAAAATTCCTTTTTTAATTACAATAGGTATTTTTAGAGGAGAAAGATCCTTATATTATGCGTTCTTAGTTGTGCATGGCAACTTAGTCTCATCAAAATTCTTTTTTTTTAATTACAATAGGTACTTTTAGAGGAGAAAGATCCTTCATCAACAAAGTGTGCAATATTGCTTTATTTATACATTAGTATAATATTGTGTCTGAACCTACGTAAATTATGCATATGTCTAATGTATGGCTCACATAAGTGTACTTGTTAACACAAAATATCTTCGTAATGAGTTCTTAATTATGGAAACTTAGTCTCATCAGATTCTTTCTTTATTCCAATAGGTACTTTTAAAGGAGAAAGATATATATTCAGTTAACTGGACGGAAAATTATATATGACGCTTTTTTTTTTTTTTTTTTTGGCCAACAAAAAAACAATTTCTTTTCGGCTGTCGTATACCTTAGTTCTAGGTTACATATTGTAGGAGCGCAAGCGAATGCCTGTGTGACGGTGAGGCAGTTTTAGATTTTGTGGTTGTTAAAACGTCTTATTGCATTTATTAAAAATAAAAATAAATATTATGTGGTGTAGTAACAAATATTCAAGTATATTGATGTTAAAATGTGATAAATATATTTATATATTACCATTTTTATTAGGGATAATTACAGCTACACCCCCTGAGGTTTGGTGTAATTACACATACCTTCCCTGTGGTTTGAGAAATTACACATACCTCCCCTGAGGTTTGAAACCTTACACATACCTCCCCTCTACAACTTAAGGGTTAAGTTTGGGTGTAAGTTATGATAAAATTATGCTTATTATGCTTACACCCCTAAAGTTTGGTATATTTGTAAAAGTAATCCTTGATGTTAGAAAAATTAAAATTAAATACTCCAAATAATTTTAGAAACTACTATATGACTAACCAAAAATATAAAAAGTATTTAAATTATTTTTAAAATTTAATCTAATCTTAATATTTTTATTATTTTGTAAAAATATTTAATTTCTTGTTTTTGTTTGTTTTTTTATTTCTTAATTTTTGTTTTACTTTTAATAATCTCATAAATTTCATTATAGTTCCATATTAAATACTATTACGCGTGCCCACGGAAATTTCAGTTTATCACAACAAAAAAGAAGCATTTGGTAAAATAATAAATATCTATGCAATCTCCGAAATAAAAAGACAAGAAATAGAAAATTCAATTGTAAAAACTCTCATTTTCAATGAAAATTAACAAATATAACAGAAATAATCAAGATTTTCATAACCCGTTTTAAAAAATGAAGAATGATGACGAAATTACCAGCAACAGTGACAATAGAATTATCATCCTTGGATCAGACATGGTCACTGGTTTTAGGTAGCAAGTTTTGTTGAACTTTTTGACAAAATAAACAACCTAAATGCACTATATTTAGTGAAACCAATTTTCGGTGTTTTATCTTCTTCTAATACTAAAATAGTTGTTAGTTTAAAATTGTAACGAGAACCGAGGCACAAAGATGAGTAGTTAGTTAAGTTTTGACTGAGATTTACGGAAATTATTTTAAAGAAAAAAACTAAAAGTTACGTGTTTTGGTTCAAAAATATATTTTGGATTAGATTAACTTATTTTTAAATTTAAATTTAAATACTTTTATATTTGTAGGTAATAATATAATAGTTTATAAAACCTTTTGGAGTATTTAATTTTAATTTTTCTAACATCAAGGATTACTTTTATAAATATACCAAACTTTAGGGGTGTAAGTATAATAATCATAATTTTATCATAACTTACACCAAACAACCCTTAAATTGAAGAGGGGAGGTATGTGTAAGGTTTCAAACCTCAGGGGAGGTATGTGTAATTTCTCAAACCACAGGGGAGGTATGTGTAATTACGCCAAACCTCAGGGGGTGTAGCTGTAATTATCCCTTTTTATTATGATGATTAAGATTAGGTAAAGAATCAACTAAATAATTACTTTTGACCATTTGTTAAAAATTGAAATAATGACTCGGGTCTCGGCTCACACTTCCACAAATATAGCTCAATTCTACTTCACGGTGGCCCATATCTTAACCCAGCAGAAAAGAGAAAATACCAGTAGCGGCTTCGGGAATAGAGAATAGGGAATATGAAAAAAAATCTGAAATCCCTCTTTACAACAAGTCATACTCAACAAGATAGTGGTTTGGTTTTGTGTTCATTGTTGTAAACTTGTAGTAAACTTATATATTATGTTCATTGTTGTAAACTTACAAACTTGTATTTTAACACTTCATTCTTTAGCCTCTAGTCACTTACAAGGCAAACCACTATCTTGCCCATGTTTTTACGTCTTTTCTTCTTGTACAGGGCTCGGATTTCTAAAAATATCAGGATAAGACACCGTATGAATGCACACATATATTAAATAATTATATTTATCTATATGTTATAAAAACAATAAATTTTATTATATCATATAATTAGAATTGACAAAGTTACAATTTTAACAATAAAATTTAAAAAAATCTTACTTACTACTACATAATGTAAACAACCATTCAAGGAGAAAAATGTAATAATAAATTTATTTAAAGGTAAAAATCTATTTCAACTTGTATGAAGATTATTTCTAGTATAAAAAGATTGTAATCCATCCTTTTCATATTTTTTGTTCTTCTAACCTTGAATATGATATGTGTTTACAATGTGTTGAGAATTGTTGGATACGTCCTCAACAGGCGTTTGACATGGGTATCGATCGTTGACCGCCTTCCAGCTTGAATCCAGTGAAGAAACTTATTTTATTCCAATGATAGAATACACCACGTGGCACGACTGACATGTATGTGAGTGTTCGACAAATGTTGGATATGTCCTCGACAGGTGTACGACATGAATCCCTCATTTTATATTATTTTAAATATAGGATAAGTCGTATGACACATCTTGCACGTATCTCATGAGTGTTTGACATTCCATTGCATATTCAATCATTTGTTCTTCACCCCTTGTGCATCATATGCGAATTTGGGAGTTTTTGGTTATTTGTATAGCTTTGGAACATCTGTACAGATATAGAGATTTCTCTAGACAATTCAAAAAAAAAAAAAAATGGATACGGATAGAACATCACTCCCAACCTTTGACTCAACACGACCTAAACCATCGATTTAGGTTGAAAAGTAGTACAAATAGGATTACTATGTAAAATCACAAATTTATGCACCGGAAAAATAATATACTTTCAAGTTTCTTCACGTATTTTTAAGTGTTTTCCTAGCTTATTTGATTATCTTTTTGATCATCATAGAAATTTCTAGCCAAACACTACACCAACTGTACAAGTTTTCATGAAAAGTTTCAACCCGTAACATTAAAGAGACAAAAGACAGTCCCTCGAAATAAAGACAAGTTGTATCCCTAGAAGACAACATTTAGAAGAATGGATTAAATTATTTGTTTATTAATAAAGATAGTGTTGATATAACAAAATTAATTATCAACTAAAAAATGATTTCATTACACAATTTTTTATTAAGTTTTTTGGAATTTAAATAGATATGATGAGAAATCAATTATTTTCAATATACAGAAAAAATCAATTATGAAAAATATATGTTACTTTTAAGTGGGTTTTATTTTGTTATTACACAGAGAAACTTTAATATACATGATGTTCGTCGTGGGCTTTCTATTTTAGAAATAGTAAAAGAAATGAGATATTCTATATTGTTGGAAGTTTTGAAGAACACTCACGGTCAAAGAAATAGAATTATTCTTCCTAAACCTTTGGAAATGTTCTATAAGATTCTAACTAATTGAAAATAAAAATAGCATGGAATTTACTTTGAACATATAAACAGAGATTTGTTCGTACTGAACTTTGTTTTTTTTTTTATTATTATTTGAACAGTCACATTAATAAAGTCACAAATGAAGTTTAAGACTTTGTCTCCCAACCGCCTATCCTATAATCTCTCAATGTGAGGATTTTTAGCACATATTGTAAAATGAAAATGTAACTAAGTGCAAAACAAACTCAAACTCACTATAACTACATAAAACAACCTCATCTCTCAAAACTCCATTAAAATGGCCGAGAACTCTAGTAACAACAATAGTAATCCCACAGAAGCGTTGACAGTCATAGTCACAGAAGAAAAGAAGAATGAATTTGTATCAGAAGAAAAGAAGAACAATCCTGTAGTAGAAGGAAAAAAGAATGATTTAGTAGCAGAAGAAGATCCGATCAAACCCGTAAAGAAAATGCCATTGAAATCACTTAAGGCAAGACAAATTGCTCTGGTAATAGCTCTATTAACCTTTCTCCTTTCACTTCCATTGCTTTTTGAAGCAATATGGCTTTTCTATATCCAACAATTCGACTGCGAAGGGATGTTGAAAAGGCTAGAAATGTTACAAATTGGTATAGCCATTGGCCTTGCCGTTCTTTTTTTTCTAAGCAACGCGGTTGTGAACTTGCGAGTGAAATTTCCGGCCCCTGCATTGATCGTAGTGATGCTGCCATTGGTGGTGATGTTCATTATGGGACTTAGCCTTGAGGGGAAGTTTCAGATGGAGACCAAACGATTTCCTGCTTCGCCGGAGTGGCTAAAGATGAGAGTGGAACGTAATAATAACTGGAATAATATAAAGTCATGCTTGTATGGTACAATGACATGCAGGGATTTGATTTCAAGATCGTATGATCTTAAGGGTTATGATTTCACTAGTAGTAAATTGTCTCCAATTGAGGTATTATTTGTTGCATAATTTCTGTCATTTTTTATGTTCTTGTATAATTTCTGTAATTTATTAATAGTAACTTTTCTTCTTTCTTTCTTTTTTGGACATGATTCAGGCTGGGTGCTGCAAGCCACCATCAGTGTGCGAGATGGAGTACGTGAACGCGACTTACTGGAGAAAGAGCAATAGAAAAATGGAAGTTGATGTGCCATACGACAAAGATTGTGATATTTGGCAGAACGAAGAAACTATGTTGTGCTACGACTGTCATTCTTGTAAAGATGGATTTGTAAAGACTTTAGAGGGTAAATGGTTGGAACTTGGGAGTTTTTTGGTTGTGATGTCTGTGCTACTCATGATATCACATTTGCTACTCTTTGTCAGTACAATATGGGCAGAGGCTAGGGACTCCTATTAGACTTAACTTTTGGAATTCATTTCTTTTGGTCTATCAATGTTTGCTTCTTTTGTTTGATTCAGTTTGTCAAATATTGGTTTATTGATAGCAAATGCATCACCATTGATGATTCATTCGACTAAATGTAATTTTTAACTTATTCGATTCTTTAAACTTCTGAGATTTATCTTTTTCAGGAGAATTTAGTTTGTTTGCAATTTATGGTTCGTTAATCAAAGGCATTTGCATGAATGATTCAATAACCTACATGCTTAAACCAAGTACTCATTTTTTTCGCTTAAACCAAGCACTTTGTTACTGTGAATGTTGCTGCTAATAATAAAAGAGGAGCAGCTTATGAAACCTATATAAGCACATTATCGTTGGAATCTTTCCTTTGAACGTGCAGCCACAAATTTAGCAAATTAGTCTATTTCAACAACTGCAACGGTTCACCTAAATGTATAGAGTTTTCCCGCAAGGTTGTTAATGGGTGGGGACTGACTGACTTAGAATCATAACAAATAATAGGTTTAGAATATAAGTTTGTTAAGAATAGACATGAACTAGATGGAATAAGTCCAACCAGGAATTCAAAAGAAAATAAAATAAACTATTAAATTATTAAGTTAAATAAACATATTAAAAAACAACCAAGAAATTAACTTAACTAATTAATGTTACTAATATACTATACTCAATTTCAAATATTAAATAAAAATATAATATTTTAAATAGTTAAATTGAACAAAATATACATGTTCATTGTCAACAAAATATAAAAGTAATTTTGGATAAAATAAGTAAGAATGAACGCCATTTCAGTCCTTACCAAACTAACTAATCAACTTCAACTTTAAGCTACATTGAAATGTAAGATAAAATAGCGCAGTATAAGAAATTGTCCGCACTAATAAAAAACAAAATAATATTAACTAAACTTTAAGATTTAAAACAAATAATATATAATAGAAAAAAATCAATCTGTACGAGAACTAATATTTTAGATTGTTCTAACTTCTAAACTAATTTTTAGTTTATTAAATTTCAAAGAAAAGTATCCAAATTATAATAATAATTATAATTACTTTTTAAAAGGTCAAATCATCATTTAAACCCACGCGTTGTATTATAAACATCAAGATGCACAAATCTTTAAAATTTTCAAATGAGTTAAAACGGTGCAAAAATAAATAGTAATCGGTTATTGTATTTTCTAGGCATGAATATATCCTTTAGTTGCATATTAGTAACTTTCAATTAATAAATTTTATGGTTGCATTGTAAAAAAGTTTATTCAGCTTAAATAATTTAATAGTTAGTCTTTTTTATATTCTATTAAGTGACAATTTTATCCCTCAAATTTGGTTGGTGTGGAGGACAGGTTATCAATTTCTGGAATGCAAGTATCTAGTAAATGATTCATCAAAATATATCTACAATTGTCAGCAAGGGAAAAACTATAGGCCAGAGCCAAGAGCAATAAGTTATTTGAGACGAAAATCACTAAAGTTTAGCTACAACAGCAAAACCCATTTTTCTTTCTTGGTTACACAGGTACTATATACTCAACAATGTTGGGACCAGATGACTAATTTCTCATAGTTCAAAACAAAGCTACAACTGCGGCTGATGAACCACCGTCTCCTGAGTGTGGGAGTTCTCATATCTACCACCCCACGCAGGATTGTTAGCAGCAACACCCCCATCGCTGGTTCCAGGAGGGCCAGCGGGAAAGCCACCGCCTGGATATGGATTTGTTCCCTGAAGATAGGATCCACTGAAATTGTCTGCATAGCCTCCATTTCCTTGAAAATGAGGTGGATACGAATTATCTGAACTCATATATGGACCGCTGTATGGGACTGGACCTACAAAGATATAGGAATGCTTTAGGTACAGGTGGGACAGTAATGTAGAAGATTATTATTAGGGATCTGAAATATGAGCAAGAATGATTACCATTAGCCATATTTATAGCATTTAAAACTTCAGCACGCAACCTTTCTACTTCTCCAGTCATGGCAATAATATTCTTCTCCATTATCTTCAGTTGCTCCACTTTTTCAGTGTTTACACCTTTCTCGTACTCAAACGTCTTGCTGTTTTACAAAATGAATGAAGTAAAGAAGGAAGAACTATCTCAAAGCCGATCAACAATTTTCGTAAATAATTAATACATCAAAAGTAACATGATACAGACAAGTGCAATAAACATGACAGGGATTCAATTGCTTCAATTGGAGAACAGAAAAGTTGAAAGAAAGAGCATCTGCAATTACAATCTAGTCAATTTCTTAAAGTTTAAGGAACTGGAATCAGATACAGTATATAAGGGAAACAATCATTTCTACAAATTAAGAAAAAACAAACTAATTCAATATTAAATGACCAAGTATATGCCAATGATGAAGAATCTTTACAGAAAATAATGCACATAAAAGTTTATTTCACTCACCGCAATCTTTGATGTTCTTGCCTCAAACTATCAAGTTCAGCACGCATTTCAGGAATCCTTTTAACATCAGTGCGAGCATTATTCAATTCCTGAGTGGCCTTCTGGATTTGAGCAGTCAACTCCATCCTAGATGTCACCAAGCTCTGTGCTTCAAGATGGGCCTCTTGAAGTTCCTTTTTTATATTGTCCCGAGCTCCAATATTAGCTTCCCTTTTCGCAATCTTGTCCAACAAAATACGGATTTGAATATCACCTTCAGTTTGGGTGCTCTTTATCTGTTCTCTGAGTCTCTGTGCTTCCTGCTGTGCCGCTGCGAGGTCCTGTCTTAAGGCCAGATGACTAGTCGCCAATTTTCGATTGTCCCCAACAAGTTCTGCTATCTCTGCCGCTTGGGAGGCCAAAGTGTTCTCTAAATGAGCGAGGGGAGGAAGTGGTTCCATAGGGTGGTGAGCAGCCGGGAATGGATCACCGCGTATCATTCCTGAAGTTTGTAGAAAGCGTTCCTCAAGAGCTGGTGGTAAGTTTCTTCTTGAACCCATGATCATACGCTGTAAAGGACAATCAACAGAACTTTTTCATGTAATCTGGTAGCAAAAACACAATAGCCAATATACAGCAACATGTTTAAGTCAGCGTCAAGATTGTAGGATTACCAAACTCAAAGAAATATTTTACCAACTACAAGAGTATGAAATTACTGTATATGATTAAGCTGGAAGCAAGATAAGTACAAGATTAACAACCAACGCTTATCGATTATAGATTGATTAATTCTATCACTGGAACAAATACAATCTTCACAAAATTGCTACGATCTTTAGCATCGAATTCATAAGTAGCAAATCTAACTATGCAATCAGAAAGCCATTTCACCAACTTACATGCTTCAACGATGAACACTTTTACAGGGACAGCCTGATGAAACCCAACATGAAGATACAAACATTTGTGTGCATTTCAAGCATGACTTCAACACTGAAGAAATTTAAAAGTAGGAACAGAAACACCAAATTTCTCATTTTATCCAGTAAGAGCACACCCCTAGAACTTTTCTAAATGAAAACAATATGGATTTGTTGTGTGTACTTTAGTTATTGCCCCCCAAAGCATTATATCCAATTTAGTATCGGCACCAAATCGAACAAAAAAAGAAAATGTGAAACATACACCAAATCCCCTTCTGCAAATTTTATTGTATGATACCCATATACAATTCCCTGCACCAAGCCCCCCATCTGTCTGTTTTAAGGAAAAATGGCTTCCATTTGCTGCTTGTGAGACTAGTCTAGGTATAAATAAAGAAATACCAAACTAGAAGCAAACTATCATAACATAACAAAGCAAATAGAAAAACTATTATACATGTATATATTCAAGACATACAAATTTAACATAAAAGTGAATACAAACACCATAAATAAGGACTGAGAATTGCTTACACTTTGTTCCAACAAAAGATTTTGATAAAGACCCACTTGATCGAAAAAGTAAATCGAATTGAATCGAGAAATCCAAATATCCCACAAAGCCCTAGCTTTCTTTCTCTCTCACGAAGTGAAGAAAGGGTTAAAAATTAGGGATAATTACAGCTACACCCCCTGAGGTTTGGTGTAATTACATACCTCCCCTGTGGTTTGAGAAATTACACATACCTCCCCTGAGGTTTGAAACCTTACACATACCTCCCCTCTACAACTTAAGGGTTGTTTGGGTGTAAGTTATGATAAAATTATGCTTATTATACTTACACCCCTAAAGTTTGGTATATTTATAAAAGTAATCCTTGATGTTAGAAAAATTAAAATTAAATATTCCAAATAATTTTAGAAACTACTATATGACTAACCAAAAATATAAAAAGTATTTAAATTATTTTTAAAATTTAATCTAATCTTAATATTTTTATTATTTTGTAAAAATATTTAATTTCTTGTTTTTGTTTGTTTTTTTATTTCTTAATTTTTGTTTTACTTTTAATAATCTCATAAATTTCATTATAGTTTCATATTAAATACTATTACCCGTGCCCACGGAAATTTCAGTTTATCACAACAAAAAAGAAGCATTTGGTAAAATAATAAATATCTATGCAATCTCCGAAATAAAAAGACAAGAAATAGAAAATTCAATTGTAAAAACTCTCATTTTCAATGAAAATTAACAAATATAACAGAAATAATCAAGATTTTCATAACCCATTTTCAAAAATGAAGAATGATGACGAAATTACCAGCAACAATGACAACAGAATTATCATCCTTGGATCAGACATGGTCACTGGTTTTAGGTAGCAAGTTTTGTTGAACTTTTTGACAAAATAAACAACCTAAATGCACTATATTTAGTGAAACCAATTTTCGGTGTTTTATCTTCTTCTATTACTAAAATAGTTGTTAGTTTAAAATTGTAACGAGAACAAAGGCACAAAGATGAGTAGTTAGTTAAGTTTTGACTGAGATTTACGGGAATTGTTTTAAAGAAAAAAACTAAAAGTTACGTGTTTTGGTTCAAAATATATTTTGGATTAGATTAACTTATTTTTAAATTTAAATTTAAATACTTTTTATATTTGTAGGTAATAATATAATAGTTTATAAAACCTTTTGGAGTATTTAATTTTAATTTTTGTAACATCAAGGATTACTTTTATAAATATACCAAACTTTAGGGGTGTAAGTATAATAAGCATAATTTTATCATAACTTACACCAAACAACCCTTAAATTGAAGAGGGGAGGTATGTGTAAGGTTTCAAACCTCAGGGGAGGTATGTGTAATTTCTCAAACCACAGGGGAGGTATGTGTAATTACACCAAACCTCAGGGGGTGTAGCTGTAATTATCCCTAAAAATTATGAGAAGAATGAAATAGATGCGAAAGAAACAAGGACCGGAAATTAAAAGATAGGTAATATTTGGAGAGAAAGAAGAAACCATCGTTTATTCCGCCTTTCCGTGTTGATCGAGAAGAGAATTAAAATTAATTGTGCAAAAGTCCAAGGGATAATGAGGGGGCGAAAAATGAATTTACACAAATGAAATTAATGTCCGTTACATGGTTAGCGTGAGGGGAGTTTATTTAAGAAATCTAGTAACAAAAGGATATTTTACGGAAAAATATAAAGCACAAGGAATTTTATGCTTTAACTTACCAACATAAAAAAATGAAGATGTATGATTATGCATTCAAATCCCTCGTTTTGACCACAAGGCAACAGAAGCAAAATTTCTACACCGTCTTTTCTAGGTTTACCGTTGGCAAAATAGTTGTTAATGGCATCTTTAACACTGAGAAGGGTCCAGCACTTGCATAGAATGTAGTGATTTCAACTTCATGGGAAAAAAACTGCCACTAGACATGATTAACTATAAGGAAGGCTTCTTCTTATAAACTTTTATCAAAAACAAAATATCTGTGGGAAGATACTCTATCTAATTTGGCCATTCCATTACAGTTTCATTAGACAGTGGAATTTACTGTACAACAACAACCACGGTGGCTGGATGGGGGTGCATGGTTAAGGTTTTCTAGTTCTTGCAACTTCACTTCAATATAACCAGTAAAGAGATGTCTAATTACTGAAGATGCATAAACTGGCACTCCAGTTGTTCAAGAAACACATTCACATTTTAGTGAACTGTGTATCTGATTATTTATAATTTTTTCTCTCATTCACTAGGGTAAATTAATGAAGTCAAAAGGACAAGGATAGCAAAAGGATTTGATTATCTTCACTCATTCTTATGCCATTTCTTACAATCGTCATGTTCCTGATAGGACTTTTGTTTGATCCCTTATCCATATAATACCAAGTTTCATATGTTGCCATAAACAATTTTTAGATACAAGCATTTGTTTATTAAGTAATAAATGCACTTTAGCATTAACTTTATATACACTTCAACCAGCACCAATGTCTCTCATCCTAGACAATCAAGAGTTACAAGGCTTCCTAATGAAAACCCCCTCAATCTAATTACGTTAAGTTTGCTTACAGAGTGATCACCAAGGTATTGGAGTAGTTGAGTGAGATGATGAGAGGCAAAAGAACTGGGACAGGTGAGGGAAATAACTAAACATATTCTCTATAGTAAAATTTCTTCATACATCGGATTTTCTTGAGAGGCATGGTGCCAATGGCACCAAGAAGTAAATCGCATATTATCTCACAACTCACCTGTACTTTCAACTATCAGCTACATGTGTAATGAACAAAAATTTGATACTTCCCCCAATTGACCCGCTGTGGTTGAATACCATCACATGATCTAAGCAGTACTTATTCCAAACCATACCTAGAAACCGTTTTTTTTATCATATGTTAAGTCGCTCCTGGAGTGCCAGGAGATCTAGGAAAACACGAAGATCCAAGGCTCAAATGCTTAGTAATCCGTTACCCGCGCACTAGTTTTGTCACATACATTCTACACCTGTTCTGAAGAACTCTGAATGGTAACAAAGTCTATCAAAAGAAGTGCTTAATAGCACACCACTTCCCTAAAAATCACTATACATCAGCTAGAAGTTACATTCCATATACAAACTCACTCCACAAGCCAATTATTTATGATAGACTGATATAAGTCAAGAACGCACATCACATTCAACCCAACAAATATGATTAAGAATAACAATTCGGTGTAGCAACAAGTTCATTTCAATTAATGTGATTTTGATGATTCTTAAAAAAATGCCCTTTGTAGACAAACATCAAACCTGAAATTTTAATAAATAGCAATATAATATAACAACTTTTTGTGAGCTTTTATATTCTTTTCAAACACCTTCGACTTAATCTAACTTTTAGGTTTTCGCCAAACACCTATGACTTCAATAAAATTTTACAGCTCAACTTAAATTATAAACGTCTTTTATAAAAGAGCTTGTAAATGCCTAATAAATAATCTTTAACTTGGTCATCTAAAGTATTTTTGTTGTAGATCGCAACTAAGGGTCCATAGCTCAGTGGTAGAGCAATTGACTGCAGATCAATAGGTCACCGGTTCGAACCCGGTTGGGCCCTTACTTCTTTTGTTTTCTTTTGTTTTTTTGAGTTTTAATTTCTCTTCAATCTCCGAAGTCCCAGAAAGCACTTGAAAGCGTAAAGCGGAGGCACTTTCTTGTGACTCCATTTTCTTTGATTCATTTGCACAATTAGTACGAGATGCTGCATGTTGTTCTCTGAGGTGTGTTGTTTCTCATTTTCTTATGGTTTTCGGGTTTTAGAGCGGTTGAGAATTGTAATCAGTTTAGTCTATCTAACGATTCTTGATATGATTGTAATCACTTTATTAAAGAAATCTAATAACAAGAGGGTGTTTTACGGGAAAATATGAAGCACGAGGTAAATTTATGCTTTAACTTACAAAAATAAGAAAATGAGATGTATGATTATGCATTCAATCCCTTGTTTTAACCATAGGGCAATAGAAGCAAAATTTCAACACCGTCTTTTTCAGGTTTACTGTTGGCCGAAAAGTTGTGAATGGCAAGTTTAACACTGAAAAGGAGAATCCAGACTTCAACTTTCTGAAGCGCCAATGCACTTGCGTAGAATGTAGTAATTTCAACTTCATGGAACAAAACGGCTACTGGCCATATTAACTATTAGGAAGGCTTCTTCTGAAAAACTTTTACCAAAAACGAAATATACATGGGAAGATACTCAATCTAATTTGGCCGTTCCACTACAGTTTCTTTACACCTTTGAATTCACCCAACAACAACAACCACGACGGCTGGATGAGGGCACACTTAAGGTTTGCTACTTCAGGCAAGTTTACTGCAACCAGTAAAGAGATGTCTAATTACTGAAGATGCATAAACTGGCACTACAATTGTTCGAGAGACACATTTACATTTAAGTGAACTGTGTGACTGGTTGTTTTAATCATTTTTTTCTCTCATTCAGTGAAGTCAAAGGGACGAGGATAGAAAAAGGATCATCTCCCATTCGTAACGATGGTCATGTTCCTTATGGCACGTTACTTGATCCTTATCCCTATGTTGCCATGCACTTATAAACAAATTATTAGATACAAACATTTGTTTCTTAAGTAATAAATGCACTTTAGCATTAACTTTATACACTTCAATCAGGACCAAGTGTCTCTCAGCCTAGACAATCAAGAATTTAAAGGCTACTGAACTGAAATACCGCCAATTTAATTCCATTAATGATTTTCATAAGTCGTACTAAGTGATCACCAAGGTCTTGGAGTAGTTACCATCTATGGTTGATGACGTACCACCCCCAATAAGATGATGAGAGGCGAAAGAACTAAGATTAAGTAAGAGAAATGATTACAAATATTCTCTATGATAAAATTTCTTCATACACCGGATTTTCCTGAAAAACGGTGGCAATGCCGCCAACAAGAAAATCGCATTTCAACTCACAACTCACCCGTACTTCCAACACGTGTAATGAACGACAATTTGATACTTCCCCCGATTTTAACCTAATATAAGCAAAATCTATTCAAAACCATACCTAGAAACCGGTAACTCACGTGTATCATCACTCCTGAAATTCCGCGGAATCTAGGGCAACAAGAAGATCCCAGGCTCAACAAGCTTACGATGAATCCATAATCCGCGCACTCGTTTTCGTACACGTACTTACGCGACGCCTATCCTAAAGTAGTCTAAATGCCAACAAAATCTATTGCAACAAGTGTTTAATTTAATAGCACATTATTTTCCCAAAACAGTAACCATACATCAGCTAAAAAATTAGATACCATACACAAAACAAACTCACTCCACACTCCAATTATTCATGATAATACGAGTCAACAACTATATCACAACACATACAATTCAGCACACAAAAAAATGATTAACACAGAAGAAAAATTTTGGTGTATCAACAAGTTCACTTCAATTGCTGTGATTTGATACTTAAAAACATGCCCATTGTAAATAAGGAGATAAAACAACAAACCTGGAATTTTTCAACTGCTGCTCCACCGTAATTTTCACACGATGCAGCAAATGGGAATAAAATTCATCACGTAGAAATTAACGAGAGCTAAAAAGAACAAATTGCATTGTGAATTGAGAAAATTTCAGAATGTGTGATGATTTAATTCGAAAACTGGCTATGATTTATATAATGGAATTATTAATTGGACTCACAGAATCTATTAAGCCGCCCCATTTATTCATTAAGCCCAGCTGCTAAATTGTTGAATTCAGGCCCATAAATAGTATTGGGTCAGTCTGAGCCCAACAGGCACTTAAAATCGAAAAAGAAAAGAACATTTGGCACAATTACAAAAGTGAGTTATTTTAGTAAATCTTTGGTTGGATCAAGTCTCTATATTCTTAATTACGTTACATATTTATTATTATTATAAAATTTTATACAATCACAACTAAGATAGTCATAAAATCAACTTTGATAAACGATTGGTTATACGATAAAAAATGAAACTTCCAAACAATAGCCAGTGCATACTTGCATAGATTAAAACAAATAAAGATCCTATTTTTTTTTTCTTTAGTTTTTCGTTTTTCAAATACTCAACAAATTACTTTGATTTGCATAGTAATTAAGGCAGTATTTAACTATTTATTGATGTACTCGTAGGGATTTGATTAATAATTCATTCATAGGATTCATTTTCATACACAATTTAGCAATATTATATTGGCCGACATAGACTTCCAAAGATAATATAACTAAAATGTTTGATATATATTGCCTTAGAAAGATAGTAAAACAGTGAACATGCAGCACCGTTAGTTCATCGAAAACATATTATAAATACAATATCTCAAAATTAGTCAATCCGGTGACAAGTGTCAATATTTGGTCGTTAGGCATATCAATGATGATAAACTCCAATTATGCCATATTAGAGCTCAACCTAGTTAAGATTCGATTAGTGAGAGTAAATGGCCCAATCTTACTGTTATTCCACTTAAAATTAAAACTATTTCCATGATGGCTGAGGACCAATTTACATACATAGAATAACGAAATTTCTAGTACGAAACAAAATGTTACGCCACTTGTCCGGCCGTTTGATGGAAAATTGGAAATTGATTTTTTTTTTTTTTTTTTTGTTAATCAGAAATTGATTTAATTGAAGAGAAAGATATATATGGATTTGAATTAAATCCCAAAGAAAGATGTAGGACACTCTTGGAGTAATTACACATTGATATATATTGGTAATAGCCAAAACCGTTTTTTTTTTTTTTGGTATAATGTTGCCAAACTTAATTAAAAGAGAATGATGTCGACCTCGAGGATAACTCAAGTGTCAGCATCAAACAATCCATATACTTTGTTAACAATCTTCATCATGTATATTCTCTCAATCAACCAAACCGTGTGATGACCACATTTTGCGTGCCAAAAACATGGAGTACAATTTCAAAGTTACATATTCCATTACCCAAAGAAGGAAAAATAAGAAATAAAGAGGATTTCAATCAAACTCCACTTCCTTAGTGGAATTGTAGGTCGGCACCATCTCCTAGTGACAATTTGATAAACTTGGCCTCACATGATAATCCAGGCTGACTTTCCACTGCATGCCACAAAAATAAATTTCAACCACAAAATCCGCTATTGCTTCATAATTACTCCAATAGCTCCCTTTTTTTGTCCCACATAATTGTGCAACGTGTTTGGCCGCGTGAACGAATCCTAATATTCCCTAGTTTGGGCAAATATTCACTCACCAACCTTAGCATCTACAACTATAAATAGGGTTCCATTTCGTATTCATGTCACAACAAAAATAAACTCCCAATACTAAACAATAGTAGCTAAGAAGAAAAAAATCATTTACTTTTGCAGTACTTAGGAATATTAGCTAAGAGAACTCTTGCAGTTATGGGTAACATGAAGGCATGTACTATCATTGCTCTTCTTGTTTTCTCAGCACTAGCAATGGTGTCCGAAAGTCGAGTTGCACGAAAAGATCTCGGGCTAGATTTGGGTGGTGGACTAGGGATTGGCGTGGGTGCTGGTGTTGGCATTGGTCTAGGGGGTGGTGGAAGTGGATCCGGAGCAGGTGCGGGTTCAGGGTCGGGTTCTAGTGGAGGGTCCAGCTCGAGTTCTAGTTCCAGCTCTAGTTCGAATTCACACAGTTCGGGTGGTGGTGATGCGGGCTCCGAAGCGGGTTCTTCTGCTGGATCGTACGCTGGATCGAGGGCTGGATCGGGTTCGGGTGGTGCTGGATCAGAAGCGGGCTCGTCTGCAGGCTCTCGAGCTGGATCACGAGCGGGTTCGGGTGGCCGTGGTTAAAAGAGTTCTTGAGCGAATGGAGAATATATAAATAGTTGTGTTATGTGTTTAGAGAAATAAAACATAAGTTTGGGGCTAAGAAATTATTGTGTAATAGTACTTTATCAGTGTTCACTATATATGTACCTTGTTGTGTGATATTATTGTCTCAGTTCAACAAAAAAAATATTATATATGTTGTATCTTTGACTATTTACATCCATGCATGATGCATGCAGTTGATCATACTATTGAAAGTATATCCGTGTAATTGTTGGCTGCGGGTTGATTTGTTTCCTTCCTACTGAATTAAGAAACTTTTCGGCCGTAATACTATCACCATCTAATGATGATTAACTAAGGTAGCTTTTTAGCACTCTTTCCAAAAAAAAAAATTAACGTACGATAGCTTATTGAGGTACCATACGTATAATTTCAGGGTAAATTACTATAAATTTCATGATCCACCTCCTCCTTAATATGAGACCTTGACATGCATTCACTGATTCACCTTCTTTGGATTAGTTTCATTGTGGCCAATAGTTAAGTCTACTAGTGATGATTTCGTCAATGTGTTTATTAAAGGCTTAGAATTGGAAAAAATTGACATAACTTATGTTGAACGAAACTAGTTTTAGGGTTTATGGTTGATGAAGATTTCAAGTTGGTTCACGAAAACAAAAATTAAATCAATTATTTAGAATTAAAATGACTATTTTAAAATTGGAGAAAAATATCAATTATTTTGTTGGTAAATCCTTATAAAATCTTTTGTTTCCTCTACAACTTTTTAACTTGTATGATTTTTGTTTTATTTCCTACATCGATCGATTTCCTTGATAGGTCTAGCTAGCTAGCTATCTCATTATGACTCAAGTAAGTACCGATTTAGATTAGATAGCGATTATGCGACATAATTTCTAGTGTTGTGACAAACTAACGCATGAAGTGATGAAGAAAATTGGCTTCTTTTTTTTTTTTCAAGTTCAACTTTGACACGTGTAACACAGAAGATTCGAGAAAAGTAATGTTTTTTTTTTTTGGGAAAATTAAAGTTGATAAAATTAATATATATATATATATATATATATATATATATATATATATATATATATATATATATATATGTGTGTGTGTGTGTGTGTGTGTGTGTGTGTGTGTACATATAATTAATTATCGGTATTTTATAATTTAGAAAAGATGTTACTCCCTTTAATTTGTATATTAGCGATTAAACAGAAGCCAACCAAACGAATATTGATGAGGCCATTTCAAATTAATGCGGGCTTGTGAAATTAATATTTAAGACCTAATATTTAACGATCAATATGCATCAATTCATAAGCACTACTTGACCAAATGGATTATCAATCTCTTCCTGATCCCTTAATCTGCAAAAAAATTACGCGAATGAGGTGGACACATGATATAACGGTTTCGAAGATGCAAAACTTAATCCAAATGATTCCGAAGAATAAATTTTGGATAAAGTTCTCTCTCTCTCTCTCTTTTTTTTTTATATATATCAATATGATAATTCAATTCTTCATAAAATTATGATATTGATACTTCATCTAAGAACTTTAGGGGCCGTTTGATAGGCCATGAGAGATTAATGCTAGATTAGAAACTAGAGAGATTATAATTGGTCAACTGAATGATTACAAAGATATTTGGTATGACAAATAACGATAAATTCTAATCATGGATAATTCATTTGGTATGACTTAGATAAATTCAAAATGACATATTAACTTTCCAAATCTCATAAATGCCCTTAGTAATTTTATGGCTCAATATATGTATTTCGTGAGATTCTGCCATAAGAATCTTTGAGTTCATTAAAATAATTTTTCCATGCAAAGTGTTTTTATAATAATAACTTGCATTATGCAAGTCTAAATAAGAAGTATGTACATTAAGAATTGTGTGCTTCCAATTTCGCAGTACACCATTATAGTTTGTGCTGCTATATCTGAGTTATCAATTGTGTGCTTCTAAATTATAAGACTTACTTTGTACAATTCTTCAATCTGAATTTCAACAACAAACTTTCAATACACAAAATTCTCGAACAAGCTTTTCACATAGAAAATACATACTCTATCATGATAAAATACAAATCCAGTAACATACATACCTAAAGCCATAATAAGAAATTTAATATAACTCATACACTGCGAAACATAAAACATACTCTATCACGATAAAAATACAATCCAGTAACATGTGTACATAAAGCAAGAATAAGAAATTTTATGAAACTTCATACACGGTGAAACATAAAACATAAAACAGACATCATGATCATTAATGCAGAAAATTTATTTCAAATACCCAGTACTTCTCAAAAGAGAAACAATAAAGCAAATACGCAATCTCTCAAACAAAATCAAATATGCAAAGACTCCTACCGGAAAAAAAAAAAAAAAACGAAACTAGACCATATGAAAGACATTGGGGAAACATCAATCATAAACCTAAACAATTGACCTCATAAACCAAAATACTGACTCAATTAAAGAAATAATGACCCATCTAGCCAATTTGAGATCGATAGCTTTTCTCATTTCAAACTAATCCACGAAGGACCATCTTAACGAAGCTTGTCTTTTCTTCGGTGTCCAAAGTCAAGAAAAGAGCAAGATCTTGAGGGCGATTCACTAATTTGTGTGCCGCAAATAGGTGATGCTCTTTTGGAATTTCTGGTAACTCACTGATTACTTCATACACATGTTGTATTTCTGGACTTCCCTGCTTCAATGTAGTTAATGCCTTAGTCATTTCAACCAATGCTTCCTTAGTATCATTCATAAAGGAACTCATCATTGAAATTAATGGTTCGTCAGCAGAGGAGTCAGATGAGCGTCGTTTGCGAGACTTTTTCTTTTTTGCCTCACTAGAATCAGGTTCAGGTGTAGGTTGCGCATCTGGTATTCCACCTTCTTCATCATCTATGGCACCATCACCATTTGGCGGAACAACAGTCCTTGGTGGAATGTCTTCGACTTCCAAATATATGTCATCATTGTTGAGAATATTTTGGTAAGCTCCTACTAAGTCATAAGCTTGCGCACCAGTTGCCCTGTCCCTTCCGAAGATTTCACACCAATCCTCATAGTAAGGAAATGGCTTACCTCGAAGTTTAGCAATCTCAGGGACACTCTGTATAAGTAATTTAAAATGAATATATTAGATTGAATCTTAATATTGTTTCACTAGAATAGAGATTTAAAAAATAAAAAGATATGAAATAGGATCAAGATAGATTTTAAGCAGAGTTGTTTGTCAAACCTTGATGTAGTTTTCCCAAATGTCCTCCTTGTCAACAACAATCATATGTGATGCATTGTCTAAACCAGTTCCTGATCTGTTAAAGAAATCAAAAAGCAAACTATGATCTTTTTTCCAGACTGTTAACTTGGAGTTGATATGAGGCTCCCCACGCAAATCACATCCTGGAATCCTTGCCCGAATCATGCGCTCTACTTGCTTGAAGAAACCACCCCTCCAACCGTTGCCTGATTTCCAACCATCTGTAATCAGTTCTTTGACAGTAACTATCAAGGCATGTTCTTCATCTCGGGTCCAAAATCGACGTCTGTTAATGACAGGCCTGCTCGTACCACGTCCAGTCCTGGAGTTATTCAAAGATTTTTCTGCGCCTACATATACTCAATTAAATTCAATGGTTAAAGAAATAATCACAAGGAAAAAATAAAACAAACAGAAAATCACACATATATTTGCAATTCAGTGGTATAATCAGCAATAATATCAGAAAAATGTCTAGTAGCCTGTGATAATAAGAACTTCCATAAACACCACTGCATAAACTTAACTAACTGAACATACTAAAACATGAAAACTTGTCTAACAAAAGAAATCAAATGTTGGTTCAACTAAACTTTCTCTACTTAAGAAAAGGTTGATCACTCCATAAATTAGTTATGTCGCCATGCGTTGTACATATCTTGGGCTAAGTTATCTCGATATGTGGTCCAATAGGCCGAGGGTTCTACAGTGTCTATAAAATCGTCATCCTCAGCATGATCAATTTCGAGTTCAGTCGGCTCTAAGTCCAATGGGTCGATGACCATCTCTCTACGAATGTAGTTATGGAGCAATGCACATGCCATGATTATCCGGTTATGAACAGCGACCGAGTACCAAGTATTACTTCTTAAAACAGCCCAACGACTTTTAAGTGCTCCAAAAGCCCTCTCAATTATATTTCGTGCTTTACAATGCTTCATATTAAAATATTCTTGAAAATCGCGCGGTCTGGATGCTCCTTCACCCCACTCTTCTAAATGGTAGCGTTTGCCTCGATAGGGTGTCAAGAACCCCTCGCCATTGGTATAACCATTGTCACACAAGTAGTAGTTACCTGCATGCATCTCAATGTTTAGAAACAGAATTATGTATCAAGTAATTAAATAAACCAATAAATTTAAGTCACACAAAGAGGATATGATTTGCTTGCTTACCATTTGGTACTTTTAAACCAGTTGGTCGATGGATGGCATCTCTTAGAACTCGGCTATCTGCTGCAGAACCCTCCCACCCGGCTAATATATACACAAACTGCATGTTTCGATCATAAACTCCTAGGACGTTAGTGCATATGTCACCCTTTCGTGTTCTATATCTACCTTTATCCACCCCAGGTACTTGAATTTTAATATAAGTGCCATCTAATGCACCTAAACATCCCTGTATAACGAACATATATAGTTAGTTCAACATTCCGTAATTTCATTCTATATTAATAAATGAATGAGAAATAATAAATTGTTACAAACCTGAAAGTACTTCCACCTATCATCCGTGCAATCATCATCAACTGGTTGAGGCTCAGCAAGGAACACGTGGTAAATCTTAAGTAGTGCCTCCAAAGTCTTGTTAAAGTAATAACTAACAGTTTGTCCAGACCTTTTGAACCTCCATTTCACAATACGATTTTTCGTGTGGTGTGCTAATATTGTTAAAAACATTGCTGTTTGTTCATGAACAGTAACATACTTCTCATCTTTGAGGCCTCCAGCATGTTCTAAAATGTGGCATAGCTTAAAAAATGTGTGTCTATCCATCCTCAAGTTATTTATGCAATCTTCATCTTTTAGTCGTACTAACTCATGCATATGCCTAAACTGTGATGGCATCTTATGTATCATAGTATAACGCCTTACGCTTCCCTAACACTTGTTCACGTTTGTATAATAGGCAGTAGGAAAAGAATATGAAACACATTCTTATACGAAGAATGACAATATGTATAGCAACAAGAATAAATATTTTCGCTCCCCAATCCATGGTACATGAACCTGGTTTCATCGACAAAATATTAGTTAGAATACCTAACCACTTGAATTTTTATAACTATACAGATAACCAGTGACATCTTTTAGCATCAATTTTAAAGCATCAATGGCATCTTTAAGCATCTTTAACCACTTGAAATTTTATAACCTTACAGATAACTAGTGTAACATATACATACACTCAAAACACACGTACACCCAATGTTACATCTGTGAATACTAGCGGGGTAAACCAACAATGTAAATATATGTACTTTACAAAATGAGATACAAGCACAGACACATAAACAAATACAGTAAAAATTAAGGCCATAAGAATACTAAACAAAATATTACAGAACATAGATATCATGAATACAGAGAGTAAAATGAATGAACATAGAGAAACATATTGAGCACGGGTAGTTTTCCTTAATTACCTGAAGCCATTTCAGTGTGGGTGATTGGAAGTTCTGAATAATCAAGCTTAAGCCCTCAGTCAAAAGTGTACAGAAGATCCAAACAGAGGGTGTATTTATAGGAAAACTCTTGATAGGGTTTCAATCTTCGATAGGGCTTAATCTTCGATCTGGGTCAATCTTCTCAAGTAAGATTGCATTGAATCTTTTCATATTAGTAATGTGAATTATCCATGGAAATGGTTGGCGGGGGCTGATCTTCTCTTTCGGGAATTTGCCGCTCAAAATTGGCAAAGAAAACTACAGATCTCAAATGAGGTATGGTTAAATCTTCAGAAATCTGATAACATTGAATCTTATTAGAAGGAGATTGTGAAATATCCATGGAATGAGAGGTGGGAGTTTATCTTTCATCTCAGAATATGCCCGCTGGAATAGAAATAGAGAGAAACAAAATTAAAAAATTGATTTGGGGATAATTCAGTATTTTAATTGTGATTTTTGGTGATAGTTTAGGAAATTCAAGTATATTTGTGATAATCTTGATATGGGAGATTATATAATCTGCCCAAGGGTGGGAGATTACAATACACCCCTATGCACGGGCTTGCCCCATTAAATCTATCAAGCCCGTATGTGGAATAAGCCTACCAAATCCCTTAATAGTGGTTAATTAATTACATAAAGTGGCTTATTAAGGGTCTATTATACTCTATCAAACGGCCCCTTAGAAGATTGATGGAGATATATAGCCATAGTCAAATGATTCATTATTATCAAACTGGAACTTTTTAAGTTTTCATGATTAATATGATCAACCCTGTATATATGTGTTCGACTGATCCACCCGAAAATGCAAATCTGCCTACGAGCAATATTGATATTTAGTCACTGTTTATCCTAGTGACATTTAAGTTCAAATATCATAATTAATTAATTGGGTGACATTTTATAAATAGTCACTATAGTTTATACATTAGTGGCATTAGCTAGTAACAATTAATGACGTTAGTCTCAAGATGTCACTACAAAATAATATAATGACATTTTTAAAAAATGCCACAGTATGCTACAACATATAGTGGCATTATGTTATAACATATAGTGACATACATGGTTGTGACATTTTTTTAAATGCCACAAATGTTTAATTGAATGACATCTATGAGAAATGTCACAATAGTTAGTAAATTAGTGGCGTTAGCATATAATAAATAATGACATTATACTTCTCACATTTTTCTAAATGCCACAAATATGTGATTGAGTGACATCTTTAAAAATTGCCACTATAATTATTACATTAGTTACATTAACATATATAAATAATGACATGTAGTTTAAGAAAAAGGAAAAATCTAAACATTCCTTAAAGTTTAAAATTCTTTTTGCCAAAAAACGATTTGAGCTTCAGATTAAAAATCAATTACTCATTTTCCCCCAAAGTTCCAGTTCCAAAACACCCCAAGCCCTAACAATGATTTTCTCTGAATCGCCTCCCCCCAACCCAGGAAAAAATCGAATCATCACCACCTTCGCTCAATCGAACTACCACACCGTCTCTGGCGCGCCACAGTGCCTTCACGTCGACACATATCTCACCGATTTTGGAGTTGTGGTCTACTTTTTTTGATTCAGAAGGGGGGTAATTTTCACTCTTTATTTTTTCCTAATTTGCCACTTTTTGTATTCAATATGACATGATGTGCTATTTGCCATTAACTCTTCCATTTGATGAGTGGAAATCTGAATAATGAAAGTGTATTATTATATGCAGGCATGTCTGAGATTTACTCTGTTTAAACTTACTGATTACGTGTTATTTGATGTCATACTAGCATATAGTTTAACCTTCACCATTAAGTATGCTTCAGAGCATGTCGCTTTTCACCGGCCAATGCTGAAGCACTAGATTCATTATAAATAGTCTTCGATTAGACATACCATACACTTGCCAAGCTATTTTGTAAAATATTCTTATGAACAATGTCTGGGCAAAACTAATAAGCAAATTTCTTCGCGAACCTCTACTAGGACAATGATATTGCTTTCTCCTTTTAATGCTCAGGTCCCAGATGTATTTGCTTTCTCTGGTCAAGCCCTGACATAATCTTCTTTTTTAAATTAGTATCTTAGACTCATTATTCATATGCTACAAAATCAAACCTGTTTGTCAAAGTTACGTGGTCTGTTCCTTGTGTTATATTGTTCTATGAAGTAAAACTTAGAATGCTGTCTTACAGCAAGGGAATATCAAGGCATCCTTTTTTGTTAAAACTTCCCAGCATTTTTGTCTAATTCCTTATGTTTATGGTTTATTAGAGTATTAATTAAGCATTACTTGGTAATCTCTATTTCCCAGATCTTGTTAAATTAAAATGATCAAGGAAAATAAGCTCAGTTGAGTTCTGAAATACCTCAGATCGTTAACAAACATCTCATGCTGACTATGACCAACAACAGAAGCAGTTATATATATGCAACTACCAGATGTTCTGCAGAAATATCAGATAATTATAGTCTAATGAGTGCTCATCGAAGAACTTGTCGTAAAGATTGTTTTCCAATTCTTTTTTATGTTTCAAGTTTTTGTTTTACCTTATTGCTTTTTGGGAACATGTACTTCTATTTAACCTCTATTGCCATATGTTTCTTGTCATTGACTTCTCATTTTTATGACATGGAAAACTTTTCACTTTACAGTTTATTCGCTTGTATATGTGCCTCAGAGCTCAATGAATTTGAAGCCAACTCCATGTAATAAAGGTCAGACTTTTGCTTCATTTAGACATTATTCTTGCTTTTCTTTTTAAGACCTACTTTATCTCTGATGTTTTGGTTGCTAGAGTTTGACCTGTATCTTAACTTGCCGATATGGCAATAATTAGTGTCACTTGTTAGAATGTATGGTTCATGCAACTAACACTGACGTGTTTATTAATTATTAAATGTCTTATAGTGTATCATACTCTGGCCTCATGGCATTACCCAGAACAAATCATTTACCATGTCCATACATCATTCTTGCAGCTCGGTGAAATGCGTCACATTAAATAGGAAGTTCAGTTATATATAAATGTTCCTGATGTTGCATGTCCACAATGTTTGATGGTAAGAAATAAAAGTCTCACAATTTTCAAGCGTTCTACATGCTTATTTAGTTTAAATAATTTAGACAGTGTAAAGTTGGTAAAGAACACTATCATCTCTTCTCATACTTGCCTATTGCAGGTATGGAAGACATGGAATATTGGCTGCACGAATGTTCAGATGTAAATATCTTGGAGAATGCATTTTTTGGTTTTCTGGAAGATGATACAAGTAGTTTTTAGAGATGGGCTTAGTTATTAGAAGTGTATGTAGTTATTAGAAGTGTACTTTTTTTTCTTTTTTTTTGTGAGTTATTCCTCATATTGGATGTTAATGAGAATGACATTCACATGTATTATATTTGATTAAATGATTAGTTTTGATTTTTGAGGTGGCTTTGCATTCGCAATCTTGTCTTTTTGATCGAATTTAGCAATATTTGTTACTTTTTCGTAGTTTTCAATTTTAATTCCTCCTGAATAAATATATTAATAAATATTTTATTTATTGGCATTACAATACTCGCGATTCAGGTTTATAGTGACATTGTTGGTAACATTGGTGGCAATATGAAATGTCACAAAACAGAACTTTTGTGGCATTCTTGAATGCAACTAAATATCTATATAGTGTCATTATAAAGTGTCAGAAAAAATAATTTTTGGTGACACTTAATCATGTCAATTATTGGCTTTTTGTGGCATTTTATAGTGCCATAGTTTTTATATTATGTGACATTTAATAAATGTGACTAAAGAGGTGGTGTAGTGACATTTGCACTTTTAGCTACATCGCTATAGGTGACATTTGTTAAAAATGTCAGTACAACTGAAAAAGTCACTAAAACACAATATATGTGGCATTTTTCAATGTCATTAATTCTCATTTTTCTTGTAGTGCATCATCATTTCACAATAAACTCTTCACATTACAAAAAAAAAAAAAAATATAATTACAATAGTTTCTCAAAAGTTCCCAAACTATATCCCATTCATGATAAATATGATGCACTCATGCCACAATCTCAAAATTTAATCCTTACCATTTATATTACTATATTATATAAACAAATTGATAACGATAAACATTCCATGAATGATATTATAATACCCCATTAAATAGTTAATTAAACAACTAAATCCCACATTTGGAAACGTTAATGAGTTCCAACTCCAATCCCACAAACGAATGTGCAAGAGGTCCGAAAAATATACATATTTGTCCCCAAAATAACATTTTACTAAGCTTCGTGGGTCGGCAACATCTCATGCATGCGATCACTTCAATTATGAATATAATGGCCACCACATAATGAGGAATCCAACAAATTTTTCCACTGCACGCCGCAACTTTTTTCATCCACAAAATCTTCTCGTGCTTAATTCTTACTTCACTATTTTATTCTCCATTGTAATTAAAGCCATACCACTTTTAAAACTATAAATAGATCCTCATTTTCCCACAAAAACTCCAAACACTTATAACAAAGAAACTTGTGTCAATAACTTAGTTTTTGCTCTTGTAAGCTAAAGCAATTATGGGAAAATTAAAGGCGTGTGCTCTTCTTGCTCTTCTTACAATATCATCACTAACCATTGTATCCGAATCTCGGGTTGAGAGAAAGGACCTGAACCTAGACTTGGGTGGGTTGGGCGGGTTGGGAATTGGTATAGGCGCAGGGATCGGCATTGGTCTAGGAGGCGGTGGAAGTGGATCCGGAGCTGGTGCGGGTTCTGGTTCAGGATCCAGTTCGAGTTCTAGTTCAAGCTCGAGCTCAAGTTCGAGTGCTGGTTCGGGTGGTGGTGGAGCGGGATCAGAAGCGGGTTCTTCCGCTGGATCATCTGCTGGATCACGAGCTGGGTCGGGTTCAGGTGGTGGTGGAGGATCCGGTGGCGGAGGAGGGTCGGGTCGTGGTGGAGGATCCGGACAGGGGTCTGGCAATGGAAGTGGTTATGGTGAAGGATCGGGTCATGGATCGGGTCATGGTGGAGGAAATGGAAATTAGGTGCGTGCGTGCATGCATGCATGCATGCATTGTGTCGTGGTGTTTGCTCATAAAGAGGAAGCTAATGTATAATAAAGTTGGAGCTACATAAATAAATTGGATAATAAACAAACCCAAATGAGAATGAACAAAGAAATTAAGAAGTAGGTGGCAGTAGCGAATCCAATCGTCTAGTATCTGTACCGTCTTTGATTAAGCAAGTGTGTAAGTCTTCTTTTTTTTACAGAAAAGTGTGCAAGTCTATGTACTTTAATTACTGTGTGTTATTTATCAAATGAAACTCATTATTAAGTCCTCCAAGTATATAATATAAACTCTAACATGGATCCACTACCAAGGCTAGGCAAGCAACAGGAATAAATAACATTTTGGCTAATGTTGTGCATGTATGACGAAATACCCAGTCACCGCCTATCAACTAATTGATGGTCTACCTTGAGAATTCTTTGATCAAAAAAAGCTCTTTTTATAACAATTTTGTTTACTATAACTAATAATAGGTTAATTTTTGTGGCTTAACATGTTACATTGATTTCTTATTAGTTATATGCAGTGCTTTTTTCTACAATGTGAAACCTCATTCGATTTTCAGTTTGAGGTGTTACAAAACAAAAGAAAAGGCTATATCTTAACTAAATAAATATATATTTCTTCTAAAATTTTATACATCGAAAACAGTGGTCTTAATCTAATAAAGTATTATAGATTTTCGCTTGGTTAATTTAACCTCACCAATGTAATTAGAGTAATAGACTGCTATCAAATTTATTATGCATTATACATTTTTAGTTCGAATTTGTGATTAGTATATTAATTTGGTGTTTGCAAATACTTATAAAATGAGCTTATTGGCTTTTGCAGCCGCAAAAGCACATTTTAAGTGTTTGTAACTAGGGTTGTTCACGGTCCGGGTTTTTGGACCAACGGTCCGGTTTTTTAAAAACCAGTAAACCCGTTAAGCCTAAAAATCCAAACCATTAACCGGACCGTTTGAAACAGTCCGGTTAACGGTTTAATCATTATTTAACGGTCCGATTAACGGGTTTTGGCCTAACCCGTTAACAATTTTTCCTATTTAAAAAAAAAATCAACAATCAAATAATATTCATGCACAACTCAAATTTTCATTACTTCTCCAAATCACAATATTCAAAGTAATATAAATACATAATTCCATAACATTCATACACAACTTAAAGCATAATCATCAACAACAAAAGGAATAGTTTCATTACATCTTCCCAACTCAAAATATTCAAAGCAATATAAATGCATAATTCCATAATATTCATACACAACTAAAAACACAATCATCAACAACAAAATGAATAGTTTCATTACATCAACAAATCACAATATTCAAAGCAATATAAATGCATAATTCCCGTGTTCAAAGATAAAGATTAATATTCGAATGTTTAAATTAAAACTCAAGTCACCCTCCCATCATCCATCCTAATTCGAAAATCCTATTTTAGAACTCTAAACCCTAATTTGAAAATCCTAGAACCCTAGTTCGAATCTACGTCAAACAATCGAAATCTCTTACCTGGGTGGTAGGCCGGTAGTGTAGGGCTGAAGAGCGGCGGCGGTTTTGGCGGGCTGAGGCAGATTTGAGGCAGCGACATCGTCGCCTCTTTTCTCCGAGAACTCTTAGTAAAGGCAGGATTTAATTTATGCTGAAAAGTGAAAACGCACTAATGTTTCTTACATCTACAAGTAAAAAAAGAATATAAAAAATTATAACGGTTAACGGTTTAATCGTTAACTTAACGGTTTGGGTTTTTTTAAACCCACTAAACCCGTTAGGCACTTTTTTGCGAACCGTTAACCGGACCGTTTGGATACGGTCCGGTTTGGGTAAACCGTTAAGCACGGTCCGATCCGGTTACCCGTTTCGAACCGGACCATGAACACCCCTATTTGTAACACTGACTTTTGCTTCTGCTTGTCTAAAAATAAGTCAGAAAAAGCACAAGCCGCAAAAGCAGGGTCAGGGGTGCTTCTCCAACTGCTTTTGAAAATATGTTATTTTTAAAAAGTTTTTAAAAGGAAAAGTTACTTCTCATTAATTTTTGCAAACACCTAATTAATGCATTAAGTAGCTTTTTAACAAAATTTGCAAACACTTCCGACTTTTTATCAAAAACCACTTAAAGTGACTTTAAGCAAAAATAGTGAACAAGCTCCTTTTATAAGTTCTTGCAAACACCCCCTAACTATGTTACTGTAGCTGCATATTGGATCGCCTCCAATACGTTCTCGCATGTAAATTAAGTTTGTAACTTTTTTATTTCATTTTTTTTAATAAATAGTTACATAGTAGTCAGATTCGAACTAACAGCTGCATAATTTCATAGCATATTAAACCCATTTCATTTAAAAGTTTGAGCTTATCCGAATATTATTTTGTAGCATTACACGCAAAAAGAAAAAAGGAAAAAACGAAGAAGAAGAAGTCCGAAAGTGTTACTTTAACATGCATGATTTCTAAATATAATCGCAAGAAGAAAGTTATCATGCGGCCTGACTTTATTATTATTGAATTTTTTTAAAAATGCTCAAAGAGGGTCCAAAATCAAGTTCAAGCTTTCCAGCTTTCCGGGCTTTATCTGGTACTTTGGATAATGGGCAATTATTCTTATTTTGGGTAAAAGACTTGTCCCGGCCCAATTTGTAATTAGCCTATTATATTTAGAGTGAAATACATATGCTGCAATTAACTCTTCTTTCTCCTTTGCCGATAACATTAGTTATGGTCTTATGGAGTTGAACATATTTATATAGTTTGTAAAATTGTAGCATTTAATTAGTGTTCCGCTAAAAATTTGCACAATTAGTATGCAAAAATCTCGTTTCAAATTGACCAACGATTTGCTACAAATTAAATGTATGCACATTTGCCGCCATCTTCTCAACCCCAAAAAAGGAATTGCCTCTGAACTTTATGCATATACATTTTAAAAAGTTCCCGCGAGAAGATTTATTTTCAGTGAATATTAAATAATTACAGACAAATGTAAAGCGATTTATAACCTTTGACTAGCTGTCCATTTCTTTCAAGATTTGATAAAGCATTAATGTTTGATGCTTTATGTAACAGTATTTTTATTCATCACTGTTATGGGTTATCATGATAAAACTATATACGAAAATTAGGATCTACAACAAAAAGTGCTGATTAGGTTTAGTCACTTTGCTTGCAAGCAATTCTGAATTAAGTTCGATAAACTTTTTAGTTTAAGTTTTGTTTCACCTACCCTACACATACTATTCTTAAACGAATTAATGACACTAGCCCAAAAGCAAAAGGCTATCGAGGTCTCTGTGCCGCTTTACAAGTAGAAACTAAATCTACTACTGGTTTAATATTTTAGTTGTTGTTAGGACTGCTCGTGTCTACTAAGTTTATATCGAAAAACCTCCCAAAATTTTAGTCTAGACTCTCTAAGAAAGTTATCGTAGAGGACTATAATCCAAGAATAGCTGTCTTACTTAAGATAAATTGAATTGATTCTGTATCAATAATAATGTATAGTATGAATTAGTGAGTGCTTCTTCACACACACACACAAAAAAAAAAAAATCGTGATTTTGAAGTTGCATGGACTAAATATTCTGCATTTCTAATCCAATCCAATATCTGTTTTTAAATAAAAACAATTCATGTGTAAATTTCATAATCAATATTTCACGGGAGTGGAGCACAGAAATACGCACTAAAATATAAGTAACCTCCACAAAATGAAGACACGAGAGAATCATTGGTGGTGGTTTGATTGTGTGACGCGTGAATTTATAGATGTATATATCATTGTGACTTCTCGACTTGAAAATGAATTAATAAATAACTGAAAAAGAAAAATTCTTTAACTTGAACTATATGGCTACGGGGTTACTGAAAAGCTAGATAGAGAACATTTGTCCAATGGCACATAGAAATAAAATTACGGTTTATCTATGATTGACTCTAGTTAACATAAATTTAACGACTTTATTGTTGTTCTTTTGCTAATCATCTAAGAAACTAAAATGTATTTCAGGCATAGCAAGTAGCAATATAAACAGCAGTAAAATACCGAAACAATTATAACTTTTATGGTGGTTAATATCAGGCTTCAGGCATACAATCTCATGCACAATCGTATAAACACGAAGGTCCACTAAATAACCCCTCTCGATTTTTCTTCATTTAAGAGAATTTATCACAGCAAGGTCAATGCAAGAAAGGTGTGCATTGCGGACATAAATTTTTTAAATAAATTTGATCTCACTTTTAATAATTTTGGCAGAAGGACATAATAAGATCAGACCTTTGTTTTTTTGTTGAAGCGAGATTTATTAAACACACACCACACAGTTACGTACATTGATAAGGGGGGCGGCGACGCGGGAATGTGTACAATAAGTGCATGTCAAGTCACACAAAACAAACGGCATAAGATCAGACCTTAACCGTCTTTCGATAGAAACACTTTGTATGCATCATTCGCTAGGTGCACGAGACTCAAATACTATATAAGCATATTTTGGAGAATCAAAGGAGGTAAAATCACATTTATGGTTTGCTATGTTTTTGGGAGGCTCATCTAGGTTATATACCTCCAAAAATATCTTGTAATATATAACTTGAGGCCGGGAAGAAAGTATTTAAATTATTAATGATACAACAGTTGTATCCAGTTATATATGAATGGTACTAATTACTAGGTCTTCTTTATTTATTTCTTTGGGATAAAACAATGGTAATTTTACTAGATTGGTTTACGAATTTGTGTACTTAAATGTGAAACATGGACTAAAGAAGTAGAGACGAAATTGAATGAAGTCGTGAATTGTCACTGAATTTTAACCCAAAAAGGTCACAAATCTCGTCCATGTAATAACTGCGAGAAAAATAAATAAACAAGCTGGCAAATAGAGTACTCTTTTGCCAGTACGCGCAAACTGAACTGAAGCGGATAAGGTTAGTCAGTCCGATTAATAATCAATGAGCACCGCCCACAAATTTACCCAAGGGCAAAATAGGAAAAACACTAGCCGCCAATTGCAGGCCACACTCACATGCGGCTGTTTTTTTTTTTTTGGGCCCGCTAACTCTACAGGTCCAAATGTCAGACACCTAGGTGGAGAATTACGTGCAACCACGACCTTAATCACACATTATGTCAAACCTAAAACAATATTATTATTTATAATACATAACAATATTTATAGTATGTATATTTAGTAGTTTACTTTTAAATATATAATAATAAAGATATGACGAAACAATTTTAGTCGTAGACTTAAATATGAAGGATCATGTACACATTATAGTGCTGAATTCAATTATTTTGATGGAATATGAACATATTTTGTAATATTGAAGACTGTAGTCATCATTATTAAAATGAAGGAAGAGATGGATCGACGCGTCTGTCTCTCTCACTAGCTGTTTTATCATTAGTCTCTTGAATAATCTTGAGAAACAGCCTTTGGTAATCCATATATTTGGAAGGGAAAAGGATGCATTTACCTATTCTCAACTATGATTTTACCTTATAAATAGCATTATCAAACTATTTATTAATTTGCACACAACTGTCGCAAACCACTCAAAACCAACACCCCAGCTTTTAGTTTTAGCTAACGAAAAAAGAAAAAAAAGATTCAATTTTTAATTTTCCTTTAATGCGTAATCTTACTCCATTTGTACTTAATTAGTTAATTTATTTCTCCTTTGTTTTTCAAAATTGTTGAAAAGATTGCAACTGTTTGAATAAAAAAGCGGCAAAATTAGATCTGCATAAATGTAAATTTAGTAAATACAACAAATTCAAGTCTCTATTTTGATATTATTTTTTTCTCTGAATCTACACCATCAATATTCAATATCTACACAACAACCTCGAATTAAATTTCAACTTTAATTGGCGTGACATCTATTATTAATATAAACAAACAGGTTTTGTGCTGTACAAATAAAGTGTTTTTCAAATTTGTCCCTATTTAATCATCTAAATTTAGTTTCTAAGAGCCTAATATTGTAACTATTTTAGTACACCACAACACCGATGTTTTAACTACCCAAATATTTGTAACCATCATCCAAAACCACCTCCTAAAATTTAGGGAGATTGATTCAATCAGAGTATCACGTTCACCACCTCTTTCCTAATTAAACAAATTCAAAATTTTAAACTTCTTCATCTTCTTATTTCTTCTTCCTTTTTCTCCACAAACTACCTCTTTTTACCATGAATTTTTTTGGCAATAGAGTAAATCAACCCTACTTAATCTATTAATTACAAGCCCATTTTTAATACCTAAGAACACATTGCACGCGGTCCGCGCGTGCACACAATGGCTAGTCTATTAAAATGTACACACACCGAATTCAAACAAATATCTTCCCAAAGATAAGACCGTATTTATACAAAAAACTAAAAACTAACCGTACATATACAAAATTTTCCAAAATTCAGCGTATCAAGTACGTACATTTCAACTCTCCAACAAATACAAACCACCACTCATTTCTTAGCTCTCTCTCTTTCTCTTTCTCTCTCTAATTTCTTTTTCATTTTCTTTTTTTTTTAAAAAAAATTGATCTCGCCGTCCTTTAACGCGTTGACGCGTCTTTCGTGGTCGCTCCACTATATATTCCCCTCATCTCCCTCTCCATTCTCTTAGCAGGTGCGTTCATTTCTCATCTGCATCTGCCCCTCAAAATGCCATCCTTATCCGAACAAGAGATGTTCCTCCCCTCAACACCAGGCAAATTGAAGGACAACATAAAGTCCCACCGGTCAATGCACCGCAAGCTCCACCGCTGCAGCACCATGTTCCTGTGGGCCCTCTTCGTCATCGCCCTCATGGCCGCCTTCATCAGCTTCCAGTCCTTCGTCGACTCCGGCAGCAAGTTCTTCTCCACCGCCTGGGGCGGCACCCACTGGGAGAAACAGGTCAAGACCTCCGCCCAAACCCACCGCCGCAACGGCTTCTCCGTCCTCGTCACCGGCGCCGCCGGCTTCGTCGGCTCCCACGTCTCCCTCGCCTTGAAAAACCGAGGAGACGGAGTCGTCGGCCTCGACAATTTCAACACCTACTACGACCCGTCGCTGAAAAAAGACCGAAAAGCCCTCCTCGAGGCGCACGACATATTTATAGTCGAGGGTGATATCAACGAGGCGCGTCTGTTGTCTAAACTGTTCGAGATAGCGCATTTTAGCCACGTCATGCACCTCGCGGCGCAGGCGGGCGTGCGCTACGCCATGGAGAATCCTATGTCGTACGTGCACAGCAACATTGCGGGCCTCGTGAACCTTCTAGAAGCTTGTAAGAACGCGAACCCGCAGCCGGCTGTGGTGTGGGCCAGCTCCAGTTCGGTGTACGGGTTGAATGAGGAGGTACCGTTTTCCGAATCGGATCGTACGGACCGACCCGCTTCGTTGTACGCCGCGACTAAAAAAGCTGGGGAGGAGATTACGCACACGTATAATCATATTTACGGGCTGTCGATAACCGGGTTGAGGTTCTTTACGGTTTATGGGCCGTGGGGCAGGCCCGACATGGCGTATTTTTCGTTTACCCGGAATATTTTGCAAGGGAAGCCCATTACGATTTACCGGGGCAAGAACCGGGTCGACTTGGCCCGGGATTTTACGTATATTGACGATATTGTGAAGGGGTGTGTGGGTTCGTTGGACACGGCTAAGAAGAGTACCGGGTCGGGTGGGAAGAAACGGGGCCCGGCCCAGTTTCGGATATTTAATCTGGGTAACACTTCGCCCGTTACGGTGCCTATGATGGTTGGTATGTTGGAGAAGCATTTGAAGCAAAAGGCGAAGAAGAATGTGCTCGACATGCCTGGAAACGGCGACGTTCCGTTCACGCACGCGAATATAAGTTCGGCCCGGATGGAGTTGGGGTACAAGCCCACTACCGATTTGCAAACCGGGTTGAAAAAGTTTGTTAGGTGGTACTTATCGTATTATGGATACAATCAAGGCAAATCTGTGAGGTGACCTTTTGATTTTTAGGTTTTTTTTTTATTTACTTTTTTTTCACGAGATAAAGGATGGGATGCATTCTTTATTTTTACTACCTAGATTAAGGGGTGACGAGAAAATGAACTCCTTATCTTTATGTGTAGAGTTTACTCTTTTTTCTTTTTCTGTAAGTTAATGTTTTATCAATCTGTAACGATTGCTTGATCACACAATTGTTCTGTTGTATTGTATACTATATTTGTGGCTCTAGCCTTTGCACAAATTATTTGATGGTCTCGTGTTTTATCGATATATCAATCTAATCGAAAATTTCGAATTGCAAAGTTTGTTTTCTGTTACGATATTTGTTACATTTCGCTGGTTATTGCAGATTAAAGGCCTTAATTCTAGTCAAGTCTGTTTTTAGTCGGTTTGATTTTCTGCAGAATATTCGGGTAACTGGCTTGTTTTTAGCGAACCTTGACATTTGAATGATTTTGTTAAAGATTTTTATCAATTACGCAACTATTATAAGTCTATCGGTGCTTGTATTCCGTTAATTTTGTAACTAATTCGTATTATAAGTTTATCATTAATGCAGCTTGAAATGGTACAAGTTGAGCTGTAAAAATCCAATAAAGAAGACTATCTTGATTTGGCTTTAAATAGAGGTGGTATCACATGAATTCAGGCCAAAATCATTGTGATTCATTAATAACCGAGGCATTTAAAATTAGATTCAACTTGTAGGATGCGCCATTTGCAATTTTCAGTAAATGTGAATTTACACGACTGAATTAATCTTTATTTGAAAAATTGAAAAACAGATATAAAATAACACAGCTAAGCTTTGACTGTGAGAACAACTATTATTGTGGGGCCCATCTCACGAGAATCTTCGCTAGTGCCTAACCAATTGTCCGAATATTGTATCGGACTTTTCCTGCCGACAATTTGTTGTTATTGTGTGGGCTTAGTGTCCTTTTCATTTGGGCCTGGCCCACAAAGCTTTTCTCCTGTCTGAACGTGGCAAGTTGGTAATCGTCTAATGACGCATCGTGTTTATATTAATTGGTTGATAAAGAAAGAATACTGCTTTTAAAATTGTAGATATTGTGTCGGTGGATAAACTCATTTATTTTCCAAAATAAAAAGATATCCCCCGTTGCACCCACCGACAGTTCAGTGGGCCCTTTATATTAACAGTGAGATTTTGATTGAATAACTCGTTTTCGACTAACTTAAGGGCTGTATATATAGTTCTTTCTCTTAATTATTATTTCTAAAATAGTGCATTTAATGCATCAACAGATGATAAATTTGCTAACCTGTTAAGAATCTTTCGAATCTAATATGTAGTAAAATTACAATATGAGTTTGTCGGTCTATTAAGTTATTATAATATAAATAATAATCAAATAGAACACTTTAACTATGTAGGATAAACGGAGTTAACAAATCGAATTAATACTAATTAGCCCCTCTTTAATGAAGTACTTTGGATACCTCATTAGCTTGAGTAAAAGGCAACTAGAGCCTTGCAGACCAGGATTGCAATGGATAGTAATGGGAAAACTCACCAATTTTGTCTCGTTCAAGGCATAATATAAAGAGTAAAAACTTTTTAGAAAGTGTAAGATCTTCTAGAATTATGCACACCATCGCACGATCCTTAATGAACCAAGAAAATCTCATGCACTATCCTAAAATACATCTGATGTAATTTCTTTTGGAGATGTTCTCCTTGGATGTTTGTACATAGTTTAGAATCTTAGATGTTGATTTCTGGATATATTATTTGATTTTCTGTATAGCGTAAATGTGGAAATCATGCCAGTTTTCAGCTACTACACGCATTACTCTTCATAGACATGTAATATGACATTTCAACTACACTTGTTAGCAAGACGACTAAAATTTCAACTACACTTCCGTGATGTATAACTGCTCATTAAATGTACTACTTATAACAATTATAAAATTTACTGGAGCGAAGTTAAAAAATGAAACTAATTTGAGATTACATGTCTTCAAAGAAATATTAGCTTGTGTGGAAACATATAACATGGGCTGCAGAATTCATCGGTATCATAAAAATTGATACACCATTTAAACACACAAGATTTGTATATAGCACATAACAAATAGAAAAGGTTACATTCATGTGACCGATAAGTAATCTTTGTTCAGTTTGAACAAAAATGTCCATAAGACTGTAGTAATTATAAAATTATCATTAAGGTTGTTCTATGATCATATATAAGCTAGAATTCAATAAAAATCAAGGACAGCTGATGTTCCACATGTATATTTTCATTATATATAGGGTGATAATATTTGAGGAAAAAAATTAACAGCTCTAGAATTTAATAGAATTACCGTGTTAAAAGGAAAATCACTGAATACAATGACAAACTACATTCAGGAAGCAAAGTCTTTTATCTCTAGTTTTCTTTTACTTTCGAGTTAATATTATCATTAAGCTAAACACGGAGCACTAACTAGTGTCCATTCTCATTTTCTTAGGGGCGTGCTATTTTGTATTATCTTAGCAATGATTCTGCTATTTTAGAAGTGAGGTTCAATTTAAAAACTTAAAAAACCGGAACGTTTTTCGAATTAAACCAATTCGGTACGATTCGATAATTACCGGACTCAGATTCAGTAATGTTGCAATATATTTTTGCTGAGGCATTTTTCAGCTGGTCAGTTTCCTTGATTTAGTAAGTAAGGTTATTGGCAAAATTGTTTATGTTAGACCTACACTTGTCCTTACGAAGCCTGCTTCTATACTGTGGTAGATTTCACTGAAAAAGGTCAAGTTTTTTCTTAATCATATAGATGCAATACTGAAATGAGAGTAGAATTACGAGAGCATCACAAAGCTTAAGAGTCCCAAAATGTCTTGATTCAAAAGTTGATAATGTTTGTTGAGGGACCATCTATGTCTAAGCACAAAGTGATCACCTACACTTTATTCTTGTTGAAAATGTTATCCTCAATTACCGCGTTGGTATAAACAAATACCATTGGGTCACTATTTATTATCCATCAGTCTCGCACCAAAATGCTTAGTAGAGTAATTTGTGCCACTTATAACAATTTAGAAAGCATAAAAAAAAAACACATTAGCTTCGAATTTTGATTTTGAAAAAGACTTTAAATTTTATAGTCTAACCAATATTTTATATTGAAAACTACCATTTCTTGCCTTATAGGAAACGACTATGAAACCCTTTCAGAAGAAAAAAAAAGAAAAGGAAACGACTATGAAACAGTACTGTCTTTATTAATTTGATATTGTGGTAATTTCTACCACTTTCTTTGACTCATCCAAATCAGTTTCCTTTGAGCCTTACTTAAAGCTCAACTATGATACATTTCATGAACTTTTGGAATCAAAGATGTTGGGCAAATACAACACTATTTGGCCACACTCATTTGTTATTATTTTCGTATCAAGTCTGATGTGCGGGTACACTGGGGAAGACGAGGAACAAATTCACCTTTTCTTTAAAACATTCTTTTTCTAGTGCATGTGATCATTTAATTTTAATCATCGTTAAGTGATGGTATCAAAAATTAACTTTGCACAAGGCAGATCTTAGCCATTTGGTGAAAGAAGCTATAATATAAAGACTAACATAAGCAAAAAATTAGTAACAAAAGGATACTAACAACAAAACAACTTTAAAACAAAAATTAGTTACAAAAGTAAACTGAAAAAACGATAATTGGTAACTTAGACAAGCTAATTCATGGGGCTATGGAGATCTCTCCATGTCCTTGGCTCTTTGGCTCTGGCCAGCAGTGGACTGCTAGTGAAAAACTGGCTACAGAACTGGACTGATGTTGATGCAAGGCTGCTAAGGAGGAGGAGTTGGCATATTGGTACAACAATAGGAAGGTCAGTCTTCTGCGGTCAATGCTCGCACGACGAGACTCAAAATAAAGCCAATCAAGCCCAAGGCTTTAACATCTATTTTCTGGCTTTGTAATATATTTGCTTCTTGTAATCAACGCACTCAAAACAGAATTTTTTCGTGACATTAGAACTCATACATAGGGAAGCTTACTGAAAAAGAGACTCACATCAACTGGATAACTCTCATAACAAGTGATAAATACTCATTTCATTTTCAGTTGCTTTATATGGTGCATGTTGTCTAGCATTATTACAAGGTTTGATATATAGTTTCAATATGTGATATAACTAAAAATTCTCCAATGTGCAAGCAATGTATTGAATCAATTTTCTTTTGTTAAGAAAGTAATTAATTCTACTAGAAAGACTATTCTTTGACCACAGAGAAGCATTAACAGCAAAGGTACATATAAACTGATAGCCTAGGTATGTCAGCACAGATGTGAAATTCCAAAAGCTTTTGGTGAAGCCACCATTCTTTCCAACTTCACTAAAGTTTTTTTTGGGTGAATCTAAGTTGAATTCAATGCAGGAATAGGTTGAAATCATTAACCACATTTATATTAAAATTTTTGTGCAACTCAAATACGTTAAATAATCAAACTTTAATATATTTACGGACAAAAATGATTGGACATTGGCAAAAGGATATGCAAGATTTCAAATTTCTTTCGAGTAAGAGAATTTTCTTTTCAAGTTGGCGAGAATAATTTGTGTAAACCCAAACTCGGCTTCTGCTGCTTAAAATCCAAGTATCCAACCCGATTCTGAAATAGGAAACTGTCATATGAAAATATAAGTACTTAAAAGATAAATATTCAATATCATACAGAGTATTAAAGTAACTCTAAAAAGGACAATTACAGCTTAAGAGGTAAGAACCACATAAATATATACGACAATATGTCCACTACTAAAATAATAGGCTAACTAGACGTGCCTAAGGTGACACTATACTTAAATCATCTCTAAAAGATAATAAGGGCCAACTTATTGCCACAAACCTCAAAAAGGTTAAAACATTATTGATTAGAGTTTGTGTCATTTCTATTGTGCACAGATTATTTTTTGTTGTTGTAACTTTTCATTTCTAGGAGATATTAAAATCTTTGATCCTCATCTACGTGAAAATTGAGGAAGGGGTATAGTTGATAGCTAGTTATAGGCGTTTATGTGCATTCACCATGTGACTGGTTGCTTACTAATAACAAAGAAGTTGTTGTACACTTATCAAATGATTCTTTGATTCTGAACAAACCTGATGATCATAGTGCTTACTAGAACTGATCAAATAAATTTAGTAGTGGAAGTGTTATACATGTATATATGTGTGTGTGGCAATTTGAGTTAATTTTTTTGCTTGTTCATTGTGATGGCTTATTTTCCTACCTATATTACATAATTAACTGGTTATTTTTTAAGAATACCTGATGCCAAGTTAGAAATAATATTTAGTGCGTCTGTCTGTGCATCAAACATACTACCCAAGAAAAGAGAATAAATTGAAAGGCCAAAGGATTCACATAGAAGTACCCTACTTATAATTTTTTGGCATGTCTCTATGAAAAAATTGTGTCTTTGTGTTTCGCTGTTGAAGCCCCATTTGGTAGTGGTAGAGGGGATATCAGTGTTTGATGCTAGAATTTGTGATATGATGCGCTACTGTTGGTATTGGTGGCGTATGATATAGCATGGCGATGTGTGACTTCCGTATATCAATGCTTAAACCAATGGAATTCAGAAAATAGATATAATGAACATGCAATTATTGTATATCTATTATTAATAATATAAATAAACATGTTTTGTGAGACAAAATGGAAGTTGTTGTACAAATAAAGTGTTTTCCAAATTTGCCCTCATTTTATTCACTTTAACAAAAAAGAAAAAGGGTTAATATTGTCATTTTGAAAGACTCCACTATATTTCATTTCCCTATTTTGTGGGGAGCAGTTATTGTTTTACCCCTTTTCTTTCCTCCATTACTGCCAGTTTTTTTCAAATTACACTACCGAGATTTTTTTTCTCCATTTCTCAATCTTCATTTTTTTTTATATAGAAAGATTTAGTGCTTCATTTTTTTTGATTTAGTGCTTCATTTTAATGTTTTTCAGTATGTTTTTGCTTAACAGGACCAAAAAAGGAATAAAAAATGCTCACATGCCTCTTCTCTACATCAAATTCCTACTGGGGCTCTAAAGGTAAATGGATATTAATTTTACTGGAGTTTGAAGTTTCGTAGAATTAGATCATTTAAAATACGTTAAACAATAAGTTTTCTTTGTATCAAAGAAAGCGTTGCACGCGGTCACACGTGCATCTTGGTGACTAGTGTTTATATATCCAACTTAAATCGATCAACATCAGAATGTGGACTAGTTTGAAAGTCTAATATAGTACGTAAATGTATATATATCAATGGGTTTTATCAATTGAATCCTGAGTTTTGAGTGGAGCCAGGAATTTGCATAGAATGCTTATTACAACAATCATGTGGCATCCAAATACATTGAAGACATGCAAGCCATTCATAATCTCTTCCCTAAAGTTTTAAAATGAAATTCTTTTATGTTTTATTTTCCACTGGATTATGGTGATAGTTTTTTTTTTTTTTTTTTTCCTTTTTTTGCTAATTATGATGATAGTTCTTGCTTTATATTTTAAAAACATATGGCATCAAAGTTTAGCGCATCAAAAATTAAACAAATAATTAGTACCTTCGGCATGTTGCTCAAATGGATTTGTGCCTTGCTTTCCTAATTTGTGAACTTGTGTTTATTATTAAAAATTATTTAAATGAAATAAGTATTCTCTTATATATTGCAAAGGGTAGAGAAGGGATGCTTGACCTATGCCTTATTCTTTTTGGTGTACTTGATGGTGTACACACTGGTATTTATAGGGTAGATAATAACCATTTTAATAAGGTAACCTTATTTGATTTCTCCCATCAAGAAATCAATTTTTTTTAACTAAGCAATTTGTCAAATAAAGCTAAGAATTAATCTTGCTAATCACCCTAATTAGAGAGCCACAATTATTTGAAAATTCAATTAATTAGAAAATTCCATTGCCATATATAACAGAATACTTATTTCATTTATATAATTTTTAATAATAAACACAAGTTCACAATTTGGCCATATAGAGGATTCGATATCACCAATTTGTTACTGCACGATTCATATATATATATATATATATAGACTGAAACTACTTCAATATTACAACTAAAATATGAACCTTCTTTGAGATATAAGACATTATTCCGATTTCAACTTAATAGTTACACACGCAACTAATTTTCAAATTAATATATTTTTATTTGAAAAAAGTTTTTCCGAGGAATCCCTGGGTTTATGCTACATTTGGAATCATTGTTTTCAAAACCGGTCCGGCCCGGCCGGTCGAACCGGTTCGACCGGTGTCCGGACCCTTGGCCGGTCCGGTTAGGCCTGTAAAACGGGCCAGTTAACGAACCGGACAAAACCGGAAAAAACCGGTCCAAAACCGGAACCCGGGGACCGGTTTTGTCCGGTTGAAACCGTCAATTTCAAAAACAAAACAAAAAAAAAAAAAAATTGTAGAATTAAACACTCCTAATTCAATTGCTAACCCACGCTCAATTTCTTCCCAAAATCCTGAAACCCTAACCCCCTCCATCGTTGCTCTCCCTCGCCCCACTTCCCCTCCATCGCTCGCTGCTTCTCAATTAGCCCTCCGTCACCGTTGCCTCGCCGGCGGAATAGAGGCGCCGCGCGGCGCCCGTTCAAGGTATTTCCCCGTTTTTTTTTTTTTTGGTTATTATGATCTTGTCTGATAATGCTCTTCGTTCATAACATGAAACTTCAGGCCTTTAATAAAATGTGCATTGATTGTGAAGATTATTAATTTAAGTACTGGTGAGCAATTAGAAGAAAATAAGCTGCACCGGGCCTGTATTTAAATTTGGATAATGTATAGTAAAGAAGTGAGTTAGTGGAGCCACATATTTCACATAAAAGAAATGGTTGATTTGATTTCTAATGTGAAACTTGAATGAATTCCTGGAGTCATACAAGCTTTATTGATCATTTTTCTTAACTACTTTTGATGATTAATCTTTACTTAAATGAATCGAGAGAATTATTAAATTTCACTATATGTAGTTGCAAAATAATTGAACTTGATGTTATTCTTGCAATTGTTTTGATGATGATGTTGGTTGTTTGAGAGATAATTGACAATTTGTGTTTTGTGAGATGTTTTAAATCTTCATATGACATTGTTATGTATTTTGTTTGGTAATTCATAAGAATTGAGATGTTCTGTATTTTTGACTTTCACTTGGTTTGTATTACAATGATTAATGAATATGGTGTTCTCATTTGTCGAGAGTCTTAAGACGTCTTGTGTTGGAGACTCAGCACTTGATTTTTATTATGGATATATTGTACTATTTTCATGATGTTCAATGTTAAATTGTTGTGAATTGTGATGACATATACATATTTTTTAGTATAAAATTATAGATAGTTTGAGATACAATAAATTCGTAGTGTTGAATAGTTATACCGGTTCGACCACTGGTTCGACCGATTCGACCAGTAAAACCAGTAACCAGTGAGGCGGCCGGTTCGATAGCCGGTCCGGTTCTGAAAACACAGTTTGGAACACATAATCACGAGCTGCAATTTATTTACGCATTAAAACATTTAAACCTCATCGATTTATATGTTTCACTATTTAGTGATTTTGAAAATAATATTGCAGATAGTTAGCAAAATAACACCTGAATCAGAAGAAATAAACGAGCACGTACAAACATTTCGAATATTAAAAAGATTAAAAAAAAAAGGGAAATAAAACTTCCCAACATTTTCAAGGGTTTTCGTTTCATCACTGCGAACAGTGAACATCAAATCCGTCGCCGATCCAAAGCCCTAACGCGTCGATTTGGACTCCGACGCCGGAGCTCCGGCAGCGATCCGGCGGCGAGATGGTGATTACGCCTCTTTACGGAGAAGGCAACAAAGACGTGCTATCGTACGCCGACATTCTGAGGTCTAGGAACAAGTTCAGCGACGCTCTCACCGTATACGACAGCGTTTTGGAGAAGGATGTTGAGAACGTTGAGGCTCACATTGGCAAAGGCATTTGCCTACAGATGCAGAATTTGGGGAAACTCGCTCACGAGAGCTTCGCCGAAGCAGTCAGATTAGAACCGGAGAACGCGTGCGCGCTCACGCATTGCGGTATTCTGTACAAAGACGAAGGTCGACTCGTGGAGGCCGCTGAGGTATGTGTGATTTAATCGTGATTGTTAGGGTTTATGTGTGGTTTTTGTTGATTACGGAATTTGAGAATCAGTTTGTGAAATAGCTAGGGTTTATGTTTCGGTTTGTCGGTTTTGACGTCGTTGTGTTGGTGTTTGGAGGGAGGTTAGTTAGTCTGAGGTGTTGATTTATCCTAATTGTGAGGGTTTATGCGGATTGGTTGATTTGATATTTGAAAATCATGGGGAAATAGCTAGGGTTTGTTCAGGTTTTTCAGTTTTCACGACGTTGGGAGGTTATTGGAGTGAAGAATAGTTAAATGTGATTATGCTTGCTGGTGAGTGGTGGCGTTGTTCGTTTGTGGCGGTAATCAGGTTTGCTTTTGGTGCAGATGTATCAGAAAGCTTTAAAGGCTGATCCGTCGTACAAGCTTGCAGCAGAGTGCCTTGCAATTGTTTTGACGGATCTTGGGACTAGCTTAAAGCTGGCTGGTAACACACAGGAGGGAATTCAGAAGTATTACGAAGCTATCAAGATCGATCCACACTACGCTGTAATTCCTTGTTGCCTTAGTATTGCTTGTTCTTACATTTATATGATTTTCAAGTGTCTGAGTTTTGATATGTTAGCTCTCTATGTGCAGCCTGCCTATTATAACCTTGGTGTTGTCTATTCTGAAATGATGCAATATGACACGGCCCTTGGTTGCTATGAAAAAGCTGCGATTGAAAGACCCATGTATGCTGAAGCATACTGCAACATGGGTGTGATTTATAAAAATCGTGGGGATTTGGAGTCTGCTATTGCCTGTTATGAGAGGTATTCAGTTAATATCGTTGGTCTCGTCTTTTCCAGTTAATTTACTGGTTTACTACACTTTCTTCTAGTTGAGTTCTGAATAAAAAATTGTGTTCGTACTATTATATGCAGGTGCCTAGCTGTGTCTCCAAATTTTGAGATTGCAAAAAATAACATGGCAATTGCCTTAACTGATTTAGGCACAAAGGTATGGCTTCTTGACATCATATGCTGCGAGAAAAATCTTGCTGTGGATTGCCAGAGATGCCTTTTAGTGTCCTTTGAGCCTTACTAAAAGCTCAACTATGATACATTTCATGAACTTTTGGAACCAAAGATGTCGGCTGGATACAACACTTTTGGCCCCATTGATTTGTTATTGTTTTGGCATGAAGTCTTACGTGCAGCTATAGTTTTGCCTCTGATCTCTTTTTGCATGTAGACCTTTTTTTCTGTAGTCACTCTTTACTGTTAGCGCGTTTCTGTAAGCAGATATGGTATACTGTAGAGAGTTCTCTGAAAAATGTATGCAATGTATCCTGAATATTGACTGAGGCCGCTATTATCCAGGTGAAATTGGAGGGCGACATCAACCAGGGTATCGCTTATTACAAGAAAGCGCTATTTTATAATTGGCACTATGCTGATGCAATGTACAATCTTGGTGTTGCTTATGGAGAAATGCTGAAGTTTGACATGGTAAACCGAAACAAATAGGTTCTTTTGTAAATTTGCAGTTGTAAAGGATAGTATAGTTATAGGCGCGAGGAGGATATTTTGTATCTGCCGATGTTTATTTGCTCATGTGTTCCTTACATTGTGATCATCTTTTCAGTATTTTAGTGCAGATTTCCAGTTGCACAACAAAATATTGTAATGATGCTAGTAATAAGACATCACTAGGGCATTGTTTTTTTTTATTTTTTTAATTTTTTATTTACTTGTGTTTCTTGTTTCATGTATCCCATAACACCTATTTTTCGCTTTTTAAAATGATAATCGTACTTATGCAGGCTATTGTGTTTTATGAACTTGCTTTCCACTTCAATCCACATTGTGCAGAGGCATGTAACAATTTAGGGGTGATATACAAGGATCGGGACAACCTTGATAAAGCAGTAGAATGTTACCAGGCATGTTTGATTTGTGCTAGTCTTTGTTGTTGAAACAAACATTTGGTTTAACTACTCGCCTTAATAGTTTATGTAATTGCAGATGGCTTTATCTATCAAACCTAACTTTTCCCAGTCATTAAACAATCTTGGAGTTGTGTACACTGTCCAGGTCTGTACTTGTACATTTTCTTGTTATGTTTTAAGTTGCTAGGTTCCCGGAGAGTATACTTATATTTACACTCGGTTACAGGGTAAAATGGATGCTGCTGCGCTCTTGATTGAGAAAGCCATTGTAGCAAATCCGACTTATGCAGAAGCATATAACAATTTAGGTCCGTTTTCTCCCCGTCCTGGGTTCCCTTATTAAAAATAAAATACCAAATTGCTAATTTGTGTTCAGTGGTGTGTTTCTTAACCTTGGAATAGTATTACAACTTACATATATGTTAAATCTAAGAATATGTTCTTCTATTAAACTTTATAGTTCTAGAGTCATATCCAACATAACTAACATACAAAATCTTTAGACTAATGTGGCTTATATTTTCTTTCTAGTTAACAGTGGGATAGAAGGAACTATAAATGTTAATACTTCCTATGATTACAGTGGGATAGAAGGAACTATAAATGTTAATACTTCCCAGAAATCATAACTGTATGATCTTGTAGCGCATGCTTTTTGTGGGGTGGGTGGCGGAGGAGCTGGGAAATGGTACCGGGTAGGACTTACAGAAACGTAGCTATTGATGTGAAAAGTGCTTTAGGTCTATGCTGGAATTTGAAGCATGGATCATTTAGTGCTTGTTTCTGGAAGTTGCTTCATAGTATGTAGTGAAGTTGAATATCTGGTTTCTTTGCATGTGAAGGGGTTCTTTATAGAGATGCTGGGAACATATCTTTGGCGGTTGAAGCTTATGAGCAGTGCCTGAAAATAGATCCTGACTCTCGCAATGCAGGCCAGGTATAGCTGCTTTTGATTTGTGAATGGCGATTGCAGGTCATCATTCAAAACCTTGAATCCATACCCTATGGTTCTTCACCTTGTCGTGTTTTTATTCAGCCAGTGCTGTGTGTTTCATAATTCCTTTACTTTCATGCGGAAAGAAGGGCCACAAAAGGAGAAAGAAAAATAAGAAAATAAATTAAACAAAGAATAGTAGTTAGAGGTAGATGTTCAGACTCAATTTGCTTTATCTAATGTGAAGGTTTGTGGGATGTGAACTTTTCGATAGTTTGATTAGTAGCTAACTATCTTCGAAGAAGTTTAACTGTCAGTGTTTGTTCTGAAAATATGGATTGCTTTGTCTTTGGTTGGTTGGAGAGGTTTAGGAGGGATTCACTATAAGTATTAAATCATAATGCTTGTTAATTGGTCGTCCACCACAACTTTTTCCATGCTTTTGCAATTTCGTATTTTATTGTTTCCTATAGTTACCCTGTTTCATCTGGATGGATCTGTTGCATTCTTGCATCATTTTGGACCTTGCCAGATTTTAGCACTTGAGTTGCATTTGGACCCACAATCGAGGGATATTTTGATTTTGCCTCCAAAATCTTTTGAATAGTTATAATTCCACCCCTAAAATTCGGAATAAATCCTTTGCACCCTAAGTTATGGTATTTTGGGACATTGCACCCCCAAGTTAAAATTTTGGAATATTACACCCTAGAAAAGTACCTTCAAGGATTGCGAATGGCAAATCTTAATTCCATTCCATCTTATTCTCAATTCAGGTATTCAGATTTTGGAAAAGGGGAAAAAATAGATCTCCCGCCAAAAAATCTCCCCGAAAATGACAAAACCGTAGCCATTATTCCAGCAATTGTCTTTCCTTCGATTTGCTCTCCCGTTCAAACAGCCGAACATAGTACGATTATCTCCAGAAATTTAGTAACATACTCCAAAGGCTTCAAAAGTTCTTTAGGTGAAAGCTGCCTTCTGTTGTTCACTGATTGCCTTACATTGAGAACTTGAAACCAGACCCAGCGCAGGGTGGGGGTTGTGGGGTGGGTTGTAAAAAACAAAAACCGAGCTTAATTTTCTGTTTTCTGTTTCTATGTAATTTATGATAGCATTTGTGAAGAATAAAAGTCTGAGTTTAGGTTAAAGGGTTTAAAAATGTAATAATAGCGAAACTAATATGATGAATAATATGTTGGAGCTTTAAAAAGTATGTGTTATTATATAACTTTAAGTTTAATCAGTTTGTAAGTATAAGAAAATCAAGATTTATTCTGAAATTTAGGGGTTCAAGTGTAACTATTCAAAAGTTTTTGGAGGAAAGTTAAGAAATTCTCAAAATTTATTGAAATCAGGCAAGATAACTGACGACCAAGATAGGACCAACATTGGCTCTTGGCACTTTCAAGGACCAATAGAAATTGGGCCACATTAGAGGACCACTTTTGATATAAACCCGTTATTGTTGCTTCATGAGTTCTTGGGTAGTTGACATGCAAAATTTTGCTCTTAATTTCTGAGCGATTACATATATTCAATGTAATGAAGGCCGTTTCTTGATTTTTTGTACTAATCACATCCTTGCAGAATCGGTTGCTTGCGATGAACTACATTAACGAGGGTACTGATGATAAACTATACGAGGCTCACAGGTTAAGCTTTCAAACATTTGTAAATAATTTCAGTTTTCCAATGAGCTTACAGCACATTGCTGTGATATGTGCTTGTGTGTGTGTCTGTGTATGGCCTGCCTGTGTGTTAGCTCTCTCTGTGTGTGTGTTCCGTGCGCACGCCTTTGCCTCTTAGCAAGTGTGTCTTATACACATACTAGTTCTTATAACACTTATTTGTCCTATTAGATATTCTTATATTGGTTATTGTTTGTGATGAAAAAACTAAGTATTATGGGATGACAATAAAATGTCCCTCAGCATTTTGTCTTTTCCTAAATCTGAGAAGATTGGAAATTTTCAGCGGTTTTGAGGTGATGAACTCCTGTCACTTTATACTTTCCACTTACTGCTGAATCATCAATGCATAAGAATGCACAGTTTTATGCTTGAATTGACCTGTTGAGGTGACAGTAGTTTTTGCCCATTGTTGTTAGGTTACATACTGCAATAATTTTTGTTTTTTAGCATTTGCAAACTTTGGAACTTGCTCACGGAATGTGGTGATTAACAACTTTTACCTTCTATATTTTGCATTATATTCTAATTGCTGCTAACCAAAAAAAAAAAAAAAACTAATTGGTTTAGAACTATAAAGTTGTTTGGTCTGCTTAATCAAGGGGTTACTGATTTCGGAAAAAAAGTAGCGTGATTGAGAGCAATTTACTCATGTATTCTTACGTGTTTGTGAAATTATTCAGGTTTAACAGTTAGACTTGATTGATGTGCTGAGAATTAGTGCAAGAAGAAGCGGCATAGTGTTTCTAAATTTATAGGTTATGAGAACAGATATCCATATGATTTGTTTGGGAACATAAGAAGCTATTGGATGACCAGAAGAATATCCTTCTGAGAAATACCTCTTTGCTTTTCTGATTATTTCTCACCATTTAAATCATTAGCAGTAGTGGTCGTACTTTTTGATATCAAAATAACCGCATATACTGATAAAATAAAGGATGAGTATTCTTAATACAATCATAGAAAAACAAAATTCAGTGAATGAACATATGTTTTTAATCATACATAAGAAATTAAATTATTTATTTAAATCGTTTAACATCAAATAAAGTAGCATAAACTGCTTATTAAAAATTTATGGTCCCATCAACTGATAAGTTTTAATAAAGCAAGTAATACACAATATTTACTAAGAAGTTGTCATACAGGAGAATACACTAATCAAATAGTGACATAAAGTTAAGCACATTTAATAATAATTTTTTATAATAATCACTCTTAATTGAGGAGCTTTGTTTACAGAAAAAAACTCTCCCTACACTGATGAGGTATTGTGAATAATTTGATGTCTAGAAATAATTATTCAATTGAATATGTTAAAGTATCACAATTCATCTCAAAATATTGAATATATTTGAGTATATATAATTCGTCATAGAGTTGAGCTATTTTTATTCTTCATTATTAAAATTGTTAAATTATTAATAAGGGGCCAAAGAGTTTGGAGCGCTGTAGCCTTCCCAAGCCTTTAGGTGTTCTGCCCCTGTTATGTATATATATTCATGCATGCAGATGATTTGAGTCTTTTGTATATGGCCATGTATCTATATTTTTGTTAATACATGTTACATGAAGTTCCTTTTATTTTTTTAATTTACATTGATATACTCTAATTCAGTGTTTGAAGTTGGCTGATTTCAAATGTTCAATTTCAGGGACTGGGGTAGGCGCTTTATGAGGTTATTTTCCCAGTATACATCATGGGACAATGTTAAGGATCCAGAAAGACCACTTATTATCGGCTATGTGTCTCCTGATTATTTTACTCACTCCGTATCATACTTTATAGAAGCTCCACTAGTTTATCATGACTACGCGAACTATAAAGTGGTTGTGTATTCAGCAGTTGTGAAGGTAAAACTTCAAAGTGACCGCCAGTAACCTTATTAAGTCTTAAGTTTTGCCTATGTTTAACTGACTATATTTCACATTTATATTTCGCTGACCCAAAATGCGTCGAGTGATTCTCAAGTGTTCAGAAGCAAGTCTTGAACTTCCAAATTACATTTTTAACTTAATGTGGTTTCTGTTCCAGGCAGATGCAAAAACTAACAGGTTTAGAGATAGAGTTCTTAAGCATGGAGGCATATGGAGGGATATATATGGGATTGATGAAAAAAAAGTTGCAAGCATTGTTAGAGAAGATAAAATTGATATCTTGGTTGAACTTACTGGTCATACTGCAAACAACAAGTTGGGAATGATGGCTTGCCGGCCTGCTCCTGTGCAGGTACTTAGTTAGACATTTCCTTATTACAGATCATTTCGGTCCAGTGTATGCAAGTGATTTCTCTATTCTTCCTCATTTTTCATTATTAGGAGCTAAATTCATATGGTACTTTAAATTGGTTTTCAAATATTGTGAAGGTAAAAAAGCTAGAGGTTTTTATATATTAATGGTTTACACTTTTCCATTTTACTTGTGCACCTTTTTGGTTAGTGTTCACAATGCCTCAAAATTCTAGTCTTGTAGGCCATGGACGTGTTAAAAAAGCATCGAATTGGTTTATTCAAAAGAAATCAAGACCAATATTGCTCAAGCAATATAAGGTTCTTATTTGTAATTTGTTGATTCTTATGTAGACTAGGTCTATAGACCTAGCGGCTATAATTTTGTCTCATCACCCAAACAACAGTTATATTAAATATATTACAAGTTTTATTGCATAGCGTTGTTGCACAAAGTCTACCATAGACATAGCCTAGGTCTGACAATGCTTGTAACACTTCGAGTTTTGATAGATATACTGTAGCTCACTGCTCTGTTGACATCTGGTGTCATCGATTTGTAGGTGACATGGATTGGCTACCCTAATACAACTGGTCTTCCTACCATTGATTACAGGATATCTGATGCACGAGCTGATCCTCCTGATACAAAACAGAAGTAATTATTTCTTTTATTATCAAAGCTTTCTTCCATTCCACATACTGAAAGTTGTATACGTTCACAAGCTTGAGCTAAAAATTCTTCCATTTTTATTTATGTTAGGCATGTAGAAGAGGTAGTTCGATTACCCGAATCATTTCTGTGCTACACTCCTTCTGCTGAAGCAGGGCCTGTGCCTCCTGCTCCTGCTCTATCTAATGGTTTTGTCACTTTTGGTAGTTTTAACAATCTTGCAAAGGTATCGGGTACAGTGCCTTAAGATTTTGTAGTGGCAATAAAAATTCAATAGTTCTCACCTTTTGTAATTTCAATTACACTAGATAACTCCTAAAGTGCTGCAAGTTTGGGCGAGGATACTTTGTGGGGTTCCAAATTCTCGGCTTATTGTGAAGTGTAAGCCCTTCTGCTGTGACAGCGTGCGACAACAATTCCTTTCAACTTTAGAGAGCTTAGGATTAGAACCGTTGCGAGTTGATCTTCTCCCTCTGATTCTTCTCAATCATGACCATATGCAAGCATACTCTTTAATGGACATAAGGTAATATCTCTTATTCATTCACTTGTTCATTGGAGGAATTAATCTTTCAGGCTTTGATTCTGTTCTTTAGTTTGATAAGTTTCAGTTTTATGCATGTTCATGATAACTCACTGACAAATGGCATGATGCCTTGGTCCCTACCCTCTCCCCTTGGTGCACTGTTTTCTGCCTAAAATTTCTTTCTTGGCTTTGTTGTGTGATTGCATTCAAATCTTGATTCAAAGTCCAGGTTTTATTGACCATGTTCTGGCTTATGTTGCTGGTAAAATCTGCCCATTCTAAAAGAAGAGTGAGATGTCAAACGATTAGAAATTTTTTCCCTTACAAAAAGAAGAATAACATCTGTGCTGCATTTAATTTTTTGCTACAATTTTACTGGACATATTCTTTGTAATTTTCTGACAAAGATTTTACGAGAAAATCTCTCCTTTGACATAAGGCTGACTTAGTATTGATTCTGAGCAGCTTCTAGGGCTCACATAATTTGTTGGTGATAAATGGGGCTTGCACAAGATGTATGGATGAAATCATCAAGATGTTATAATAAGGCATGATCGGATTGTTGTACTCTCAGCTTTACATTGTGGTTCTTGTTGGCAGCTTGAATCTTTAACAAAATTCGTAGTGATCATATTAATTATCTTGTGAGAGATATAATATATGCCACTGGAGATCAACTTATGCAGCATGCCCGAATTGATAAAACCTATCAACGTAGTTGGTATACAACATGGTTCTTCATTACTAGGTTTTTTGTGATACATGATACAACTTCTTGAGGTTAATGGTGTACTTTTTTCAATTCGTAGTTTGGATACTTTTCCGTATGCGGGGACAACTACCACATGTGAGTCTCTATACATGGGAGTTCCGTGTATCACAATGGGAGGTTCAGTACATGCGCATAATGTTGGTGTCAGTCTCCTTAATACTGTTGGTATGCATTCTTTTCCCCTTTGCAGCTATATATTCTGGTGACAACCATTATATATTTTCATCTTGTCAGAAGCTTGGAATTTCTATAGCCATGTATGAGTTTATGCACACCGTAAATGATCTCAGCTACACGACTATGTGAAAGTGAGAAGTGAAAGTATTACTTATATATCGCTGAGAGGGCCCAAAAATGCTATTGCTATATCTCTGTTCCCATTAAAATATAATAGCAACAACCTTTTAGGGCTTCTCAATACACTGAATCACCAAATGCCAAGAGGCACTGTACTCACTTCATAATTTAGATAGAGTTTTTGCCATTTATTATTTCACATTTGTTATATTACTTTAATAATATTAAATGTTGGGATATTGGGCTCACATCTTCCTCTTATGACACTCATGTAACACCTCATGTACCACATTTGGTATTGAGTACAAGGTTCTCCAAGTTTCTGCAGATTCTTACTAGATCAAGTTTTCGACTTAATGTTCCTTACCGTCACGTCAGGCAGTAGATTCTAAGATGAGAATATGGCCCAAGCTGCTGGGCTGTTAACGTTGTTCATCTGTCATGATAACTTGATGGACATTGTGTTTGCATTACAGGATTGAGCAATTTGGTGGCTAAGGATGAAGATGAATACGTGCAGCTGGCCCTACAGTTGGCCTCCGACTTTTCTGCCCTCTCAAACTTGAGAATGAGGCTGAGGAGTCTCATGCTTACCTCTCCCCTTTGTGATGGTTCAAAATTTGCTCAAGGCCTGGAGTCAGCATACAGGAGTATGTGGCGAAGGTATTGTAAGGGTGACGTGCCATCTTTTAGGCGTATGGAAATGGCACAGCTGCAACCACAACAGGAGACTTCTTCACATCAGATTGTTCCAGAAGTGTTGGTGGATGGAATTGCTGAACCGACAAAAGTAAATATTTCTAGAGATGGGCCTCTTACTCCTATCAAGGCCAATGGGTTCAGTCCAGGACAATCTTCCCCATGCATTACATCAGATGCAGAAGAAAAGGAGTTTCTTTTGGATCAGAATGGTAAGTCTAACTTGGGCAGATTGAGTTGACTTTAGTCGATCAAATGATTCTTCAAAATTAAGGTCCCTGGTAAGGGTTGATGTTGCTTTCGCCAGTGGCGAGTTTGTGTAAGACACAAGACATGATTAAAATTTGAAGCCCCTTGTAACATATATTTCATGGGGGCTGCATATGCTAGAATAGCATGAGATGGATTTGGCGGTATTGTATCTGCATTGCAGCTCTTGAAGCTAAAACTATATTTGGAGAATGATGCTGCAACTAGGAGTGTAGGAATTACTCAGCATGTATTTGGTCAAGGATATAATATCTAGTGTAGAAAGAGGAAAAAGTTTGTGCAGTGGGCTTGAACTAGGAATGTTGTTCAATCCACCCGATAGTTATAGGTGGGGTTTTTGTAATGTATAGGATTAGGCCCTTGTTCTGAAAATTAGTTGTGTTCCAAAACTTCCAATTGCAGAAAAATGTATGACGTGTTAGTTCTCAACTATTGTCTCACATAACGTGTTAGTTCTCAACTATAGTCTCACATACTTCTTTTTTTTTTTTTTAAATTACTCACCACTTTGTATACATCTTGCTTCAGGAAAAAAAAAAAAAAATTTAAAGATTGATTCTTTACACAATATAAATTTCACTATGCATTATTAGATCATTAATTTAATCAATTAAAAGTATGTGCACGGGGAAAATGCGCAACAACCCCTTGTGGTTTCGAGAACCTGCACGAATTTTTTTTGTGATTTGTTAATCGTCTACAACTTCCTTGTAGTTCCATAAACTTTACATAAATTATTCTGACTTGCACAAGATCCTCTTATGGTTTCATAAAGTTTTGCATAAAATCCCCTTGTTTCATTTGTAAAGAATTTATGAAATCTCTTGGAGGTTTTATACAATTAACCAGTGTTATTGAAACTGGACCGGCAGGGTCTGTCGGAACCGGTCGGATCGTGAATCGATGGTCAAGCCGGTCTGGAAACAACCAGAAAATTGGGTTGTCTCTCATCTGAGCGCGACCGACCATTTTCTCGATCGGACCTGGTTAGACCGGTCAACATGACCGGTTATTGACCCGATTGCAAAAAAAAAAAAAAAAAAAAAAAAACTCAATTTTTTGTATTGTTTTATTTGTATTTTGTTTTTGTCATATTGCTCTAGGTGTTATATTATTTTACTAATATGATTTTGATATTCTTTATGTTTTTGATCATTTGAATATTCCCTATAATTAGATTTGTGCTACCTTTTAGATTATTTGTTTGGATTTAGAAAATATATTAGGATTAATGGTTTTAGATTTGATATGTACAATTGATATTTGGATTTCAATATGTTTTAACGTGATTGTGGATTTGGATGTGTTGTATATGATTTAATATAATGATGCGATTGTAAAAATATAGAATTATTCGAAATGAGTTTTCTGATTTTTTTATTGAAATATTCCTTCGCTGGTTCGAACAAGCGGTTAAACCTTGAACAGGTAACGTCACCGATTCAGTGTCCAATCCGGTTCTAAAAACACTGCAGTTAAAGAACCACAAGAGAGTTTCGTGCATGTGTTCAAAACTACAGAGGGTTTAGCTAGGTATATTGTACTTAGGTGAACTAGTTATCTATTTTGACAAAGTTGTATAATGCAACTTTGAGACATCTACAAATATATATAAAAAATTGAGTTTTGCCTCACGTAAATGCAGTTAGATATATAGTAAAAAAAACAAAAGGAGTTATTTGTATTTGTATTTTGTTTTTATCATATTGCTCTAGTTGTATAATTCAAGTTTACCTCACGTAAATGCAGTTATATATAGTAAAAAAAAGAAGACATCTATCAAAGAAAACAGTTGCGAGGAATGAACAAATGAAACTGTTAGCAAATTATAATTTTTTTGAATTTATCCCCAAATCGGTTTGCTGGTATAGCCGATTTCAAACTGGAATTTTCAGCACTTTCGTTACATGAGCTAGTGATCTTTATTTTTTATTCCATATGCTCACTCCCCTAAAAGGAGTTGGGAAATTCTTTTATTCTAGGACTTGTTTTGTGTTGTATTCATGGTCTAATTATAGTCTCCAGTAATTTTGTAAAGTCTCATGAAGAGTGAATGCACTGAAATTGCAGCAAGTAGGGTTAATGAATACAAGAATTGGCCAACAGTCAGGAAAATTATTGCTTTTTTTTTTCTTTTTCTTTTGCGGGATATAATATTTTCTTCTTTTTTTTTAGGAAAGAAAGAATTAAAGGTATCTTTTCTTTGTATGGAGAGATTAAAAGTCAACAGAAGCAATGTCAAAAGAATGTGAGGGAAAACTTTGACAAGTAACACATGCATGCCAAAATTGTACAATCTAATGGACATTTATTAGACATGGTTTGCTCTCTAATTTTCTTGTCTTCGAGAAACTTAACCATGAATATTATATGTATATATATAGTATATATATTACCTACTTCTTTAGGCTTTAGGCCTCTTATAGGAAAAATTATTTTATCTCTGCTAAAGCTCACTCACATGCATGCACAAACGAACACATGCACATGATATTAAAATTCATTGCGCGCCTTTATATCATTCATGCAAATAAGGAAAACTTTGACAAAACGTGAGAATGTGTCGGAAAATATTCAACAGAAGCAATGTCAAAAGAATGTGTCGGAAAACTTTTACAAGTAATTACATGCATGCCAAAATTGTACAATCTAATGGACATTTATTAGACGTGGTTCGCTCTCTAATTTTCTTGTCTTCGAGAAACTTAACCATGAATATTATATGTATATATATAGTATATATATTACCTACTTCTTTAGGAGTCCAAGACGCACAGGAGTGGCGACTGGGATGGGGTACAAGCTTGCCTCCACGACCACAACTTTTGTGGCGCTAGAAAGAATTATGATCATGGCTGCTGCAAAATTGTTGATAGTCGTGGGCCTCCTCCTCATCTTCCCAAATACTGCTATTCATACACAAGCTGCAAGAGGGAGCTCTACCACGAGAGCCACTCTAAATTTGATATTAAGCCGTTTCTCCCTTCCGCGTTTGGGGCTTTTCTAAGCTTCTTATTCGGTTTGCTCGTGCTGTGGATCGACCGGTCCACGACACCTGACTCGGCGGCTCCTGTGGCTATGGTCAATGTGGCACCGACTCCGACTCCGACTCCGTGTCCGGCACCTCCTCCTCCTCGTCCTTTGCCGGTGGTTATTCAAACTTGAAAGGAATTATCTTCCTTTGCCGGTGCTTTGGGTTTTTTTAGTGATTTTGTTTTTAAATAATTTATGATTAAAGTGCATGCTGTTTTCAATTTTCTAGTTTAGTTATTTTATTATTGATGCTCTTGTAATAACTTACGTAGTATATTAAGTCTATGTCTAGTTATAATATTTTTTTGTTTTGATGATGATGCACGAATAAATATTGTAGAAATATTGTGTTCTGTTTTGACGATGATATGTGTAGCTTAACTAACAAAACTAAATGATCGACACTACTAAAAGAAGAGGATAATTAGACGCATTTAAAATGGCGCTATACTAAAAGCGTGTCAATAGCGTACCTATAGATTAGTGACAAATTGAAAGGGCACAAGCATTACGGCACGCTTCTAATATATTCTTGTGCAACAACGAGAATTTGTGCTTTTTCTCTTGAGGGGTTTATTTGATCAATCGCCTCTTATTCCTCAGTTCATCAATTGGTTATTGTTTAGCGCAAAAGTATATACTACAAGATATTCGTGGAGGAGGCTGATCTCTCTCACCACCGTTAATGCGTGTCCTCAATAGCTCTGATTATGCGGTCTCTCTTCGCAAGAAGTCCTTTTCAATATTCTGCCTCATTTAATACGACATCGTTGCATTCGTTTTGATTGAATTAATTTGCATTCAGATTTGAATAGATTGTTTACGACTGTGAACAGCAGCGGGTGAATATCAAGCGGCTCTGTCTATGATATCGTGATTATTGAGAAGGTAATATTATATGTTGACTATTATATAGTTCGTCATTGTTTTAATCTCGTCATTTACTATTTCACGTTGTTTGAGAATATAAAGGTTAGCTAGTGTATAATTCACCAGTCATCTTTCCATTTTTACGAGTGCAATTGATTGAAAAATATGTAACAAAACTTTCAGTGATGATAGAAATCTTAATAAATACTACAATTTTGAAACTCTAAACGGATAGCTCAAGTGCTGAAAAGGGAGAATTTATTTGGTCTAAGGTGCGAAAGTGGTAGCTTACAATATAATGAGGTTCGTTGTCATTAATTAGTTGTCTGATGATGTTAAGAGCATAATGCTACTATAGGCTTGGTCTGGAACACAAATGTCTACGTGAGCATGCTCATATATGATGGTTTGGGATTTCTTTTCTGACATGACTTCAAATTATTGAGGTCAAACAAGGCTACCCAAAACTTGGCTGAATGTTACACTAATTTAATTTGTAGAACATTCAGCAATTTAAATATTCATTAATAGATTAGCTCGGTACAAATTAAATTTCTGAATGTGCTAGGACTCATCCACAATCTGGTGAATTTTGTAGTAACCTATATTAACTCAAAGGGCCCTTAACTCAAAATAAACAAAGATTCATTGTCTCTCGGAGGTGTAATGTTCTTTTTTTCTTTTTGTTTTGTGAAATATCACCGAATACTTAATTGTCATTACTATTTATCCATAACGTTGTAGATATTTGCGGCCAATGTTTAAAATTTATCATTTTATACAATGTATTGAAATATATCTAAGATTTTCCAAGAAGTATCAATTTTTTTCTATTTTTTGTTTTGTAATTAAAGACGAAGCATAAAAATATTTTTAAAATAAATTATAATAATCATGTTTATGGCATTTTAGAAACAAGTCAGAGAAAATGTTTATTGATATTTAAAATCAAAACTTTGGCCTATGCTTAGTAACACTAAACACTTTGACTAATGGGATAACCAAGTATGCATTAATTATACGATAAACAAGAATAAATGACCTGGTGCATAAAGAACCCGATTTTGAAATTTTGTTTTTAAAATCAATCATCATATAATTAAACCCAACAGACGCGACGTTAAACGTTAACAAATGCGTGATAGCACAACAAAATGAAACAACCACCCAAGGATCAACAATATCATCACAGAATACCTCTAGCACACTATCAAATACACATTACAACGAAGTGCAAACACTACAAGTCTACAACGACAAAAAAATTGAGTGACTACATACCTTACTCCACCACCCTAATCGGTTAAACCAACTGAGTCCATTCCACATTCCCAGATGCATCACGAGCCAAGTTTTGGGTAGATTGTTTGCCTCGCCACAAATTTATTCAGCTGAACTAAGAGATGCCCTTAACTAGTGCTAGTACAATGTATAAGAATTCGCTATAATTGGCCAAGAATAAACTTAAGAATCTTGAATATCATGCATATTTTATGTGCTTTTCTTTGTTTTATGCATTCTTTAGTCGTGCATATATTTAGACAGAATTCATGCATAAACACTGCATTCAGAAAAAAAAAAAAAAATTCATGCATAAACATAACTTTCTGTATTGGCTTCTACATTGATATAGCTATTTTCAGTGACGCTTTTCAGCCTCACTATAGCTATTTTTTTTTAGTTGTGTGAATACGAGAAAATTCAAATTGTTAAACTGGGAACCGTGAAACGCCATCCAGCTGACTAACATGTCCAAGCCGACTTAAAGGATGTCGTTTCGTCGAAAAAATAGGTATACACCTGGGTGAAGTTAAGACGACAACATTTCAAGTATGGGGCAGAAACGTGAATTTGTACGAATGTGAGAAAGAGGATGAATTGGAGAATTCAAAGTATTGCCATAACAAATTGGTGAATAGAGGAAGAATTTTGGAGATTTGGCTAATTGTAATTATAGGGTTCTCCGAGGGAAGGTAGTCGCAACATTTTGATGATGAAAGGGGAAAAATGAAATCGTTTTCAAGTTTTGGGCCAACACAACAAAATAAAAATAAAAATTAGGTGTGCTAGATGTAATATGCTAGTCTAACTGTTGTTTGTTTAAGTTCCAATTGTACACGCGTCCCCTTGATTAGAGTGACGAAAAATTGTCCAAATTTATTTTGACGCAACCTTTTTAATTGACATATTTATTTTGTTATTTAATTGTTCTCTTTAAAATCTTGGCCATCCGCGTAGTACGTCAATATTCGGTAGCACTCTCAAATGTTACTATTTTTAAAGCATGCAGGCATGTCGTTTAATATATTCTCATGGCATTTTCAAGTACTGTTAATGAGTTTTCGCAATATGATTCTTTTTTTATGCTAATAAATAATAGGATAGTAGAACTCAAGTACATTTAGGCAGTAATGTCCCTACATGCAAGTTGCTTACGTAGAGAATCCGCTATATGAAAAATAAAGTAAAATATGACTACAATATTTTCTTATACGCGACATTTTTGGTGAACTTTTGTTGTTCTCTTATGTTTATTTACTAGTATTTCTGCTACAATATATTCAGACTGTAACATTCTTAATTTTCAAGTATATCGTGCTCATGATCATTATTTATGTCCATAATTGAAAACTTACTATTTGACTAATAAGGATTCAAGTTATATTGGTTCATTGTTGCTTTCCAATCAAAATATACTCAATCATGCAAGTAATATTGAAGCTAAGAATGCCCATGCTCAAAAATTACATATTCTCTTCATTCGCCATCACATTCAATCATGTGCATGCGAGTGAAATTGAATCAGAGCAATTCGTGGGAGGTTGTAACCTTTAAGAAACTTTAGATGGCAAGCAATTACTAATTCCCTTATTTGCAAATGACTCCATATAATGGAAGCAGATTTATACTGGATGAACACTTGATATTTTCCATTAATATATCAAGTCGACTGAATATACAGCTGATTAATATTCTATATTAAAATCGTACACGACTTTGATCGTATTAATCACAATATTAATTAGGTTAGCGATAACGCCAGAGCAAAATTTGTTGCTACCAGAGCAATCTTTCATAATTTTCTAATTTACCCTTCTCAATTAAAAATTATAAAAGGTAAGTGTTTATGAATCTTTAATCCAATATTCATTGACTAATCATTCCTTAATTACAAAGACTTATCTTTTCTACCACAAATTCACAATCTATTCATCTCACTCTGATAAGTTCTTTGAACAAACTAAAATGCGAGAAATAGAGATAATTAATAATTTTTATCAATATATAAATGCCGGCTTCTTAATTCCTTTCCATATTTTCTTTCTATATATAGTTTGTAGATTGCTTGAAAAATATTTTGTTAGAACTTAAGTTCAATGAATATTATGCACATATAAAATTAAGAGTTTAAAGAAAAGATCTGTGCATTATTTCAAATTAAAAGGATTTTTTTCTCTTTCACTAAATAATATTACAAAGGAGAAATATTATTAATTATTAACTAAATTTGTTTGTTAAGCAGAAGGCACGTGATGTTTACACATGACATCAATTCTTCGTCTGTAATCAATTTCTGCTTTAGTCACATAATATAAATCCAGTACCTATGATTAGAGCTTATAAAAAAGTGAACAAATTAAATCGTTATGATAATAAGTTAACAACAATAAAAGAAACGAGGTATTTAAATTTCTAAATGTCAAGAATAAATACAAATGGAATACTAAATGAAGAAGAAAATAAATAAAATATGTGAGATTTGAGAAGATCAAGTTTCCATAAATCAGGGAAATTCAGTAAGCACGTTGGAAATTAAGTAGAATGATTAATTAAGAATGTCCATTATTAACAATATATAGACACTTAACATTTAAAGTTCTTGATTGAGAAGGGCAACTTAGAGAATTTTAAAAGATTGCTATAGCAGCAACAAATTTTGCTTTGGCAATATCGCCGACCTATTAATTATGGTCATATATCTTTCTCCCGGTCCCTGGACTCAGCCTAGGACGCACGGATACTTGAAAAACCACAAAATGTAGTATCGGATACGTATAGGATACTATATGCGTCGGATACGCCACGTCGCGTATCCAATTTTTATTTTATTTTTAAAATTAGGATACGTGTATCGGTAATTTAGGGGACAGTTTGTTAGTTTTTAAAAATTGGGATGTGGTTACCTTATAACATCAAGTAACTATGACTTAATTTTGCAAATATCACTCAAGTTAAAGGATGAATAAGGCTGCAGGTTCTTCAATTGAAAGAACAAACATAAAAGAAAGAAAAAACGGGAGCTTTCGGAAGAAATACATAAGGCTACAATGTGTCATTGCTTGCTTTCGAAAGAAATACATTCATTCACTCACGTAACATCACAGAATGCCCCACCCACCCGGACCCAAAAATTGTATACATGTAACGTATGCTCTCAAATCGGGTCACATTTAATCAAAAAACTCGATCAATGATATGCACGGATAGAGGATTCATGGTTATCCTTAATTGGTTTGATTTGAAAAATATAAATTGGACCGAGAAAATAGTTAGATTGTGTGCAATAATGTTAGAGAAGATTGAGTTTTCATTATATAAAGATGGTTATTAATACATGGAATCTACAAACTTAGAAATGTATAGTGAATGATTAAATGAAAGCAAATTAGGAAGAACAACAACAATTATTGTTTGGTAATATATCTAGCCTTTTACTAAAAAGAAACTAATCAAGAAAATACATGAATGCGAGACGAACGGAATCGGGGCGAAAACGTGGGAAATTCTGGTCCCTCTAAATGAAAAATAACTCCAAATAATGAAAGTCGGATTTTCAGTTAATACATACAAATCGAATGAAATATATAGTTGATTCAGAAATTAGTCTATATTAAATTTGTTACACGGTTTTGAATCGTTAAATATTGACCCCGATCCTAATCAGACTTAACAACAACCAAAAGATGGCTTCTTATTCACATGAACCCTTTGCAGTAATGTTAATGGCGCTTCTCTTTGTGGGCTGTTTTGGTCTATCATCTTGTTTGGTACATCAGGTGAAGGATGTAAACATGTTACAAAATATATGCAGGCACAAAGACTTGCAGCCATTTTATGGATATTGCTTCAACACCTTAAAGTCGTACCGTTATGCCTTATCGACCGACGTGGCTGGTGTTGGTCGAGCGGCAATTGAATTGTCACTAAATGAAGTTATTAAGACTTTAATCTCCGTTGATAGTATGGCTAGGGCTAATGGCACCTTGAAAGGGAACCTACTCAAGACTTCAGATTTATTGGGTGAAATATTATTCCAATATCAACAAGGTTTGAGGTTCTTTGATCAACAGGTTTATACAAGTGTTAAAGATAGAGCTGGTGTCGCTGGAGATAGGGCACGTGACTGTGCGGCGTTATTCAATGGTCTATCTTCTCCTTTTGCTACAAATTTTACCAACATCCAAAACTTGGCCGTCATGGTTTCTGTAATAATGGACAAGCTCGTTGCTGCTAAAGTTTAAGTATCGGAGGACAATTCTTCAATTTACTACATGATATTCGCACTCTATCTATCTATGTTTATCTTTTTGATAAATTTAAAACAAATGCATGCACTTATTATTACCAATGTTTTTAAGTTTTATTTTATGTGAGCAAAGTATGTTCTTTCTTTACGGAATAACAGTCTTTTATATTTGAAAAGACTTTGTGTGCAAAATATATTCTCTATGCGTTTGCCTTATACACTCTTTGAAAACATGGTATAGCTCATTGACGCAAAAAATGTGTAGGGGTGTCTATCCCTCATATATTAATTTATGATAGAGAACGTGCTATATGAGAGATGATGTTAATTGCTATAATTAAGCATTTTTTATTACAAAAATAAATATATTTAGCATTCTGGTCATATAATAACAAATGAATTTATTAAGCTCAAATTAAATTTTCGTATGAAACGTATATAAAGCTCAAAGATAAAATGCGTACTAAAATTTCATGAAGCACTCCAATTTGATTTACGCCATTCTACATAATCTTTCTGATTTTTTTTTTTTAGTTTCTAAGTAATTTCATTGCTTTAAATTTTCTAAATATATATATATATAACTAATAATTAGATCGAAACATATCAAATCCTTCTTTTTGGATTGAGATGCAAAATCTTGTGAGTATCTACTATAATATGATTATGTAGTTAAAAGATCTTTCAGAATATTTATCTTAAACTTTTTCAAAGTATTCGCAAAATCTTTGAATATAAACTCCTACATTTTCTAAGCATAAATTATTACTAATATATTTATATTTTTTTTAATATTATACGCAACATATAAAGTATAAACAATCATATAATATGTACATACGGTTTTTCAATAAAAGCAAAAAATAAAAATAAATCAAAAATTAGTTACACTTACATCCAAGTAATGTAAACCTTAACGATACCTAATGAACTTAAGCATTCGTCCAATAGCAATAAACCTTTTTGCACAGTAACCAAGATTCTATACAAAATACCAATTTGACCCTAAGAATTAAAGAAACGGACAAATTAATGCCCTCCTCAAATTTCTCCTCATCTTTACGCGGGGTAATTCCATTCACCTCCCCTGAGGTTTCTTCTCTCTTCATGCACCTCCCCTCTAGTTTGGAATTTTTCTATCCACCTCCCCTAACCCAATTGACTATTAATCAAAGCTTAGTTTTGAGGGGTAAAAAAGTGTCAAACAATTAAAAAAATAAAATAAGCTACTAAATTTCTAGTCACACACAACCAAATAACTTAATGAATTAACAATTACTAATATGCACAATTGTAGGCCAAATATTATATGTAACAATGTAAGTCTTATATTGAATAATTGAATTTTATTAAAAATATACATGTTTATTGCAAAGAAAAATATAAACATTGTTAATGTACTAATTTTGGGGCTTACCTTAACACAACAATTAATAAATAAAAAAAATAAGTAAATTCATGGTTAAGTATTTGATAGTTGAATTCGAACGGTATTTTTTCAATATATATATATATATATATATATATATATATATATATATATATATATATATATATATATATATATATATATACACGCACACACACATTTTGGAGTGGAGTAAGTATAAAATAGATCTGGACCTTTAATTAGCGCTAAACATAACTAAATCCCTATGTAGAAAAGAAAAATATGGAAACCAACTAATTGTATAACCCATCACATAGGTGTCTCATTGTATATAACGATACACCTATGGTTACTATGTACTGTACAAGAAATATAAAAATTCACTTCTTTTTTTTTTCAACTTTGTAAAATATATGAATTTATTTACGGATAACCCAAAACAGTTGTCTCTTGATGCACTCAACTGCACATATAAAATTCTTTAAAAAAAAAAAACTGCACATATAAAATAAACATCGAGATAAATATAAAAATATTATATATGTTCATGTTTTATTGAAAGAGCATGTATATGATTTTAAAAAATTTAATTATATATAAAGTTAATATTTTTTATTGAATACTATATATCGCGATTGTTAATTATTAATTTTTTGAGTTGTATTATAATAAATAACTTCGATTCACTTAATAATTCAATTGTTAATTAATATATCTTTTAATAAAATAAAGTAGGTGTACAGTTCAATAATTTTTAATTTCTTCATAAAAGTACAAAATATATAACTATTGAATTATTAAATGAATTTATTTAGTTTCTTCGTATTTTTCATGTTGAGGTAAGCCCCAAATTAATAAAACATTTGTAAAATTAATATAATTGTATTTAAATTTGCTTGCAATGAACATGTATGTTATTACTGTAATTTATTTATTTGAATATAAGGCTTGCATATAATATTTGTTCATACGATATAGCATATTAGTAAAAGTTAATTTATTATATTATTTGGTTGTGTTGTGAATAGAAGTCCAATAGTTTGTTTCAGTTTTAATTGTTTGACACTTTTACCCTTCAAATCCAACTAGAGGGGAGGTGGATAGAAAAATTCAAACTAGAGAGGAGGTGGATGGAGAGAGAAGAAACCTCAGGGGAGGTGGATGGAATTTGCCCCTATTTACGCACACCCCCTCTCGCCCCCCGGCCTTCGCCGTTCTCCTTCGGTTTCAACGCTAGCTGCCACCGCCGACAACTCTCTCTCCACCAGTTTCTCTCTTTTCTCGAATTTAATAAATCAAAATCCTAATTTTCTTCTCTTTTGTATTTAACTATTATTAAACTGGAATAAACCTTTCTATAAATATTTTATTTTTAAAGAAAATTAGAAAAATATTGCTTAATATTTACAACTTTAAGTTATATAAATTTGATTGAAGTTTAAAAGAATATTCAATTTTATATTTGAAATTACAAAATATGAAGTAAGACCATCAACAAATAAAAAAAATGAAAAAATGATTTGTATAGTTAAAGATGAACCAAACAAATTGATAAGATTGCATGACATCTGATTTGTATTGTTGATTTTTAAACTACATATGTATCATTCCAAAATGAAATCAATAGATTTTTGGGTAATTGGACAAATTACTAAATTTAATTTTCAAATCAATCTTGCCCAATCTCTTATTCAAACCAAACAAGAAAAGTCACGGCACAATTTGGCTTAATCTGTCCATTCCCAACTGAGCCTGTGACGGGTTGGGTACCCGCTTATTCGGGTATTTCTCGAAGGGTACCCGACTGCGGGCCAAATTTCGAGTACTCAAAAATTGCTGAATTCTCAGATACTCGAAATGTCAGGTAATCGATTTGGTAGGTACCCATTTTGGATCTATTCCAAAAAAATAAAAAATATTAGAAACATACAAATTGTCACAAAATTGCAAAAACGGATCAAATTAAGCCCTAAAATCAAACCCCATATGGATGCAATTTAAAACCCATGCATCAAATCTGCACATAATCTGCACATGTATAGTCAATTTAAAAGGATTTTGAGTTTGTGGAGAATTGTTCACTTTTCAACGGAGAGGTGAAGTTTGTTTTTTGAAAAAAAAAAGTGTTGTTTTGTGAAATTCTTGAAAAAAACTTGTGTTTTTTTTTTTTAGCAAAAAAGAAAATGTATTGTTTTCTGAAGAAAAAGTGTTCTTTTGTGAAAACTTTTGATGGAATTTTTTCAGAAATATGATTTTAAAAAAATAAAAAAACAAATGAATACCCGAACGGGTACCCGACTCCCGTTCGGGTACCCGAGTTAATACCCTAACGGGTACCCAACAGAAAATTTCGTGTATCGGGTAGCAGGATTAATTACCCGAAATATTGCACTTTGGGTTACCCAATCGGTTAAAATACCCGCGGGTCGGGACGAGTACTCGATACCCGATCCCGATTTCCCACCCCTATTCCCAACCAATCTCCCTCAATCTTATCCACACAACCAAACGACCACTAAGTTCGATAATGAATATTTACTTTAGTTTGGCTAATAGGGAATCAAATTACAATGAGTCATTTCTTGCTTTCCATAAGAAATATCATCACGTGTTATTGAAGAATGATAATGAATGACGACAAATAACATAGATAGAGCAAAATCTTTAAATTCACAGCAAAAATTATTGTTCTTTAATATACCTATTGTACATTAATCATGTATTTGTGTGTATACATAAAGAAAGAAATCTCAATTATCATTAATATATGACAAGCTTTTAATTTTTAGAGTAGGAGATATTTCGGAATCAAGAAAGAAAATGGACAATTTTGACGAATTGAAAATGTGAAAATAATAAATAATAAAAATATTGCTCTAAATTTAGAACTTTGCTCTAACAATATTCTATACGCTCTTCATTTAGGTCACATTTCATAGAAAATGAATGAAAAATTATATCGTGACAGACTGTAAGCATACTGTCTACTTTTACTCTTTAAAACTTAAATGACGGAACGGGAGCATCTGGGTCTCACACGCATGGGATCCACATGCATGTGAGAGCAGCCTGTGGTGCCTCATGAGGCATTCCAGACGCTCCCTGACAGAACCGACAACCTACTCAACAGGTTGCTTCTAATTCCTTGTCATTTCTGATACAAAACCAAAATAATGGTTAGCGACAATGTAGTATCTGCTTAGAATTAATTAATTAACCAAGTTAATCAGTTATGAATATTTAAATGTTGATATATATCATATTTCATAATCGTAAAACTTTACATGAAAAATAAAATAATTTGCTTCTAAATTATATTCAAAATGTTATTTTAAACAATGGTCTACAACTAGCTAAAATCCATGAATTATACAAGTCACTAATTCTATGGGGTTTTACAACACCTACTTGTAATATATTAGAACATTAAAAGTTAAGGATTTTTCAAAATCTACTTAAAGAGTCTATTAATTACATTAACTACCTGCATATCGTAGAACATTAGTCATTTCTTATGGATATAAAATGTTATATTATTGTGGTATTGTATAGATAAAAATACTCTAAAACCAAGAATTTCATGCAACTAATGAGATATTTCTCAAAGTTCCAATGAATAACTCTTTGTATTATTTTAGAAGGATAATTTTACAAAACAAGATAATAAATAGATTAACTTACTATTAAATGATTGGGTGTTAATAGTTTTCAAACTTACTTCATTAACTAATTCTGATAGTATATAAAGGAGTACTTAATTCCCGTTCTCAATTTGGCAGACTAGGAAGTTGAAGATCTTCAATGGTGAGGAAGTTAATCTTGACAGGGTTGTCGAGGATATACAAGTCAGGGTTTGGTTTTGGATGAAGGCAAAAACCCATGGTCTCGCCTACTCGTTTTCAGATTGGCTTCTTCCGTTGGAATGCATAGTCTGAGGGTGTTTTTTTTTTGTACTTATGGTTAAGAGAGTTTTTTCCTTGATTTGTATTGTTTAATGTTAGGTGGAGTACCCCTTGTATTCCACAATCAATAAATTTTTTGCCCGTAAAAAAAAAAAGAAAAAAAAAAACTTTATTCCCGTTCTTCTCTCTCTTGATTAAAATAGGCACTTTAATATTTAAAATGATATCTACAACAACCAGCTGTAAGTTTTAAATCTTACAGTCGGCTGTACGATAAGCACCACCGAAAATGAATCAAGGATCTCGGAAAAATCGTGGGGATTCTGGTCTTTATTTGCAATATAGCTCTACATAATGAAAGTAAATTAAATGCAGGATAAAAAATTGAGATTTCGAAATAATATTATTCTTAAAGTCGCCAAGATTAGTCCAAATTGGGCACATTTGTCTTCAATTTAACGATGAGTTAGAGACGTGCCTATATATAGCGTATCCATTAGAAGTGACGGGTACTATGCTATAATCTCCTGCTAAAGTTCGAAGAGGCTGCTTAATTCTCAATCTAATTCAACGGTATGATGCTTAGTTTAGTGTGATTTACTTGTTGTATAGTTTTTTCAACAAGATGAAATTCGCTAATTACTTGTCCTTTTATTAATTCTCAACCAAGTCAATTTTTTTATTACGTATTTTCAACCGAACATACTGAAATTGTGCATTTTAGATTTTAATTTCACTCTATTGCTCACAGATATATGCGCCCTATCAAGATGGTGACAAATAATCATGTCGCTCTCAATTGCTTTATCTTGTTTCTGTTCTCGAGCGTTATCACAAGACATGATGAGAGTTTCTTTCGTGGCGTCACCGGAGATGTTGAACTCATCAATTTGGTATGCGGTAATACTCAATATCCTTCAATGTGCCTGCAATGTTTTAACGCAAGCGCAGAAGCCAAGCAAGAAGATCCAAGAGGTCTTGCCGGAACATCAATCAGTTGTGCATACACACATGCTATAGGTATCAAGTGGAATGTCATAGCTTATATTACTAATTCAACTGGATCTTTGTTGGAAGCGATGAATTATTGCGCGCCTGCGGTTGACGACACGATTGATAGTTTACTAACCGTTCTCTCTAATTGGAGGGAGAATGCGTACAAAAATGCCAATGACCAGCTAGATAATGCAATGACCAAACACACGAGTTGTGCAGATAAACTCGTCCCCGAAAATATTGAAGAAGAACTAGTGGATGATCTAGATGAAACAATGATGTCAATTGAGAATGCTAAAGATATTCTCCAAACCCTAATTTCTAGTTCTTAGCTTATTGAGGACTTATATGATTCTCCTTCTTATTTACTGAAATAAATAATTCGATAGCGAATTGAATGCAATATTGCAATTAGTAGCTTTAGACCTTTTTTTATCCAAAAGATGCAATTGATGTTAGATTTTTATCTTTTTTTTGATCAGCAATTGATGTTAGATATTTAATTTCTAAAATTTCAAAATATGTTAATAAAGTTTTAATACCTAGGTAGATTCCTTTAATATTGTAGCCTAGAAAATAACATTGATCGTTCTTGTAACTCCCAAATTAAATAGCATAAACTAACTAACCTACAATTCAATACTCTACTAATGATAATTATGAAATTGCAGTCAACCGTTAAATGTGCTAAATTACTTTGCAATATAAATAGACAGGAGATTAACGTGCAAAAGATGGGGAAACTTATCAAATTTAATTCCTGGGCATGGATTAAAGCCAATGTACTTTTCCTTTGTCTTTTTAGGATTGGAATTTGTACCCCAGGTTTTTGGGCTGATGTTTTGGTGACCTTTTTTTTTTTTTGCTCGGTAATAGAGACAATTTATTGTTGTAATATTTAGTTTATACATATATACACGCAAAATATACTATAATGAGAATAAAGTTATTAGTTTATATGTTGTAAACTTGTAATATTTTGAGCACTTGAAATATAATGTCTTGTTTTTTAGTCTTCTGTGATTGTGCTCATGTCGAAGACGATGCCTGACCATTTGAATTGTATATATCTTGGAATAGTGATCGTCCGCATCCCCAAATGAAGTGCTTTTAAAGGAAATTGGTAAGAATATATAGCTTAAGTTTCTATGTTGCTGCGACAAACTAAGTACAAAATACATATTGAGATGACAATCTGGTATCCAGTGACAAGCGGTTATATGTACAAATGACTTAATAATGCAGTTTGGCATTACTATTGATATGTTACACATTTTAATGCTCTCTCAATAGTTATCAAGAAAATGGGTTTGTATATCACTACAACATTGGACCCCTTACAGTACTGTTTTTAACTGTCAAGAAAAGAGAAAAACCATCACAAATAGTATACAAAAAGAAACTTGATCTATGCGAGGTGTCAATCGATGCAAACAATTAGATCTATGCGAGAAGAAACTTGATCTGTTTTGGCGCCAAGCTCATTAGGATTATATCCCTGTGAGTACTGAGCCAGGTGGGGGGACGGGTTGGGTAAGGGCTGTGGTCTTAACATAACAATGAAGAGTCAGACCTAGAAAGCAATAACAGAGACATAACTAATCAATTTGACAGCCAATCCAGATGTCCAAATCTTCAAGGAGTGGGTGAGGGTGATGAGGTGGTGCGGGGTGGTCGTACCTTTCAGCTTTGATAGGCATTTCCCTAGTCTTTCTCACGGATGCAAACGGGAAGGTCGTGGCTGCACTTAACACTGGTGCAGCCAAGCCTTCTCCTCGTGACATGTGGCATAGTCAACTTAGAAAAAAATGGCCAATGAAACGCTGCCACGTGGAAACTCTCTCAACCATGGTTAGAATTAATTCAGCTGGCAATTAAAGTAGCCGTATTTTTCTCTCTCCATCAATTCCTCTGTCATCTGTAACTCTCTAATTTTGTACGAAAACACTAAAACCTCTTCTTCTCTCTCCATCAATACCAATAGTTAATATTTTTCTCTCTCAGGCCATATTTGAAATTAACTCTCCCTCATTAGTTCACTGTTCACCATTTTTGCAAAGAGTAAGGTCTGAATCTTGGTTGAAAATGTTGGTTCACCATTTCATCAACTAAGAAAGTGGTAAGTTTTTGCTGTTTAAAAGTTTTTGTTGCATTTTTGTTGCATTTTTACTCTGTACGCATTGTCAAAATTTTAAAATATGGTTCACCATTTCTTCCCTTCTCCCATTTTCAAACTTTTTCTCTAGCTACTCTATGTTTCATTTTGAAAACTCACCCCCTGTTGTTTCTCTATTTGTTGTTCTTTTTTAACAGAGTTTTTAGACCTGGATTTGAGTTTCGAGGGAGACGTTTTCTGCTGCCGGCGCCGCTTTTAATTTGCTGTCATCGTTAAAACTCTCTTGACGGTGCTAAGGTGTTTGTTTTGCCCCCCTCTTGTTCAATTTTAGTGTTTATGGAGGTGTGATGTGCAATATAACTACTTTTGGGATTCCCTGGGTGTTTAATTTAGTTCATATAAGTTGTAGTGTTGATATGCATTCTTTGGTTGTTTGATTGATTGTTTAGCTGAATTGTAGAGTTTGTGTTTAGGTGAATTCCAATTATTAAAAAAAGTTTCCATGGTTATCTTTATAAAAAGGTGTCTAGAGATATTCTTGATTTTGCTCTGTTTTATTTTTTGTTACGAATGTTGTTGCTGTTGTAAAATTTAGCCTTTTGCATTACTAATCTAGTTATCTTTGTCCAAAACACAACTGATTAATCTAGTTAAGAGTGTTATTGTTGTTGTAATGTATGCATCAACTTGAAGCTTGAGAAACCACATTTCTCTCTTTGCTTAATGATAAGTTTATGATTTTATATTAGCTTTTTGTAGATGTATGATAAAATTAATCTGAGTTTGGCTGCAAAAAATTGTTTGAGTAATGTCCTTATAAAATGAAAACATGAGCAGGTAAAAGTTTTAACTTTGGATAATGAGTTGTGATTGATATTTCAACATGCTTGATTTCTCTTAATTTTTTTTCAGGTATAAGATGTCTCAAATGTCTGGAGTTAGAAATCGTTCAAGTAGCGTCGCAAGTAAGTTAAAATAGGAACAAAAAATCTGCAAAGAGTGCACGAGAAAAACAAATATAAAAATAGTTGGGTCAAGATCTCCGAACTATCAAAAACTTTATTATTCATGCGAACATCATGGATTTGATAGTTGGTGTTGCCCGATAAATGACGATGAAGATATATCTAGTGCGAGCGTAGCAGTAAAAGCAACAGATAGGTATATACGTACGAACGTCAAGATCAAGAGGAAGCTTGAGAAGATTTATAATTTATTACTTCTAATTATTTTATTATTGTTATTGTTATTATAATGTCTATTGTAATTATGCTTAAATAATGGTTAATGTAAGCTAACGACGATGACTGTAAACAATTTTTATTGTTATTGAGCTAAAGATGATTGTACCTGCTATGAGACATACAAGGTAATAGTGAAGCTAAGATGCAAGAAGCATAGTGTCATATCATCTATGCCCTTGACTGATGCATACTATTAATTTCAAAATTTTAGAAACTTTTTCGAGGGAAGGATGGTGAACTCTCTGTACCTGGAAGATTAGCGGCAGGTGCTTGTGCTGACATGACTTCAACTTTCGTAAGTCGAAAAGAAAATGGAATGAGTATGAAATTGTAACAAAAACCGTGTTCATGTACTATGTAAATAAGCAGTCTGGTTTTGATGGTACTTTTCTTCAAGTGTTTGAGATAAAGTTGCAGGATCATGAAGTAACTGAGAACAGAAGCAATTTTGAAAGCAAAGCTAATATTTTTTGGACCAACAATTGTGTTTATATTTTTTGCTCTCTCTCACCAGCAAATCCCCAACTACACAATTCTATTTGGCTTTATCTCAATTCTTTGTATTTTTCCAGGTTACCTACCCTCTAGATGTCCTTAGGTTGAGGTTAGCTGTTGAACCTGGATATAAAACAATGACAGAGGTAAGGATTTTTCTTTAGCAGGTACAATCAAAGCCAGCATGGTTTATGCTTGTGGTAAATCTGGACTTTTGATGAAATTAAACCCCACCGAAAAGATTTAAGCAATGCGTGCAAAGAAGAAAAACTAAAGTTAATTACAGCATAGCAGGTTTAATTAACCCTTGGCTTAGCCTCTGTATGACACAATGCCTCTCCCCATCAAAGATTAATGAATTAGCAGAGGAAAGTTGGAAAAAGCTGATCATAAAAATTCACAAGACAAAGTTACAGAATAGTGATCATCTAAAAGTTCAATTCGCAATCGACAACAAAATAAGTTTCAATGATGAAATGCAGTTTGATGGAGTAAAGCGGTAAAGGATGTTGTTTGAGGAAAATAAGCAAATTCATCAGTGCGTTGCGAAGCAGCAGTAGGATGACAAAAAGCTCCTTCATGGGGTTCTTGAGATGGGCACTCCTCTTCGACTCTTTCTGAGCTTTGCACTTGCCGTTTCTTCCCTCTTGCATCCCTCTCTACAAATCAATCATCAAAAAATAATAATTACCAAAAGAATTACAAACATGTTATGCTACTTTCGATGTTAAATAAAACTTACTTGAACTTTCACCCCTTCCTTTAGTTTTCTTTTTCCTTACATCCCAATGACGAGCACGAACATCAGTTATACCTTTTGACTTAACGTTGAGCGGATCCCGTACAAATAATTCTGATGTTTGTGACAAAACTCTATCACCATCTAGGTCCTCTTCTGCATTAACTTCATTTATGCTAACATTATCCGGTAAAGCATTCATTTTTTCAATTGCAAAGTCAAACCCTTCAGCCAACACAAGTTTTGCCTCCTTGCTTCTATTAGCTCTATTACAAGCTGTATAACACTTCTTCACCATCTCATTAGTGAATATCATATCAAATGCACCAGTGCTCTTATTGGTACGTCGTCCATCACTTACTCTATTCGTTACGGTTTTGGTCCACCTCCTTTTGATATAAATCTCAGGAATATAATTCAAATCAACTCTATCAAAAACTTTCAAAACATGGCTACATAGTATACCAAATGTATCAAATTTGTGACAGCCACACCTCACATTTAAAGTATTCGTATCAAGCTGAACTCCAAAGCTACGTGATTCTCCATCTCTTGGTGTAACAGTGAAGCAAACCAATGAAGTGTTAGGAACATTTTGGTGTTCCGTGATTGAGAAATCACTCAAGTTGCGAACTTCTTGTTCAAAGAGAACGAATATTTCCATGGTGTATGCTTTTGCCACTTGAATCAACCATGAATTCTTACCAACAGGAAGCCTACCATGGTGAGTACGACAATCTTTTTCACCTTCATCCATGCGCCATGACTCTTGAACATTTTCATAAGCAAGAACACAATCATACAAAGAAGATTTTGCACCACCAATCTTCCTTTTTAGTGCAGCATTTGCACTTTCACTTCTTGATGTGGCCAACAGCCCCGCACTAAATTTATGACGACTGAAAGCAGTAGACCACTTGTGACGCAAACCATACATGATTCTAAACCATTGTATATCCCCGATGCCAAAATTTTCCACCATTTGCTTCCAAGTATGCTCAAACTCTTCTTCAGAATAACAACCATCCATGCTCTTGTACCATAATGTCTTGAAACTCCGATCATCATTCAAGTCACCAAAATGTGAAGGTGCATTTTGGTTTATGTGCCAATGACACAACTGGTGATGTGATTCTGTGAAAACTGTTGCAATTGCGTTCATCATCGCTGGACACTGATCAGTAAATATTGATTCTGGTTGTTTACCACCCATAGAGTCGAGGAATACTCTAAACAACCATTCAAAGGAACTTTGCCTTTCATTTGACAAGAAAGCAAACCCAAACATAACCGTTTGCAAATGGTGATTAATACCTACAAAAGGACATGCAATCATGTTGTACTTATTAGTGCGATAAGTTGTGTCAAAAGAAAGTACATCACCGAAGTATTCATAGTCGACGTGGCAACGGAAATCTCTGAAGAAGAAATTAATGAGCCTATCATTTTCGTCCTTCTCCACATTCCAATAAAAATAAGGCTCATTATTTGTCTTTCTCGCGAAGTACTCAATCAATTTGGTTGCATCTCCATTCTCAACCATTTTTCTAGAACGTTGTAATTCATCATATACGTCTTTCTGTGTACACCCAACGTTTTCTCTTCCATTAGATAAAGTTTTCATGAACTCAAAGGCCCTGGCCACTGGGATTCCACACTTTACCATTGACTCAAAACATCTTTTCATTTCAGGATTGACGTGGCGAGCAGATCGTAACAAATGTGATTCTTCTGGTGAATACATGTCATGAGTATGCTCCCTTCTAAATGCAGTAATCCTCCAATTTTGCCCCTTCAATCGTGCAACTCTAAGTTTTGCTTTGCATTGACACCGAAATGTCGGTTTTATAGCAGTCGGTACATTATTCTTTGAGCGCTTCTCATTTTTGTGTCCCTCAGCAGAATACAAAATCCCGTGCTTTTACCCCAGAGCCATCTGGAAATTTCAACTCCGTGGTTTTTCTAACGCTAAAACCTTTAGCGCGTGCATAGATACAATATAAAGCATATGCAACATGTTCATCCTCCATTGGTTGATCAACTTGCAATCTATTCTCCATTTCATCAATGGTCAAACTTGAAAACTCCATCTCACTTCTAGGCAATGGTACATGCTCTGCGTTATCATCCTCGCCACCAGAATTCTGATCGAAGAATTGTACATTATCCATTTCTTGCTCCATCTATGAGTTATAACCTGAAAATAAAAAATATAAAAAAGATGTATTTAGAACAATGCAAATAATGGAACTTAATGGACCCATTAATATGCATTAAATAGCGGGGTTCAATTGTGATTAGTGTAATGATTCAAAACTGTTGAACAAAGTCATAATTTTCCAAAGAATTTGATACAGAAATATAAAATGTATAACTATATTATACATATAATATATAACTATATTTTATACATACATGTATAAAAGGGCATATATTACCCCTTCCCCTCTGTATTTAGGAAATTCATAACAAAGAGGTCATATTATGATCATAGTACAGACTAAGATTGTCACATTATATATATTTTGGTAAGACTTTATATTGAAAAATTCATAAAGCTTCTTCACGTGGAGTGGCTAAGGACTAATAAGTAGCACCCTACCTCTCTCTAATTATATTATATGTATGTACAGTCCATAAATTAAACTAAAACACAAAATTAAATTAAAATACCCATTTTAATAAACTCACATAAGAACATGTATGAAAAAATATGGAGTCTATAGTGCAAAAAAAAAAATCCAACAGAATCACATAATCTTAGATGAATATTTTTTATAGAATCTAATGTCTATACTTATTTATCTCTTATTCCTGATAAATTTACATAGAAAACAAACAACATTAATAATGCAACAAAAATTTTCAAACAAAATAAGATTATTTAGTGAAACCAAATATTTACATTTATTTATGAGTGCATACAACATTTACATTTATTTTTTCTTTTCAACATAACATTATGTAGTGAATTCAGAAATTATTAATAATGCAACAAAAACTTTTAAACAGCAAAAACTTACCAAAGTTTGAAAATGGGAGAAGGAAGAAATGGTGAACCATATTTTAAAATTTTGAAAATGCGTACGGAGTAAAAATGCAACAAAAACTTTTAAACAGCAAAAACTTATCACTTTCTTAGTTGATGAAATGGTGAACCAACATTTTCAACCAAGATTCAGACCTTACTCTTTGCAAAAATGGTGAAATCTGAACTAATGAGGGAGAGTTAATTTCAAATATGGCCTATGAGAGAGAGAAATATTAACTATTTGGTATTGATGGAGAGAGAAGAAGAGGTTTTAGTGTTTTCGTACAAAATTAGAGAGTTACAGATGAGAGAGGAATTGATGGAGAGAGAAAAATACGGCTACTTTAATTGCCAGCTGAATTAATTCTAACCATGGTTGAGAGAGTTTCCACGTGGCAGCGTTTCATTGGCCATTTTTTTCTAAGTTGACTATGCCACATGTCACGAGGAGAAGGCTTGGCTGCACCAGTGTTAAGTGCAGCCACGACCCTTCCGATGCAAACCATCTCTTAGTTCTGCAATCTCTGGATTTAATAATAAGACAAGTTAAAGGCCCAAAACACCAATAAGTATATGATATGATATTAAGAATCCTAAACAATTTGAGAGTTGTACTGCTGACATTAGAAAAAAAGAAACATTTTTAAGCTACTGATATAAGCTAAATTAGTTGGATAGCAAAAGGTATGTAACCAAAAGAATGACAAGTATTACCCTTTCGTGAACTCTCGTAGCCTCCTTTCGAAATCATAAGTAGGATGTAAATACATTCGTGCTGCTAAACCTGCACCAGCAACGTGATGTCATATAGTACCCCTCTAATCCAAATTGCTGTCGCTGAATCAAAAGATCAATATATGAATATCACATAGTATAGAATGAAGAAGGGATTGTTGGGTTCTAAATAAATTCCAAGAGCTTTCATGTCGAACCATCAAGAATAAATATTAAAAGCATAAACCGAAAAGTGTAGCTTAAGGCATGATTAATTGTTTGACAAATTGACGTGGTTGGTGTTTCGGACTCGATCCCATGATTGCTACATCTGCAAGAAGATTGTGGGAACTTTGATCTTTCACAGACTAATCAATATCTCTTAATGGATCTCTCTCTACTGATGGGAATGGAAGAGAAGAGAATATTATGATTAGTCTTGGGGACCAAGATCCTTAACCCTATATACTAAAGCGATTAGAGCCCTATTAAACCCTAATCAGATTACTCTGGGAATTACACATTACAAAGTCCATACCGAAAAGATGCTTATTAGACTCCTGAGTCTGATACTTTAATCAGCCCAATACAAACAATTAGCATAAATTAAATATAATTATCTTAATTTTTTTGCCCACATATTGGGTTATTGAAATAAACCCAACTATCTTCTACTTGGGCTATAAATTAGATCCTAATGACAATTACATTTAATGACCTTAGGTGCGCGCAAAAGTTGCTAATTATCGAAGCATCTTCTGTAGACAATGGAAATTACATGCAATGTGATCTTAATCATGCCTATTTCCAATTGGTCCAATTCCTTAGTGAGATCAATCCTGAGCCTTTCAAACTTTATGTCGAACCACAACTGAAAGATAAATATTATTCTGATCTATAATGATAACCATCAACTTTTTCTACAGAAAACTGAACATGCATAAAGCAAGGCAATTGTGATAATGAAAGAGCCAAACACATGAAACAAACTCCCACTAAAACTGGATACCATAAATAAAACAACATCCATATGAACAGTAAGCCCATGAAAAGACCTTGGGTGTTAAACCTTATTAGTGGGTTTGCTAGCATCAAGTTAGTTTCTATAGGCCCAATAGACACTATGTAACTCTGAATTCTTCATTTAACAGCCGAAAACTTCAATGTCTATGTGGTTAGACTTTGATGAATATCCATTGTTATTCAAACATATAACTACTCATAAATTGTCACCATAAATCTTGATTTGTTTTTCAATACTTATCCACTCTCCCAGGCCAGTGACAATTTAGTAGTCATACAAGATTGGTTGCCTCATAACAAGCTAAGAACAATGGTGTCACAGTAAAAGGAGTTATGAGTGTCTGCTAAACACTTTTCAGAATATAGCTCCTACAGACAACATGTAAACATAGCTAGTAGTGGATCCTTTGGCAACCTGCCAAACCAAATTAAAAATTCCAAATGATCTCCCAATGTTTGACTTAGATCAGTGAGTATATAATCTTTTGTTCGCGTAAATACGTTATAACCCATTTGGCTGCTTCCAAAGATCCATGCTAGGGTAACTTAAGTATTCGCCCAACATATTCACGATGTATGCCAAATCTGTATGCATACAAACTTGGGCATACATAAGACTCTTAAGAGAAAATCACATTTTTGGTGCCTTAACTTGGCACAAGTTCTTTTTTGGTGCCCTAACTTGGCACATCACGTTTTTGGTCCCCTAATTTGGCATTTTTTCGATTTTGGTCCTCCGGTGGCGGCAATTTGAATATGTCGCCGGATTTTGCCACGGTGGACGGAATTTGGGGATTTTGACTCAGTCAAAAATCCACGTCACCCAGATGCTTAGGTGGCACGCCACGTGGACAAATTATTTAAAAAAAAAAAGAAAGAAAACCAAATCGCTGAAACAAAACGGCGATTCAAAAAATCGCTCAAAAAAACACACGGTCAATTAACAAAAAGAAAAAAAAAACGAAAAGAAACAAAAACTGAATCACAAACCTCACGGTCAAAATCAAAAACCAAAAAAACAAATAAGTTCAAAAATCACAGGTTCAACTAACATTGACCTGTTTATAATGAAAGTATACGGGGTTTGATTCCTTGATATGATCATCAACATCTGTAAATATATGTATGTGAACATTACCTATACGAAACCAGACTTCCAGCTCTTATAAATTTCAAGCTAACACTTAAATCAATTGTAGACAAACTGAACCCACTACATCAAAATCGAATTCACAAGATCTAAGCACAACTTGTGCGAACAGATACAACGAATGAAAGAATAATATAATGATTGAGCTAGCGAGTGATTTTAAAAAGAAACGAGAGTTTCAAAACAGTTCAATCCATCCAACTCCGGAGCAAATCGATGACCTGTTAGTTCAACCTGTGATTTTTGAACTTATTTGTTTTTTTTTTTTGTTTTTGATTTTGACCGTGAGTTGTGTTTCAGTTTTTGTTTCTTTTCGTTTTTCTTTTCTTTTTGTTAATTGACCGTGTGTTTTTTTTGAGCGATTTTTGAATCGATGTTTTGTTTTAGCGATTTGGTTTTTTTTTTTTTATAAATAATTTATCCACGTGGCGTGCCACCTAATCATCTGGCTGAGGTGGATTTTTGACTGAGTCAAAATCCCCAAATTCCATCCACCGTGGTAAAATCCGGCGACATATTCAAATTGCCGCCACCGGAGGACCAAAATCGAAAAGAATGCCAAATTAGGGGACCAAAAACGTGATGTGCCAAGTTAGGGCACCAAATATGTGATTTTCTCAGACTCTTAACAACGTAAGCATAATGAGGCTTTTATAGCTCTTTCTTTAAATAGTATGTCGTTAACACATAGCACTGGGAATACAATTTACTCCACCGACCTAGTGATATACAAAGTCATCAAATGCATTGACCTCAAAACTGTATGAGATAATGACTTGATTAAGTTTGTGATACCATTAATGAGAAGCTTGCTTGAGTGACACTTTCTCTTGAGGTTATTGCGTTTGCTCTTTTGGAGCATTCTCTTTATTTGAGTGAAGGAGTTTCATAAGTGAGTCCTCATTCATGTCTTGAAAAGATAAGACCTTATCTCCCCCTACAAACACAACATCCTCAAGAAATCTAATATTTCTCATTTAAATAAGGGATCATAAAAGTATGCATACTGTAGTCTTGAGTGTCTCGATGTTATCCGTTGAAGAAATAGTTTTCACATATAGCTTATCAATCAAAATACCAGCCACAGCTAGAGTAGAATTAAAAGAGCTAACTTTACTATTTCCATATGGACAAGAATAACCATAGTTGTCCGAAATAGAAATGGAAATCGGATTCCATCTAAACGATAGAGCTTTCTAAGTCTTTTAATTCAACAAAATGACCAGTGTCAAAAGATAATTTAAAGTGACGATTACTTCAACTGAGTTGCATTGTCATCGCCCTTATATATGTTTCTTTCACTATCACTCGGCAATCGGCTAAAAATACAACCGTTTCCTTGTACATCAACGACGTATTTGGCATATTTGGTACATTCCTTATTCACACCCAAGTTTCTAGCAAAAGAGGCAGGAAAGTTCCTTACCCTGAGTCTATTGATTCTTGGGTTGCGAAGTCCCCACTACAGTACTCTTATTTTCATTCATCTTTGATTTTATGCTCTTAGAGGTAGTTGCAACAAGAGCACATTTAATTCTTTAACGCTTTATCAATCCTCTTCTTGCACATGGTGTGAAATGAAGATTAATGATTACCAAATGCACAAGCAAGTCATAAAAAGATCAAGCTTTGCCTTAAGTTTAAAGCGAAGTTAGACATCTCCATGATACAATCCTTAATGTTTCCTTTAACTTTATACCTTATTTGGACAAGGTCAAATAAAAGCTTTCTTATCACAATCATTTCGTTCTTTACAGAACGTTCTTCAATTTTTCAAAGGAAACCTTTTCATATACCTCATTGGATATGCTGTCACTAAATACTTCTGGAACACTGCACCTTGACAACATTAGCCTTAAGCAATTAGAATATTCTCGCTTCTCAAAGTTCGTTTTTACTCAGTGGAACTTTTCTCCGTATGAAAAAGTCGAGCGTTCTTTCTTCACGCATAGTCTAAAATGCATGCAGCTGAGAACTAACCGGATGTTCTCCTTCCAGCTCTTTAATTTTACGCATTTAAGCATAAGAGTGATATTAACAGCAGAAATATTAACTAACATATTTAGAACAACCAGATTATAGAAGCTCGCTTAATAGAAATTCATGTAATTACATGAAACTTTAGCATAACTGTAATGCAGCACATAAATCCTAATCAACTGAAGTGTGGTGGACCCATTTGAACAAGATACCTAGCACAACATTGAGGTTTAGCTTTTGGACAGAAACGTCAATTTGTAAGTGGTACTCTCCGTGCAGAAATCAAACACTGATAATAAATCCGGTCAAACAACAACCTTCCTTTGAGCCGGTATATTGTTCACATGGAAACTTTATAATTATCATGCATCATTCCCGCATGTTCAGTCCTTGTTTGGCCAATCAGTGACCTTCCTTTGAGCTGATCATTAATCGCATAAACAAGAAACACACACATCCTGATATTCTAAAATAAATAAATTTACGCAAAAGAGGTTACTTTGGCAACGTTTTGCTTCAATTAATTTACTTCAAAATAGAGGACACAAGGTTTTAAGCAAATGCCCAATCCAAAATCTTTTACTATATTATGACCATATGTATATATAATCATGCACTGAATATGCACCTCAATTTATAAAAGGGAGAATTACACAAACTACCCCTGAACTATGGGCAAATTACACAAACCACTCCTCATCTTTGGGAAATTACACAAACCACCCCTATTTTGAGTTTGGGATTACATTTACACCCTTACACCGTTAAAACTAACAGAAAATTATGAGGTTAGCAAAACCTTCACTTGATATACCATAAATACCCTTTTCCATTCTATTTTTAAATTCAAAATTATAAAATTAAAAAAGAAAAAGAGAAAATATGGAAAAAACATTTAATCAAACTTTACAAGCTATATTTTATTTATTTTAGTATTTCAAAATATTGTAACCTTAATTCAATTTCTGAATTTTTTAAAATAATTTTTATATTTTAAAAGATTTAATCAACAAGCTATGTTTTTTAATTTTAGTATTTCAAAATATTGTAACCTTATTCCATTTCTCAATATTTTAAAAATATTTTTGTTCTTTTAATTTTTTTATTAACTCAAAAAGGGGAAAAAAAAGAAAAAAAAAAAGAAGATGACGAAATCGGGGAAGATCATCTTCCCCGATTTCTCATCTGCCGGATTCTTTGGTCGCGCGACGGTCCGACCTGGAAGGTCGCTCCGTCGCGCGACGTTAGATGGTGGGTCGCTCCACCATCTCCAATTTCACTTGCACCACCAAATCGGAGTTGGTGGCAAATGGAAGTTACAGCGTACTCCGGCCAGCAACGGGCGGAGATCCATCGCGTGTTCACGGTGGCGTGGTCGAGACGGCAGGAGAAGGTTACATAGACAGTAGCAGCACCGGCGAGGAGGCGGTGGCCATGGCGGTGGAAAAGCTGCGTTAATTTTTTCATTTTTTTTTTGTAAAGTTATTATTATTTTTTAATAGCTAGGGCATAGATGGAATTTCACTGATTCTGTTAGAGTTTTTTGACGGAAGTTAAATACAGGGGTGGTTTGTGTAATTTCCCAAAGATGAGGGGTGTTTTATGTAATTTGCCCATAGTTCAAGGGTGGTTTGTGTAATTCTCTCTATATAAAAATAACAGGGATTAGGCATAAAGTAACAGAATCATGCATTAACTGAAAACAGAAAAAACAATTTGCATGCTTATACACATAGAAGAGCATTTCATATAAAATGCAAGAAAAATAAATTACTTGAATATTTTTCATGCATTCTGATATTAACATCTCAAGGATTAAAATTACGTGAAACTTAAGGTGAGGTGAATCCTTATGAGATACCAAATGGTTCTCTCAAACTAAAGTATAAGTATTGATAACATTCTTCTGCCAATAATACACCTACCTTCGTATGGGCGAAAGAATATATGCATGGATAATACATAATATGTCAAATATTTATTGATTTATGTCTATTATCTGGCCAAAAATTAACCTTCCTTTGGGTCGATTACTCTTCGCACAACATGTAGATCACATAATTTAATCAACTCATTCTCCAAAATAAACCTCAGTTATTATTTTAAAATAATAACATTAATGGAGTAAAATCTGAATAAATCCAAGAGTGGACTGAAGTGGGCTCTGAAATAACTGATGGGCCAAAAATCTCTTTTAAAACTTTAACACTGAAATTGGGCTGACCCCCCAAAAAAAAAAAACAGACCATAAAAGAATCTGGGACCAGAAAAACCCATTGCCAGCTGGACCAAGATTGCCCAACCTACACAAAAAGTGGCCCAAAAATACTAGGCCCAACACCACTTCACCGTTGCCCTAGCCAGAGTTCCGATGACATCCCTCCGCCACCACCAACGCAGCGGCGGATCAGCATCCTAAATGTCGCTGAAAATCACCGCAACACGGCGGCGCTCGTAGAGAGAGCGTTTTAACCTAGATCCGCAGTCGCTCGAAAATTTGAAGAGACTGTTTTTGCAAAATTTAGGGGCTTATATACAATAAACTGAAACAGGTCAATTTCGAATAATTGAGATTGAAATTATGTGAATTTCGATCAATGATTAATTGTACGATATTCTTTAATTTCAAGTTTATATGTTCTTGCTGAAATTGAAATTTGAGAATACTGTGATTCTATTTTCTGGATGCCGGAAAATTTATTATGTTTGGGTGTTTTGAAACTGTCCATTTATATGACTATCTGCGCTGCGAAATTCAGTTTCAAAATTATTGAATTTACTAGAAATTGTGTTCTCTGCAATTTAGTTGACAATTCATGCGTGAGAAATAGTTATTTCTTCTTACGTTGAATAATGATTCCTGATGCCTTAGTTTATGAATCATTAACTGATTGCGATTAAATTGGTTTTGGTCAAAGTGGGAATTTGCTATTGCAAATTAAAGGAAAGTTGGTATTCAAATTCGGGTGCAAAATATTATGATTTGGTTAAAGGAAAAATCGGTTCGCATCAAATTGAAAATTTCCTTATTTAAGATATTCATGTTTTTCTTTTTATTACGGCGCATTAACTTTTGGATTAATTAAGGTTGTTACCATATTAAGTTAAGAATTCTTTTTGCCGTGTATGTTCTGTTCCTTGAATGGAAATAAAGAAAATCGCATACTAGTCCCCTAATTGCAAACCCACCCCTGAATTGGTAAAGCAGTAATTGCAAATCAGCCCCTAAGTGTTGCAAAACAATCCCTGCAAATCGCATCCACCTACTGTCGATACGCGGCGCTATACCCCCTCCAACTGCCGCCCGTGCATCATCGTCACCATCAGGCTGCGTTGGTGGTGGCATCGCGAAGAAGGCGATTGTGAATGGTTGGGCCTAAATTTCTTTTACTGAGCCGGATGTAATTTTTAAGTGGGTTGGACTATTTTAGGCCCAACGGTTTTTTGGATTGTGTCAGCCCAATTCGGGTTATGGAATGACCCAGTACTATAGTTTAAAAAAATTTTGATTTTGCTGCTGGGCCGAAAAAGTTTACATGTTTTGTGATCTGGGCCTATTTTTTGTTCAGCAAAATGAAATAAAGAAAATAAAATTTGGGTTTCATTCTGAGAAGCCCGTTCCAGCCAACCCAATCTGGTTTGTTTTCAATTTAATGCAAATTGCGCCCAATTGATGCTATTATTGCAAAATTTAGGGGCTTATATACAATAAACTGAAACAGGTTAATTTTCCGGAAAGTCCCTTTTCTTAAACGGTCAAAAAAAAAAAAAAATTCACTTTCCAAAGGAAAAAAACAAATTACCTTGTCGTGTAACTGGAAAATTGAAATTGACATTAGGAATTTAAATCTCTTTCCAATTACGGAAAAAAGTCTCCGTCCAAATTGAAAGGCCAACTTTCGTGTAATTCTTCAAAGAAAATCCCCACTTTTCGCCAGAACTAAATTTTAAAAAAAAAACTTCGAAATTCGAAACCGAATCTCGTAAGCTTAATACATAATCGCAGGGAGGTAAATTGCCAATTTGACCTAACACAGGGAGGTAAATTGCCAAAACCCCTAAATATAAAGCTCGTCTCTCTGCGAATGGCTTTGATCAACTTCTCGGAATTGACTTTAAGGAAACTTTTAGCCCTATTCACAGAATTCTGGCTCTTGCCGTAAACCATGACTGGTCTCTACGCCAACTTGACATCAGTAATACCTTCTTACACGACACTCTTACTCAAATTATCTTTATGAGTCAGCGACCTGGTTTTATGGATCCTTCCCGGTTAGATCACGTCTACTGCCTTCACAAATCTTTAAATAGCTTCAAGCGAAACCCTCGTGCTTGGTACTTGGCACTTAGCTCGTCACTGATCTCTTTCGGGTTTGATAAGTGTAAATTTGACACTTACTTACATTTACTCTCGAGATAAGGTACTTTGTTTTATGATCGTCTATGTTTATGACATTATTTTCACTGGCAACTGCCCCATTTTTCTTTCTTCACTTACTTCTCAATGTAGTGAGCGTTTCACAATTAAAGATTTTTGGGTACTTTGACATATTTTCTTGATTTTGAAGTTGTGCGTTGTCGCGAGGGTCTCTTCCTATGCCAACATAAATATCTTGCTAGTGTCGTAGCGCGTCGTAAGATGGACGACGCTAAGTCATTGCACGCCTTGATTTACACAAATCCACCGAGTCCATTCTCTCAGTCTGCAGTTAATCCCACACCGCTTCATCAAATTATCGGTGCTCTTCAATACCTTTCCTTCACTCGCACGGACGTGGCATTTGGTGTTAACCGCCTTGATCAAGACGAGTGAAATTGGGCTATTGTAAAGCGAGTTCTTTGGTATTTGAAAGGAATGTTGTCTCATGGTCTCCTTTTACATCGTTCGGCTTCTCTATCGCTCACGACTTTTTGCAACTCGAATTGGGTGGGTGACACCATTCATGGCACTTCCACCTTTGCTTTTCTGGTTTCTCGGCCCCAACCAGTATCGTGGACTTTCCATAAATAGAAGGTTGTTTCTCGCTCATCGACCGAAGTGAAGTATCACACCATTGTCAATGCCTCGGTTGAGGTGCGCCAGATCAACATCTTTTTGGCAAACTTGGCTTCCCGCTTTTTGTTGCTCCTTACATTTGTTGTTATAAATTTATAATATGGGGGCCATTCTCTCTCTCTCTCTCTCTCTCTCTCTCTCTCTCTCTCTCTCTCTGTATATATATATATATATATATATATATATATATATATATATATATATATATATATATATATATATATATATATATATATATATAAAAGAAGTCTAATACCATTGCTATGTGTTAATTACATATACCACTACAAGAAAATGTAGCAATGGTGTCAAAAGAATTACTCACCATTGCTATATTTTCAGTGAGCATTGATGAATGGCTACATAAAAAATTTTAACCAGCTTTTATTACTATTGGCCTCGTAGGCAAAAAGTTATGTCAGCAATTGCTACAAATTAATTAGTCACAAACAATGATGTCAGAAAATCACTCACCATGTAGTGTCAAAATAGTCTGTAGCCATGACGTGGGGTCAAATGCATTTGTAGCCATACAATTAGAATAAAAGAAAATCAAAAATAAAAAAAAATAGGGTGGCGTCCGATTTTTTGGACCCCACGCATTTTTTCTTTTTTTTTTTTTTGAAGCGTGACGTCCAAAAAATTGGATGCCACGCTTTTTCATTTTTTTTTTAAAATCGTGGTGTCAGAATAATCTGACACCACGATTGTACCGCGGTGAGTGAATAATCACTCACCACGGTTTTTAATTTTATTTTTAAAAAAACCTTGGTGAGTGAATAATCACTCACCATGGTTTTTTTTTTTTTTTTTTTTTTTTAAAACTGTGGTGAGAGAATAATCACTCACCACGGTCCGAAATTTTTTAAAAAAAAATGGTGGCGGATTTACTGCCACTTTTTTGCCAAAGTTTCAATTTTTTCAATTTGGTAGGCTTTTTCCCTCCATTATATTATATATACATATATAATTAATAATATACACATATAAATATAAATATATAAATATATATATATATATATATATATATATATATATATATATATATATATATATATATATATATATGTTATGTAGTGTGTAAAATATATCTATATATACATATAAACACACAAATCAATATATAAATATATTATATAAACACCCAAACAATACATAACTAAAATAACACCAAAAAAAAAAAAAAAAAAAGAGTGATAGAGGAGAGGATTTTTTGGATTTTAGAGTGAGATTTTCATATTTTTTGAGGAGAAGAGATGATTTTCGGATTTTTTGAGGGAGAGGAGATGATTTTTGGATTTTTTGAGGGAGAGGGGGGATTTTCGGATTTTTTGAGGGGGAGAGGAGGATTTTCGGATTTTTTAGGGAGAGGAGATGAAGAGATGAAGTTTGTAAAAAATGGGGTATATTTATAGGTATATGAAATTGTGGTGACAGATTTTTTTGACACCATTGCTATCACAAGGATTGTGCCCTCAATGGTGTCAAAAAAATCTGACACCATTGATATCACATGGATTGTGCTTTTGTGGTGTCAAAAAAATCTGTCACCATGTGTAATTAAGTTTAGCTAGGTAAATCATGATTATATATGTGTACTCATTCTATAATTAGTAATAAAATTATAAAATTCATAGTAATTTGATTAAAATTAATTAGTATTTAAGTTTTTCTAGGTAAATCATGATTATATATGTGTACTCATTCTATAATTAGTACTAATTTGGAGAATTTCATTTTAATTATGATAGTTTTAGTAAAAGTGTTGGATTTTGTTTTAAAAATTAGGAAAAGTTAAGAAATATTATGGAATTTAGGATAAAACCCAAATTTAGGATAACATAGAAAAATTAGATTTGTAGGTTAAAAAAATGCCTCATGATTATATTAGTAATTAACACTTTTATGACAATTTTTGTATAGTTAGTAATAAAATTATAAAATTCATAGTAGTTTGATTAAAATTAATTAGTAATTAAGTTTAGCTAGGTAAATCATGAAATTTTCCGTGTGAACTCATTCTATAATTAGCAGTAATTAGGAGAATTTCATTTTAATTAGGATAGTTTTAGAAAAATTTAGCATAAAATAGCAAAATTAAATTTGTAGTTAAATTAAGTGACATTATTACATTAGTAATTAACACTTTAATGACAATTTTTGTATAATTTGTATAATTAGGACAATTTCATGATTTACCTAGCTAAACTTAATTACTAATTAATTTTAATCAAATTACTATGAATTTTATAATTTTATTACTAATTAGTAATTAGGTTAAGAATTAGTAATTAAGTTAGAATTATTATTAATTTAATTAGTAATTAATTTAAGAATTACTAATTTATGCTCTCTATAAGTTAAGAATTACTATTAAGTTAATTAGTAATTAATTTAAGAATTACTAGTATATGCTTTAATTAAAGAAAAAAAAATTGGCCATGGCATCCGATTTTTTGGATGGCACATGGTGTCAAAAATTAATTAAAGCATATACTAGTAATTCTTAAGTTAATTACTAATAACTTAATAGTAATTCTTAACTTAATAGAAAGCATATATTAGTAATTCTTAAATTAATTAACTTAATAGTAATTCTAACTTAATTACTAATTCTTAACTTAATTACTAATTAGTAATAAAATTATAAAATTCATAGTAATTTGATTAAAATTAATTAGTAATTAAGTTTAGCTAGGTAACTCATGAAATTGTCCTAATTATACAAATTATACAAAAATTGTCATCAAAGTGTTAATTACTAATGTAATAATGTCACTTAATTTAACTACAAATTTAATTTTGCTATTTTATGCTAAATTTTTCTAAAACTATCCTAATTAAAATGAAATTCTCCTAATTACTACTAGTTATAGAATGAGTTCACACGGATAATTTCATGATTTACCTAGCTAAACTTAATTACTAATTAATTTTAATCAAATTACTATGAATTTTATAATTTTATTACTAATTATACAAAAATTGTCATAAAAGTGTTAATTAGTATTAAGTTAAGAATTAGTAATTAAGTTAGAATTACTATTAAGTTAATTAGTAATTAGCTTAAGAATTACTAATATATGCTTTCTATTAAGTTAAGAATTACTATTAAGTTAATTAGTAATTAGCTTAAGAATTACTAATATATGCTTTCTATTAAGTTAAGAATTACTATTAAGTTAATTAGTAATTAATTTAAGAATTACTAGTATATGCTTTAATTAAAGAAAAAAAAAATTGACCATGGCATCCGATTTTTTTGATGCCACATGGTGTCAGATTTTTCTAGTCACGCAAATACACACTGAGTTATGTTATGTTGAATTAGATTGTGTATTAAGCAAAAACAAGTAAGTCCCACTAACCTAAGATTAGACTGAGAGTTCAATAGCTTGTTCAAACTTTAGCAAAAGATTTATCATAGACCTAGGTATAGGCATTGTTAGGACTGGGAGAGCCCACAATTAGGGAGATTTAATCTAATGGGTCAAAGTGAGAATACACATTAGTAGGCTTGACACCACATCTTGACCCAAAACCTTAAGACATTAGGTCTATGGGTCATTCTCACTGAGATCAACTCACTTTGCTCACATCTTTACGATGTGGGACAAATGCACACTTGCTATTCTAACAATCTCCTCCTCAAGTGTGAATCCCTCCGCATTTGACCGGCTCTCCCCTGGAGCGGAATTTCCCGGAGAGCACTCCAAGAGCCACGTTAAACCACATTTTCCACTCTTATCCGGAGTCCGCAGCATCATCATCGCCCCCGACCAATCTTGGCTTTGATACCAATTGTTATAACCGGAATAAAACCCAAGAGCTTTCATGTGAATCATCAAGAATCAATATAACGTAAAAGCCTGAATACGAAAGCGTACCTTACACCAATGATTAATTGTTTCGGGATTGACGCACCAACGATTGGTTGTTTCGGGATTGATGCGTGGTTGGTCTTCCAGATCAACACGCAACCCTTGTTTCCTGAGAGTTCCTTTTGATTTCTCTCAAGCTCTAGACTACCAATGGGATATAGTGTAGAAAGTGTAACGTGTGATCCGGGGACCATGACCACCTATATATATATATATATACCATAAACCTGATATCTTTTGATATTTCTATTTCAGCCCATCAATAAAATAGAATTATTCATGGGATAATATTCATCAAAGGACTCCAAAAGATTTATTAGTGGTACTTCAAGTTCATCAAGTGATTGTGTCATTTAATTTTGAGATGAATATAATATATGATTGAATATACCATACTGTGGGAGTAAAGCTTAAGCATGCATGATTGCATATCAGGTGATACTCCTTTGTCAAAAGGGAAACAAGTATAGTTTAATTTGTGCCCTAAAGTTCATCTTGATCAAAAGGTGATAAAGAATATTCTCTTTGCCTTAGCAAGGGGATTCTCAGGTGTACTCAGATTTATGTACGTTTTGTAATTGTATACATTACAACTAGTGTTTGGCAGACATTAAAGTAATTCAATAAAAGACCATTTGATAGCAGCCGAATGAGTCTTACAGTTATTAAAGAAAAATTCAAGATACATGCTTACAAGCAGGAGCTCATTAGTTTGAGATCATAAGGTATACTGTCTCCGATTTTGGTGGATGCTTGATAGTATGGATTTACACCAGACTATGTTATCTGCTGTTTGTCATTACAGTAATTTTTGGAAAGAGTGCTTAGCCTCTTACATGTATTTTGTCATGACAACATAATTCATAGTGATAGGCATTCTATAAAGGATAACGACTGGAGATTTCTGTCACAAGGCTGCGTATAGTGGATAATGCTGAAAAGGTACCACTCAAGTTAATTTTGTGACATAGTCAACAGTCTTTCATTTCAACAATAGAATCTCGACAATGTTGAATTGAATACGACATCTGTAATACCCAATATTTTTTTTTTTTTTACAATCTCAATTTAATTCACCTTTTATGTGTCTCTTATAGCATAATATTTCATATCACTTGAGGAATCGGACTGATAACAAGTGAATTATAAAAACTGATGTTCTAAAATTATACAGATACATTAATTATATTTATTTTGCCCATGTAGTTAGTCCACGATTATTATAAGCCCTCTTGTATTAAATCAAACGAAAGGGTTTCTTTTAATTAATCTAAACAGTCCCCTGTCTTCTCTTTTTTCCTTTTTCGTTTCTCGTCACGCTCGATTGCGCCGCTTTATTATTCTGTTAACAGGTGATCCTTCTTGTTTATTTTCATATTCTGCATACGATGATTTTGTATGATCTATAACAAATTTAAATGGGTTAGATGCCTTATGAGATAGAAGAAAAAGTCTCCTTAATTGAAATTGTCGGCTGGTCTAGTTTTTTTTTTTTTTTGAGAGCAAGGTAACTTTCATAACATCAAAAGCCATCGAAGGCAGTGTTCACAGCAATACATGATAACCAAAGATAAACCAGAAATAAACACAAAAAACAAGAACTCAACAGTGACAAAACAAAAGGAAAACAGCTACGACACCAGAAAATCTGCTTCATTCCTTGACCAACCTCGATTCAAACTTGCAAACTTCGCCAGCAAATGTGCAGCCGTATTAGCTTCGCGGCAAATCCACTTGAAAACGAATGTTCTCAGACCATTAATACAAGTGCGAATATCCCTGACAACATATTCGTAATCGCTACCACAATCAGCATGCCTAACGATGTCATTAATAACCCCGAGGCAATCGCCCTCAACAATAATCAACTGCCACTCGAACTGGAGAGCAAACTGAACCACCGCTAATGCTGCAAACGCTTCTGCATTTGCTGGAGAAAACCGAGCTGACAAGCGCCGCTGCTGCCAGGCGATGCAATTTCCAGCAAAATCCCTCGCAATCAGACCCACACCAATATCCCCTTCCTCTGAAAAAATGGCTGCATCAAAATTAATTTTAATCCATCGCTCAGGTGGTGCTATCCACTCTTTAGGAGAAGGAGAAACCGAGGCAGGAAGTCCAGAAAACTCTGTTTGCTCCCAGGATGAGATATACGACACAATGAATCGAGCAATATCACCCGGCATTGAGGCAGCCTCACCCGCAACCAACCTATTTCTGTTATTCCATAGCGCCCAACAAGTCACAACCACTTTAACAACGATCCCTTTTCCAAGCTCCCGAGTAATACGTCGAATCCAGCCCTCCATCTCCTCCGACTCATTCCATAAAGCCGTAGCCGGAGTAAAAGTTAAGGCCCACACTTGCCGAGCTACATGACAATTTGAGAAACAATGACGAAGATCTTCCGGATCGCCCCCACACAGACCACACGCCACATATGTAATAACATGCCGACGAACCAAATTTGCCTTCGTTGGAAGAATATTTTTGCACGCACGCCACATAAAGTTTTTTATCTTATTAGGACAGCGGATGTGCCAAATAAATCTCCAATCAATCGACTCTAAATTGCTGATAGACGGTAAAGATGTTTGTGATAACACTCCGCACCCGAGAATCAGATGATATGCACTCCGAACTGAAAAAATCCCGTTAGTACTATAATGCCAGATCTGCTTATCTGCATTGTCACTACTTCCCAGCGGTAAAGAGAGAATCAAGTCAGCGTCTTCCTTCCAGAAAAACTGACGAATCAGGTCAGTCTTCCACCATCCCGTATCAACATCAATAAGCTCCTGAACTCGAGCCTCTCGCAAATGCTCAACAGGAGGAGTAATAGTCCGAAAAGTACGTGGTCGTGGTAACCAAGCATCACTCCAAATAGCCACGTGTGATCCATTTCCAATCCGCCATCTTATGCCTATCTCAAGAACACGAACCACATCGTGTATACCGCGCCACGAGAAGGATGGATTACTACCCAATTTGGCATCAAAAATTGAGCACGATGGAAAATACTTTGCTTTGAAAATTTGCCCTAGGAGGCTGTCCGGGAACATGAAAATCCGCCATGCTTGCTTTGTGAGGAGCGCTAAATTAAAAGCACGCAAATTTCTAAAGCCCATTCCACCTTCCTTTTTACTTCGGCACATTTTGTCCCACGACATCCGGTGGATTTTCCGCTGTTCGCCACTACCCCACCAGAATCTAGAGATCAACGACTCCAATTCACCTAGCAAGGAATCCGGTAACTTGAAGCAGCTCATAGCAAAGGTCGGGATTGCCTGTAATACTGATTTAATTAGAATTTCCTTACCCGCACTCGATAGTGAATTAGTTTTTAAACCTTGGAGCCGCTTCCACAATCGATCACGGATGTAGAGGAAAATCTCCTTCTTCGTCTTACCCACCACAGATGGCAACCCTAAATATTTTTCATGTTTTGTATCAACCTGCACTCCAAGAATATCTTGAATAGACTTAGCCATGAGTTCATCAGTATTCTTACTGAAAACCACCACCGACTTATTCAAATTTATTATCTGCCCGGAGGCCAATGCATATCGCTTCAGAATAGATATAATTTCCTCCGCCACATCCTTTTTAGCATCACAGAATAGGAGTGTGTCATCTGCAAAAAGAAGATGAGAAACCACCGGAGCATGTCTACAAACAGATAATCCTTTTAATGTACCCCGATATTCAGCATCCCGGATTAAAGCAGACAAGGCTTCAGATACAAACAAAAATAAATACGGGGAAAGTGGATCACCCTGACGCAAGCCTCTCTCAGGAATAAATCTCCCACACTCACCACCATTAATAAGAACCGAGTATGAAACAGAGCGCACACATAATAGAAACACAGGAATAAATACGGGGCTGGTCTAGTTTTCACTTTCCATGATTTGTACACTCTTAGGAACCATTATAGCTTATAATATTATTCTATTTGAAAGGAAAGCAACATTTAGCCATCTTTGCAATTAATAAGATAAGACCAGTTGAGGTTCTAGGCACTAATTCTTCCGTGATAAGTGTAACTTAGGACTAGACACTACAATCTGTGATAATATTATGTAAAGTGTTGATTTAATGAAAGAATTGTATAGGTACGTGTTATATTTCAATTTTTCCTTATTTAATCAACTCACGTGGTTTTCTTTGCTGAATCACTTGAACTTAATTCGGTCATTTTCAGAAATAGCCTGTCTAATTATATATATAACCACTTACAAAACAAAATATGGAAAATAGTTTGTTAAATTGTCTTCTTTAACTAATATAAATTAGCTAGTCTTTATTTGATAAAACATAGAAAGTGGTCCGTAAGTTTTAGGCTTTCAAATACTTTAAGTAGAATAGTTATTTTAAACTTCATATTTAAATTTGAATAAATCATAATAGTTTGGATATTTCATTGGACCTACTAGGTTATCCGGGTTAGCTTTGGCATTCTATCTGTAACGCCCCTGAAATTTGGAAGAAAATAAAATTAATTTCGAATTTTCATTTTAGTCCTTGAACTTTTAAAAATATGATTTTTGACCCCTAAAGTTTTGAAAAAGTTACAATTTAGTCCTAGGTTATTTTGAATCAGCCATAAACGTTTTGTAGACACTATATTTGTTTCAAATTGATTATGATATGTTTTAATTTGTATAATTATTCTATGTTTGATTTTTAAATGAACTTATCGCTTTTATTTTACGATATAGTCATCCATTGGTTCTTGACCGGTTATAAATTAAATAAAGGTTAAAGATTTTAATCATAAGGTTTTCTTGGTCTTAGAACATTGATTTCAAATCTCTTTTGCATTGAAATTTTTTGAATTTATCGACCATGTGGTAAAAGTTTGATTTAAACCTAAATTACCTCAAGTTTTTACGTAAAGTGATATATGCATAAAGTAATATTAAAAATTTATTTTTTATATTTCATTTACAGCTATATAACAGCCCATACAGCTGGAGAGAGCTAATACATCTGATTGGAGATAAAATAAAATATTCAAGTTAGACAAAAATGGGGTATACCTATTTACTCCATGTCTCCAATTCTTGTCCATATAATGTTCACTATCTTCAACAATTTTTCTACCCTTATCCTTTCCGAATTTCTTCTCATTTCCTTCTGCACAATTTCTCTACTTGATGTCTTGTTTACCATAAAAATTGTTTCAGTCCTTTAAGCCTTCTTTATAGTCCTTGAAAATCCTCAAAACCGAGTTTGGTCAAAACTGCCAGTTTTGGTACAGAAACTTTAGAAGTCCGAAAACCATATCAAAACTTTGAGTCTTTCTCTGAAATTTTTACCACATACTGGTTATTGTGTAAGATAACTTTTATGTTCAGAAACCTTCTTCAAACAAAGTCGTTTGAGGAGTCTAAAAATTAGAAATACGTACCACTGTCCAGAAAATCCGAAAACAGCTCCCATCTTTCATGATTTATTTAAAATACCAAACCTTGTCCTATTGATCTGATTTTGAATCTACATACTCTCCATGATGTTGAAGATTGAACCCCTCAACCAATTTCAGATTACCATGTCGTTTGAAAGTCCGATTAAAGGTGAATCCGAGACTGCTACAGTTTTAACCTCAGATTTGCATTAACCTTTTGTTTAACTAAATTATGTTGCTAAAGCTATCTAAACCATGAAGTTGATCATTAATACGGACTCATTACACACTAATAATGATGTTGAATCAGTTGATCTTAATTTAGAATCGTGTTTAATATTTTTCATGGATTTTGCAACATTTAGAATGACATGTAGTTTGTTTTACGGTTGATCTTTCACTTTCTTTAACTTTAAGTAAAGTATTGTATTTATCTTATGATCTAACCATCTAATCTAGTTTATTAGAATAATAAGTATTCTGGAAATGTTAATTCTAATTAGATCTACATGTTTACAATTTATTTTAATTGTTAATATTGATATATGCAATATTATGTTATTTAATACTAATAATTATAAGAAAAATAGTTTTTACCAAAGTTATATATGTGATGTAATTTTATTCAAGGGCATACTGAGATATTTGTTCAATGTTAATATCATGGTAAAACTTTTGATTTAATATTATTATGTAATAAGTAATTTACATGAATTTTGTTAAGAATAATTGTTTTAAAAAGGGTTAAATATGCATTGAAAATATATATGTTTGTTAATATGAAATATGTTATTAATAAATTAGAAATTGAGACTCTAAATAATAATTTTGTAAATTGATTTAGTCTTCAACTTGTTACTTTGAAATGGTAAATCTCATTATTTATAATTTTACGTCATGGTTAAAGTTAAAATAGAAATAAGGGATTTATCTAAGATTAACAATAATTAGATATTTAATTGAACTTATTTAAATATGATAAATATTGGAAATATATGTTTATGGTTGTAAATTTATGAGCAAACAATTGATATATCTTTTTGATTTATTTAAGGTTCTACAATTATCGACGTTAATCAAGAATTTCCCGTACGGTAAAAGGTGAGGTTTGATTTCTGATTTGTTCCAAACCCTGTTTGGCATCCGGCCCTGAGAAACTTGGACATAACAATTGTGATTCTTTGTTTTGAATCACGAGCAACATTCTATCACCCTTTTAATGCTTTTATTTAAAATTGTTAATTCTTTACATAATCAGTTTTCTTGCCTATTGTTAAATCAAATCTCATTTAAATCATAATCGGAAATTTTCTTCATAATCACAATCATCCTGGTATCATGATCACCCTATCAATTCTTGAATTGTGCAACGAGCAACGAACTATGTTCGGCCTATGTAGCTCAAAAACGAGCAACGGATATTGTCCGGATTACTAGCTCATCTGATAATTCTGTTTCACCCATTGGGACGCCTTTGGGAAGTTGGGCCCAGGGATTGAAAGGATTTACTGCTGGGCAGAAAAGGGCTGTCGGTTTAAGTAATTCTGATTAATACCCATTCTGTCTAAGCGCCGCTTGCAGTCAGGAGTTGGCTGTGACCCGCGTGTTAGACTGACATGTACTCGAGCATGTCTTCTGTTCTGTTGCGAGGTAGCTCCTCGTAGGGAGGTATACGGTTGAATTTTGGAGATAAAGGTTGGATCTGTTATATGTAATTGCACAAGTTCATTTTCTCGTTCTTCTGAATACTCCAGTATTATCTTTAAAATCGATAATTTCAGTTGAATGATGCAGATTCTGGTCATTCTTGTTCGTTTTGTTCTGATTTACTGTTTGGTTAGTGTCGTGATCTAAGAATTTCACTAAGTCATTAAAGACTTACTCCTCTTTTGTTCTATATGTCCCTTTCTCAGAGTAAGATTGGTATAGCAGCACGGATGGAACGAATGATCGACAAGTCCGCTTTTGGAAACTTTGCAAAAATTGCTAAGTGTTTGATTTTGTATTTACATCATTTTAAAATTGTAAAATGTATTTGTATTCCAAAAACTTCCGCTGTATTTAAAGTAAAGATATTTTATAGTGCTATGGTTTTGATCCTGGTCAGTGAGACCCCTTCCTATGAGCTACAGTTCGGTCTGAGTTGAGTTTGTTAGGTGGCCAACACCGGATCAACTCGGATCGGATTGTGACTCGTGGGGCGCGGTCCTCACACTATCTTTGTTTACGGTGGTTATTTCAGGTGAGTTCTCCTAACTATATTATTTTCCAAAAACTGGAAGGAATGTCTGTATAAATATATGATGAATGTGTGTATAAATATATAACTAGTTATTGTATGATTGCATGAAATTTTGAATGCTTCATACTCAGTGGTTGTAAATATGTTTTGAAGCTAGGAACTGTATTGTTTAACTTTCATTCGTGTCTTTTAAAGATGCTTTACTTTGAATTACAGCATAATGTTTTATGCGATTTGCATGACAAAGGTAAACGTGAAATGGTTGAAATTATTTGGCTATGATTACTTGGCGTATTGAATTAGTGATTTGTTGGATCCATTAGCTTGGGTAGGCACGAGGTAAAACCGGGCAGCAGAGGGCTCGCCGGTTGAGCTTCGTGTCCCCTGGCCCCTTCCCCTTAGACATTGCGGGAGGTTCGTAGTGTCTATTGGGATCACTTGTTGCATGTTCCATGGCATGCAGTCTATTGTTTCCAAGGTAGCTCCTTGGACGGGGAGACAAGGAAATCTGTTCAAGGCGATAAGGGTGGAATGATATTGGAATTGGAATTAGTCTTGGCATGGATATCTATGTTCATTTTCTGAGTGAAATAATATTTTGTTGTGCCTCTGGATATGGATATTGAAATCTGTATATGAATGGAAATTTGTATCTGCTGCATATTGAATGCCTGTTGTGTGAATTGATATACTGACGTGACTTACATTCAAAATATTTTGTTTTTAAAGAAAATCTCGCACTTCACACACATCGAGAACTCACTGAGATTTTTATCTTACAAAAACTATTTTCTTTTTCTTTCTTCCTTTCAGACCTAGGTACTATTGCAGCGAGACTTTGGGGCATTGTTGGTGGGAGTGAGCTGATGGAATTGGTTATGTATAGAGTTGATTGTATTAGTTTTTAGTTTGTATATTTAATCTTTAGTTTGTACCCTGGGGTTGCTCTATTATTTTAGGCTTGAAAAGTTTGGGCTGTTACAACACCAAGTTTCTATTGTTGGATAAAGAGTTCAGAGTAAACAATTGTCTATAAAGTGCATCAGTCAAACTCCATATTGTGGATCCACTACTTAAAGAATTGTCACTCAAAATGTTTCATGAGCTAATCGCTCGTATGGATGACATATCAGTTAAGGAAATTCAGTTTCTAGTGGGAGTTTGTAGATGCTTTTATAATATAGACAATTTTTCAGTTAATACAGTTAAGGATTTTAAGGTTATTTTCTGCAGAAATAAAGTTTTTCAGTTAAGTTATACTCTGATTTCGGTTCAGTTTGATCTCACTAAGAGAGGACCAGTTGGAAACAAGCATGTTATGATCACGTTACATGAAGTTTCCATGCTACTCATCCACATCATGATCTATGTCATTCGGTTGTATTGGCATACGTGACCGTTAATAGGTTGAGTCACGATATATGTGACAAAAGTCGTTTCTATCCTATGTTGATATGATTGATGGACGAGATTGGTTGAAAATACATTCAGTAATGACAATTAGGTTGAGCTCAGTTATGTTATTTTTGGCTAAGCATAATTATAAGGTTAAACATATAGCCCAAGTGGGAGATTGTTGGAACATTTGTCCAGCGTTGTTGGATCTTTAATCCAACGTTGGGCTTATATGTTAAATAATTATGTGATGTGGACCGTCATTAAGGATAAGCCTAATAAAAGTGATCTGTTAAGGTTTCAGGTATACGGGCTTAATGTATCTTTATAGGGTGTGGGTCTTTAATGGGTAGAGACTCAAGAATAATTCTATTTTATTGATTGGCTGAAATAGAATTATCAAAAGATACCAGGTTTATGGTATATATATATATATATATATATACATATATATACATATATGTGGTCATGGTCCCTGGATCACACATTATACTTTCTACACTATATCCCATTGGTAGTCTAGAGCTTGAGAGAAATCAAAAGGAACTCTCAAGAAACAAGGGTTACGTGTTGATCTGGAAGACCAACCACGCATCAATCCCGAAACAACTAATCGTTGGTGCGTCAATCCCGAATCAGTTAATCGTTGGTGTAAGGTACACTTTCGTATTCAGACTTTTACGTTATATTAATTCTTGATGATTCACATGAACACACATTAAAGTTTGAACAAGGTGCTTATACTACGTTATATAACATGCATAACCATTATGCTTATACCATATTGTGATATAATCCTGTTAAAGTTTGAACAAGGCTCCTTAATCCATTTCTTAGGTTAGCAAAATTTTATTTATTTATAGTTTTTGCTTAATTCTCACTCCAGTATAACAATATGCTTAGTGTACTGATTTATTGCTGATATTTTTCAACAAGATGAAAATTTCCCGATAGTTTCTCTTTACTTATTAACTTTTTATCAACATATATATTATTATTTTTCCATAGAACATAGTTGACCATTGCACATCTCAAATTTTGGTTTCACCCTATTGCTCACAAATATATGACTAGCAATATGGTGGTAAATACTCACATAATCATGGATTGCTTTATCTAGTTTATGATGTCGTGAATTTTCGCAAGACTGGATAGTTTCTCGTCATTGGCTATGGTAGGCTCGTTAATTTAACTTGTGACGATACTAATTATTCTCTACGGTGTAAGCTATGTCTTTAGGAAAATGCACAATCCAATCAGTAGGATCTAAGTGGTCTTGTTGGAACATCAATCAATTATGCACACATACACGCTTTGAGTATCTGTATCTAGTAAAATGTCGGAACTTATATTAATATTTCAACTGCATCTTTGCTGAGAGTAGTGCTCGATTGTGAGCTTGCGGTTGGCGGTACGATTTATTAGTTTACTGGCTGTGCTCTCTAATTGAAGGGAAAATGCATATAAAGATGTCAACTGCCTGGTAAATAATGCAATAGTCAAGTACTCGAGTTGTAAAAATAAACTCGTCCCTGTCGAAATTTCACAAGAACTAGTGAAGAATTTAAATTAGACGAAAGTTTCAATTGAGAATGCTGAAAAAATTCTCCAAAAGCCTATTAGTTCCTAGCTTATAAGAACTAATATGTATTCTATTTCTTGTTTATTGATCAGATCAATAAGTGTGGACCGAAGTGTACTATTAAGATTAAGTATTATTAACCAAATAAAACTATTTTATCACTATTATCCCTACTTTTTTAGTTTCAGCACGTATCCAGGCCACAGATCTTACGAAAACGATGGGACACTCCCTCAATTAAAGCTGAAAAATATAATTTATTAACTCAAAATATCTCTATTTTTAATTAAAATGGGTAGTAACTTTGCTGAGCTCCAGCACCCCACTGTAATTATAAATGCACTTTTTCTCCATTCTCCAAACTCTATAAAAAAGGCTCGATTCAAATTTCAAAGCCAACTTTTCCATCTTTCTCGTAAATTACATAATAATATTACTTGTATACTATCTTTTTCACCCTCTTCACAAAATCACCCGCACTTTCAGATATTCGTAACACATTAAAATCACCCGCCCATTAAGCGTCAACTCTTCTTTCCCAAAATACCCTCTCTCTCTCACACACTAGATCTTCACCCCAATTTCTCTCTCTTCCACGTACACCATCACTCTTTAATATTCTGGGTCTTGTATTGTATCTTGTATTTTATGTATTAAGTTATTATTTAATTATTAATTAATTAACAATAATTATTAGTAATTATCATTTACATAATATCTATTATTAATATAAACAAACAGGTTTTGTGTTGTACAAATAAAGTGTTTTCCAAATTTACCCCTATTTAATCATCTAAATTTAGTTTCTAAGAACCTAATATTGTAAACAAATTCAAAATTTTAAACTTCTTCATCTTCTTATTTCTTCTTCGTTTTTCTCCACAAACTACCTCTTTTTACAGCTTTTACCATAGAGTAAATCAACCCTACTTAATCTATTAATTACAAGCCCATTTTTAATACCTAAGAACATATTGCACGCGGTCCGCGCGTGCACACAATGGCTAGTATTAATATATACTATGTATTAGATAATATTAAGTGTGTAGTGGATATGTTTGTAAGTAGTTATCTATTAGTGGGTAGTTATTAGTCTAAGGCAGATTATATCATATGTATGCAACAACCATACATTTATGAATTAAGAAGAATATTTGAATGTTAATTTAGTTTTATCTCTCTCTAATCTCAAACTTTTGGAGATCCGTCCTTTCTCGGACAAATCAAAAATATCTTTGATCCTTAACATATTCTTTTCATTTTTATTTTATTTTCTTATTCTTTTGTGCCTAAGGTTACGAGGGGCATGGATTTGATGCCGAGTTGGCCAGCCTTTAATTTCTATCGTCAAGGCGTTTATTTAGATGAAAATACTGGGTATATTTTCAAGCATTTTTACATGATTGGTATTTCTTTTATATGGTTTGTTAAGCTATATATCTGGTTGAAATATTTTTTTTTCATTTGTTATTTTTGTGGTGGGTCCGAGAAAAATGGTTGGGCTGCTCGCATGACGATTTTCAACAATGGAGCTTTTGATGTTGCTGTTACTTACTTGTTAGGAAGCAACTAAAGCACACAAAGGTCAGATACACATTTATTAGTTATTTTACCCTTTTCAAACATATTTTTAGAGCATTGATGATTTGGTGGCAAACTATCGATATCCACGTCCCAATTGGATCCGCCTGGATCCTGAATCGATCAGAACCAGATCCCGATGTATTGTTGATCTGAATTAATTTTGCATGAAATTATGAGAAAATCTATATCATGTGAAAATTTGAGAATTGATAGGAAATATGAAACTAAAGAAAAAAGAATTGATATTTAAATTCAAAGATCGACCGGGTCCTGACTCGAGTTGGCTCCAATTTTATCGGTGAGGATCCTCTGTCCCATTTTTGTGTTCCACTTCATGTCCCACTGTGTAGGATCATGACAGGTGACATTGATCTTAATACATAAGAGGTGGGTGAATGACAAGTGTCCATAAAGATATGTGAATGATTAAATGGGACATAGAATGGAACATAAAGTGGAATAGATGACTATTTGCCCAATTTTACTCTAGATCCTAGTAAATCATATCCACCTTTACAAATATATAAAGTAGTTGAAGAAACAAAATTCTTCTTATATGTGTAGATTGTCTTCTTCCCTTTTTATAATTACTAGCCACCAAAGCACAAAAGCACATGCGGGACCGCGTGTAAAATTTTAAAATACTCATAATATCGTTATTTTTGAGTGTTATTTTTTTATATTTAAAAATAGACACACACAAAATTGCAGTTACAATTAATAGTGAGAAAGTGAGTTAGTGGGTGGTGATAAAAAAAGGCAATTACTTTTCTGTCCTTTTTGAATTGTTAGAAATTATTGGAGTTAGGGTTATTTTAGAAAAACTAATAATTCGGTACAACAACTGCCAAAATATGTAAGGGTAGAGGGTTTATTTTTAATATAGTAACAGATATATGTGTAGTTGTTACAAGTGTTTTGAAAAACCAGACTGGATCGGCATGTTCGATCGGTTAATCGGTGTCTCATATTTAGTCCGGTCTGGATGAGTCCCAGAAATCGTTTCCTTAGCAAAGCAGTCTGAATCGCAAGATACTGGTGAAAACCCGACAACCCTGATGGCGTTTTGGACCGGCGGTTCATCAGTTTTCACTCAAAAGAAGCAAAAAGATTGTACAACCGTGGGAGTCATGGGAGAATATATCTTTCGATATAGGCTGGGTGTTAGAAACGGCATTAGGCAATATACGACTTTAGGAGCAGGGGCAGTTTAGGAATATTATGGAATGTCTCTTTATATAATTCACTAGCATCTTTGTAAAAGAATGAGGAATGATCTTATGAAATGTTTCAGAAGTCTCTCTCTTCTCAATATTCTCTCAAACTCTCTCTCTCTAAATTCAGCTGAATTCCCTTCGGCTATTCTACATTCTTCTTCTTCTATCAATCTGAAACCAAAAACATTTACACTTAATCAACATTCATAACACTGGGTCACCTATACTTATATTAAGTATGTGAGGTCTCTTGATTTGGGCCCTCTAGGCAAACCCCAGGTTCGAAATATTTTTGAATAGGGCTCTATGTTATGATCTTCTCAATATGCTTCTCTTAATTAATCAGTGATACCATTTATGTTTTATACAATTAAGGCTGATATAGAGCTACTAACATAGATCAAAGTTTCTCAACGTTTTTTTTTTCTTTTCAAATTGCATCGATATGTTTCTATTTTCGATTCTGTTAAAACAAAAAATATAAGTACTTTCCACATCCATTACAACAATTATTTTACAAATTTTTCGAAGCATGTTGAAAAAAAATCTCAAAATATTGCGAGAAGCTAATAATTTTTAGCGGAGCTAAACATATACCAGAAAAACTTTGCTCCATGTCTAGTAGTACGGTATGCCATAAGGTACGAATACTGGTGCAAAATGTGAGATTATTGAGAGGCCAGAAATCTGATAAATTTGATCCATACTTGCAAGCTTTGAAATACATAGATTATTTACATTCTGCTACTTATATGCTTCCATATCAAAAGCCAAAAGAATGATCTTAAATACTTATAAAGATTATTGACTTGTTCTTCAGAGTACTCTTAAGAATTTTTCTTTACAACATCTATCTGTAATCTCTGCAATTTTTTCTCTTCTTCATCAATTCCATAGCAGTTTCAATCAAAGTATGCATTGACACACTATGCCTGCATAGGCCAACAGTTTCAGAGAAAATATTGAAACACTCAAGCTCAGACTTCGTCTCCATACTCGAGCTCTTTCTCCATTCCCAAACTCTCATTAGTTCGTGCATTCGTTTTATCTTCTCTCATCATCCAAATAACCAACTTTATTGCATACCTTCTTATGCTAGGAAGCTTTATAGAGGGCTGCTGATTTTTTTTCAGGATCAAGAAAACACGATGAGGAAGATCGAATTCTCTTATTCAAACGTCCTTAAACATGATTTTCGAGTCCTGAGATGTCATAAGCTTGAAAAGGGCTGCTGGTGCTCCAATCATTACTTCCTGAAGTTTGTCTCTTCTTTCATAATAGCTTCAAGAATCTGCAAAATAAGCTAATAAGTTGGGAAAAGAGTCTGTATATCGTTCTTAGGCTAAATTATAGATATACCACACAAATTCTTAGGCTTTAAACTCATATTTTGTCTACTCTATTTGACTGTTGTGCGTAATTTAATTAGGACATTCTTGTCCAAAATCAAGTAGATCAAAATTAGATAATCTGATCAGTCCTTTGCTAAAATTATGAAAATGCATTCACTAATAAGAATGGCAACCACCTGTGCAAAGAAAATGTCAGGTTGAGTCCTTGAGACTGGGAGAAGAACATATGGCCATAATATTTTTTATTAAAGAAAATTCTATTTAATTCTCATTAGTTAATTACATATTACACACTTATTATTCATTTACTTATTTGTATTTGTATTTTGTACCAAAAAAAATTGACCATCCTCCCTACCTAGCCAAACACGCCTTAAGGTCGACTTGTGTGTTGTATATGAGCTTGAGAGCTCAAATTTGTCCTTTTTTGTGTTCAAACTTCAACCTGATCAGGATGAGGCGAACATTTGTCAAATACATTCAATGTCTATACGATGTTAACATAGAATATAAATCAGATATATATCCAGGCCATGATATACATTAACGAATTTTTTATTATTATTATTATAATTGTATACATATTTATGGTAGGTATTATACAAAACTCAACCCAACTCTTGAACACAAACCCCATAGGCCACAACACACATGTTCGTCTATGATATTAACTTACTTGTCCCCAAAAAGCACAAAATGAAGGCAGAAGCTGTATAATTTTAATTTTTTTGGAACAAGCCGTTAGGCATTTATTTAGTGTAAAGTAACATTAAATAAATGCCTAACGGCTTGTTAAAAAATATTTATGCAGCTTTTGTCTTCATTTTGTGCTTTTTGGGGCAAGTAAGTTAATATCATAGACGAACATGGGGTGTTGTGGCCTATGGGGTTTGAGTTCAGGAGTAGGGTTGAGTTTTGCTACCATAAATATGTATACAATTATGAAAAAAAAACCATAAATATGTATATATAATATTTAATCACCAAATAGTTTATTTGAAGCAAAATCAGACACTATAAAAAGGTGCCATACATGCAACGACTTTTATTTCAAACTCATCATCATTCACTTCCAGCCTCTTAATTTCTCATATAGTTTTTCTAGATCTCTAGCTAACTGATCACCTCTTTCTCATACACATAGTTTTTTTTCTCTCTAGCTAATATAACTGATCAAAATGGTCATCTCAACAAAAATGATTCTGCTACTCGTTCAATTGTTAGCTGCAGTTGGCTTCACGGCCATCACTGCACATAACATGAAAACGGGTACAGAAAGATATTTCTATAGTCTTGCCAGCATCCCGTGGGTGCTGGCGAGACTCTTAGTTCTGGAAACTGGCTAGGGGATTTCCGCGGGACTCCAGATTTTCAAACTCGCCAAAGGCAAGCAGATTGGCAAATTGCTAGGTACAATCAATTGGCTACTCCTAGCTGTGTTTGCCATCTGTGTCGTTGCCTACTTTGGCTTGTTAATAGAGGAGTCAGAGGCGCACTTAGCCAAGGGCATGTGGGAGAAGGTTGAGAGGTGCCTCATGAGCCGCGGAAATCCTCAGGCCAGTTTTCAGAACTAACAGTCCCGCCAGCACCCACAGGATGCTGGCGAGCCTATAGAAACATCTTTCTGCACCTGTTTTCATGTTATGTGCAGGATGGCGATGAAGCCAACTGCAGCTAACAATTGAAGGAGTAGCAGAATCATTTTTGTTGAGATGACCATTTTGATCAGTTATATTAGCGAGAGAGAAAAAAACTATGTGTATAAGAAAGAGGTGATCAGTTAACTAGAGATCTAGAAAAACTATATGAGTAATTAAGAGGCTGGAAGTGAATGATGATAAGTTTGAAATAAAAACCGTTGCATGCATTGCACCTTTTTATAGTGTCCGATTTTGCTACAAATAAACTATTCGGTGATTAAATATTATATATACATATTTATGATTTATTTTTATTTTTATATAATTGTATACATATTTATGGTAGCAAAACTCAACCCTACTCCTGAACTCAAATCCCATAGGCCACAGCAACCCATGTTCGTCTATGATATTAACTTACTTGCCCCAAAAAGCACAAAATGTACTGGTCGTGCTCTCTAATTGGAGGGAGAATGCGTATAAAGATGCCACTGACCAGATAAATAATGTAATGATCAAAAAATCAAATATTCTTTTTATAATCATACCAAACTTCAAGGGTGTAAGTATAATAAGCATAATAATACCATAAATATTATCCAAATGTGCCTTAAGTTGTAGAGCGGAGGTTTTTGTAAGGTTTCAAACCTCAGGGGAAATCATTGTAATTTCTCAAACTACAGGGGATGTATCTGTAATTACACAAACCTCAGGGGATGTAGCTGTAATTATCCCTAATAAATAATAGTGTTGCATGCTTATACCAAATAAACAAGGAAATATACATGGATACGTGTATACGTATGCACGCCAATAGATGTGCACAACTTTATTAACCGCCTATACATAAGATTAATATTTATATGTATATCAGTTCTTATTTAACAGTTAGTACAACTTTATTTTCAACATGATGGCGAATGAGCATATGCAATGCACCAAAATATTTCACATAATAAATTTAGTGATTATAACGAAATCGGTGACACTTAATTAGTTTTGCAGTATTATATATATATATATATATATATTAGCAAAAAGAAATTTATAAGATTGAAACGTCGTGTGGTGGATAAATAAGTAGACAACGAGATAAATTGTCTATATCAATAATGTAATGCAGCCAATTGAGTTGATGAATGAAATAGCAGTGTTGATTTGTGGATTCGTACAAATGTTGGCCTAAAACAAGATAATTGATAATCTTTAGCATTTATCGTTTCAGGAAATTAATCAATTAACCAAGTGTTAATGTTTAATTGCAATATTCCATTACTAGTTAATATTGCGGTTTATGGTAAATGGCAGGAGTGTTTTAACAAAATTTTCAACATAATTAATAAACATTTACAAATATTAGTTGTCTCGACTCTTGACTAAGATGAGCAAAGTATATCAGAATTAAGTACTTTCGCTTTAAAATATTTGTACTTGTTTTGGTTAATGTTTTGACTCACCACTCTTTTTTTTTTTGTTCCTTTTTATCACCAAAACAAAAAAGCCGTTATGACAAAAAAAAGCACAATGTAATAATGAATCCTCTAAAAGTACCTCTCTCTCTATGGACTTGACGAGGAAGCTTCCTGCCTTGGTTCTCTCAAATACTCAATTAGTGTCTCAAGCTTGAAAAAAAGTCAAAATATGATTATTCAATTAAAACTTGCTCAAAAACAAAATTAAATGAAAACAATGCGTGAACAAATTTGCTTCTAATTCACAAAGCGCCAAACAACACCAATAAATATAGTAGGGCCATCACAGTCATGAAAGTAATGCTGCAGTATTAGTCTAAATCATACAACAGTTAGTTTTACAATAGATCATTAGGCATGTGGTATACAATTAAGATTACATCACCATTAATTGGAGGTCTAAATTAGGTCATAATCAGAATTATATACCAGTAGGTGCCCCCTTTTACAAATTATATTCCTCTTAATTCATAAGCTCAATAAAGTTAGCTAATAATTTTCCATTGTTGGACAATGGAAAGTAATTAGCTTATTTCACATTGCAGCACGAATTTAATGCTCTTCTACTTAAGTAAAAAGAGATGATTATTAAGTATGATGATTCACTCACTTTCCTCTCCTTAATTTATTATTTAATGCTAGTTCTAAATCTCCCCGGTGTTTTTTACATCGCATTTTATCATATCATAAAATCTGATCACCATTTTCAACCAGAAAATTGACTAGGCAATTCACATTGCGATATATTGGACAAAAAAATCATTAATAGAAATACTAATTAAATGCTAGATTGTAATTAATTATGGTTTCATTCTCAAAGAAAGAAATACATACCCTATTGGAGTAGAAAAGAAAACAGCTGGATCGTTGGATATAGAATTTTGTTGTATTAGTACAAATGCATACGAGCCACAAGCGTCCTGGCAGTAAATAGTAACAAATAGGTATAATTATAGCTACACTCCCTGAGGTTTGGTGTAATTATAGATACCTCTCACACTACAAGAAAACATTGCAAAAGCATGTAGAAAATAGCAAGTAAGCAATTTATACTTGCTATATAATGAATATAGTAAGTAATTAGAAAGCAAATTTTTGTGACAAAATTAGCAACAAAAAAAAAATAAAAATTTGGGAAGCAAAATAGTCTTACTAATTTTCAGCAAATAAGTCATGCTTGCTAATGTTAACATTGCGATATATTGGACAGAAAAATAGTCTTACTTACTTGCTGAAAATTAGTAAGACTATTTTGCTTTATCACCCGGGGGCGGCCGGGGGGGAGGGCTTTAGGGGCAGTCGCTAACATAATATTAGTTATTTATTACAAACAAAAGATATATATAATATATTAATGAGATAATATCACTCACACCCCCTGAGGTTTGATGAAATATCAGTAACACCCCCTGAGGTTTCAATAATATCAGAGACACCCCCGGAGGTTTGATTTTCAGGGGGGTGTCACTTATAAAATGACACTTGTACCCTTTAGTTTAATATTACAAAATACCCTTCAATAATTAAAAGACATAAGTACCCTTTATTGTTCAAGTAATAAAATCAAACAATAATATAATTACACAAGTACTTTTGTTTTGTTCTTTACATTTTTTGTTAAATCGTTTATTTTCTTGTTAAATCAAAAATCTTAGTTCTGTTATTAGTAAAAGAAATAACATTTTGATTTGAATACTAACGTATCCCAGTCAAAATTAATTTGTTTTAATTCATAACTACAAAACTATTTTTGTAGATATAATGATGTTAGCTTTATAATAATTAAAAGTATTTGTTTCTAATTATTGAAGGGTATTTTGTAATATTAAACTAAAGGGTACAAGTGTCATTTTATAAGTGACACCCCCCTGAAAATCAAACCTCAGGGGGTGTCACTGATATTATTGAAACCTCAGGGGGTGTTACTGATATTTCATCAAACCTCAGGGGGTGTGAGTGATATTATCCCTATATTAATAACAATCATGGCTGGGTCTCAATTTCAATTTTTTTGGTTTCTTTTTATGTGTACTTGCTCGTCTTCTTGAATAAACTCCTCAAGTTTGTGATAATACGTTTAACCAAAATAAAGTGCATCAGTTTTTATAAATTCCTAAACCAGGTAAATTTTGATAAGATATGTGATGGGAGACATAAATAAGAACTGTCGGCGTGAAATAAAAAGACCGACTAACTTCATGTGATAATTTCTCCTAAAGTAAAATATATATTCAACCAGCAAAATAATTAAAATTAATAGTTAATTAGAAGTAAACTCACTCGTGAATGTGCAATCCCACACACCGAATATGCCTTTAATTATTCCCTTTTTAACATTAGTTCGCTTAATGAGAACGCTGCCCGAACTGCCCGAATAGACCCTAGGAAAGATTACGGGCAGGTCTCTTAGAATCACCAATCACCACCAACTACACTCACCCTTCTACTCCTTTGACTCTGTCTGTATTTTACATTCTCACTGTCTCTGTAGTTTCCTCTTGCTTGATCCAACGGTCCACAATGAAAGTTGCCTCCGATCTCAGCTGATTCATCTCTTAGCAGCAAATTTATCAGATCTTCACCGTCCAATCTCAGATCTGCTCTTCCGGTAAGTTTCTCTGACCTCAATTTTGTCAATCTCAGTTGTGGATCTGACAGTTTAGCTCCACAATTTTATTTTTACGCTTCAAAAAATTGGTTTTATTGTGAAAAATTTACTGTGTTGACTTGTTCTTACACACGATCTCGCTCATTCCTTGACTTGTTTAATTGAGTAAAAAGCTGAATTGTGTCTTGTTCAAAATGTGTTTTTTCTGTTTGTTTTTATTATTAAAATAATAATTTTTCGTAGATCTGAGTGTTGGTGATTGTGGTGCAGCTGTCGTCTTAAAAAAGTATGGAGATTAACCGTGGTTCAGTTAAGTTAACTACGGTTCAAAAGGAACTGATGAGTAGCACTGCCGCCGCTGTTTTCGCGGTTTCGTTAGTCGCGGCTCTGGTCAAAGCTCAGACTGTAGCCCTCGTTCAGGTACTTACTTTAGAATATAATCAAATGTTTTATAAGTACTTAATTCTTATATACTTTGCTCATCTTAGTCAAGAGTCGAGACAGCTAATATTTGTAAATGTTTAATAATTATGTTGAAAATTTTGTTAAAACACTCCTGCCATTTACCATAAACCGCAATATTAACTAGTAATGGAATATTGCAATTAAACATTAACACTTTGTTAATTGATTAATTTCTTGAAACGATAAATGCTAAATATTATCAATTTCACAAATCAACACTGCTATTCCATTCATCAACTCAATTGGTTGCATTACATGTCATTATTGATAGAGACAATTTATATCGTTGTCTACTTATTTATCCACCACACGACGTTTCAATCTTATAAATTTCTTTTGCTAATATATATATTTAATACTACAAAATTAATTAAGTGTCACCGATTTCGTTATAATCACTAAATTTATTATGTGAAAATTTTGGTGCATATGCTCATTCGCCATCATGTTGAAAATAAAGTTGTACTAACTGTTAAATAAAAACTGATATACATATAAATATTAATCTTATGTATAGGCGGTTAATAAAGTTGTGCACATTTGTTGCATACGTACACACGTATCCATGTATATTTCCTTGTTTATTTGGTATAAGCATGCAACACTATTATTTATTAGGGATAATTACAGCTACACCCCTTGAGGTTTGTGTAATTACAGATACATCAACTATAGTTTGAGAAATTACAATGATTTCCCCTGAGGTTTGAAACCTTACAAAAACCTCCCCTCTACAACTTAAGGCATGTTTGGATAATATTTATGGTATTATTATGCTTATTATATTTACACACTTGAAGTTTGGTATGATTATAAAAAGAATATTTGATTTTTTGAAGAAAACAAAATATACTCAAATGATATCCAAACATGCCTAGGTTCTAGAGGGGAGATTTATGTAAGGTTTTAAACTTCATGGGAGGTCATTGTAATTTCTCATAAGAGTAGTTAGTTTCCTTTCAAACTAGAATGAGATACATATAAAAGTACATTATTTAAATCATTTACAAAGAATAGATATTACCTCAAAACAAGTCCATGCCTGAAATTTTGAGCTTCTGTCCAATCGTTATAACTCCAGTATGGTCCCTGTAACATTACCTTCACAATCTTGCTTATAGTGCGTACCACCCTTTGGTCCTCAACATTTCCAATCTCTGTAAGCTTGATCAACACTCTCTTATCCAGATTCTCGGTAGGGAGAAGCCCAATGGCGATCCCTCGTCCAGCTCGCCTAGGCTGATCACTACCCTCACCACGATGTTGAGTAGAAGTATCTGTCGCTGGTGATGCCTCTGAAGAACCATAAAACTCATGCGACGATGTAGCACCACGCTGCGGTGCATGTGATCCACTGTGGTGAGGGGATAATGACAAGGAACCGTGTCTCTGCAGTGCAGAAGTGGACGCCCCTACTCCATGTGATCCACTGTGATGAGGGGATAATGACAAGGAACCGTGTCTCCCAGTATGGTTTGGGAGCGTAGATGGTGATGTCACATGCTGCCTCCTAGAATCTTGTGGGGGATAAGTTGGGTCAGCCGCTGCCACACGGGTACGGAGGCTGAAATTTGGTGAGACAGGCTGCGTGGATGCAGACAACAACCCTGGATGCATCGCTCGAGGGAGTAAGGGTGACAACGAAGGCTGGTCGTGTGGCACGGAATCCCGGTGATGGTCTGATGGCGAATGCGGGTGTGTCGTGCTGGGGACATGAGCCTCTGATGAGTAAAGACCAAGATATCTAGGGCGAGTGCTAGGCGGGATCGAATACGAAATTTTATAAGAACCACGACCTGCCATCTGCAAAAATAAACTCACATATTAAAACTACAAAATTAAGCATATGGTTGTACTCTATTTATATAATTCATAAAAAAACATCATTCTGATCAAATTTATGTAGTACATAATGAAAATCTAACATTTGAAAATTACAAGAAGAAACTAACACTTTGCAAATTATTAAATAATACTCTAAACTTCTTATAATGCCCAAAACTATCCTTACATTTATGAGTTTATACAAAATACACTACAAGTTTGGCAATAATCAACAATCTAAATTAAAATTTAACTATACCATAGCATTTCAAAAAGCATGTAGAAAATAGCAAGTAAGCAAATAGTTGCTGCAATAATGTGCAGCAGCAATTTGCAAATTGCTTTGCTGCTGTGATTTGCAACCAAAAGCAGCTAATAGCTGCTGCATATTGCCAATTGCAGCAGCTACTTAGCTGTTGTAATTTGCAATTTACAGCAGCTAATGCACATTTACAAATTAAAAAACATAAAGATTTCGGAAAAAAAAAAAACCCTAAAACTTAAAATAAAGCCCAAAATTCCTAAAAATACTAAGATTCCACAAATTAAATACAAAAATTAACATATAATTCAACTATTTATCGAAAGGGCCAAGAGAAAAAAAATTTAAACCAATATCTACAACATATGCAAAAATATAACGTGATAAATTCGTAGAAAAGCATAAAAACTCGTACAAGATGAAGTAGAGAATATACCTTAGAAGAAGAGCAAAAATATTTGGACGAAAATAGTGGTTTTTGACCTTCAAAGTGTTGAAAATGGCGGTTGGGTACTGAGGGGGGAAAAGAAGCCGCGGTTTTTGGAAGTGAAATTAGAGAGAGAAGTATTTGTTGATTTCTAATAACTTTTTAGGATGTAATTTGCTTGCTAATTTGGGATGTATATAATTGCTTACTAATTTGACATGTATTAATTGCTTGCTAAATGGTGTTAGATGGGTCCCACGAATTGTATGCTTTTCAATTCTCTCTCTGGGTCCCACATTTTTAGCAAGTATTGATTTGCTTACATAAATATATCAGGAAAAATATATAGCAAGCATAACTTGCTGAAAATTAGTAAGACTATTTTGCTTCCCAAATTTATTTTTTTTGTTGCTAATTTAACATATAAACACATGTATGAAATTAAAGAATCCAAGTAGTCCACTCTATCAAATAACGTAGCATAAACTATTAGGACCCTATTAATCTTTTCTTTAAATCAGTAATACATAATATATTTAATGTAAAGTCATCACATATTACAAAAAAATAAAGTAAAATGACTTATTAAAATACAAAATGTTTTTTTTTCATCACTCAACAACACGCAGTAAGAGAATTGAAGAATATTGTGTTGATGTTTCCTTTAATTTTTGTTTTCATACATAAAGTTAATGAAAAAATTAATTAAGTAAACCAAGATGTTAAAATGGAGATTACAGTTATCAAGCTGCTGCTAGCAGCTTAATAAGCTCCAACTGCATACGCCTCTGGACGAAATTAGTTAAAAGCTAAAAAAATTGAGACACGATTAAATGCTGGTGGTCATTTTGCACAAAAAGTTTAGACATAATAAAATGATAGGTGTAAATTTTTATGGTTTAACTACGCGTAAGAAGAGTCATTTAGTTCACCAGAATAAATATCATTTTGGATAATTAGGAGGACCACAAAATTTCATTCATTAAATGTAACGGGTAAAATGTGAAGAAATAACATTGCGTATGCAATCGAAACTGTTTATTTTTGTTTCTTCCCTAAATTAGATCAGGTTTGAAGATTGCAGACCACACGTATTTTACATTGCATGTGTGTAATATAGTTTCAGAGTAAATGCGACGACTATGCAGGAATCGCAAATATGGACATTGTAACATGCAGATATTCACATTAAATTGGAAAACTAATGAATTTCTAAGTTAAGAATTGTTAATTGAATGAGTTACGGTGTGATCCCGATTCCCGTGCAAAACTTAAATACCCAAGTGCTATTATCCTTTAATTATTGTCTGATATATCTTTTGGCTTTTTTCAAAATGTGGACGTATGAGTGATTCGTTGTGGCCCGGTAACTTTCATACATTTATTAGCTCTTAATCAAGTTTTCATACAATCGTACATATTTCACTGGACCACAGCCAATCACGAAAAGGGAGAAATTATCAACTCATTTATTAGGTCTTAATCAAGTTTTCCTACAATCGTTCACAAATGAGTGAAATAAAGATAATAATAACCTTTATGTAATTGATTGTAAAGTAAAATAAGCCTTAAAAAATAAAAGAGAATGCAATTTAAATGGGCCGAGCCCACAAACATTATTTAATTTATATGGGCCGAGTCCACATTTGTGTTGTCATGGGCCAAGTCCATGTACTTGAAGCCCGGGGATTGGATTGGAATTTACAGGGGTACTTTGCAATTTCAAGGGACTGATTTGCATTTGGCAGCATGTGAGGACTACGTCTGCAATTCTCCATGGACTGATTTGCAATTCGTCGCCTACTTCCTTCAAGCAGCCAAGCGCCACCTTCTTATCGACCGCCGGCGATTTTTTGGACGACTTTGTCACCGAAAACGAAAGCGCCACCTTCCTTCATCTGTGAATGACATCTTTGACAACAAATTATTTTTTATGTATAGAATATGAAGTAACCCTATAATATATACTATGTATTATAAATCAAACAGAACTAACTAACTTATAAGCTTTTGAAGAAACACATAATCAAATAATGAAAAGATACAAATTAAACTACACTACATAAATAAATAAAGAAAAGTTTATATTTTGACTGATTGAGGAGAATAAATCAAAAGTTAAAAAGTTGTTTTCCCCCAAATTTAAGAGTTTTTCTTGTCTAAAAAATGGACGAATTTTGTTGTACGTAACTTCTTTTTCTAGCTTCCCTTTTTTTCCTGATGATATTTATAAATGCATATGATTATTATTGTAAATTTTTACTTTCGGCAGCTGATTCAGATTAAAAAATGCTATGTGTTGTATAGTTATTAGTTTGATTTATTAACTTGGGATTTTTTCTTATAAATTTCTAAATGTGAAGAGTCTAGATTAAAACTGATACAACTTGGAACTTCAGCTACATATAACAATTCTTATAATAAAAAAAAAAACTTCAGCTATTACAATTACTCTACCAATATATAGTTTATTACTTTGATAATATATGATTATTTAAAATGGTACAGAATTCTAGCTAATTCACTATGGAAATATCTCTTGCATTAACCGGTCCACCATTGGTGCAAATCTCAATATACTGAGGCGGAGGCGGAGGCGGAGGGGGAGGGGGAGGCAGAGTAGGAGTAGGAGTCTTGGTGCATGCTCGTTCGATGCACATATACACCAGACTCAATAGGAAGCTGAGAAAGTTGCCGAGTACGACAAGAAGGAAATCCTTCATGTGGTCCGACACCTTTGAACCTTCTCCCACCTGCTGTCGTGTAATTGCAACCCTGAATCCTCGTTGCCTGCATCCTTTATTAACAAGCTAACGTAGGCAGCGGCACAGATGGCAAACACAACTAGGAGTAGCCAATTGATTGTACCTAGCACTTTGCCAATGTGCTTGCCTTTGGCGAGTTTGAAAATTTGGAGTCCCGCGGAAATCCCCAGGCCAGTTTTCAGAACTAACAGTCCCGCCAGCACCCACGGGATGCTGGCGAGACTATAGAAACATCTTTCTGTACCCGTTTTCATGTCATGTGCAGTGATGGTGATGAAGCCAACTGCAGCTAACAATTGAACGAGTAGCAGAATCATTTTTACTGAGATGGTCATCTTGATCAGTTATATTAGCTAGAGAGAAGAAAACTATTTGTATGAGAAAGAGGTGATCAAGTTAGTTAGAGATCAAGAAAAACTATATGAGAAATTAAGAGGCTGGAAGTGTGTGAGTGAAGCTAATCGTTGCATGCATGTCACCTTTTTATAGTGTGTGAGTGAAGCCGATCAATTTGTAAAAAACGGTGAGTTAATATACATGGGGACCATACCCTATATTATAATATACATGGGGACCGCGCTAATTGCCTGATAATTTTGTGTTTAATATGCTAGTGCGTTGCAGATCAGATCCCTTCACTGGTTATAATTGACAAACAAAATTAATTGTATATATAAATTACTGTTAGATAAAACATGATTAGAATGCAATAATAAAAAAGTTTATAGTCCAATTGTGCTAGAAGTAGGTACGTCTTCTTTTTGGGGACAACAATTTTATTTGTTTTCCGTTTCATATTTTTGGTTGTCAACATGAATGAGTTCGTATTATCAACATTCAGATAGTTGAACTCAGAAGAATGCATTTAATCACATTTCTTTTGAGGGAAATATCTTTAACCATTTAACATAAATATCCACCACCCAACAACTTTACATAAAAACTGGTGTTAATTTTGGTTCGAAAATTTGTAATAGTAATTCTGATGTGTGTTTTAAATGAATTGGTTAGGCTTTTTATGATGAATCATATTTTTCAATAATCTTAAGAAATTGTCAAAGACATTTTAAATTATTTTTTTAATAGAATTTTCCAATATAATTAATGTAACGTCAGGAAATTTTATTCTTTTTCCAGTGCAAAAAGAGATTGTTGAAATGTAATGTATAACATCTTTTTTGTACATGCTTTGGCTCTCTCCGAGAATCCACCCCCGGCAGAAATGTACAATTTTATCGTAATATACATATGAAAAGAAGAGAGTCTAACTATATATTTGTGCTAACATGTAGCTATAATTTAAGTAGTGCTAGTTAACAATATAAATGAAAAGAAAGCTAAGTTACTATTTTGCCAACATGTAAGCTAGTCTAACAATATTAATATTTGAAAACCCATATTTAGATATAACATCATATAAACAAGAATATATTAAACATACGTTTCAAATCAATCCCCATCCGAATCATCAATTATGTTTGTCCAGTTCATTAAAAAGGAAAAAAAAAACTCAGTTTATTGAAACCGAAATATCTTCAATCAGAAAAAAGAAAGCCCCCAAAAATCTTAAACAATCAAATATCCACAATCTATTTGCAAAAATCTTTCCCAGAACTGACTGAAGTGAGGTAACCATATTTGTGGATATATAATTACTTGAAAATAAAATAAAATATAAAACTGAACAAACTGGAAGATAAAATAAAAACACATAAAATCCCCCAATTTAGCACACGTGTGGGATATTTTCTACGTACATGCGATCACTGTCAAATCTTATTGAAGTTCGGTCTTATACTTGAATGCTATACAGTCTAGCCCTCTGTTAGTTCATTTTTATAAAAAAAAATAATCAATGTACCTACGTGTGTGAAATTCTATATATAAATCCTTGACAATTAGAATTATTGTGTTGTAAATAATTAGATATATATGCGTTAAATTAAAACAGATGTCAAGGATAGTTAAAATAAATGATAGTTTATAAATGATAATATATAACCAGTAATTTATATATACAATTAATTTTGTTTGCCAATTATAACCAGTGAAGGGACCTGATCTGCAACGCACTAGCAAATTAAACACAGAATTATCAGGCAATTAGCGCGGTTCCCATGTATATTATAATATAGGGTATGGTCTCCATGTATATTAACTCACCGTTTTTTGCAAATTGATCGGCTTCACTCACACACCATAAAAAGGTGCCATGCATGCAACGATCAGTTTCACTCACACACTTCCAGCCTCTTAATTTTTCATATAGTTTTTCTAGATCTCTAGCTAACTGATCACCTCTTTCTCATACACATAGTTTTTTTTCTCTCTAGCTAATATAACTGATCAAAATGGTCATCACAACAAAAATGATTCTGCTACTCGTTCAATTGTTAGTTGTGGTTGGCTTCACGGCCATCACTGCACATAACATGAAAACGGGTACGGAAAGATGTTTCTATAGTCTCGCCAGCATCCCGTGGGTGCTGGCCGGACTGTTAGTTCTGGAAACTGGCTTGGGGATTTCCGCGAGACTCCAAATTTTCAAACTCGCCAAAGGCAAGCAGATTGGCAAAGTGCTAGGTACAATCAATTGGCTACTCCTAACTGTGTTTGCCATCTGTGCCGCTGCCTAAGTTGGCTTGTTAATAAAGGATGCAGGCAGCGAAGGTTCAAGGGTGCAATTACCCGACAGCAGGTGGGAGAAGGTTCAAAGGTGCCTCATGAGGCGCAATTTTTGCAGCAACACAAAAAACACCGAGCACGACTGCTGCAAAGAGGTGCGTCTCAGAGGTGGTGCTCACTCTCCTTCGCAGCCGCGTTACTGCTTTTCGTGCATCAACTGCAGGAAGGAGTGGCACCGCCAGAGCCAAATACACGTGTCGGACCACATGAATGATTTCCTTCTTGTCGTATTCGGCAACTTTCTCAGCTTCCTATTGAGTCTGGTGTATATGTGCATCGATCGAGCATGCACCAAGACTCCTACTCCGCCTCCCCCTCCGTCTCAGTATATTGAGATTTGCACCAATGGTGGACCGGTTAATGCAAGAGATATTTCCATAGTGAATTAGCTAGAATTCTGTACCATTTTAAATAATCATATATTATCAAAGTAATAAACTATATATTGGTAGAGTAATTGTAATAGCTGAAGTTTTTTTTTTTTTATTATAAGAATTGTAATATATAGCTGAAGTTCCAAGTTGTATCAGTTTTAATCTAGACTCTTTACATTTAGAAATTTATAAGAAAAATCCCAAGTTAATAAATCAAACTAATAACTATACAACACATAGCACTTTTTAATCTAAATCAGCTGCCGAAAGTAACAATTTACAATAATAATCATATGCATTTATAAATATCATCGGGAAAAAAAGGAAGCTAGAAAAAGAAGTTACGTACATCAAAATTCGTCCATTTTTTAGACAAGAAAAACTCGTAAATTTTTGGGAAAAACAACTTTTTAACTTTTGATTTATTCTCCTCAATCAGTTAAAATATAAACTTTTCTTTATTTATTTATGTAGTGTAGTTTAATTTGTATCTTTTGATTATGTGTTTCTTCAAAAGCTTATAAGTTAGTTAGTTCTGTTTGATTTATAATACATAGTATATATTATAGGGTTACTTTATATTCTAAATAAAAAATAATTTGTTGTCAAAGATGTCATTCACAGATGAAGGAAGGTGGCGCTTTCGTTTTCGGTGACAAAGTCGTCCAAAAAATCGCCAGCGGTCGATAAGAAGGTGGCGCTTGGCTGCTTGAAGGAAGTAGGCGACGAATTGCAAATCAGTCCATGGAGAATTGCAGACGTAGTCCTCACATGCTGCCAAATGCAAATCAGTCCCTTGAAATTGCAAAGTACCCCTGTAAATCCCAATCCAATCCCCGGGCTTCAAGTACATGGACTTGGCCCATGACAACATAAATGTGGACTCGGCCCATATAAATTAAATAATGTTTGTGGGCTTGGCCCATTTAAATTGCATTCTCTTTTATTTTTTAAGCCTTATTTTACTTTACAATCAATTACATAAAGGTTATTATTATCTTTATTTCACTCATTTGTGAACGATTGTAGAAAAACTTGATTAAGACATAATAAATGAGTTGATAATTTCTCCTTTTTGGTGATTGGCCGTGGTCCAGTGAAATATGTACGATTGTATGAAAACTTGATTAAGAGCTAATAAATGTATGAAATTTACCGGGCCACAACGAATCACTCATACGTCCATATTTTGAAAAAAGCCAAAAGATATATTAGACAATAATTAAAGGATAATAGCACTTGGGTATTTAAGTTTTGTACGGGAATCGGGATCACACCGTAACTCATTCAATTAACAATGCTTAACTTAGAAATCCATTAGTTTTCCAATTTAATGTGAATATCTGCATGTTACAATGTCCATATTTGCGATTCCTGCATAGTCTTCGCATTTACTCTGAAACTATATTACACACATGCATTAATGTAACATACGTGTGGTCTGCAATCTTCAAACCTGATCTAATTTAGAGAAGAAACAAAAGTATATAGTTTCGATTGCATACGCAAAGTTATTTCTTCACATTTTACCCGTTACATTTAATGAATGAAATTTTGTGGTCCTCCTAATTATCCAAAATGATATTTATTCTGGTGAACTAAATGACTCTTCTTACGCGTAGTTAAACCATAAAAATTGATACCTATCATTTTATTATGTCTAAACTTTTTGTGCAAAATGACCACCATCATTTAATCGTGTCTCAATTTTCTTAGCTTTTAACTAATTTCGTCCAAAGGCGTATGCAGTTGGAGCTAATTAAGCTGCTAGCAGCAACTTGATAACTGTAATCTCCATTTTAACATCTTAGTTTACTTAATTAATTTTTTCATTAACTTTATGTATGAAAACAAAAATTAAAGGAAACATCAACACAATATTCTTCAATTCTCTTACTGTGTTGTTGAGTGATGAAAAAAAAACATTTTGTATTTTAATAAGTCATTTTACTTTATTTTCTTGTAATATGTGATGACTTTACATTAAATATATTATGTATTACTAATTTAAAGAAAAAATTAATAGGGTCCTAATAGTTTATGCTACGTTATTTTGATAGAGTGGACTACTTGGATTCTTTAATTTCATACATGTGTTTATATGTTAAAATGATACTATAACTAGTTATTGAATATTTTTTATATTTTAAAATAACAATATTTATTTGTAATTTGTATTAAAATTTAATTCAGCCCAGCACACATCCGATTCCCATACGCCACTGCGTTTCATCATCATGTATGTTTTGCTTGCCAATCAACAGTACATTTTCAGAATTATTGAAGTTTTTGTTTTGGTTTTTATTTGAGATTTCCATTATCAGATTTTAAGGGAAGAAATGAAATCTGCTTGGTTGGTTTTAATTTTATTTTCTTAATTGTTTGTAGTTTCTCCGAAGAAGTTATTATGAATTTATGAGTAAAAAAGTTGTCAAATTTTATCTGAATTTAAACATGTACATCTGTGCACAGGCAGGTGTCTAATTGGACTCTTGTGGGTTATATAAAGGAACTAATGTATTCATAAAAATAAATAAATAAAAAAAGCAATGTGATAGTACATTATTTTCAATATTTTAGATTTATATTCAAAAAATAACTACTTTTCACGAATTAACAGTTCAAGGATTAAAAACGAGTTGAAATTATGCAATCAAAATCAATAGATATCTTATACTTCAGGGCATTTAGGACTTTACATTCACTACAAGAAACTGGCTAGATAGAATTCATAAAAAAAGAATGGCTAGATAGGAACGAACAAACTTGTATTTAAATGATAATATTTTGTGATGTTGCGAGTACATTTTAAAAAAGAACCTTGAGGTAAATAATATATATCCATCGAAAATAAGTGATTTAACTGTATTACTAATTGTGCAACCACTGCACTAATAAATCTACTCTCCGGACACTTAAATGCACATCACATTTAACCTCTTTTTTTATAAGTTATTAGTATTATTTTGTTCTTCCAAGTTCCCATTTGCCTATGCGTTGAAGATTATGCGATATATTATTGATAACACTAGAGAATTCTATTGCTCCACACGACAATTCCAAAGCTGAAGATAGGAGTTGAACTGGAGAATAGCCGCGGCAGCCAATTAAATAAGGAGATGGTTAAAGAATCTTTGGAGAATGCTTTTTTCTGTTTATTGGCATTTTTTTGTATTTGACCAATTACTTAGGTTATTATATGGTTAGTTATATATCTATTTTTCATCTATAAGAACTTATCCAATAACCAATGCAATATATATGATTTAATATAAAATAGATATACTTATCGTCTCTTGTTTTAGAACTTATTGTGTACTCAGAGACTTTAAAAATTATTATTTGTTGCTACCATTCGTTCCACATTAAACTAACATGTTATATAATTACTAAGAAAAACTTTGCCGGCTATATATATATATATATATATATATATATTGGAGAAATATTACAATTGCGCTTGTTGAGAAGCCCTAATAATATTTGTGTGTGTGAATAAAATAGCTCATTGAGAAGTTAGTGGGATTCGTCCGAAATTGAAACTTTACTACACTTGAAGCATGCTTATATTGTTTTATGCTTTAGAGAGGTGTAGTGAAGTGGTGAAGATAGGCTCCTCGTGCCGTCGTCGATTCCGGCTCGGCACGTCACGCGTGCAAACTTTATTAAATCACAAAAGAGTTTTTAACAATTAAGAATCATATGAGGATTTCTTACAAATCTTGAAAAAATTTTATTAAATCACAAAAGAGTTTTAAACAATTAAGAATCATATGAGGATTTCTTACAAATCTTGGAAACCAAACTTTATTAAATATCAAAAGAGTTTTAACTATTAAGAATCATATGAGGATTTCTTACAAATCTTGGAAACCACAAGCGAGTTTTAGGTTGATATCATGTTATATATGTTTGTATTCATGGGAATGCAAAAGATATTGTCCTTAATAAGGTCATAAATTTTGCTTGTACCTAGGCTTCATGATTTAGACGTAATAGTTAAAATTAGTATCGATCACCCCCATGTCAGCATGAATGAAATTGTTCTAACTTTTCAATAGCATATCTGATCATATATATGTTCAGCCCATGTATGCAGAATTGCCGAGTATACATGTGTTCCCTTTCTTATTTACTGCGAGGAAATAAACATGAATAAAGGTTTTTACAAGGTTTTCTCAAAAAGTATTGAATCGATTCCATTTCGACTATGTGGAAACAAAATTTAAGTGTTTTTTCGTTCTTGACAATAATAAAATTTAGATGTCAAAATATTACAAATATTTCATAATATTCAATAAATTAGAACATACATAAACCAAGGCTTTGATTCATCAAAAAACAAGAGTAAATACGGAGAGAGATTTTTGCACTTATAAAATAAGTAGATTCATATCTATTTTCTTTTGACTGGACTGATCTTTATACTTTCAGATTCTTTTTGTGCTTTTCGGTTCACTTTATGCAGGTCAAGGAGTACTGTTGAAGAAGCATATATGAACAAGCTCAAGTTATAATATTGAAAGAATTTATTTAAAAATCATGTGTGTAACAATAACTTATTCGAAGAATTGCTACACAGTACACTCGTACAAGTTCTTTCGAATTTCGTTGCACTGAAGCCCTATACCGCTAGCATCACATTTTTGCCACATGCCAAAGTGATGCGTTAAACAATTTAACACGACGGCACAAAATGTGGAAGCAAATGCAGCTCTAACCAAATACCAAAAAGAAAACAAGGGCAGGTCAAAACTCTACAGTGACAGGTCAATTAAAATGAGCACAATAAGTTGCCACAGCACAGGCCATAACCGAAGAAGAAGAAGAATTAAACTATAGGCAAAGTTACAAAATGGAACTGAGAGGGGTATAAAATAAATAGCAAGACATAGACAAACATAAATAGCTAAAAGTCTAAAACATCAAATATAGTACTGTAAAAACTTTTACTTGTAACAGGAAATTGTTAACAGCCTGCAAAATGCTTAACGTATTCGAAGAATTTCACAATATACTTCAGCAAGATTTTCTACACCCAAGAACCGAGACTGGTATTATCACTCTGTTTAATCATGTTCTTCAATCAATCTTCACTGATGAGAAGAGGTAATGGACAAAGTAAAACGAGGTAAGGAAACCAATGGTACCAGTAGAAAGCATGATTGCAATTGCTGCTATCAGCGAGTATCCAAGATATAGGGTAGCAGATACTGGTCCACTCAAACTCTTAAGGTCAAACACCAGATAATTGACGGAATACAAGAACACGTATAGTGCAACTGAACCAGAGGCGTAGAATGCTTTCCACCACCACATCCAATCCTCGACGCAAAGATGCATGTAGGTCAGAACAACCGAAACTTCAGCACAAACGATCACCAACAAAAGGAGGACAATGAGCAGGAAACCGAAGACGTAATAAAACCTTCCAAGCCATATGCTAGAGATGATGAAGAAGAGTTCAAAGAAGAGGGTTCCAAACGGAAGAGTTCCAGCACCAAGAACGAGGAGCCATGAGGGATATTTGCGTGCTGGGATCTCACGAGGTATCTGGTTAGTCCGCACCGGGTATGAAATAGGCTCAGCTCGTGTGCCTAAAAGCCCTCCCACGAGAGTCAGTGGCACCGAGATACAGAACCAAAGAGACAAGACTATGAAATATAAGGAAATAGGAAGAGCCCCAGTACTCTTGCTACCCCAGAGGATGAAATTCAATACAGTTAATATCACAAAAACAATTCCAGGGAAGAAGCATGCTATAGACCAAGAAACTGATCTCCACCCTTCAGAAGAACCTTTAATAGTTCTCCACATTCGTACACCCACGTAACCAGCAGCGATTCCCAGGAAAAGATAAAGCAGTACCATCCCTGTCAATAGCATTCCTCGTGAAGCAGGTGACATGAAACCAAGAGCCGCAAAAACAATCGTCACTACTGCCATCCCGGTAACCTGAACTCCATCTGCAACCATTACACAAAGTAATTTTGAATGCGATGGTTCTCTGAAGACATCGCCAACCACAAGCTTCCATCCAGAAAGTTCCTCATTCATCTGCGCCTGAGCTTCTTTGTCCAACTCTTCATACCTTGTGAGATCCCTCCTGACAGTTCTCAAAAATATGACAAAAACAATGCCTGCCAAGAAGACAATCACCATCAGCGAGTTAAGAATTGAGAACCAGTGAACACGACCACCTTCCATCTTCAGATAAGCATCCCATCGAGTTTGCCACCTGATGTCGCTTTTGACAAACTCAACCTCATATGTAAATGACACTCTCTCTTGTTCCCTAATAACTTGAGACTTATCAAGGTCTTGTGGACAGCTTACAGGTGTAATACTATCATAGAGGTGGAGTTTCGCCATCTTCTCAGGGTCATATTTTATACTACATGGGACAACCTCAAAACCAACAATTTCATACCCTGAAGCCTTCTTTTTGTCAGCTTCTGAAATGACACCCATACCTTCTTCTCCAGTACCAATAATCTCCACTCCAGCTCCTTCATACTCGTGAATCAATACCCTAAACTTCAGATGATTAATAATGTAATCATCATTACTGTTTTGAGGAGTGTATCCAACTGGATATCCAGTCCACTGAATTTTAAGGCCATTTTGATTGGTAAACCTCAAAGCAGGCAGATTGTCAAGATTCATATTCACTTGATACAGATCACGAGTTCTCTGCTTCAAAAGCTTTACCTCATGCTCACTCAACGGAGCCGTGGTGCACAGATACACCGACTCATTGACATTCATCCGGAAACGGTATGGAGAATTGTCAATTTGATCTCCCATCAATAATTCTCCAAGATTTTCAGCACTTTTTTTTATGCCCCCTTTAGGCTGGCAATAAGGAAGACTGTAATAGCTGAACGGGAGCTCAGTTTCGATAGAAGTTAAAGAATTTACTTTGGCATATATTTCATCCCCGGTTGAGTATGTATGCATATAGCTCCCAGGTAGATAGAAACCATCACATGCTTGCAATATGAGAACCAAGTATATGAAAGTGGTGCACAATTTCGTTCTCAATAGCAAGGGCAGTGCCATTTTTTATAAGACAAAAGCAGATACTCCGTATTCAAACCTGCTGAATCTGAGCTAGAGCTGATGGTATCTAAAGATCAGTTCTGCAAAATAAAACTTGCTTTAATCAGTGAGTAAGTACTGTCTGTTCTAGTTTCTAGTAAAAAAATGAGACTCAATTGCTACACCTCATGGGCAAGTACAACACATTTGCCACCAACAGATAAGATTTGTATACAGTAATTCAGTTGAAAATATGTCTACAGATTTTGAGATAAGAAGTTATTACAGATAAAAAAAAATAATACATATGGACTGACTCTACCTCGTTCATCTGTTAAAAGAGACAAAACTTCACATAAATAAAGAATGCAGGCGTGGATATCAGCAGAAAAACAAATTAATACAACTCCATATGACATAAAAGAAGCTTTGCATAGAACCCTTGAACACCATAGTGTCATGGATATATCATAACTTTCACACTATCAACGGCAGCATTGCAGCCACCATAGAAGAGGATATGCAAGAAATTGTTTATAATGGTTCAATTGCGTGATATAAATATAACCACTGCAACATATTGAAATTATAAACTTGCAGCAAACAAGCAATTGAGGAATGTCACTAAAACTATACATTTGGGAAAAGACTAAAACAAGATGTTTTCAAAATTGGAACAAGTGATTGAGGAAACTTTAAAATTTTACCAAACTCTAATCTTGTTAACTGTATATAACCTACTCTTAACTTACTGCAACCAAAAGCTTGGTTCCCAGTGTTGCTGCTCAAAGGATCAGCAAGCTACACAGAAATGCATTTCATAAAGGGAGCTATTTATGACGTTCCCTAGAAATGAACAACTAGCAAAACATTATCCATAATGGGTGTGCTCGGTATGTTCAGGCTGATCAACCAACTTAACATATAAAATGAACAACAGAAAAATCCAGACCATTGTAAGCTGAGAATGTGTGTCGTACAAAAAAATGAAATTAGAGCATAATAAGATATTTCTTTCAAGATAATATGAGTATGCCATGGAAATTAAGGTGATCACTCTGGATACAAGACCAAGACTAGCCATATTCACTTGACATGTCACTTAGTCAGGAACTAATTCAAGAAAATTTATGCTACGACCAAGACAATTTATAAGCCACTTATATTTTCTTGTTAAAAAACGTAATCGAACTGACTCCAGCACAATACCAAAGACTATTCAATGACCACCACCGAGTATTAACAGCAAATACGCAAATAAACTGATATCCCATGTATGTTAGCCAACTGCGTGAAAGTCCAAAAACTTAGTCACAACCGCTTCCAAGTTCACTAAGGGAATTCAATACGGGAATAAGTTGAGATGGTTAATTACTTACAACTTTCAAATGCAGACATCGGCGGAACTGAAGCACAGTAAACAATCAAACTTACAGACAGAAATGATTGACACAATTGCAAAACAACTGGATCTAATCAAGCTCATAATAGGTGGCAATAACGGTGAACAAACGTACGAAAAATCTACACAAAAACCTTCACATAGATCAACTACAACCGCGGAAAACACCGAATCAAGCGTCTCTACACATTAAAACAACGCAATAGCTACAGATTAATTCAACAAAAAAAGCATAAACCAGTAAACGAACATAAAAACCAAAATCGAACTAGAGTTGAATCAATTAAACCCTAGCACATCAGCACGATTACAGATATACATACTGAAGCTGAAATAGGTAGAGATGAACTTACCGGCGGTGGATCTGAATCGGAGAAGGAGTGAGGCTAGGGTTTATACGAAAAATCGGGATGATAGAATATGAACATCTGATTGACTTCCTAAGTTATCTTCTTCCTCTCTCCCCATAAGTTGTCTTTCCTGCTTCAACATGTATAAAATATGCATCAGTAAGCTTCTTGGACATTGCTTAGAACTGTTACTCTTCAAGTAAAGCAGCCAAATGAACTTGAAAATCCCATGTCAAATTTTGGCAAAAACGGAATTCATTGAGGCAGGTTTCTTTGAAACGAAAGAGTAGTGAAGAAGTTGGTTGTCTATCTTTCACATCTCAATTCACCAACAACAAGTCCACATTCTACGACATCAGGAAACCATCACCCGTGAAAATAAAGAGACAAACTAAACAAGAAAAGAAACTGCTAATATTCTCTTGTGCCCCCAGAATTTTTAACTCAGATATCTCATCAAATTACTCCAGAATCATAATAATCATAGAGAACGGATCAATTCAGTAGCACATAAAGCAAGCCTTCACGGCTGGAATATAACTAGTAGACCTATTTGAGGCTCACAGCAATTAACACTTGAATTTGGATTGAGAAACAAAGAATAGAACTCACTTTTGTTGATGTACACGCATGAGCTACAGCCTACAAGGTCTAAGCTCCAAGTAGAACAGCCTCAATATTGAAGCTACAGGCAACGCCAAAAGCATATTTACTTGCTCAATTTGAAGAAATTATGCAACTTGTTGCAACTTAGCAAGCCCTTCCTTGAGAAACTGAGGAAGCATATCATGGCTACTCAAAACATCGAGTGACTTGACAACACCTTTTCTGATAAGTGTATGGAATGCAGTTGATATTCCACGTAGTACAATCTCCTTCCTCTCAAAATCATAGTTATCTAACAATATAAATAGAAATTCAAGAAGTGAATGCGTCATGTCAATGTACTGAGGTACAGAGTGCACCATCAATAAAATTGCAGGCTCAATATTCATAATATTATCAACCTTCTCATCAAAGAAAAGCCAATCATAAAACAAAGCAAGCTTCACGTTCGCTTCAATATAGTTCTTCATGCCATACTTAAGCGGCCAACCTATTACAGCCCACCTCGGGATAATATCTGATTGAATAATTTCATTAGAAGGATGGTGTGCACAGCATATAAATCTCACGATATCAACCAATACCCCATTCCTCTCCGACACGGCAAGAAACTTTTTCGCAAACCAAATTTGGTACCGCTTCTGACTTCCAAACTTGACATGAGTCAGCAAAAACCTCAACTGGGATTCCATTTCCGGATTGATCCTAAGCAAAAAATAACGACTTGAAGTCCTCGTACCGTATATCTGTGCAATATCGACAAATCCACGAACTCCAAAAACGCTCGGATCATACAACAAGTCTTTCCATATAGCACGAAACTCTGGCATATGACTCAAATCCTGCAAAAGCCTTAGAAGATCCCTCCCAATCCTCAAACACAAGCAAAACTTCTCCCTCAACATTCGAACACAAAATCTAATCTCTAGTTCCCTCAAAGACTCAATCTTTACCACATTCAACACCCTACAATGATCAGACAACAGCCTCAGAAACACATACAATGCACTATTCATAACAAGAGGCTCTTCCTCTAACAAACAATCCCAATTACTCAAAAAAAGGTTGACCATCTCATAACACAACCAAAGATTCTCTTCATCAAAATCACCACCACCAATCTGCCTCAAAAGGGCCACCAACAAACCATCAAACCCAACAGCTAACACGTTAACCATCTCATGAGTAGCCCAAAGCAGCTGCCTTTTAACAGAATCAACAAGTTTTGGGTACAGTTCATTCACAATTCTGATGAGTAAACTGGTGAAGTACTCGTACCCGTCAGTGATTATGCCGTGTAGGTGCTTAATGTGAAGCTTTGCGGAGTGTTCTTCGCATAAAAATCTGTAAAGAATTGCTCTATTGAGGTTTGAGTATTCTTTTTGTGTTGGGATTTTTAGAGAAAAGGGGGGTCTTAGTTTAGGTTCAAGATTATGAAAGGCTTTGCAGAGAGAGAGTTCCAGTGGGTTCTCAGCTTCGTGTGTGTGTCTTTTTGTTAATTTCAACGCCATTTTTTCTGTTCTTCCAATCGGAGCCCTATCCGGGCGGTGGCGCCTGTTTTGGCCTGTAGTGGTGGGAAGCGGAGCAAAGCGGTGAGAAGCAGCTATTTAACAAATTACAGCAGCTATTTAGCTGCTGCATATTGCCAATTGCAGCAGCTACTTAGCTGTTGTAATTTGCAATTTACAGCAGCTAAAGCACATTTACAAATTAAAAAACAAAGATTTCGAAAAGAAAAAAAAAACCCTAAAACTTAAAATAAAGCCCAAAACTCCTAAAAATACTAAGATTCCACAAATTAAACTCAAAAATATGTATATGTCATCACAATTCACAACAATTTAACATTGAACCTCATGAAAATAGTACACAATATCCATAATAAAAATCAAGTGAGAGTCTCGAACACAAGACGTCTCAAGACTCTCAACAAACGAGAACACCATAGTCATAAATTATCGTAATACAAACCAAGTGAAAGTCTAAAATACAAAACATCCCAATTCTTATGAAATTACCAAAAAACAAGACCAAATAAAACAATTGCACGAATAACATCAAGTTCAATTATTTTGCAACTAAATATAGCGAAATTTAATAATTCTCTCAACTCATTTAAGCATTATACTCAGACCAAGCATTATCAATGATTAAAATCAAAAAAAAAAAACAATAATCAAAAAATATTTTTTGTAATTTTGGGCAGAGAATACAATATATAATACAAATCATCAATAATCAATTCATCTATCACCAATTCATCATAAACCAACGCATCAACACATAATATAATTTATATCATTAAAAAAGCACCTAATTTAAACGAAAAAATAATAACGAAGCATCGAAAAAAAAAAAAATACCTGATTCGCCGGCGCGAGTGCGCGAAGAAGGAGGCGCCGAGGCGTGCGGCAGCGCCTTGGTTCGCCGGCGAGCGGACGGACGTGGAGGGGGAGTGGGGCAGCGACGGACGTGGAGGGGGTGGGCTGCGGAGTGTGGACGATTGGGGTTAGGGTTTCGCTGAAGAAAATCAGAAAAATTGAATCGTGCTTTAGCTGATTACATTAGGGGTTTTTCAGTAATTTCAATTTTTTTTTTTTAGATTAGAGGGGGCGAACCAGTTTCAACCGGTCAAAACCGGTCCACCGGTTTCTGGTTTTGGGCCGGTTTTTTCCGGTCGAAACTGGTTCGTTCATCAAGCCGTTTTATAGGTCTAACCGGCCCGATCAGGGGTCCGGACACCGGTCGAACCGGTTCGACCGGCCGGTCCGGGCCGGTTTTGAAAACAGTGGTATTAATTGCTTGCTAAATGGTGTTAGATGGGTCCCACGAATTGTAGTAAGTAAGGATTTGTTTTTCAATTCTCTCTCTGGGTCCCATATTTTTAGCAAGTATTGATTTGCTTACATAAATATATCAGGAAAAATATATAGCAAGCATAACTTGCTGAAAATTAGTAAGACTATTTTGCTTCCCAAATTTATTTTTTTTGTTGCTAATTTAACATATAAACACATGTATGAAATTAAAGAATCCAAGTAGTCACTCTATCAAATAACGTAGCATAAACTATTAGGACCCTATTAATCTTTTCTTTAAATCAGTAATACATAATATATTTAATGTAAAGTCATCACATATTACAAAAAAATAAAGTAAAATGACTTATTAAAATACAAAATGTTTTTTTTTCATCACTCAACAACACACAGTAAGAGAATTGAAGAATATTGTGTTGATGTTTCCTTTAATTTTTGTTTTCATACATAAAGTTAATGAAAAAATTAATTAAGTAAACCAAGATGTTAAAATAGAGATTACAGTTATCAAGCTGCTGCTAGCAGCTTAATTAGCTCCAACTGCATACGCCTCTGGACGAAATTAGTTAAAAGCTAAAAAAATTGAGACACGATTAAATGCTGGTGGTCATTTTGCACAAAAAGTTTAGACATAATAAAATGATAGGTGTAAATTTTTATGGTTTAACTACGCGTAAGAAGAGTCATTTAGTTCACCAGAATAAATATCATTTTGGATAATTAGGAGGACCACAAAATTTCATTCATTAAATGTAACGGGTAAAATGTGAAGAAATAACATTGCGTATGCAATCGAAACTGTTTATTTTTGTTTCTTCCCTAAATTAGATCAGGTTTGAAGATTGCAGACCACACGTATTTTACATTAATGCATGTGTGTAATATCGTTTTAGAGTAAATGCGACGACTATGCAGGAATCGCAAATATGGACATTGTAACATGCAGATATTCACATTAAATTGGAAAACTAATGAATTTCTAAGTTAAGCATTGTTAATTGAATGAGTTACGGTGTGATCCCGATTCCCGTACAAAGCTTAAATACCCAAGTGCTATTATCCTTTAATTATTGTCTAATATATCTTTTGGCTTTTTTCAAAATGTGGACGTATGAGTGATTCGTTGTGGCCCGGTAACTTTCATACATTTATTAGCTCTTAATCAAGTTTTCATACAATCGTACATATTTCACTGGACCACGGCCAATCACCAAAAGGGAGAAATTATCAACTCATTTATTAGGTCTTAATCAAGTTTTCCTACAATCGTTCACAAATGAGTGAAATAAAGATAATAATAACCTTTATGTAATTGATTGTAAAGTAAAATAAGCCTTAAAAAATAAAAGAGAATGCAATTTAAATGGGCCGAGCCCACAAACATTATTTAATTTATATGGGCCGAGTCCACATTTGTGTTGTCATGGGCCAAGTCCATGTACTTGAAGCCCGGGGATTGGATTGGGATTTACAGGGGTACTTTGCAATTTCAAGGGACTGATTTGCATTTGGCAGCATGTGAGGACTACGTCTGCAATTCTCCATGGACTGATTTGCAATTCGTCGCCTACTTCCTTCAAGCAGCCAAGCGCCACCTTCTTATCGACCGCCGGCGATTTTTTGGACGACTTTGTCACCGAAAACGAAAGCGCCACCTTCCTTCATCTGTGAATGACATCTTTGACAACAAATTATTTTTTATGTATAGAATATGAAGTAACCCTATAATATATACTATGTATTATAAATCAAACAGAACTAACTAACTTATAAGCTTTTGAAGAAACACATAATCAAATAATGAAAAGATACAAATTAAACTACACTACATAAATAAATAAAGAAAAGTTTATATTTTGACTGATTGAGGAGAATAAATCAAAAGTTAAAAAGTTGTTTTTCCCCAAATTTACGAGTTTTTCTTGTCTAAAAAATGGACTAATTTTGTTGTACGTAACTTCTTTTTCTAGCTTCCCTTTTTTTCCTGATGATATTTATAAATGCATATGATTATTATTGTAAATTTTTACTTTCGGCAGCTGATTCAGATTAAAAAATGCTATGTGTTGTATAGTTATTAGTTTGATTTATTAACTTGGGATTTTTTCTTATAAATTTCTAAATGTGAAGAGTCTAGATTAAAACTGATACAACTTGGAACTTCAGCTATATATAACAATTCTTATTAAAAAAAAAAAAACTTCAGCTATTACAATTACTCTACCAATATATAGTTTATTACTTTGATAATATATGATTATTTAAAATGGTACAGAATTCTAACTAATTCACTATGGAAATATCTCTTGCAAACCGGTCCACCATTGGTGCAAATCTCAATATACTGAGGCGGAGGCGGAGGGGGAGGGGGAGGGGGAGGCAGAGTAGGAGTAGGAGTCTTGGTGCATGCTCGTTCGATGCACATATACACCAGACTCAATAGGAAGCTGAGAAAGTTGCCGAGTACGACAAGAAGGAAATCCTTCATGTGGTCCGACACCTTTGAACCTTCTCCCACCTGCTGTCGTGTAATTGCAACCCTGAATCCTCGCTGCCTGCATCCTTTATTAACAAGCCAACGTAGGCAGCGGCACAGATGGCAAACACAACTAGGAGTAGCCAATTGGTTGTACCTAGCACTTTGCCAATGTGCTTGCCTTTGGCGAGTTTGAAAATTTGGAGTCCTGCGGAAATCCCCAGGCCAGTTTTCAGAACTAACAGTCCCGCCAGCACCCACGGGATGCTGGCGAGACTATAGAAACATCTTTCTGTACCCGTTTTCATGTCATGTGCAGTGATGGTGATGAAGCCAACTGCAGCTAACAATTGAACGAGTAGCAGAATCATTTTTACTGAGATGACCATCTTGATCAGTTATATTAGCTAGAGAGAAGAAAACTATTTGTATGAGAAAGAGGTGATCGTTAGTTAGAGATCAAGAAAAACTATATGAGAAATTAAGAGGCTGGAAGTGTGTGAGTGAAGCTGATCGTTGCATGCATGTCACCTTTTTATAGTGTGTGAGTGAAGCCGATCAATTTGTAAAAAATGGTGAGTTAATATACATGGGGACCATACCCTATATTATAATATACATGGGGACCACGCTAATTGCCTGATAATTTTGTGTTTAATATGTTAGTGCGTTGCAGATCAGATCCCTTCATTGGTTATAAGTGACAAACAAAATTAATTGTATATATAAATTACTGTTAGATAAAACATGATTAGAATGCAGTAATGAAAAAGTTTATAGTCCAATTGTGCTAGAAGTAGGTACGTCTTCTTTTTGGGGACAACAATTTTATTTGTTTTCCGTTTCATATTTTTGGTTGTCAACATGAATGAGTTCGTATTATCAACATTCAGATAGTTGAACTCAGAAGAATGCATTTAATCACATTTCTTTTGAGGGAAATATCTTTAACCATTTAACATAAATATCCACCACCCAACAACTTTACATAAACACTGGTGTTAATTTTGGTTCGAAAATTTGTAATAGTAATTCTGATGTGTGTTTTAAATGAATTGGTTAGGCTTTTTATGATGAATCATATTTTTCAATAATCTTAAGAAATTGTCAAAGACATTTTAAATTATTTTTTTAATAGAATTTTCCAATATAATTAATGTAACGTCAGGAAATTTTATTCTTTTTCCAGTGCAAAAAGAGATTGTTGAAATGTAATGTATAACATCTTTTTTGTACATGCTTTGGCTCTCTCCGAGAATCCACCCCCGGCAGAAATGTACAATTTTATCGTAATATACATATGAAAAGAAGAGAGTCTAACTATATATTTGTGCTAACATGTAGCTATAATTTAAGTAGTGCTAGTTAACAATATAAATGAAAAGAAAGCTAAGTTACTATTTTGCCAACATGTAGCCTAGTCTAACAATATTAATATTTGAAAACCCATATTTAGATATAACATCATATAAACAAGAATATATTAAACATACGTTTCAAATCAATCCCCATCCGAATCATCAATTATGTTTGTCCAGTTCATTAAAAAGGAAAAAAAAACTCAGTTTATTGAAACCGAAATATCTTCAATCAGAAAAAAGAAAGCCCCCAAAAATCTTAAACAATCAAATATCCACAATCTATTTGCAAAAATCTTTCCCAGAACTGACTGAAGTGAGGTAACCATATTTGTGGATATATAATTACTTGAAAATAAAATAAAATCTTTCCCAGAACTGACGGAAAGATGTTTCTATAGTCTCGCCAGCATCCCGTGGGTGCTGGCCGGACTGTTAGTTCTGGAAACTGGCTTGGGGATTTCCGCGAGACTCCAGATTTTCAAACTCGCCAAAGGCAAGCAGATTGGCAAAGTGCTAGGTACAACCAATTGGCTACTCCTAGCTGTGTTTGCCATCTGTGCCGCTGCCTAAGTTGGCTTGTTAATAAAGGATGCAGGCAGCGATGATTCAAGGGTGCAATTACCCGACAGTAGGTGGGAGAAGGTTCAAAGGTGCCTCATGAGGCGCGATTTTTGCAGCAACACAAAAAACACCGAGCACGACTGCTGCAAAGAGGTGCGTCTCAGAGGTGGTGCTCACTCTCCTTCGCAGCCGCGTTACTGCTTTTCGTGCATCAACTGCAGGAAGGAGTGGCACCGCCAGAGCCAAATACACGTGTCGGACCACATGAATGATTTCCTTCTTGTCATATTCGGCAACTTTCTCAGCTTCCTATTGAGTCTGGTGTATATGTGCATCGATCGAGCATGCACCAAGACTCCTACTCCGCCTCCCCCTCCGTCTCAGTATATTGAGATTTGCACCAATGGTGGACCGGTTAATGCAAGAGATATTTCCATAGTGAATTAGCTAGAATTCTGTACCATTTTAAATAATCATATATTATCAAAGTAATAAACTATATATTGGTAGAGTAATTGTAATAGCTGAAGTTTTTTTTTTTTTTTATTATAAGAATTGTAATATATAGCTGAAGTTCCAAGTTGTATCAGTTTTAATCTAGACTCTTTACATTTAGAAATTTATAAGAAAAATTCCAAGTTAATAAATCAAACTAATAACTATACAACACATAGCACTTTTTAATCTAAATCAGCTGCTGAAAGTAACAATTTACAATAATAATCATATGCATTTATAAATATCATCGGGAAAAAAAGGAAGCTAGAAAAAGAAGTTACGTACATCAAAATTCGTCCATTTTTTAGACAAGAAAAACTCGTAAATTTTTGGGAAAAACAACTTTTTAACTTTTGATTTATTCTCCTCAATCAGTTAAAATATAAACCTTTCTTTATTTATTTATGTAGTGTAGTTTAATTTGTATCTTTTCATTATTTGATTATGTGTTTCTTCAAAAGCTTATAAGTTAGTTAGTTCTGTTTGATTTATAATACATAGTATATATTATAGGGTTACTTTATATTCTAAATAAAAAATAATTTGTTGTCAAAGATGTCATTCACAGATGAAGGAAGGTGGCGCTTTCGTTTTCGGTGACAAAGTCGTCCAAAAAATCGCCGGCGGTCGATAAGAAGGTGGCGCTTGGCTGCTTGAAGGAAGTAGGCGACGAATTGCAAATCAGTCCATGGAGAATTGCAAACGTAGTCCTCACATGCTGCCAAATGCAAATCAGTCCCTTGAAATTGCAAAGTACCCCTGTAAATCCCAATCCAATCCCCGGGCTTCAAGTACATGGACTTGGCCCATGACAACATAAATGTGGACTCGGCCCATATAAATTAAATAATGTTTGTGGGCTCGGCCCATTTAAATTGCATTCTCTTTTATTTTTTAAGCCTTATTTTACTTTACAATCAATTACATAAAGGTTATTATTATCTTTGTTTCACTCATTTGTGAACGATTGTAGAAAAACTTGATTAAGACATAATAAATGAGTTGATAATTTCTCCTTTTTGGTGATTGGCCGTGGTCCAGTGAAATATGTACGATTGTATGAAAACTTGATTAAGAGCTAATAAATGTATGAAAGTTACCGGGCCACAACGAATCACTCATACGTCCATATTTTGAAAAAAGCCAAAAGATATATTAGACAATAATTAAAGGATAATAGCACTTGGGTATTTAAGTTTTGTACGGGAATCGGGATCACACTGTAACTCATTCAATTAACAATGCTTAACTTAGAAATTCATTAGTTTTCCAATTTAATGTGAATATCTGCATGTTACAATGTCCATATTTGCGATTCCTGCATAGTCTTCGCATTTACTCTGAAACTATATTACACACATGCATTAATGTAACATACGTGTGGTCTGCAATCTTCAAACCTGATCTAATTTAGGGAAGAAACAAAAGTATATAGTTTCGATTGCATACGCAAAGTTATTTCTTCACATTTTACCCGTTACATTTAATGAATGAAATTTTGTGGTCCTCCTAATTATCCAAAATGATATTTATTCTGGTGAACTAAATGACTCTTCTTATGCGTAGTTAAACCATAAAAATTGACACCTATCATTTTATTATGTCTAAACTTTTTGTGCAAAATGACCACCATCATTTAATCGTGTCTCAATTTTTTTAGCTTTTAACTAATTTCGTCTAAAGGCGTATGCAGTTGGAGCTTATTAAGCTGCTAGCAGCAACTTGATAACTGTAATCTCCATTTTAACATCTTAGTTTACTTAATTAATTTTTTCATTAACTTTATGTATGAAAACAAAAATTAAAGGAAACATCAACACAATATTCTTCAATTCTCTTACTGTGTTGTTGAGTGATGAAAAAAAAAACATTTTGTATTTTAATAAGTCATTTTACTTTATTTTCTTGTAATATGTGATGACTTTACATTAAATATATTATGTATTACTAATTTAAAGAAAAGATTAACAGGGTCCTAATAGTTTATGCTAAGTTATTTTGATAGAGTGGACTACTTGGATTCTTTAATTTCATACATGTGTTTATATGTTAAAATGATACTATAACTAGTTATTGAATATTTTTTATATTTTAAAATAACAATATTTATTTGTAATTTGTATTAAAATTTAATTCAGCCCAGCACACATCCGATTCCCATACGCCACTGCGTTTCATCATCATGTATGTTTTGCTTGCCAATCAACAGTACATTTTCAGAATTATTGAAGTTTTTGTTTTGGTTTTTATTTGAGATTTCCATTATCAGATTTTAAGGGAAGAAATGAAATCTGCTTGGTTGGTTTTAATTTTATTTTCTTAATTGTTTGTAGTTTCTCCGAAGAAGTTATTATGAATTTATGAGTAAAAAAGTTGTCAAATTTTATCTGAATTTAAACATGTACATCTGTGCACAGGCAGGTGTCTAATTGGACTCTTGTGGGTTATATAAAGGAACTAATGTATTCATAAAAATAAATAAATAAAAAAAGTAATGTGATAGTACATTATTTTCAATATTTTAGATTTATATTCAAAAAATAACTACTTTTCACGAATTAACAGTTCAAGGATTAAAAATGAGTTGAAATTATGCAATCAAAATCAATAGATATCTTATACTTCAGGGCATTTAGGACTTTACATTCACTACAAGAAACTGGCTAGATAGAATTCATAAAAAAAGAATGGCTAGATAGGAACGAACAAACTTGTATTTAAATGATAATATTTTGTGATGTTGCGAGTACATTTTAAAAAAGAACCTTGAGGTGAATAATATATATCCATCGAAAATAAGTGATTTAACTATATTACTAATTGTGCAACCACTGCACCTAATAAATCTACTCTCCGAACACTTAAATGCACATCACATTTAACCTCTTTTTTTATAAGTTATTAGTATTATTTTGTTCTTCCAAGTTCCCATTTGCCTATGCGTTGAAGATTATGCGATATATTATTGATAACACTAGAGAATTCTATTGCTCCACACGACAATTCCAAAGCTGAAGATAGGAGTTGAACTGGAGAATAGCCGCGGCAGCCAATTAAATAAGGAGATGGTTAAAGAATCTTTGGAGAATGCTTTTTTCTGTTTATTGGCATTTTTTTGTATTTGACCAATTACTTAGGTTATTATATGGTTAGTTATATATCTATTTTTCATCTATAAGAACTTATCCAATAACCAATGCAATATATATGATTTAATATAAAATATATATACTTATCGTCTCTTGTTTTAGAACTTATTGTGTACTCAGAGACTTTAAAAATTATTATTTGTTGCTACCATCCGTTCCACATTAAACTAACATGTTATATAATTACTAAGAAAAACTTTGCCGGCTATATATATATATATATATATACCATGTGTACCAGAATATATTAATGTTTGTAATATACATTCTTAGAATTGAAATTAGTGACAGTAGACAAAGATATCAAAGAAAATAAAATAATTGCGGAATTTTAAAAAGTAAGAAGACTTACAGATAATTTGTAACTTGGAATTTTTATTGAACTTGGGAAACTTGTACAAATCCGTGGTATCTCTCAAATGAAAACATTAATTGTGCACTCTAAACTCTTAATAATTTTCTCTCACAAGTACAAAGTAGAAATATATCTGAATTCTAGCACTCGAACTTAGATGCCCTTCATCTATGGAGAAGGCTTCAATTTATAGGCCAAACTTCAGCACTATTTCGGACTTGAAAATTTGAATTTGAAATCCGGATTATTGTGGTGTGACCTTGGTTCCACCCCATGTGGTGGAGTGACTTGGATGCCATTATTGTAGTGGCATGAATTGATGGCTCTGCAGCATTTGGGTAGTGGCATGTGAAGGTGCCACCTTTTGCAGACCATTACCAAAAGATTCCTTTGAGCTTTTTCTTTTTTTTTTTTTTTTTTTTTTTTTTTTGTTGAAATTTCGTCAGCCATATATTTTTTGCCGGGCTGGACTTTGTCTTCTTGCATCATTTTTCATATTGTCATTATTTGAATTTTGTTGAACTTTTGTACTCTTTTTTTTTTTTTTTTTTTTTTTTTTTTTTTTTTTTTTTAATTTGAAATTTACACTAAACCATTACTTTTGCTGAATTTGTGAAAATATTCCGTAACAATCATCTTCATTGTCATCTGCTAGGTTGACTGAGGAATTTGAGTCTTCATCTTCACTTGCACTTTGTAGGATTTGTTTAACTTCATCTATTGACTTTGCAGCTGCTAATTTGGATTGTAAACTTTGTTTCATCACAAGAAATTCTTCCTGTTTTTCAATTTGTTGTGGAGATACCTGATCCTTATTTTTGTCATATCTCGAATTCTCTTTGAACCAGGCTATCACTGCTTGTTTCTGAAAGTTTGTTGTGTCCATTTTGTTCCACCATTTCACAAAAGCGACCTTGACTAATTGTTGTAAACCAGATGTTGTAGTATGGATGCGTTGTTCGATTTTTAGAATCCATGTCAAGTTGAATTCTAAATAAAATCGGAGTAAGTTGGTACACTTGTAATTGGAACTTGGTTTCTTGTAGTTTGTTTCAAAATAGGTAAATGAATCACTGGTTTCAGGGGGTAATATTTGTTTCGTAGGGCCAAAATTTTCCCACCAATGTAGGAACCAATTTGGGAAGTTGTATGATTCTGATAAATTTTTGCCTAACAAAAAGTAGTAGGACATTGCATGGACGTCATTTTGTTTGAATAAAAAGTTTGACCAGGCTTGGATGTAATCAAAATATGTGAAAGTTGCATCAGGATATTTGTAAGTCTTTTGGGTGTAAGGGTTTCCCCATTCTTCTGGGCCAATGACTTTGTTTATGAATATTTTCCTATAACCTATGGCCGAGGAGGTTGAAGGGTGGTTTTTTGGTAATTTATTTTCGATATGAACTGACTTTGTGGCAACGAGGATCGCTTCATAGAAATATTGAGTTTTTTCGGCATCCTCGTAAATCCTGAAAAATTCACTGTCTAGTAACAACTCTGAGAAAGCATTTGCTTGTTCGATTTCTGTTTTTGGGAGATTTTTTGGTATCCATTCTTGTTCAAGGATGCAATCGACATACATCCAATTTGTCTGAATATAGGGACAGTCAGATGGGTTTAATTGGGTCTGGGTTGGACTTTGTAAGACTGTTTGTTTGTAAGTTGGTATTGGGCTTTTTGTTTGTTTAGAAAATGGTGTCAAAGAAATTTTTGTTTGGCTAAGGGGAGCAAATCGGTTTGTGATATCAAGAGCTGTTTGTGGCTTTGTATGGGTTGTCATATTTTGTTTTGGGGGTACTGTTTGTAAAGGTCTTGCTGGAATTGGTTTTGTGTGGGTGGTTTCTGAAAGAAATTGTTGAAGATTTGTCAATTGTCTCGTACCAGAACTACCTCCGGGTGAGGCAGACTTTGAGAAAGATATCACTTGCTTTCTGTCCGACATCCCTGCAAGAATTCTCTAGTAAGAAAATCTGGAATACAATTGTCAGTCCCCTTAATAAACTCAATATCAAAATCAAAAATTGAAAGTATAGCTTGCCATCTAGCAAAAATTTGTTTTGAAGCTAGGTTTTGGACATCCTTAGTTAAAACCTCTTTTGCTGCTTTGCAATCCACTTTAAGTAAGAATTTTTGGTTTAACAAATCATCTTGAAATTTTGAAATGCAAAGAACCATGGAAAGGATCTCCTTTTTTATTGTGGAATAATTTTGTTGTGCTCCTGTTTTCCACACACCAGAATGGTAACGAATAATTTTTTCTTGATTATTAATAACTTGTTTGAGAATTCCACCATATCCAATTTCCGAAGCATCAGTTTGCACTATTTTTGGCATGTCATGATGGCATATGGTTAGACATGGTAATGTTCTGACTTTTGATTTAATTTCTATAACTATTTTTGTATGTATATCACTCCATAAAGGTGGATTTTTCTTTAACCTTTCAAAAAGGGGTTTACATATTTGTCGTAAGTTTGGATAGAAGTCTCCAATATAGTTTAAGGCTCCTAAAAATCTTTGTAACTGGTTTTTATCTTTAATTTCATTTGGGAATTTATCTCCAAACTGAAGAGACCTTTGTATAGGTATAATAGTTCCTTCATTTATTTGATGGCCCAAAAATCGAATATTTGTTTGAAATAATTTAATCTTTTTGGCAGAGACTACTAGTCCATTTTCTTTTATTATTTTCAAAAATATATTTAGATGTTTCCAATGTTGGTCAACAGTTTGGCTAAAAATTAAAACATCATCAATATATACTATTGAAAAAGTTGTATATGGAGTAAATATATCATTCATTATTTTTTGAAACTCGGATGGAGCGTTTTTTAATCCAAATGGCATTACGTTCCATTCATATTGTCCAAATGGTACCGTAAAAGCAGTTTTATATTTGTCCTTTTCTGTTATTTGTATTTGCCAAAAGCCTGATTTCATATCAAATTTAGAAAATATCTTTGCATTGTAGAGTCTTTTTAGTAAATCACTTTTATTAGGGATTGGATACCTAATCCATTGTAAGACTTTGTTTAAAGGTTTATAATTTATCACTAAACGAGGGGTACCGCGTTCTAATTCAGCATTCTTTTGAACATAAAACGCTGAACAAGACCAAGGAGACTTACTTGGTCTAATGATTCTTTTTTCTAATAACTCCTCTATTTCTTGTTTACAGTGTTCTAACATTTCTTGATTCATTTGTATTGGTCTTGCTTTTGTGGGTATATTTTTCTCCTCGAAATCTTTTTCATAAGGTAACGTGACAGTATGTTTCTTCCTATCCCAGAAAGCATTTGGTAATTCAGAACATATTTGTTTTTCTAGTATATTCTGAAAATCTGTAATTTTCTTTTGAAAAGCTTTATTTTCAATTTGTTCTTGGATTCTTTTGTAGCTGATTTCTTCTTTTAAATAACAAATTTGCTTTTGTTTATTTTCCAATTTTTTGAAAATTCCGGCATGTTGTAATGTATTAACGTCTCTTTGAGAAACAGGAAATTGAAAATGGAAAATAACTTTTTTGCCTAAAACAGTAGTTTCAATGCCTCGATTATCAACTCTTATGGGGTAAAGCATTTGAAGAAAAGGATTTCCCAATATAACTTCTGTATTAAGATTTTTAATAAGAACAAAAGCAGCTCTAAAACATATTCCATCATTGCAAATATGTGCATTAGATAATTTATATTCGATTTTTAATCTAGTAGCATCAGCGGTAGATAGTCTTTCTTTAGTTTTTTCAAAAAACTTTGTTGGAATTAATCCTTCTCTTATACAATTCATATCTGCACCTGAATCCATTAGGGCAATAGTTTGTAATTTAAAATCTCCGATTATTATAGTAACTTGGACTAACCATTTCTGATAATTTATTTTGGTTAGTATATTCACAAAAGAATCTTCTTCTTTTTCTTCTTCTTGAATTTCATGTTCCTCTTCTTGTAGATGTTCTCTTATTTTTATAATCATGAGATCTTGTTTTATTTGGTCATTTTCTATCTTGATTTGTTTGACTTCTCTTTTTAGTTCTTGGATTTCACTTTGTAAATCTTGAATTGTTATTTTGTTAGTCTTTGGAGAATTGAAGGATTTTATGATGTCTTTGAATTCTGTTTTATAAATATGTGGTTTTTGAGATGTTTCTTCTTTGCTTGTTATCATATTTTTTAATTTGTTTAAATACAAACTTTTTGTGTCGGAATCTTTAACTTTATCTATCATTTCAAATATAAATTCGAATTGATTTTCTCTAGTTAGGACATTAATTTTGTTTTCACAATTACAGATTGTCGTCCCTGGTTCACAGAAGCAACCTTGGGATTCATCTTCTGTTTCATCAGAAGATGCTTCGTAATCTGTTTGTATTTGATTTAAATCATTTTCTTTGTCGGATTGGTTGGGTTCTTGATTATTATCTTCTTCCTCATCATGCAGATCTATTTGACCAATAAGGTTTATTATTTCAATTTTTAAACTATCTTCGATTTCTAAAGCCAAGATCTTTTTCCGGACTCTGCACGTGTTGGCATAATGTCCTGGTTTTTTGCATCTATGGCAAATTATTTTTTCTATTGGAGTTTTTGTATAAGGTTTATTTCTGGGTGTTTTATTTGTATTTTCGTGCTTATTCTTATAGTTTGGCTTATAATTAGGCTTGTTGTTCGTTTTGTTAAAGCGCCTTTGTGGTTTTTGATGAATTGGTGGTTTAAATTTTTCAAATCCAAATTGTTCACACCAACTTCCTAATTCTTTTCTATTAATTATATTTTGTTTTTTCAGTTGAGACTTTAGTTTTAAATCATTGCACAATTGTAAAGCAGTAATGTTAATTTGGTTTATTATTTCACCATAAGATAGATCAGAAATTTCTCCATACGTTGCTTTTATTTTGTCTCGAACTTTCTCACCAAATAACTTTGGTAAGCCTGAAACAAATTTTTCTTTCCAATAGTAGTTATTTGGATCATCTCTTTCGAAAACTTTAGTAAGGAAAACATCCTTATACCATCGAAAATCTTGTAATCTTCTACATTTTAGATTTTGTAAGATTTCAGTGTTTCTCTCTTGATATATTTGTGGGTTTCCCACAAAACTAACAACTATATTGTAAATAAGATTAGAAACGGCATTTGGTATGGTATTATTTTGGTCGTCCATGATAGGATTTCCACTTTCATCTTGTTTCATACTATGTAAAATTTTCTCTTTGATTTCATTAGAAAGAGCATTATCCCACCAACCTTTTAGTTGGCCATTAAAACCAAGAATTAAGTTTTGAGCAGTTTCTGTCTCATTTAGTTTGGAAGATTCTTTATAGATGTTGGCAACTATGGCCATTTGTTTACATAAACCTATTATTTGATATTCGGCTAAGCCATCTATGTTCCATTCATAGATTGCTGAACCACTAAAAGTTTTCTGATGTTGGATTTCTTCAAATTGTAAATCTGGCGGGCTTGGTCTAGGATAGTAATTTTTTGAAACTCCTTCCATTTTCATAACAGGGTTTAAAACCTTTTCTTTATCCAATTCATTTTCAGAATAATAACTTGTGCTTTCTAGAGTATTAATTTTGTTAGTACTTAGGTCTTCAAGTTTTGTTTGTATTTTTGATAAAATTTCGTTATGCCTTAACTTTGGTATGTGTTCATTTATTTTGAAAGGTAACTTTTGTATGTCAATTTTAGTAGCAGAAGATGATTCATGAGGTTTCTTAATATTTGTAGGTTGTTCATCTATTTTATTTTCAATTTTGTTCTCGATTCTTTCTAATTGTTTCCCTACAATATGAAGGCTCATATTAGTAAAATTGTTTTGACGAATTTGGTAAAAATTAGGATCTTTGGTATCCATGGAAGCTTTAAAGACAGGGCTACAACTTATGATATTATCTTTTATCATTATCCCAGTTTCTTCCATAGGGGGGTATTCAGATGATGTTGATGAACCATCCGTCCTAGTCCATTTTCTAGTAATTTTTTGTATGACAAGTAATTTTTCAGTACCGTAAGTATCGAAAAAGTACATGAAAAATGGGATATTTTGTTTATGTTTTTTCATAAGATTATACCATTCTTCACGGATGGTATCTCGTTGTTGTTTTGAAAATGATTTAATAAACCATTTTCTGTCATCTTCATTTTCTTTAGAAAGAAATTCAATTTTCAAATAATTTTTATCTATATAAAATTCTTTGGTCAGAACAAAAATTTGTGAAGGATCAGGAGAAGGTGGTTTTTTAACTTCATCTTGCTCAAATTGTTCGTATATAGGTTGGGCATAATTTTGTTCTACTCTAATGCCTTGAAAACTTTGTCTTGATTTTTCAGGAACGCTACAAGACTTTCTCCTAGGACTAAATTTTTCAGATGATTCATAATCTTTAAAAGATTCAAAATCTCTAAAATTTGCGGATCTTTGTCTAACAAATTTGATGTCAACAGCTCCATCCGTATGTTGGATAATAGAATCTATATCTGTATTTTCAACTGATTGGGTTCTAGGAACAGATCCAGAGGGCAAAACCCATGAATCTGGAAGATTTATGTTTTTCCATTCTATTGTTTTTGGTACCATTAAGTTAGATTTTGATTTATTGATTTCCCAAAACACAGTTTGTCCAGAAGGTTTTTCATAAAAAACGGCTTTAACATTTAAACCAGTGTTCATAACTTTATAGTGTATTCTATAGAATACTTCATAAATATGAGATCCATGTTTCATTTTATAATTATGAGTCTTAACGTTGAGCGTTAAGATATCCAAAATGTGAGGATCATTTAAAGATATAGTAAAATTTGGGTAACAATTAAAATAAATTGGCCCGTTACAAAGACTTGTTTCAACAAGTCCGAGTAAGGAATCATGAAAATTAAAATGTCTACAGTCTCTAAGAGCAACGAATATGCTCGTATCTAATCCATCTCTTGTTAAAGGTTTAATAGCAACTTGGACAAGACCAATATGAAGGAATTTGTAATTATTGTTGAGATGTTGTCTGATAGATTTCTTAGAAAATAATTGTAAAGTTTGTTGATCACTAACTAAAGGTAAAACTTGTTCTTCAGTTTTTATAGTATAAGCGGATCGAAAATCTAACAATGATCTTTTGTAAATGGTATTTTTGTCAACATTAGGTGGTTTCCAATTAAATAAGTCTTTGTCTTCCCAAGTATTTTCTGTTCTAGAAACAATATTACTATTATCAATATATTCTGATGCATTAGAAGAAGAGGCCATATTACCGAAAATATATATATTGGAGAAATATTACAATTGCGCTTGTTGAGAAGCCCTAATAATATTTGTGTGTGTGAATAAAATAGCTCATTGAGAAGTTAGTGGGATTCGTCCGAAATTGAAACTTTACTACACTTGAAGCATGCTTATATTGTTTTATGCTTTAGAGAGGTGTAGTGAAGTGGTGAAGATAGGCTCCTCGTGCCGTCGTCGATTCCGGCTCGGCACGCCACGCGTGCAAACTTTATTAAATCACAAAAGAGTTTTTAACAATTAAGAATCATATGAGGATTTCTTACAAATCTTGAAAAAACTTTATTAAATCACAAAAGAGTTTTAAACAATTAAGAATCATATGAGGATTTCTTACAAATCTTGGAAACCAAACTTTATTAAATATCAAAAGAGTTTTAAACTATTAAGAATCATATGAGGATTTCTTACAAATCTTGGAAACCACAAGCGAGTTTTAGGTTGATATCATGTTATATATGTTTGTATTCATGGGAATGCAAAAGATATTGTCCTTAATAAGGTCATAAATTTTGCTTGTACCTAGGCTTCATGATTTAGACGTAATAGTTAAAATTAGTATCGATCACCCCCATGTCAGCATGAATGAAATTGTTCTAACTTTTCAATAGCATATCTGATCATATATATGTTCAGCCTGTATGCAGAATTGCCGAGTATACATGTGTTCCCTTTCTTATTTACTGCGAGGAAATAAACATGAATAAAGGTTTTTACAAGGTTTTCTCAAAAAGTATTGAATCGATTCCATTTCGACTATGTGGAAACAAAGTTTAAGTGTTTTTTCGTTCTTGACAATAATAAAATTTGGATGTCAAAATATTACAAATATTTCATAATATTCAACAAATTAGAACATACATCAAAACCAAGGCTTTGATTCATCAAAAACCGGGAGTAAATACGGAGTGAGATTTTTGCACTTTTAAAGTTAGTAGATTCATATCTATTTTCTTTTGAATGCACTGACCTATATACTTTCAGATTCTTTGTGTGCTTTTCGGTTCACTTTATGCAGTTCAAGGAGTACTGTGGAAGAAGCATATATGAACCAGCACAAGTTATAATATTGAAAGAATTTATTTCCAAATCATGTGTGTAACAATAACTTATTCGAAGAATTGCTACACAGTACACTCGTACAAGTTCTTTCGAATTTCGTTGCACTGAAGCCCTATACCGCTATCATCACATTTTTGCCACATGCCAAAGTGATGCGTTAAACAATTTAACACGACGGCACAAAATGTGGAAGCAAATGCAGCTCCAACCAAATACCAAAAAGAAAACAAGCGCAGGTCAAAACTCTACAGTGACAGGTCAATTAAAATGAGCACAATAAGTTGCCACAGCACAGACCATAACCGAAGAAGAAGAATTAAACTATAGGCGAAGTTACAAAATGGAACTGAGAGGGGTATGAAATATAAATGGCAAGACATAGACAAACATAAATAGCTAAAAGTCTAAAACAACAAATATAGTACTGTAAAAACTTTTACTTGTAACAGGAAATTGTTAACAGCCTGCAAAATGCTTAACGTATTCCAAGAATTTCACAATATACTTCAGCAAGATTTTCTACACCCAAGAACCAAGACTGGTATTCTCACTCTGTTCGATCATGTTCTTCAATCAATCTTCACTGATGAGAAGAGGTAATGGACAAAGTAAAACGAGGTAAGGAAACCAATGGTACCAGTAGAAAGCATGATTGCAATTGCTGCTATCAGCGAGTATCCAAGATAGAGGGTAGCAGATACTGGGCCACTCAAACTCTTAAGGTCAAACACCAGATAATTGACGGAATACAAGAACACGTATAGTGCAACTGAACCAGAGGCGTAGAATGCTTTCCACCACCACATCCAATCCTCGACGCAAAGATGCATGTAGGTCAGAACAACCGAAACTTCAGCACAAACGATCACCAACAAAAGAAGGACAATGAGCAGGAAACCGAAGACGTAATAAAACCTTCCAAGCCATATGCTAGAGATGATGAAGAAGAGTTCAATGAAGAGGGTTCCAAATGGAAGAGTTCCAGCACCAAGAACGAGGAGCCATGAGGGATATTTGCGTGCTGGGATCTCACGAGGTATCTGGTTAGTCCGCACCGGGTATGAAATAGGCTCAGCTCGTGTGCCTAAAAGCCCTCCCACGAGAGTCAGTGGCACCGAGATACAGAACCAAAGAGACAAGACTATGAAATATAAGGAAATAGGAAGAGCCCCAGTACTCTTGCTACCCCAGAGGATGAAATTCAATACAGTTAATATCACAAAAACAATTCCAGGGAAGAAGCATGCTATAGACCAAGAAACTGATCTCCACCCTTCAGAAGAACCTTTAATAGTTCTCCACATTCGTACACCCACGTAACCAGCAGCGATTCCCAGGAAAAGATAAAGCAGTACCATCCCTGTCAATAGCATTCCTCGTGAAGCAGGTGACATGAAACCAAGAGCCGCAAAAACAATCGTCACTACTGCCATCCCGGTAACCTGAACTCCATCTGCAACCATTACACAAAGTAATTTTGAATGCGATGGTTCTCTGAAGACATCGCCAACCACAAGCTTCCATCCAGAAAGTTCCTCATTCATCTGCGCCTGAGCTTCTTTGTCCAACTCTTCATACCTTGTGAGATCCCTCCTGACAGTTCTCAAGAATATGACAAAAACAATGCCTGCCAAGAAGACAATCACCATCAGCGAGTTAAGAATTGAGAACCAGTGAACACGACCACCTTCCATCTTCAGATAAGCATCCCATCGAGTTTGCCACCTGATGTCGCTTTTGACAAACTCAACCTCATATGTAAATGACACTCTCTCTTGTTCCCGAATAACTTGAGACTTATCAAGGTCTTGTGGACAGCTTACAGGTGTAATACTATCATAGAGGTGGAGTTTCGCCATCTTCTCAGGGTCATATTTTATACTACATGGGACAACCTCAAAACCAACAATTTCATACCCTGAAGCCTTCTTTTTATCAGCTTCTGAAATGACACCCATACCTTCTTCTCCAGTACCAATAATCTCCACTCCAGCTCCTTCATACTCGTGAATCAATACCCTAAACTTCAGATGATTAATAATGTAATCATCATTACTGTTTTGAGGAGTGTATCCAACTGGATATCCAGTCCACTGAATTTTAAGGCCATTTTGATTGGTAAACCTCAAAGCAGGCAGATTGTCAAGATTCATATTCACTTGATACAGATCACGAGTTCTCTGCTTCAAAAGCTTTACCTCATGCTCACTCAACGGAGCCGTGGTGCACAGATACACCGACTCATTGACATTCATCCGGAAACGGTATGGAGAATTGTCAATTTGATCTCCCATCAATAATTCTCCAAGATTTTCAGCACTTTTTTTTATGCCCCCTTTAGGCTGGCAATAAGGAAGACTGTAATAGCTGAACGGGAGCTCAGTTTCGATAGAAGTTAAAGAATTTACTTTGGCATATATTTCATCCCCGGTTGAGTATGTATGCATATAGCTCCCAGGTAGATAGAAACCATCACATGCTTGCAATATGAGAACCAAGTATATGAAAGTGGTGCACAATTTCGTTCTCAATAGCAAGGGCAGTGCCATTTTTTATAAGACAAAAGCAGATACTCTGTATTCAAACCTGCTGAATCTGAGCTAGAGCTGATGGTATCTAAAGATCAGTTCTGCAAAATAAAACTTGCTTTAATCAGTGAGTAAGTACTGTCTGTTCTAGTTTCTAGTAAAAAAATGAGACTCGATTCCTACACCTCATGGGCAAGTACAACACATTTGCCACCAACAGATAAGATTTGTATACAGTAATTCAGTTGAAAATATGTCTACAGATTTTGAGATAAGAAGTTATTACAGATAAAAAAAAATAATACATATGGACTGACTCTACCTCGTTCATCTGTGAAGTGAGACAAAACTTCACATAAATAAAGAATGCAGGCGTGGATATCAGCAGAAAAACAAATTAATACAACTCCATATGACATAAAAGAAGCTTTGCATAGAACCCTTGAACACCATAGTGTCATGGATATATCATAACTTTCACACTATCAACGGCAGCATTGCAGCCACCATAGAAGAGGATATGCAAGAAATTGTTTATAATGGTTCAATTGCGTGATATAAATATAACCACTGCAACATATTGAAATTGTAAACTTGCAGCAAACAAGCAATTGAGGAATGTCACTAAAACTATACATTTGGGAAAAGACTAAAACAAGATGTTTTTCAAAATTGGAACAAGTGATTGAGGAAACTTTAAAATTTTATCCAACTCTAATCTTGTTAACTGTATATAACCTACTCTTAACTTACTGCAACCAAAAGCTTGGTTCCCAGTGTTGCTGCTCAAAGGATCAGCAAGCTACACAGAAATGCATTTCATAAAGGGAGCTATTTATGACGTTCCCTAGAAATGAACAACTAGCAAAACATTATCCATAATGGGTGTGCTCGGTATGTTCAGGCTGATCAACCAACTTAACATATAAAATGAACTACAGAAAAACCCAGACCATTGTAAGCTGAGAATGTGTGTCGTAGAAAAAAAAGAAATTAGAGCATAATAAGATATTCTTTCAAGATAATATGAGTATGCCATGGAAATTAAGGTGATCACTCTGGATACAAGACCAAGACTAGCCATATTCACTTGACATGTCACTTAGTCAGGAACTAATTCAAGAAAATTTATGCTACGACCAAGACAATTTATAAGCCACTTATATTTTCTTTTTAAAAAACGTAATCGAACTGACTCCAGCGCAATACCAAAGACTATTCAATGACCACCGCCAAGTATTAACAGCAAGTACGCAAATAAACTGATATCACACGTATGTTAGCCAACTGCGTGAAAGTCCAAAAACTTAGTCACAATCGCTTCCAAGTTCACTAAGGGAATTCAATACGGGAATACGTTGAGATAGTTAATTACTAACAACTTTCAAATCCAGACATCTGCGGAACTGAAGCACAGTAAACAATCAAACTTACAGACAGAAATGATTGACACAATTGCAAAACAACTGGATCTAATCAAGCTCATAATAGGCGGCAACAACGGTGAACAAACGTACGAAAAATCTACACAAAAACCTTCACATAGATCAACTACAACCGCATAAAACACCGAATCAAGCGTTTCTACACATCGAAACAACGCAATAGCTACAGATTAAGTCAACAAAAAAAAAAGCATTAACCAGTCAAAAAAAAAACATAAAATAACCAAATCGAACTAGAGTTGAATCAATTAAACCCTAGCACATCAGCACGATTACAGATATACATACTGAAGCTGAAATAGGTAGAGATGAACTTACCGGCGGTGGATCTGAATCGGAGAAGGAGTGAGGCTAGGGTTTATACAGTGAGAATTGAAGTGAAAAATCGGCGATGTGCTAAGAGTTGAATCGCAACTGTGTGTCGCGTGGATTTCAAAGTTGTTTCTAAGTAGTAGATCTCATCTCAGAGATGAGTAATAGTAAAAGAGAATTTTCTAATCATTTTTTGTTTTTGACATTTTTTGCTATATATTCGTCATAAACCCACAACGCGCTTTAAGCCCAGGGGCCCAATAAGACAGGACTAGATCTTCAGATATTGGAGATAAAGCGGCCCATTGCAAGGGCTTGCTCTTAATTGGTCTTAAGATTCTAGGCCACGTTTCAAAACAATTGGGGCACATTTGAGAAGACTAAAATAGATGATATTTAGGGTGTGTGTATAGTTTTTAATTGGGTCTAATAGATTGTTTTGGAGTTTTGATTCAGGGTCGGACCAATAGAAATCGTTCTACCGAATTTTATTAGTGTTTTATTACCAGTCCTAAGTGAGCAGCTTAATGATCAACCGAAGCAACCATAGAGTTTATGATACGGATGGAAATTGTAATTTTGCTTATAATAAAACGTAATTTTCGAGTTGCAATCGAGTGAACCAAATAGAATAAGTTGAGAATGATGAATTAGATCAACTTATTAATATGACGAACCAAAAGGTATAACGATAGATTAAATTTTGCATATTCAATATGTCGTGATCTCATCCGTTCTAACCTTACTTGGGATTTCAAACGTGCTCGTAACAGCTCATATTAGGGTTGTTTGCGCATTGTTAATCCGATTTAAAAGATTATCTGGAATACTTGTACTGATCCAAAATCGAGCTTATTGAAAAGGTCCAATCCGGTCTAGTGGACCACATATTTCAGCCATTAGTGGATATTTGATAATTTTGCAATTAGTCAAGGCAACAATTCATCTTATCAAATATAAATTTACAAAATTGTCCCTCCTTATAATAACATTTTCTATACGTGTCCTAATGAGGATATGAATGTAACTAGACACAGTCCATCATATGCAACCGGGTGAATCAAACAAGATTAACTGGAAATAAAGAATAAATCACCACATTAACGTGACGAACCAAACAAATTATGTGAGTTTTGACTACATGCATTCAACATGTTAGATTCTTATCCACTTTGCTCCACATCAGGATTTTGAATGAGGCACTTTTTATATTTTTATCTGCACTAACTTCACTTTTAGGATCCAATTTCTGCTTTATAGTGCTATAAATTGTACCTTAAGTGTCGGTTATAATATGAATTCCAAGAAGAGAAGAGCAATCTGTGAGCTTTTAGCCATTTGCATCCTTACATTGTACTATTTTTGCACTATATATACACTCTCATATTATACAAATAAGCATTCTGCATTCTTATATTCCAAATCTTAGGCATATTTGACCCTATAGTGCGTTTGTAAGTATTTTGATGGATAAATTTGTCTACGCAAAGTTATTTTGACAATTTACACCTTAAAAGAATAAGTGAAATATGAACTCGTAATTCATTCAGTATCAATTTTTACTTTTTAGGCATAGAGAATTTCTTTTCAGACTTTTCTCTTTTTGTAAAATGTTAATATATGTTCATCTTTTCCAATTGAGTCGATTTAGTTAACATGGTGTTTTTTTGTGTTAAAAAGTTAATATGGTATTGATTGTTAGGTAAATGTATCTTGATTTGTATCCTCCCCTCTCATCGATTCTCTACGGGGTTCTTCGTTAATTCTCAATCGTCGTCTTCCTCTAATAAAGCCTTTTAGAGGGAACATAAGGAGTCCTAAAATCTAACAATTATTTTCAATTATTCTTTTTATCTAAGTGTGAAATTTTTTCTACTTTAGTCTTTATTTCAAATTTATTCTTTACCTCCAATGTAGCCCAGTTAGAACATTTAACTCACTATGGTGGGAAACTGGGATGGATATAAAGTGGAAAAAAAGGAAAAAAAAAAAAAAAAAGATCCTTAAAGTGAGCAAGCCCGCGCATGGCTTTGCAAAAGCAATTGCCCATACAATAATAACTTGAAAAAGAACCTCTAGTGACATAAGGGGCACCAACCACAAGGCTTGTACAGTCCTTTATCTACTTTCAGTCAAAACTCAAAAACTCTTTTGCTTTATCTTTCAATCATTCAATGTCTCGCACTTTGGGCAACCTGTCCTTAAACTAAAATAACATTAATACACAAGTATGTAAAAATATGTGTCTCTAAATTTTAAGTTTATATATGAGCAATATGTTACAAGTTACAACCTTATTTATTTAAAAAGTCACATGACAGATGGGGTACACTGCTAACACATCCATACTGATTATAATATAAGCCAACAGATAAAGAACTAATTTACTTTGAGGACTAATCAGACAATACGAAAATGATATATACACCATAAGAACAAAAATCTAGACATGGCATAAGAGGGCTTAATTTGGACTATGTTGGTCTACTTTTCCAGCACAATGCTGAATTTTGTTTTGTGGCAATGAATAAAGAAGATTTCAGTTTTATCTACTTTCTTTTCATTCTGTGTTGTATGGATCTTTTCCTATCATCTTGGACCAGAAAGTTCCATGCAGTGGGCATCGTAGTCATCATCCATGGTCATCGTCATGCCAAACATACTCGAGTGATCATGATCACCGTCTTCCCGTGCAATGCCCGAGGTCAAGCCTGACTTACTGTTAGTGCGCGAGAAATGTGAAGAAGTGTGGATATAGTTATGAGAGGCTGCCCATTTTTCAGCAAGACCGTCGCCTTCTAACATCCTAACTACCTCAGACATTCTGGGACGATGGGACGGTAAGTATTGAGTGCAAAGTAGAGCCACTTGCAGCATTTCTCCCACCTCGATCCTGTCATAACTAGTTCCCAGTTCTCTGTCCAATAATAGTTCAATTTTCTTTTCATGATGAATCTTCTTCACCTGAAAGTGAGCACTGTTAGTTTTTGGCATTATGCATGACATGCTTCGTGTAGTTTTTCAATAAAAAGACGTACCCATTCCAACATAGCTCCTTTCTGGTTTACTGATTTTCCAAATTCAAGAGCTCTCATCCCGGTTATGAGCTCTAGCAGAAGAATACCAAATCCAAAGACATCGGTTTTTTCAGATGACTGGCCAGTGGAGAGGTATTCTGGTGCAATGTGGCCAACTGTGCCACGAACTGCGGTGGTTACGTGAGATTCAGCATGATCGAGAAGTTTGGCAAGGCCAAAATCACCGACAACGGCTTCACAGAAGTCATCTAATAGCACGTTGGCCGCCTTAACATCTCTATGGACAATCTTTGGATCGCATTGTTCGTGTAGATATAACAGCCCCCTTGCGGCACCTATTGCAATACGCTTCCTTGTGTTCCAATCCAAGGTGGGTTTCACTGCAGTTATAAGAAAAAATAGATTACTAATAGGAGGCACAATTAAACAACTTAGGTCACATATTTTGACATATCCATCCCAACTATGAACGCAGCGAGCATTTTTAAAGAGACAGTATTCATGCTAAAATCATTCGATTCATTGACGTTTCTTTTTGAATAGATAAAGGGAGTACTAATCACAAGAGTTCAGAAACTCATTCCATCCAATTTTCCATCAAAACCTCAAGTCTATTTTACAAATGTTTTTAATCATAGTTGTAATGTAATACAAAATATTTTCCAACATCATGAGAATTATCAAGCAAAATATAACTTTGTTGGCAGAGAAAATATGTCACAGGAAAGAGTCAAACTCTTCAATTGTTCACTGCACATAAGTATTCCTTTTCAAGTTTAACGAGTCAAAGCAAACTGTCATCCATCAGACTAACTCTTGATCACAAAATAGTCCAAGAAGTACCAGACAGTATATAAAACATCATGAACTATAACACAATAAAAGACTGAAAAGATTCTTTGATATCTTCTAACATATCTATTGCAGTTGAAGTGGGCCATATTCCTTTCTCACAAGGCCTAAGTCAGGATTTGGAGTTCAGACCACCTCCCCACAGTGATGCTGAGGAGTGAGGACCACCAATATGTCACAGTTGACATATATGTGCATGTTTCTTACCTAATTACAACTATATCACCACCCAATATTCTAAAACAATTAGCACAGTACAAGAACTCAAAACAGCTGGTTAATTACCTCTAAGTCTCGACGCCACGCTGCCGTTAGACATATAAGGATACACGAGAAGTCGTTCACTTGGGGTGGCACAGTATCCAATAATGCGAAGCAAATTCCTGTGAACCGCTAGGCTGATCATCTCTAGTTCCGTTCTGAATTGCATCTCCCCTGTAGTGCCAGTCAAATCTTTTAGTCTTTTAACTGCCACCAGTGTCCCGTCTCCAAATTTTCCACGATAAACGTTGCCGAATCCTCCAGCACCAAGTATGTTCTTGGAGCTGAAGTTGTCAGTAGCATGTTGCAGCTCTTTAAACGAGAAGTGTCGAAGGTTTCCTAATCTTACAAGATCCTCTTCTTGAACATCTGTCACAGAATACAAGGAAGAATAAAGATTATAACATAGATTCTATGTCCATTGCAAATCACAGAACAAGAGTACACTTGAGGTGAAATTACTCACCATTAACGTTTAAAATCGACTGCTTTCTGTTCTTGTTTTTCCTCCAGAAGAGAACTCCTAATATTAAGACCAAGACTGAGAGAAAAGAAAGGCTCACTCCCAGTGCAATTGCTACTCTCCTGGATTTTGTTCTTCCTGAAATAATACCACAAAAGATTAGCAAGTTATTCAAAATTCGTACGATTGCAAGCATGCATGCAGACGGATCAGTAAGTTACCTGTTGATGAATCAATGGAGAATGAAAGAGGACTAGGCAGGTTTGATCCAGAACATTTTTCAACAGATTGGCTTCCACAAATCAGAGGATTGCCCAAAATGCTGCATGGGTAAATTCATTTAAAAGATAGTTATAAAAATAATATCCAAGTAAAAAAATGATATAAATTCTTATACACATATACAACATACAGAAAACAGTAAATTTGAATATAATATGACATGAAATAATCCCAGAATTGGTTCAGAGAATCCATACTTAAATGTTTTTGCAGGAAAAGTAGGAACAGGTCCAGTGAGATTATTGTATGACAAATCCCTGAAAATTCAACAAAGACAGAACATCCCATAATTCACATGTGGAAAACAAATCCTCAACCATGATTCAGAAGTTGAAACAAAAACTGTGAAGTCAGCACTCACAAGAAAGCAAGTTGAGGAAGAGTTGCTAGAGACAGAGGCACAGCCCCACTCAAGCTATTGTTGTTTAACCTCCTGCTCATTACAAGACAAAATCACATTAATAGACAATACAGTAAGTCAAAGAAAAGGATGTCACTTAGTACAAGGCTACATATGAAGAATGGATATAAAACAAAACATATTTAACTAATAAAATTCCACCAACACACAATATTAGACTCACAGATATTGGAGATGCTTCAAGAACCCCAAAGACTCTGGGATATGAGCAGATAACTTGTTGTTTGAGAGATCCAATGTTTGAAGATTTGGTAAAAATCCCAATTCTTTTGGAATATTCCCAGAAATATTATTGTTTTGCAATAATCTGCACAACCAAAACTCTAACTAAGTACCCTTTAATTCAAACTAGCCCTTTTGTGTGTGTCTACATTTTTTTTTCAAAAATCTAAAAATTTTCTTACATTTGTTTAAGGTTTGTGAGATTAGCAACCATCCATGACAAAGAACCTGATAACCCCTGACTTGGAGCTCCCCTGCAAAAAAACCCAATCTTTAAAATCAAGAAACTAAATTGAAATACTATTAAATAGTATACTAATAACAAACTTTAGTACCCATTTTTGAGCTGCAAAAAAAAAAAAAAAACACAATAAAATAAAAAGGAGACTCACAAGGCAGTCACAAGATTATCATTATTGCAAGTGATCATAGACCAGCTACAAGGATCAACAGAGTCCTCATCCCAGTTGCTCAAAGCTCCATGTGGGTCATCTAAACCTTCTCTTATAGCACTCAAAGCCACAACTGCAACTCACAAAACAAAACAATAAAAAAAACAATCTTTAATGCCAAATAAAAAACACAAACATGGTTTTTTGTCACAATATACCTTCAGGATTGCGAGCCTCAAATGAAACACAAACACTGAACAAAAATGTAATAAATAACAGAAGAACAAGAACAAGACCGTTAGTGTGAAGAAGAGACATGATCATTGAGAAAACATGAGAGAGAAAGAGAAAGAGAGAGAGAACAAGAAACAGTTTTTGTGTTGCTACATTTGATTCATCACAAAGTTCATGTATTTAGTGTGTGTTGTGTTTCTTTTTTCACTTCAAAAAAAGCTTTTTTCAAAGCAACCATCTTTTACTGTGTATAACCTTTCTCTTTTGAGTATTTTTAGACCCACTTTTTTTTTTTTTTTTGGATTATTAATTTTTTTTTTTTTTTATCACGGTTGCCTTTTATCTTTTGAATGTTGGGTTGAGCCTCTGTACCAAAAAAGAGTACTGCAACAGGAGGGTGGTGCACAGTTTCTTTTGTTTTATTATCTCCTCTCCTTTTTTGCTAATAAACTCATTTTTTTGCTTTTTGTGTTTTAAGTTTTCTTAAAAAACTAATCAACATTTTGTACTTGTCATTTTATTTTCTGGGTCTTTTTTCTGTTTTGCATATAGTGTAGGATTGGGTCTCAATAATTTGTCCTTGTTGTTCCTTATACCTAATGAGTCTTTTGACACTTAACTTTATGTTTTCTTGTGGGGTTTTTAACATCTCCTTTTTTTTATCTATACTTTGCTTTTAACACCTTTTAGTTTTCTCAATTGTGTGTGAAGAATCAGGTGGGGTTGATATCGATAAGGAGATGTCAGAGATACCCTGATAGTGAGGGGTTGGAAGTTCAGAATTTTGAGTGTGACAGATAAATAATGTGAGATGGGAGGATAACAATGAAAATGCATATCATATTATTATTTCAATACACATAGTAAAAAATTTAGGAATCTATTTATCAGATGTAATGTAAGATAAATCTTATATGTTACATTCGATTAATGTGAAATAACACTTATAAAGAAAAGAGTAACATAGTAGAAGTTGACGAGGCGTTGGATACGATCTGACACGTTTCATTATCTGTTCGACGTTGCATCCGTGATTTGATTTTACTTTTAATTATAATAGACGCCACGTAAAGCGTTGAAAATGTATCCTGAACATGACGAAAAAGTATTAGTGTTTGTAACATTGCATTAAATAATTTCTATAAGTATTTGTATAAAATAAATGAGCAACACTACATAGTCCATAGTCATACATATATATATATATATATATATATATATATATATATATATATATATATACATGAATTTTTAAAGAATCTCAAAAGGATCCACAATTAATCCTTCAAATCTCTCTCTCTTCATCAATGAAGAAACAAAAAATAATTTAATGCGAAAGAGAATAAAAAGGAAAAGATTGCTTGTTGTAGCCAAAACATCAGAGGAGAAGAGGGGTTTACAAGAAAGGAAAAAGATGGAGTAATGGGGTTTTGGGATTTGATGTGAGAGAGCAGATGCTACTGTTTGTTCCTTTTGATAGGCTATGCAGGATTAGATTAGATTTGACAATATTGTTCCTCTTCACAGTTACAAGCTTTAAGGCCCCGTAATAATTATTACTACTTGCTGTCTATTTTGACTCTAATCTTTTGTCCTCCTCAGCTCAGATGCTGCTATTGATTTATTTCTACAGTTCTAAACTTCTAATTATCCTAATAATGTGACTTGAAGAACTTTGACTGACCAAGAAATAAAAATGTGACTTATGTATAGTTTTTATACAGTGTCTAATTTGTCATTTCGCCAAATTATTCCCTTCCCTGGTATAGAGGTGAAAGTGGAATTGAAACAAGGAAAGCTTCAAAGAATGTCTAATCAATTAAAAAAATCTATTATCTGAATAATTATAGGAATATTTCTTAAAAAGTACAACAAATGTCACATAAGGTACAACTTTATCAATTGCAGAGGCAGACCTGAAATTTTAAGAGTATTACATTTACATTAGACCACATCTTCAAAGTGATTTTCAATATATATGGAGTATCTTCGTAATTATTCATATTTTGAGAGAATTTTTTAATTAGACGAAACATGAGATGATGTTGATGTAACTATCCCTTATGAGAAATGTGTTGATTAGCCATGTTCACATTTTGATATGTTTTTATGACGATAATATCAATAAACATTTATGGTAAGATATCAAAAATTAAAAATACCATATATATATATATATATATATATATATATATATATATATATATATATATAATAGTTAATTTTAAGTATGGCCAATTCATAAATTAAGTGGAAGCACGAATTTTTTCTGCAAAAGGCGTAAGTTGGTATCACACATAACTTGATCCGATAGTCACACATAATGACATAGAATGTTAGGTCAAACATGATAATATGTTTGTTCTTTTACTTCTAAAATTGTAAACTACTCATTCAGTCATTCATATTACGTCCAACTTTCATCAATTTTCTAAGTATATACCTTAGATTTACCAATAGATGCTCACTAAACCACTAGGGTTTAAAAGTAACGAGATGATCATACAACTATTTGCAACTCAATAAATTAACAATATATCGGATGCAATAATCCTTTGTACTATGTGTATTATGCTAATAATTCAACTTTATCTTATGGGAGCTAATTTCATAATCATCACGCACAAAAAAGTAAAAGTGAAGGGGCAGTAAAGAGTAAAGAAACCAGCACTAGCGGAGCTTTCTGCACACAATGAAATCCACTCTCATAGAGATTCGTGTGCCACATAATTAAATATTTAAAGAAACAATTTTTAAATATAATGAACAAATAGTATTAAATGAGTAATTAAAAAAGTGCAGGGGAATTTGCGAATCCAAATCTTTGTTGGAGTGCGTTTATTCTTCTTCCCTGAGGTGGGAATTGATTCTTCCACGATGTTTGTTTGCTCTTTTTCAATTGTCCAAATTGGAGCATACTAATAATAATATAGTAATAATGAAAAGGCATAAAGCCATTTTTGTGAGGGTAGTATATAAAGCAAAAGGTGGCATTGTTCCTCTTGCGTTCGCATTCTTCTCTTTTTCCAACTTACTTTAGTTTTGCTAGTAGCATAGCATCTAATGCCTTCAAATTTGGATATGGAATTTTTTTTTTTGGCTGAAGAAATATATAGATTTTTGTGGTAACAATTATGTGGGGAAAATTTCATAAACCGGCCTCTTATTTTTTCAAAAACACATACCAAACTTTCCGTGCTATTTTTTCGCATATCTTCTCTGTCTTTTCAAAAATAATGGAACATATTAAATCCCCTTCCCATGGATTGTAAAGGAGCATACGTGTTTTACAATCATGTTAAATGTGTCTTGTTGTCGTTTTTTAGACGTGTATCCGTATTAAATTAATTAAAATACACATAAGAAATAAAGAGCGTAAAATCTCCTTGTATTTTATGAAACATGAATCAAAATGTAATCATAATATTAGAACAATGCACTAAAATTTGGCCTGCTATCAAAAATCTTTTGCATCAACCCCCATTTGTTACTATATACTTGAAAACTTGAGGGGGTTTTATTAAACAAAAAATATATCTAGAAGGTTAGGTGCAGGTTCGTCTAAATAAAGTGGAGTTATATGCATTTTACCCAACATTTTTCGAATATTTGTTATCAAATTTTTACAACAAGTGCAGTGTTTCCCAAAGTTTGGTAGAATCATATTAAAACAATAACTATAATTTTCATAAACTATTGATCAATTTATGGGGGACTGTTTTTATCTTCCACCCAAGTTGTGCCTTTCCACTTTTTCCCACTTGATTTAGCATCACATCTCAATATTTTTCTTAATCTTTTTCCCTGTTTGACGTACTACGTACTGTTCTTCTTTCTTGCTTTTAGGCGATTTCGAATTATATTATTTATAATATAACGTTTTAGAAGGCTTTCCTTTCCCCTCTTTTTCTTCCACTTTTAACTTGAATTCATTGAATAAATATACAACAACAATTTAAAATATAACAATTAATTAATGTGCGCATAAATAAAGGCAGCCGTTGAATTGCAGATGCTTGTATGATTAACCTGACAACTTTCTCTAAATAAGTGGAGTTTTAAATAATAACTTTAAATAAATCACAATTATGGTGATTATCTATTTTTCTTGTTTCGTAAGTGCATGGTTTTTCTCGCTAATTTAATGTGGATATCGATGTTATAACGCGAACCTTAAATTAAGACGTTTATATATTGATTGAGTCATATTACAGAGTTGGTTTATTGAGTACTTGTAACAATCTTATAACAAGTTATGTAAGAGATTAAAATTGGAATTGTTATATTTAATCGAACAATTAAGTAATCCAAAGAAAACTAGAATTTATCTAAAACCGATTTATTGTACAAAGATAGAATCTCTGTTTTTTCTTAGATAATCTTAAGCACTTGATATTGTTTATTTAGGACTGATCTTTAATTACAATGATATCATACTCCTAGACGACCCAGTGTACAATAATTAAGTTAGGCATAAATCATAATAGTTCTTAAATTGTACTGGGCTTCAAATTTGGTAACACCTTCATCAAGTATAAAAAACAGTACAAATCTAAGAGTTTCTGTTTAGTATGATGATTCATTAGTGACAAGTGCATATCAAATCATTATCTACTGCCATAGTACATGAAACTATATAAATGCCGAGTAAATTCTTAACTTGTGCTATTTCCGTTTAATACTTTACTTTGTACACTGCAAATTGTAAATTTAACATTTCTGATTTACATTTTAAAAGTCATTTAATACATGAAACAATACAAATAATTTATTGCAAATTATATAGTAAAAAGCGTTTAAATTTAAAGAACAAAAAGACAATTGAGGGGGTCGGCTTGAGCGATGCTTGAATTGAGGTAGTTTTATAAAATAATTAATCAGTAAACTCTATCGGTAAAGTTCATTAAACTGTCTCGTTTTTTATTTCAAACTGAGACTATTTTATTTATTGTTACGGCCTTACGGGATCAAGAATGAGTCTATTTAATTATAAAAAGAAACAAAAAAACAAGTCCATTTAGGTACACTATTAAATATCAATAAAGCAATATGGTCCAACAAAATGGATAGACTGCACAAGGCCCAGCAATTTGATGAGGTCCAGCTCATCGGTTTGAAAATAACAAACAGCCCAGACCAAATACAACCAACTTCTCAGTAAAGTTAAAGATTCGGATTTTTTGCCAAAATAGTCCCTTAACTTTTTCCTTTTACAAAAGTAATCCTCTAATGAATTTAATCATAAAATACGTCTCCTAACTATGAGCTTTTTGAAATTTACGTCTTCCGGTGGTTGTACACCACGGAGTTAATATATACATATATATACATTCAATTGATGTCACACGTGAGAGGGAAAACGACAAGAGGAAAAACACTACTTGATTGGTGTTGGATTAACTTATTCATAATTCCTTATGTTTTCTACAATAAATAGGAACAAGTTCAATAATATATATATATATATATATATATAATTTTTATAAACATTAATATCATGCCGGTTGGGCCAGTTAAGTCACTGATTTTGCGTCTGGTCCGATTTTGGAAAAATTGATTCAAAGCCCTTTCCATTCTAAAGATCCATCATAGGGCCTAGAAACATAATCTATACGTATACCTTGAGTCGTGGAATTCTTGAATGAGATTTTATGATAAGCCGTCTTACCTCATCACATATAGGTTACTCTTTATGAGGAATAACTTGTCTAGGAACCAACATCTTTGTATCTTTCCCTCCTTTGCAAGCTCCGCGATGTTTGTACCCATTGAGTCGTGGGTAAGCCCTTATTCCAGCTCAAAATCAAACTCGGTCCGAAACTATTTCCACCTTGCCTATTTTGGTGTGAGCTTTAGTTGTGTTTGAAAGTAACTACTGGCCACATTGTCTATTCGCACTTTAAACTTACTCTTAAAAAAATAATGTCACCAAATCCTTAGGTAATGGATCGCAGTCATCATCTCATACTAATGAACGGTGTAGCACCTTTAGAAAGTTCTCAACTTTTTACTCTCAAAAGCAATGGGGGTGATTGTCTTGCATTAGAACACCACCAGTAGCAAATCAATCAATGAGTACCTTAAACTATTTATGTGGGTTAGACAAGGCCAAAAAATGCTGCTTCGTCACTTGTCTCTTGGTTCCTCAAAGGCCTGTTTGGCATTTGGTGAACTAATCACACTTGAGACCTTTCTTGAGCAATCCCATCAAGGCTATTTTTGAATAATCCTTGATGAATCATCAACAATAATTTGCAGGCTATTTTTGAATAATCCTTGATGAATCATCAACAATAATTTGCGTGCCTGAGAAATTGTGGAATTTGTGATCATTGTTTGTTAGTTAACCATTTTGATGGTTGATTCATAGCTCTTCTTGTCTTTGCCAATGACATTATAATTGTGTGTGATTCTCTTCCAGCTATTTAGCAAATCATTTCTTAACTTAATGAAAAAATTTCAATTGACGGACTTAGATTGCCTCAACTACATGCTTGTCATCGAAGTTACTCTTCTCAAGGTCTTAGTATTTGTCAATGCACGTATGCTTGAGACATCTTAAAAGAAACTTGTCATATTGCTTCTAAACCTTCTTCTAGTCCTATAAATCCATGTCCGAGACTTCTAATTGCAGATTACTGTACCTTACAATCACAACTTCTGATCTTGTAAAGGACTACTTCCACGCTTTTCCATGCTGATGACGCCCCCGGATCGCCATGCCTGTCACCGAGGCAGTTCGCACGTCGGTCCACCTAAGATGACCCTGGACCCGACAAGCTCTTGGGGAGGGGGGGGGGGGGGCTGGGAGCTCGTTGGGAGGACTCCTGCAGATCTTCCGCGACCCGTGGGGGTTCGCACGATCTCCCTTCGATCCTCTGCTCCTGGGATCGCGCTCTTCCGACGGTGCTCGCTTGCTCTCGCTATTTCTCTCTCTAGGTGTGGCTTCTAGCTATATGCTTGCTTGGATTGGGATGCCTTTATGACCTGCCTGCTTCCCTATTTATAGGACGAGGGGAGGGTATAGATGTAATCTTACCAGGGGCACGTGTCGGCATGCATGTTGATTTCGAGGGTAGTAGAGTACTTGCGTGTCTTCGTAGAGTATAACACGTGGTGTTTGAGAGTCTTGTCGAAATACGCACGTGATGCCCGAGTAGGTTTGTAGAGTAGGGCGCGTGGTGCATGCATGTTACCGTCGGTGCATGTCGTGCTCCGTTTACATACTATAATCCCCGATCCCTCGCTCTTTATTGGGAAGCAGGGCGGTCGAGCCCCGAGAGGGTGACAATGCACTTGGATAATGGAGAATGACGTTGGTGCTGATGCCAGCTGCCTGCTGTGGTTGGCCAGAGGGTGCGGTAGCCTTTGCTTAGCGGCTAAGGATGGCTTTCCTGCACGTGTAAAATACGACCCCCCTCGTTGATCCAATGAGGGGTGGGCGAGACAGGTTATATATTAATACTTACCAGGGTCGGGAATTTGAGAGAGGGTCGTGAGATAGGCTTGGATTAGAGGATTAGGCCACGTGAATGAGTACGATTCCAAGAGGGAGAGCATGCGTCCTCACATGCAAATATTAAACTTTTAACAATATTCATATTTTTGTTCTCTACCATAAATACAGCATAATGCACCAAGCGTGAAAAGAAAATTGACATATTACTATACCTTATAATCTTATATGCATCACTTCCTAATGCAAGTATTGTGAGAAAGAAGCCTACTAAACATGGATTAAAGCTTCGATTTTCTTGTACATTTCGGTTCTTTAAATATAAGATTATTTTTATGATATTTTTTTATTCTTACTACATAGTTTACGAAATTTGAAAGAAAAAAATGGAAACACTTCTAAAACATTAAACAATTCTATCCATCAAATTTTCACATGTGAGAGAAGCCCAATTGAACTCCCGATCTCCACCGACAATCACACCACACTCCAAACCAATCCCACAAACACACCACCGCCGATGGACAAATCCGCCCCGATATTCGTCGCCGGCCACCGCGGCCTCGTCGGATCCGCCGTGGTCCGCAGGCTCAAACTCAGCGGCTACACGAACCTCCTCCTCCGCACCCACTCCGAACTCGACCTCACCTCCCAATCCGCCGTCGACTCCTTCTTCTCCGCCCACAAGCCCCGCTACGTCATCCTCGCCGCCGCAAAAGTCGGCGGCATCCACGCCAACAACACCTACCCCGCCGACTTCATCACCATCAACCTCCAAATCCAGACCAACGTCATCACCTCCGCATTCAACCACAAAACCCTCAAGCTCCTCTTCCTCGGATCATCCTGCATCTACCCCAAATTCGCCCCGCAGCCCATACCCGAATCGGCCCTCTTGACCGGCCCATTAGAGCCCACCAACGAATGGTACGCCATCGCCAAGATCGCCGGGATCAAGATGTGCCAGGCCTTCCAAATTCAGCACTCCTTCGACGCTATCTCGGCAATGCCGACGAATTTGTACGGTCCCAACGACAACTTCCACCCCGAGAACTCGCACGTATTGCCCGCGTTGCTGCGGAGGTTTCACGAGGCGAAGGAGGGGAAATTGGAGAGAGTGGTGGTGTGGGGGAGCGGGAGCCCGTTGAGGGAGTTTTTGCACGTCGACGATTTGGCGGACGCGGTCGTGTTTTTGTTGGAGGGGTATAGTGGGTTGGAGCATGTGAATGTGGGGAGTGGGAAGGAGGTGAGTATTAAGGAGCTTGCGGAGTTGGTTAAGGAGGTGGTCGGGTATGAGGGGGAGATTGTTTGGGATTCGAGTAAGCCGGATGGGACGCCGAGGAAGCTTATGGATAGTTCGATGCTTGCGGGGTTGGGGTGGGAGCCGAAGATTTCGCTCAAGGAGGGGCTTAGAGGCACTTATGAGTGGTATTTGGAGAATGTGATTGCGAGGCAATAGTGGATGAGAAGGTAAAATGTGATGACTTTTGGGAAGAACTTTTTCGTTCTTCATGAATCGCGTATGTGTTGCCATTTGTGTGCTTTATAATTCTTGAATTGGCGATCTTCTGTTGTGTTATATGGATGAGAGTTGAGTGATTGTGTATCGGCTCTGTTGTTGTAGAGAACCATTTCTTGATCCCTGATGTAATAACTGCTTTGTTGCAATGAAGATGCTTTTGTCCCGTTAATCATCTGTGGTTCTGTAAAATCAGTTTGATGTGGTTGATAGCATTGGGTGAGATTGAGTTCTTAATGATCCTTTGTGCAGCCTAGACCAGTAATCGTACTCATCTTGTGCTCTGAGGTTTAGCTTCATAATTCACATCATGCAGCATGTAGAAAAATCTTATTTGTGTTAAAGAGTGTAATCAGTCCTTACTTTTGTTGTAAACCTACAAACAGTAAGGACTTATCAGATTTACAAGTATAAGCGTTTTATATAACAAGTATTCTATTCTTCCCCTCTAACATAATTTGGAAGCTTGCTTTTCTCATCCTTGCTAATGAATAAATGTCCGGCTTTGATTCTGCGTGCTCTCGCAATCTTAATTCCACTCAAATAATAGACTGTGGATTAACATTCTGGAAGTATTCTTTTGATTTCAAGCAACTGATACATAATATCTAGCTAAATTAGATTTCACCAAATGATTCGATCATCTAAGAACGGGGACTTAAAGACCATGCTTTAAGTCACGTGTAAACCTTTTGAAGAGGTTCCTTGGTTGTGCATTTGACTGAATGTGATTTATCGCAGCTTAAAAATGGCAGAAGTAAACTAGTCTTTTAAATGTTTGGGTTTGTTACATAGTTCATCGCCCTGGTTATATTCTTTCTGCTAGAATTGGATCAGGAAATGATATGCTAAAGTTGTGATCTTACGTTAGATGTAATTGACTAGCTGTATGTTAATAATGGAGTAGTTAGTTTGCCTATCATGCATGCATGTGATGGTTGAGGTTAGATGAAGAAAATTGTGTAATCTATCAATCCACCGTTTGGTTTAAACCTGCAGAAGTTTGATAATTCAACCAATTAACTAGTTGATTTGTTCGATCCCACAAGTAATGGATTATGCTCTCCCTGCTGCAAACATGGGAGCTTGCTTTCAAGATGAACAAATCAATAGCATATCGCAAACCATTCGTTAGTTCTCAGTGGTGTTATAAGCGTAATCAGGCTCTTAGCTCGACTGCAGTAATCTAGCATTCTTTAAATTCGGTCTATACCTATGATATCTAGTAGTTCATCAGACCGTTATCTTTCTGACCAACATGTCCAGCTCAACCATTTCTTCCGACGATTGATTACACCAAATGATTCAGTAGTCCAAAAATAAGAACCGAGAGACAATGCTTTACGTTCACATGATGGTCCTTTTGTGTTTGAGTGAATGTGGCAGTTCCAAGTCATACTCATCTCCTATTCCATGAATTCTCTTTCTGTGGTAAATCATGTCGAAAGTCTGCTCTGCTCTGCTGTACTTATTACTCATTTTTATGATCTTAACCTACAAATAATGGCAATTCATCAGATTTGCAAGTCACATTGTTTTGTATAATAAGCAAATTAACATATTCTTTGCCTCTTTGAGGATTGGATTTGTCACCCTTTATAATGAATAAATGCATAGCCATCTCGGGCATAGGCCCTTGTTTCTAAAACCCCATGGCCTCACAAACTTAGTGCTGACTCGAATAATCAACTGTGAGTTAGCATGCAGAAAATGTGATTTGTTTTCTTCTGTGCAAAATGTCTCACGAAATTAGTGTTTTTCAGTTTTTCTAATGATATGATGGCTAATATTTTGAAGAGGTTCGTTGGTTGTGCATTTGGTTGAATGTTATTAAGCAGCTAAGGAGCAGAAGATAAAGCAGAGTCTACCCAAATATCTGGGATTTGCATGTGTTTCAACTTTTTCTGTCTGAATGGAACAGGAAACCATCATTCATGATTAAGTAATGATACGATTTTTGAAGATTAGAAGTTAGAATACAAATCTGCGGTGATTATGATCGGATTCCGGTGACAAGTACATTCATCAAGAGCAGAATTATAACTAGTAGTGTTACATAACTTGTCCTCATATTCGAGTGAAACGATCTTCAGTAGCTTCTTGCGAGCAGAAAGGTTTGTAAAAAGGGGCGATGCTTTGGTAACGGGATTGTGGTGCAGAGGCAAGAATTTAACAAATGACATCCTGAGCCAATTCGTATTTGCATGTTGAATGAGCAAATCCTTTGTCTACCCTTTTCTGCCTATCATTATTAAGGAGCATATATGGTTTAAAGCCAAAGTTAAGGTCACAAAGGTTGCTAATATTGATTGCTTCTATTGCGTCGATTTACAAATAAAAAGAACAGTTAGATGTATAACCCTCTTAACATTTTTGCCCTGATGAAATAACTTCCAATGAGTTATTTCTTTTCTTGTGTCAGCTGACAGCTGAAGGACAAATTGACTGCAGAACTAGTGCAGAAATCTGTGAAGCTGAAATTGCAAAAAATGGTGAATTAATGTGACCATACCCTTATATTACATAAATGGGACCGCCCCGACAATTCTGTATTGATAGTGCAATGAATTGCAGGGCAGATATCTATAAATTAAGATAGGGTCTCAGTCTGCACTAAAAGAAAGCAGTCCCTTCACTGGTAATAATAAATACACACTCATATACGTACATACATATATATATATATATATATATATATATATATTTACATACATATATAATATGCATATAAAATTACCCTATACTTCAAAAATTTCACCTACCGGCTGCAGATAGTATTTAATCTATTGAAAATTACTCCCAATATTTATAAAAAGGGACCCTTATGTTGCTTCTATACTGAGCATAAGATTTTGTACAAACTTTAGAAGTAATAATATTATACCCATCGTTGCTAAATAGATAATGAGCTTGCACAAAGTTTGAATTCGTATGTATCAGTTTCTACTCTGATGACAGATTAGTGCATAAACTAATATTCAGTTCATTTTTAATTATTCGTCCTTTTGTTTAGCTAGATGAGACAAAAAAATGTAATAGAGTATCAGATTTCGAGGATGAGGGGACAGTTTCCGTGGAAAAACTGGTCCAAAGAGATCACCCATTCTTAGATGATTTGATTTGCATTTCTTTTTCAAGTCAAACATTTGAATTGTAGACTAATTTTGATACTAGTTTAGGCCCTTAATAATGCCAACACAAAATCGAAAAGGGAAACGAGTAAAGTCAAGAAGTGACATAATCGAAAGGGATCAATCACAATCAAATAATTAAAAAAAGATTCATTATTATGAGCTAAAGTAATTACTATGCAGAACCATTTGAAAAGAATTATAACGGAAACAATTCCCGTCGTAAATTTATAGGTTAATAATGACAAATGTCCAGCAGAACTAGACAATCAAAGGGTAATAAGTGTCATGCCATCAAACACGAATGGTGCACAAATGTACTGATTAATTAATTCAGATATACTTTTGTTACATCATTTCAAATTTAAGGATAAGCAAGAGAAGACCTAGCCTGAGCTTTGAAGTTACCAACAAATGTAAAAAAGAACAAATACTGCAAAAAAATATACATAATTCACTTCTTCATACATCAGCTTATGTGCAGACACAAATTGGCAACAGACCCAAATTTAGTGCCTTAATTGTGAACATTCCATAGTGATAATATGTAAAAACCAAAAGGCATGTTAGTCTAAATGCTGAGATCTTCAAAGTCTAACAATCTTTGAAAGTAAACTAACCTTGATTCCAAATGTGAACTTCGTTTGCATATAAGCATGAAGATAATAATAATCAGCTAATTAAACAAAGTGTTATATCACAAAATCAGTAGATTGAGCCGTTCCGCCAATATCACGCCAACAAACGAGCACCGCCGTCACTAACGCCGTTACATGTAACAGAAGATCGTTAACAAAGAAAACCCCACTTCAAAAAATGGAATTTTGAAACCATCCCAACTCAAATTAGAGCCAAGAAAAAAACCCATCATCCTCTTCAAATCTGCACATGAACCCATCACCTTGTGTAAAAACTCTATTTCTCTCCAAAAGCCTATCATCATAACAACAAATAAATGTGAACCAAAGTTTGCTTCTTTTTTTTTTTAATAGTACCCCCTCAATAAAAATAAATGGAACTCACATAGTGGGAGGCTCATGAAATAAAGTTTGCTTCTCTTTTTTTTCCTTTCTCTAGCAAAGTACAGTTTGGAAGGCTTTAATGGGTATAGTTTTGTTGTCCTATTACTGCAAAAAAAATATATCAGAAGGGACACAAATATATATTGAGTAGTAGCGCAAGAAAAGCTCTCAGGACATTATAAGGCCCTTTGTAATTTTTTCTGCAAACGTTCGTACCACACTGCTCACTGTCTGTCTCAACATAATGAGGCCAAGGCTTCTCTGTTTGTACTGTTTGGGGCATGGGGTTTCATTCAAAATTTATTGCTTTTTTACACACACATTTATGTAAATATATAATATAGACATATTTATGGTATACAAAACTTTAGCCCTATTCATAAAAAACTAACCCCACAACACACCCCCCATGTTCATCTATGCTATTTACAAACCCAAAAAGTCATGTTGCCACTTTAGCTAGATTTGCGCGAGCAATCTCTGTCCAATTTTTTGGCATACCCTTTATTGGCCTTGAGATTTTGAGATATCCCGGTTGTGTCCCTCTTTGCATGTTCAAAACTGATGCTTTTAGCTTTGTTAAGTAGGATATATATATATATATATTTTTCTAAAGAAAAACGGAGGATATATATATTTGTATCATTTATATATTTTGAAAGGGGAGGGACCTGACAAAACTGACCAAACATGCAGCAATTCCAAGGCGTTCTTTTTTTCGAGACTGCGACCAACCAAACCCTAACCCCGAGACTGTTTTTTATTCTTTATATATTTTTTGTGGCATAACATTCGTCTTTCACAGGAGGGACAATTATCTGTTTTTTTTTACAGCTAATTAGGTTACTGATTAGCTGCGGTTTTCAATGAATTAGTTTGACTCTTCAGTGGGGTCGAACTACTTTAGTCCCTTGTTTAACAAAAAAAAAAACTACTTTAGTCCCATTTGTACAAACTTCAAATCACATCCCTAATTGGGAGATAGTTTGGTTGTTGTAAAAATCCAATTAGTATAAATCAATGTTTTAAAAATCGGACCGGACATTGAACCGATAAGGCCACTAGTTCACTGGTTTTGCTAGTCGAACCGGTCGAATCGGCGATCGAACCGGTTCGACCAGTGTCCGAGCAAGGGTCCGGACCCTGGTCCAACCGGTTCAACCGGCCGGTCCGGTCCGATTTTCAAAACACCGGTTTAAATGCATACGGAAAGTTAATGTCTATAGAAATTAAGTTAGTTTTAATATTTGGATGTACCACGATATTATGCAGCGATTGCATCTAATAAATTTTTCATTATTAAGATCCTCTGACTTCATCTACACGATTCAACCGATAGTTCCATAGTAGATGTACAAATGCTGCCCAAATATGTGTATGCATACACGACACATTGCACGTATAAGTAAATGAATACGACATGACGAAGATACATTACACACACACAAATATCAAAATTGGTCAAATAGCTTACAATTTTAACAAAGAGGATCCGTTGGTTGTAGCAATACAGCTCGTTCAACACTTTTTGAACATTTTTGAGCAAGTTGTCAGGCCAACTCTTAACTGTGAGAAATCCAACGTTATTTTTTCACCAAATATGCCAGTCAGGCGGCGATACAAAATTCTTGAAACTGTGAATTAAATAAATTTTCTAAACAAGTATCTCGGAATTCCTATATGGCATGGGCTACTTCGCTCGAGTTACTTTAATCTCATGATTCTACAAATAAATACTCAGATCGAAAACTCGTATAACAGGTTCCTTTCATATGCTAGTAGATATAGCCTACCAATTCCTCCATCCAAACCATTCCATGTTTGACTATGTTTGTCTCTGGACTTGCTAAAATTGTTCTACTAATATCACTAAATTAACGAAATCTTTTCCTTGGAATGCAACTCCGCATCATAAAAAAAGCAATTTTTTAAACGAGAATCAAGTATGTGTTCCTTACCACATGAGTGGGTTAGGTTTGCATAAGCTCGAATAATACTGTCTTTCTCATGGATTTTGGGTGGCGTCTTCTGACTAACAGGGACTACTTGTCGAGTAAAGTGGTTTAAGCTAAATATTTTTCGAACAGGCAACTCTTTTCCGTCACTCAAAGACAACATAATAGTTGAGCCTGGAAATGTCTTTGTCATGTTCTACCCCTTCTTAAAAAATCTATTTTCTGGACCCTTGGTATAGGAGATAATATTAATTTTTTGGTTTGCTAAATGGCTCGGTGATTACGCTACTGCTGAATATGTCCATGACATTCCTACAAATCTTTTGAATATCACTGTTAAGCACCTCATCAATATGCAATCACATACATGGAATCTAATTAGCGTTCAACCATATATCCCAATGCGCATTTTCTAGGAAATCCTAAGCATGCTTATACCTCTTACTCCTCATCAGGACAATTACCACTGGGCTTGGAATCCGAGAGGTTTTTTCATCTTAAAAAGTGCGTATATATGATTAACTCGTACAACTTTTAAACAAAATACGCTGGCGTTGCTGTGGAAAAGTATGTGGAAATTACCTTTGCTACCCAGTATTAAGTTCTTTTTATGGGTTTGGATCCATGAAGCTCTTCCAACTTCTGTTAAACTTTACCAACGTCACATTCTCCCTAATGATAGTTGTCTGATGTGTCACAATGTTGAAACTACTAACCATCTGTTCTTCCAATGCCCACTTTTTTCAAGATGTACGGACTTTGTTACCTTCTTGTTTCTTTCAAAATTCCAATCAAAAGATCCTTTAGTCATTATTAATAATTTGAATCATTCTTATCCTAATTGTCTTATAATTACTTGTTGGTTATTTTGACGAGTCCATAACGAATCTGTTTTCGTACACAAAACTAACTACCTTGTTAAGCCTCTTTCCTTGTACCTTAGGGATCAGTTGAACTTCACGCGAACCTCTCATGTCACACGTTTCATAATTCCATTACAATGAGAACCGCCGCCGAATGGTTTTTTCAAACTAAACACTAAAGGCTCTTCTTTAGGAATCCCGAACCTGCAGGAATTGGAGGCGGAATTCGAAACCATCATGGAACTGTGACTGATGCATTTTTTGCACCCATTGGAGTGTGTTCCAACAATGAAGCCGAACTGTGGGCGATATGACATGGACTTTTACTTCCTAGATATTTAAATGTTGACAAGTTATATATTGAAACTGATTCTCAATTTGGTATTTGCAGTTTAACAACGAGAAGAGGCCATCCCATCCACCTCTGGACCCTTTTCGAGGACATATGGATACTCTTGATTGAGTTTGGTGAAACTCAGTGTTCTTTTGCATACCGAAAAACGAACAAGGTGGGGAGTCAGTTAGACAAAGCGAGAGCTAATCAAGGAATTTTTTTTTGCCGAGGTCCAGTCACTGCCATTAGTAAATATTGGACGTACAATTTCCACATATTAACTTGTTAGATTTATTTTATCGGACATTTCATGTATATATTATCGCAATCCCCCGCTTCCCCTACCCCGCAACCTTTGTACATAAGTTTGGTATGAATAAAATCCCGATTTAAAAAAAAAAAGTATATTGTTGATCTTGTTTCTAAAAACAGTCACATTTCAATGCATAATACCCAAAATATTTTCCTACTCTCAAACAACTAACTTCCAATATTTTCCTCACGTCATAATAATTAAAAATAATATCTAAAATATGTTGAGATCCAATGCTCACCCCACACGTGTACGACCCTAATTGAACACACTGTATTGGCATAAAGCCCTTCTAAAATGCCATTATCAACGGTTCACAACTCACAACTTAGTCGGAATGTCTTCTACAGAATAAGAATTCAAGGGGGAAATAAAAATAAAAATATTTTTGCCACAACATTTTGATCATATGTTTGGTACACTATTTGTACTGGCAAACAAAAGCTTGATATGATGTAGAAGAAATGTTTGGAGATGTTAACTAATCAGCAAAAGAAGTAAAAGCAGAAAAACAGAACCTAAAACAACCAAAGTATTAAAAGCGTAAAGATATCAGTCGTTTTCAGCTCAGATTTTTTTAAAGATGACGATGAAATGAAACATTTGCTTTTCAGATTTACATCTCTGCAAAAAAAAAAACGCTATTATCATGTCTCTGTTACAAAACAGCCAAAAGCATTGCCATGCACTTTCCCGTTCATGCATACTAAAAGTATCTTACACTACAAAACACACAGTGACACAATATGCATGTACATATATATAGATAATAACAGTTTTATATAGATGTAAAATGTATTATTACCTTATAGTTTTGTGCCTGATCATCGATATGGTTATGCAGAGACAATCCTGTGAAATGCATTGAGGGCGTGTTTGTGTAATTGTGTGTGAGTTTTTGGGGTTGATGTGGAGTGAGGGAGGTGGGTGGGTTGGTGTGGGGGGTGCATGTGTTGGGGTTATTTATCGTTTACAGTAATGGCAGTGGTAGCTGCTTTGGTAGTATGACTTTTGGAAAAGCTAAAGTGTACATCTATCTTTACACTTTTGTATAGCAAAACAGATTATTTTTCTTGTCCGAAGAGTAAAGAATTGATCCTGTTCAAAAATAAATAAATAAACAAAATGATGCTTTAACTTTTTCAATTCCTTCATATATATATATATATATGATCATTTCACTGTTTCGCACGTAATACTATTACAAATAAGGTTAAATGTAAGCATAAAATCGTGAAGTCTTTGAGATTTATTAAATTAATATAAACTAGAACGGGCCTTACACTGGCGTGTGAGTTGCAAAATATGGTCGCAAAACCTTTATAATTATTTTAGTTCAACGCCGCTTTGTGACTATGGGGGAAATGCATAAAACCCCTTGTGTTTTAAAAAACTGCATTAAATTTCATGTGATCCTTTTTCCCGTTGTATTACATCTCTTGTATTTTCTAAAGGCCGGCGATATTGCCAAAGCACAAAATGTTGTTGCCAAAGCAACTTTTCTAAGCTCTCTTATTTGTCCCTCTTTATCAATCAATTTATAAGTCAAATAACAAAACTTCCATAATATCTTATTATCTTAATTAGTTATTCATTAATTATAGCAACTTAATCTTCCTTCTTATTCATTAAATAGTGTAATTTCCCTTTGTACTTAATATATACTATATATAGCTAATTAAAATTAGGGAAGGTATGAAATATATCATTTAACGATTTCAAGCAATCTTTTTTATTCAACATTTTCAATCTTGGATGAAAAAGAAAAGGTGTCTAAAGCCTACACGTTATTCCAATTAGAATTGCATTTATAAGAAATATATACATGTTCATTTTACAATTAAAAATATATTTATATCTCTTTTCCTATTATTTAAAAAAAAACTTTTTAATCCAGATATATTGCCAATATATAATTCCATTATGAATCAGTATGTATATAAGTTGGGAATTAAAAGGCCAAATTTATCTTATTATAATTTAGCTATATTATTTACCTTTATTGACAAATTAGCAAATAAATTTAGCTGAAGATTGAAGTCATATTTCATATATAATGCATTTGATGTATTTCAAAACCTATTTATCATTAAAAAAAACGTATTTATCATAAACAGTCACACTCTCTACGTTTAGTCTGCCGATTTGATTTAAACACACAAAAGCTCAAATATAATTATTATGTATTTACACATAAATTTTATAAATAAACAGTCTATTAACTTCTTCAAACAGTTTATTAAAACTATACTTCAATTTTAATATCAATGGTCAAAGGGGAATGATAATAGTTATTTTAAAAAAATGTAGACGGAGATGAAGAAACTAATAATGTAACAATTGAATAGTTCAAATCACATGCTACAATTAAGGGATATCAATTTTAGAAAAATAAATATTATAAGATTGTAAAACATGATTTATGTATTTCCTTACTTAATAGGGGTAAATTAGAAAACTCAAAAATATTGCTTTGGCAATATCGCAAACTTTTTTTAAAACATGCACCAAATCTCTTTCTATTATCAGAAACAATGCACAAATACCATCAAATTATTAAAAATTATGACCATATCACCTGATTCATGTTATTTAAAATCCGCATCAAACTCTTAAAAAAGCGGAGTTTGGTGCATGCTTTCAAAAAATAATGGGCTATGCTACATAGTTTAAGATATATAATAGGAGCATGTGCATATTTTTAAAAATACTGGGGGTTCTATTCAGGTTTGAAAACAGGGGTATAATAAAATATAAAAGGATTTCGAAGAGTTTTTGATAATACAAGCAGGAGATTCTATAGAAAAAATAAAAATAAACATAAGGAAGTTTAGTACCGATTTTCTAAAATACCGAAGAAATGTATGCATTTTAATCAGCCGTACGTCAATCTATAAAATGGTAAGTAATTTAATAGACCATCATAGTAAAAGATTGAAAAGCAAAGGTAATGACTGTGCTCAGAATTTCAGCGCTTTAAGATAATTTCTTTCATACTTTTTTTTTTTATTTTTTATTTTTATCAGCATTCATACTTTTTCAATTATATATTGTTGCAATCTTTTCATAGAGCAAACGCTTTTTTTTTTCTCTCTCAGAAGTCAAAGCCAACGTTGAAAATCAAATAATTAAGATTTTGAAGCTAATGATATATATTGATAATATATTACATGCTAGGATATAGAAACACAATATTAGTGAACTTTAGGAGACATACCTGAAGAAGATATATATATCCTATATATATCAAGTGTAAACAACAATTAATTTAGAACTTCATCTTCTTAATTTGTCCCAGTGTTTAGTAGGGGAGCCAAGATATACTTCGGCGGCGAAACTTTGTTACATAATCATTATTATTTTTATATCATCACTAGCATGAGTTATTTTTATAATTTACTATTTTTAATTCAATATCAAAGTAATTAATAATGTATCATGAAAAACACAAGTAGCCTAAAAAGAAGCATATACTTATATAAAAATCTTGCAAACAACCCTAAAATAATGTAATTATATTTAGTACGTACTCATAAAAATATTAGTATACAACTAATACATGTGGATATGTCACAAAATGAAAAAGGTTGCACATATATCCTAGAATTTTATCTTTACGTATAGATTTTTAACGTCTCGCTTGAATTAAATTATCATTAAAATAGGATTATCATTTTGAGTTTGTGTGTCGTATTAATATGATATGATAACACAAAAAGTTATCCATTGTTGTAGTTTATAAACTTTGCTTGCACTGATTTAATATTTGAATTGATGCATGCTCGAATATTGTGAAAATATCGAAGAAATTGAACATATAAATGTTATTTATTTTATTTTTATCAGAAAAAAATTTATTTCTCAAAAAGCACAAGGAGTGCTCCAACCTGAACAAGGACCAACATAAGATGATCATAACAAGTCACTTTTATGAGAAGAGTAAAATGGGATAAATATAGAGTAGATAAATTAGTACCACAAGTCACTATATCTATAAATGAGATTATTGATGGTATTATAATAACAAATCTGTCGAGTATAAGTAACATTAAAACATATATTTATAGATAAACTCACATCATGTTGGATGCATTTATCAATTTATTAGAATGCTGGGTAGCTCTCGTTGCCCCTAATTAAATTCCATAGAGCCGAAGTGTACATCATCTCTTTCTATCCTCTCGATCGTCAATTAAAATTCATCCTAGTTCTATAATCTTCATCCTGATCAATAACCAAAGAAATAAATTTACAGGTTTTTACGATGTTTAATTTTTCTTTTATATATACGTATGTGTAACAATGGGAGGGGTGCAGACGTATTGTCTGTCTGTCCCTACATGTCCATATTGGCTTCGCCTTTAGTGAAGCCGAAAGTAACTTACTGATCAGAGAGAAGAAAGGGCATAGCTATTAAATATTATCTCAGTTTTATACTAAATCCCATGTGTCACATATAGTGAGAATTACATCCTATATATATATATATATAATTAAGGTACAATAACAAACTTATGAGTTATGACTTATGACTGACCAGCTTAAGTTAAATTAAACCAAAATCATCATGAGCTATACCTCTAAATTAAAATACGTTATCAAACAAAACGAAAATCTATCAATCCAACATTGAATTTGGATAATCTAACAGATGCACCATTAGGAATTAAAAAATTTAAAGTTTATTTAAAAATTTCAATTACTAAATTTTATCACCACCTTTGTGTCCGGATCATGCATGTAATTAGAGAAATTTATTTTTCACAATGAAAGGTATTTAATGGGTCCACCGACCCGCATAGTGAAAATTGGAAATGATGTAATTTATTCAACCAAACTCCGAAATGTTAAAACTGGGGTACAAAAGCAATTAGTAATGAGTACTAAAAAAGATGATTTTGATATGACGAGACCACGTTGGTTGTGTAGGATGTTGTTAGTGGTTATAATAGTTAGTTAGAGAGTTAGAGATATTGTTAGATTGTTAGTGATATAGTAAAGCTTTGCTTACTATAAAAGCTAGATTACTCTTGTATCTCATATACATTGTAAATACACTTTCATATCAATAAACTTTTGCTCTCTACAATTTACATCAAGCTTGTTCATCTTCATCTCTTCTCCAATATTCAACATGGTATCATTCGCTAGGTTAACCGATCATTCACTTCCGCTTCACTCTGTTGATCTCGCCGCCGTCTCTCCGCCGGCGCGGCCACCGGAATCTGCACGTTCTCACCGGAATCTGAATTTTTCTGCCTATTTCTTCTCCGATCAATCGCCGTCGCTCGCCTGCTCCTTGTTCCGAGCCTTAATCCGCCATTACCGATGTCCTATGGTGCAACAGATTGTGCACAATCGGAGTATCTCTCTCGCTGCTGCTTCAATTGGCTTCAGATCTGTTTTCTACCGATAGTTTTTGCTCCGATCTTCGTCGAAGTTCGTCGTTACTTTACCGTCTCCATACCACGGTGGTTCTATCGACTGTTGTTCTTTCCTATCTGCTGTGGTATATCTTCTTCGACTTTGTTGCACTGTAATCATGATGCTAATTTTGTTTTGTAGTTTGCTTTCGAATTGTACTCAACGTGTTCGATAATTTATCACAATGAGTGTTCAAGCTGACTTGCACTGTTACTTTTCTGTTCCTTTGCTCTATTCATGGCAGATCGATCTTCCCGATTGTGGTGATATCTTCTTCTACTGTAGTCATGGTGTTCGATAGTTTGACACAATGACTTGAATCGTTACTTCTCTACTTCTTTGCTCTTCTTTTCCATGGCAGATTTATCTTCCTTCCCCATGGAACTCTTACTTTCGTTTTTCCTTATTAGATTTGCTGTTCCAACTATATTTCTATCTTTGCTACTTTTTCAGCTCTCACATATGTGTTGAGTATGTTTAGTTTGTTGGTGATTGTAATTCTCTGCGTTCCTTTCTCTTTTCTTCGTTCTTTCATTTTCCTTTCGTGTTCGGCTTCTGCAAATGTTTGGTTAACCTGCCGTGACTTCTTTGTTTTTGCATTTTTGTTCATCCCCTGCTTTTGCCGCTCTTTTTCGCTTGTTATTGTCACCACAGATTCAAGCCCTTTCTAAGATTGGTTCACTTTTTCCTTAGTCATTTTTGCCTTTGTTTTCGTTTGTTTGGCTTGCTAGGCTCTTGTTGATTAGCCTTTATTGCCATTTCTATTCTCCTATGATGGTACTTTGTACTTCTTTGCGCCGATGTGCGTTTCCCTTCTATCTTGTGTCTTTGAGCACTTACATACGCTACTGTGCGTCTCTACTCCTTACTTGTGCCTTTGAGCACTTCTTTACGCTATTGTGCGTCTCTATTTCTTACTTGTGCCTTTGAGCATTTCCTTACGCTATTGTGCGTATCTACTCTATCCTTGTGCCTTTGCGCACTATTTTGCGCATTTGAGCGTCTTACTTGTGACATCGACCACCGGTTTGTGCTTATGCAGACCTTGTTGCATTTTGTCGCGCTTGTGCGCACCTTGTTTCCTTATGTTTGCACCTGCGTGTGCATTACTTTGCCGTTGTTTGGCCGTTTTCTTTGATAGTTTCTTTGTCCAAGATGGACATGTTTTGTGTTGCTCCCCATGTCCATCTTCCGGGGAGGGTGTTAGTGGTTATAATAGTTAGTTAGAGAGTTAGAGATATTGTTAGATTGTTAGTGATATAGTAAAGCTTTGCTTAGTATAAAAGCTAGATTACTCTTGTATCTCATACACATTGTAAATACACTTTCATATCAATAAACTTTTGCTCTCTACAATTTACATCAAGCTTGTTCATCTTCATCTCTTCTCCAATATTCAAGAGATGTGACTCAAGTTCAATTTTTTTGTCATTCAGAGCTCCCATGTACCTGAACTGATCTTGATATCGCAATGATGCAAACTTCTGAGTGCGTTATTAGAAGTGAAATGTAGTAGCTTTTTGGATGTACTTTTAATTACCTGGATCTTATTTCCAACACCTTCAATTGTTTTGAAATACAAGAATTATTGCTAGCTAAAACGATGATATAAAACTCATGCATGGAGAGATTACGTTCTAATGTTAAATTTCATCTAGAGCAATTTGAAAACATAGTTTCATTAGGTTGGAAAGGACATAAATTTGTTTTATACAACCTGCTTGTCCGGCCTACGTACTTGTAACGACTCACGAGTCACGACTAGTCAATTTTAGAATTAGATTACATATGGTGGTGGGTTATTTTGATAACATGCAACTTACAATGAAGTGATAGTTTAACTTTCAAAAAAATAAAATAAAAAGTTCTGATGGTTTCTTTTGTGTTCAAATGGTTCGAATAATTAAGTCTTATTAATAATCTCGTAAAGTTTTAAATTATGTTTGTTATGAAAGAATTGTGAAGAGGTTGTTTCGGTAATACCAAATTAACGGTAATTAATTTTTTGAATGAAACAATATTGCTTATTATTTTACTTGATGAATAAAATTTTCTTTTATATTTAAATTTGTAAGAACAAATATCGAACTCAGTTTCACTCATCAGTTAATAATAACTCATTTAAATTTGCGTCCTGTCATTCTTGTCAGAATTTCGCCATTTTCTGCAAATTTTATTGCTATACTCTTGGATATTAAGCTTAGGAAATATTTGGCTTGTTTCCCTATGCTATTCACTACTACCATAAAAAGTGTTGATCCTCTCAAATATATATTGCTCCTTTTGATAATACGAACTAATTTTTGTAAAATATGTAGAAAAGATTGTATTTATGTAGTTTCAGAAATCCAAATAAAAGGTAGCTTGAGTAAGGGAAATTAAACAAATGGACAACGTGAAGGGCCTAAATTTTACTGGGCTGGCTGCGAGACATGGGCCATTACTGAAGAATAAGAATGCAGCAATGACATTTTCCAATATTACATTCATTATTCATATAGTTGCAACACCAACAAACGTACTGCAGTAATACTTAAATTGTTTCCCTTAAATTTTTTTGTTGGGTCTTGTTCAGAAAAAAAAAAAAACCAAATAAGAAAAAACTACCCGTTATGCTTGATAGGTAAAAAATTTCTTGGTTTAAAAAAAAAGTCAGATCGAAAAGTCTGTGTGCACTATTATGTATTCCTGGCAAAATTTGTCCTTTTATACTAGAGTGCTAGTCATTCGCAAAATATTGTATAGTGTATGTGAACTTTCGCACACAAAATGACTTTTATAACCTTGCATTGTCGAAAATTTATCCTTGGTTTTTTACGCCTAGAAATACAAAAAGGGATATATATATATATATATATATATATATATATATATTTATATGTATATATATATATATTTATATGTATGACGAAGTTGCTACTTGATAAATTGTAACCTCTTTGTTCTATTGCTACTTTTTAACAAGGGGCGTTTCAACATTTTATAGTAAAGTATGTGAAAAATATAAAGAAGAGGGAAGTTGCTACCATTTTATAGGAATATCACTAGCTCGTGTTAGGCCTTATAGGAATATAAATAACTTATTTTTTTTTATATAAAAAAGTAACAAGTTAGTTATATTCCTATATGGCATATAGCACCGAGCTTTTTTTTTTTTTTTTTTTTTTTTTTTTTTTTTTTTTTTTTCTTCTTCTTCGTATTAGCTCCTTTTTCCTATTAGCTCCTTACATATTCAGTACTTTAATTAATATATACTTAATATGATTGTAGTTATGATCTACCATACACTTAGCCTAACTAAATGAAGGTTATATTCTTGTAGCTTTTCTAAATACGTTGCGTGAGATCAAAAGGAAAAGATTAATTATATAACTCCGGGCACCGGCGATCGGTTGGGATTATGTCGCAAGGCTTCAAGTTTTAGCAAGACAAATTGCTTTCTTCGTAGCATAAGAACATAATGTACTACTTAATTTGAAGTCATAAGATAAAATAAAATAAGTAAATACGTGATATCAATAGCAAGTTTCTTATTCTCAAGGAATTTAAAAGCTAGCCTTTAAAATTTTGATAAATTCAACACGATATAATCATCATAAAGTTTAAAAAATGCAGGAGTTTTCTTGAAGAATCAGACGATTCTTATCCTACGTACATTCCTACTTTGCCTGCCCACTCAATATGCTCAAGCGTACAAGAGAAGGTTCCGCATGCACACCTACACACACACGTGTGTACATACATGGAGGATAATCAATCTTAAACTCCATATTATTTCGAGAATCTGGAGAAAACTCTCGTAGTTTGATAACTAGTTGTCTAAAATACTTTATGATTTCAAATACTTTGCATCAAATATTTTTTTTTTGTTAAGTTTCAAGTAATTCATTAAATTTTTATTAAATAACTAAACTACTCTAACTATAATTTTTTAAAATATATATTCCGTTAAATTTTTGAAATATTTTTAACATTTGATTTTTCGTAGCATAACAGTTTTGATACATACGTGAGAATGAAAATTTAATTACACGCACATATATATACACGTAATTTTATAATGAATAAACTAGTGCTATATTTTTGTGCATGGTTTTCGGACCAAAGGGGTTCGACCAGAATTTGTCGACCACGTGCGGAGTTTTTAGGTTAAGTACTAATAGGGTACATCATAGTTTTTAAACGGAAAAATAAAATAAAAATAAATAACTAAATAAAATCCGTTTCTCATTTAGAGCGAGTGTTACGCACTCGTTAACATAGTTGAACAAAGATTGAGTTTTGTGCATATTTTAAATCAGGAGGGGTTTTGTTTTTTTGCAGAGTATTTAAAATTGCAAGAGATTTAGACAATTTATAACAACCAATAGAGATTTCGTGCATGCCTGTTTCCAAACCATGTGGAGATTTTATGTATTTTCTCTACATATACAACCTCCACCCCCACAATTACTAAAAAAAGAACCCCCAACCCAACCACCATCCCCCCCTCACACACGCGCACACACTTTTATACACACAAATATTATATATATATATATATATATAATATTATTTAGTTTCAACCAAATAAAGAAGACGAAGATCAAATAGTGTAGGTAAGAGTTCATACAATACTGATAAGTTTCTGATGGAATAACTCATCAAAGCAGCTTTTCGTCTTGATATTTACACTCTAATTACTCGTAATCATACGCAAATTTTATTCTACATTAAACTTAAATCACATTTCAGCTAATATCCATGTATACCTGTAAATAGTTAGGCACTAAAGTGTAAAGGAAACTCTCTACCTTTTTAGTAACTGTGCCGTTCGTATCATGCACGAAACAAGAAAAAAAAAGGAACATACTGAAATAACAATTTTGGTTAGGTCAATTAATCCCTACGATGAGTATATTGGGTAGCTTGTTTGGCAAAATGCAGCTAATTAAGTACGTAAAATAAACAAAAGAACATGAAATGTGAAATCCGACGAACTTGATTTATTCTAATGCTGACAAGAATAAGTATCAGATACCTAGAGAATCTTAGAGAAAAAATTAAACTGCGGTTATATTATTATCATGCATAGTGAAGATGATCATGAATCTGACTTTATTGGCTGCATTACTAGAGAGTAGAGAATAATTTATATTTCATAATTATATGAGTGTATCTTTATGCAATATATTTTTTCCGCGAGAAGGATAACAATAGAGCAATTTTTCTGGAATCGTTATCGGATTGTTCGTCAATATAATAATTATAACCAATCCCCACCCAAGCAAGTTATATTCATATATGATTCTCATTCGGAAAACGTGCCATTTACTTTTATTTAGTTTAAAATATTCAGATACACATCTAAGAACTTATATATAGTATTAAGGGAATTTACTTTTATTTAGTTTAAAATATAAAATCCCCTATTAATTAGCATCTAACATCTCGAAGGTAAGTTTTACTTTCTTGTAGTATATACTAGAAACCGTAAATGTTTTATATTGTAAAGTATTAGATGATCATATTGAAGAGTCAAAAAAAAAAAAAAAAAAAAATTGGAAGCAAAGAAAATGCAAGAAAAAAGATTTGTTTAGATAGAAAGAGTTTGAATTAATGAGAGAGTGAATTAGCATAATTAAAATAGAATGAAAAGAAAAGTAATTTTCATTAAAAGAATATGAATTATATGAAAACTAAATCATCATCCTTAGTAAATGGTATAGTTAATTTTATCTAACTTAAATTGTAGGGTTAAATTGAGAAATTAATAATAAGATGCTATTGTGGAACATAAACTATAAGGTTAACCTTGGAAATCAAAAGTTTGGTGTCACAAGTACCTCTTTCTTTATATATTAGTATAGATTAAGCTGCAAATAATGGTGCTAATTAATTAATTACTTTTAAAGTACTCCACTAGCTCTCTCCAAAATTAGCTGAAATAGAAAATTAATTTAAATTAGTGACGATTGTTTGTGAACACTGCCACGATTATGTTTTGTACCCCGCAAATGTTTTGCTGGCTCTTGAATATTAGAAGCGTTTGACGAAATGCTACGGTGATGCAAAATTCTGCGCTAGAACATTTGGCCCTGAGGTCAACATCAATTTGATTTCTTCATATCTCAATATGCCATTCCGTGGGAATTAAATCCGACCACACGAGGTTCTTTACACCGTATAATTAATAGGGTAATTCTTATTTATTTGGGGTGTTTGGGTGATGTTTCTTCTGTGACGAGGGCTTCTCTCGACCAAAAGCTAATTAAATTAAAGTTTTTCGTGCCTCTTTCATGTATCGCTTTTTACCTAGCAAGATATGTGTCAAAATTTATCACGAATTAAGGTTCGTGATTTGATCAAGTCATTTAAAAAAGTGGGAAAGCCTTGCACCTTTTGACATGTGTAATATTAGTTACTAGCAAGAGTTATAAAAATACAAGGCAAAAATGAGTTAAGATTATTATTACATATCATATATAATTGAAAGGTACTAGCTACGCTGAACAACGTTAATATTAGAAGAGATGATGTGAATAATAAATACTGATCGCATGGGATCGGTGCAAACACACATTGATACCAGAAGAGATGATGTGAATAATATAGATACTGATCACATCGGATTTGTGTATAATCTATTGAAGAGAAAATTCAAAATAGTCGTTTACAATGATATAGCTAGTCATGTCAGTCGTAGAGCTACACAATCACATAAACACGCCTGAAATTGAAATTTAGGACAAACATTTAGAGTCCAATGATGCCAAATAAAATTCAAATGAAGGTCATGTGATGCGAAAATGTGACAAAGGACTAAATGAAAATTAAACACTAACTTTAAATCAAAATGGTCCGAGGAAGCATTCGACTCAAAGTAGTTGTTCGTTTGATTTATATATAGGGTTAATTGCAGCGAAACCCTCAACCTATGTGGTCTGTTACACTTTACCCTAAACTATAAAATATGCGATATGCGATTACCCCCTGAGTCATTTATCAACCATCCATTTTAAACACTTGTTGAAGTTTTTGTTCATAAGATTCGATATCAGGGGCAAATTGACAAAAGTCAATAGGCTAGAGGGGCATATTGCATATTTTTATAGATTAGGGAGTTTGTGCAACATATTTTAATTACTGCTGCAGTTAACCCAATATATATCTTATTTCAGTTACGGGAGAATTTTAACGTCCATTATGCATGCAATCTACGGATCTTTAGTTTTTTTGACTTATAACTAACGTCAAGATTCAAGATATGTCAGAATTTGTTGTTCGCATGAAGTACTGGATCACCGACAGAATCGGAGGGAAACAATTCCATTTGCTTTCACGATTGATTTGAATAAAATGCCATTATTTGCCAATTTGAAACTTAGGGCCAGGGGACCAATTAAGCTGATATATATATATATCAATGTGCTTTCGGTAGAAATAATATTATTAATTAATGTTCATGGAAATGCACAGCCATACAAAACGAATTAGTGTTTTATAAGGCAAACTGTTGGACGAGAGGATTCTCTATCTACATGCAAGTGATGTGAAACGCTCTCAATATTCTTCAACAAGCTAATTAGCCACCACTCCGTTTCTAGTAAAATCCAAACAGAATTACTGGGGTTAATCTCTTTGCCACCACTCCGTTTCTAGTAAAATCCAAAGTAAATTACTGGGGTTAATCTCTTATTATAACGGATTTTACTTCAACATAGAATATATGAGGATTTGGATCATAGTGTGCAGTGTTTAATTATAAGTTTTTTTTTTTTTAATGTATATTGAAGCGGGGGTAAGACCCGTAAATGTAGTAGTTTTATATTACATATAAGAATTAAGAAAGATATGAAAATAAAAACTCAAAAAAGGACTTAATATATCCTTGGAAGTTGTTAGAGAAACTGAGGAGCCGTTTGGTTAATGGATCAAAATTTCGTTTCAAATGTGAGTTTCGAGTTGTTAAAAATAAGAAACTTTTCGGAAAAGTTTTGGAATTAGAATAAACCAAAATTACCAGACTTATTCGGCTTAGCAAGTTGAATTGCCTTATTTTAAAGTTTAGGAACATCAAAATTCATTCTTTGATTTTTCACAAACATATTTTACTCTATCTTGCTGGACTTCATAAAAAAATAAACCATTAGCACACAGCAAATAATTATTATAAAGTTGAAGTGCGAAACAAGGTTTTAGGGTCTTAGACAAATAAAGCCATAGAGAAAAATGGAACATTTCGAAAATGACTGAAGATTTAGTTTCGCATTCTTTGCAAACCGAAAACTTTCGGTAGTTTCGGACGAAACGATAATTTAAACCATGGTTTGGTTCCATAGATTAGGTAAGATATCTCACCCAATCTCACATTATCTCTAGTTTGGTTTCTTAGATGTAAACTTCATGCAGCTTCACGATTTGACCTTAATTTAGCTGATTTTGCCAAAAAATAAAGATAAACAACACCACCCCCCTGCGATTAAGTAATCTCGAAATTCCCTCCTTACACGAGTAAGTAAAATTATACCATTGCCCATCTAGAAACATGACTGATCAACAAAGTCTTTTGCAATTAATAATTATTATACGTATAAATCACTTCTCTATTAGATAGGGTTTGTTTGAACCCTTCTCTTCTAGTACTGCAACATATCCAGTCTAGTGTCCAAGGTAAGCTTCCTCTTTCAATTGTTTTTTCTCACCCAGATTTCAAGCAATTTAACCGCAATACACGGGTAGACTCTTGTGGGATAATGCATGAATACAAGAGAACAAACTTCGTTGCCGATAACCTAGCTAACATTGGACATAGACTCTCGTATGATGTACACACTTTTCTTTGCGCCTTTTTTGTTATTTGATGTAGTTGGTGGACTGAGTTATCGCTGTCATTGTGTAACCGATCTATTTACAGTGGGTTCCCCTTCCAATGTAGCACAAAAAAAATAAAAAAAATTACAATTGTAGAATAAATTGAGGCTAGCTAGCGATGTTGCAAGCAATTCTTTTTCACTTTTCTAATATGTCTTTCTAGTCAAAGTGTAAAAAGTAACTTTGTAAAACTCTAGCCTTACTTCTTTACCTTTAACAATAGCCTCCTAATTTGTATAAGACTTTATTGACTTACCTTAAGGAAATAAATTTGGTCTTGTACATATCAAATTATTAAGTCAAATCAATAAGACCATTTTAGTTTGTATGTTATTAAACACTTCAAAAATTGTGAAAAGAGTAGTAGCAGTCTAGCAGACATGATGTGTTAAAAGAAATATCAAGCATGTATAATTTTATAAAAATTGCATCTCAACCTCTTATATCGTCATTCTGATGTGAGAATTGAAAATCTATGTCTAAGTTATGTTCAAACTATTTAAATATTTCACAAATATCCGAAGTATTACACGACAGTCATAAATTTAGAAATATTTGGAAACGGTGTTAAACTAAAAACCTATTTTTTAAAAACTTAAGATTTTCTCGTCAGTTGCTTAATTAGGCGGAACTCGAAAATACGAGTCACAATAGCATCTTTGTTTTTCTTTTAAGATTCTCTTACTATGTAGACACTAGGCAGAAAAAATACGAAATCTATCTTGCCTCATCGATTAAAATGTTAAAATATTTAGTTGCTACTATTAAGGTAATAATAGATCTTAAGTATATACTAAAATGTGATGGATACACACACACACACACACACACACACACACACACACACACACACATATATATTGTGTGTGTGTGTGTGTGTGTGTGTGTGTGTGTATCCATCACATTTTAGTATATACTTAAGATCTATTATTACCTTAATAGTAGCAACTAAATATTTTAACATTTTAATCGATGAGGCAAGAGATATATATATATATATATATATATATATATATATATATATATATAATATGCATATATGAATACCAATAACTAATGAATTATTAAGAGAAATATATATTGCAAGAATTCTGATTATTTAAGTTATGAGGTAAATTAAATGTAAAAAGTTGCTTTGGTTACTGGCTGTATCGCCACCCAGAAATTAATTATGCTAAAAGCAAATTCTTTATTTCAGAAATTTTAAAGCCCATTCAATGATATTTCTTTGAAGTTGCAACCATTTGAATTTTGTCTAAGGTTTTGAAGATAGTCAATGTTCTAGTCTTAAACAATGACCAAAACAAAAAACTTCAATTAACAAAAGACTAACGATCAAGAAGAACCCAAGAAGCTACTATTAATTTTTTAAGCAAAATTGTTACAAAGGGAACGCGTTGAATTTCGTGTGTTTACGTTTATCCATGTCGCATGACAACGAATGAAAACGAACAGAATCTATTCTATGCGAGTGATTCATCTTTACTATCAAAAGATAATGAGGTAATAGCTACGACCCCAGGGTTATTTTTATTAATCAAAGCCCCACCTAAAATAAAAAAAAACTAGCAAAAAAACCCCTATACACTTATTTAATCTGCATTACTGAAATTGATAACACAATTTAATTGTTATTGTACTTACTTGATGTATAAAGCATTGGTCTTCTTCAATTTGATTTTTACATAAAAAATTTAAAGGAACATTTACTTTCAAGATCTGCAAAAACAAAAATACGGTGTCACTAGTTTTTTTATGTTTTTAAATGGTTCTAAAGAAGTCTCAACAATTAATAGAAAGCTTATAATATTTCTTGGAATAAGCATGCATTTAATATAAACGTTTCATGCATATAAGGGTGTTAGTTATCGGTACAAACAACTAAAAATATATTGCCGGGTTTCTTTTTGCCTAATTTTTAAATTTTATTGGGTTGTTTGCTAATAAAAATAGCACAGGGGTAGTTTTGCTATTACCCCCTAAAAATTAGCATTAAGCACGTAAGATTTTCCATTTAACAGTTAGGTGTTTGTTTTTGCCCTCGATTGTCCTCTATAAAAGGACCATACACACCACCTTGCTATTCACAACTCACCACTAAAATATTCTCTCCCACACTTGGGAAAAGAATCCTCTTTCAAATTTCCCAAAACTAAGCAAGAAGAATGAAGGCAGAAGGTGAAAAAAGATATGCAGTGCTATTAGCAGCAAAGGACTCTGAGTATGCCACCAAAGTATACGGTGGATACTTCAACGTATTCGTCGAGGCATTGGGCGATGAAGGGGAGAAGTGGGACTTGTTTAGAGTGGTCGAAGGCGAGTTCCCGGAGACCGATGATCTGGAAAATTACGAAGGATTTGTGATTAGTGGCAGCCCTTATGATGCTTATGGAAATGAGTATTGGATTCTTGAACTTATATCTCTTTTACAAACTTTGTTTGACATGCAAAAGAAAGTTCTCGGGATTTGCTTTGGTCACCAGGTATAATACATATTCTTGAATTTAATACTATTGTTTTAACTGAATACAACCCGTTGCTCTTCTTGAACATTAAACTCATTATTCAATTGTCGTCTCATCTGAAAGTCCAAAAAAGACGGTTGATGTTTATTTAGAGTACAGTGCATCAAAACCGTCCAACCTATCTCCCATACTTCTTAAAAAATATGTGAAAATTGCCACATGAATCGTTGATCAACCGTTCAATTTGGATGCTTTTCGTCTATTAGATTTGGTCTTGGGGGCAATCGGCCCATTTGTTTATTTATATATAATCTCAACACGCGTGGAGGAGGATTATTAACTTTAGAATGTACTTCTTTTTGTAGGTTCTGTGCAGGGCATTGGGTGGTAAAGTTGCAAAATCTTCTAGTGGTTGGGACATTGGCATTAGACAACTGAGGCTTACAGAGGACTTCTACATTGCCTATGGATTTTGTGGTGATTTGGATGAAATCCCTCAAACTCTTTCAATTATTGAGTGCCATCAAGATGAGGTTTTGATCTCTATATTTCCATCTCTTCAGTTGCAACTTTTCGTCTTTTACGCAATTTTTTTAGAATTCGATATGTAAATAGGTTTGGGAGGTGCCTGAGGGAGCTGAAGTGCTTGCATATTCTGATAAAACAGAGGTGGAAATGTTCAAATTGGGAGACAATGTTTTAGGGATTCAAGGACATCCCGAGTACACCAAAGACATTCTCTATAATCTCGTTGATCGTCTCGAGTCCAACGGTTCTATTCTTAGTGATTTTGCCGAGGAGGCGAAATTAAAAGTGATGAAAGCAGAGCCAGATAGAAAGTTGTGGGAAAGTATTTGCAGGGGATTTCTCAAAGGGAGATGGGATCTACCACCAAAATGCTTCTCATGATATTTCTTTTATATATATGTTCATCTATAAGACAAAAAGAAAAAAAAAATGTTATGAATCTCTGGCATGCATGTTCTCTAATATGTAAATATGATGTAATAGTACTTTCTTTTTGTTATCCTTTGATATGGCTAACTTTGTTTATAAGCATGAACCCGAAGGATCGTATAGCCTGCCTGTTTGCATGTTGTGCTTGAAACTAGGAACCTTAATTATATTAATATCACAGAGAGGAAAATAGACTAGGGAAATTAAGTTTACAGTTTTTTTTTTAAATATTGAAATTGATCCATCAAGCTCACTTATTAAATGTGCTTTATTTTGCAGCGTTTTAACAAAAAGGTTCTTCGATATTTTGAGTTTTAAGTTTTTTTAGGCTACATCGTATGAGAAATGGAAAAGATAATGAGAATCAAATAAATGGTATTGTTTGACATGACTCATTCGCCTTATAGTACTTTGGGAATCACTTTTATGAGTATATGCAATCAACTTAGTGTAACATCCATTCATTCAGTGAATTAAAAGATTGATCATACACCCCAGTTTTACTTTTACACAAAAAATAAAGTCGATACTCATTTTCAATTATTCAGTGGCCTGTTGTGTATTGATGGGAAATCAGTGGCGGATCTAGGTTGGCAACTATTAATATTCCTAATTTGCTATTATTTTTGTTTTAGGTTATTTTTCTCAACGAACATTTAGATATATCAGTTTTAATTATATGCCAAATGATATAACCAGAGCAAGTTCCTCAGAAACATAGCAATTCCTATAAGTACTCAAATTTACACTTACCTAATAAACCATACACAATCAATTCTAATTTTATATCCATAATTAGTGGGATTTTATTGCAAAATTCACATTTTATAAGCAAAACTAAAGATTCCGTTGTATGCGAAATCTACGTGAATCATACCGTTCTTCTTTCCTTTTTGTTTATGCATAAATCAAATTTATGATAGTTTCTTTAATTTACTTGAAGTCTTGAACTATAAAAAAGATGTAACTAGACGGGCAAATTTTGTAGCCAACTAAATTATGACACGTGTCATTTAAGGTAGAAATTAATCCAATAAGTTATTGCTTTTTTTTTTTTTTTATTTGAAATTTTACTACATTTAATTCTAACAGAAAATATTTAAATTAATTAATTTTCTAATATATTCTCATTGGCCAATTAAATGGCGGCATAATGAGGTGTGCAAACCAATTAAATCAAATTCAAATATGTGGCCAATCAAATCAAAACATGTAGCAAACATGATGTCTTTTTCTCAATAAAATACTTCTTGATAAATACAAATTAATTATATTTGTATTAATCCTAAAAAATGGAAGAACCAATAGTCCTCCACCTCAGCTCCTGATCTGATCAAAACTCTACTTCTACACTTATAAAAAGAGCTATTCACTCAAAGAAAATTCACAGCGCATGTAATATATTTTGAGGAGAAGAAAACCTCACTTGGCTCTACAACAAAGATTAAAGGCGTTCTTCATGAAGATTAAAGAAAGTCTCAATTAGCTCTACAACAAGTTCATCTTGAAGAAGTTCTTCACAAAGATCAAATGCGTTTTTCACGAAGATTAAAGAAAGCCTCACTTGGCTCAACATCAAGTTGTAAAACTGTTGGAAAAACTGTTTTTGAAAACCGTGACACTACCAAAGAAGATCGTACTTCAACATATTCATAATATTTGAGGAACTCGAGGCAAATATTATATTGTTCGTTGCGAGCTTCAAATCAAGTTGGTTGTTGATTCAAGACCTAGCCCAAAAGCCCCTAGATTAATATTAAATCAAGTCAGATTCTTTCTCTGATTCAAGACCAAGCTGAAACATCCTTAAATCGACGTTTAAACTAAAGCCATGTGGAAGAGATTAATCAAATTTACCCTGAAGTCTATCAAGATTTTTAAAGAGATTTTGACATTGTAACCTTATATTGTTTTAAATAAATATAAATTTATTTATACTTATTATTCTTGTCTTTTTGGTTAAAGGACGCGAAATTTCATAGCTACAGTAATATAATTAGTTTTATTAAAAATATTAGATGCTTCATAAGAAAAACTGGAAATATGTTAGAACTCTAACTCCGAGTCACACGCATGTACAAATAACTATAAACAAACAAGAATTTATTACGCCTTTCTTAATTCTTTTCATACCGAGTTTTGTATATGTATATATATGTACGTCTAGATATCTCTGATCTGTATTATATAAGTCGGATTGTGTTGAAATAAGTACGACAATTTGACCAAGGGCTTCTCAGATTCCACGGAACGTGATCCTACCTTGAGTTTAACAAATTCACCACATAAGTGGAATCGTTCTCAAGCCATAAACTGCCTACAACCGAGATCTTGTGCCTTTAGATTTTCTTTCAATAAAAAACATCCATAATTATTTACCTTTTTGCAAAAGAAATGGATTTTAATTCGTGAGTAAGCAGTGCATTCTCGAGGCTATAGAGTAAGCAGAACAGTTCTCTATCTACGCGCCCATAATCGCTATTTACTACATCTCTATTTGGAAGATGATAGAATATTTCTTTTTTGCTATTAATAAACGGTGTTAGGAAAATTTCTTGTCACAACTTTGATTACTTTATATGGTCTTATATTTTATTTTTTTTGCGTACAGAGGAAGGGGGAAACCCGAAAGACGAAAAAAACACGGCCTAGTCCAGTGTAACTACACGGTGGCTGGTGCCGCCAACAAGATCAAAAAGAAGATGATGAGTGATATCCGGTGGGGGGTGCTCAAAGATTTGAAGTCCAAAAGGTGAATCGTGGCCCATATTCGCAAGTCTATCCGCCACTATGTTGGTTTCTCTATACTCATGTTGAATGTCGCAAATATTGAAGCTCCTCATAATTGTTTTGCAAGAATCAATTAAACTTCGATGAGGATGGAACTCGTGGATTCTGTCTTATATTATGCTTCTAACAACTCCCCACTATCCGCGCTATATTTGCACAAAATATAACATAAAACCAGCGTGCCTTTATCAATGAAATAATGTATGGGAACATAAATGTCGTTGTTGTAGTAGTAACCATTGGCCAAAACGCAGAAGTACATCAAAACGAAGAGCATGATGCTTCGCAGCTACCAAATTTGGTTTCCACGAGCTAGCTGGGTAAAGATTCTGTGTTTCATCATCCATACTTAAGAGGACATTTTTGCTGTGTGGATAGTTACAATCTTGTGTGTGGTGCACACACAAGATATAAATGCAAGAACAACCATTTTCTCATGACCTGTTTTGTTTTCTCAAATGCAGCTTCTATGTTTGCCGAGCACAACTTTGATGCTATGCCTTTAAGAATAGTACTTTTTTTATTGAATAGATTGCTTCAAACTCTAATTCTAGGGTGTGCGTCGTTCTTCTTGCCACTCTTTGGGTGGTACCTAATGTCGTGTTAATCATTAAGGAACATTCACTCTTGTCACAATGATAATGTGACCCTATAACAATATCAAATTTGTAATCGATAACTTGAATAATGAAACAGAATCTAAAAGAGAATAGAGAAGAGTTTTACTAATGAACGTTGAATGTTTTGGAGAGGAACATTGGGAGGAATGTTAACTCTAATCTATCACCTAAAACTCAACTTAATCGAATGAATTGAATTGAAGCTAGTTCCTCTCTATTTAATTTATGCAATAACTCGAGCACATGAGGTGAAACTTATATCTTAGGAAGTCCGGTTAGCAACCGTTATAACAATATTTTGAATCTTTACTGAAAATGAAAATAAGTACAAAGTTTTTTTAAGAAATATTTTTTAGATCAACTTGTTTATGTGGATAAAAAGAAAGATTACTAAGTTCATTAAATACATGCTTATCGCAAATCAATAATTGGAACACACGCCTATGAAAATAAATGCATCTTCTAATACACGGCTACCTGTGGCTAAACCTTTCCTGTCGGCCAAGACTGACACAAACAGCTCATATCTATCACATACGACCCAAACGTTAGTTTCAAATCACCCTTTGCGAACGGTATCTTGGCTCCTAGATATGATATTCTTCCAGATCTCTGGAACATTGAACACCTCGTTCAGAATTAACTAGTTTTCAGACGTAATTTTAAGCAAAACCATTCTACTGCCCTCACTTTTTGAGACAACTAGGTTTTCCATGTAGAACTCCATCAATCTCGACTAGTTTGACAATGAGCTTCGAAAGTACAACGTCCACCAGTAAAAAAACTTTTGAGGCTCAGGATTACTCCTTTTCGAATTCATGTGATATTTGCTTAACTCTAAAGAATATGTAATATGAGTATATGTCATACAAATAATGGTTGCTTATGGTTTTCAAACGACTAAATGACATATATATATATATATATAGCTCTCAACGTTTAATCCACCATAATTATTGTTGCAATTACATGTGTTTTAATTGCTATTAAATATATTTTATTTACTAATTAGTTCTGCATTTGTTAATCTTGCATGTTAGGGACATTGAAGGTTTTAAAATATTTACAGGGTGTTTGAATTAGGCAATTTAAGTATATTTAATTTGAATATTTAAATTTGTATTGCTTAATTATCTTAAATTAAAACAATTAGCAAAAGAAGGACTTCCTGACGTGCGACATGGCAAGGTGGGTCGAGCCGAGTCGGCAAGAAGAACTCATGACGTGAGGACTCCTTCTCTAATTCTCCGTACCTCTCTAAATATGTGTTTTAAGATATAAGATATACATGTCTCAAGTTTAGTGTTTTTTCGATGTGTGACAAGTTTTTCTTGAACTTAAGTCAACAATTCACATTCACGTAATATTAATTATAATTACATTTGGTTTAATTTCTCTAAAGGTCCGACGACTCATATTCGACTCATTGTCATTAAATAAATTGACCCTGGACTTTACACCAATCCATTAATTCCAACAACTTTTAGGTAAAGTGATATATAATGACGCCAAACCAAATGGGTGTAGCTGGTGTAATTAGATTAATTTACTCTGTGCAGTCAAATGAAAAGTATGTAGATCTGTAAAAATATTAAATGAAAGACAATAATAAAAAAATCGATTTATTTGAATGTAATATATTATAATCATGCTGTTTCAAAAAAAATATATTACTATCATGCATGCCAAAGAAAGAAGAAGATAAAAATCCAGTAATATAGAGGAATAGGTTAGAGATTGAGCTTGTAATAAAACTTGGTAAGTATAATATTCGCAATTCCTTTACCGCTAGAACATAAAATGAAATTGTAAATATTTCGAGTCAAAGAAATTGTAAATGATGGCACTCAACGCAATCCAAAAGTTGGTATATACTTACAACAAAGCCTACCAAAATATATACCTTCTTTTCTGGAAAAACATAAATTCAACTGTTTGCATTTAAGTAAAAAGTTTGACTTTTTCAAGAAATTAATGTTTTGGGTTCTAATATGACACATCATTGTGCATCAGGACAAAATCACAAGTTCATACGCTTTTTTTTTTTAATGTAACCAGTTAATACTTTGAACAACGGTTACGAATCCAATCAACAAAAGAAGTCGTAAAAGCAAGAAAAAATAGCTGAGTCCTATAAATTAACTGTGTCAAAAGCTGTAGTTAAAATAAGAAAAGACAAATGTGCCCCGCGCGTATAATATGAGCACTAGGGCCTTTTTTTTTGCTTAAACTTATTTTGTATCACCATATGTAGGAGCGATTCATCTCATTTTTCTTTCCTCCTGCCTAATTAAGCTCCCATAATTGAAAAGATAATATTTTTTTTGTGTGTGTGGAGTGAGAAAGAAGATTTTAGCATTATCAATGGCTTTACATGATCCAGTGATGTTTGAAATTCATGTGTTACTAGTCGATCATGATGCTAATAGCCTTCTTCAGATTGCTAATTTGCTAAGGTTCAACTTCTATAAAGGTAGAAATCCTTAACTCACTTGGCATGATGTATGTAGCATTTGGTTTATAATTTTTTTTATATATAACTTTTTACTTCCGTTTTGAATTCTTAAACTTGATGTGGATGTTTAAATTGTGAAAGATAGATCTACAACTGGATGTGGATGTTTAAATTGTGAAACGTGATTTGGACCATGTCTTTAGTACAAAATTATAATATATGCATTTCTTCTTCTTGTTTCTCTAACTTGTTGATTGATAATTGCAACTTAATTTATTAATTTGTAGATGAAGAATATGTCGTTTCAGTAAAAAAAAAAAAATCCTTTAAAATGTTAATCATTATATACCGTAGATCTTTAAAACGTTCTCAATTACTTCAACATGGAAAATTCAGTCTTCAAAGAGAAAAATATGTTCTAGACTAGTTTATTTTCATCACTGTCGTCGTGCATTAAGATATTTCAAATCCAATTTCGCGCCAATGTCAACTTAATTTTATTTCCATATATGCAAATATAACGGGTAGTTCGTTAGAGTTACCGTTAAAATCGTTAAATGGATAAAATGTTCGTCTTTTTTTTTTTTTTTCCAAATTTCACTCACTTTTAAAAAAACTTCTTTTTTAATCCATCATTTATGCCTTCTATTTTTTCAAAATTTTTGTTGCACTTCTCTTCTTCGTTTGATTTTTCTTCATTTTTTTCTATTCAATGATAACCTATTTAACTAATTAAACCCTCTTCTTGTTCGATCCATTTCTCAATTTTATCAACCCATTTGTGCTCTGAATATAAAAGAACGAATACATTTATGGCAATATTTAAAGCATTTTATTTTTTGTGACACTGTTGGTCGTCACTCTAGGTGATAAATATATCATTAGAATTATAACATACCCTATATATATCATTTATTCTATTGGTCTAGAAACTACAATTTAACTTAATTTGACAAAGTATATACGCACCCAATGATATGATTTAATGTGGTATCTACTTAAACTGATAAAAATACAGTAAGAAGGTAACCCGAAATTTGAGAATGATTGGGTAAATAGAGACATCAATTAAATTGGGCTAGAAGTTGGAGTTTCCACCTGATTTTCAATAGGCATTATCTTAAAAGGATCCTTTCAGGACACCTCACTCTTAATTATATATTATGTTTTTATATTTTTGATCTGTTGCAACAAATGTTGCTTAAAATACAATCAATTAAATTGATATTTATTTGATTCAAAAGTTTATGCATGTATTCCAGCATGTTGAATTTCTTGAGTTTTACCTTTTGGCTTTTGCAGAGTTCAATTTTCTTGCGTTTTAATTCCGCCGTGCATCATGAAAAAATTGTTTTGCATATTTCTTCATCATTAATCATGAATAATGATCATAAACATGATTAAGGCTAACTGAACATAGCAGTTTGTTGGAATCGATTACAGCAATAATCTAAAAAATACATAAGATCTTATACTCTGATAGAAGATCCGTATATACCTATGGATGCTTTGAGTTGTCGACCACCCTTTCTAACCCTAATTTACTCATACAGTTGATTAAAGGAAAACTTGGAAGACAGAAATACTCTTTTTCTTAAACAAGAAAATTGCCGGTTTAGTAATTCTTTTATAGTGTCTTTTCATGGTTGTATTCTAAATTAAGTCTTATTTTCATTCACATTCAACGAGTTCCATATATATGTGTGTGTGCGCGCGTGGGCGTGCACGTGTGTGTGACTCATAGTAAATTTAGATAAAATGCGTCAAATACCAAGTAATGTACTATTTTTCTGCGACGCGCCCCCATCATTTAAAAAAGATATGCATGCAACCTGGCCTATTAAATATTCGCGCAGTAGCACCCCTGGTCAACATCTAGCAAAATATTTAACTAAAATTTTTATTTTTGCCATTATATCAAGCGTAAATGTAAGAAGTTCATCTCAATTTAATCTAATTTAAACAAAAAAGTCAGATACTATGTTCAAATTTTTGTGATATATTTCTTAATTTCATTCTAATTCTTTCTCAAACCTATATACATTTTTTGGAGATGGAGTGAAGTTGAGGGGAAAAGAAGTATCTGTATCGAAATACGGTTAAGTCGTGATGAATTACTATATTTACGTTTAATACTCCAAAGACTACAAACTTTCCAGCAAAAATATTCGGTCGAAAAAGTTGACAGGATACTTTGCAACATTTATGAAAGGTCAGGATGCAGATGTCTCTTTTTTAAGCGGTATAAGGCCTGTGGGTGACGTTTTCTCATCCTTCTAATTAACAACTTATCTGTTAGTTCTTTTATTGTTGATTATCAGATTGTTTATATATAAAACAAGGCTACCCTCTTTTCTGAAACTTGTAAAAATGTTACAAGTAAATGATTGTATTAATTATTTTGTTGCATTTGATTAAAATATCTTTCATTCTTACATAAACTAATGTATAAGGTCACCATTTCAGTTACAGCAGTTCAGGACCCTTCCATTGCTTCATCAATGTTGTCCGAAGGAAGCACAAATTTCGATCTTTTGATGTTCGACATGAATTCATTGTCTAATTCACAAGAACTTAATCTTTTCCAGGATGCTGTCACCAGGGGCTTGACCGTAATCTGTAAGTACATTATTTTGCAAATAATATAAAGATAACTTTTACTCCCCATCTTTATTAATTAATTGGTCAATTATATATATATTTCTTTGAATTTTGTGTGTTTCAAAATGTAGTGATGTCAGCTAATGCTAATCCCACCTTGGCCCAATGTGCTATACAAAATGGAGCCTTCCTTTTCATCCAAAAACCAGTCACTATGGATGTCTTCAGATACATGTGGCAACACATTTTGAGGGAGAAAACAAGAAAGGCTAAAGAAATGATCATTAGTGACAACCAAATTTATGATCAGCCTATAGGAGAAAATTTGGAGGACAACATAATTCAAGACATCACTATTGATGATTATGGATCAAATATTAACAACATAGCATGTCAAGAAGGACTTGGAGTTGAGAACAATATAGATCATGAGTCGCGTGAAAAAGTTCCTACTAAGGGCGGCAAGAAGCGGAAGATTTATATGGAATGGTCTCAAGAACTTCATGAAAAGTTCATGGAAGCTGTTAGGATTCTCGGCGATGGAAGTATGATTTGTTATGAACCATGCTCATTATTATGCATGCTATTAATTGCTTTAATTGTAATGCTTTCAATCCCATTATAAACCATCCATATATAGCCCAATATATGCGTTCATTTATTTATCTTTTTGGTTTTTGGCCTGATATATATTTTCCCAAATAGTTATAATGAACTTATCTTACATTGTGTTTGGTGAAGAATGTTTCCCACAGGAGATTCTGCAGCTGATGAATGTTCCAGGTCTGACAAGAATGCAAGTTGCCAGCCATCTTCAGGTTCGATCTACAATATGCCACAGTTAATATTTGAACACAATTATTACTTGAGAATTTACAAATTGCCACTTTAATTTAGGGCAAAAATGCATTGAACGTTGTATGTGAAGTTTTCATCTTTGGTCCTCTTGTGTGTTAAATCAAACTTTGGTCTTCTAATGTGAAAATCCAAAATTTAGGTCCCTTAATGAGATGTAATATCCAATTTTGCCAGAAATCGCAATTTTGGTCGGAAATTGCACGTGACACGCACGTGATCACACTTGAGCCAGTGTTCTCACGTGCTCGTAGAAACGCATTTGAAAAAGAGCAATTTTTTTATATCCACCCCAGACCCCCCCCCCCCCCCCCCCCCCCAATTTTTGATCGAAAAAGTTTTAGAAATCACAAATCGCAACCCTCAAACTTCGCATATAGTAGGCTTCTACTCATGTTAATAAGTGATTTGTATCTTTGCAAATTGTAAGAATAGATAGATGAAATCGGAAGAGATGAGTTTGGGAGTGAAAAACCCTAGGTTCTAGGCGGTGTAGGGTTCTTCAATATGGGAGTCGCGATTTGTGATATGGGGAAAGTTCAAATCGAAAATGGGATGGGGGTGGTTCTGGGATGTATATAAAAAGTGACTTTGGTATTTTTCAAAAGCATTTTTGACAAACACTTTCTTACACGCGCGTGAGAAGGTAGGCTCAGGTGAGCTAGCACGTGCGAGTCACGTGCAATTTCTTGTCAAGATTGTAATTTTTGGCAAAAAATACACTAAAATTCGAGATTAAGTCATATTAGGGGACTCAAATTATGGATTTTCACGTTATAGTACTAAAGTTTGGAGCCGGCATATATTACAGTGCAAAGTGCCCTAGACAACTTTTCGGCAGAATCTTTTCGCCGGAACTTGAAGCGTAAATATAAGAGTTAATCTAACTTAAGCTTAGTTCCAATAAAATGTTATCTTGTCCCATCATTGTTTGTTATTTTGTTTCATAATTTCTAAACCAAATTTCGGTAATTACTTTTCAACCCTAATTTTTGGGGTTGGGATGAAAGCAAAGGAACATAATAACTTTGAAATTAAAGTTAAACCAAGATGAATCCTCATGTTTACGCTTCAAATTTCAGCGAGACAAACTTTTTGACATAAAGATTTCATCGAAAAGTTGATTGGAAGTAGGAACAAGTTGTACACTTTTTAAAATTTTGGGTGGAGATTTCTCATTTTTATAGGTTAAGGCACTTAGCAAAATGAAGTATACACGGGGTTTGTGCTTTTTCCCTATAAATAATTACTATTTTTTATTTTTATTTTTTGCAGAAATGTCGGGCTGGTTGGAAACTTCCTCAAGAACGACAACCTCGTCGCCCAAATGCTTCAAGGTCTTCCAGTTCCAGCGCTGATGGACAGGTCCAGCGTTCCAAGACAAAAGAGTATGGATTGTTCCCACGTCCCATAGAAGGTTCTCAACCAAAATTTCCAGCTCAAGATAACAAAAAAGATGAACAATTAGTTCCTTCTACGGCTACTATCGGAACTGAAAATCCAACGCCTTCTTCTGGCATTGATCAGAACATGGAAAAGCAAGGAACACTTGACATTACAGATTCTGGTAACAGCATCAATATTGATGAAATTTCCAATGGAACTACTGAGCGAGGAACTTCTATGGTAGAGCAAGATATTCAAGGTGGAAATTCACATTCAGATGTGAACTTGAACAACTTTGCTGCTGATGATTTGGAAGATTTTGATTGGGATCAAGCTTTGGCTGAGGTACTATGCCCTAGTACTACTATCAATTGTTTAAATAACTTGAGTCTTGTTACAAGTTTCTGTGACATTGTTACCTTATTATTATTAATGATATGTTTGGTCATCAATTGGTGTGACAGGTTTCTAATTTTGCAACTAATGAGGAAGCTGATGAAGGATTTTTTACTTCATTGATGTCGAGCTCGGGGAGTAAAAAATGACTTATTGTCAGCTATGAAGTGGAAGAAAAAGTAAAGTGGAATTATTGCTGTATAAGTTTAGAGTTAAATATATGGTGTAACATGAGGAATAATATGTGGAGACTTTATATTTGGGATAAACTTGTACTAAGTTCAAGAAGAGAGGAAACTTTATAACCTCTCTCAGATATTAATTAAATGTTCTACCAATGGATTTTTAGAACAATATGAATAACATAAAAAAAAAAAAAAAAAAAAAATTAATTAACTGAAGCAAATTAGCATGGTATAATTTTTGCAGACACCACCATCAAAATCTTAGTTACATAACTTGTTTGCTGATTATGCACATGTCAAGCTTTTGTTCTTTTATTATTTGAACTAAGATGGTCTTCTCAAGTAAAATTTCTTCATTAGTATAAATCATTTATATAAACATGTGATCATTTTCTCCTTCTATATAATCGACGATCTACTTCGATTATACATGTATTTAGAGAAATCTCAATTTATATAGTTTCATCATGCTACTTTTGCTATTTTCTTTGCACCAATAATTAGTGGCGCAGAATCATTAAAAACTATTAATCGCGAGCCTATATAATGTGAAGATACCGTGCAAGCAAGTTAGCGCAACTTGCTTGCACGGTATCTTCACATTATATAGGCTCGCGATTAATAGTTTTAATGATTCTGCGCCTCTAATTATTGGTGCAAAGCAAATAGCAAAAGTAGCATGATGAAACTATATAAATTGAGATTCAATTTAGCGCAACTTGCTTGCACGGTATCTTCACATTATATAGGCTCGCGATTAATACTTTTAACGTGTATTAGACTAATTTATTTTCATCATGATCATCGTTCATTTAGATAATTCAAATCCTATTTTTTGCCAATGTCAATTTAAATTTATTTTCATAAGTGAAAAATATAAAGAGTTCGTTACAGTACAGTTAAAATCTTTAAATGGATGAGATATTAGTTTCTTTTTTGTCAAATTTTGCTCACTCTTTTATAAAACTTCCTTTTTAATCCATCATTTATGCTTCTTATTTTTATATTAAAAAAAAAAAAAAAACAAAGAAGCTCCTATTTCTAGAAGATACCTTCTTAATTTTTGTGGAGTAAGAAGGAGGATTTTATTTTTAGATTGGCTTTCTATGATCCAATGATGCTTGAGATTCATGTGTTATTGATCGATCATGATGCTACTAGCCTTCTTGAAATTGCTAATTTGTTAGGGGTCCTTAACTACACTTTGCATGATGTATGTACAAGGTGGTTTTGATTTTGAATTTTATTTTTTACTTTAGTTTGAACTTCTAATAAGATTGCTAGAGTAGATCTATAACTGGATTTGGATGTTGGTATTGGACTATGTCTTTAATACAAACTTGTAATATGCATTTTTTCTTGTTTTTCCAAATGATAACTTCTTCATTGCAACCTAAAAAAATATGTCTGTTTTAGTAAAGATTTTTTCCTTTGAAATGTTAATGATGTACTCATCATAGCTTATTAACATGTGGACTCTCTCAATTATATTGACCTGGCAAAATTCGATTTTCAAAGATAAAAACGTGTATTAGACTAATTCATTTTCATCGCGATTATTGTGCATGTAGATAATTCAAATCCTATTTCCAGCCAACACCAATATAATATATTTCCGTATATGCAAATATAACAAGTGGTTCGTTACATTATATTTAAATCTTTAAATGGATGAAATATTCTATAGTCTTTTGTAAGCAATGCATATAATTCTTATTTAATATCAATGAATAAATATACATATAAAAGTTACCGGATGTAGACATCATCTTTGAACCATCTCCTTTTGGCTTAAACTTGAAGACTTCTTGTTATTCCAATAGCAACTTGCACCACATCCTTTCCTTTTAGGCTTGAAGATCTCCTTGAACACTTTCTTCCTCCTTTGAATCGAAGACCTCCTCAAAGACTCCTCCTTGATAATCAAAAAGAAACTAAAGAAAAAGATATATTATAGTGTAGAGAGTTTTCTACAAGTGATTAGCTTGCTATTTCAGCTAGACAATATTTTTTGCATGCCTCACTTGTAGGACCAATGGAGCTATTTATAGGAGGATTCAAAACCCTTCCTTCTCCAATGTAGGAATCCACTAGCCACAGAATCCTACATTCATGTACCATAGTAAATCCAAATTCATTCCCCTACACATTATTCATGGCCCTTAATACATGGTTAATGTATATCAAGATACATGTATATCAATATTCATGTATATAAAGATACATGTATGCCAAAGTACATGTATATAAAGATACATGTATGCTGAAGTACATGTATATCAACATTAAGTTTATCCATAAATTGATACAATGTATAGAACAACAAATTAATTTTATTTGAAACCATATAAAATTCAACAATCTCCCACTTGGTTTCAAATTTAATTAAAGGCCATAATAATGTGTATTATCTCGAATTGTAAAATATAAATTTTATGTAGTTTTAACCCGGGCCTACATAAAAAAAATATTTTCCAATGAGAGATCATAAATGAATTTTAGATTGGTCCACCGTTCATATCATACTCATAATCTTGCAACTTGGGTAAAACTGCTTTCCAACTTGAGTATTAGCCACTAAGGAAATGTGCCCCCAACATTCCATAGGCCTGAACAATTTGAGATACAACCCTTCCTCTCTATCGAGACCCTCCCGTATATACTCTCAAGTACATACCTGATAGAGAAGCTGAATCTCGGGACATAACCATGAGCGCTCATAAAAATCCACATCACAAGATAATAATCATGAAATAAACATTCAATCATGTATTTCAAAAAATACATTTACGTCAATCAATGAAGGGCCAAACCCAGACTATGTACATGATTATTTCAAACAAGTACCCCAAGAGCCTTAGTGAATGGATCTACTAAATTATCCTTAGAGTCTACCTTTTCACATTAACAACATGCTTCATCAATATATCCCGAGTATAATAATATTTACCTTCAATGTGTTTGCCTTAGAGTGACACTTCAGATCTTTTATAGTACATATAGTTCAAGTATTGTCGCAAAAGATCACTACAGGTCGCTCCACACATGGGACAAGATGAATACTCCTCAAGAATTTAGGAAGGTAAACAACCTCTTTTATATCTATATTAACAACAACATACTCAACTTCCAAAGTGGATTGGAGCTACAAGGTTTGTTTTTACTTTTCCATGATATAGCCCATTCACCAAACATAATCACAAAATCAGAAGTCGACTTTCGAGTATCCACATAACTCTGATGTCAGAATCTGAGTAACCAACCAGTTAAATTAAATTACTTAGTGTGTTTTAAAAACATAAACACTTGCTTAACCCCTGCCAAAAGATTCTTTCCAAGATTGAATTGAAATATGCTAAGGACTCCCACTATTTTCACATATACACCATAATCTTCACATTATTGAAGATAATCATAAGCCTCAACAACTTCATAGAATTTGAGATTTCATTTTCTCGATGCATGTTCAAGTAAGGTTGTATAATATATACCATTTTGAATAATCTGGAACAAACAAACACCTTATTATTTTTTTACCAAAACTTTATCACGACTCGGATGAGGCATAAAAACGTGTGAAACACAACCCAAACTCTCATGCACTTCAACTTAGGTTTCTTACCAGTCCAAACCTCATAAGGTGATTTCTCAACAGATTTAGAATAAATTTCATTTCCAATATGACTAACAATAAAGAGAGTTTCACCTCAAAAGAAAGTCGTAAGGAAAGGGCTAGCATTGGTCTTATCATTTTCATGAAAGTCGTCTTTTAACAACTCAATTAATAATGGCATACGAGGCATGCTAAGCAAATAATATTTTCATTCTCCTTTGAAAAAATTAACAAGCAAGTCAAATCTCGACTGAAATTGTTTAATAACTTCGAATTCTTCACTTTCTTATGGAAAAGATACACCTCTTTAAATCTCAAAAAACCATGAGTGAAAGTGCAAAAATAAGAGTGACCATTTCTAGTTAGCACACTCATGGGACCACAGATAGAACGGATTATACCAAGGACGTTTTAAGTTTTGACAACTTTTGGAAGAAAGATAACTTGGTCATATTTTCAAATAAAGAATTTCTCAAATCAATATTATATATATATATATTTCTTTTCAATATTTTTCAATCAAATTATTCTTGATTAGTTTATGAATGCGTTCATTCCAATATGACCAAGACTAAGATGCCAAAGACAAAATTTATCAACTTGAATATTAGTAAACTTCACAAATAATATTCACGTAAATTAATCTGATTCATATCCAAATTTATAAAACCTTTCAACACCACTTTGTCATGAAAACTTTTCACTTCCAAAGAAAAAAATAATCTCCAAACAAGAGACAAATAAAAGATTTCTTTTCATAATTAGCTTCTAGCTACCCAATATTCTCTCAACGGTAACAAGTATGAAAATATGTCATGCAAAGAGTTCCACTAAGGCCATTTAGGACATAGAACTTTGAATTTCATTAGTCGTTTTAGAATATATTTTCATATATGCATCATACTTATTCCTAGCAACATTATCAATTACACCATTTTTACTGGTAACTGGTTAGGGTCAAACAGGTGAATGATCACAAAAAAGTATTTCCTTAAATCCATATAAGGTCAAGAGCATATCAACCCTTTGTTTACAATCCACGTAGTCAGTACCATCAAGTACCTCAAACTTAAGGATATCAGGAAACACAGATCCACCACTAGGCATAGGGAAATACATTTCTGACATTTACCAATTTTCCAAAAAACAATCACTTACCCGTTGGGGATTCGTGATAACATTTAACAAGATATCATTCAAAACACATAATAACTCCCACTTACCCGTTGGGGATTCATGAGAATCATTAGATCAGAAAATATAGACACATAAAATTGCATTACCCGTTGGGGATTTTGCATTTCATCAAACAACAATATATGACCATGCATTACCCGTTGCGGATTTTGCACTTCATCAAACAACAATATATAAGCATGCATTACCCGTTGGGGATTTTGTATTTCATCAAACAACAAAACATAGACATGCATTACCCGTTGGGGATTTAGCATTTCATCAAGTAATCGACAAAAAAAAATTATACATTCGACAAGATTCATTATAATTGATAAGTAAATAAGAACTATATAAAACAGAGGCAGAATCACTTGTATTTGTAAGCAATGCATATAATTCTTATTTAATATCAATGAATAAATATACATATAAAAGTTACCGGATGTAGACATCATCTTTGAACCATCTCCTTTTGGCTTAAACTTGAAGACTTCTTGTTATTCCAATAGCAACTTGCACCACATCCTTTCCTTTTAGGCTTGAAGATCTCCTTGAACACTTTCTTCCTCCTTTGAATCGAAGACCTCCTCAAAGACTCCTCCTTGATAATCAAAAAGAAACTAAAGAAAAAGATATATTATAGTGTAGAGAGTTTTCTACAAGTGATTAGCTTGCTATTTCAGCTAGACAATATTTTTTGCATGCCTCACTTGTAGGACCAATGGAGCTATTTATAGGAGGATTCAAAACCCTTCCTTCTCCAATGTAAGAATCCACTAGCCACAGAATCCTACATTCATGTACCATAGTAAATCCAAATTCATTCCCCTACACATTATTCATGGCCCTTAATACATGGTTAATGTATATCAAGATACATGTATATCAATATTCATGTATATAAAGATACATGTATGCCAAAGTACATGTATATAAAGATACATGTATGCTGAAGTACATGTATATCAACATTAAGTTTATCCATAAATTGATACAATGTATAGAACAACAAATTAATTTTATTTGAAACCATATAAAATCCAACATCTTTTATTTTTCTATTTTTTCTCACTCTTTCATAGAATTTCCTTTGTATCCATCATTTATGCTTCTTATTTTTATCTTTTGTGCCTAAATAAGCTCCCACATTTCGAGTTCCATAAAATAAAATAAAAAATCCAATTTCGAGAAGATACTTTCTTAATTTATGTGGAGTAAGAAGGACTATTTTATTTTAATATATAATTGGTTTTCTATGATCCAATGATGCTTGAAATTCATGTGTTATTGGTCGATCATGATGCTACGTCCTTCTTGAAATTGCTAATTTGCTACGGGTCCTTAACTGCACTTTGCATGATATGATCTAAGATATTGGCGGGAAAGCTAAGCTCCAGGAGTTAGTCACATATAAGTGTCAATTTAGGTTAGTCTGTTGGACGCATCATTAATGCAGGAACATTTCAATAATAGAATTACTTGATCAATTAGTGCAGAAACATAGTGAGTGTTACAAGTTACAATACACGAGATTAGTGAGACATTACTATTAGTTAATTAGTATGGATTAAACATTAACAATATAGCATGTAAAGAAGGAATAGGAATTGAGAACAATATCTACCGCGAGTCGCGTAAAAATAGCCATGCTAAAGGTGGCAAGAAGCCGAGGATTTGAATGGAATGGTCTCAAGAACTTTATGATCGAAAAATTCATGGAAGTTGTCAGGATTCCCAGGGATGGAAGTATGATTTCTTACAACCTTGCTCATTACTATGCACATTATTGCTTTAATTACGAAACTTTCGAAACCCACTTAAAGCCTCCATAATTCAATATATGAGTTCATTTATTTATTTATTTTGAGTTTTTAGCGTAATAAATAGACTCCCAAATGGTTATAATGAACTTATCTTACATGGTGTTTGGTGAAGAATGTTTCCCGCAAGAGATTCTGGAGCTGATGAATGTTCCAGGCCTCTCACAAGATTGCAAGTTGCCAGCCATCTTCAGGGTTGATCTACAATATCCACAGTTAATATTTGTACACAATAGTTGAGTATTTACAAGTTGCTTCTTAAATAAGAGGAAAAAAACATCAAACATATAACGGGACATTTCATCTTCGCTCCTATAATGTTTGTTGAATCCACCTTTTGCCCTTTCATGCGAAAAAGCCACAATTTGAGTCTCTTAATGTGATATGATATTCAATTTTACTGCAATTTTACTGAAAATTGCACGTGACTCGCACGGGTCACCTGAGTCCACCTCCTCATGTGCATGTAAAACGCGCTCAATAGGACCCAAATTGTTTTATATATACAACCCAGAACACCATCCTCCCTCCCCCCCCCAAACCCATTTTTTTATCATAATTTTTTCCCAGATAGTAGGGTTCCTCGCATGTTAGGGGTCGCAATTTGAATGTGGTAAGAGATTTGGGTGTATCTCTACAAATAGTAGGAAGGATAAAAGAATTTGGAAGAGATTAGCTTGGAGGTATAAACACTAGGTTTCCCGATGATGTAGGGTTCTTTAATTTGGAGGACGGGATTTGTGATTTGGGGAAGAAAAAAAAGAGGATCAAGAATGGTTAGGATGGGGGTGGGTCTGGGGTGTATATAGAAAACGATTTTGGTCTTTTTCGAATGTATTTTTGACAAACGCATTCTCACACGCACGTGAGAATGTGGGCCCATCTGCAAGTCACGTGCAATTTCCTGCCAAGATTTTAATTTTGGCAAAGTCGAACTAAAATTGGATAGATCATCCGGATTTAACTTTGAATACTTTCGTTGGCACCTCATTTCGATACTAAAATAGAAGAGATCATTTCGATTTTACCTCATTTTCAATTAACTGTCATTCAGAAGGGGAGCTAGGGGGCATATAGGGGCTCCCGCCCCCAGCTCGAACCCCACCCCTAACACCCTAGACATAAATATATTTATATTATACTTAATTTTACCATAATCTTTATGTACCTAAGACTACAATGTCCAGGAAACAAATTATAGAAGCAGGGAAATTTTTGGTTATTTAAAGAGATCTAAATGAATTTATATCTTTTGCAAGATTTCAATATAACAAGAGTTGATTAAGATAAGATGCTAAATTTAAAAAAAAAAAAAAAAAAAAAAAAAAAAAAAAAAAAAAAAAAAAAGGATATATGGAATCTATAAGATTTCAGCGAGATTTGAATAATAACAACAATTGATGAAGTAATATAGGATGCTAATTGGTGAATTAGTGCATGATTTAAGTGTCTTTCAATATATTTATTAGACATGCTTTTAAATATTTCAAAATTTAATATAATTTTGTACTTAATTTTTGTTCTTCTTTTTTAACTTACTCAATTTCTTAATTGTATTTTAATTTATTCTTAACTTGTTACAACACGTTTTATGTTTTTATCTTAATTCCCCCCCCCCCCCCCCACCCCCCCCCCCCCCCCCCCCCCCGTTCTTGTAGTAAATAACCTAAAGGTTGAACCATAAACATTTAACATAAAGGGTGAACCATTAACATCTAATATAAAATTTTAGTGTACATTTTTTTTAGGAGTACTTAACCATCTGTTAGATATTTTATAATGAAAAGTGTACTTTTTTATGAAAAGGTTTGTGAGAAAAGTTAAAAGTTGAAGATTTTTTCTTAATTAATTCATTAATAATGTTCTTTAAGAAATAAATTGACCCGTCTTGATGTAAATTTAGCTATAATTTAATAATCTCTTCAATTATGCGATCAAATTGTAATTTGTCTAAGTAAACAAAAATAATAGCATACTTTTAGAAGTATATACAATATCTCTTTTTGTATGACATACTTTTTCCACATATTTATGTTGTTTTCTTTACTTTTTTTTTACAATTTTTTACTGAAAAGAATGCCTTACTTCCATAATTTTATTTATATTAATTATCCACTTTCTTAAGCTGCTAATAGTTTCACAATGATTTACTACTTTTGAAATGAATTAATGATAGTTAGTAATAAACATTACTATAATTACAAAAAAAAAAAAAAAAAAAAACTCACAAATTCCCCCCCCCCCCCCCCCCACCCACCCAATCAAAATCCTGGCTCCGCCCCTGATGTCATCTTTTCTCTTCAGTTTTTGTTATTTATTTCTTAATTTTTGAACCCTAATTGTGGTAATTATTTTCAAACCCTAATTTTGTGGATGGAGATGGAAGCAAAGGAAAATAAGGACTTTGAAATAAAGGTAAATCGAGATGAAATCCCCATGTTTATGCTTCAAATTTCAGCGAAACAAACTTTTCGGCATAAATATTTCGTCGAAAAGTTGACTGGGAAGGGGAACAACTCGCACACTTTTGAGAACTTTGAGTGCAGATTTCTCATTTTTGAAGGTTAAAGATACTATGCGAAATAAAGTATACACGAGGTTGATGCGTTTTACCCAAAAATAATTACTATGTGTATTTTTATTTTTTACAGAAATGCTGAACTGGTTGGCGCAACTTCCACAAGAGCGACAACCTCATCGTCCAAAGGCTTCAAGATCTTCCAGTTCCTGCGCTGATGGACAGTGTTCCAAGACAAGAAAGTATGGATTGTTCCCTTTACTCGTAAATATTGATCGGAACATGGAAAAACAAGGACAGTTGACATTACAAATTCTAATAACAGCATTAATATTGATGACATTTTCAATGGAACTACCAAGCAAGGAATTTCGTCTGTTGAACAAGATATTCAAGGTGGAATAGCTGCCGATAATTTGGAAGATTTTGATTTCAGTCATGTTTTGACTGAGGTAATTGATTTGTCCTCGTGCTACTAGTATATGTCATGTTTAAATACCTTGAGTCTTTTTACAACTTTTTGTTATGTGGAAACCTTTTTATTAATTCAATGATATGTTTGGCCATTGTGTCACAGGTTAATCTAGTCTTATAACTAATGAGGAGATCAATGAAGGATTTTGGATTTCATAGACGTCGAGCTCTAGAAGCAAAAATTGGCTTCTTGTCAGCGATGAAGTGGAAGAAAAAAGCCCAACTAGATATCGAATATTGTTATATATGTTAAGAATTAAATATATAATATATATGGTGTAACATGAGAGTTAATATCTGGAGACTTTATTTGGGATGAACTTGAACTAAGTTCAAGAAGAGAGGAAAATTGATAACCTCTAAGATATTAATGAAATGTTCTAATGCTTTTGTAGAACAACATGGAATAACATAAACAAAAACTGAAGCTAATTTGCATGGTATAATTTTTGCACAGCACCATCCAAATCTTAGCTACATAACTTGTCTTCTAAATATGCACATGATACAATGGTGTACCTGGACTATTTGTCAAGCATCATTTTTTTTTTTTTTTTTTTTTTTGAAGTGAGATGTTCTTCTCAAGTATAATCTCTTCATTAGTTCAAATCATCTATATAAACATGTGATCATTCTCTGCCTCTACATGACTGTCATGTTACTTCGATTGTACATGTATCTAAAGAAATCCCAATCTATATAGTTTGCATCCTGCTACTATTGCTATTTCGCACCAATGATTAGAGGTGCAGAATCATAAAAGAGTATTAATCACCACTTATATAATACAAAGATCCCATGCACGCAACTTGCGCTAGAAAGCAAAGAAGATTTATTGACTAAAAGAACTGAAAAAATAATTCAAGAACATATGTGTTCTGTTTGCATGACAATTTTCATGTTTTATTGTCTTTGTATCTACAAAAAAAAAATGAAATAAAAAGAATAGCTCCTTAATTTTCCCAACAGATCAGTACTAAAATCTGTTAACATATCTTCATGAGATCAATTTATAGCATCAAGTCTCCTCCATCAAGCATTGAGTCAAACTGAACCATAGGCTGCATGAAAGAGTTGAGGTCCCCAAATATATCATCCCCTTGTTCAATATAGTTGCAGAAGTCGTTAGACTCGAAGTACGTTTTTATATCCTCCGGGATACTGCTTTGTGGCGGATCCAACCCCTGTGGCGTGGCAGGGCGCTCAGCCGCCAACGTCATTTCCATCATTTCCTTGAACTTTGATGACTGTAGCAAAAGACTTAGGGCTGAGGTTGCCGTGGTGGGTCGTGGCTGAGACAAAGTGGCATCACTAATTTCAGATTCCTGTTGAAGAACGTTGAGGGAGGTTGAGCTGCCCGATTCTTGATCGGGGCATGGGGCGGTCAAGTTAGAGTCTGGATCAATATTAGTCTTGCTGGTTTTATCATTGTTAGGTCGTAGCCATTTTATGTAACGACTTAGATCGAAATTTGTAACGGCATTGAGTCCGCGATATTCTATGGCTGCCATGTCATATGCGACTGCTGCCTCTTCTTGTGTTGCTGCAAGGTTAATGGACTTTCTTAAGAAAAAGTAAATGGATAAAGACTTAAGAAAAGTATAACAGAATAGTGAGAGTTGAAAATGTGGAAGGTCTAGGTTGGTAAACTTGCCCAACTAACTGCATGTCATGATGTCAAATATGGTTGTTTGAATGTTGTTTACCAGATGGGGAGTTAGTCAAATGGCAATTTATTAAAATTATGTTTCATGTTAGTCAAATGTCACCCTAGAAAAGAATTAAGAGAAAATGTGTTCATGGAATTTACCATAAGTTCCAAGATATAGGTACTTATTGCCAAATACTCTTCCAATTCTAGCTTCCCATCTTCCATTGTGGTGATGTCTACAAGTTGGAAAAAGAAATTAATAACTTAGATATCGAAAAAATAGTACATGCATTACTTCTTAATTTATCGAGTTATCGACTACATTACCTCGCAACTCCCCTGTATTTGGACACTCCCCTGGAAAAGCCACTGCTTTTCCTCCTTAAAGATCCAATATATTCTTCTCTCGACTGTCTGTCCATATCGATTAGCTCCTTCTGATATGTTGCTAACTGCAATTGCGCAATTTAATTAATTCATTCTCTTTTTTGTACGGCTAGAAACCAAAAATAAGTGTATCGATAATGTGGAAGAGACGAGTTACCGGAAAGTTGAGAATAGTTTCTTCACCCCAATACTTAAGTGCAGCCAAGTCATAGGCATGTGCAGCTGCTTCTTCATCATCATAAGCACCTGATTAGTCCAGAAAAACAAGAATAGTTATGAGCAATTAATCTTTTTCAAAGTAGATATATCTGAAAATATAAGGTAAAAAGAGATAACATGGGGCAATTTACATACCAAGATAGACTGAGTTTTCATCAACATGCCACCAAATCATCACCCCAAGAAAATAGCAAATGAAATAAGTTAGGGCCTTATAGCACAACTAACGTATCACCACTTATAATGACATCAATAATGTAGCATTATGCGAGTCGGAAAAATTAATTACCTTGTCTGCCTTTCTTGTTTTGTGCCTCGTTCCAGCAATTCTTATCCCACAAATGTGCTTCATATCTTCCGGTCCATCGATGCCTAACGCACAATCACCAAAAAACAACATTAATACATAAACCACGTATCAAAACATTCTTATATTTAACTATCAAACTTGGAATGTGCATGGTTCAATAAAAACCTTGTCACACCACGATAAATCGAACTACGTTGAGGTGGAGAGTCTCTAGGGATAGTCTTCCTAGTACGTTTCGTTTTCATTCCCGGATTTGTCACAGGAATATTGGCATTACCATTTGAACTGTTCCTAGCGTTCTGCTGTGATAACTTCGCCATAAGAGCTGGATTAAGAAATAGTATGTAAGATTGGTTATTGGTTAAAAAAATGTTATTTGTGATTGTTAGAAAAAGATATGACTTAGTCTTCAAATGAAGGGGTTTTTAAAGGAAAGGGAGGTGAAAAACTGTGGCTTGGAAGCATCTGTGGGTGCCGGCAGAATGATTTGGCCGTCTTAAAACCGGCGTGTAGAGTTGTCCTAACTTGGTTTTTGTGTTATTTGATGTTTGCATTAGCATGCAATTTTATAGATAAAGTGTCATTTATGAACTGTAATTGTGGCTAGACTACTTAATTAATCAATGATAAATTTTATTCGTCCAACGACTTCCAACTACTTGACTTTAATTTAGAGTATGTAATCCTCATTTTTTCTTTAAAGTAATCATAAATGGATGTTAAAGTTTGCAATGGGAAATATTATATGCAATTATGCATAATTAGGGGTAGGCATTTAAATCGGGAATCCGTACCCGAATCCGACCCGATATGGATTTTCCGGATCGTGTTGAGATTATTTGTACGAGAAACGCAATCACGAAAACAGGTTCCCACGTAAGTCGGGAGCGAGTTGGGGAGCAGACAATCCGTCTCTCGAACCCGATAATGTAACCTTTTTTTAAATTATATTACTTGCCTCTGTGGTACACGATACTCACGGGCATCTAAAACTGTATTTTAGTTTGAAGCAATTATTTTATACTTTGATTAATTTGATTAAAATATGTACCATAAAATATAATGATTTATCTTTTTCATGAATAGGTCATTTAAATAATTTTTTGACTCACACATTAAACCAAGCAAGTAAATTAGTAAATATTTCCAAAACTTCATGTGAAATCACTTAATGAAAGTGAGAAAAGTAAAAGTTCTTTTTGTACGTGTATGCAAAGTAAAACCCTTCTTTTTAACTTTTATAATATAATAATATAATAAGTTGAACATATTCTTAATTGATTGGAATCTTGAAGTGAAAAGGTGCGGATATATAAAATATATTTTCCTTTTTTTTGTAAAACCAAGTTTTCTTATGAAGTATAAAAAGATCTATGCCATATGAACATCGATTATATATATATATATATATATATATATATATATATATATATAACGTTTAATAGTAAACAAACATGAGAGAGATTATGAGAAGGCATAATATGAAAATCTAAGTAGGGTAAATAATATAATTATTATGGTGTGATTTAAATTATAAAGTCATATTTAAAAATAAACTATTTTGATATTATGGTGTAACTTAAATCATGAGGCTAAAATTGAAAATCAGAAGTTTAGTATCTCAGTGGAAAAATTATTTTATGCAACCGTGTGTATTGTGACGTGGTGCAAGTGCAACCAACGATCCTTAGTACAATATTTTCCTAAATTATAGGAAATAGCATCCTCGTGTCCCTGTACCAGGCTTGTGTACCACTTCTGTACCAGGCTTGTGTACCACTTCCTGTACCATCAATCACAGTGCGCCACGTGTCCCTGCCAAACCAAGGTGGCACCTCTTTTTATGACCGGTCAAACCCCGTTAACTTTATTTATATAAGGAAAATGAATTTCCCTTCCCCTTTATACGGCTTTGAGAGGAGAGAGAAACTATTAAATTTTATATTTCATCTTCATCTTCACCGTTAAGTCATTCTAGTGCAATAAAAAGCAAATCCCCATTACTCCTCTCAGCCCTCTCTCTCAAACACAAAGTCTAACAGAGGCATTCATATATTTCCTTCAAGCTCTTTATTTTTTTTTTTTCTTGAGTCCTTTCTTTTTTCACCACCAAGCGTATAATCAATACTACACTACACCAGTATTGTTAATATTTTAGTTTGTTTCTCTTTCAATAGTAATTTAGAAAAAAATATACCAATATCAACAATTTTTTGACTGTTGCTGTGAGAAAATCGTGTTATATATATATGAATTTCTAATTATTATGACAATCACATGCCTATCAATATATCGATCAGTAGAACCTTCTGCAGCAAAAAAAATTTCTATGCAAACATGAAAAGAATGAGTCATCCCACTAAATTTACCATATTCGTGCCCATAGCATAAATTATATGGAACAAGGCCCACAATGTTTGATTATTGTTCTCTTTGTTGGAATTCACTCTCTGATGATCTCTCTAGTTGGAAGTTTTTTTCTATGTTGACATAGACACTCAGAAATAGTTTTATAGTTAAAATCTATTAATATTTACACGCATAGTTTTATAGTTAAAATCTATCAATTTCTAAAAAAAAACGTATAGGAAAAAGAAAAGATTCAAGAAAAAAAGAACTTGGGACAAACATATCAATGCTTCTGTTAGACTTTGTGTTTGAGAGAGAGAGAGAGAGGAGAGGAATAATGGCAATTTACTTTTTCATTGCAGTAGAATGAAATGTAATATTTAATGGTGAAGATGAAGATGAAATGTAATATTTAATATTTTATCTCTCCTACGTTTTGATGATTTTCTCTCTCCTCTCAAAGCCGTATAAAGGGGAAGGGAAATTCTCAAATTCATTTGCCTTATATAAATAAAGTTAACGGGGTTTGACCGGTCCAAAAAAGAGGTGCCACCTTGGTTTGGTAGGTACACATGGCACACTGTGATTGATGGTACAGGAAGTGGTTCACAAGGCTGGTACAGAAAAATTTTGGCGCTCATAATCTCATCTCAACCATGTACGTACACAAATAACCAACTTGTTGTGCCACCTCATTGTGCAACGCTTGTACGAAATAATTTCTCGTGGGTCCAATACACCTTCGTTTATATGATAGTATAGATTAATATACTTCTATACTATATAAAACGGAATACATTTTTTTGGTCCGATGGTCCAACTTTCTTTAATTTTTTGTAAACAACGTAGTAAATTGCACTTTAGTCCCAGATATTAGGAAAATCTCAACATGCCTCTACTAGTAATATAAACTCTCATATTTTAGTACAAAATTTGTCAATTTAGTCTCTAAATTTCTAAAAGAATTCAATAATGTCTAAAAGTATTATAAATATTCATTTTAGTCCAAAAGAAACTTGCAAGCGGACCTGCGTGCAACCTAATTTTCTTCTTATTTCTTATTTTTTAACACAAACACACAACACACCACAAAGAAACACATGATATATAGCCTTTCACTTAGCACAAATCCGCCGCCCTCACTCCCCGACTTCGTTCTCATTGCCCTCTCACTATAATTCGAAGGTCCTGATTTTTTCGATGCAATGGAGACTAAAATATATAATGGTGAATGAAAGCTGGATTAGTAATCGAACATTAAATGAAAGCTTGCCAAAGACTAAATACATCGAATGAAAGCTTAAGACATTGAAGGGGTTCATTTTATACGACGTTGATTCAAAAAACCCACAAAAATAGCAGCCACGTGCATGCCACTGCATGTTTTACTTCTGTGAAATTTCTTAGTAATTTGGTAGGACTTGAATCGGAGAAAAAATGCAACTGGAGAGTCAAAAATGAACTATGACAACATAAAAAAAGAGTACTAACAATGGATAGAATAAAACTTAGAGGACTAGTTTTGATAAATGTCTGCCATTGGGTGAGTGTGAAAGACAAAATCTGGAACTTAATGGCGTTACTCTATGGCATAAATAATTAAATATAAATTAATATGTGGATTATAATTATATTTATTTACTAGCTCAATCAGAGATCCGGCGTGTGTTTATGCTTGGCTGTGATGTCGGCTCGTAAACTTATCCTTACGTACACTAATATTGTGAATTCCTTAACCAATAGTATGTTAATCTTAATGATTAATTCTTTGTATTAAAACTTTATACGGATAAAAGCATTAAACCACATTATTATGCTTTTAATTGCACTTTGCCTTCTATTCTATTACTCTTTTTGGCAACATATTTCATATACTAGTATTGAAAAATAAGCACTTTGTGCTTTGTTGATTTTACAAATCTTAGATTATGTAAATAAGCGTGTTTTCATAAAACGCTTTAACTTTGTATATTTATTTTTTAGTCTTTTATGTTATGTAAATAGCAATTGGGTCCAACTATATAAGGGCCATGTAAACATTATTTTAATTAATTCATTCATTTTATATTTTTTCACAACTCAGATGCGTAACACTAATTCTCTCTCTTCTCTCTCTTCTCTCTCGTTCGTCTTCTCCGATCTTCACTCGATCTAAGTCTGTTTTCATGGTATCATTCGTTAGGTTTAGTCGATTCTTCATTCCGCTGTGATTCTACGGTTTAATTTTTGCGTTTTTTGCTCGCAAAATACTTTCTCTCTCTGCGCGATTTTCTCAGATCTACTCCGATCTACTCGTTTTTTGTTAAGATCTGTTGCTGATTTGTTCAAGATGACTACTCCTGCATCTTCTTCTACTACTGTTAGTGTCAAAAATCCGAGCGAAGATTCTTCATCGGTCTATTTTTTGGGATCGCACGATTTCACGGGTTCTGCGATCGTAGGTGATGTTTTCAATGGATCTAACTATATCTCATGGTGTAAGGGCATTCAGATGGCTCTCAACATCAAGAACAAATCCGATTCATTGACGGTACTCTGAAGTGTCCTGAAGATGAAACCCTTCGTGTGTGTTGGACACGCGCTAACAATTTGGTCCTCTCCTGGCTGCTGAACTCGGTTTCCAAGGAGTTGCGTCATAGCCTGCTTTATTTTACCACCGTTCTCGAGGTATGGAAAGAATTGCAGACCAGGTATGACCGCACTGATGGATCTCGTGTCTATCAGCTGCAGAAATCTATCTCCACTATTACTCAGGGTTCTCTGTCGATTACTGCTTACTATAACTCGTTTCGTGCACTTTGGGATGAGTATGTTAATCAACGCCCTGTTATTGTGTGTTCTTGCGGATTATGCACGTGTGATGTAAATAAGAATATGCTGACTTTGCAACAGAGTGACTGTGTATTGGCTTTCTTGATAGGGTTACATGATACTTATGCTCATGTGCGTAGTCAGATTTTGTTAATGAGTCTTATTCCTTCTCTGTCTAAAGTGTATTCTCTGGTAATTCAAGAAGAAAACCAGAGAGCTCTCTATAACATTGTTGCTCCTGACTCATTGGCTATGTTCACAAGAAGAAAAACTTATCAAGATAGTCAGAATCAGGGTTTTATGAATAATAATCAATCTAATCCTGGTAAATTTGAAAAACCTCCTGCTAAAGATAAGAAAAAGTTGAAGTGTACCCACTGTGGGTACACTGGCCATACTGTGGATAGGTGTTTCCAAATTATTGGGTACCCCCCTGGATGGGATGGTCCCAAAGGCAAAAGATCCATGCTTTCTTCTGCTAATGCTGCTCTTACTGCTCCTTCTATGGATGATCAGTCTTCTCTTGATCAATCTGCTAATATTGATTTGCAAAACAAGTCTTTATTTGAGCAGTTTATAGCCTTCACCAAATCTCAGCATGATCTTCCTCTCTCTCAAAACAATCAGAATGGAAATACCACTTATCACTCTGCAGCTACCTCTATAGCTGGTATACCCACTACCTTTGTTTTTAACTCTTCCTTAAAAGATGCCTCTACTTTTAATTCTACAAATACATGGGTTTTAGACACTGGTGCCATTGACCATATGATATGTAATTCTGGTTTCTATAGCTACTTTAATAGGTGATATTGTTATTAATTCTGACTTAACTCTTAGGAATGTTTTATATGTTCCTGATTTTACCTTTAACTTAGTATCTGTTTCCAAGTTGACTTTGTTCTCTCAAATACATGTACATTTCTATTCTTCTGTGTGCAATTTGCAGGACATCTTCAGGAAGAAGATGATTGGTTTTGCTAAATTGAAGCATGGGTTATACATTCTTGACATATTTGTTCCTGTTAATACTGTTTCTGCTCAGAATAAAGTTCTTTGTAATTACATTGTTTCTCATGATCATTTGTGGCATTATAGACTAGGTCACACATCTGCTCAGAAGTTGAATTGTATTGATCAAATTTCTGTTTCATCTGGACATTCTATTACACACTGTGATGTGTGTCATCTTTCTAAACAGAAAAGATTACCTTTTCCAACTAGTACTACTGTTTCCACTTATGCTTTTGAGCTTATACATTGTGATGTTTGGGGACCATTTTCAGTGGTTTCTCATGATGGTTTTAGATTCTTTTTAACTGTTGTGGATGATTTTAGTAGAACTACTTGGATTTTTCTTTTAAAACAAAAATCTGATGTTGAAAGTAAGCTTTTTCAGTTTTATAAACTTGTTGAGACTCAAATTTCTACTAAAATTAAGTCCATTAGGACTGATAATGGGACTGAGTTTATTATGAAGAGTTTTTTTGATTCATATGGAGTTTTACATCAAAGAAGTTGTGTTGAGTCTCCTCAACAAAATGGATTAGTTGAGAGGAAACATCAGCATTTGTTACAAGTTGCTAGGAGTTTAAGATTTCAGTCAAATGTTCCTCTTATTTACTGGAGTAACTGCATTTCTACAGCTGCCTTTATCATAAATAGATTACCTTCCAAAGTTTTGCAAAATAAATCTCCTTATGAGCTTTTATTTAATAGATCTCCTGACTATAGTTTGTTAAGGAGTTTTGGGTGCTTGTGTTTTGCTTCCACTATATCTGCTCATAGACATAAATTTGATCATAGGGCTATTAAATGTGTTTTTATGGGTTATCCTTTGGGTACTAAGGGTTATGTTTTACTTAACCTTGATACTAATAAGATGTTTATTTCTAGGAATGTTATTTTTTTATGAAAATGACTATCCTTTCAAGGATAAGTCTACTGTTACCACTAACAAAGCCTGTCAGAACATTCCAAATGTTTGCACAGATTCTTTTATACTTTTGCAGGATACACAGATTCCAGTTGTACCTGCTGTTGTTCCAGAAAATGTACAAATTCCAGATCACACTGTTTCAGATGTTCAATCTCAAGTTCAGACACCTGATCTTCCTCTACCTATGGATTTTCATGATTCTTTCACCTCCACAGATTCCCCTGCAAACATAACCACAACTAGTAATCCTGTTACTTCTCCTAGTCATTTTCTTACACATGAGCATGTTTCTGATAATCATTATGATGTTGTACATGATACTATAGTTCCTGATCATGTTATAGATACTATTGATAATGCTCTTGTTGTTGCACCTGTGCCTGACACTCATATTAGAAGGTCTACTAGGCATACTGTTCCTCCCTCATATCTTGATATGTATGAATATAATCTGCCTACATCATTGCATAAGAGCAATAACTGTACAAGTAAGCCTCATATTAGGTATCCTATTGCATTATACATGTCTACTGCTCATTTAGGGGGTAATCATAAAGTCTTCACTACTTCTGTTTCTCATATCAAAGAACCTAGAACTTATAAGCAAGCTAGTCTTATACCTGAATGGCAGAAAGCTATGAAAGCTGAGATAGATGCTCTTGAAAAGACTAATACATGGGTTCTTACTGATTTACCTGCTGGAGCTAACTGTATAGGTTGTAAATGGGTCTTCAAAGTTAAACTTAAGTCAGATGGTTCTATAGAGAGGTATAAAGCTAGATTAGTAGCTAAGGGTTACACTCAGGAAGAAGGTCTAGATTATTTTGATACATTCTCTCATGTTGCCAAGTTAACTACTGTTAGGGTTCTTTTAGCTTTAGCAGCATCTCATAAATGGCATTTGCATCAGTTAGATGTTAACAATGCATTTCTGCATGGGGATCTTGATGAAGAGATTTTCATGACTCCCCCTCCTGGTTATTGCTCTGAAAATAAAAATAAAGTTTGTTTACTTAAAAAGAGTCTATATGGCCTCAAACAAGCCTCTAGACAGTGGTATAACAAACTTACATCTTGTCTCATTGATTATGGTTACTCTCAAACCATTTCTGACAGTTCTTTGTTCATCAAGCATCATAATTCTTCATTCACTGCATTATGCATATATGTTGATGACATAATTTTGACTGGCAATGATATTTCTGAAATTTCAAATCTCAAGAATCATTTGCATAACATGTTTACTATTAAAGACTTGGGTAATTTGAAATACATTTTAGGCATTAAAGTAGCTAGAAATAAGAAAGGTATTTCTTTGTGTCAAAGAAAATATGCTTTAGATATTTTAGAGGATTCAGGATATTTGAACTCTAAGCCTGCTAGTACTCCTATGGACACTCATAATAAACTGCAAGCCACTGACTCTTCTGAATTTTTGAGTGATCCTACAACATACAGGAGACTTGTTGGCAGATTATTATATCTGACCATTTCAAGACCAGATTTGAGCTTTAGTATTCAAGCTCTAACTCAATTCATGGCCAAGCCAACCACTATTCACCTTGCTGCTGCTCACAGGATATTAAGATACATAAAGAGCAACCCAGGTAAAGGTATTTTCTACTCCTCTAATTCTGAAACTCGCCTAAAATCCTTTTGTGACAGTGACTGGGCAAGATGTCAAGATTCAAGGTGCAACATAACTGGATATGCAGTGTATTTGGGTGATTCCCTGATATCCTGGAAGGCTAAGAAACAGCCTACAGTCAGCCGTTCTTCGACTGAAGCAGAATATAGAGCATTGGCCACCACAACTTGTGAGGTTTTATGGCTCACACAGCTACTAACAGATCTTCATGTGAAGCAAACTAGAGTTCCAGTTCTTTACACAGACAACAAAAGTGATGCATGTATTGCAGTGAATCCAGTACAACATGAGCGTACAAAACACATCCAGATAGATTGTTATTTTGTACGGGAAAAGGTGCATCAAGGTTTGATCAAGGTTCTCCACATCTCCAACCAACATCAACTGGCTGATATTTTTACAAAGCCATTGTCTTTGCAACCATTCACAAACATGATGTTCAAGATGGGCATTATAGATATCCATGCCCCTCTTGAGGGGGGGTCTTAGATTATGTAAATAAGCGTGTTTTCATAAAACGCTTTAACTTTGTATATTTATTTTTTAGTCATTTATGTTATGTAAATAGCAATTGGGTCCAACTATATAAGGGCCATGTAAACATTATTTTAATTAATTAATTCATTTTATATTTTTCACAACTCAGATGTGTAACCCTAATTCTCTCTCTTCTCTCTCTTCTCTCTCGTTCGTCTTCTCCGATCTTCACTCGATCTAAGTCTGTTTTCAGCAAAGTATGGAATGGAAACAAACTCGACTCAGTACTCACGATCATGATATTGATGCTATTTGAGAAATATGACATATTATAACTTTTGAGATGTTTTATTTGATATTACCCATGAAGTTTTTTGGAATATGACATAATGTATTTTTTTAATACTTTTGTATATTGTGATATTGGTTTGCCAATCTTTAATGAATATATATATATATATATATATATATATGTTTGGAGTTTATGTTGGTGATTTGAAATTGAGATCATTCATGCTTTATTTGGTTTGCATTTTGAAGATTATGAATTTGTTTGATCATTGATGTTCCGTTTGATGTTGGAATTCGAAAAGTGCACTTATGATTTGATGTGACTAATTAGATTTTGGAGTGTACATTTTATGATTCAAAATGATTATTGAAAATTAAACATGTTAAATAATTGAGATGAAATATATTTATCTAGCATGAATATTCAAAAACATTAGAAGCAGGACGAAATAATTAATTAAGGTAGAAATATGTTGCGTTAACTCTAGACTTGGTTTACGGTTGAACTAATGGGATGACTAGATCGACCAATTAACCATCTAATAAAACTATCGATTCTGTGTTGTGGTTTGATTTTGAAAATACTGCTTAAAAACTTCAAACTTAAGTCAAAGATATTAATGTGCATAAATTGCTCTAGATTCTTTTTTCCCCCAGGTTTCTAGCGTTGTATTTGGTATTTAACTATTTATATATGAGGCTTCTTAGAAATGAAATCATTGGTTTGCCTCGATAACATGTAATTCCAAATATAGTAGAGGAAGAATTTCACCTATTGACAGGTAATCTCCACAATCTGTATGCTGCATTTTCATTCGACTTTAATTAATTATTTACTGAAAACAGACGACAAAAGTAACCTATGTCTAATAATATATGTAAAGTAATATAGAGAAAGAAAGAGAATAGATTAAAAAAATATAAAGGATTAAACTTATTAATTATATTGGTTATATCAACAGTATTGGTCTTATTAGCTGCTTTACGGTTATATTAGTTTGAAAAACTTGAGACTGCAATCAATTCAACTCCTTTAGGTATTCTGAACCAAAAAAAAAAAAAAAAAAAAACTCCTTTAGGTATCAACAGATACCCCTCTGTCTTTTATGCCAGTACATATAATATATTTAGTTTTATTCTTGGGTCAAAAACAGAGTTGATCACCTTTGAAAACTCGTAGAAAACGCTCGAGTAAACTCATTTTTTGTTATAAATCCTGTAAGGATCTGATATTTGATCAACTTTGGATATTTATTTTTTTTTTCTTTCTCAATACCACACTTCGAACGCATCACGATATGTTAACCTCTTATGGGTTACTGCTAAAACACGTTTAGAGGTGGAATTATCCTGATTAAGTGGGACCAATGAAATCATAATATAAGGTTAGTATAGCCTCTAATAACATGCCAACACACAGATATAGCTCATCTGTGTTATAATAAAATCTTGGTTATAAAAATTGACTAGCAACATTAGCATAACAGGCCACCTAACCAATATCCAAATTGTAAACTCTAGATTATTTTGCGCACAAATCATCAGCTAGCCAGGTTTAGAAGCATTGGTTAGCAGATTTAAATGAAAATGACAACCACATTGGATATGTATCATGAAGCTAATAAAGCAAAAGCAGAATGTTTTGAAAATAATGGCCCACACCACGGCAAGAAAGAAAATACAAATCTTGTTGTTTTACGTATTTTAGTCTTTAAATGAAAAGACATGCTCATCTTTATAAAATCTAAAGACATATCCAAGTGTCTGTCAAAAATGTCAATATATTCCTTAATCCTTACTAGCAAACATATTGTTTATGCCCTTGTTACCTATTTATGTCGTGATGATGATTATTTAAATATTTATCTGACAGAACGTACAACCAAATTACATCTTATGGCATGACATAACGAATAAAGAATCAGCCAAAAATTTCAACATAATCATTTTCATTTATACAAAGTTTATTTATTAGTCTTACGAAAAACTTACTCCAAGTCTTGTACAATGTCAGGGATGATTTATGACTACATAAAAATCTTTTGATCCCTCCTTAATAAGGCATTCGAAATAGAACATAAAAGGGTTCTAAGTTTTTATATGGTACTAGAGTCTACCGAAGATAAAAATGATGAACTACCACCGTGATGGACCGAGTTCATTCTAGCTCACACGTGAGGGACGTGTTGAAATTTTTCCACATTGTTTGATAACTATTGTAATAATACTACAAAAATTACTCATCTCCATCTCTTCTCTTAATAAAGCATTTTAAGAGGAACCAACTTCCGACATGCGATTTAGACAATTTTAGTGCCTCACCGAGAGTGAGAAAATCCAACTTTGAAGATATTCCAACTCCATTCGCAGACAGTGAAATAACATAAATAACTGAAATTTTACTGTAAAGTCTTCCTCTTGAATTTAATATTTACCAAAATCACACTCTCCTTTATCCTCTTCCTTTTGGATATAGCATTTTGGCGAGCTTAGCCAACCTGGTTGACACCTCCAAAGCTGAAAACCAACTGCAAATGACAATTTAAAGAAAGACTTTACACAGTGGAGCAACATAAGTTTCATCACAACATCTACAGATATTTAAATCATTACATTACTATAATCAAACAAATGATCCTGGTATCAGACTTTCAACCGAATCGGTTAAAGATTGGTAGTTTTATAATGTCATCTTTCTCATTACACTTAACATCTTAAAATCTATGTTAAGAATCTGACTTTCACAAAATGAATTTCCAATCTATGTACATACCTTCACTCGCTGCTAAATCGGGATGATAGAATATGAACATCTGATTGACTTCCTAAGTTATCTTCTTCCTCTCTCCCCATAAGTTGTCTTTCCTGTTTCAACATGTATAAAATATGCATCAGTAAGCTTCTTGGACATTGCTTAGAACTGTTACTCTTCAAGTAAAGCAGCCAAATGAACTTGAAAATTCCATGTCAAATTTTGGCAAAAACGGAATTCATTGAGGCAGGTTTCTTTGAAACGAAAGAGTAGTGAAGAAGTTGGTTGTCTATCTTTCACATCTCAATTCACCAACAACAAGTCCACATTCTACGACATCAGGAAACTATCACCCGTGAAAATAAAGAGACAAACTAAACAAGAAAAGAAACTGCTAATATTCTCTTGTGCCCCCAGAATTTTTAACTCAGATATCTCATCAAATTACTCCAGAATCATAATAATCATAGAGAACGGATCAATTCAGTAGCACATAAAGCAAGCCTTCACGGCTGGAATATAACTAGTAGACCTATTTGAGGCTCGCAGCAATTAACACTTGAATTTGGATTGAGAAACAAAGAATAGAACTCACTTTTGTTGATGTACACGCATGAGCTACAGCCTACAAGGTCTAAGCTCCAAGTAGAACAGCCTCAATATTGAAGCTACAGGCAACGCCAAAAGCATATTTACTTGCTCAATTTGAAGAAATTATGCAACTTGTTGCAACTTAGCAAGCCCTTCCTTGAGAAACTGAGGAAGCATATCATGGCTACTCAAAACATCGAGTGACTTGACAACACCTTTTCTGATAAGTGTATGGAATGCAGTTGATATTCCACGTAGTACAATCTCCTTCCTCTCAAAATCATAGTTTTATTTTTAGGCAGATGGATGTCCATTTTTTATCGATTTAGTGAACACTGAATAGTAGACATAAAGACGCTTCCCAAGAAGACTTGGGATCCATGCAAAAGTGCCATGCCAGAAGAGATCAGAAAGTTCTTCTAGTTTCTAAAGAAGAAATAGCAAACACTCAAGCATACTTTAATGCTAGCTCTGTGTGTTGAAGCCTATAGTAGAAGACAGCTAAATCTCCATAGCTTTTCATTGTGTCTGGGTGATCAAGTCCAAGCTCTCTCTCATTGATATCCAAAGCCTTTTGCTGGTAAATGGTAGCCTGCTCAATTTAAATAGAAAGACATGATCAGGAGATAAATCACATGGCAAGATATTTTCTACATTCTAATGCGAGATCATCTTAAACACCTAGAACTTAAGTCAGCAAAAGAAAGTCAAATGTTAAGGTTTTAAGCTGCAGATATCTAATGGAGAAAGGCAGTATCCTGTCTATGTCCTTCCATGTCTTTCCTAGTTCTGCAACAGATTGTCACCAACCAGCCCTATAATCTTGGTTGCAAAGCACTTTACAAATATTTTAAAGTATAGAAGAAGGCTGTAACATACAAGCTAAAAGCAGTAATAACACCCTGATATCTTCAAGAACATCAAATTGATTGTGTAAGGTCAAGCATGATGTGGGTTACTTGTAGCAGTAACAGTTAGTGCATAGATTAATTCTTCTAAAATGCCAGGTTTCATGGTTATCTTCTCCTCTGACAGTAGAATTATCGAACAGCTCACGTTATTCGTAATAATGACCAAAAATGATAGATCTTTATTTTAAAAATAAGCTCATAAATACCAAATGACACTATTCAGGTCATTCGTCCTAAAACACCTCCTCTTGGAAGTTAGATTTCCAGGATTAGATCTTCATACCTGATTAAAATCTCCAGTGTGGTAGAGCACCACAGCCAATAGACTATAAGCCCCTGCTGTCATCCGATGATAAGGACCACAGACTGAGACCAGTTTCAAGAGAGCCTTCACAATTCAAAAGGAATGTCTGGTCATACTGCTGAACGTAATCGCAACAATTAAACAGCCATGGTATGATGGGTTGGAGGGGTATCAACTGGGGTACAGATTTTTACCTTAGTTCTATAATTAACAGCATCCTCTAATTTGCCTTTGTCCAAGGAAGTCTTAGATGATTCCAAGAGTGTACGTCCATGTCAAATTTTGGCAAAAACGGAATTCATTGAGGCAGGTTTCTTTGAAACGAAAGAGTAGTGAAGAAGTTGGTTGTCTATCTTTCACATCTCAATTCACCAACAACAAGTCCACATTCTACGACATCAGGAAACTATCACCCGTGAAAATAAAGAGACAAACTAAACAAGAAAAGAAACTGCTAATATTCTCTTGTGCCCCCAGAATTTTTAACTCAGATATCTCATCAAATTACTCCAGAATCATAATAATCATAGAGAACGGATCAATTCAGTAGCACATAAAGCAAGCCTTCACGGCTGGAATATAACTAGTAGACCTATTTGAGGCTCGCAGCAATTAACACTTGAATTTGGATTGAGAAACAAAGAATAGAACTCACTTTTGTTGATGTACACGCATGAGCTACAGCCTACAAGGTCTAAGCTCCAAGTAGAACAGCCTCAATATTGAAGCTACAGGCAACGCCAAAAGCATATTTACTTGCTCAATTTGAAGAAATTATGCAACTTGTTGCAACTTAGCAAGCCCTTCCTTGAGAAACTGAGGAAGCATATCATGGCTACTCAAAACATCGAGTGACTTGACAACACCTTTTCTGATAAGTGTATGGAATGCAGTTGATATTCCACGTAGTACAATCTCCTTCCTCTCAAAATCATAGTTATCTAACAATATAAATAGAAATTCAAGAAGTGAATGCGTCATGTCAATGTACTGAGGTACAGAGTGCACCATCAATAAAATTGCAGGCTCAATATTCATAATATTATCAACCTTCTCATCAAAGAAAAGCCAATCATAAAACAAAGCAAGCTTCACGTTCGCTTCAATATAGTTCTTCATGCCATACTTAAGCAGCCAACCTATTACAGCCCACCTCGGGATAATATCTGATTGAATAATTTCATTAGAAGGATGGTGTGCACAGCATATAAATCTCACGATATCAACCAATACCCCATTCCTCTCCGACACGGCAAGAAACTTTTTCGCAAACCAAATTTGGTACCGCTTCTGACTTCCAAACTTGACATGAGTCAGCAAAAACCTCAACTGGAATTCCATTTCCGGATTGATCCTAAGCAAAAAATAACGACTTGAAGTCCTCGTACCGTATATCTGTGCAATACCGACAAATCCACGAACTCCAAAAACGCTCGGATCATACAACAAGTCTTTCCATATAGCACGAAACTCTGGCATATGACTCAAATCCTGCAAAAGCCTTAGAAGATCCCTCCCAATCCTCAAACACAAGCAAAACTTCTCCCTCAACATTCGAACACAAAATCTAATCTCTAGTTCCCTCAAAGACTCAATCTTTACCACATTCAACACCCTACAATGATCAGACAACAGCCTCAGAAACACATACAATGCACTATTCATAACAAGAGGCTCTTCCTCTAACAAACAATCCCAATTACTCAAAAAAAGGTTGACCATCTCATAACACAACCAAAGATTCTCTTCATCAAAATCACCACCACCAATCTGCCTCAGAAGGGCCACCAACAAACCATCAAACCCAACAGCTAACACGTTAACCATCTCATGAGTAGCCCAAAGCAGCTGCCTTTTAACAGAATCAACAAGTTTTGGGTACAGTTCATTCACAATTCTGATGAGTAAACTGGTGAAGTACTCGTACCCGTCAGTGATTATGCCGTGTAGGTGCTTAATGTGAAGCTTTGCGGAGTGTTCTTCGCATAAAAATCCGTAAAGAATTGCTCTATTGAGGTTTGAGTATTCTTTTTGTGTTGGGATTTTTAGAGAAAAGGGGGGTCTTAGTTTAGGTTCAAGATTATGAAAGGCTTTGCAGAGAGAGAGTTCCAGTGGGTTCTCAGCTTCGTGTGTGTGTCTTTTTGTTAATTTCAACGCCATTTTTTCTGTTCTTCCAATCGGAGCCCTATCCGGGCGGTGGCGCCTGTTTTGGCCTGTAGTGGTGGGAAGCGGAGCAAAGCAGCCGAGAACCGGCTGTTTTGCAGCCTGGTTGGCCGCGCTCACAAGCAGCGGTTCAGTTCCACATCCATTTTTCTCATATTTTCTGCAAAAGCTTCAACCCGCCGCTGTTTTGTCCGAGGATCTGTAATAACTGCAATTTTCACATAATTACTAGGATGACTGCTTGCATTTGGCTGACAATTAAAGAAAAAGACTGTGAGAATCAGCTGTTTTTGCCTCTAACCATATAAGATGTACATAAGACACGATATCTCTATAATCCAGATTGAACTACATTAACGTCCTTGTACTGATTCTTTGTAAAGGAAATTAAGATATACGAGAAATAAATTGTCTTAGCAGGATGTACTAGCGAACCAATGAACACTGTCAAATTTGAAGTTGAGGTATTATTTGGAGTTTGGACTCTACAACTATGCCTCGGCGTGTGATAGCTGTGTAGTGATCAAAGTCTGGTTGCAATATTATGAACTGATAATGCCTACCTTCAGAATCACTCTCTATCCCTTATAATCAATAAGAGATCCCTAATGCATAACTCACCTTTACCAGGTCTATCAAAGAGATCCCCTCAGCATTACATATATACATACATAGGCATCTTTTCGCCACTCAAATTACTCTGAATTCTTCTCAAAGTGGACTAAAATGAAGGAAATGCTACCCTACCACTCAGTTTAAAGAGGTTCTATATAAACGAACGCAGAATTATCAGCTTACGCCCAAACAAACTTCTACGTACACGTGAGGATAGCTAAAACAAAACATTGCGACGAATATAAGCTGAATCAAAGCAGTTAATCACTTGCCAATCAAGATGTATCACCACTGGTTTTTTTCTTCATATATAAACACCTAAAAAGAGAAAATAAGCAAATGAATTTATGAATATAATAAAAGGTCCAATCTTTTATCAGTAAAAGCATCGTTTGAGTTAGAACTAGAATAAGATATAGCTTATACCCTAGATGGCGTAAGATATATGATGCAGAATAAGGGGAAGTAAAATAAATATCAAAACTTCATTAACGAATGTGTGTTTTATTTACCGAAGAAGAAGAAGAACACTGGTGAGCTTCAATCTCTAGATTCTGTTCAAGTAACTCGAATTGATTGATTTGGATGGATAGGAACCCTAATTTGAATTATTCTTATGAATAAGATTGTGAAAATGCGACTTGTTTTCCTAATTTTTGCTACTTCAAGGATAATATATTGATTTTAGTTTCTCAATGTATGCAAAACTTATGTTCTATTGATGTTTTTTTTTAATTAAATATTTTAGTACTTGTTTTGAGTTATTTGAATTGTGTTTATATACTTTGATTTTTCAATTAATTTTGCTTCTTGTGAAAATATTGAATTTCAAATGTATCTGGTGTGCCCACAACAAAGAATGCGAAGCACATGAAGTTTGAGAAAGTAACAAGAAATCAATTGAAATGGTGATAATTATGATTGAAATTTAGCTTATAAGATGCTATTCTTAAGATTAATTACGTCTTGATAAATATTTTGTGTAGATTTGTAATATGTGATATAGTTTTAGCATTTGATATGCTCAACACATTCGAAGACCTTTTGAATTTGGCATTTAGTTTTTGAATAATTATCATCTTAATCTATTTTATGATGATATTTGTCATGGTGAATAACTTAAAAAGAAGAACAATAAAGGGGTTTTTTTCCTAATATTATGCAGTGTTTTCAGAACCGGACCGGTCATCGAACCGGACGCCTCACTGGTTACTGGTTTTACTGGTCGAATCGGTCGAACCAGTGGTCAAACCGGTATAACTATTCAACGCTACGATTTTCTTGTATCTCAAACTATCTAGAATTTTATACTAAAAAATATGTATATTATCATCACAATTCACAAGAATTTAACATTGAACATCATGAAAATAGTACACAATATCCGTAACAAAATTCAAGTGAGAGTGTCGAACACAAGACGTCTCAAGACTCTCAACAAACGAGAATACCATATTCATAAAGCATCGTAATACAAACCAAGTGAAAATCTAAAATACAAAACATCTCAATTCTTATGAAATTAACGCCCTTGTTTAGTGTTTACGTCTAAATCCATATCAAGATAAGAATTGTTAGATGCCAGAAATAATTAAGAACAATATTAGGAGCAGTGTCTCAATATTTCATTAATTACTTCCATGAAAAAAAATCAAGCATCCTGAAAATTATTAAATAAAATTCAAGTGAACAAGTACTCCAACTAAAAGAAGATTATATACCAGCTCTTCATCATTAATACTTCAATTCTCCACTAAAAAATATTACCCGCCCTAAGCAAACAAATAAGTCCACAACTATCTAAAAAAAAAAAAAAAAACAAAGCAAGTCCACTTTCTTTTAACCTCAACCCAAGATAAAAGTTAGTTGAGAACAGATTAATCCACCTTTATTGGAATAGGAGAAATGAATTAAAATAGAAGAACTGAATTAGAACAGAAGTTACAGAGGAGCGTGCGTGGAGCGGCGAGGCGGAAGGGCGGCGAACTGAGGCGAGCGTGGGCGGCGAGGCAGGCGGCGACTGAGGAGCGGGCGAGCGACGATGGATGGTGAGTGGGGCGTGCGTTCGTGGGGTTAGGGTTTGGCTCGAGAAGAAAGAATCGAAGGCTGTAAAATTAGGGGCGTTTTGGTTTCTGTAATTTTGATTTTGAAGGTTTTTTTTTTTTTTTTTTTTTTTTTAAAAAAAAAAAAAAAAGAGGGGCGAACCGGTTTCCGGGTTCGGACCGGTTTTTTCCGGTTGACACCGGTTCGTTTGATGACTCGTTTTTTAGGCCTAACCGGACCGGCCACGGGTCCGGACACCGGTCGAACCGGTTCGACCGGCCGGGCCGGGCCGGGCCGGTTATGAAAACACTGATATTATGTGACTTATGTCTATGTATTACATTTCACGGTAAGTTTTAAAACCGGTTCGACCAACGATCAAACCTATTAAACCGGTCGAACATTGGACCAGTTAAGTTACCGCTTCAATGTTCGATCCGCTTTTGAAAACATAGGTTGCAGTTGTGGTTGTTTTTGTTGTGGGATGTGAACTTTTCTATTGGGCTAAATGGATTCGCGTGTGTGTAATAAATTGGCTATCACTTCGAAAAGTGGGTCGACTGGATTTGGGCTTGAATCGCTGGTTCGAAAAAGGCTCAATTCGACTTAATGCTTTTGATTGACTGCAATTTGTATGGATTAGAGCAAAATATGAAAACCAATTGAATATATCGGTTAATCAAATTTTTTATTTTCAATTTTGAACTTATAATTTAAATTACACCGTAACATAAAATGTTGATTTTTAATTTTAACCTTCTATTAAATTACACCATAACAAGTTAATAACTACACTATATACTTCCATTAAGTTTTCCATGATATGTGTCTCATACTCTCTATCATATTTATGCGTTAATTAGACTTTATATATGGAATCCATGTTGATATGGCAGAAATCTTTTTTTCACTTTATCAACATAGTCTCAAGAAATTCTTGTTTTACAAAAAGGAAAGTATATATTTCATATATGGAAAGTATATATTACATATATGCTCTGCACTTTTTTAGTTCAAGATTCTAATCAACTAGTATATGTTCAACATAATAATAATATTACTATAAATTAAAATAAAAACAGAAAGATGAGTTTTACGTATGTTGCTTATGCGCACTAAAAAAAAGTTCTTTCACTTTCATTAACTAATTTCACATGTATTTTTAGAAAAAATTACTAATTGGTTTGCTATGTTTGATATGTGTGTGCAAAACTTTATTTGAATTATCAATTCATGGTAATAATAACTAACATAGTTCATGGTACATTTTAAACCACTTTCATTAAAATGTAAAACTAATAGTTTAAACTAAAATAAAAATCTAGATGCATGCAAGTAAAAGGAACAAGGTCAACTGGTTTATAGTTTATTCTCTCCAAATGTTTCTTTAAAATGAAGCATGAGGTAACATGGTTTTTGATTCGGTCTCTTTGGTATTTGTCAAGTTTGTAGTCATAGTACTTTGACATTAATTTCTTTAAAATTACAGTTGCTAATAAATTACGAAACTACGACCACAAGTTTTTAACATTGTCTATAAACTTCATTTTGCATCGTATAATTTTACAAATCTATGTAATTTATCTTCGAAAGGAAAATCAAGAAGCGTGAGAGATTTTATCAGTTGTTAGGTTAGCTACACCTGTACGAACCTCATTAATCTTCTGCTCTATTTTTTCTCCTTTTTTCATGATTTCAATAATCTTCTTCTCTATGTGGATACACCAGAATTAGGTCATCTAAATATGTGATCTTAGCCAAGAAGGTGCAAATGCCATGAGAATGACATACTTTTCAGTTTCATTCTCCCAAAATAGATATGTGAAGTCAAAGTGTCAAACGTGCATACGCCAAAGAATAGTAGAATGCTACACTGGCCAAAATTCGAAAGAAAAAAAAAAGAAAAAGAAAAATCGTTCCACCAAATCATAAATTAATTACTGTATTATAATTATGAATCACTTAAATCTAGAGTGCATATTTATTTGTTTTATTTGTTTTCTCAAAGAATACATAGTCCACTAATTCCGCACTATGATTTGGTACATAAACTCATATATATAAGAAGATTTGTTTCGCATCTAAGTATTAAGTTTTGAACTATCTTAGAAAAGGTTTTCCCTAAATAACTATTTTATCAAATCAATTTTATTATTCTATTATTCTGAAATTTATGTTTTTACATTATCTTATGATTTCTTTTCCTTTTTTGTTCCATTACAATTGATACCATTTACTGTATCTTCTGACTATTCTCTTATCTTCCTGTTTTCTCCTTTTATTTAGTGTTTAGGCCTATACTGCCAGCAAAAGATAAGGAGAATATGTAATGAATCTGTTTATAAAAATAAATATTTAAAAGATAAATGACAAAAGGCAAGATTCCTAATCACATATTAAACTGTGTAGCATTGCATATTCCAGCTAAGCATATCGAATGCAGATTTTGCTGTACTTTTAATATCAACATCAAGTCATAATGAAGCCATCTATTTTTCAAAATTAAACATGTCGTGCCGGGAGAAATTAAGGAAGTGGGGAATAAAGAATAATATAATTGGCCCCCTCCAAATCTTATGAAGTCCAACCGATTCCAACTAATTTGAGACAATTAATAATACGTTGAAGGACATTTCTATAAAGTTCACACACAAAATGAACCCTCAAAAGCATTCTATTCTATTACAATTCATACTTTTGTCACCCCTTTTCACTTTAAACTAAATCTAATTGGTCACTCAAATTACATTTCTCACCTTCCCCAAGATTTCAGAATTTTCAAAATTAGTAACTTCTACCCGCTTCAAATTCATGCAAATTTTAGTAAACTCGTACTTAAAATTATGCAATATAAGATATTTTATCTTAAGTGAAAAAATGTATTTTTCCCTATTAAAATCATCAAAGCACCCGTGACCCAAAAAAAAAAAAAAATACAAAACCGTTGAGTCCTGCACCAACCAAACAAGAAAAAAACAACATATGGCAGCTTTACTCACGGGAATTCCTCTACAAACGCAACCTAATACACCAAGACACGTGGTACACTTTGATTTGCCTACCTTGCTTTTCGTTTAATAACTAATACGACTCTTAGCCATGGATATAATCTCGATTTTGAGGTACATTCTGATCAACCATATTGAGAACTTTTAGTAAAATTTCAAGATGTTTCAAAGACGTTCGAAAGATCGTTATTTTAATCAACTCTTAAAATTATTTTAAGTTTCTTTACTATCAAGCCGAAAACTATGGATTAAAGTTTTTACACATTTTCTTAAAAAGTACTAAAATGTTTTTTATTTTGACATTACAAAAATGAAACATAATAATATTGTCTACTTTCATTGCGACTTCACGAGCAAGAACAATTACGAAATTTTCGAAATGTGTCAAATATGTCTCGAAATTTTGAGAAATGTTTCTCATAATATTTAGGAGAATGGTAATAAAACTTTTGATCAATATAAAAAGTGACAACGCTTTGGTATGTTTCTAGAGACAGAGAGAATTTTAATCCACGACTCTAGCCCGTCCCCAGTCAAAGTCCATTTGCCAGATCCAAGTCAAAATCATTAATCACCACAGACCATAATTTACTATAGTCCCACTCACACCAAAAACAAACCCTTCAAAACACATAAACAAACCAATCATTTTACCACCCCCAAACAAATATTCAATAAAATTCAAAATCCAAAAAGGCACAAAAAAGAAGAAAAGAGAATATACGGTGAGACGGTATTTGCTGGCAGTTATAAATCCTCAACGCCTCTCGTTTCAACAAGCTCCATTCTTACCAAACACAAATCACACACACATATTCAAACATATCACAATTTTATTATTATCCAAAAATCCACAATCGCCGGAGAGAGAGAAACAAGCACCTCGCCGGAGATTCGCCGGAAAAGTTAGAGAGACACCGCTCGCTTTTCCTTTTCCGGCGACACCAATTTTAGGTTTTTTTTTTTTTAAAATAAAAAATGAAGAAACGAAGCTCGAAGAAATCATCATCATCGCAGCAGCAGGCGAATAACAATGATAATAGGAAGAAGACGAAATCAGATGTGAGGAGGAGATTGTTGAAGTACGAGGCGTTGCCGGAGTATTTGCAGGACAATGAGTTTATCAGAGACTATTACAGATGCGAATGGCCGCTCAAGGACGTCTGCTTCAGCGTCTTCTCTCTGCACAATGAGACTCTCAACATTTGGACGTTAGTTTAATTGATTTTTTGTTTAATTGAAATTGGATCTGATTGTAAATTAATTAGGTTTTAATTTGTTGTTTGTTTGTGTTAGGCATTTTGTTGGATTTGTGATATTTGCGGGATTGATGATTATGAGCTTGACGGAGACAATGAGCCTTGAGAATGTGCTTTCAACTATATTCCGGTAAACACAAAACTTAAAAATAAAAACAAAACAAAACAAAAAACTCTTCTTTTTTTAATTTTATATTTTTATTTATGTAAACAAAATAAAATTTGACCTTTTTTGTTCACAATTTGATTTTGATGATGATGAATTAACAGGGACAGAAGCGATGGATGGTTGATGTCGAAGGTGATGAATCAATCCAACGGCTCTAGTGATTTCTTTTCGGTTAGTGTTTTTATTTTTATTTTTTAAAATTTACTTTAAATTTATATATATATATATATATATATATTCGCCCTAAATACTTGTGAAAAGGAAAAAAGTACAGACTATAGAAGAACGCGATAGGACATCACTAGGACATGATTGGACTTTAAATTTACACGTGTTATTACGCCGGGTCCCACATCATGTGCATTTTTTTTTTTTTTTTTTGTATTTATTAATCTTTTTTCCCTATTAAATTTGATGAAATCAATCAATTGTGTTATAAAACAAAAAAAGCTAGACCGGAGGAGATTAGCTGTGCACGTTTATTAGCTGGTTTGCCAGAACGATCCATCTTGTTGATAGAGATGTTACACAATATTTAATTTCAAATAAAATTTTAATGTCTTAATATTGGCATGCACATTCAAATGGGCATAACGTCCTAACATTAAATTTTTGGGTGGCATAGGTAAAACGAGAATGAGTTTTTATGAGAATAACTGACATTAATTTTAGTTACCATTTGAGAAAATAAGAGATTTATTTTTACATTGATACAAAAAAAGTATTATCGTACATGACTTTCATAAAATATCTGATGGAATCTTGATTCAATACGTAACTCAATCAAGCACATGGGGCAGCCGACCTGTGCAGTTAGTATTTAAGCGATCATGTGAAAACAGAACTTTTTCTTGGAAACAAAAGATGTAGTAGTAAAATAATAATAATCATCACAAGATAATGTAAATGTCACGAGCAGTTTCCTATCACGTCAACTTTGCTTCTACTAGGAAGAGGACGTAGAAAAAGTTAAATTTTTTACTGACTTTAATGTAACTATGGTTATCTATTAAAAGAATATGTAACTATGGTTAATTTACATGGACTAATAAGCTGAACTAGCTGGTTTTCACTGCATGGGCATGAAGTTGCTTAGATTATGTTAATAGAGATCTTGTGGTCACAATTGTTAAATGTATTACAATTTGAGTGTGACAAATTATAGTCATAAGTTTGAATCACACAATTGCTGGGCCCTAATCACTGCAGTTTTCTCCACCACGTTTGGTTTTAATCTTATTTGTTAATGAGTTCAACTATGTCTATCTAAATATGCAGGATTCATATGCAAGACATTTATCAAAACCATCATCAATCTTGGCTGCAACTAAAGATTCCAACTCAATTCCACTATGGCCTTGGTTCGTTTTCTTAACAGGCGCAATGGGGTGTTTGATATTTAGCACAGTGTCCCATCTCTTCGCCTGCCATTCCAAACGCTTCTACTTCTTCTTCTGGCGCCTGGACTACGCCGGCATTTCCCTCATGATCATCTGCTCCTTCTTTGCTCCAATATACTACACGTTCTTAGACCAACCCTTTTGGCGCTTCTTATACCTTTCCTCAATCACTTTATTCGGTGTTCTCGTAGTTTTGACACTGCTCGCTCCTGCTCTGTCCAGTGGTCGATTCAGGTCCTTTAGGGCAGCACTCTTTTTACTGATGGGATTCTCTGGAGTTATTCCAGCATCTCATGCTGTGATTTTACACTGGGACCACCCACAAATGGTGGTGTCGCTAGGATATGAGGTAGCGATGGGGCTTTTATATGCGGTTGGGGCATTCTTTTATATGACGAGAATACCAGAGAGATGGAGACCTGGTGCATTTGACATTGTAGGTCAAAGCCATCAGATATTTCATATTTTTGTCGTCGCTGCTGCGCTTGCTCATAGTGCAGCTACACTTATTATTATGGACTGGAGAAGGAGCTTAGCTGCCTGAGGATTTGTTTTAGGTTGCTCTACCCTTGAAAAGATTGTTTGATTTTTGTTTCTTTTTTCTTTTTGTTGTAGATCTACTCTTTGATAGGCAGTTGTAATTTTCTTGATTTGTGACAATGGAGCAGCTTGTGTTAAAATCATTCTCTCTTGAATGTGATTGATGATTAGACGTAGTTTACTAAAAATGTGAGTTGTGGAGAGCGGAATGGCATCACATTAACAGCAGCACAACTCGTGCAGAGAAGAATGAATAATACTTATCTCAATTATTTAGGAAGGTGAAGTTACAGATACTCTGGAACAAAAAAGTACAATGAAAAACTTTATTCAGCATCTTTGTACAAAAAGTCTCGTGGCTAAAAATAATAAATCCTACTTATTAATAAAGATGAAATGTCAAAACTTTACTACTGCAACTTGTCAAAAAAATCAAGAACCATATTCTATCCAGGCGTATACTTCCACCTGATTCACTTGATCACCCAGAATCACTGCCTGCTGAATAACTACAAGAATCTCTCTTCTTGTTCACACAAGAAAAATCAAAATGAGAAATGCAGGAAAAAGGGTTTTAAGTCATCTGCAAATTGCTCATTAGCTCCACTTATTAAAGATTAAACTCTCCGTTACTTCGCTTGACTTGATGATTTTATCCCAAACAAGCTTGAATAAAATCAAAGAATTGCAATCAGTGCCTCCAAGTTTTACTGGTACTATGCAGGCTTTTCACCGGGTAGACATTCCTCGTTACACAATCCAGGTAGAAACCGTAGAATGGTATTCTCTGATCACTGATGAGTCAAAGTTTGCCTCTTTACAACAGCCTTACCTACCAAAGATGAATAGTCATTCAACTTTTCACTTCAATGACCTCAGCTTCACCATCACTGTAATCTCCCCACTGCTTCTTTGTCTTTTCTTCAACATCAATATGATGGCCATTATCTTTCGTGGAGATAATGCTCAGATCATCAGTACACTTTTCTCCATGTTCACCATGTAAGTCCTCATTCACTTCCGACTGTTGCGAATTAGCATTTTCATCATCTGCCAGTTGTTCCTGGACATTGTCTGATTTATCTGAGCTGATAGCAGAGTTGCTAGATGTTCCCTCTGCACTCCCTTCAGCCGAAGCCTCATTCTTGTCTTCATCAACAACTTCAACATTCACGACCGCGGAAGACTCTACTGAACCATCTGTAGATACCACAAATACATTTTGAGCTTCAGGCATACCATTCAATGGTATTGGGAAGCCATTTGGTGATACAGGATATCCAGCAATACCATTTGGTGGAGCTATGAAGCCATTTGGAGCAATTGAATAGCCATTAGGAATCCATGGTTGACCAGGTACAAACTCAGCTGCATGTGGGTTCATTATCCTTGGAGGGCTAAATTGACCCTGATCTCCATTATGTTCGCCATTGTAGAAAGCAGGCTTAATTCGAGGAACACGGTTTCCTGCTCTGTTAAACCCACCCGAAAGGCGTGGACCATAGGGAACTCTGGCAGTAGCAGATTGATGCGGTGATCTACGGACAGGATTAACGGCAATCATTGGTGCGATATTCACGGGTGGTGGCAATATTCCTCCTTGCTCTTTATAACCAGGCACGGCAACTGAACCAAAGACCGGAATGGTGGATGGAGTATAAGGTGGTGCGGCTGCTGATAGTTTCTTGCTCGGTTCCTTTCCAGCCTCAGCATCACTTTGCTTTTCTGCCTCAGTTGGGGAAAGAGCTTCATTTCCATTGGCTTGATTCTCTCCCTCATTTGGTAGTGAACCAGCATTTTCACCTCTATTAGATAAATGAATGTTCTCCCCTTCCTCCGTCACCTTTTCATGTAAGCCAGTAGCATCTTTCTCCAGTATCTGAGCAGCGTTCTCCGCAGAATCAGCTGGAGATGTCAGATCAGCCGAAGTAGCTTCGCATTGTAACTCGGATATTTCGTCTTTGGATGCAGTAGAATTTAAACCCTCTGAAGAATGAGATTTCCCAATCCCTGAAATGGATTCATGGCCCACATCACCTTCTGTGCTTTCAACAACACTTATTAACTTAGTAACCGTTACAACTTCTGGTGATTTTTTGTGAGAATCTCCACTTGTAACTTCTTGATTTTCCTCCTTCTTGGTGATATCTTGATCACAATCCACATGGCTTTTATCTTCCACTGGCTTTGGAGTTCGATCTGCCTCACTATTGTTCAAGGTGGATGGTGATATTGCCTCAGTATCAGTTGTTTCCTTTCTTTCTTGGAGATTCTCTTCCACAGGACTCCCCTTAGGGAGCTGCTCTGCAACAGCCTTGACAATGGTACCTGGTGGAGCTAAAGCAACCTCTTTGTAGGAGAATAGCTTTCCAGCTGCCTGAACACTTACTGAACTAACAATTGAAGCTTTCGGCACTTCACCAGAACCTGGGCTAGTAACTGCTGATTTTGGATTCACAGATTTTTCATTTCCATTTGCTGGAACAAGAGTACTTGGCTTTGGGCTAATGCTAGTACTCTTGACGATTTTTTTTGGAGCATGTGGATCTGAGCCAGAGGAAACAGCATTTTCACTCAATGTTTTTCTTGGAGAGGCGAAATTACCGGTTTTACTTCTGTGCCTAGGATTAGATGTATTCAGAAAGTTGGTGTTCAATTTTGCAAGACTTGGCCTTCTGGAAGCTGATGGCTTGCGGCCCATTTGCGAGCGTCCTTTTGGAAAAGCTTCTTGCCATCCTTCTTCAGATATATCCTCCTTTGCGAAGTTATCATTCTGATCCAATGAGGCTTTGTCCACTAAAATCAATTCAGTATTCTTAGTAGATTCAAAGTGAGACTCAGATTTGTTCTCTAATTCAGATCTGTTCTCTTTATCACTGGAGTTCTCGGTGACAGGTTCATTTGCTGACGGGAAGTCATTTTTTTGATACTCGTCTGTCACTATCTCCGAGTTCGAACCCGATTTTCCTTTAAGCTGTACACATTGATTAACACTCGTCAAACTCATCGGCTCCTACAAGTGATAAATATCAGAAATTTACATGAAAAATATTATGAGTCTGAACCTTAGCACGAGCTTGCTTCTTTTGGGCATCTCTTGCTTTCAGCTCTTCCTCGGGGGTTATATAGTCTAGTAGGTCTGATACACTGATTACAGAAAGGAGAAGTGCCACGGATTAGTCAAAATGAGTTGACAGTAACAAAAACACCTAAAACAACCAAAACTTTGACTGCCCCCAGTTGAGAACAATATGACAATGATATTTCCTGTTATTTTATTTCTCATTTTTTGCAGGATTTCAACTAATTTTCTGATTTTCTGGATTTTCTGATGCATATATGCAGTATAAAAAGATAATGTCAAAGATGAGATGATTCCATGAGGCCGGGGTAAGGCACCTAGTCGTAGATTTCAAAAAATTGTTTCTTATGCAGCTCAATAGGGGAGTTAGGATACTTTGGTAGGCTTCATGTACTGACTTAGTCAACAGAAAGATGATAGTATGAGAGCCAACACACATATTAACTACCATGAACCCAGGACATTATATCTACTCAAAATAAAATAAAAAATCTAGGATAAAATTAAATTTAAAAAATAGGACAGGAATATCACCTCAAATGACCTTTGCTGGAGATGGAAGCATCCGGTTTTGGGGTTCCATTGCGTGCAGCTTCTTGCTGCTCCAGGGCCTTGGACTCAAAATATTCAAGCCATGCAGCCGCATCCTATAAGAGGTTTTAGATAATATTCAGAGGAGGATTATCCATAATATATTAGGCCCATGCCGAAATCAGATATAAGTAGCTACCTGTGTGCGTAGATCATCTGGTCCGAGTTTAGCCTGCAGTATTTGGAGAGTTGTTTGTTCATGCTGTACACTCAAGGAATATGCCTCCATCAATGAGAGAGCAATTGCTATGGCATGATAGCTAGCAGCTGTCTGAGACACGAAACAGGAAGAACAAAAAAATCTATTCAGAAACTAGGACACTCAAGAAGACACCGAGGGCGTATAATGATACTATAGTAAAATATGTTCAATAAACATTTGACGATAAACAAGGTCGAGCCAGCTCCTACTACCCTTTCCCTTTGCCATGTTCATTTGATAGAATGAACTAAGAGTCTTATATATTAGGTGGAACCTTTTATCTGAGGACACATTTGTAACATGCGAGAACATTTTCTTTATGATAATAACAAAATTAGAACTAAACCTTATCATTCTTATCTACAGAGTTCTAACTTTTTAGCCAACTATTTTGACTAGTTAACCACAAAAAGACCATTGGTTGATCTACATTGAACAGATAATCTGCAGACACGGAGATGGAACTCCTTAGGAAAGAAGCCTGTTGACATATATGTATGCATGTCCAAATAGGGGAGAGAGAGAGAGATTACTTGTATGTGGTCAGCTCCCAGAAGTCTTTGGTTACACTTGAGAGCCTGATGGAGATACCTAAGAGCAACATGGACATTACCCAGACCTTCTTCCATCATAGCTACGTTAATATACGTCGCCGCAGTATTTGGATGAGAAGGTCCACAAGTTAGATGCAAAAGATACAGTGCCCGGTTGACATACCTAATAAAAAAGATACACGGCTTGAGGAAATTTATAAGTTAAATACTTTTAGAACACAGAACATTCTCCTAGCAAGTTACGTTGTGGTTGTCCCTGATAGTTAATATAATAAGATAATTTTAACTTATGTACTGAGGTGCTAACTGTAGATTGCCCTACTAATCAAAGCAGGAATGTAAAAGCAGGATTCACTTATCATTCAATCTGTATCGCTACAAGTATTTCCTCAGAGAATAGAATGTAACTACTATGATACTTACCATAATGACAGTTTCAGGAGATCTTTTACAGCTAACTAAGATTATCATTAATGTCTTGTACTCCCAAAAGTTGGGAAATTCGTCATTGTTTCTTACTAAATATGTTTAACACCTCTACATTCGCTACTGGAACTTGTGGTTCTTTGAAATGCAGAAATCAGTGAAACCCACATTATTTAATAAATATAGTTTTCAAGTTAAGATGGTTTGCATAAATTCTCATATTTTCCAGTAGGATGCAGAAATTCCTTCTGAAGAATATAGCGCACTCAACTTTTTATTAACACCACCCTCTTGGAACTTCACTGATCCTTGGTTTTAGTTTTATTTTTAGGCAGATGGATGTCCATTTTTTATCGATTTAGTGAACACTGAATAGTAGACATAAAGACGCTTCCCAAGAAGACTTGGGATCCATGCAAAAGTGCCATGCCAGAAGAGATCAGAAAGTTCTTTTAGTTTCTAAAGAAGAAATAGCAAACACTCAAGCATACTTTAATGCTAGCTCTGTGTGTTGAAGCCTATAGTAGAAGACAGCTAAATCTCCATAGCTTTTCATTGTGTCTGGGTGATCAAGTCCAAGCTCTCTCTCATTGATATCCAAAGCCTTTTGCTGGTAAATGGTAGCCTGCTCAATTTAAATAGAAAGACATGATCAGGAGATAAATCACATGGCAAGATATTTTCTACATTCTAATGCGAGATCATCTTAAACACCTAGAACTTAAGTCAGCAAAAGAAAGTCAAATGTTAAGGTTTTAAGCTGCAGATATCTAATGGAGAAAGGCAGTATCCTGTCTGTCCTTCCATGTCTTTCCTAGTTCTGCAACAGATTGTCACCAACCAGCCCTATAATCTTGGTTGCAAAGCACTTTACAAATATTTTAAAGTATAGAAGAAGGCTGTAACAAACAAGCTAAAAGCAGTAATAACACCCTGATATCTTCAAGAACATCAAATTGATTGTGTAAGGTCAAGCATGATGTGGGTTACTTGTAGCAGTAACAGTTAATGCATAGATTCATTCTTCTAAAATGCCAGGTTTCATGGTTATCTTCTCCTCTGACAGTAGAATTATCGAACAGCTCACGTTATTCGTAATAATGACCAAAAATGATAGATCTTTATTTTAAAAATAAGCTCATAAATACCAAATGACACTATTCAGGTCATTCGTCCTAAAACACCTCCTCTTGGAAGTTAGATTTCCAGGATTAGATCTTCATACCTGATTAAAATCTCCAGTGTGGTAGAGCACCACAGCCAATAGACTATAGGCCCCTGCTGTCATCCGATGATAAGGACCACAGACTGAGACCAGTTTCAAGAGAGCCTTCACAATTCAAAAGGAATGTCTGGTCATACTGCTGAACGTAATCGCAACAATTAAACAGCCATGGTATGATGGGTTGGAGGGGTATCAACTGGGGTACAGATTTTTACCTTAGTTCCATAATTAACAGCATCCTCTAATTTGCCTTTGTCCAAGGAAGTCTTAGATGATTCCAAGAGTGTACGTCCATCTGCAGATGAGCAAGCAACATGCTGTATGAAAAAAAAAATGCTGTCAGAAATGCTTCAAAAACTCAAAAGCTTCATTTCCAACTTCTCCACCAAAGCAACAGCAGTATACCTTGTAAACAGGGACCATGCTAATTATGTCTGATTTTTTGAAAGGAACGGGCGATTCCATATCATAATCCCTGGGAACAAGTTCGAGTCCAACCTGGAAAAGAACATGATAAATACACAGATCAAAAAACTAAAAGACCAGTCAGGCCATATAACTGATCTACATAAATTGGCTTACCTTGTGGCAAAGCCCACGAAGAAGAGCAAACTTTCGAAGCTCCTGGCGTATCTCATCCTTCCATTGCCATCCAAATCTCTTTGTAAGGAATGCCTCGACCCACTTCCATTTCAGTTCATCATCATGACCCACATCTGCATCACCATTTTCTGTAGATGGTGTCCCTAGTAGCATATTCAAACACGCGGCAACTGATGAAGCCATATTACCAATATCATCAACTGATGCTACAACTGCCTGCAGAATGTGCTTATAAGCTCGAACAACCATTTCATGAATACAGAGGGACTGAACATGTGGGAGCTTGTCCGCAAGTTCAACCTGATGATGAGTGAGGAACCAAAACAAAATGAGCTTAAAATAGTTAAAAAGCAATACCTATCCTACTTATGCTTCTGAAAATTTAAGAAATCTGTCTCAAGTAATTAGATATTCAGGCCAAAGTTAGTTGAACTTGTTATAAATGAGGGCTTAAACAGGAATCCATAGTTTGTCCAAGGGGGGCAGAGAGAAGATACAATTTTGTAACTTGATGAGAGATGGGCTGTATCAGTGCAGCAAGTACGGTAAGGACTTGAATACACAAGAAGAAGTTATGTAGTTTCATAAAGAGAAAGTTCTCCTTCTAGCACTTAAAAAGTTTGTGTTGGTTAGCAATAGCAAACAGAAATCTCATTTCAAGAAAATCTAGGTCCAGCTACTTGTCAAACCATAAACTGTAATGCAACTTTTGTCACTCCACTGGGTGTTAGTTTAGGTCTTCTTCCCATAAAGCTCTGCCATCATTGACACAAAGTACGTTTTACGATAAAATTTTCTTCCTTGACCATGAGTAAAACATTCAACAGTTTCTCCCTATTTCCTAACTTCCCTTAATTCTTGCACAATTTGACTTCAATCCATTTATTTTTTTCCATTTTTTCCTTATGTACTATAACTCAAATATATGAATGGTTTTCCAATCTTTGTCTCTTAAGCCTCATAGCTATGAGACTTTCTAAAGAAAACTGCAATCGCATCAATAAATTCCAGTGGTTATGCTGAACAAAGTATCCCCAGTTTGATGATTCTAGCACTACCATCAGCAACAAAATAAAATCCCACATAAATTAAGATGGATGAAGCAAGCACTTGAATTGCATGTGCATTGGGAAATCGAGATTTGATATTCTCAGAAGGCAGATATCAAGGTCAATGGGACTAGAGATCAGCATTATAATAGTGCTCAAAAGATGAACCTGTGCCATTCATCATACTTTCCCTCTCCATGGTGGATATCCCCAAGTCATCGAATATCTTATTTATGCATGAAGTAGCTGAACTAATGTGTTTACCCACTTCTATAGTGAAATGCTACTCAGATTTGAGCTAAACGACTAAGAAGCCGATCAACAAAAATGTGAACCAAAAGCCACAAAATTTGATGAAGATCAAGAATAATATTAAATGAAGCAATTACCACACGGCCCAAGGAGCACATCTGCAAACCCCTGGTGTGCATGAAATCTGTTAATGTCCTTCCATCAACTGGTGAGAGCTCAAGCGAGCCAAAGTCAGCAACCTGTCAAAATATTTGAAGTGGAGGAATTAGAGATTATTGGAAAAGTCAACCTTAGCTGGCAGTGAAGAAGGGACTAACCAGTTTTGGGAGGGCAGTATCAGCATAATAACTGTGGGCCATCTCAATCAACTCATCAGGTGACTGCCATATGAAATAACGAGAGGTGTTAGTGCCAAGATGCCAACAAAGATCCAAAGAATGTCATCTCCAACACCAGGAAAAAAAACTCCATGCACAAGATGTGTCAAAAGACTCGAAACAAATACCATTTATTGCTACATGGTCAATTTCACGGATTACCTCTAGCAGATAGGCTACCAAGATTACAGAACAACATTGCAGCAAATAAATCATTACAAAGCAGCAGCAAACCTTAAGGTGAAGACCAGTTTCTGATTCTTTAAGTCGCAAATACGATGCTTCGGGAAGTAAATTTCTCCACACGTCTGCCTTCTCTGCATCTTGTTTTTCAAGTTCTTTCTTGTTTGCATCTGAAATATTATCAACAGGCACTTCCTTGGTTAGATCAACTTTATTGCTTCGATCATCTGGCTTCTTTTTAACATCCTTCAAAAGTCCATTCTTCCCAAGACCCTTTACAGGTGGCTCAACTTTCGCTTCATTCTTTTTTGACTCGCTTTTCCCAGATGCTTGATTTTGTAGATGTTGCACCCAACAGGCACCAAGCTCCCATCTAATAGACTTTGTTGGCTTCGATTTTTCTACTTTAAGACTCCGTAAACTCTCATCTAGAACCTGCCTAACCAAAGCCCTACTGGTCCGTGATTCTTGTACATCCACATTCTGGATTCTTTGAACTGGGCTGCCTGATTGGGGTGTTGTTGACTTGTGCAACAGCATTCTCAAGCTGGGGAATTAGATCAGAGACAAAGTGATCTATTAGTAAGTGATGCCATCATCTTACCAATAGTCATTCTTATGTAGATCTCATCATACAAACCTATTAACGTTCAATGCGTTTGCTCCTCCATCAGGGTGGTCCTCAATGTCAATATCTTGAGGAATGGAATCACCCTCCCAATTGGCATCAGCTGAGACTTTAACAATGGCCGTATGCCCACAGTGTCTGACAACCACAACACCTAAAGTAGAAGTATCCTGCATGTAAAGATGACGGTGTGACAAAGAATTAAATCTTTTAGTTATGAACAGGAAAGACTGGGAAGGAAATAGGATTGAGAAGTTGCTAAACGAACATGAACAGTTGCACTCTCGTCAGCAGTGATGCCTTTAAGCAAGTTTCTCTTAGTTAGCTCTTCATGTGACAATCCAAGAACTCGGCTACCATCATTTTTGCTATCCAACTTTGTGCTGGCATCTGGCATATCTTTGGCAATGCTAATAAGTAGATCTCCGACTCTTTCTTCATGTAAAATTGACGATCCACAATGATTTCCAGGCGACTGAGTATTCTCCACAACATGTTTTATAGCAGCAACTGCTTTAAATACGGATACATCGACAAATAGAGTGTGAAGGAGAAAGGCTTTCCTGTCTCTTATTTGCCTCTCTTCTGCCGTTTTACATGGCATTGCTGCCAAAACAGAGAACTCCTTCGCCCACGGCCTATGGTCATGCTTCCCGTCTCTTCCTTGTCCACCTCCATTTCCTCCCCAACTTTCATCTTCCACGGGAAGTGGAGGGAAGATTGACGGATTTTCAGCAACTACAGGGGGAACCAGCCACGTGTTTGTGCGAAAACCATATGGAAGATTCCCAAACTGAAACAGATAAACACCATCACTCAATCGATTCAGAATCATTCATACATTAAGATATAACTACTACTCACTTTATTGTGCTCGGTGAAAGCTTTCATAAGAGCCTTGTATGCCTGAGAAACAGAAATTAGCATCATCAAATGAAGTCAGATCAGATAGTAGCATGGTACATTGATTCTATAAAAGAGACAATCGGCCTTCACTTACAGAATCGAAAATTCGGTTAATCTGCTGCAATAGGCAAACCAATGAGAGACTCGAAACATTACGTTTTCCAGCAGGATAAAAACCTTTTCGAGAGGCAACAATTGTAGTAGGTTTCCCACTGCAAATCCTCACCTAAATCCAAAACACCACAACTGAGTTTTTGAAGAACAAAAGACTTATCATCAAAGGAGTTAAAGATGCTAACATCAATTTGAAAGAAATCTTCATCTGTTTTATCCTCAATGTACGGTCGATTCGATCTCCTAATGTCTGCAAAATTATCATAAACAAAACAACTGAACAAACAGCTATACAAATCACAGTATCTACTGCGAACGAATCAAAATAACAGAGCATCATCGTCGATTTTCACTTAAACAGCTAAACTCACATTGAATCGGAGGAGTGAGGTCAGAGAATGATAAGAAGTCGTAGAATTGTCCGAGCTTCGGCGGAGGATACATCATCGCTGCGGCGGCATCGCCTTTCTCCGCCGCGTCCGATTCGGCGGCGGCAGCGGCGGCGGCGGTTTTATTACCGGCGGATTCCGCGGCGGCATTATCGGCGCCGGCATCGGAGTGTGTTGAACCGGCGTCTTTAGTTGCGGTTCGTGGACCGGGTTTGGGAGATGAAGATGAAGATGAACTGCCGAAAGATGATGTGCATGCGACAATGTCTAACAGCCGTCGGATGTGAGATACAGATTGCTCCTCCGTGTACTCCTCTGCAGGTGAACATAGCTCTTGTATTTAGCAATTTCATCGGGAAAAATGTTATTTCGTTTTTTACTCAAAAAAAAAAATCAGAGAATGTCATTTGTTTAAAGATAAATAATGGTCTATCTATTGGATGTTTATTTTTGACAGTAGAAACTTAAAGAATTTAATTTCCTGGTTGATTTATTATTCATTTTAACATTTTTATATCAACAAAATTATCTAATGTGTGTGATTAAATGTCATTAAAATGTCTTTTAACTAATTACATCATATGCTTGAGCTTGTTTAAAAGACGCTTTACTAGAGAATCAAGCTATATATTTCGATGGATCATTGTTCAAGATTGATATCATAATTAATATAGTTTGTCTGTGAAAGTTTGACGATTACATTATATATTATTTTTACGTGATTTTGACACGTGGCTTGAATTTTAATTTATAAAAATTTTGGTTATTTATTACAGAAACTGACGTGACAATTCATTACCAAGGTTCCCTTTTAATTTCAAAAATGTTGTCCGATAAACATTGCACAAAATACTGTAAGTAATCGTTTTAATTATTCAAAACATTTGACTTGTTGTACAATGTATAGCTTGATTTATATCAAGTTCAATTAAAAAAGTAACTATTATTATCTTGTTGCAAAAAAAAAAAAAAGAATGCATTGTATACCTTCAACGATGGTAAGATGACAGGGCTTCAGGGTGGTGATCTCAACGGTATCTTTCAGTCTAGCTCCTCGTACCTGACACAAACTTTAATGCGTAACTAAAAACTGAAAAACAGTTTAATTGTTATATTTTATTGAATGAGCATTACTCTTTTTCTTACAAATAGTTATTGTAATAGTCACATCATTTAAACAAATTCGTAATATCTACAAAAAAAAAAAAAAAAAAACAATTGGTTACGATCTTCTCTGTTGTTGTGGATTCTAAAGGCAAATCGCTTTAAAAGGGTAATTTTGCCTTAGATTCTTTAAAAATAAATTTAGCTCAGTCAACTAAGCATGAAACTACAGTAAATGATTCTCAATATTCGCATTTGGTAAAACAAGTACCTAATAAGACAGCTTAATAGTGCTCTAATGTGTTTGCGAACTTCTAAAACAATACAATTGCTTATTTGAACTTATTATTTTCGGAGTTTGCAAATCAAGCATTTGGAGTTACAATTTTTCTTAAGCTACAAATTCCGGACAATCTCTGCCTTTGGCTTATGTTTTTCTTTTTCAAATAACATAATTCAAAAAGTACAATTTCTTTCCAAACGGTACCAACATGTAAATTAAGAGTTAAAATTGTCTTTAAAACTTAACTTAAATTACGAGTTTATATTATTCAAGATGAGATTACAAACAGTACCACCTAATACTAATAGACAAAACAATAATTTTTATCAGAAAAAAAAAAACTAAAACCTTCTAGGACATCTAAAAGAATATAATATATACATGTTAATCTATCTTTTTCCTGCAAATTATTAAAGAGTATGTCGCTTTCTGCTAAGGTTTAAATCTATACTAAATAATGTAACGTGACCATAAAAAAATCTCTTGTCCTTTGAATGCCATAGCATGTGAATTAAATTGATTGAAGCAATATCATGTTCGAAAGTATAAATTTAAGAGATATGAAAGCTCCGAACAAAGCCACTTTAAAAAGCTAAACCCAAATGTATTCATATGCATATATATCAAATTTTCTCTCTTTTAAAACTAGTCGTCCCTGTCAAAAGTGCATTACAATCTCCATGCCACAAAAAAATAGTGGCATATGTAATTTGCGTGAATTACAACTTACAAGTTAATATAATTTTAAATGGTGTATATAGTTCACGAGCTTCGTGTTAATTCATTTTACTATAACTTTTAATTGAACTAAATTTATAAAAACTGAACAGAACTTCTTACCCTGTAATAATAATTATAGTGACTATTACGTTTTTTTTTTTTTGCAGAAAATAGCTACAATATTGGTGTGGCAAATGGCAATGCGTGAAACTACCATGTAAGGCTTGCTTTTTTTTTATTTTTATTTTTATTTGTTGAAATCTATGTAAGCCTTGCTTGAGTTATTGAGATATTTAATATATTTACGCCACGGTTCTTAAAGTAATGAAAAGTACAATTCTTTTATCCAAAAGAAATAGTATCAGCTCATTATAGAAATGTTCAAAAATCACCAAAAATTGGCACAGTTAACTTACAAAACGCTTCCTTAATATTGTTGGAAATCTGTAAATAATTATAAAAACCCTTATAAAGTAATGAAATTATTTACATTTTTCACATAATACCACAAAGTATTGTTTTGTTGTGAGAATGTCTCAAAAAATGAGAAACTTCCAAAATTGTATAAAATGCGTATCGGAAAAAAAAATCCAAATGGCATAAAATAATAGAATCTTTAGGAGTTCAAGGGATTTCAATGTTTCAAAGGTTTCTAAAGTTAATTAGTAGAACTTCACCTTGTCACGACATTACTCAAAATGAGAAGAAAAAAAAAATTTAAAGTATATATATATGTGTGTGTGTGTGTGTTTGTAATTACCTCATGGGTGAAAGAGTAATTTGTCAAGTGACATGTCTCCACGTGGACGGCTAAAAGCTTCTTAACATCCAAGATCTTGTCCGTTGATATTCCCTGCATTTTTCAGCCCCATTAGCAATATTGCATATTTGCATGAGTGATGGACATAATTAACTTTCACAATAATAATCTAGGTTCAAGTGTGTATAACTCGTCTGGTCCTAAAATCTCAGCTTGCTGGTAATTAACTTACTGATTAGCAGGTACCAACATGAACTAACATTGGAAATATATATATGTTTTGACTTACACACTATAAATATCCAAACAATCGGGAAAAGAATTAACAATCAAATATGGACATACCTTTAACGTGACCTGTGAGTCATCAGGTGTTTCTACCGTTATTTCTATTACAGTAGGTAACACTGTAAAAAACAAAACAAAACAAAACAAAAAGACGATTTAGTTAGTTAGCTACTGATAAGATAGTTTGTCAGTAGTGACTCGTTAGGTAAATGAATACCTCAAATTATCAAAATAATAGTAGAAAGAAGAAAAAAAAAACACCAAATTGAAGTGAACAAAGAAGTATCAAGATAAATAAAACAGTAGCTGTACATTAAGATTCTAAGAATAAGAATTTCAGACCTTTCTCTTCTTTCTTCTTCTTCTCTCCCTTGGCTTTGTGAGGCTTATTCTTTCCATTTTTTGGAGCCATTTTCCTTTCTCAAACTGAGGAATTGAATTATATTACTATGGTGCAAATATATTCAATGATGCAGTTCAAATTTCACGTGGTACATGAAAGTGCCTGAAATGCGTGACAACAATTCATGAACAACTGTTGAGCTAGAATACAGTGGAATTTCAAGTAGCATGCAAATTGTCCCAATGTAGCAAGCTAGAATGAAGATAAATGGAATTTATAAATAAGTAAAACGAAAATTTGAAGGGTGATAGAAATGGAACAAGGAGGAGAATTAAGCTTGAACTATTCACATGATAGAGAAATATGAAATATCAGCTGTGGCACTGAAATAAATACTGCACAAAGTATAGGGAATTTGTTGAGCATATTAAACGAAGTGAAGAAGCAAAAAAAGTAGCTGGTAGAACTTAGAAGGGGGCCAAGAGAAAAAAAGATTTAGAGAGAGAGTGTGTGTGTGTGTGTGTTGTAGTGTTAATTTTGTGAATTGTGTGAGATGATATCAAAAAACTTTAGAGATTGAGAGGTGGATAGGATAAGGTAACATAACACAACACACATCCCACAAGCCTTTCTCTTCGTGTTAAATTTTTGGACATACTCTAAAAGAATGTAAGGCTGGCAATTTATGACCTCTCATTTCTCACAACTCTTTATCTCTCTCTCTCTCTCTTTCTTTGTTTCGTTTGGGAGTCTGTCATTATGAACTAGAAATTGATGAGCAAGAAGTAATCATCATCATATGTAAATTTTGAACTTATTTTGGGGTACAAAACAAATAGGAAATAGTTTTTTGGGTTTGTTTATGTGATAAGATATGGGGTTAATTGGATAAAATGATAGATTTTGCATGCTTTAGTTTACGCCACGTCTGTATTGTGGTTGGTTACTTTAGCAGTTTGGAAGGTTCATGATGGTTGTAGTTGGTATGTAGTATGTACCGTGCTATTGTTTCCTCCTTTTCGGACCTTTGTTATTCTATGGGATTTCATTCTTGGTTTATGATACTTATTTTAAATTTGTGAGAGGTTTTGTGGAGGCTAAATTTGGACCAAGTGTGATATACCTAAAGTGGAATTACTATTAAAGTTCTTTTCTCTTTGTTTAATGTATGAAACGAAAATGAAATTGCATCAACATTAAGAGGTCATGTTGAATGTGAGAATTCTGTTAGAAATCGAGTATGCAATAATCCCACTTTGAAAAAAAAATAAGCAAAGTGAGTGATTTATTAGTGGAAATGACTGATAAATCTAATGCTTAAACTTTTGAGTTAAGGCTTGTGTAAAGTCCTCAATGTGTATTCTCATTTTGACCAATGGGTTAAATATCTTCCTAATTGTTGGCTCATTCAATCCTAACAAAGTCTGATAAGTTTTTCTCTATGGCATGGAAATTTGCAGCTACTATCTTCAGAGTGCGTAATTCTTAGGCTGATGTGATAGCATGCACAAGTCGAGCAACCTTCACTATATAAATCTGGAGTGACAAACACGAATCTAGAAGGCACATAATCAAATGACCTAACCTTTTTACGAGAAATCTGATAGTAAACTATTAAAAACTTGTAAACAGAGACATTAATTAATAGTACACCATTCTTGTGAATTGTCTTTCTGTATTGTCCACTACAACATTAAGTAACATTCAATTATAGAAGGCCCTTAATACAGATAGGCTAATCAAATCTGTTAAAGCGCTTGGTTGCAAGAACTTGTTGCTTTTCACTTATAATGTTTTTCTTGGTTTGAAAGGGGCAACTTTTAAATGCAAATGCATAGAGGAAACTCTTCGTCGAATGATGAAATTAACATCCTACCTATAAATGTAAGGACAAGGTGCAAATTCATTTTTCAGATGGGACACGTATTTCCCTTCAGCCGAAATTATGCCAAAAACATCGACCTTATGGTGCAGTTATGGCGAGAGACTGAAAATCCGTCAACAATGACAACAACCAAGTCTGTTGTAACTTCAACTAACTAGAGTGGGGTATGAGGACAAAGTAAGAATTATGTCGAGTTAAGTACGTAAATTCTCCTTCTCCATTCGTTTCAGTTGAGTATAACGTAATAGAATAAGGTTGAGATGATCCAAATAAAATGTATCAATTACTCATTCCTCAACTTTCTTAGACAAAGAAAATATCAAAAAAAGGCACAATGGAACAACTAAAAAAGCTGCAGCTTTGAGTATATCCTCTGTCTCTCTTGTAATCACACCAATTCTTGACCAGTCTCCACTATACCTGAGAATTAAACATAACAAAGACAGTAATTTTTAACCATAAACTGACAATAGAAGAAGGAAAAAAAGACAGTAACTTTTTAATTACCCAGCATCAATGAATCCTAGTGCAAAAACTCCAATAGCAGATTGAACAAGAATCTTATTAGTTCCTGCAAGTTTTAGTGGAAAAGTAGCTTTGTTTTGTGGGCTTGAAATTTCAGTAATGTCTTTTTTCTTAGCTAGTGTAGGAGGAGTTGGGTACCGTTTACTGCCATTTCTGTTTGAAATCAGATGAGAAAATGTAGTGCAGCAGATAAACCAGTTTTTTGTGATCAACATTTTCTTGTTTGCAAAAAGTTACAAAATCTCTTTTTTTATCTACTGTTTTTTTGAGTGGCTATGATTTGTACATGGCCCATTTGTAACACGAAGGAATGAGAGGCACCAGGTCATCTTTCATGGACTTGTAGAAACTTGTGATTTAAGTGCATTTCATGTGCATTTGAAGAAGTTCTCATTTTTCCTAAAATTTGCATTTTGTATAACATTATAAAAATTGAGATTTCTCCGGTAAGCCAAGTCTCCAAAAAATTCTAGAAGTGTTTCTTAAACGTTAAAAAATGTGTTTGGTATAGTTGAAGATAACTACTTAATAACTAGTTCTTAATTAAGTGTATGTTATGGATATAAATATCATTTCAAATTATGAGCCAAATTTGAAGATTTTCATGGTACCATTGCATGCAAATAGTCAACGGAGTGAAATATATCATTAACCCTTGCGAAAAATATTCTGAATGAAGTACATAAAATCAATTTAAATCTTAAAAAATGCAAGCAACAATTAATAAATAAAAAAATGTACATCTTCTCAATCTCAAAAGAAGGAATCCCAAACGAGAATATATCGAAATATTCTTAAGTACGTGTAAGTTGTAACACTATTGTTAAAGTAACGACTACAAAGGAAAATTATAAACTAAAAGAAAATTAAATAAAAAAAATCAATATATAATTATAAATTTGATGTAGGACTAGAACCCGCTAATTTTGGATATAGTCCCAGTGGAAAAATGTATAGACGAAAATCTCCATAATTTTTTATTCAATGCTCCATTTTGGGTCCATAATATATCAAATCGAACGCCTTTGAGTTTCCTTCAAAACTACGTGAGGTTTATGCCCAAAATCGGATGTCTTAGGCAGCCGCGCAACCTTACAGTTTTGTGTCGTTTTTTTCTAAGAATTTTTATGTTTTTCCTATTTTGCTTAGAACTTTTTTTATTTATTTCCTTATTTTAATTTAGAGTTTCTTAGAGATTATAAATACATTGTTTATTGTTATTTTTCAGCATCTTTTGATCATCAATAATAAAATAGAAATGTTATTCCAATTTCTGGTGAATTCCAGTTTATTCTTGGTGGATTTCGGTGTTTTTCCGTCGATTACATATTGTGTCAATTTCACGTTTCTGCCGTGAGTCAAAATTATAATGAAGTATTTTTCAAAAAATAAAATAAGAAAAAAAAAAAAAACCCATCATATTACCTTTAGCTACATTCACAAAAACCCTCCAAAACTCATTTAAACTTAAAAGAAACAGCTTCAAGCCTTCAACAACTACATTTCACTTTTCAAAAGGTTCTCTCTCTCTCACACACACACATACCAAAAACCCTGCAACAAAACCCTAAATCCCCAAATGGACTTCACCAATTCGAACACCCCACAAGTCCACAGACTCCCACAGCACACCTACGTCGACGCACTCCGATGGCTCCCCCATCTCTCCACCTTTACCCGCCACATCCTCCTCGCCACCTACGACTCCGACACCTCTACCCCATCTCTCAAAACCCTAACATTCACCCCTTCAAAAACCCCACTCTCTCTCACACTCCAATCCTCTCTCTCAGCTCCTTCAAGGATCAAGTTCCTCAAAACCTGCCCCACTAAGCCCCTAATCGCCGCCTCCACCTTCTCCGGCTCTCTGCTGTTCTATAGAGCTGATTTGGTGACTGGGTCGTTGAGTTTCGAGTTCTCCGTGCCCGAAAAGGAGGGGTTTCACTCCGGGGCTGTGTCCGGGATCGATTTGAGCGAGAGTGGGTCGGATTGCGTGAGCGTTGGGGAGGATGGGAGGGTGAATGTGGTGAGTTTGGGTGGTGGTGGGTTTAGGAGGGTTTACGATAGCAGTGGGTTGGTTTCGTATAGTGCGGTGAAGTGGGCGTCGCCCGTGGAGTTCGTCACGGGTGGGTTTGGGTTCGGGCTGCATTGGTGGGATCAGAGGAAGCCCGGTGGGCCCGCGGCGTTGTTTAAGGGGAATTGGTAATGCGTGGAGTTATACGTGCTGATTTAGAGGTTTTGCTTGTTTTGGAGATTGTGATTACTTGCTAATGCTTGTTAATGGAGAACGTTATGTTTTTATCGTGCTATTGAATTGAATTGTTAAAATTGCTTTATTTGTTGTCCCTGTATTGCTACATTCCTGACGATGAGGTTCACTACATCGACTCAGCTGAATTGAGACTTGTTAAAGTTGCTTATAACTTGTCTTTATCATTGGACTTTTAACTTGTATCTCTTTTATGATGTTTTGGATCCAATTTTATCAATCTAAGGGTCCAGAGTGTGCTATTAGTGAAACAATGATTGGGTTATAGGAAAGACACGTGAATAAAAGATAAATTATAAAGCATTTTATACAATAGGAACAGTAATGCTCTTTAGTCTATTCTGACTTTTAGACATACACTGCAATTGATTCTAACCATTAGTAGGCTCTCGAGAGGCAGGTTGTCTAGAATTAATATCGCTTGACCTGATCACCTCGATCCAAAAAGCGGACTGTTATAAAAACTTGATTTTGTCTATGATCTTAGGATACACATGATTTCCTCAAGATAACTTAGTTGCAGCTATATTCGGAATCTTTAAATTGTGAACTTGGCAAACGTTAAGTGGACTTGCGATCGTACCTTTACTTGTATTGTTTTATTCTTTTATCTAGAGATTCTCATATGCTTCCTTCATTCTCATCTGTTTATGTGCTGATATTCCGCTAAAACCTATTTTTTCATAATTGCATTGACAGGACAGGACACACCACCTCTGGCATTGTGCATTCTATTGACATTCATCCATCACGGAAGCATGCATGCCTTGTAAGATTTCCTCTTTAACTTTCCTTACTGACTTGCTTTCTTGAAGGCTTACATAAGTAGCCATGAACGATATTGCTCTGGCCTGTTTCAAATTTTGGCTCTACACAACATTGTTCTCACCTCCCAATTCTACCTTGAAAACATTGGTACAATCATGAGAGGTTTTTTCATTTGAAATGTGGTGCATCGCATCCTATGAAGTAGGAATACAGACAACAGTTTGATGGTTTAAAATCCTTTTGTTGTCTTCACGAATGGGCTCTGCAGCTAGTTTTTTCCTTTGGTTTAACCAAATATTGCATCCAATGTGATGTTTTTGCTTACATTGTTGTGTGTGAAGGCAGGAGGCTCTTCTGGTGCTCTGTTTGCATGGGATATACGCCGGCCACAGCAGCCCATAATCCTGTCTGGGGTTGGTATTGGCGATACACCGACTAATTCACTAGTTGAGAGTGACATATGGGAAGTCCAGTACGACAATTATACAAATACATCCAGGATGGGTAATTTATCATCATCTAGAATTTTACCTGCCATGATATGTTCAGAAGATGGAATCCTTGGTGTAATTGAGCAAGGTACCCCACTTCTTCATCCTCTTATTACATATAATGAAGTGGCGATGAAGATATTCCATTTGTAACTTGTTGAGTTGCCATAAGCTACTGTTTATATCGAAATATCGAGGACTGAATTAATGCAACATAATTTTACAGGTGAAGAGCCAATAGAGCTTTTGGCAGAACCATGTGCTATAAACAGCTTTGACATCGACAAACAAAACCCCTCGGTGCGTCAATGTTTTAATAAACTGATGGACATGGTTTTCCATATTTTCCTGCTTCTTGTTGTATATGTATTTCTTCAATCATTGACCATTTTTTCCCCACTTCTTTTCAGTTGTGCTTCTTTTGTGTGAATTCATATTAAAGACAATTCCTTTAATTGCAGGATGTGGTGTGTAGTTTGGAGTGGGAATCAATAGCCATCTTGACAAGGCCATGAGCTTAACTTATAGATGAGAAAAGAAAGTGTTTTTCTATGATTTTGTTTGCTTCAGAGTTCTGATTGAACGGAATCTTGTCGTGTTACTACTCCAATTGAAATTTTTGATGGAAGGCTGAAACGTATCTGAGCGAGTAGATCCATATTTGGAGATCTTAGGGCGTTGTTTGGCACCCTCGTTTGTTACAGTGTAGTTTTGCTCTATGAATATCCACTTGTTTTGCTTTCTCTTCCATGGCAACTTTATGACCTCGCGGTCCTCGCCGCACCTCATTCTCCCCCCAGACTCGGGCTAAAATTATTGGGACATGAAATATAGAATTTACTGTGTAAATAGCTGAATTGGAACTGTTAAGGATGAAGTGTTTCTTCAAAGAGCAGGGTTACGTCTGTAAAATTTAATTGCAACGGCTTTCATGCGATCCATTTATGATAAATCTATGCACAAAAATATGCGAAAGTGATTTTTTTTTTGTATAATATAAGCAAAATGCAGTAAGGTTAATTAGATAGTTGGGTGTATAATGTCACTCTTCCATGTTTTGACATAATGTAGTTCCCATTTCCTAAATTTGCACGATATTAACGGTACCTTTCTCACATCCAACACCAATTGAACTAGTGGTTTGTTTAAATGATTCTTTTTTTTCTTTTTCGCAACACTTGCTCGGTTGCACCACTCTGTTATGTTGTTTATTTCTCAATTAATCTGTTGCTTTGCAGCCTTGTTATGATTAGTACTTTTTCTTCCCTTTCCTTCGTTATAAATTTGGAAAAGGTATTCCATCTCATGTAAAGTTAATTTGTATTAAGTATAAAATAGTTTTGAATGTCATAATTATCAAACTTTGATTTTTCAATTCCTTAAGTAATAAGTTTGAGATAAAATTTTGAAATTTTATAGTTAAATAACATTCATATCATTTACTTTTAACATAGCAATTATTCATACACCCAAAGAAAGAAATCATGTATCCTTCCAATCTTTCAGATTTCTCCTTCCTCAAAAAGATAAAATAAAAGATAGAGTGCATTTATATATGGCATCCAATCAACAAAAAAAAACTTATTTCTCAGTTTGAGATTTGCATCGTTGTTCGGGATTTCAGGGAAACTAATGCAGTTGCGAACAAACTTGTGCATCTCGGACATTTTCTCTCCGTTGGTGTTGAGTTATTTGATCATCCTCCTCGAGACGTTTCCTCCTATCTTTTGTTTGATTTGGTTGGCGACATCAGCTTCCGCATGATCTTGGATTAGTCCTTGTTTTTTTTTTCTCGGGGTCTCCCCCTCCTTTGTACGAAAAATTATTTAATGCAACCGTTGTATTGCAACAGTTGCAAGAAATAATTTCTATGTACGCAACAAAGGTGTTGGGCGTAAGTGGGGCGTTTTTAAAGACTTAGAGGCGGGACGGACGTAAGCACCGAGCACCCCATAAGTTTTTTATTTAATTTTGTTAAATAGATCAATAATTAGAATTAAGATTACAAAAACTAAAAAGATGAGTTAATATGTTAATTTGAAATATTTATGTTCTTATAAAGTTATAAAGCAAATGTTAGTTTACGCATTGATATAAGATGCTATTTTCCTATACCCTAAATATATTTCGAATATTGTGAAATTAATTGATTATAAAAATTGAAAAGTAATATGTTAAAAATAGAAGACAAGGCCACAAAATTGATGATAAGTTTAACATTGTATTGCTGAATATAAGAATATTAAATATCATTCAATATATTTATTGGCTATGTCCAATATATATTTTTGTAAAAAAATTCTAATGAAAAATTATAGGAAAGTAAACAAAATAAATCTTAGTATAATTATTTTTTAGACATAAGCTCAATAGCTTGGGGCGCCGAAGCATGTGTTTTGCCTTCTAGCTAGGTGTACGCCCTAAATCATCGGGGTGTAAGCATCATGAAAGTTAAGTCTCAAAGTATTGTTCCAAGACGTTTTGGGATTAAAAAAGTCTGAGACAAGTCCCTCCGAGTCTCGGGATGAGTCTTTAACACACATACACACATTATGTGTGTGTGCGGCTTTATGAGGAATTTTTTTTTTTACTTATTTAGTAATACACATATGCAAATTACCAAACTATTTTTAAACTCAACACTTGAAGTCTAACTGTCAATCGAGGGAAGGGGATGCTCGCCAAAAAATACAAATAAAAGGGGTATTAAAAAACAATGACAACTCAGTGGATAAAAATTACCCACTTTTGTATTGATCAAAAAATAAATAAAGAAATCCACCCAAGTAAATTTCTCAAGATTGCTCCATGGGAGTGAGTTTATGGATCTTTGTGGTCCTATGTTTCAGGGATGTTAAATGCATGGATTAAAATTTCGAGCCGTTTCGTACGAGACGGCCGAAATTTTTCGGTTCCTAGCCAACCGAAATGAAATGGTCTTGTAATTTTGAAACTTAAACTATTCATGAATATATTAGCTGCCTATTTGGGTTCTTCGTTTACTCCACCGAACAAAGTTCATGTTACTATGATAGTTGCTTACTCATCTAACTAATAAATATTATAGTATTTGTGAATTCTCATTGTTGATATTATATTAGTTTTAATTGTTGCTCTTGAATAGTTACATGATTCTTTATATGTGACAGTATTTTCAAACTTTTCTATTATTACATTTATATGACTGATCAAACAAAACTTAGTATTTTATTTTAGTTTTAGTTACCGCATATAATCCAATTAACAATCTAAAGTTCAATTCCTCTCCTGTACAAATCAAAGATTTTTTTCATGTAAATTAAACACATATCAATGCAATTACGATATGGAAGACTCAATAAGATAGTATTAATGTGTGTCATGTAATTTACTTCTTAATTTTGAACTATCTGCAACTAGTTAATAAGCAATAAAAAAGAAATAATTTAATTTATGAACTTATCACATTTTATAATTTTTGTAATACCTTTTTCAACTTGTCGAAACATAACCGAAATATTTCGAAACTTTTCCGAAACAATTTGGATCGTTTCCAATTTTCAACTATACGAAACTAACCATCGAAACGAAATTTTGATCCATGGTTAAATGTTACACTTATGACTTATATAATAAATTAAATAGTGTGAAGAGTGAAAAGTTTTTGTTATTGTTTTTTCTTTTCTGATAAAAGTTGAGGGTGTTTGATTGCACCATTATGCACATATATAACAGATAAGAAAAAAAAGGTGTCATGCATTTATACAAATATATATATATATATATATATATATATATATATATATATATAATTAATGCAACATGGTAATTCTTTAAGTGCATCAAATAAATAATGAGTCTATGCATATAATATGTTCACAAGAGTTTTACTTGTAGTTCAACAGGGGCTCAAACCCAAAATATGTTATTCTATATTTATTTATTTTTCTTCATTTTTGGCCATTTCTTTTATTCTTGTTTCTATGAATTGCAACATAACATTAATAATTTTCATTTAAAATTTTAACGGCATATTGTTTAAGACACAAATCTTTTCATTTTTAATATATGTTACCGTACATTGGCGACTATATTATCAATTCTCAAGTTAAAACAATTATCTCGATGGTTATTGACTTAACTAAGAAGGAACTCATTTGCTGACTTAATTTATTAAATTGATATAATTTACGTACAAAACTGAATTATTATTTATTATTGTTAATAAATTTAGCGATAATATCAAATACGTTGGAGGCATGTGCACTTAATTAGTTAAATAGAAAATATCTGAAACACGGACACCCCGTGAATCTGGAAGGGTAAGTTTTCTCTTGAAATGTTGGCCAATTTTGATCAATGACAAAATAAACTTTCATTAAAAATGTTTGTTGATATTAGTATCTTTTGTAGATTTTTCTATACTTAGATCTACATAATATGTTAGATCTAACGGAAGTCATTAATACTATTGAAGTTTCAAAAGGATTTGTGATATAAAATCAATAGTATACCATCATTTCTCGCAAGAAAAAAAAAAAGAATCAAATATTAAATAGCAGTAAATTGATTTGATTAGTTCGATTCGATGATCGTGTCGGTTTTAACACAGACAAACAATCACGCATTTAAATATTATTTAATCAAATCAGATCGACTGATTTGGTTAGTCATCAGCGTGAATCAAACACAGTTATGTAAATTTAGATAACAAATAATTAGGTATTTACTTCTTGTTCAGTGAAGTGAATTGATCAATTCGATTCAACTAGAAGCAAATCTAAGTATCTTAATTTTGATTAAATTTCGAACCTCTCGACAATCAAACATATAATTTTTAATCTTGGTTAACCGAAGTGAACAAATTTATTAGACTCAACGACAAACAAGTATACTTATCAAACTATATACACAAACAAATGATCAAGCGATAAATTACAATTAGTTGAATTGAATTGATTCGATTCGACAACAAACTAGTGTAAGCATCAAAATGTAGACTTCAACACAAACAAACGACTAAGCAATTAATCGCGATTAATCAAATTGAATCAAATTGATTGATCGATCGATCCGATTGAAAGTACATCCAAGTGTCTAAATATTGATCTAAGTTAAAATCAACAACAAACAAGTGCAAGTATTAAAATCTAGACGTTTTGGTCCGGCTAAAAGTAAATACAAGTATCTAGATCTTGATTTTAATGAGTTAATTGCCAAACTAACACTTTTAGAAAAAATAATTGTCAAACTAACATTGTTGAAAAAGTATTTCCCAAAATATCACCCTTGAACAAAGTATCCCCATTCTAGCCTTTTTATTTCGTCAAATAGTGAGCACAATAATACCAATATGTAATTCATGGAATACACAATAAATCTGTAACTTATAGCAAAACATGATTAAAAATATTAATAAGTTTGAAAATGAAAATATTACTTTGATGTTAATAAAATATTACATGTTATAATTCATTAGCTAAATTTATAAAGGGAATTTACCCAGATTTTTAATAGTAAGTTTCTTAAAACTTATAACGTTTTTTTTTAATAAATCCCATTTTTATTTTTAACTAGGACAAAACAAAAAACACAGGTAGGTGTTTGAAATATTTCTGAAATATAAAGTTTCTAAGAAATGAAGTTTGTTTTAATTCGATTAATATTAATTTAAAAATAAAAAATTACTCATCTTCCTCCCCAACCCATTCCCGACCCCCCCCCCCCCCCCCCCCCAACCACCCATCTACCGATACCACCCTAAGGCCGCGTCATTGTTGCCGCCGACAAGCCCCACCACCGTAATTCTTTAATCGAAGTGTTCCTTCTTTTGCCAAAAGCTCAAATCGTTTCTTGAGTTCCCGTGATTACTTTCCTTTTAATAACGCAATGTTTCTTGATATCTATTGATTCTTTTCCTTGTAATAAGTGCTGAATCACATGATTAAAAAGTTTGTGGGTCAAATCAATTGCAAGGGTTTTGGCCTTTGTAGCGGATGCCGCGGGGTTGGTGTAACCAGGAATTACTGTTTTATGAAAATTAGTTATTGTTTCTTACAATTCTTTGTTTATTATACAAAAGATGCTTTTGATATATTATTTGACCAAATGAAGAGGTCAGAATTGTAATATTTGGTTTAAAAGTGATATTGTGGGAATTACTTTTTCAACAATGTTAGTTTGGCAATTATTATTTTTAAGAGTGTTAGTTTGGCAATTCACTCGATTTTAATTCGAACAAACATTAGCCTTAATTAAAATTGAATCGACTGATTAGATTCCAAATATAAGTATCTAATTAAAGTTGGATCCTGAATTTCTTTCTATTGTCCAATAAATATCTTATCAGGCACCAACATGCCCCCAATCTTCAAACAAATATGATATTTTCTATATATATATATATATTTTCCGAGTCATAAAAGTTAAATATAAAATACCATATCCAGTACCGTGTGTAAGATGATTCGATAGCGAATCTATGTACTAAAGTGCATTTAAGTATTTAACTGAAATCAATTTTCGTAAAAAGAAAGATTTATGTTTCAATTAGGGGAGAAAAATGCACGTGTCTAAAACTTCATTTGCCTTTTAAAAACTAGCAACTAAGTGCATGGGGGGACTGTGTGCAAAGAAAAATTAGTGCAAAAAGCATTCTTATCTTAACACATTCTTTTTACATAATTTTGTCATCAATAAAAATAACAATATACCTATTTCAATTCCTGTTAATTATGCTCAAAACTTTAGTATGAGTAATCTTACAAAGCACTTAAGATTGTAATTTTAAATTTAGAGAATTATTTTTATTTTTTAAAAGAGCTTCTTAGACACCAATCATAGTTTGAAAAGTGAATACTTATCGAATTAATCACTGACAATGTACTAAAAGATGTGTATATAATTATATATTAAGCATCAAATTTATTGATGGAAAATTATATATACTCCGATGACAAAACTACCCAAGCTTCAAAATTAGAGATTAATAGCATATCGAGTTTACAAAAAAATTGTTTAAAGTTTCTAAAATTTAGTGCAATCATACAATTTCTATAACACAACTAATATTCATATCAATTCCCGGAGCACGCATGAAGTGCGTTGTTTGGCCAACTTTTTGGAAAGAAACGAAAGTTGAAAGCATTATGGCAAATATATGCCAAAAAATGTTTCAACAACTTCATCATTGCAATTTGAAGATAATTGAGTTGGAAATGCTATTAATATTTTCTATTTCTAATTAATTGCTATAAATTAAATTAAGCAAAATTCAAATAAGAATAAAATAAATGAATCAAGGGAGAAGATTTTGGATAAAATACAATCAATTTGAAATGAGGAAAATAAGAAACTGCCACCAATATTGCTTTGAGTGAATTGCCAAACTAACACTCTCCTAAAAAATAATTCCCAAACTAACACTCTAGAAAAACTAATACCCAAAATAACACTTTCAACACGATATTCTCTATTTTGACCTTTGTATTTTATGAAACAAATGCCAAAAAACACCAAACTATAATTCATATTTGTGCAAGACTATTTGTTATTTATATCTTAATATTTATATAACTAACTTCATAAAAATACGAATTAAATAAAAACAAAAAATAGAAATAAAAATATGTATCGTCTTCCTCGCCCAGCCTCCTGCCCCCACCCCCACCCCCACCTCCCGTCCCACAAAACTCTCACATGTTCGCAGGTAAGCAGGAGACCTGGCAATTCACTCTATTGCTTTTCCAATGTCGGAGAACAAAATGATAAGTACAAAAATCAACAACTCCAATTGTTAAACTCCAATTTCTAATGATTCTTTTATGGGATATACATGTATCCCTTGGTTGCATGAAGTCCAAAACTTATCCTGTTGCATTAACGGAAGTCCTCTTCTTCCAAATATTGTGCGGGAATTGTATGCACGTATTTCATTATTTCTTCTCACCTTTGAATTCCTAGACTCGGTTGACCAGGTACCAAACTCTTACAATGGCATCCTACTTTGGAGCAGTTAATCTGTTATGCACATGCTAAATGTGAAAACCAATAGTAAATTTGAGAATTCACAAAACAAATATCTTAAAGACAAAGTCAGCCATAAAGACTAACTATGAAGAATGAACATGATGGCATGCTGTCAAAAATTATAAATGGAACGAACAGTAATTAAATTAACTAAATTAGCAAACCTTTGATGCAAGAAGACCGATGGTGGAAAATAAGAAAATGAAAAGCTCACATTTAAATACGCTTTGTTAAAGGAGGGAGAACGTGAATTGGATTCCCAAACAATGTCAATAACCATGGATAAGAAGAGAGTGGGTGAGTGGGTGAGAAGGGTGAATAAGGAAATCAAAAAATTGGACCCACAACTATCCAAATTACATGCTTTTTTACGAAATTAACCCTCATTTGTTCTTTGAAATTAAATTAGGCAAAATCTGTAAGGGCATTTTGAGTAAAAAGTTCAGAAAAACTGCCACGCTAGACACAAAATTGAGTTTCTTTAATATAGTAATAGATAATATATTTTTGGTAGGCTAGAATATGTCCCACACATATATCCAATAAGGGGCGCCGCACACCTGTAAACTCTGCCATGTGACTTTAAGCCCGTTGATTTATGATTCTGTCCCTCGGACCGTAAATGGTAATTAATTTCGTGCTAATCTGGAAAATAAGCCAAATTAGGTGATTAATTAATTACGCATTGACATAATATACAAAGATAAATCCTAATTGTTTGTTCAAATTAATTTGATTTAGAAAAATACAGCTGTAATGCTGTATAGACATATTAATGCAGTTGCAACAAATCGAGAAACAAGGATTCATTTACTTAAGAGTTAAGCCTCATTAATTATTTTCTCAACTAACACAATTATTTTAACTGCTTAAATCTTCTTTTTAACAAACTGTTGCTAATTTACATTTCATCTACAAATAGAAATAAAGAAACTGTTGTTGCTACTCTTCATGACCGTAATACCAGATTTTTTCACCTCTCCACGCTTGCACGGCGCCAAAAGAATATTATTTCTTGCCTTCGCAACAATGAGGGACAATGGATCTCGGACCAGTCGGCTCTTATGAATCTCGCGGTGAATCACTTTATTGCTATTTTTACGCAACAGAATTCGTTTGCGAGCAGCACTTCAGCAAGTTTCCTTCTCTTGCCTTCGACTGAAATGGACTCACTTATTAGTGAGGTCAGTGAGAAAGAAGTTCGTGGTGCTATCTTTGCTATGGGACCCTACAAAAGCCCGGGGCCGGACGGTTTTCATCCGGTCTTTTATCAAAAATTCTGGGATATTGTGGGCGTTGATATTCACCGTCTTGTTATCTTGGCACTTGAAACTGGCACTTTTCCCGTTTCCTTGAATGAAACCCTTCTTCACCTTATCCCTAAGGTTGAACACCCCGAAACCATTAACCAATTTCGGCCGATCGGGTGTGTAATATTGCTTACAAAGCCATTACGAAAGTCTTGACAACTCGCCTCAAACCTATTCTCATGCAGCTTATAGGTTCTACGCAAAGTAGTTTCCTTCCGGGGCGTCAAACTCGCGATAATATTATCGTTGCTCAAGAGTTACTCCACACAATGCGGAAAAAATCTGGCAAGCATGGTTTTATGGCGCTTAAGATTGACCTTGAGAAAGCTTTTGACAAGCTTTCGTGGCACTTTATTGAGGAAACTCTTCACCTTGGCCGCTTTCCTCCCAGATTTATTCGGCTGATCATGTATTGTATTTATACTCCGAGCATCAGGCTTATTTGGAACGGAGAGCTTACCGAATCCTTCAAACCCACTCGCGGCGTTAGGCAAGGTGACCCTATCTCGCCTTACATATTTATTTTATGTATGGAGCGACTCTCCCATCTCATTCAATTTAAAGTCGAGAATAATTCTTGGCTGCCGATCTCCGCCTCTCGCAACGGCCCTCGCGTCTCTCATCTATTTTTTGCTTATGATTTATTACTCTTTGCTCGTGCTAGCACCCATCAGATGCGTACTATTTTAGATTGCTTAAATGAATTTTCAGCTGCCTTGGGTCAAACGGTGAGTATCAGCAAATCCTCTATTATCTTCTCACCTAACGTCCCTAGAAGAATTGTCAATGAGATCACTGCTCTTTCGGGTATTGTGAGGCCCCAAAATCTAAAGTCTTTTTGAAGTCCAAAATCGATATGTGATTTCAAACCTCAATAATACCGTAGAGGGTCCCACTGAACGGAATCGAATAAAGCCAAACAAACTTATTTATTGCAGCGGAAAAATTTCAAAGTTACAATAGCAGTTAATTATTACAAACCACAAATCTTAAGACATAATTATTCAAACACACAAGCAAACGATATTTCGGACATATTTTGGTTTGAGAGACCAAATATGCTTATTAAAATCCATAAAGCTTTAAATAAAATCGCAGTAATCCAAAGATAGTCGAATCCAGCCAGGTAATATCACTCTTGTTCTGAGAATGGACAGAAAAATAAGAGAGATGTAAGTCTTAGAGAACTTAGTGAGATTTTTAACAATAATGCCAGATTTATTGCAACGAAAATCTATTCAGGTTATCAGTAAGGTATTAGAACGAAAAGAACCAATAACAACATGATTAATATGGAATAATGAACTTGTGCAATTACTTATAACATATCCAACCATAACACTGAAAATTTAACCGTATACCTCCCTACGAGGAGTGACCTCGTAACAGAACAGAAGACATGCTCGAGTACATGCCAGTCTAACACGCGGGTTACAGCCAACTCCTAACTGCAAGCGGCGCTTAGACAGAATGGGTATTAATTTAAATTACTAACCGACAACCCGTGTTGCCCAGCAGTAAATTATCTCAATCCCTCGGCCCAACTTCCCAAAGGCGACCCAATGGGTGAAACCGAAATATCAGATGAGCTAGTAAGTCGAATAAAACCCGTTGCTCGTTTTTGAGCTACATAGGCCGAACATAGTTCGTTGCTCGTTGCACAGTTCAAGAATTAATTATTTAATCTCAGATTTGTTAATACATTTTCATAAGAATGTGATAATGGATTAAGAATATGTTTAGTTTAACAGTATTTTAGCAAGTGAATTATGAAATGAGATAACAGATGTGAAACGAGAAACGTGATAAAGGTTGATCATGATTGGAAATAAATAATCACGATTGTTCTGTCCAAAAATCTCAGGGCCAAATGCCAAAAGGGCTGGAATAAACCACATGAATCTCACCTCCTTCTAATCCTTGGTTTTCTGGCAAAAGTCGACCGTCTCCTAAATAAATTTAAAGGTGTTAACAATCTTTCAAATAATAAATATTTATTTTTTCTCTAAATTATCTTTAAGATAATTAACTAATTCTTACATTATCACCATAATTCACTAACCAAGCAAATGTTTTCATGAAGATATGGAATTAACATATAAGTATCCCTTTTGTCATATAATATGTTCTAATTGTTATCATAAATTATAAATTAGTGTTCGTAAGATTAATATAATCATAAAAGTCACAAGGTTATTAAAATCATCAAAATAAATCATTCTACAACTTAAGTATAATATAAGAATCAAGTTATATGACTAGATCATTAAGTGACTAAAGTAACTTATAGGAAACTAAAGTAAGCAAGAAAGTAAATATGAAAATGTGCTACATAAACTATTAATATGTTATGAAATTCAAAACAGAAACTAACGCAAGATTAAAATTAACAAAAATGACTTTTAACATTCCTTAGGATGTTAGAAACACGTATGTATCATCAAATTGATATTTATCATCCGGATCTTAGTCTTAATTTAAGAAACAAAATGAATGCGCACAGTTAGGGCTGAAAGCTGTAGCAGTCCGAAAGTTACCTTAAATCGAACGTCTAGAACTGGTTCAAATATGCAATTGATTGAGGGTTTTTTTTAAAGACACGATCAAGAGTCTCTGTTCCAAAAATCAGCTCAAAAGATGAAGGTTTGATATTTATTTTGGGGCTTGCAAGTTTCGGGTTGAAACTGTAATTTCTGCGCAGTTTCGGGACTAGGGATTTTTCTCAGAAATTTTGAACTGGAAAATTTCTGGAAATATTTTTCTTAGCTAGAAGACTTAGAAAGGAAGATATTTTGTGAAGAGAGTGAAGAGAGATTCAGACGTTTGAGGTGTGAGAAAAATTGTTGAAGGAAGCCCTTCTTTTATAGGTGAAAATGGGAAACAAGGAATTAAATTGAGTCCCTACCCAAATGTTATTTTATTTTAACTTGACCACCCCTATTTATGATGAATTTTCCAGAAATCTTACCCCTTATCTCTGATTTGAATTTTATAATATTAAACATAAGAAATATCTACTATTATTGAATGAATGAAGACAAAGCAAGAAATTACTTTTACCTTATTCTACTTTTAACTATTATAAGATATAAATATCTAGGAGTAAATGTGAGGATTTACCATTATAAAGGTATTTTTGGATATTTAAAAATTATAAAGGACCATTTTGAAAGTTTTAAAGACTCAATTGATCTAAAAGAAAATACTTGGGGTCAATTATAAGATTTCTAAAAGTTGAAGGACCAAATTGAAATATACTCAAATACCATTTTGAGTTACCAAATAAAAATATTTTTAGGGGTGTTACAGGTATTCCTTCTACCTCTTCTCTTGGGCGTTACCTTGGCGTTCAACTCTGTGATTGATGCATCTCCAGACCTATTTTCTCAATAGTTATCCACCGTGTTCGTCAACGCATGTTCTCTTGGAAGCCGAGATTCTTTTCTTTAACGGGTCGCCACACGCTTATCAAATCTGTTGCCTCTACTATTCCCATGTATACAATGCAGACTTATAAGTTCCCTAAGGCGTCATGTAATGAACTTGATCGTATTACACGGGATTTCCTTTGGGGCAGTAGTGACGGACACAAAAAACTCCATCTTATTAACTGGAAAACTTGTTGTCTCCCTAAAGAGCGGGGAGGCCTTGGCTTGTCTCGCACAGAGGATATTAATGTGGCCATTCTTATGAAAATTGCTTGGGAAATTTTTATGCGCAAAGATTCACTGTGGTGTAATATGCTTCGTGCTAAGTACATCAAAAATGATGACCTTCTCGCGGCTAAAAAATAGTCGTCTTGTTCCCCGCTTTGGCGCCAAATTTTTTCTTGTATTGATCCACTTAGCCGTGGCATTAGATGGATTATTCGGAATGGGAAAACAACACGTTTCTGGGAAGATTGGTGGGTTGGTTCGAGCCCTCTTGTCAACTTTGTCACTCAGCCTATCCCTGATGCTTTTTTAGAGCTTAAAGTGGCGGATTTCTTTGGCGAAAATGGCTGGAAATGGATGGATTTTCAGCATCTTCTTCTAGGAAAAAATATTGCTGAGATTGCGAGTACTTTTGTTGATCCGCTCGCTGCCTCATCTGACTCACCTTGCTGGGGCCTCACTAGCAGCGGCAACTTCACGGTGGCCTCGGCTCGCCACCTTATTTCTGATATCAGTCAACCGCGATCATCTTCTTGGAACTTAGCTTGGAAACTTCACACTCGCCAATGCATTCGTTTATTTCTTTGTTTGGCGCTCCATAACAGGCTGCCGTGTAATGAGCAAAGGGTCCGTAGACATCTTACCGATGACTCATCTTGCCCACGTTGCTCCTCGGATAATGAGACTCTCGTGCATCTTCTTCGAGACTGTTCAGTCAGTCAAGCTATTTGGCTTAAGCTTCTGCCTTTGAATGCTGATGTGCGTTTCTTTCGTCTTCCGCTGCACGAATGGCTTTGCAGCAATCTTTATCAGAAATCTTCCGTGGACTCTTCGAATACTCCCTGGGCTATTATTTTCGCCACCGCTTGTTGGAAAATCTGGAGTAGGAGATGTCGTAAGGTTTTCGAAAATCATGACATCCCCATTAATCGTGCAACACAGTGGATTTTTCAAGCGGCTAGAGATGACACTCTCGCGTGGAACAAGCTCTCTTCTCTCCAGCATCCGGGTATTAATAAAATCACACGTGATATCTGTTGGGTACGGCCAAATTTGAACTCTTTTAAAATCAACGTGGACGGTAGTGCTTTGGGAAATCCTGGTCTTATTTCATGTGGTGGTGTTGCTAGAAACTCTGAAGGTCGTTGGCTTTTCGGTTTTGCGACAAATGTTGGTTTTGGAAGCATTACGACAACTGAGCTTTGGGGCATTTTCCACGGACTCAATGAAGCCAAGAAACATGGCTTCCGGAATATTATGGTTGCTTGCGACTCGCAAGTGGTGGTTAAGCTTCTCAATTCTCCTCTTCATAATAATCATCCTCACCGCGGACTTGTCGATTCTTGCAAAAGCCTCGTCTCAAATTTCGAATCATGCCTGATCCACCATGATTACCGTGAAACAAATATTGTTGCGGATCGCCTCGCTCACTTAGGCCATGACGTTCCTTTTGGAATTCAAGTCTTCAGTCATCCCCCTCCTGATATCTCACCTTATTTGCTTTATGACATTGTTGGCAGATCTTGTTCTAGAGTTATTTCTGTTTAGTTGATTTGGGGTCTTCCCCTCCGATATATATATATATATATATAAAAAAAATAAAGAACATAGTAAAATAATATGCAAACGAAAAACGAAAAAACAATCGTTATATCTTTTGAAATTTATGCATAATGAATTCTCTAAAATGTTTAGACATTATACAAAATCAATAATTACATAACAAATGTTTGCCAAAACATATTCTTTGATATAATATGCTACTAATAATTTTGAGTATCTAGCATTAACTACTTCCAGCAAATTCAGTTCCTGGCCAATTAATATTTAATTAATGAAATGAGATATTATCCTCAACTTACTAATTATTATTAGTTGCCCCTAATTATCGCAACAATCTTATATTTGGTAAGGGTAGTTTGGTCATTTCAATATAAACCCAGTTCGGTGGAAATGGTTCTTCTTCTTCTTTCTCCTCCTTTTCTCTTCTCATAAATTTGAGCAGAAAGAAAATTTTGCATTTTTAATCCGCAAAAGAATCGAAAAAAATTGCCGATTCTTCTTTTCATTGAAGGATCTTTTTTCGAAGTTGATAAAATATGGTTCACGTAGCGGAATCGTTGCATTGGGGCGGCAAAGTTGAAGATTTTACTGAAGAAGAGTATGACCCTCTTGCACGTAGCGGAATCGTTGCATTGGGGCGGCAAAGTTGAAGATTTTACTGAAGAAGAGTATGACCCTCTTGCCAAACGATCACGTTCTTCCGCGGCTCCACTTAATCAGGTTGTTGTTGTTTTTTCGTTACGATTGGTTTGTAATTGTTTTCATGTTATGTTGTTTTGATCCGTTAGTCGGTAGAATTTTTATTGAGGTGATCATTTGGATTTATGATGCGTTTTTATTTTGAATTGATGGCAAATACTACACGAGTTAGAGATTGCGAAAAAGACGGATATCGTAGGATTGGCATATAAAGCCAAGAGGGCATTGATTGAGTAGTGATATAAAAAAATCGAATCTGTTTTACGATTACAAAAGTGTCGGCTTAGCTGTTACTAGTTATTAACATGATCACTGAAGGTTTGAGGGAGTTGCATTTCTTAATAGAGTCTTTTCTTGAATGTGTTTATAGATTTTTTATTTCATTTTTTTGGTTTATGCAACAGGTGGGCTCAGAACCACAACTTTCCAGTGTCGCCTTCAGAGTATAATCCGCTTGACGAGCCAAGCCCTTTGGGATTGAAACTGGGAAAGAATCCATCTTTGTTGGAGTTGATCCAGATACGACTCTCGAAGGGAAGTGATGCTAGCAAAGCACTTTCAAGCGGTGAATCTGATAGCAAGAAAGATGTGAAGGGAACCGCTTCTTCAAGTGCCGCTGATAAGTTGAAGGCTTCGAATTTTCCAGCTTTGTTTTTGAGAATTGGCAATTGGGAGGTAATTAATTTTGATATTTTGCCTATTCTGTTCTGATTGAGACATTCTTTGTTCAAAGAATCCGGTTTGTTTGAACTTGCATTACATGTATTTTAGATGGAAAAAGACATCTTGATTGACAACATCAAAGGATCCTCAATTATTTCCGCAAATTTATCATTAATATGAATTAACTGGGTTCAACAACCATTGGATTTGATAGGAACAAAAGAAAATGATTCTATTTCTAGAAGTTCTTCATATATCCTAAGTGTACATCAAAATATGAAGGTGATCTGGTGGCTAAGTGTTACTTCGCAAAGCATAAACTTGTCTGGAAAGTTCTAGAAGGGGGTCTGAAGAGTAAAATAGAGATCCAGTGGTTGGATATAATGGCTCTGAAAGCTGACCTTCCTGATAATGGTCCCGGCGTCAATCAAACACAATTATGCAAATTTAGATAATAAATAATTAGGTATTTAGTTCTTGTTCATTAAAGTGAATTGATCAATTCGATTCAACTAGAAGCAAATCTAAGTATCTTAATTTTGATTAAATTTCGTTCCCCGCGACAAACAAACATATATTTTTTAATCTTAGTTAACCAAAGTGAACAAATTTATTAGACTCAACGACAAACAAGTATACTTATCAAACTATATACACAAACAAATGATCAAGCGATAAATTACAATTAGTTGAATTGAGTTGATTCGATTCGACAACAAACTAGTGTAAGCATCCGAATGTAGACTTCAATACAAACAAACGACTAAGCAATTAATCGCGATTAATCGAATTGAATCAAATTGATTGATCGATCCAATTGAAAGTACATCCAAGTGTCTAAATACTTATTTAAGTTAAAATCAACAACAAACAAGTACAAATATTAAAATATAGACCTTTTGGTCCGACTGAAAGTAAATCCAAGTATCTAGATCTTGATTTTAATTCGAACAAACATTAGTCTTAATTAAAAGGGATAATATCACTCACACACCCTGAGGTTTGGTGTAATATCACTCACACTCTCTGAGGTTTGAATAATATCAGTGACACCCCTTGAGGTTTGATTTCTAGGGGTGTCACTTTTAAAAGGACCCTTGTACCCTTTAATTTAATATTACAAAATACCCTTCAATAATTAAAAGACACAAGTACCCTTTATTGTTCAAGTCATAAAATCAAAACAAGAATATAATAAGTTAAAACAACTCATATATTTAATTATAAGAAGAAAAAAAGGTCCCACCCACCTCGATTTTTGCATTTTTATTAGTAATTTTTTTTTTGTTCTTTACATTCTGTTAAATTGTTTTTTTTTTCATGTTAAATCAAAAATCTTACTTCTGTTATTAGTTAAAGAAATAACATTTTGATTTGAATACTAACGTATTCCATCCAAATTTAATTTGTTTTAATTCATAACTACGAAACTATTTTTGTAGATATAATAATTGTTCATAATGATATTAACTTTTATTCTTGAAGTATTATATAGAGTCACTCCTAAAGTTTCGGTGATATAATTGATACTAAGAAAGGGGTCACCTAATCTTAAAATTTTGAAATTAAGTGACTAGGGTTACAAATGACTTTCTTTTGTCTTCTTATTATTAAATATAGGAATTGTTTTGATTTATGCATGATGATCAACAATATTTTTAGTTGATTTTATTATTTGAACAATAAAGGGTATATATTTGTTTCTTTTATTTTTGAGGAGTTTTAGGTAATATTAAACTAAAGGGTATAAGTGTCATTTTATAAGTGACACCCCCTGAAAATCAAACCTCAGGGGTGTTACTAATATTATTGAAACCTCAGGGGGTGTGAGTGATATTACACCAAACCTCAGGGGGTGTGAGTGATATTATCCCTAATTAAAATTGAATCGACTGATTAGATTCCAAATATAAGTATCTAATTAAAGTTGGATCCTGAATTTCTTTCTATTGTCCAATAAATATCTTATCAGGCACCAACATGCCCCCAATCTTCAAACAAATATGATATTTTCTATATATATATATATATATTTCAAATCATAGAAGTAAAATATAAATACCATATCCAGTACCGTGAGTAAGATGATTCGATAGCAAATCTATGTACTAAAGTGCATTTAACTGAAATCAATTTTCGTAAAAAGAAAGATTTATGTTTCAATTAGGGGAGAAAAATGCACATGTCTAAAACTTCACTTAAATTCTTCAAAACGTGTTGCCTTTTAAAATAATATATTTATGGTAGGCTAGAATATGTCCCACACATATACCCAATAAGGGGCACACCTGTAAACTCTGCCATGTGACTTTAAGCCAGTTGATTTACGATTCTGCCCCTCGAACCGTAAATGGTAATTAATTTCGTGCTAATCTGGAAATAAGCTAAATTAGGTGATTAATTAATTACTCATTGACATAATATACAAAGACAAATCCTAATTGTTTCAAATTAATTTGATTTAGAAAAAAACAGCTGTACAATGCTGTATAGACATATTAATGCAGTTGCAACAAATCGAGAAACAAGGATTCATTTACTTAAGAGCTAAGGCTCATTAATTATTTTCTCAACTAATACAATTATTTTAACTGCTTAAATCTTCTTTAACAAACTGTTGTTAATTTACATTTCATCTACAAACAGAAATAAAGCACATAGAAATAGTGGTAGAAAAACATTGCAAACGAAGTTCTCCAAACAATCATTATATCTTTTGAAATTTATGCATAATGAAAAATTCTCTAAAATGTTTAGACATGAAAAAATAAAAAAATCAGAAATTTCATAAGAAATGTTTGCCAAACTATATTCTTTTTTATAATAATATGCCAATAATAATTTTGAGTATCTAGCATTAACTACTTCCAGCAAATTCAGTTCATGGCCAATTAATATATTTAATTAATGAATCGAGATATTATCCTCAACTTACTAATTATTATTAGTTGCCCCTAATTATCGCAACAATCTTATATTTGGTAAGGGCAGGTTGGTCATTTCAGTATAAACGCAGTTCGGTGGATTACCAGAATCCATGTAATATGTACGAGAAAGAATTCTATAAAATCCATTCGCAACCTTTGCGTAAATGGTTCTTCTCCTTCTTTCTCCTCCTTTTCTCTTCTCAAAAATTTGAGGAGAAAGAATTTTTACATTTTCAATCCGCAAAAGAATCGAAAAAAATTGCCGATTCTTCATTTAATTAAAGGATCGTTTTTCGAAGTTCAAAAAAATATGGTTCACGTGGCGGAATCGTTGCATTGGGGCGGCAAAGTTGAAGATTTTACTGAAGAAGAGTATGGCCCTCTTGCCAAACGATCCCGTTCTTCTGCGGCTCCACTTAATCAGGTTGTCGTTTTGTCAATACGATTGGTTGTAATTGTGTTCATGTTATGTTGTTTTGATCTGTGAGTCGGTAGAATAGAATTTTATTGAGTGATCATTTGGATTTATGATGTGTTTTTGTTTGAATTGATGGCAAATACGACACGAGTTAGAGATTGCGGAAAAGACGGATATCGTAGGATTCGGCATATAAAGTCAAGAGGGCATTGATTGAGTAGTAATATAAAAAAAATCGAATCTGTTTTACGATTACAAAAGTGTCAGCTTAGCTGTTACTAATTATTAACATGATTACTGAAGGTTTGAGAGACTTGCATTTCTTAATAGAGGCTTTTCTTGAATGTGTTTATTGATTTTTTATTTCATTTTTTTGGTTTATGCAACAGGTGGGCTCAGTGAACCACAACTTTCCAGTGTCGCCTTCAAAGTATAATCTGCTTGACGAGCCAAGTCCTTTGGGATTAAAACTGAGAAAGAGTCCATCTTTGTTGGAGTTGATCCAGATACGACTCTCCAAGGGAAGTGATGCTTGCAAAGCACTATCAAGCGATGAATCTGATAGCAAGAAAGATGTGAAGGGAACCGCTTCTTCAAGTGCCGCTGATAAGTTGAAGGCTTCGAATTTTCCAGCTTTGTTTTTGAGAATTGGCAATTGGGAGGTAATCAATTTTTATATTTTGCCTATTGTGTTCTGTTTGAGACCGTCTTTGTTCAAAGAATCCCGTTTGTTTGAACTTGAATTACATTTATTTTTGAGATGGAAAAAGAAATTTTGATTGACAACATCATAGGATCCTCAATTATTTCCGCAAATTTATCATTAATATGAATTAACTGGGTTCAACAACCATTGGCTTTCTTTTTATCTAGTTGGATTGGATAGGAACAGAAGAAAATTATTCTATTTCTAGAGGTTCTTCATGCATCCTACCTTATGCATTTTTCTTGACTGCAACTAAGATAACATTTTTTGGCAGTATACATCAAAATATGAAGGTGATCTGGTGGCTAAGTGTTACTTCGCAAAGCATAAACTTGTCTGGGAAGTTCTAGAAGGGGGTCTGAAGAGTAAAATAGAGATCCAGTGGTTGGATATTATGGCTCTGAAAGCTGACCTTCCTGATGATGGTCCCGGCAGTTTAACCTTAGTGGTAATAGTTTCTTTACATCTTGTACTACTACTACTATCTTGTTTCAACTAGGAGAAATAGGTGATGTTATATGGTCTCAAATAGTTTTTTTTATCTCGTGTGGTCCAGCTGAATCGGCAGCCTACCTTTTTCCGAGAGACCAATCCACAGCCCAGGAAACACACTCTTTGGCAGGCAACTAATGACTTTACTGATGAGCAAGCTAGCAGATATAAGTAAGCCTGCATGATTTTCCCTTTTAATCTTTATTTCGTGCTAATGCGTCAATAAGACCTCGTAAAAGTAATCTTTGCTGAGTAACTAATAGTGTTTCTTTATGGATGAACACCGTTCTTTGCCTTGTTGTCCACATATCACATGACAGAATATTTTGTTACTTTATCTAAAGTTCCATTGCGTAGGAGATAACAGAGACTTGCCTCCATCTTAAAATATTACAACGTCATGTTTCTTTATCTATGTGACCATATAGTATGAGCAAGAGAGTAGAATCCGCCCTTGGTTCTTAGATTTTGTCTTGCATACTTAGACGTTATATTTATTAGCGGACTTTGTAATGAATATATATTCCTTTAATTCACTGTAAGTGGTAGTGCTTATTTTATTACAAGAAATTACTGGATGTATTCCACGAAACACACGCACACACACACGTCGTAGGCCTTTTTAGTGTTTCCAGCATTGCATTGTCTAGTTAATTTAGGAAATTGTTAAACTGCGGTGCAGCTGTGCTTGCCTTCAAATTTCTAGGATGCTTGTTTACTCTACCTCGGTATGATGATATTGAGTCAATTCTAATATATATATAAAAGAAAAAGTGATTTAATATTATACTAGACATGGATCATGGAGGTTTGTTGCTGGACATTGAGTAATGGAATCCTATGTTATTTGAACAGGACGCACTATATACAGTGTCCTCCAGGCGTGTTGAACAAGCATTATGAAAAGCTCATCCAGTGTGACATGCGTCTCGGTATTTTGAGCAAACAGCCTGAAATAGTCTTGGACTCGCCATACTTTGAATCACAAATTCCTGTTTTTGAAAATCCAGAAGAAACGAAAGGGGATGGGGGCAATCAAATGCAAGGTAGTGCTAATGGATCTCCCTCCACTGTCTTTGAGGATGTGGCATCGGCAGCTGCCATGCAGTTATCTTCCTTCGGTTTGGGGAAGAATCCTGTTTCAGCTAAACATGTGTCAATAGAAGCACCATCACCTAGCTCAGGTACGCGATGGGCTGTCCATATTCTGAATGTTCTTTATGAATTTTGTGGATTTGAATTTTGTTTAGTCACTTGGTCTATAAGCTGAATATAAATGGAATGAGCATCACGCGTAAAAGCAGTCTAGTTTTCAATATTTCTATCAGCTAAGAACTACTAAGATCAGCTCTTCAGTGGAGAAGTTCTAGTTACCTTTGTCTCTCCAAGTCCCTTTGGTCGTCGTTGTTAGCTTAATTCAGCTCGAATCTCAATTTAGAAAGTAATCTGATTTTTGAAAGAGATAATTACACTATAACGTTTTGTCTAACTTACAGAAAATTCCCCCAACCACCACTGTTTGAATAATTGCCAAGAAACGCGACTTAAAAGTTAAAAAACCATCATAGTTTTTTTTTTTTTTTGGTAATTTCATCATAGTTAGGCTCTTCTAAAGTTTGCATAAATACGGAATACCTTCCTAGATTTTTGAAAAACATTACATATTTTTTAGTGCTTTTAAAGCTAAATGGGGTGGCTCTGTAATTTCAAACTTTTGAAAGACTTATGTAATTCGACCAAATACCAAGGTGCAGATGAAATTATCCCTTTTTAAATTTTGCTTCAGGTTGCTATTATTAATTGGAAGCATAAGGCTTGTTCTTACTGTTTCTAATATTTCCAAGTATGTTAACTTCTGGCTTCTTGGTGCATGTTGCTTTATAATTGTTGCAGTGATACTTGTCCTGTTAGTAAAATGTGCAAGTGAAGCTGTTATCATGTATTCATGTCTTTGGACCTTTATTTTCCTCAACTATGACTGATCATGCTCTTTACTACAGTGATGGATACACATGCAATTGAAGGGACCAGAATGCTTGATGAGCATGATTCTGAACAAAAAAGATGGAATAAAATGGAGGTGCCGGGGCTTCACCACTCTACGTCAATGAGTGATCTTGTGAAGTATCTTGGCAATCGTATCTCTGAGCAAACGGCTTCTGGAATTCTGCCCTCTGAGAAGATACCAGAATGCCATGAAATGCTGGAAAATGTCGCGCAAGTTCTGCTGAGCGACACTCAAAATGCAGCATATTTGGATGAAAAATCGCTCATGAAAAAGGTCGATTCTCTTTGCTGCCTACTGCAGGAACCTACCATACCTTCCGGTGCTCAAATGGATTGTGGAAACCGTTATGGAAGTATCGAACATGGAAAAGGTGTCACCTTTAATCTTATGGATGACTTAACTTATGAGAAGGGAAGCAACTTCATGAACACCTCTGAAGGATATTTCAATGACGACCCGAGCTTTTATCAGTCGCAGGCCCTCCCCCGGAAAGATTCATTGGCAGACTTACTTTTCAATCTTCCGCGGGTTGCTTCCCTTCCGTTTTTGTGCGGTATTACAGAAAACAACGAATACCGGTTCTTGTAAGTTGATGGAAACTAAGTTAGCTGGTTTTGGTCTCTCAGAATAGACTTCTTGTTTTGATAGTCCTGCTATTGGAATTATCATATTTTGGGTAGGTAGAATCTATTGGATTAGAAATTGAGGTTTGGTGAAGAGTCCTGATAATATCTGGTTGTATTATTGGAATTGTGTTGTTTTTCTCCTGATTTAAGTCAAGACTGTGTACTAAATAGGGAGCATCTATTGATCCCCTCTTTGTGTTTCTAGGTAAAGTGTCTTTTTGTCTTGTTTGATGAACCGTGCGTCGTTCTGATGTGCCTCTTCAATTTTATGACAAAAGGTTTTTATTTATTTTACACCATGCATTATAAAGAGAGTTTTAGAAATAGATGGTGCTGTCAAATGAATTCAGTAGTTAAAAGTATCTCACGTGAATTGAATGAGCAAATACCAAAACTAGGAACCACGTTGAATAGACAAGTTATACCTACGCCAGAAAAAAAAGATGTGGCATGTTACCCTCATTACAATTTTTTGTATATAGACAGTACTTTAATATCTATTTTGCAATTTAGGTTTTAATTGTTGTATTTCTTATGATTAAGTTAAACAAATAGATAATATATAGAAGTATACTCTAGAAGAGAATCATAATCCATGATTTAGCTTTAGCATTATTATCGTTTGTAATTTTAAGTGTTTCATTTTCTCCTTTCAAAAAAAAAAATGTTTCATTTTCTACAGAATCATTTATTGATATCATTTATAGTCAGTTAACGATCGCTGTACAACTCTTCCATATATATTGAAATATATCAGGTATAGAACACATGAAAGGTTATTTGCCATCCTTTTATCATGAGAGTGTAATTTGTCAATTCTACATGACATCCGACTGTTTAATGCCAAAAAACAGAATTCAGTATATGCAACAAAATATTAATTCAGAATCTGTCCATCAATGAATCCGACTCTCACTGAAGTCATATTTTGGTCCAATTCTTTCAATCAAATTTCATGATGTAGGAATGACACCACGTTGATTTCATAAAGATCGTTCAATTAGCATACTGCATGCATTTTCCAAAAAAAGATCTAGCTATGGTTCCAAAACACGATCTTATACAGTTAACGGGTGGAACACCTGAATGAACGTCAAGATAGAGTATTTGGCGACAAAAGATCAACAAAAGAGCCACGCGTGATACACAAAAACTTCAATATCTAATCCTTAAGCATTCCATACTTTCAAATTCAATGACGGAATAAGAATCTAAAATGAGTATGCCATTGGTCATTATATACAAAGTGATGAGATAAAGAATTCCTTCTTAACTATACAAGTTGAAACGAAGTCAAACTGTCACTAAACAAAGTTATGTTCAAGGGATGGTAAATTTACACTTGGTTTCTTCCATCACATCTATCTGCTATTTGCAACAAAAGATCAGGAAGCAGGAGGTGAATGAATATTTGTATCAGGTAACATGGCTATGGTCACAATGAAGTATTCACACCCTACCGGAAGACCATAAGGATTTGTGTTTTCTGGTGCCACTAAGTCGACCCGCTCTTTTGTACTCTCCGCTCTTTCTGCGGTTGATGGTGGAGACTTCACCATTCGCCGTTCGATGTGCACAACCTGCCCTACGATATAGCTCGGGCGACTTGGGAGGCGGTCGGTGAATAAGGCCACAGATTCAGCAGAGAGATAATAATGAGTGCTGTTGCGATTTATAGCCTCGTAATAGCCAGCAGAGTTGAGGAAGAATGCAGCTATCTCATGGACTTCTAACCGACCATAAGATATCTTCTCTTTGTTTGTCTGTGGAAAAATACCATCTAAACCTTTTAGGCAAAGGATTGGGTACTGAGATGAGAAGCAGAAGCCCTATTCTCTCTCAGTTTTACTTATACCATGTTTATAGCAAGTGGATATATGATAAGATGCAATCACGACATAATAAAGCTTACCTGCTTTTCTTGTCGATGCTTGATGTAAAGAGTGTTTGCCAACTCTTTCTTCTCTGCTAATTCCTTACCAAGCTCCTCATTCGCAGCTTCAGCTTTTGAATACCTCTCGAGCAATTCTGCACGTTGCCTTGACAGAATCCCAACTTTATCGGCAAGTACACGTATACATTCACGGAACTCAACAGTACTGTCATCCTCGTTCTCTTTGGCAGAACTGAAAATTCAAAAGCAAACAAAATGAAAAATCAAATGCACTGAAAAATCAATTTCTGTTAATACTGTTGCCAAATCCCACCAACAGGAAAACTGAAGGCAAAAGGTATGGCTGAACCAAATTAATAATAGAAGGGAGGGTTCAAAATTATCATCATTTATAGCTCATATTATTTACGGAAATCATTTTAAAATAATTCTTTTTAATTCATAAAAAACAACCTTTCAATAAGAACAACGTTCTTCATACGACAGAAATAGATCTTATTATGTACAATCAACTTCAATAAACACAATAATATTGAACATGTATTACTAAAATCACTATGAAATAGATATCAAGAATGGCATATTGTGTGATTGAGTATAAGACATGGTAGCACAAGATTTTGCCGCTAAGCTCCTAGTAGTCATTTATAATCAATGTGTACTCAGACAACTTAAATTCATAAATTATTTTAAATAGTATTAAATTTCTTCAGGACTGACATTTTATATCTGAAATTTTCTTAAATCACTTTACATTTGACATTTTCATCAAATGTCGACATTTAACAAAAAAAAAAAGTTGGAACTTAAAGATTAAACCTAGAATCATCCTATCAAAAGAGACAAGCCAATTATTGCATATGCGATCTTTATTATTTCTATTTTCTTTCTGATTTCTAAATAGAAAGAATCAAAAGGAAATGAAACTGAGAGAGAATTGGAAAGTAGTCTAGAATTCAAAAGGAAAGTATTCTGAAATTCATAAGGGACTTGAGTACAAAAAGAGAAAATTAAATTATTGAAGCAGCCTGTAGAAGCAGGGACATCATCTTTTCAAATCCAAACTCACAGCAAAGGGGTCTAAACATATATTCTCACAACATATGCTAAAGATCATAGAGCTTACTTGGCTAAAGATTGAGCTAAAGCACGTAGGGAGTCTGCAAAAGCCGCCACACCAGACGAGGAAACACAGCTTCTCAGTCTTTCAAAAAGCCCATGCATTTTGACTGAAGAGACACGCAATGCACTGTACTGTGAGACCCTACGGTCAGCTGCAGAAAGATGGGTTTGAGCTTCCTCTCTTGCCTCATGCAGACAGTTCTCCAAATGAGCACAATTCATCTGAAATAGAATAAAGAAAAGAATTTTAATGTACTTGGTTTACAAAAATTATCTACTGAAATATAGTGATGGATAGAAGGGTTACACTAAGCACAATACATGACACCGACCAGATCTGTCTGTCTGAGTATTCAAAACTGTTGCTCTGAATTTACGTAGGAAAATTAAAATCTGGAGCACCCTAAGAAGCCTTGCAGGTGGTGTCAAGAGAAACTCCCTTAATATCCACAAAATTGTATTACGAACTAAACAGAACTACCAATTCTCCTTCCAAAAGAGTGTGAAATTTCCATATGAAACAGCTATATCCATCCTAAAAGTTCTCCAAACATTCCACGAGTTAGAAATTTTTCTTTGATGATGTTTTATGACAGCCAAAATATAATACGCTGATCAAATGTATAGTTTTTTTAGGTCAACATAACAACAGTTCCTACTAATGACATGTTTTATCTTTTGCACCCAAGAAAAGAAAAACTTCCAATCACCCCTATATATAATCATAAAATTATAATATTCACTTAATAAAAATCTTACAGCAATTCTCACAGACACCCAACTCCTATAGAGATGGAAAAAGAAGCACTATTAAAAGTTCAAATTCCGGCAGCAAACCTGAGATTCGTCAAGTAGCTTCCGACTGATCTCCAGCTCCTTCCCCAGATTAGAGATCTCATCCATTAGTGCTTGCATCTTGGTTTCTGCATTGTCTAGTTGGCTAGATTTTTCTGCAAGGGCATCTTGCAATTCCAATACAAGTCCATCAACCACCTTAGTTTCCAAACCTGGTTCAACAGCTGCTTCATAGGATATAACATCTTGTGCCTGTGACATGCTAACAGCCATATTACTCGCTGCGAGTGCCGTGCCCTCATCTGGCAAAGGTGTTTCCTTCTTATCTTTGTCACAAAGTTTTCCTTTATCACGGTGTAAATCTAGCATCGATGAATCCAACTGCGGGTTTTGCATACTAGAAGAATCTGTCATACTGTCATCTACTCCTAACTCCTTATCATGTTCGGGGAAAAGCTCGTATTTCAATGAACTAGATCCGCAAGAGACCTCATCCATTGCATGGGGTACATGCATTTCTCCAACTCCTGATATTTCTGACTTGTTATCATCAGTTTTTGCTGTTACAACCCCAAAAGACCCATTGCCATCAGCTGAAAGATTGTCTCCTCCCAGGTACTGATCAGACAACCTTTGCTCCAATTCCTTAATTCGTTCAGCGTAAGATTCACACTGCCTCTGCTTCACCCTTAGCATTGATTGGAGGTGTTTGCCATACTCGTCTTTCAGATGCAAAGCTTCAGAAGTTTTCTCTGCAGCATTTTTCAGCAGACTCCCCACTTTACTATCCTCAAGTGATTCATAACTGAAATCAGCACTTACGGAACATAATAACGCTATCTTAGAAGCAAGTTCAGCTTTGAGTTTTGCATTCTCAACTTCCATTTTGCTTGTTCCCGCAATCTCCACCAACTCTGACCCCTCGAGTATCTCCTGGAAATCATAATTCTCAATGAAGTCTGCTGCACTTCCCTCAGCTTCGGCAGACAGAGAACCATCATTAGACATCGATAATGAACTCCTCAAAGGCCCATGCTTCTCACTTTTGTTTATGGACCCCAACAGTGATTCGGGAGCATAACGATCTACGTCTGAAAGGTCTATATCGATCAAATTAGAGTCAAAAGGTGTTATATTGACATCACATGGAGTAGGGGTGTCATACAACCCCATGGATGCTAAAATGTCACGAGGAATATAAGTACTGTGTACTTTCAGAAATTCCTCGCGACACCTAAGTTCCACGTCCCTTTCTGCTGCAAGCTTTTCAGCCAATTGTCCAGCCTTGCCCATGTAGATCTTCATTGTTGCTTTTCTTCTCACTACTTCTGCAAGGCATGCTCTATATGCAGGACCAATTCCTCGGACCACTTTTAAGTGCTCAAATTGGTCATCCTGGCGTTTCAAAGCCTCCTGGAACACAGAGAACTTGTAGCGTACATCTTTTATGGTATACTGAATATATGCAATTTTTTGCATATAACCGTGCACAAAAATATTCATCTCATTCTTTTTAGCCCTGCAAAAATCAAGCAATTTGGAAATTGCTTGTTCACAGGCCAGCATCTTTGGAAGGTAACTTTCATCGTGACTATCATACATAGGACCCAGGGCCGAAACAGCATCATGTGGACGCAGTGACGATGACAATTGACAGGAGAGGCAGTCATCCACAAGTTTCTTCACAGTACTTACATCTTTACTGCATCAATAAAAGAGAATCACTATATCACATACTTAGAAAGTTGTATAGAAAAGGGAATGGTTAACACGCACAATATACTGCACAAATAAAAAAAACTGCATCAAGCAGGGTTTTACAGACAAATTAAAGAATAACTTTTCAGTCTGCAAGCCAAATAATTGGTGATGATGCTATGAGCCAGTATATCAAAAAATGTTCCCAATGATGTGTTCAAATATTTCCAGACTACTAAATTTCCAAACCAACATCCAACAACAATAACTGGGACTTCAGTCCGCATAAATTGAGGCACATTATATGAACAAAGACATGAATCATGTCAAGTAGATCATATAAACTCTACCTTTTTGCCAATTGAGACTGACCAGTATGTCTCTATTAAATCCTAATAAGTAACACGAATAGAAAATCAGATGGTTCCAAAAAGCTAGTTTCCCTCTATTAAATCCTAAATAAGCAACACGAATAGAAAATCAGATGGTTCCAAAAAGCTAGTTTCCCGCTGTTTTTCAGCTGTCACACCACGGAACTCTTATAAACGATAACAATAAGAACATGAATAAGTTTTATTTTAAAACAAGAACGAGTGTTGCTACTGCTATTAAATTTTTTATTTTCTGACATGTTTTGAAGTTCAAATAAGAGAGAACTTTAACATATGCCAGGTTGCATGTCTCTCCTCTCAAATTTTCAATTTCTATTGAGATCAAATACAAATTTCATAGCCTTACAACAGCTAGAGTACTCCTTCCAGCATTTACCATTCTTAAGCCACTTCTTTCTGTAGGTGATGGAGTTACAGAACACACTATTCGACTCAAACTAGCCCAATTTTCTCCTCATTTACCTTGACTACGGTCAGGTGGTCAAAATGTTGGCTGACTTAGGGGAAACTAATAGAAAGACTGGAGAAAAATTGGATGGAGGTGGAGAAACTATATAGCTGTCAAGGACTAAATGAAGACGCTTTACTCAATCGAAATGTCTAGAGGAAGAGAATTCGCGTGCTGGAGCAACCGTCATCCACGTTTGGTTAAGATAACATACCCCAATTAAATGAGATTAAAGGTTTCATTGCTTGTTGTTGTATTAAGTTGATATACGGTAACCTGCAAAAAGAGAGCATGTGCGAAATGTTGCAATAATCGTTTATGTGCAGACGCCAGTCCCAAAAAGAGAGGTTATGCGGTAGTTAATAACACCCTAATACACTTTAGACATAACTACATGACAAGACTGCTAATGCATGAATCAGCAGAAGGTTGGGGCATAAAGTCAACCCCATATCAGTGTATATGTGTGTCTCGGTATGCGACAGAAAGATGTTCGATTAAGAGAGAACGAAAGAGAAGAAAGAGATACCTCAAAGCCTGCATTATGCTCTTCTGCTCATTGATGAACTTCTGATGGTCTTTTATTGTTGAATCCAAGTCTTTGACAAGAAAGGAAGCTTTCCCAGAAAATAAATTTTCCGTATTGCGCTTTAGATCTCCGAACTCCTGTTTAAATTCTGAAACTTTATTCTCGAACTGCCTGTGGGAACTGCTGCAGTCGTCAACAGTCTTCCGCAAGCTCTCTTCCTTCACAAAATCCAGCAAGCATTTCCGATTAGCAGTCTGTAAGGATGGCAGAAGTCTTATAGATCTCAATTTGTCCATATCCTTCCCAAAGTTCACCAAAAGGCTGGTATGATTTCGGTGCTGCTGCGAGTAACATTTCAAAAAATCTGTATAGTTTTGCACCACAATTCTATAGAAATGATCCAGATTACCCCTAGCAATCTCCAATGCCTTTTCTTGCACCTTCTGCTCTTGCAACACCCTCTCACAAGTCTCCATTTTGGCTAGTGTACGACTGTAAATAGCATGACCGCACTGAAAGTGATATCTAAATTGTCTTTCATATGAAGGCAAAGCCTTCAATGCAGGGTCTGATGCATTCTCCAAAGGGTGTGGATTGTGGGAAGAAGGTGCGGGAGGATCAGGAATATCAATAATTTCAATTTGCTCCGATGGAGGAGGTAATGAGTTGCTCCGCATCCTTGCCTTGTTAAATAGAAATACTTCCCGGCCATCAGATGGGAGTTTATAAGTCGAGAGGGGGCGATGTGAATCCAACTTCATGTCCAAGCACAAAAGAAGCTGATCATTAAACGGTATGCTGCAAACTGACTCTATATATTTCTGCACAGACTCCACAAGAGTATACTCATCACAATCAAGTTCATATGAGTGCCCATTCTCAGCAATGTGAACCACAAGCTTTCCCACTTGAACCACAGCTTCTGAAGCACTGGAACTCATTTTCTTATTCGAAAACTCACCCCGTTAACCTAAGATTCAGCCCGTTCTTCACAAACTAGAGTGGATAAACTCAATTCTCTATTTCCAGAAACCCTTTGATACAAAGATTGACCGACAATGATGCCCAATATTCAAGACAACCACACCAATGCAAAATCACCAAATCCCATTAAAGACGCAGCTAGCAGCAACAACCCCCAAACACCCATAAACTAAACCCTTACAACCCCAATTATCTTCAAACCTTCCACTAACTTCACCAACAAAGATCTGCAAAATCAAACCCACTTTTTTCACCAAATCCCGAATCGAAAAAGGGAAAAGATTCAACCAACTAAAAAGTACAATTTCCAGCAACAAACTTCAGAACCCTTGACCGAAAAAAAACACGAAAACCCAATGCTCAATACACCAACAAAATCCACAAAACCCCCAACTTTATACACAATTGCAATGCATCACAACATCCAATCAACGTATTAACACACCAAAGCTAATCCCAATCAAAACAAAATACACTAATCAGAAACAAGACAATAGATTTTTGAACTACCTCAAGATCCCAGCTTTATAACTAGAAAGACTTAATCTAACATAAAAAAACATACACAAGCAACAGAATCAAGATAAGTTTTACAACTCAAAAACCAATTTCAACACGAAACCCAAAACCGATTAATATTCCTTTAGTCTTCGCTAAATAAATGTACAGCGCACAAATAGCTTTGCCGTTTGTATGTGTAGGCGATTTCTTGCATCAATTGTGTGGAGTGTCGTGTAGATTATGATGAATCAATTAATCAATCAAATATTATTATTATAATGCAAAAAAAACCCTCTTCAATTTTCATCATTTACTTATTATTATTATTGTTGTGCTGAATAAATACACACAAATATTAAAAAAGGAGAAAAAAGAGAGAACCTTCAGGATGAAGCAAACTTAAACACCAGATGTTGTTCTTGTTGACTGTGTTTTATTTTTTGTTTTGGTAGTGTTGTGTTGTTTGTTTTGTTCCACAAAATCAGAAGAAGATTCTTTGTGATGAAGAAGAAGAAGAAGAACAGGTGAATTAGGATTTATCTGATATGTATTTGTAATTTATGGAGAATTGCATAAAGGCCCATGAGGTATGGGCTAATTATAGAGACACTTCCTCGTGTTTGAAGAACTAGTGAACTACACAAACACCTCTTGTAGTTAATGTATATTTAAGTTCCTCTTTTGGGAAATATACAAAAGAATAAATTGAAGTTTCTAAAATAACTAAAAAAATAAGTCTCGTTTATTCTGTTTCGGGAAACAAATAAAGGGTAGTTTTGAAATTTTTACTAGTTATTTGTCGCATATTTTTTTTGTTAGGATTTAATGTTGTAGGGTGGATGTACGTTCGAATGAGATAGACTATAAAGTGTGTTTCTGTAATGAGATATGTATATGTATAAAAAAAAGATGGATGTTTGTGTAATTTTTTAAACATTAGGGAGTGACTATGTAGTTAGTTCGTACCTCAGGGGTATTTGTGTAGTTCTCCCTTGTAAAATCTACAGATATTTTATATGTAACGTTGGAAGAATCCCGACCGTTCATAACTTACTGAATTCGAGTAATTAAAATCTTAAGTTACGTATTTGATTGATAAATCGATAGAATTTTAAGATTTTACCGTTTAAATTGTGCTAACCTTTCATCTGGTTTTTTATTTTTATTTTGATTTATTCAAAAAATTTATATTTGATTTGAGATGTATGTAGACGTGTATGTGACACTTGCGTAATGTATGTACTAACTATTGTCCAACTATCCTTAAAATATGAGTAATTGAGTTTTAATTACTTTCTTTTTTTTATTAAGATTCGATTTGTGATTGTGGGCGCCGGGCCCAAATGACAAATCTACCCTCGTCGGCATTGAAAATCTCAGGGTTGCTTCCGAGATCATGCTTATCTATACTTTTTATTTTATACGTCGTGCTAATCTATACTTTTAAGTTCTATTGTATCTCTTGATTAACGTGACATTAATCAATTGATTCAATTTCCAGTTAATTAATTAACACCCCAAAAGTTTATAAAAACTTTTTTTTCGGCGCACGCATCTGACAATAGCAACATCAAATCACCTGCTGCACGGTTTTCGGCCCAACCCGAAAATGAGCACCTAAATCGAGGGAAGTGATATTCTAATTAATTTAGGTAGATTTTCCGATGAATGTGCATTGGTAAATGCATAATTTCTTGATAAATTATTTGATGCGCATCTTTGCACTCGTTTTAAGGTAACGTTTTGATAATAGTTAGATTAATAAAATATCGTTTTTGTAAAAATAGAATTCCACTATGCTATCAACAACAAAAAGAATAAATGCCACGTTTTATTTAATTAGGACACAAATAATATTAGGGCAAATAACACAAAACTTCCATGTGATGAAATGTAAGGAGAAGGCTTCAATGTATCTCTGTACGTGCAATATATTTCATTGTATACGAGTGCAATTTACTAGATATGGATTTATTCATGTGGAGTGTCTTTTACATCTTATACTTCAATTATGTTCATACTTTTTATTTGAAGGCTTAAAAATACAAAGGATTTGTAATACACTTAATATATGCAATTATAAATTCTATCAAAATTCAAATAAGATGAATTATCTGTTGAAAAATATATCTTTCAGTGTTTATACCATATTTTAGTTAGGAACGATTTAGTCCACAAATTAACAGACAAAAAAAAATGAAGAGGAGGTAATTAGATACCAATTTAAAAAAACTCGTTCATGGCTCATTCGGGGCTTTTTTGACCCCCAAATGCCTCGAGGTGGTCCTTTGGGGTTTAAACTTTAGGGGGTTTACGCCCGAAAGCAGAAACTACGAATTTTGCGGCCCCCGGATGTTGGGCTAACGCTTTGAGAAAGATAACAAATAAGGTGAATTTTGTTCACTTATTTATAATTTTCCTTCTTTACTTTGCCTTCAAATTATACATTTGATAGAAGCTAACAAGTCTATTGAAACATATTAGATATTCTTGTAAAATAATTCTCTAAATTTAAAATCATCTTTTAAAAAAAATAGTTCTATAATCATTATTTTGTGGATTTCTCTTTTTTATTATTTATGCCGTGTTTTGGGGGATGAATTGATATAAAATTTATACAATATGTAAAGTAAAATAGTTTTTCTAATGTTTTTCTAATTTCATATTGCCACAATATATTTCTTTTAATTTATTTCAAAAATATTTTAACTTATTCTTTATATTCCTATTTTTAATCTCTACTCTTATTCATAAATGTATTTTTTTAATAAATTAAATATCAAAAATTACGAGGCTTATGCCCAACGCTACCGGGCTTACGCCCCAACTTTAAAACATTGCTCGAGACTCAGATTTTCTATCAAAACTTTCACATGTATATATTATTTCCTGTCTCATGGCAATGAAATTTCCATCTTTACATTCCAAACAATTTGGGTACAAATGGGAATACTACTTAATGGCCTAATAAGTAATAATAAACTTAAGGCCTTAAAGAACAAACTTAGTGGCCAAATTAATACTAAACTTTAAGTGCTTGTTTGTTTCCATGTACATACAAGTGCTACCGTCGTTTATGAATTTCAATTTGGAGACTGAGACTTGTCCCTGACTCTCCCAACATTAAACTCGAGCACAATTTGTGGGAGTCTATAATTTTTGTCTTCCCATGTAATAAAGTTTTGATGATGTCAAGCAGCCTAATAAAACACAATCTTTTGGAAGAAACTTCTGGCTTTTAGCATGTAACACGCTTTACTAGTATTTATCAACTGGATCCAGCGAGATAGTAAATTAAAAGTAATGAAAACTTACTCAATCTGACCTTGTATATAATGATAAAATATAATGAAAATAATGTGACAAAAGATTATAGGAAATATTGGGGATCTATTGGAATGGCCGATATCATTTAGTCTATGTACTATGACCTATGTAGCACTTTGTTCATATTCTATTTTTTCTAGGGACAATGTCCTTTATATTATTGAAAAAACACTTTGCCTCTTGAGTCGTTGATCCATCATTGAATTTGGACACATTTATGCATTTTTGGCCGTTGAATTTAACTATAGAAGGCAAAATGCTTATTTTTCAATTGTATATGAAGCATGTCACCAAAAATAAATAGAATAAAAGGCAAAATGCCAAATGAAGCATATAGTACAAGAGTTTGACAAATTTATCCCAAATCAAAATAATTTCATTACTTCGAGAAGCGATGTAAATTATTCCCACTTGCAATATGACGGCTCTAATTCTGTCAATCATACTCCATTATATTTCGAGAAATGAGAAATTATGGCGTACTCGCCATTTTTCTCTCTGATCTATTCTTTGATATTTATTAGTAGAAAAAAACTATATATATATATAATGAATGACATAACATTAATACGCAGCATAAGGTTTGGGCTAAATGATAAACTGGACGTATAATCGTTTTAGATTTTCAAATAAACAGTTTTAAAACATTTGATACTACTATTCTCAAGATCTCTTAAGCCAACTATTATAGTACGAAATTAAATTATCTTTTTTTTATTGAAGAAGCTAAAATGAAGAATGAGAAGAAAACCAAAAGGCTTTCACACAAATTGTTTGACTGTTTAAATCATTTCGTTGATATTATAAGTTGATTACGCAACTATAAACTTTATTAGGTCTTCAAATCTTATATTACGAAAAGGGGAAAAAAAAGAAAGAAAGAGATCCCTCAATGTTGCTATCAATCATGTTGTGCATCTTGCAAGTGGGGAAAAACAGATCTAAGGGGACCATGCACGCTCATCACTCATGGAATGGACATATAGCTAAACACCTTGCCCCTTATCCATGTGACTACTTCATTTGACATGTTTGTTTCTCAAATATGTCCTAATCTCCAAGGTTCACAAACAAGAATCTCACCATCTCGAAAGCTACGATTTCTGGACGTTTTCTCGAGAAGTACTAAAATATTTGTGTTTAGGACTTTAAAACGTAAAAGTATTTTCTAAGTTTTTTAAATTTTGTCGTAAAGTCTACTATATAAGTTTTCAAACGTGCCGAAAGAAACACAAAAAATTGAATAAAGTTTTAAATATTTAGCAGCCCTAAACTCTGTGTCAAAGCTGAAACACGCCACTCCATTAGTCCATTATGAATATATTCTCTTACGAGTTTCTTCGATTAGCCCAAGTTGGAGTATTGTACCGGAAGCAGAGAAGTAATAATGTTGTACACTCGGTCTTATACACATTAATCACGTGCTAATTAATTTGGTATAACGAAAATATTTAAAAGAAGAAAATAGATAAAATAAAAGAAGAACACCCCATCACCCATGTTTTCTTTTTCCAATAATAAAGAGTAACTATTAAGATTTAAGCACTATACATTCCTGTGCCCCTAAGTAGAAATAATGAATTGACTAGCCATAGAGTTGATATAATGTTTGGCTGAAAAGCCTTCTTGTTCGTAACATAGAGAATACAAAAGAAAAATTCTCCCACTTTACCAAAATACAAAAACATCAATTCAATCTACACTAATTCTCTACTTCCATCTCGACTTTGTAAAGATTTTTCAAGCTTCCAAATCCTCCTATTTATAGAAGAAGGATTTTTTACCACCTATTTGTTATGTTAAATTGGCTCATTTACTCTTATAAAAATTAAAAATAAGCCTCACGTGCTCTAAAGCCTAATAGAGAGGAAGTTAATTTGCTTCATATAAAAAATAAATAGGAAACTTATTTCTTGCGTATTTAATATGTTGCATAATATTCGATTTTATTATATGCGAGAGTTAGGGGACGATGTGTAAATCTTTGAAATAATGGAGGGTAATTTGTCTTTTTTTTTTTCTCCTTCGTCTCACAAAGGATAATGTGGGTAACTTGCCAATTCACAATGTGGTAACTTAACTTGCACGTGAATACTGAATACTTACACCAAAAGTCAACATTTGCGATTAATAATTGAATGATTATTCAACATTAACGGGCTAATGCTTAATTAATTGGGCGTAGAGTCAAAAATCATGGCTGATAATGCATATAGAAATGTGCCCCAACACCTAATTATGATCAGTTTTATTCTTCGCATTTAACGCCTTTCCTATGTTGGTAAATTTGATTTCATCATATACCAATGGTTTAATTTTACTTTTGCTTCTCAACAACCGAATGGAATTGTTATATTAATCTTTTGTTCTATTATTTTTTTCCTTTTTAAACAATTTTATTCTAATATCGAACATTGCTATTTTGCTTCTTCTTGTGGGTCCCACGTGTGTCTATATATATATATATATATATATATATATATATATATATATATATATATATATATATATATATATACTAGAAAATGAGGCACGCGGAGCACCGCGCACATTAACTTTTTATATTGTAAAGTACTATATGTTTATATTCAAGTGTGAAGAATAAATAAAATTTGGAAGAAAAAAAAATGCAAGAAAAAAGATTTGCTTAGATAGAAATAAATAGTTTGAATTGGTGGGAGGGTGAATCATCGTAATTGGAATAAATTGGAAAGAAAAGTAATTCTCATTGAAAAAATATGAATTATAGGAAACTAAATCATCCTCCTTAATAAATAGTATAGTTAATTTTATATAACTTAAATTGTAGGGTTAATTTGGGAAATTAATAATAAGATGTCATAGTGGACTATATAAATTATAGAGTTAAACTTAGAAATCAAAAGTTTGGTGTCACAAATACGTTTTTCTTCGTGTATTAGTATAAATACACATATATTGTACTCTTAAGTTTACTATTTGACATGATATACCCTATTGAATCATTGGTCACTATATGGGCATGTTGCAGGTTTGCTATTAACGTGAGATTGGGCTATTCTTTGGGCTGTTATAACCCAATCTCACGGTTTATTATCCGGATTCAGGCATTGGTACCAGAAAATCTTTTCGTTTTTTTCTGTCTTTGATGTGTTGGTAACTTGATATAGTTGATATAAGAAAATCGACCCTAAATCTACATCTGCAATTACACCTTATTGAGTTTATAGTTCCGTCGCACGACAACAGAATATTAAGAAAACTCTCTACACTAGCATTACTTTCTAAAAACAATTCAAGCGAGGCAAAAATATGAGTTTTTCCAACTTTTATTTTAGACCATGAGGTTTTTGGAGCCAAAAAGACTTAAAACTAGTCGTTCACTCACGACTTATAGATGTTGCTATTCCCTTGGGATTCTGCAGCACAATGGGAATCAAATGAAGCATGTCGTACTAAGTGGTTTACTTCGCGCTCGAGAACCCAATATGATCTTATACCATTGAATTAAGTTTTAGATTTCTCTCAACTTCTTTAATATTACCTTAATTCGATTTGCTTCATTCTTTTTGATATACACTAGTTCGTTTAATAATTTGACTGAGTCTTATACATTATTTCTACTCTCTCATTACAATTTTATGTACGGATTATGACTAGAAGTATTACAATAGTGATTTTCTTGGAACTACATGCAATTTGTTAATTTTAATGAGGGAGAATTACACATACAACCGCCAGAGGTATGGACAAATTACATGAACATTCCTCCTGTTTAGTAGATTACACAAACACTCCATATATTATGTATCTTATTACACAAACACCATTTGCAGTGCATATATTTAATTACAAAAACAAGCTTACTTAACAAGAGACGTGACAAACAAGTTACTTAAACTTTTGAAAGTACCTTTTCTTTTTATGCTTATTTTCTTATTTTTTAAACAAAATAAATTAGACTTATTTTCCATTTTTAGCGACTTAATTTACTTTTTATTTATTATACATAATAAAACGAGGGACACAAATGTACATTAAACAAAATTTAACAGTTTTAGACCAAATGAACCAAAAGGGGGTGTTTGTATAATCTCAACATAAGCGAGTGTCCTTGTAATTAGCACATACTTCAGAGAGGTGTTTGTGTAGTTCTTCCTTCTAATTAACGTTTGTTGCTTATTATACATACATTTGATGCCTAAAGCAATACAAGCGTCAAATTATTCCAATTTCTGTTAACTATATCTCATATTCTTCTTTTTTTTTTCTTCCCAAAAATAGTTAGGGTGCCATCTCAATAACACCCAACACATTTCATTCACATTTGGCCCAAAATAAACTACATACAAACTCGATTATCCTTTCGTAATCTCTAACCCTTTTTGTTGTCTATGTTCCTATAAATAGAAATTTGTCCTAAAAATAACTATTCAAAAACAAAAAAATGTCATAAAAAGATAACAGTTAAGCACCTTGCAAGAAAAATATGATCACTCGTCATCATGCACTCAAGAAAAACGCCCCACATTTTTATTTTTTTTCTGTTAGGACCAAAAAAAAGCATGGGGCATTTTTGCTTTAACACATAACAAACAAAACCGTAAACAAAATAATTGAATTATTGACATTGCACACTTTCTTCTCCTTTTTCTAGGGGCTCGACAAATTCCACGCAAATCCCATCTCAAGAACCCTAGAAAAATGTCATCTTTGAATTGGGTTTTCGCTATTTTCGTCATATTTGTCATTGCAAGGCCACATTTGATCAGTTGCGAAGTGGGTTTTTCTTCTAATGAGCAGCAGCAGCAGTTGGACAGAGTTTCAAAGCTTCCGGGTCAAGATTTTAATGTGAGCTTTGTACATTATTCAGGATATGTGACTGTTAATAAAGAATCTGGCAGAGCTCTGTTTTATTGGTTCTTTGAAGCTGAAGAGGACCCTGCTTCTAAGCCTATTGTTCTGTGGCTTAATGGAGGTCAATCTCTTTATTTATTTATTTTTTCAGCTTGATTTTTGACATTTTGTGTTGCTTTGTGTGCTGGTTTGTTGTTTCTGCATTGGTCTTTGGGGGGGGGGGGGGGGGGGGGGGGGGCTGTACTGATCAATGAGTACAATGTATGCGACAAACGGACGATTTTTCGCTCATTTAGTGGCTACTAACTGATTAGAGTTTAGGACCTTATCTGCATCATAAGTTGTGGCCAAATTTTGGGAATAGATATATCATAGTGCTTATTGGAATTATCTTGTGTGTGGAGCTGTGAAGTTTGATATTGTTAATAGAGGTGATCTAGTTTTTCTCGTTCGGGTTATGGAGCTAGTTTTGTTGAAGATTTTTGAATGTTGTATCTAATCAAGTTGCTATTTGCAGGGCCTGGATGCTCGTCTGTTGCATTTGGACTAGCTGAGGAAATTGGACCTTTTCATGTTGAGAAAGATGGGAAGACCCTTTATTTGAATCCTTATTCCTGGAACAAAGGTATGTTCTATCTCTTGTTTCTAAAATTGGTAGCATCTCCATCCATATACCAATGAAACAAATAACAGGCAAGAGAAACAAATTGTAGAAAATAGATTTAACTCGCTACTTTTCTTGAAAGATGTTTCTTTTCTGTTGATACGAGACTGGTAAGGGAAGACATTCACAACAGTGTTGCCTAAGCATTTTACATTTTGCAGCTGCAAACATATTGTTTCTGGATACTCCAGCTGGGGTCGGCTTTTCGTATTCAAACACCTCCTCTGACTTATTACACAATGGAGATGAAAGGACAGGTACCATTTTCTGTTCTATAGCTTTTCTTTTATCTCCCATCTTTCTCATTTTATGCCGTTCTGATGCATATGTCAGCTTGATCTTTATCTCTTTGGTTGCAGCTTCCGAAAACCTAAAGTTTTTGTTGCAGTGGTTCAAACGTTTTCCACAGTACAAAGGAACAGACTTCTATATAACAGGAGAGAGCTATGCTGGTCAGTTACAAGAACAGACTTCAAATATTTTCTATTGCTTTAGCTTTTTACCATGAAAATAACTACCTTTATGCACTTTCTATTTATGACAGTCTTATGTTAACAAGTTATTTCATTTGTGTTGAATGAAAATCCTGTGCCAACTAGTGAACCAAAAACGAAAAAACAAAGAAGAGAAATAAGGAACTGAAAAATGAAAAGCCTCTTGATATATTTCCCGGGAAGAAAGTACGTTGTTTTGTGGTCTAGTGTTTAATATAATGTTCACAGGAAACAGTGATAATCTCAAAGCAGTTATTGAGAGATGAAATCGCGGATTCCATGTGCTATGGAACTTAAAGTCTCATTCAGTACGCCTACGAGCTCAATCTGGGCCTTGTAGCTCCTCAAAGAAATTAGAGTCAAACATCTTTGAGCAATAAGCATTTATAGCTTATTGAATGAGCTAGTATTTCAGTAAATTCCTAAGCTGCTATATTTCTACTACGTATCTCTGCTGTCATTGTTTCTTCTTGTTTAAGTGTGCTTATAGTATGAAAACTGTTTTCAACTCAATGTACAGGACACTATGTTCCTCAACTAAGCCAAGCTATTGTGAGGCACAACCAAAAAAATGGTGAAGAAACCATCAATCTGAAGGGTTTCATGGTACCCCCTATCCCCCCAAACACACACATACACACAGACACACGAAGACAATCATTTGTTTATCTGGACTAACCACCATAGCGTACCCGTCTAACAGGTTGGAAATGCTTTAATTGACGATTTTCATGACCACCTGGGACTCTTTCAATACTTGTGGGCAGTGGGAATGATTTCTGATCAGACATTCAAGCAGGTGAATATTGCCTGTGACTTTCAGTCATTCATACATCCCTCAGAACACTGCGAGAAAGCTCTTGAAATTGCTGATGAAGAAATTGGAGATATTGACATGTATAGCATCTTTACCCCTCCCTGCACTGCCAATTCCAGTGGATTAAGCAGCCCAAGGAGAAGAAAGAATGTAAGCGATGAGATTTTGGCCTTTTTTATTTTTTTATGTTTATAATTATACTATAAGATAATAGGGATTCAAGCAAATATTAGTTAACGAGATGTCCGAGGCCGAAACATTTACTGGTAAATTACTGATATACAGTTGACGGCTGCAGTAGCTTAAGTAGTCTGTGAGCAGGTGCCATTTCCATAAATTATTTGTTAAGTATCTCTTTGGTTTTGTTGGCAAATCACCTAATTTTTCATCATCTGTGCTGCGCTCCCTATAGTTGGTGCTTCACTGAGGGTTAATATTGGAAATTAAATGCAATGCTGTGAATTTGTTATCCAGCTTGGTCATTTTCCTCCATTTTCCCGCATTATTCTCTTTTTCTTTAATTAGATGTGGTGCACTAAGGGGTCTACTCTATTTAGACGAGGTATCTATTAAATATGAAATGTCACTGATAAGATGGAATCTTTCTGAAATAAATCTTGCTAGATGCAGTAATTTCTCCCAAATTATTCTTATTTGGTTTACTAATAGATTATGCTTTAATGATAGAGGGTTGGTCTTCTCAGAAGATCATATGATCCCTGCACAGAGAGGCATTCAACTGTTTACTTTAATCTTCCGGAGGTTCAGAGTGCTCTTCATGTTCACACCAAAAATGCCCCGTTGAAATGGCAAACCTGCAGGTACAACTTTACAAGTTTTCTTCTAAACAGAAGGGAAGGGCACTAGGGATGCCACCCTTTCTCCTCTTTTATAGCGTAATTTATATATGGCTTTTACTGATGACTCTCAAACTAGAGGTGTTTTTAGTTTCATGCATGAATATCCTTCTTGTAGAATAAATGACACATAATCACATTGGTGTTGAAATTTAAGTAGATGGATAATTTCGCGGGATCTCACATAGTATATGAGTATTAAGTGACATGTTAATGATATATCTTGACCTTTTCTTTTGGTGATAATAGTTCAAATATTATACTAAAAAATATGCATTTCTAGCTGGCAAAAACTTTTCCTATTTTAAAAAGTAATAACGTAGAAGTGCAAGTAAGTATTAGTTTCTGAGGGGATACAATTAACTGGGAGAACACATGGACCGAGTTATGCTTGTAACATCATATTCTGGCCCGTCATGGCTAGTAGCAAAATCTCATGTTGTACATTTTCTTGTCACATAAAATACGTGGTGAGACAATAATGATGATACTATCCCCACTGTGCTGGTTTTTTCTTGATGATTCGAGCGATAACGAGCAGTTTTAACTCCTCCAAATACCCGAAGAACAAATTGTTGCTCTATAATTTTGATACAGCATGATCATGAAGGCAATGTGAATGCATGAAATCACTGACATATTTGGAATTCCCTACAGTACTCTGAAATTTTGAGCTAATCTTATTGAGTCTTGTTTATAAACCTAACTTCTGATCTCACTTTTGCCTTTTCTTACACATACAAAATGAAAATATAAGGTTTTCGTGTTTGGTATATCATAGACAGGTCTGCTTTTTTTTGCAGTGACACGGTGAATGAAAATTGGAATGATTCGCCTAGGTCAGTGCTGAATGTCTTCCGCGAGCTCATACATGCGGGAATTCGGGTTTGGATCTTCAGGTTTCTCCCTATTCAATCTAATCCCTCTTTATTTACTATATAAAGTAGGAAATTACATGCCTGCAACTTCTGTGCAAGTATATGTTCTCATTTACTCATTGTCCTTTGTTCTCTCTGAATTCTTCTGTTTATCTAGAGTTCATAGCAGTCCTCCAATTTTTAGATATATCATGACGTCCTGATCACATGCTTCCATCATTAGTAACCTTTTGAGTTTAATACAGCGGAGATACAGATGCCGTTATTCCAGTGACATCCACCCGTTACAGTATAGACTCTCTAAAACTTCCTACTGTTAGTCCTTGGCGTGCTTGGTATGATGATGGACAGGTAATGTTACTGCTTCATGAGTCATAGATTCCTCCATTTGTCCGTTTCTTTATATTTTAACGGATAGAGAACTCAATTTTGTTGAAACTACACTACTTTATGACGAAATATGCTAATTCTTCCGTCCACAAACATCTTCTCTGAACTGATTTGTATAATAAAACAGGTAGGAGGATGGACTCAAGAGTACAAAGGGCTGACCTTTGTGACGGTGAGAGGAGCAGGCCATGAAGTTCCCCTGCATAAACCAAAGCAAGCTCTTACACTCATTAAGTCTTATTTATCAGGAAGTTCAATGCCAGATCTTGAAGTAGTGAGTGATATGTAATAATCCCACTTTTCAACCAGAGACAAAGATTTCATTTAATTATAAAATGAATGGTGTTTAAAGGTTTCACTTTTTTCAGGCGATTTGACATTAATTACGCGTAAATGATGGTTTTTAGTTCTGTTCTTGCTTTTGAACTAACATTTGTACATATATCTATCTTCTAGAGAAGCTGACTGTAGATCATATTAGCTTTCTATAATGGATTAAGCATGTTCCTGCAAAGTATTTGGAGAGGATTAAGCAATGTTTTATGTAGAGAGTTTTTCTTCTGTTCTTTGGATGGGATATGTCTGTTTTTCTTTTTTCTTTTAACAGGAAACTTAGTTATACATTCCGCATTTGCAGCACAAGTACTGACGGAAACATACAGATCAAAATTAATTTTGTTAATTCATAATGGCATAATCTATGATCTCATCTCATCTGTGTAGACTTGTAGAAATACATCCAAGTCAATAAGAAGTCGGTATTTGATATATTGTGGTCCTGCTTCTTAGCTTTCGATTATTTGTGGTCCTTCGGTAAATACGTATAAAGAAATACAATCTTCTTACTTTTATAACATTATGAATTTAATATTGTAATTTACATATTTTATATATTTTGTATATAAGACTTGCCCTAAAATGAATCATGAATCAAAATGTTATGGATATGGTCTAAGTTAAAATGAATTAAAGAGCCATCCATTGCGTATTTGGACCTACAAATACGCTCCTTCACAAATTGCCTATTGTGGAAATAGAAAGCAAAGTTATTGACCATTATATAAGAACGCTGAGGACTAATCGCGATGAGAAGGGGATCAACGCAGATATATTATGTAGAAAATTATTACGACTACATAATATTTTTTTTCACCCTAACACATCGACCGTTCTCACTAGCAATACTGACTAAAATACAAAGGATTCTTCTCCCATTTTCAACCATGCATGCACTAATTCATTACTTCACATGCACACATTTATAGTTTTTCGAACAGTTGGGTACACATGGCCTCAAAGGCGGACTCTGAGAAAATCCATTTCAATTTTGGTTATGTAGGAAGTTTAATTTTAAATCCTAGTCTCAATTGTTTCACTTTGTAATATTTTGTTGAAGGATAAATTATATTATTAAGTTGATTGTGAAGTTCAAATTTCAGCTTGAGATACAAAGAAAACCGAGAGTAAGCTCATATTCATATTTAAATCATAGACATGGCCACTTTGTTTAATCTTAAGTTGTTAAGTCTTAACATAAAATCATAAACAATTGAATTATTAAGTCTTAACAGTTGAATCATAAACAATTGAATTAATTCATAGGCATGACCCTTCATCTTCATTTTGTAGAGGCTGTGATCATCAAAATATCCACACCAATCCATCTTAAGAACCCTGAAAAAAAATGTCAACTTTGAGTTGGTTATTCAATATTTACCTCATATTGATCACTTGCAACGAAAGTTTTTCTTCGGAGCACGTACCTAATGAGCAGCAGTTGGACAGAGTTTCAAAGCTTCCGGGTCAGAATTTTAATGTGAGTTTTGCACACTATTCAGGGTATATAAATGTTAATGAAGAATATGGGAGAGCTTTATTCTACTGGTTCTTCGAAGCTGATGATGAAGACCCTTCTTCCAAGCCTCTCGTTCTTTGGCTTAATGGAGGTCAATCTCTTTATTTGTTGTTTCTTCTTTGTGTTGTCTTAAGTACTGGTGTTTTTCCTTTCTGCATTAATCTTTAACGTGGGTCGGTTAGTATTTAGAAAACTGTGTTTAGGAGTAAGTAAATGGTGGTTTTATTTGTATCTAGTCGATGAATGAATATATGCGATAAACTGACATTTCACTCCTTTCATGTCTATATGTAATACAATATTTTTAGTAATATATATATACAAACTTCAATAGTGCAATGTTAATTTTCTACACAACAAACGAGTATATATGTGTACATAAGTTACAGTGGTAAGGGGTGTCATGCATTGACTATATCAATTAAGAAATTATACAGGGTTGGTTTTTGAAATTCACTACAGTATATAGTAGTGATCTAGATTTTCATGTTCGAGAAATGAAGCTTCTCAATTTTTTGCCCATTACTGAAAGTTTTCTCGAATCGAGTGGCTATCCGCAGGACCTGGATGTTCGTCTATTGGATATGGACTTGCTGAGGAAATTGGACCTTTTCATATTGAGAAAGATGGGAAAACTCTTTATTTGAACCCTTATTCCTGGAACAAAGGTACGTTCTATCTGTATGTCGAAAATGGTAGCATCTGCATCCAGAATACAAAAGAAACAAAAAACAGGAAAAAAAAAAAAAAAAAAAAAGGTACAATTTACTTATTTTCTTGAAAGATGACGTTTGTTTTCCATCAAAACCAAACTGATGAGGCAAACTCTTGATAGTATTTGCACTTTAGCTTGTAAAACATGTTCAAAAGACCGGAGAGATATAAACTTTCGAAAGAGTGTTGCCTAATTATTTACCATTTGCAGCTGCAAACATATTATTTCTGGATTCTCCAGTTGGAGTCGGCTTTTCGTATTCAAACACTTCCGTTGACTTATTAAGCAATGGAGATAAAAGAACCGGTACCTTTTTCTGTTCTATAGCTTTTCTTTATATCTGATCATTCACATTTGTGCTGTTATGATGCATATGTCAGCTTGATTTCTGTTTCTTTGATTGCAGCTGCCGAAAACCTTATATTTTTGCTGCAGTGGTTCAAACGTTTTCCACAATATAGAGGAAACGACTTCTATATAACAGGAGAGAGCTATGCTGGTCAGTAGTATAGTTTATTCTATTTATTAGCTTTTTATTCATGAGAAGAACTATCTTTATGAAAATTCTATACCGCGTTTGTGGCATTCTTACATTGAAGTGTTATTTGGACTTATATTACATGATCCTGCTGTCACACAATTGTTACCTGGACCAAGAGTCGGACAATTCTAATTTATCTTGTAGGTTCTTATACGTTCGACTATTAACTTTTTAAACAAAAGAATAACATTTTCCAAAATGCCAAAGAGGTAGCTGTTTTTTTTCATGTAAGAGTGATTTGCTAGTGATCTACGCTAGTGATAAAATTCCATTCAACCTCCCTTCCGTCTACCTTTTCGTTTGAATTAAAATGAAATAAGAGGTAATTGATACGCTGTGGTGCATACACTAAACTTCTTCCTTAAATGATATTTATTACATCTTTTCCATTTTCTCCAAAGAAGTGCTCTTAGTCCATCAATTTTGGATTTGGTAGCTCTGTAAGAAATTTAGAGTTAAATATTTTTTGAGCAATAAGCATGTGTAATCGATTCATAAGCTTGTATTGTAGAAATTGTTTAGCTGCATTTATTATTTCCTAAGTCATATCTATGTTGGTGTTGTTTGTTCTTGTTTTAGTGCACTTAATAGTATAAATGTTGTTTTCAATCCAATGTACAGGACACTATGTTCCTCAACTAAGCCAAGCTATTGTGAGGCACAACCGGAAAAATGGAGAAGAAATTATCAATCTGAAGGGGTTCATGGTACCTCCTACTCCCAAACACACACACGCTCACTGAGTAAGAGAATCATATGTTCCTGTGGACATAACTAACCACCATCACATTTTTGTGTAACAGGTTGGAAATGCTCTCGTAGATGATTTTCATGACCACCGGGGACAATTTGAATACTGGTGGTCAGTTGGGATGATTTCTGATCATACATTCAAGCAGGTGAACATCTACTGTGACTTTGAGCATTTCTCACATAACTCAGAACGCTGTGAGAAAGCTCAAGAAATTGCTCTTCAAGAAGTTGGAGATATTGACGTATATAGCATCTTCACTCCTTCCTGCACAGCCAATTTCGATAGATCAAATCGTCCAGGGAGAAGAAACAATGTAAGCAAGACCTTTGGCATTTCGTTTATACTCTAGATGATATTAGGAATTCAATCGAATGTTTGCTGCTTAGATGTGTGATGCTTAAACATTTTACTTGTAAATAGTGCTAATATTAGTTGGAGTTGGAGTCTTCAACAGTTTAAATAGTCCATGAGTAGCGCTGCTTCGATAAATTCTTTCTGAATTATCTCACTGGTTTTGATGGTAGATCACCTAAACTGTTAATCATCTTTTTCCGCCCTCCCTGAATTTGGTGCTTCGGTGATTAAACATATTATGCAAGTTAATGAATTTGTAATTCAGCTCTTCAAGATTCTCTCTCAATAATTAGTCATATAGTCCATTTTTCGCATTGTTTGCCTATGTCTTTGATCACTCAACATGTACATTGAGTTTTAACCACTTGGATGATTTATAGTTGTTGCATCAATGCAGGTTTTTTAACTTCTGCATCTGTACCCACCTTATACTTGTGTTACCTGGTGTTTCTGTAGTTAATCACGGTCGAATCAGAAACCTTCAACATAGAATCTGTCAGAAAAATATGAGTCCTATCGTATCATGATAAGACAAAATTCCGCTTTTCCTTTTGCCAGTTTAATTAGTTGGTTCCGCTTCCCCTTAGAGGGATCAAACTTAGAACAAAGGTTAAGCCAGAGAATTTCATTGATGATTTCTTGCTTTTTAAGGGGTTCAAGCTCTAGGAAACTCATTTTAATTTCTTAAGTTGTTCTAAATTTTCTTTCTTGTTGCAAATTTGTCACCACTCTAAAAGTGACTAACAAGATCTTTTACAAAATGAGCATCTCCTGTAATCATTTATTGGTGTTCCTATACATAGTTATCAGGCAGCTGTGCTTGTTTATTTTCCAATTGGAAACTGAGGTTCCATTTTCATAACCGGACTCACTTTGCATGGAGTGGGTATTTTGTCACAGGGCCATTTCTTTAGTAAGATGGCACAATATTCCTCAAACTTAGACGCTAGTATTTCGCGTAAACAAATTGCGGTAAAGCACGATATGTACTCATACTTTCATCATCTCCTAAATTCTAGCTGTAGGCCACAGGTTCTTAAAAAGTTGTCTTGCACCACTAGAATGTACTCCTTTTGGACGAAATACCAATAAAATGTTTCCGGAAGAAGTATTCTTCTGAAAGAAAGATTGACTGGATAGATTCAGTACTTTCTCTCAGTTACTCTTATTTGGTTGACTAATAGACTATCTTTAATGATAGAGATTTGGTCTTCTCAATAGAGCATATGACCCCTGCACAAAGAAGCACTCAACTGTCTACTTCAATCTACCGGAGGTTCAAAGTGCTCTTCATGTTCATAGCCAAAATGCTCCATTGAAATGGAAAACCTGCAGGTACAGGATTTCTTTTAACGAAAGAGAAGGGCATTAGGAGATACCATCCTTTCTTTCTCTCATAGCACAGTTTTTATAGTTTTTATACTATTCTTGCTAATGACAGTGAGACTAAAGGTGTTTTCTAGTTTGATCTGCTTGAAATCTCAGTATTGGAATAACACTAAAAATCATATCTTAGCAATGAATTTAAGAACATATGTTCGGAGATTTGAGTAGATAGATAATTTGTCTGGATCTCACATGGTATTTGACTAACAGCTGACATGTTAATGATGATTCTTGATCTTTTCTGATGAGAATAGTCCAACTATAATATAGTAAATAGAAATCTCCGTTGGAGCTAAAAAGAGCTGGTCCTATTTTCGGTAATTAAGTTGAAGCGGGAGTTTTATGAAGCGCTAGTCTTAACTGGAAAAAACACTTGGACGGAATGATGCATTTAGCATCATATTCTAGTCCTTCATGACTGCTGGTGAAGTCTCATTTTTTTAACATTTACTCTTCAAACGAATCGCATGGGAGATGCTGACAATACTATGGCCTCAAATATTCATGGTTCTTTTTGGCATTCAAGCTTATGATAACCAGCAATTTGAGCCTTCAAATATCTGAAGGCAATGTGACCCCGTAATTACTGATATATTTGAGATTGGCTGCAGAATTCTGAAATTTTAACATTTCCAGTTGAAAGTCGTGTTACAACGCTTTTTGGCCCTGTTTACATGTGCAATGTGCAAAAATAGGGTCTTGTTGGACTTCCGTGTCTGATCAATCTTAGACAGATCTGCTTTTTCTTTGCAGTGACTTGGTAAGTGATAATTGGAAAGATTCTCCCAGTTCGGTGCTGAACATCTTCCACGAGCTTATACACGTGGGGATTCGGATTTGGATCTTCAGGTTTCTCCCTATTCCATCATAATCCTTCTTTACCTACTATACAAAGTAGGAAGCTACATGCCTGAAAGTTGAAACTTCTGCTCAAGTATATGTTGCGATTTACTCATCTTCCTCTATTTCCCTGAGTGATTCTGTATTGCTATTCAAAATAGCAGTTCCAATGTTTTGAGATGTATCACGACCTCCTAATCGTGTTTGTCCATCGTTAGTAATCCTTTGAGTTAAATACAGCGGAGACACAGATGCGGTAATTCCGGTTACATCCACCCGTTACAGTGTAAACTCTCTAAAGCTTCCAACGATTAGTCCTTGGCGTGCTTGGTATGATGATGGACAGGTAACTTTACTGCTTCTTGCATCAGTCTGTTTTTACCACTCGCCTAGTCGCCTGTTTCTTTACTTCTTTATGGCCAAAGAACCGTTTTTGTAAAAGTTAATAACACATAATTTTCGTTGCAATCACACATTTTTCGTCCAAAAACGAATTATCTAACTTGTTTGTAATAAAAAAACCAGGTAGGAGGATGGATGCAGGAGTACAAAGGGCTGACCTTCGTGACAGTGAGAGGAGCAGGCCATAAAGTTCCTCTGCATAAACCCAAGCAAGCTTTAACACTTATTAAGTCTTATTTATCAGGAAGTTCAATGCCAAAAGTTGAACTTGTGAGTAATGTGTAATAGTCCTAGTCTCCAACTGGAGACTAAGATTTCATTTAATTACAAAATAAGTGGTGCAGAAGACTTAACTGTTTCAGGCCATTTGACATAATTTTTCCAGATTACTACCAAGCAAATTGCAGTTACTTGAATTTGAACTAGTATTTATACATGTCACGGTTTATAGAGAAGCTGAGTGTAAACACCATATCTGCAGCTTTCTACATGAAAGAGAAAAAGAACAAGAATCATGCTCCTTAAAAAGCTTAGAGGATTAAGTACAGTGTAATTGTAAAGCTTTTTGTTTTTCTTTAAAGTAATTGGGATGGTACAAGTCTTTTTTTCTTCTTTTCTTCGTTTAGCCAACAAGAAATAAAAGAAGAAAGAAAACGGACCAAGTCTAGTATTCCATCACTTATAAGGATAGTTTATACATTCACAGCACAAGAACTGGTACAAACATACTACTACTCAAGATAAATCATAATGACAGAATATATGATCTCAATTTTCCTATGTATTGTAGTAGTATGAGTTTCTTGGATCAAAATATATACTGAAACAAATTTTAAAATTTAAAGATCGAATAAACTACTTATATATGTTTTTTTTCTTAATGCAAGAACCTCGTCCCGTAGTTCAACTATTATTTTTTTGAGATAAAAACGTCAAACCCCCTATACTATACCCCTTGTTGCACTTTGTCCCCTGAACTTTTTTTTTGGCAACAAGCCCCCTGTACTATGGATAAATAAGCACTTTGCCCCCTGAGTCCAAATTCAACCGCAAAAAGTGTTGACACGTATTCAAATCCAATGGTGAAAAAGCGACTCAGGGACAAAATGCTTATTTATTCATAGTACAGGGGGCTTGTTGCCAAAAAAAAAGTTTAGGGGGCAAATCGCTACACCCCCTATAGTATAGGGGGTTTGACGCTTTTATCCCTATTTTTTTATAGGGCCCAATCTATGGGGTCTTTGTCCCATAATATATGAAAATGTGTGAAGTGCCCCCAATTTATTGATTTTTGTGCGATTTGCTCCGGTGTCAAATTTAACGGATAAGAATTTAAAAACGTGTCCAAATGAACTGTTTATCAACAACTCAGGAGAAAATAAAAAATTTTCAGATGGTTTTTTCTTTTCCCCCAATTTCCGTGGAACCAATTGGAGCCGAAGAGTAAAATTACTTGAAAAAGAAAAGTCGAAAGCAAATAAAAGCGAATTACAGTTTTACTTATTGTTTGCAAAATTGGGACGTGGCAAACACTCGCCAAAACTATAAAAATGCAAGAAATATAAAAAATCCAGACAGTTTTGATTGATGATTTTCATCCTCTTCTTTCAACTCCCATTATCCTCCCAACGTTCGACTGTGTCTCAAAAGTGTCACCAAAGGTACGTTTTTTAGACTCTAAAAAGCTAAAATCTTTTCTCTTATAGCTTGAACCCAACTCCCGTAGTTGAAGAGAATCAAGTCTGTATTCAAATCAATCATTCCAATGAGTTAATGTGAAGAATTAGTTGAAATTATACTCAGGGGCCATTTTAATCTTTGATGGCCTCTCTGAAACTCTCACTGTCTTTAGATAACAACCCATTTGACTCCAAGAAGCTGTTTTTGAGTCTGAAATCGTTTAAATTCGCTTCGATTTCGTTACTTTCGGGTTCTGGGAACTCGAATGTGGCATTTACTGAGAACCCCTTTGGCAAAGTGAAGAAATTCAGAGTTTCTAGATTAGAGACTGAGTTATTGGATAAGTCTGAGCCCATTTTGGATGATTCTACGGTTGAAAATGCGAAGAAATATGTGCCCGAGGGTGATAATTTGATGTTAGAGAGTCCAGATTATGATGGGGATATTCCTAAAAGAAGAGAGAATATCTGGAAGAAGTTCCGGGGTGAAAAGAATGTAAAGAAAACTACCCGAAAGAGGCCAGTTGTTCGTAGAAATGGTAATACGTATAAGCAGGAAGAAAAATCTGAGGTGTTGCGTGGAAAAGTTAACGCTTCGACTGCATTGGATACCGAGGCGGTGGAATATCATGATTTTGATGGTGCTGAGCCTGAGTTGAGCTCCGAGCGTTGCAATGTAATTTTAAGAGAGCTAGAGAAGAGTGATGACAACAAAGCTTTGAGGTTTTTTGAGTGGATGAGACGTCACGGGAAGTTAAAGGAGAATGCGGTTGCCTATAATTTGATTCTTAGAGTTTTGGGTAGAAAATTGGATTGGGGTGGAGCAGAAGCAATGGTTAAGGATATGGTTGGCAATTCCGGCTGCAAGCCTAATTATCAGACATTTAATACCATTATTTTTGCTTGTTTCAAGAGAGGGCTTTTGGATATGGGTGCAAGGTGGTTCCGTGCGATGTTGGATTATGAGGTTCGACCAAATGTTGCCACCTTTGGAATGCTGATGTCTCTTTATCAGAAGGCTTGGGTTGTGGATGAGGCAGAGTTTACATTTTCTCAGATGAGGAATCTAAAAATAATATGCCAATCAGCCTATTCAGCTATGCTCACTATCTATACGCGCATGGGTTTGTACGACAAGGCAGATGATGTTATTGGCTTTCTGAAAGAAGATGGAGTGGTTTTAAATTTGGAGAACTGGTTAGTTCTGCTCAATGCTTATTGTCAGCAGGGTAAGTTGGGCGATGCCGAACAGGTTTTTCATGCAATGAGTGAAGCTGGATTTTCTCCCAATATAGTTGCATACAACACGTTAATAACTGGATATGGGAAAGTATCAGAGATGGATCGTGCAGAGGATCTGTTGTGCAACCTTATAAGAGTTGGTTTGGAGCCTGATGATACGACATATAGGTCGTTAATCGAAGGTTGGGGTCGAGCAGGCAATTATAAGCAAGCAAAACTTTACTATACAGAACTCCAGCGGTTGGGGTTCAAGCCTAATTCTTCAAACTTGTACACCTTGATAAATTTGCAAGCTAAGTATGAAGATGAAGAGGAGGCGGTCAGGACTATTGACGACATGATTATGATCGGGTGTCAGAAGTCTTCGATCCTTGGTATTATTTTACAGGCATATGAGAAAGCTAACAGATTGGATAAATTATCTTTGATTTTGGGAGGTTCCCTCTATAACCATGTTCTAAAAAATCAGACTTCTTGCACAATTCTTGTGACGGCTTATGTCAAGAATTGTTTGATAGATGATGCACTGGAAGTTCTGAGAGACAAGCAATGGGAGGATCCTGTATTTGAGGACAACTTGTACCATCTTCTGATATGTTCGTGCAAAGATTTGAATTATCTTGAAAATGCCGTCAAAATATTTACTTGCATGCCAAAATCTGGCCAGCCCAACTTGAACATTTTCTGCACAATGATTGACATTTACAGTAGAATGGGTCTTTTTTCTGAAGCTGAAAAACTTTGTGCAGAGTTGAAGTCTTCAGGTGTTGAATTAGACATGATAGCCTTCAGTGTTATAATAAGGATGTATGTCAAATGTGGTTCTTTAGAAGAGGCTTGCACAGTGCTGGAGACAATGGATAAACAGAAGAATATTGTGCCTGATGTTTATCTTTTACGTGATATGCTCCGCGTTTATCAGCGGTGTGATATGCGCGATAGATTAGCCAATTTGTACTACAAAGTGCTGAAAAAAGATGATGAGATTTGGGATGAGCAGATGTATAATTGTGTGATAAACTGTTGTGCCTGCGCATTGCCGGTTGATGAACTATCAAGGCTTTTTGATGAGATGCTTGAACGAGGATTTGTGCCAAGCACCATTACCTTTAATGTGATGCTCAATGCTTACGGGAAATCCAGGTTATTTGAAAAGGCAAGAAAAGTATTTTGGATAGCCAAGAAACGGGGGCTAATTGATGTTATTTCTTACAATACTATTATTGCTGCTTATGGGAAAAATAAGTACTTAAAGAATATGTCAGCTGCTATTAGGAAAATGCAATTTGATGGTTTTTCCGTGTCTCTCGAAGCTTACAATTGCATGTTGGATGTGTATGGTAAAGAAGGTGAAATGGAAAAGTTTAGAAGTGTCTTGCAAAGGATGAAGGATTCTAATTGTGTTTCTGATCATTACACTTATAATATCAAAATTAACATTTATGGAGAGAGAGGATGGATTGAAGAAGTAGCTGATGTGCTTATGGAATTGAAAGAATGTGGAATTGGACCTGATTTATGCAGCTATAATACATTGATTAAAGCATATGGGATTGCGGGGAAGGTTGAAGATGCCGTAGCTTTGGTTAAGGAAATGAGAGAAAATGGAATAGAACCTGACAGAATAACGTACACTAATTTGATAGCTGCGTTAAGAAAGAACGACATGTTTCTAGAGGCAGTGAAGTGGTCATTGTGGATGAAGCAAATGGGGCTTTGAAGATTTATGCCTTCTCATATGCTATTTTTGGTGATCGTGTTTCTTTCCTCTATGGCTCTATGCATAGAAATAAGTACACAGTAAGTGTTGTACATGTGGAATTTTCAATTTTGATTGGTACTTATATGGACTTACTTCAAGAGAATATACTAATCGTCATAACAAAATATGTTCTCATTTTTCAGGAGATGGCTCTATTCTAGATTGTATATGAAAAATCGCCTCTATAGAGTGCTGGAAAGGATGGGTAATTGAATTCTCCAAATTTATCAACAAGGCCATATTATGCTTCTTCGACTGATTACTTGGACCACCTTCTACTTACCAGGTCATATGGTTCATGTATAGATACACATGTTAATTGTTTGTAGATTCTATTTTAAAGTTGTATAGCGACTGTATATGTTGTTTTGTTCTCCTTCTTATTCCCTGTACGGCAAGGCAACAACACATATCATCTGTATGGATTAGTCTATGAAAAATTAGAAAGTGCTAAACTTCAGTTGGAAACAACCTGTGCTCAATTTTTTACTATTTACTGTAGTGCTAGAATATCATTTCCAGTCAGAAGTTATGTGCCAGAACTTCCTCATTGATTCATTACATAAGTACAAATTCTCTTATTTTAGATTGTTTATCTGTAAAAACCTTGTACTTGAGATCTTGATATATTATGTACTGTTCTCTTTGTGATACTTAAATGTATAATAATTGCATAAAAGCTTGAATTTAGACGAGTAGGACAACTCTAAATTTAATTCTTCCAGCTAACAAGTTCTTTGTTGTCTTGAGCACAGAATTACAGCAGTAACTCAGTTCTTATTTAGTGCTCTTGTTTCATGCTAGTATATAGAAGAAATTATAGTGATCAATCTCTTGAGAACAAGAGTTTTGTATCTTTGATCAGTTGATCTCTTTCTTTCCCAGAAAAAGATTAGTGCAGCGTTCAAGTTTATTGTGTGCAGTAAATTCTTCAAGGACTGATATTCAAATACCAAACCTTTGGAGTTTTCAACAATCAAAGAAACTGAACTTCAATAGCAGTTTTGACAACTGAGGATAACAGATGCAGAAGGATTAAAGAGATAACTAATATCTAGGATTTTTTGCAGCCCAACAGATGCAGAAAGATGAAAGGAACAACTAATATCAAGGATTTTTCGCAGACTGTTGCGTAGGAAAATAAAGCACGAGTGGAACTGCCATGAAAACTTTTGCTAGCTAAAGAACAATGCTGGAGCTTCTTGTCACGGTTTACTTAACGCAGAATTGCTTTCGTAGTGACCGTTGCCAATGCCACCTCCACCTCCAAATCCTCCTCTACCACCGCTGCCGATTCCTTTTCCTATACCTCCCCCCAAACCGCCACCAGCTCCACCTCCTATTCCTTTGGTAATGCCACCACCAAATCCAGCACCACCCCCTATTCCACCACCAAAACCACCAATTCCCCCTCCCACGGCACCTCCACCTATGCCACCTCCAGCTCCACCGCCAATTCCTCCACCAATCCTCCATCCCACAGCACCCCCAATTCCCCCACCAATGCTGCCTCCTACTCCACCTACTCCTCCACCGGCGCCACCACCTATTCCTTTACCAATCCCTCCTCTTGAACTCCCACCAGCACCGCCACCTCCCCCGATACTACCTCCCGCTCCGCCACCAACCCCGCCTCCATTTCTAGTCCCTCCACCAATTCTACCTCCTCTGCTTGTACCACTGCCACCTTTATGTCCTCCAACTCCTTGATTATTATGATGCTTTTTTCCCTTCTTATGGTGCTTTACACCATGCCCACTGCCTGAACCACTATGACCACCTCCCCCACCAACGCCACCATTTACACCTCCTCCCCCGTGATTAAGGCCACCACCACCAATAACCCCTCCTGCCCCACCTCCACCTCCAATACCACCACCAACTCCACCCCCAATACTGCCACCAACTTCACCCCCAATACCGCCAACTCCACCTCCGATAATCCCTCCACCTATACCTCCACCACCGATGGCACCTCCAATGCCACCCCCAATGGCACCTCCACCCCCAATAACCCCTCCACCTACACCTCCAACTCCACCCCCAATACCACCTACACCTCCAACTCCACCACCAATACCACCTACACCTCCAACTCCACCCCCAATGCCACCACCACCTATGCAGTCGGGCTTCAAATATCCCCGACTAAAAGAGCGTTTAATATTCAATCCACCGCCTTCACCAACTCCAGGTTTATCATCAAGAAATGGTCCTTTGACACCACCATTTTGCCCCAAGTTACTGCATTCTATACTTCCCACCACCAAAAGAATGAGCATCATCGCCAAAACACCCTTCCCCACCATTTTGCTTATTCTCACTTGCATGCACACAGACACTTAAACTCTTGCATGCAACTCATGCACAACTTCACCACCTTATAAACACGTACACTCACCCTCATATTAATTACGAGCATTACTTCCCCTGCCAACCAGTTTTTACCTTTTAAATATTTTATCCATTTTGTTTATGACAACCAACACAAAGTCCAGCTCGAATACCCCTACATATGCGTGATGATACGCATGCATTCATAGCCACCTCTCCTCTTATCTATCTCATGCACGCGCAGACAAATTGTCTTGGAAAACAAGAGTCCTGTAGACTGTAGTAAAGAAAAGCGTTGACTTTACTTGCTAATTTTGCATAATAATATGTTGGTAGTTGGCAATTTTCCAATTAATGGTGGTTTAGTTAGAGCCACCCCATTACGGAACCATTAATTCTTGACTCACGCCTGTAATAAACTTTGACAAAAACGATGAGAAATGGAAATTGCACTAATTACAATTAGAGTGTATTAGAAGCCAGTAATTTTTTTGTTGACAGTTGATGGTCACGGATAGCATTTACTAGTTGAAAGTTGAAAACTTTACTTCAATTTGGCTTCCACAATACAAACCCATCTCCCAAATTTAATGGATAAGCGTGAAAAAAGAAAGTGGAAAAGAATCACACCATGTGTTATAAACAATCCCAAAAATGTCCCAACTCTTTTTCAAACATGTTCTGATCAATTGTTTGCCATTGATTTGATTTTTTTTCCTTTTGAGGTTTTTGTAGAACTTTTGGTGGTCGTTTATCTTGATTGTTTGAGATTTTGAATATATGCATAGTCTAGTGACTACATAAGCGAAATGAACCTCCCTCCACATACTTAAATAATGGGACTGATATAAGTTATTTTAATTATTGCTTGTTTGATAATAATGGGACTAATAATTTAAGGATCAATTGAAATTGGATTAAGCAAAACATTACTGATGCTAATTGTAACTGCAGAAAGAGAACTGCTAAAGCAACAACTTTGAGATCTCATGGAATTACTCAGCAAAATTCTAATATACAGATACATCTGAGATTATAGTTAAAAACTCAGTATTAGACTCGTACAACATTACTTAACTTAGTGACAAGGCAATTGATTACACTGTTCCTATGATTTACATAAAGTGAAAACTATCTACACACTTTCCGCACAATTGACAAACACCACAAAAACTGAAAAACATAAGCATCAGGGTTGTAACTGTAAACTAACTATTGAAGATCTTCGTAAGATCATGTCGTTCACGATCAATTTCCTGATTTCATTATCCTCCAGAGTTCCCAGGGTATCGAGAATCAAGACTTCTTGTGAGACGTATCACCGACCTTGCTAATGATCATCCCCCACAAATTATATCTCATATTTCAGTCGATCAAGCCTTGGGAAATTAACCCTGATCGTATTCTGCTTCTGCTCACTCCACCCCAAGTGATTACAAAGACCACAAACTACGAAGCTTAAACATCTTCGAAGTCTTCCCATGGATGGTTTCTTGAGGCGCAGGGCCCATTTACCAGTATGAAGAAGTCCCACAATAGTTAAAATTTGCAGGACGACCACAATTTTGCAGACGGGATATACAAAAGCTAAGGAAAGCCCTCTTATCTGCTAAGGATGAAATGCCTTCTACTAAAATGACTGGCAGTTCAGAGCACCCTCCAAGTATATCTCTGATTACACAACCGAACAGGGGGCTGTCCCCTTATATGAGATTCCTGTGCCGTCAGGTTGAGGTGAGTCAGTTGAAGAAGTATGGAGACTCAAGAACTTCTTCAAGATTGAAGTCTCCTCTCTTTGGTAGAGGAGGAAAGGTCAGTGTTGGATACGATGCCTCAAAGCTCTCAAGCAGCTGCTTATGGAGTCCAAGTGAAATGGAGTTAAAAATGACGAAAAAAAATCAAACAAATCTAAAATCTAAATTAAAGAAGAAAAGTTCAGAAAAAATTATTGGCAGCTTAAAATCCACATTTTGCAAATAAAACTTGAATAAATAAGTAATCACCATTTATAGTTCTCCCACTACATGACATAAATTAATCTGCTAACAGATCTCCCTTTTTTATAATTTAAATCAGAATAAGTATAATTAAAGAACTTGTTCAGAATCCAAGGATATCGTAATTCGTGAAAAAACAGGAGGTGTTGATGTTATAGTAAACAGTTCAGTTAAAGCATATATTCACTATCTACTGCATTCAGCACCCGGAAAGAAAATATGGATATTGTAAGGGATAAAACAGCCGGCTATTCTTGTGTTAACTGAGAAATTAAGGAATCAAACAACTCGAAACTGACAATGTTTAGTGCTTAAAAAGCTACTTTGACATGCTAAGCTGCTTACATTTTCAAGTATCGGCATACTGTACAGATCCACAAATTTTTGCCTTAGTATCTGATTCATCCGGTCAACATCACATGCATGCGTCCAGAACGAATCGTGAACACCTGAAGGTAAACACAAATGCCCAATATTAACTCAGCGCCCCATAGTTGGTGACTAACCAGCAAATACTAAATAGCATTTACCCCAGAGATAATACATATATATCCTCTGAGTTAGGTCTAATAACAGAAACCTCCTCTAAGTTTGAATAATTACAGAGACGCCCGAGCTTTAATAACATTCGAAAATAGAGGTCAATCTGTAATGCTCTTCAAACATCTCCACGGGGCCTCTTCAATGAATCGAACCCCATGGGAGTCAATTTGTAATTCCTTTTAAAAATTCAAATGGTGTTTCTATAATACCCAACCAGTAAGGAAGTTTGTGTAATTAAAACAAAATCTCATTGGGTGTAAATGTAATGATCCCTTCTCCAAAATACATGTTAATAGTACACAAACAAACAGGCAAGCAAGCCTGAGGAGTAGTGGCAATCAGGACACACCTGCGAACCGCAACCCAGCATCTCTACAAGCTATGGCAGTCATCATCATATGTGAACCATCTAGCGAGTGCACAAAATTGGGAGGGAAGGCAGTTCTCTGTTTCCTCACCTCAACCTAAGATCAGTGATTGTTATACGATAATTAGCACTTGCAATGCCAAATGGCTGGACTCGAAAGGAAATAGTTTTGCTAAGAAACATTCAACTTACTGAATCACCTTCTCGCTGCAAAGCTAACACCTGAAGAGATGTTCTAATCTGCATTGGCATGAAGTAAGTTCAGTTCCTAAATGCTATCCAGAAAATCATGAAACCAAATCCTACAGTATAAAATATTTAGGGTCTGATATACAGACCTGAAATCTACTACAAATTTTAATTAGGATTTTATATAGTGCACAACAATAATCACATTAACAAAAACTACAAACATTCAGAGTTAAAGTTAATGCTGGGAACATAAACACTTACAACATGGCGCTGAGTTTTAAAGTAGGGTTGTACAACAGGAAGACCAAGTGGGGTTGTCCAGCGCACTGGTTGATTTTCTGAAGCAATAATCTGTCAAATTTCAATGTCAGAATAATCCAACTACATGATATTTATTGCTTGGTATGAATATAATAGTATTATTTCATCTGCAATATTTGACAAACCTTAGCACAGTCACCAAGCCAACCCATTATTGCACGTGCAGCTTGAAATAACTCTCCCAGGGCTGCCAATGTCACCTATTAAGAGGTTTTTAAGTTATGTTCATTCATCTCATGCTGATCCATATTATTTAAGTAGTATCACCGTTTTAATTTTATAAAATTGGCACTAGTAAAAGTGTATCACCACTCTATGAGTTCGAAACTAATCTGTGAATATGTGAAACAACTTCGTGTAGTTATATAGCTCATCACTCAGCAGTCACTAGGCAGATGGCTGATCAAGAAAGCACCAAATACTTATCCTCAGAAAGTGCTGAGTTACATAAAATCTTTCTAGAAGGAGAGGAAGAACTTTTGATGAGAGAAATATAACTTTCTTTGGTGCATAAGACTTACTTTGGCAGCATAACAAGCTGCGCTAAAGAGCAGTCTGTCATCCGAGATGAGACCCTTCTCCTCCAATCTGCGTTTGATTTGCTCACGCGCCCCAACATATGTGACACCATATACTGACGTCATTACTGTCTGCTTTACCAGTTTCCTATCCACCTGAATACTTACAAAATCAGAATCTTGCATTGCAGAAGTTATCTCTGAAAGCATCAGATATAATACTTAAGTGACTCCGACAATATGTTTTTGCAAACAAGTCAAATAGAAACCCACCTGACCAATTAAGAGTTTGGCTAACAAAGCAGTTGGATTAGTCTCAGGATCTTTTTTGCTATCTCTTTCCATGATATTGTGGACCCTGAGAAAAAATTGATAATCTTTTAAGGAAAAATAAGCACCAAGAAGAAAACATAGAGGGCAAGAGTACATAAAACTGAATTCACGGACAAAAATTGAAATGCTGGAACATCATCACGACATACTTCATAAAAACGGAATATAAGTTTACAGGTAAGTACCTAAGTGGATGAGAATATTGGGACATATCTAACCCAAATATAGCGGTCAAGAATAAATTTTCAGCCATTATTTATGTGGTGCTTGTATCTACTACTCTTTGGACCTTAAAAGATATATTAAATTGAGGTTATTTGGCTGCTGGTTCATTAATGTGACCTCTTACTAGGATGACATGGTTTTCCTGTCAATGAACCAGAATAGATAATGAATCCTTCCTTTACTCAATTAGAATAGTGGAGCGAGTGCATAGATAAAGGAATTAAAATTCAGTCAAAGTAAGCTGACTTCCGGACACAGAGAACGCGAAAACATGACTGAGCAGTGAGATTTTTACAAAATAACTTTGTAATTAATCTCTTACAAAATAAATTTTGCAATTAAAAACATGCAAGAATATATATGAATGCCAGTCAGAATTAAGAGGAGCAATCGCTACTGGATCCAGTAAGACCACAAAAAAAAAACTACAAACTAAAAGTTCTGCAGAATTTAAGAAACCTTGTGAGAGGACAAGTGCATATAGATAAAGGAGTTAAAATAAGCCATAGTAAGCTGACTTCAGGACACAAAGAACGCAAAAACATGACTGGAAAGTGAGATATTGAAAAAATAATGCAATTAAATATGCAACAAGATATATGAATGCCAGTCAGAATTAAGAGGAGCAATCGCTGCTGGATCCAATAAGACCAAAAAAAAAAGAACTACAAACTAAAAGTTCTGTAGAAGTTAAACAGCCTTGTGGAGGACAAGTGCAGCACCAAAGGATAATCACACACAAAAAAGACGTTACGGTGACCAACAATATGATGTTAATAGGTACTAACGTACAAGTGTTAGTACTGGCCCTATAGTTCCAAGATAATAAAGAAAATCTATTAGGTGCCTTTGTACTTGTAACTTATAAGATAACCATTTTTAATCATATCCAACTTAAAAAAGGCAATACACAGCCACATTCAAAGGCCTTATTCATAGGGATTTAACGACTTTGGCTCTTTGCCTCCAACTCTAGACATTAACCTTAATTGGCAGTGCAGGAAAATACCCATGTGACCAAGTTATGGTAAGTGTGGATCAAGCTTTCTTAAGCTGAGTTGAATTGAACTAAGCGAATCACGAACCTAACTAAGCACTTGAAACGGTTCCCACTGAATGTATAGACAACTAAGGCTTTAAATATACTCAAGATGTTAATTAAGACAGCATAATGCATATGATTGAAGAAGATCCAGCACCAGCCACAGCACCCGCAGCTCTAGTACAACATGTTCGGCTCGAATCTCAATAGATCCATTCCTTCCTGCCTACGTCTTAATTCAGGAATTCAATTTTCCATTTCTTACTTTATCGGGCTGCTCATTTGGCTGACCTATTTTTCTATCATTCAAACTCGTAAACACAGTTGGATAGATAGTTAATTACAAATATTTAAGGCAATATTCCAGAATGAGCAATTATAATGTGTAGCACTACGTAAACGTCGAAAAGCTTCCATCAAATCCTAGGCAAAAACATCTAAGAAATTATTACGGACGAAATTAAGCAGCCAATAAACAAACCTCTCAGCAATCTCTGAGTAGACATCGGCAGGTTTTTCTCCAGCAACTAAGTTGACAGCAGCAGCTTCAAACTGAGAATGCAAAATTTCAAAAAAGGATGGCATGATATCTATTATCTAGTTCTGAAAGAATAAGCATGCGCCTTCGACCCAGCACAAATACAACAAAGTACAACTCAGGCAACTTTACTAGCAGTTAGATCCCATAGTAGTGCCAATAAAGTTAATTTCACTGATCATGTGTCAGATCACTATACAAAATGGTTTCTTTATAACCAGAGAAATCAAGAAAGATCAGCGTGAGAGCATGAGAACAATGTTTCCAATCATCTCGCTACTTTAAGCACACATTTGAAGGTAAAGGACATTCTCAAAACTATTTAAAGCATGCTTTGCAGAAAAGAGAAAGTAATTCCAAACAACATAACATACACTGTCTCTTCCAAGAGCCGCATAGTGCTGCAGTCCGTTGCACGATCCATCCTATCGTAAGATCATAGTTTAATCAACATTAGTCTAGATAAAGAATGAAAGTCTAAGATACTAAATCTGGCACCAATAGTACATCAACCCCCACCATCCACCCCACACAGAAAACAAGAGTATATACTTGTTAATTTTCGGAACATACCTGATGAATTGGCAAGTGGGAGATAACAGTTTGTGGTGATGCACTTCGTAAGGCTTCAGACAGATTAATACAAGCAGCTAAGCATTGAAAGGGATCTTCGGCCTTCAACCACCAGCGATTTCCGTTGAGAGAATTATCAGCAGAATCAAATATTTCTGCTATATTGTCTTCCACAAATGAGATACGAGCATCATAAGAAAGTTTCTCAACACCCCCTCCATAGAGATTTGCTAAATGTACTTTTAACCAACGTAAACCAGATTTTCCTAATGGCCTTCCTTCAGCAAATTCAAGAATTCCTCTACAGAGATCCGAACTTAGATGATTCAAATGTGGGTGCATGGGATATGCACGGCCTCGAAAATCAAGATTGTGGGGATAGTAAAAACCTTCCTCATCCTTCATCTTCCGAGCTACCTGATTCAGAGAGTCCCAGATCAAAATCAAAGATTTCCTTCTTAATTCTAATATTACTCTTTACAGTTATAAATTTCATCTATTCGACAATTTTAAGTCGTCAACCTGCTTAACAGGATAGATCGGAAGTAATAAACAAATGAAATTCATACTAAAATTTTTTGAAGTTCAATCTGCAACAAACTCTAAGTTGATCAACATTCTTAGCATATTACGGGCTTGTGTACTAAACTTTGAACAAGTTAAACTATATTTATATACTGTCAGTGCCATAGTTCAAAATTCTTACATTGAGATCAGCCCTATTTTAGGAATTATACAACTGTTAATAGTAATGGCACACAAAAAGATAGCCAACATAAACCAAGGTGCAAACACAGATAATTTTCTAAAGGGACACTGAAATCTTTCCTGAAACTGAATAGAGAGGCTAGTCATGACACAGGTATATAGCAATGCTGGTCCAAGAAAGTCTGCGTATTAAAGGGCACTTACGCATTGGTGAAGTTCTGGGTTGGAGTCTATTCAGACTTTTCAGGACACCAGTAAACATAAAAATAGTTGTTACCAATTATATGTAATAAAAATAGACATACTATAAATATATATATATAGGTGTGTGTGTGTGTGTGTGTGCGCGCGCGCGCGCATGTGCACTAGTGTGTGCATGTGTGAATTTTATAATATTAAGATATTCGGAAAATTCATAACCAACACAACAGAAGCTAACAATTTCATGCAGCGAATTCAGTATCTTTAAAAGCTAAATCGTGTCCACATGGCAGTATATTATAAATCAGAACCCAGCTGATACATCATCCCAGCAGAGGATGTAAATATGTATATTTCAAACATGGCACCATGGCCTTAACATATAACAGATCTAGAAAAAATATGGGGCTGGTCTCATTATCTTTCTACTACTTCAGAACATGTAGGAAGGACAATCAAAAATCAAAGAGAACTTACAGAAAGCTTGAGCTCGGTGTCACATCTTTGCGAATGCCTCTCACGATTAATTTTCTTTGTCTTCCTCACACTCCATTTCCATTTCTGTACTTCTACCAAACTATCCGATAGCAAATCAGGTATAGGGACCTGCAGCCAGAAAAATAAATTCGACCAAACAGCACATGTGAGCAACTAAGGGCGCACAAACACATACCAGAAACAATATATCAGGGACAAAAAGAAAATAGTATTTTGGGTGTCCTTACGTCTTCACGATTAACCAGACCAGCAATGTTGCCACCTCCGGCCCAAATGTTCTCCACCACACTAAGAATACGTTTATTCACCCTCCACTTTGTGTTTCCTAAAGTATCAAGGGCCTGCATATTTAATCAGAACAAGACTGGGTTATTTACTCTGACACGTCTAGAGGAAATAGCATTCAAGCTACTAGTATCATCTGATACAAGGAAGAGCTTAAATAATCAAATTAAATTTTAAGGGGCTTGTTTTCACCTCAGTAGAATATAAGCTAGTTTCTGATTTTGAGTAGAAATATCAGTATCTGTACTCGTGTCATTTATGATAAGAAGCATTGGTTTTGAGTTGAAATAATAGCGTGTTTTATAGGACAGAGTGCATTCGTTGTGTCACAAGATACATAAGAAGCATTGGGTTTGAGTTGAAATAATAGCGTGCTTTATAGGACACAGTGCATTCGTTGTGTCACAAGATACATAAGTCCACCCTTAACACAGTGAAATCATATATAAGAAAACAAATTAGAGCTCCCACCTCGTAGACTTTCTGCATTTGCTTTGCAGGAACAGTTCTAACAGCATCTTGTTGCTTCCTTGACCCATGAGTGCGCATCAAATATGAAGGTAAAAACATGTATCCACCTTTGTCATACCTGAAAGGACGAGTCCAAAGATAAGAGAATTTTCAAAGCAGCCATACTAATCATCGGTAGAATCAGCTTCCATATTAGCGTAGTTAAGAGTTCCACACATAAACCCGCAAAATATTTCACTGATTGCAAAATCTTTATGAACTGGGAAAGCAAATTTTAAAGAATTTCCATCCTGACAGTGACACAGTGTATCCAAACATAAATATAACTACAGGTGCAACTATTTACCCTTTCCACTTTTTTGGTGGCACCAACATTGGCACATAAGGGATGACCATATGCCTAACCTGCATAAAGCATAAGACAACATTTTAAGACATTGTCAGAAGCTAATAACTGATGTCTGGGAAATGACAAAAAGGAACAACAAAAAATCAAAATCCTTTTTCTCGTGAAACCGTAAAGCTCCCAATAAGGACATGGAGAAGCATTGGCACATGAAAATAAAATTAGTTTGAGAAATTGTTTTTTAAATGCCTGTCAAGGAGTAGAATTAAGATCTGGGACACATGCCCGGAAGTTCTTCATTGTTTATCTGAAATATTTCCACAAGTTTATGAAAAAATTTAAGATATAACAGTGCAGCACTCTCATCTTGGCCGACCAACTTAGAAAAGCACAATCAAATTATATACCTAGATATGAAAACAAGTTAAAAAGGAACTAGCAGGGGAAGTGACTCACAGTTTTATCAATCCCAGCCAGGACCAAAGGATCACATTCTATAACTCCATATCTCTTCACAACACTCTGCCTGAAAAACATAAGAATAGGTCTATAATACTCAGAATTAATCACACTTCTATTACAAAATTGTGAGGACCAAAAATAGGAAAATTGGAATCCCCACTAAAGCTTAAACTTCCACTGTTAGAGAGTTCTCGTGTGTGCATGAGTGCCTGTTCAAATGCAGGAGTTTGAAAACGAAAAGTGGGAACAGCTTTGTCTACACAGGCAATTTGCAAGAAACAGTAAATCATGACATATCCACAGCAGTCTGATGAAGGGTAATTCCCTGCAGAATTATAATTCTCTTACCCCGTTTCTCTGTTTGCAATCTTGAAGAGGTGTCTAAATGCAGGGCGAACATCCGGAGGACAATCAGCTGACTGATTGACAGGTGGTTGCACATAAGCAGTTTGGGTTAACAATTCAATCAGACAACATCCCAACTGTTTGACAAATAAATGATTAGACAGTGAGAATAGAAGAGTAGATGCATATGATAACAAATATTTGGTTGAGTAATAGGGAACAAGTATCGGAGGCACCAAACCTTGGCCTGTTTATCTCGACCCCACAATTTAACTTCTTCATTTCTCACCAGCTTTTGTACCTCCATTAACCTGTTCCTTCTAATTAAACTCTTAACACGTTTCCTTAGAATCACAGCTTCCTTACTTGAATCTCCTTGGCTTTCAGCTACATTTTCCTTTCTTTCATGTTTTTTCATCTTCTCCAAGAAGTTTTGAATCCTAACCTTAAAAACAGAATCCGAATGCAGATATTTACACGAGTTATTAATTACTAAAAGATATATCCAGAAAGAAAAATCAGTCAAAAACAAGCAGGGGACTGAAGACTTGATGTGACATTTTAGAGCATGACGAGCTGATGAATATACAATCTAATAAAATTGTTTTCGATACTTGATCAGTGGCGAGACAAATTTCAAATACTCAGATGTATGAGAAGTTTATGCTGCAACTTTCAAACTGATATTTGTAATTTCCAATTGTTGGTTGGACAATTCAGATAATAAAGCTACAATGTGATGTCAAATCAGTAAGACTTTCACGAGTTGCCAACAAGATTATCTGAAGTTCACTAGATTCAAAGGAGAGGCAAAATAATAATGCTAAAGTGAAGTGAAACCAACCAAAAATTTAACATCGTCATCAACATTTCGGGATCACATCAAAGCTCAATAAACATCACCATATCAAAATGGGTTGGTCAACATAAAATCAAAGTCATATGATTAATGATTTGTCAGTAATTATCAATCTGAAATATCAGAAATGAATTATAACGAATGTCAAAACAATTTTTCTTGTAGAAGCATTAAAAGTTTGCGTGATTCATTATAGAATAACCATGCAGATAATACATAATCAATCCATTACTGAAAATGATTTTGATGAACCTTTTAAGTACGTGGTTCCTTGAGTAGCTAATAGAATAATCATGAAAGCCACCTTTTTTCTCAAATCAAACCAAGCGAGAAGTTTTCGAGTAACAAACAGGGTGTGGTTCCAAAGCGATGCATCCGCTATAATTCAGCCAGAACTGCAGACACCCCAGTGCCAAAATAACTATTAAGTACTTCCTATTTGAATGTCTCTCCTAAATTCCTTCTTATCAATTCAACATCTTCAACTAGCCTCTTATATTCCTTCGGAATAACATCGAATAGAAGCAATAGATTATTCTTAGTTTGTCATATCGCAACAGTATGCTGCTGCAAGGTCTACTAAAAAAAAAAGTATATTTCGGACGGGTAATAGGGAAAATGCATCATCAACAAATGGAAAGAAATAGAAACGAAAGTCAATAAGGGCAGTATCATTTCACAGTCATATATGCTGCATTGACACCAAAAAAACCATAACAAATACTCACTTCATGCTCAATCGCCACCCCAATCTGAACCGCAGCCTCCACCACACGCACGCACCTCTCCTCCTTCCCACCCATCATCAGCAGCCCCATCACCTTATGCATCACAATGACCGCCATTTTGTCGGCAGGCAACGAGTTGATAAAAGGCGCAAAAGCCGCCTTATGCTTCTTCGTCCTCAGCGAGTTCTGCTCCTTCTCAATAGCGTCCCTAAACGGCTCAAACCACCCCAATATCAACTTCTTAACGTAAGGCAGATTCGGCGCCAGCTTCTTCTCGCACATCTCCCTCTCCAACTCCCTATACTCCTCCACCATACTCTCCCACGCCTCCGTCTCCGCCTTAATTTGCCTCCTCCTGAGCAAATAATACTTGCGCCGCTCCATTTCTTGGAACTCAATCTTGACCCCAGCACTCCTACCCTTGTTCCTAAAGAGCAGGCTCTTCATGAAAAGAGAGGATATCCAGGGAGGTTCTTGGATGAAAACCTTGGCAGTGGACTCTTTCGTGATGTTCGGGGAAAACCCATTTGGGATACGTCGTAAAGTCGAGAGCTTTTCGTGGTTTTGAGCGAAATTGTCGTCACTGGAGTCGGAGGGAGGGGGTGAGAGGAGGTGGGGTGGGTGGTTGTGGATGGAGGGGAGTTTGAGGGTTTGTGGGAAAGAGGAGGAAGAGAGTTGGGAAGGTGTTTGTGAGAAGTTTGGGAGTTCAGGGACTGACATGGAAATAAAATTGGGGTTCTTGTGGTGGTGTCTACTAGTACTACCCCATGAGGAAGAAGAAGGGGGTAGGTGTAATTGAGCTCTGGGGCTCGGAGAAAATGGAGCTGTAGAAGCCAGAGCTGATTAATTTGTACTATGTCTGTGTGTGTGTGTGTGAGAGAGAGAGAGAGAGGTGTTTGTGTTTGTGTGAGAAGATAAGGGAAGTTGCAGAGTGAAATGTTGAAGAAGAAGGAGAAGAAGAGAGTGCTCAAAAACCTTTGTCTTAAACCCTATTGGTCATTTTCCAGATATTTTATTCAAGAGGAAAATTATATTATTCATCATTTTTTTTATGAATGATTATTCGTGATTTTGTCTGTTTAAGAGAGGCATGTTTTGTAATTTTATGAGCAACTGCTGTTCAATAATTTGATTTGTGCTAGGTATTGAATTAATGTTGGTGGATGAATATTTTAATTATGTACCATCATTTTGATTTACAGTAGTAGTATATTCTGCTTTATGGATATAAGTAACAGACAGAGCATTTTTTGGTGACATACAAATACATCACATAAATGGGTGTTAGACATGTGAGAGTTTTAATTTTTGTTGTGCTCTAGTTTCTGTAATTGTTTTCTTTACAATTTTAAATACACTAATGTTTTATATTCGCCAACTATTTTTTTCTAAAAATGGCGTTGACGTCTTATTCTCATTCATTCAATGGCGCTAAAAGTTTCAAGTAACCAATTTCAAATAATTTTGAAAGTTTACATGAAATAATATTTTTATTTAAGCTGGATTCTTCAATTTAAATTAAACTTACTTACTCTTACAAATGAGTAAGGGTGTTCAAGACTCGCCAGACCCTCCAAAATTCACATTCGTCATGGTTTATTTTATAACTTCACTATTCGGGTTGATAAATTGGTAACCAGCAAAATTTGGGTGTGGTCATAACTTTAAATACAATTCGCCGCATACACCCCTAGTTTGTATATTTGTAGAGCAATGAGGGAAACAATAAAAATTTTGGGAAGTCATATAGTTGTACGTTCATAATATTGCTATATATAGATTCTTTTGTTAATTTTATGTTGTTTGATAGTTGTTGGTTTTTTTTTTTTTATTGTGAATCGATATAAATTTTTATTTTATAATTTATGCGGATAAATGTACGTTTACATCCTTATATTGTCATTTTAATTAAGTTATCTTGTGGTTTAAGTGTTTATATGGTATTGTTTTTTTTATTTTTAGAAAGTAGGTTTTGTTTTATATTTTTAAACCGAAATATACTATATTTTCATCACAATTTAAACCCGCCACCTGCTCAACCCGTTCAATCGACCTACATGCTTTAATTTTTAACTGTACCCGCTCACATTGACAAATTGATAACTAAGAAATTAAATGTATAATCATATTTTCGACGACAATCAATACTAACCCGCTAAGAGGCCGGCAGAAATAATTTTTTGTCTTTCACTCGTACCCAGGCCCAAACAATAACCAAAAATTAATATGTATATCAAAATCAAGTAGGATAGATAATTAATGATACACGCAGACTAAAATAACTGTCCTGAATAATTGCAGAGTGAAAAGTAAAAACTCGAAGAGTCTACAGACTCGGCACTTTTTTGATTTCAGATATTTACTGAAGATTTTTCATATTTAGATCCTGGGCCTAAAAAGTATTGTTGGGCTCTCGAAATAGTTTAGGATAGATAAATAAATAAGCCTTGGTATTGCTAATGGACTTAAAAACTTAAACTGGTATCCAGAAAAAGGGTGAATAATTGAATCTTGTGTTGTCAGTTATTGTTTCGGATGATTAGCCAAACCTAATTCCTTGGAAATAGATTAGGACGTTGTTTAATTTACAGTCAATTAGTTGAGAATTAACTTCATTCAACTGCGGCATTATGACGTGGTGCACAAAGTCAGTTACTGGTAATTTGGTATTGGAATGAGGTTATATGTTATATTCATTGTAGTCTAGAAAATAATTCTGTATTTAAGTCAGCTGATAGCACCACGTAATCAATACAACGGTTTCATAAAATGAAATAATTTCTCCTTAACTATGCTGGTAATGAAGCCCTTTCCTTAGCTTTAACAATATCTTCAAACATCATGCTTGAGATAAGAACTCTGAAATACATAATTGGAACATTACCATTTCCACGTTAATAACATTTACAAGAAATCACAAATGTTCAGGCAAACAGCACAACAGTGAAACAAGAAAAATCAAATTTGGACATTATACACACAAAGATAATTTACACAACAAAAAAGTGTGAAAATTACAATCCTCTACCATGACAATCAACATGAATGAAAAAAGTTCCTCATAATCCAATATTCCAATCAAGTGTGAGCAGAATATATACAACATGTGAGGGAGACTACATCATTTCCATTATATGGAAAAAATACTGTACTTGTAGTAACTGAAGATAGCTAGTTGTCAGCCTGCCAGGTTTATGAAGAGTATTTATCCCCTCTCAAAGCCAAAAGTAAAGCATTGCCTGCATACAACATCAAAGCGATCACAATATATCAGAACAAGCACAAGCCAATATATATGAACTATCAATCTGTAATCTACTTAAAAGTTGAGGTTTGAATAGATATTTTCTCAATTCTTATTCAGAAATTCTACAGAGGAACAACGTAGAGAAAACGGTTACGAGTGAGTACCTCTGCTAGAGGATATAAGGGTGGATCGTCCCTCTTTGATGGTTTATTAACTCTCCAATGCCGAATCTCATCGTGTAACAAGTTTATCTGTTCTTTGATCTCTTTCAACAATTTAATTTCCTCCTCTCTATTGCCACTTTCCGCTGTTTTCTCAACTTCAGTTATCTCTGATGTCCTGTTAAGTTGATTTATCAATCTGAGCTGAGATTCAGAAACGCTAGCACTGCGTCGAACGACAGGCAGACGGAAATCAATAGCCGCAACATTACTTGCTTTAGATTGATTCTTTTCGCGGTGAGTCGATTGCAGAAGTTTCTTCTCACTACCTTGCTTCTTTTTGTCTTTAATCGGTAATTGATGAGATCTGCAGTTTTGATCAACTTGTGGAACCTCGAAAACATCGTGGATGTTAGAAGAACAAGGATAATCAACAGGCTCCCTATGCTTTATCTGACCAATTTCATTCACAAATTCTTCTCTATTTGGATCAAAAGCGCTCCCAATGCTCAGCTGAGGCAAGGGTGGTCGTGCTTTACCGTGTAAGTTAGCCAGTGCCTCGTTCTTCAGGCTTTTATAGTTATTTCCGGCTATTTCTTTCACACGCTCGTCTAACTCTCTTATCTGTTTACTGTAAGAATTGGTAAGCCCCGGGTTCGAATTATCAACTTTCTTGTCCGGATCCGAGACATATTCATTTTTTGCTTGAACTGTCTGTTCCTCTACAATCTTACCACTCACATCCATCTCCGGGCTAGTGGAGCTCTCTCTTTCAATCAAACTATTCTTATATTTAAGAGTAATAGGTGCCGAATTCCTCCTTCCTAAGCTGCGGAGCCCCGTATCCAGAGCTAAAGCTTCGTTTCTTTGCAGAAGATCTTCAGGATATTTGACACCAGGATCAACACAACCCATGCTTAACAATTTATATCTGTAGGCTTGAACTTGGTAATCTAAAGCAGCCACCTCTATTTCTTTCTGATAAATGATATCTTCGGTTATCTCCAAAGACTCCTCCGCATGGCACATTTTCTGCTCCGATAACCTCTTATAATGCTCGGCTTCCATTTTTATGGCAGCTTTCTCCCCTTGAAGGCGCAATATCACAGATAAAGTTTCACTTGCTGCGGTGGCGGAAGATTCTCTCTCTGCATCCAAGTCATTGTAGAGTTCCTGGAGAAGATTTTGCTGAGCACAAAGTGTGTCCTTTAAGGAAGAAATGTCGGCTTGGGGCGTGACCATGCTGTAATCCGCCATTATATATTGGACTCAAACGGATTGGTAGAATTTCACCTATAAGTTAAAACTAAATCCGTTATATTATTTGTGTTTTACATGGAAACTGCAGCATTCATGCGTCCTTTTTCAAAGAAATGACGAGGAAGGTAATGATTTTCTTTGGTGTATACAAAGTTGAAACCCGATTTCGTGTATAGAAGTATTTGTATGAGATATGAATGATGATCATATAAGCTGGCATGCTTGCTCAGGAGTAATTGACACTTTGCACCAGTGAATTAGTCGATCATTTTTCGGGAAGAAGGAACCAGAGGTGAACTATTTACCGTATCCACATGCCCCTTTTCACAGAATAAAATCCACAACCGTATCGACACAATCCGGTTCGCAATGTCAGCATTACAGTAAGTGTGACAACTTGTAATCATCGCTATAACTGTCATAACCAAATCTATGCATTCTAAAGCTCTTGCTTTTTTTCAAAGATAGGTGAATATGGTAAGTGTATTGTCCCCGAATAATGGGATTTACGGAGAAATCCCCCCTTAAAATCATTAACTACACTAAAAACGCACAAAGGCGCAAAGTGTTAAACTTTATACTACTCTGAGGTGCACGGTATCTATTTATGCAAAGTTGGGGTGCAAAGGATCAACTATTTAAGACCAACTACAAAGTGAAATGAGAGGAATAAGGAGGATCATATCGAAATGATCGACGATTATTAACTCAAAATCATTTTCTTGATTTGATTAACCCAGAATGATTAATGTTCATTTCTTCTTGACTTGATCAAACTTTCAAGTCCATGTTCACGACTCTTAAATGACGTGCAAATCTGTATGTAAACATAGAGAACTTACAACCGAAAGAAGAATAGTTACATGAGAAGAAGGAGCTCATACCTGATTCTAATTTGCAGAGAAGATCTGAACCATTAACTTCTAATATAACTCTCTAAAGGAGGATCAAATAAAAACCCATCTCCCATATCTTCAAGAAGCAAAAGATTTTAAATAATAGGCAATATACACATAAACAGAGCCAATTAAACAAGAAAAATGAAGCTAGAAACAAATGGGAAAAAAAAAAAAAAGAGAATCTTTGATTTGGAAAAAGGCTAAAAAAGAATCCCACAGCTGGAAAAGAACTTGAAATGGAAAGAGAGTGCTAGAATGGAACTTTCAATTTCTATTATATTTATAACGGTTTCTTAATTTGTCTTTTACGAAAAGAAACTGTACTAAGAATTGGTCTTTTTTATTTATTTTTTATAAAGGCTTAAGCAATTATTTAAGTGTTTCATAGGGACCCAGCAGAATTTGGCGGGATGAAAGTCACCGACATATGGCTTCACCAAATTTTTAGCTTTTTTTTTTAAAGAGGAGCTTTACAATAACAAATTAAACATAGGAACAATTCATTAATTAAAAAATAAATTCGAGTCGACATTGCTAAGCAATATCCCTAGCCACTGACCGAACCCATTTAACATTTCTTCTAACAACTCATCTCATGACATCTACTCAAAACGACGCGGATATTTTTTTGGAAAAAATGGGCATTCATTCACTTTTGTTCTTTGTCGTCTACTAGATTAGTGTCTCGTTTAATTTCTTGTTTGATTAGGACGGAGACATGTCGAATTTTGTTCGTTATGCGAAAGAAGGACAATTCACAAAATTTATATTTGATAGATTGATTATTGTTTTGAAATTTGAATTGATTAGTGAACGGTCCACTTATGGTAGATTATAAGGAACTTTATGACTCGATTGACACGATTTTAATAAATCCGACCCTACATCCAAAATAGGATTTAAAACAATCTACTAGATCTGTTAACATTTTGTAAACAACCTTATTATGGACTATCAAGCATTTTCAAACATGGACTTGATGATATTAGAGTAAGTAATTAAAATATTAGACACAGTTGTTAGAACACTTTATGAACATAGTTTTTTTTTTCTTTTTTTGATGACTGTTTACAAGTGTAGTTAACATGTCATAATAATTGGATTACCACGTGGGTACAAAGAATCAACTAGCACAATGTTTTAAGACGTGCCTAAATACCCGCTGACAACAGCAAGAGTTATTCGCCCCCATTTCCTTACACAACTCCATCTCTATTATGCTTCTCAATTAGGCATTATTTTATGATGCTTTCTCTTTCATGACTGTGATTTCTACCAGATCAAATAATTAATTAACTGATCATCATGACATGTGGACATTCTCTCGTTAAGGAACATCAGAAATACTAAACGTATGTTCTCATCAAGGATTAATGTAATACGGGCACGTGGAGGTTTTTAAAAAGTCGTTACAGGCCGAGAGTCTAACAAATAAAATGGGGCGTGGGCCCAAACTCTTGCCGACCATGCGGTCCATGTCAACTAAGTCAAATGCCCACTCTTGAATTTAAATGTTGAATTAGGAACCAAAAAAAGAAAAAGAAATGTTTCATAAGACGGCTGTAGACAGTGTAATCCAGTCGACATGAAAAAGGAAAGTTCCACAATAAATTTAAAGATGTGAAGAAATGAAAACATCACGTTGGGGGTGAAAGAGAAGCACATGAAAATCAAGATTATTTTTACATTAACGCTCAACGATTTATTTATCATCAAGAGGAGTGCATTATTGGTGCGCTCGTTAGGGAATAATGTTTCATCAGCTCACCATGCGAGCCAACTGTGACAGATACAACATTGAACCTTGCAGCCAAGCCGAGATAACTGATGAAGAACATAAGCATACCAAGATTTTCATTTTCTCCTTAGTCTACTGGAACTTCGACTTCCATCTTTAACCCGGAATTGCCAAGAATCTGTCAGCAAAATGCAAGCTCAGAATTAGTAGGAAGTGTACAGAAAATTCCAGCAATGTGTATAAGCAGTAACAACAAAATCATGAGAAGAAGGCAGCAGCTTGGGAGCAAAGGAAATGTTATAGTAAATTGGGCACTAAAAAGGGTTGAGACTTGTGAGCCTATCGTGTGACGAGCAAAGAAGTCTCGGTAAGAAAACATACACCGAGGAAGAGATTACCACGCAATTGCCATTAGGGAAAGTATACGGACCACATTGTCCACATCAGTTACACTTCTGAAGTTACTAAGGAGCATTGTAAATTCCACATCATACAACTAAGAGGTTAAATGTACAGAAGACCAATTCTGTTTTCGTTCACCAAATAAGTGGCAGTTAAACATTAAACTTAGCACATTCCAATTACCCAAAGTCTGATTGGTTTTCGAGTTATTGGTATACCCTATACAACATCATCAACCAATAATCATACTGTGTTCTATTGTAATCTTCTCATAAAAATCACAACTTAAAGAGTTCTCACATTCCAAAATATCTAATATGGTGCTACTTAAACATGTCAACTGACTAGTCAGAAAGCTTCACATTATTGTATACGAAGATAAAGTTCCACGATTTCCAAGCATTATGGTATAGGCCAATCATCAGCTCGAAAAGTTAACCATAGATTTTAATGATTCTGTATACTGAATAAAATGTATTCTGAGCTCTACTTGATCTTACATTAAGCCTGTCCGATAGCTTTTGCAGTTCCGGGGAAGAGTTACTAATTATAGATTACTCTAACAATATTGTCCTGGGCAGATGACTGATGGTTCTAGGTAGAAAATGCGACTGTTTGACAAGAGAGTTTAGTATGATTGTCTCATACACATGAAAATCATTGTGATCTTCTCCAGTGGGCATATGCTGGGAAGGAACAATTCTATAACAAAGTTAATGATCTGTTACACCTTCACTTTTGAGTTTTTCTTTTGCTTCTTCTACTGGAGACAAATGATTCAGGACAATGTGGGATCTAACAGGTCAGTAACGAACTGCATTAACATGGGGGAGAAGATGTTGAAGATGTCCTCCTTCTTCATTTGACTTTTATGAGCTAAGTTCATGAGAAGCTCATGACTTCATAAAGTTTGACGGCTAGTTAGTCTCCCACAGCAGCAATTTCATAGCTAACAGTTTTCACACCCAACAGGATCAAGGGATATGGTCATAAAGGGTTTTTTGGTAACAATGGTCAAGCAACTATCAAGTTTTCAGATCAAATCAAGCTAAAGAGCTTAGCTTTACCAGATAGGTTGTAAAAGCTATTTAGTTGTACTTATTAGTGAGCGATAAAATCTGCATGCATGTTTCTCTGCAAGAGCAAGGGTATTTTTAGCTATATTAAATACCTTAACTACAAGCAATCAACTGACACTGATGTTCTTTTTGAGAGAAATATTGCTTCCAACTTATTGCACGGCACATAACACAAGGCCATTTGAATAGTTTGCAAGCACATTTGGATTTTATGCATGAATTTCATGCTAGTTAAAATGCTATTGAATCTTTCCTACTGATTCTTAGAGTTGATAAGAAAAAAGTAGTCTTGGATCACCTTCTTGAATGCCCATACAGTTTAGAACTGAATACTAGAACATAAAATGATCGCAAATCATATTTCAAATTCCATCAGAGCATGAATAACCTTCCTAATATAAATGATCACAACATTGAAGTGCTACTAAGAAATTTAATGATAAGGAATTAATAATACCTTCACGAAGTCAGCTGGAACTAAAAGTGAATCCTTTGTAAAGCCAGCTTCTTCAAGAACTTGGGTAAGAACTTTCTATATGAAGATTACACCAGAAAAGTGTGATTAAGCACCACGAAACAAATTACATATGCTAAAAAAACATGAATAATTTAACGGGATAGCCGAGAATAGCAGTAGGACTGACCTCTCTTTGTTGTTCGGATATAAATTGACCCGTCAAATCCCGCATTATGTCCAGCATTTCATGGAAAGTAACTTTTCCATTACCATCCGAGTCGTAAACCTTAAATATAACTGGACAGCAAAAGCTACATTAACCACATCATCTAAAATAGCTCAAAACACCAACAATTCAAAAAATACCAATAATCAATGAGCCTTACATTCCACTTTCTGCTGCAAGCTAGCTCGAGAACTAAAAGCCGATAAGAACGCAACAAATTCCTTGAAATTCAGTCCATCCAGCATCCTAAACAATCTCTGAAGAACATAAACATCAACAGATCACATGCATTCTTACTGATCATTCACAACCAAATCACATATACTAACACATATGAGTCTCAATTAACCAAACAAAACGATAATCACACAAATCAATTAGGTTTTATCATATGATTTAAACACAGAGCACGAATGTTCATTACACCTGTGATAGCGGATTGACGGCGAATTCGGGTACGGTCATGAACTCTTCAGCGGAGATGAAGCCGCACCCGTTCCGATCCAGCTGGCAGAATCTCTGATACAGAGAGACTATCTCCTGCTGCGAGACTACGTAAACCACCAATTAATCACGCAAAAAATTAAAAATCGAATGCAGTGGAAAAACAAAATAGAATAGGGCAAAATTGATTTTAGTACAGGTGTTGCCGCAGTGTTCTTGTACGTCTTCTATGTCGTATTGAGTGAGCATTGAAGAGCTGTTGCCCATCTTTTTTTTTTTTTGCTCTCGAAATTGAATTGATTTTTGAAATGCGTGCACTGGTTTTTTAGGTGCGCCTTTTTGGTTGCGAGGAAGATGACGACTCTGTGATTTGGATTTTTGGACTGAGGGGCGAGGCGAGGTCACGTGATTGTTATTTTTAAAGTTTAATCAGCTAATTGAAGTGATCAATTATTAATATTAGTTTTTTTTGTTAATTTGAAAATACTTCAAAAATATCACACGAATTCGTATTCGATGCTATCGGATAAAAATACTCCTCGAATACGTATCATGATGCGCCTTGTAGCGTATCTTGTAATTAAAATAAAAGAAAATTACGGACACCTGCGCCGGATACCTATCAAAAACGTATTTAACCATTTCTGACACCACATCAACCCCGTGAAATTTTAAATTTTACTAACATAAAACTACAATACCAAAGAAAGTGAATAGTATGAGACTTGCAATCATTCTATATTAGATATAATTCTCTTGATTTAGGTCTAGAGGATTTTTTTTCACATTTACATAAATTTGTTATACATTATTCTATTTAATTGTTCCCTTTATATTAATTAGGAGTCATACATAAGATTTATTTTTATTTAAATTTTAAAATACAATGCTAATTTAGTAACTTTGTCTATTCTAATTAGATGGTTGATTCACATAAATCTATTATATTTGTAGTATAATTATATAAATAAACAGATGTATTCAAATCCATGTATCCGTATCGTGCCGTATTCGTGTCGTAACATAAATTCTCATCCTTTTTCCAAATCAACGAAACAGGGGAAGAAAAAGGACTTGGCTATATTTTATCGCCACCTAACATCTCTAAAATTAAATTGAGTCATTATATCTTTTTTCTTTTTTTTTTTTTTTGGAAATGAAGATAGCGAAAGAGTTTAACATTAACATGGCTTTGAATTAGGAAGTAAGTGAATTCTATAATCATGAAGACGGGAGGGTTGCGGGAGTTTGGAAAATTGAATCAATTCAAGAAGTTGTGTAATTTCTGGGGGGTGGGTGCGGATGGAATTGTTGGGTAGAATGAAAGATGGCTAATTTGGGATAAATGCAAGTGTATGTAGGGACGCGATGAAATGTGTTTGTAACATTTTTGAATTTGGTTAGGTGTAGAGCGGGATATGCACGATCCCGTAGTTAAGAGTAAATACATGACCGAAATAATTAAAAGAGGCGAGATACCTTAAAATTATTTAGCCTAATGTTGTTTGGATTACTCTTTTGAGTTTTGTGGATTTTGGTCCAATTAAACACAAATACCAATTATACCCTCACCATGAGTAGGACAGGACCTGCAATTTGATTTCACTGCATTGTGTTTCTTTCTAAGAACTCCAATCAAAAGCCTACCAGAAATTAACTACAATGATTAATTTCAAGATAATCAAAAAAAGGGGTCAAACATGTAGGTGTATATTTTGAAAACGAGCCATTGTCTTATCGCAAAAGCCTCCAGCAAACCCATATCCGATTTCATGGAAGATAGGTGCAGGTTCAAAATTAAATAAGAGAGGGAAAAAAAATAACTTCTCGGAACAGGCTCATGAAATACCTTTATAACCAAGAAACCCAATTGGCATATGTATCTAATTTTCATCATGAAGCAATGCACTAAAATAATTATGCATTTCTTAATAGCAACACCAGTACTATTCATTGGCCAAAATTATCAATGGTATTGTTTGCAAGTGTAAGAACACTTTAACAAAGACACATAAAGCTTGAATAAGGTGGAGATGGTAGAGAAGATAATGAAATTGGGTATAGAATTTTTTAGAATAAAAAAGATTGTGCATCAATGAGATGGGTTGTATGCATATCGATGAATGGATCTGAGATTACAATAGTTTCTGGCACCATCGCTTTTAATTTTCTCCATTAGCGGGCTGGAAGAAATCTGGAAGTTGGAAGCGAAGGGGAAGAAGTGGGCACAAATAATCTGAATGTTTCAAGGACAATAATGATATTTTACATGTAATCTAGACCCTCATTCTGAATAGGAGGGGGTAGAGCTCCAATTGATAATGAGGTGTAATGGGGGTGTGGCCCACATTTTGGGGGTTTCCACCATTGTGAAAATGGGCATCCAAATGCGAAATTAGACCCAACTATTTACCTAATCTTGATGTGTTGGGACATCCAAACGCGCCCAAAGTGAAACTTAAAAACTTATGATCCAACAACTTTTAACAAAACATCAGTGCACTTCCCTCACACAACAATTTATCACCATTCCTAACTGCTACGCCAAACTCATGAACTGCCAGCACTGACAAGTTCAGAAAAGCTGCAACCCTGGTTGAATAACGTTTAGTGTACTAGCAGAATCAACTAGAATTCAAAGTGTATGACCTTGAATGGTATCCGTTACACAAGATGTGCGATGAGTCGAACTGTCGAACAAAACTGCTAACGAACACACCTCTGACAGTGCTGGAAATTATGCATTCAGATTTATCTGCAAGAGAGCACAGAATTAGACAGAGACCCATTGATCAACAAAGCTAAAAACTACGAGAATTTGTATTTGTGTCTTGCAATAAATTTCTTATCAGTGTTAAAGCATAAACCTTTAGAACGACGGAGTTGTATTTGTTGGATAAAAATTGGATTCATTCCAATTAAGATTTGGGCCTTATTGAGAAAGCCCAAATGGATATGTGTGAATTCCATTACTTTAGTGAGAAAGCTTGTGGGACTTGTCCCAAATAGGGAAATCACCACACCCTTAGCTTGTTTATCTTGAAACATGAAGTGAGAGAGGTGTAGTGATGTGGTGAAGAAAGACTGCTCGCACCGTCGTCGTCCGTCTCGTCACGCGTGTCCCTGCCGGGAAGGCAGTCTTAACTTTTTGTAGAAAGTTTATTTATTTAATAAAATAAATAAAATTAAATCTGAGTTTGAATTTTTAAATTCAGATTTTTATTTTCTTCCACACATTAAAGCCCACGACTTCAAGTCATGTCTTTACTATTCGGGGGTTTCAAACGTTTGAAGAAAGAAACGTTTTCAGCAATCAGTGCTGATTAGAAACATTCAACAATTGAGTGCTGAATTTAATTCCTCTCCATCAATGTAATTTTGGCTGTTTCACTCTCCTCAAGCCTATAAATAGAGCGCTCTATAGGTGTTGTAAATCATCCGAAAATCATACAGCTTCAGAAGTTTGTTCACGAGATAGACGTTGTACCTTGGAGCTTGGTGTCCACGAGGGCGTGAAGCAATTGCCGGGCATAACAAGCTTAAGGGAAGGTGGTCCAACCGCTGTCTGGTCTGACCATTAATCGAATTCAAAGGAGTTTGAGGTCTTCTGTATTATTTTATTTTGTTGCTTCTTTAAATTTCATGTTTGTATGTTCTTATGCTTATTGTATGCTTCATTGTTAAATCTGTTGCAAGATTTTATTTATACATGTTAGCAGTATTGTTTTAAGCACGTTCACGTCTCGTATCCTACAGTATTTCCACTTGCGTCAACCGACGAATAGGTAAGAGAATTTTGAGTTTGAGGGGCGGGTAAAGCCAGTGGAGGAGTTGGTAAAGTCAGATTTTGAGAAGAAGTTGGCTTAAAACGAGTAACAAAAGGTTTGGGTCTATTTGCTTTCAATTTGTCCTCAATTAACTTTGCTAAACTACTAGCATGTGCAATAATGTAGGGTGTAAAACCGCTAACTTATTATGAATTTTCAGCTTCACCCTTGATATAAAACAATTCATAATTGTAATGATAAATATGTGATACAATTGTTAATTACCTGAAACTAATTTAGATACTCCTCACAGACCCTGTTGGTAAAATTTAAATAAGGCTGTTTGGTGATTTGCAAAAGTTGAAGGTCCAAAATAGACAAATCACGTTTAAACATATGTACAACGAGTTGAAAAGCGCCCACTGATCCATTGCCACATTAAACTGAGTGAAAAATCGATTCGCATTAAAAATCAAATCTAATGGATTTGCCCCATCAAACGTAGACAAACGAATTTAGGTGGTTTAAATATTCCTTCTCGAACAAAGTGATGAAAAATTGGGTTCGAAATTGGAAGTGAGGGACTACTAACGTTATAGTTTGGAACATATGATGAAGGTGAGGATGCAGCTCAACTGCCTAACAATTCATCTGTAATTTTATTTCCGCTACCATGTTCATGATAACTTTTACCTTAGTTTTATGTGCATAAAAACTTTTTGAGATTAAGAACAAATTCACCCATATCCGACTCATCAAATTCCTCAGAGTATGTAGGTTTGACACGATGATGCACCGAAAGCACCAAAATGATAGGACACAAAATAAATTAGTTCTTTTATGAGAAAGAACTTGAAAAGACGAGGAAATGACTATGATATTTTTTAAAAATCGGACCTCGTGTATATTGATAGGGGCATAATGGAAAATCCGATCAGAAATTATTAATTAGTTACACAAACAAGTTTATTTTTTATTTTTTATTTTTTTTTTATAAGTATTTATTTTTTATATTTTAACATCAAAACTAAGCAATAAAATTATCGCCCAAGATTGACATTATCCTAATATTAATCGTCAAGTGACTATTTCTGCGATTGTTTCGTACTTTCATCTACAAGAAACATACACTACATTGTCATATTTATTGATATTAATAATACGACTTTAAGGTTGTTATAAAAAGACAATTCATGCATCTTTCATCTATGATATTTTAACTTATAAAATCCCATTCCGAGCAATCAGACACATTTTTTTTTTTTTTTTTGAATGAAACGGTGATATATATATTCTTCAAAGACAACAACAGTTCTTACAATTTGAGTAACATAACCAATGCAACAAACAGAAAAGAAAGACAAACAGGGAAAACAAAAAGATAGCAGCATAAATTTAAGTACTATTACTCCTAATCCAATAGCAATCAGCAACAGAGCTGCGAGCAAGATGGTGAGCCACATCATTTGCTTCTCTCTTAATTGTGTTGAAACTGAAGGACTCGAAACCAGAGCATAGATGTTTGATGTCCGCAACGACGGACCCGAATTCAGCCAAGCACTTTGAACCTTCGCCTATGGCCCGAATAACATTAGCACAATCGCCTTCAAGAATAACCCTGTGCCATCCTCGTGCTCGTCCCAATTCAGCCCCCAATCTTGCCGCTAAAGCTTCTGCACTTGCCGGAGAAAGTCGTCCCTTCAAACGTCGCTGACTCCATGCTTCCACTCGACCCTGGTCATTACGAGCTACTGCGGCCATACCTATCTCACCTTCCTCTTTGAAAAGAGCGCCATCAAAGTTGATCTTAATGGTGTTATAAGGAGGCGGTTCCCACAACTGTGCATCCTGTTGGTATTGGTGATTCCCCACCCGCAGAAGGGCACCAGCTGCTAAGAATTCATTATGCTGTTTTTTAGCAAAGTCGTACACTTCCATTGGTGTCTTAGCAACCTCGCCAGCAACCATCTTGTTCCGATTTTCCCAGATAGCCCAACAAATATAAGCGAAACAGCCTACCTCCTCCCGGCTGAGTGTTGAGAGAATCCTTCTGACCCATTCCACCATCGACTCCCGATTAGCAAGGATCGTACGAGATGGTAGGTTGGAGACAGCCCACACTTGACGGGCAAAATGGCACCAAGTAAATAAATGCTCCATCGATTCAGCATCACAACCACAAACTGGGCAAAGATCGTCATGGCAAACCCTCCTACGTTTGAGATTACTTTTTGTAGGAAGAATCCCACAACAAGCTCTCCAGAGGAACATCTTTACCTTATTAACAACATTCAAACTCCAAATAAAATTCCAGTTTAGGTGATATCCAGTACTAGTACTACTCTCCCCCTGTTCCTTATTGCGCCATAAATTACGTGTCATGATCAAATGGTAGGCACTTTTAACAGAGAAACAACCATTATTATTGTAATGCCACACCATAACGTCATCATTTTTCACCCCGATTATTTTCTCACAAAAAACATCAAAGAAAAAAAAAAAAAAAGCCCTTCGAAAATCTCCGGGGCTATGTCACACACATCCCGCTCAGAGGGTCTCGATGATCAAGCGGTAAGCATTCGGTTTCATTTTCTGAGAGTTGGGTTTTTACTGATTTTCGACTTTTATCTTCTTCAATCGAATTTTTGCAACTCCAAATATGAATTTATGATTGACACTTTCAAAATGGGATATTAAGTTTGTAGATTATGAAGACCAATTCATAAAGTTTGCATTTTTATTTGCCGGTGGAAGTTATTTGTTGATTGTTATGCTGTAAAGTTCGGTTCTTGAACTTCTTTTTTGTACTGATTTTGATTAAGATGCTCACAAAAATTGCATGTGTAGTATCTTGAGCTTAAAAGTTTGGTTCTGTAGTTGCAATTCGAGTAATCAGGACAAGTAAAATTGGGATGGTGATACTCTGTGTAAAAATTTGTAAGTGAGTTTATGGTGTTGGATTGGTGCTTGGGAATTTCGCGGAGTCGCTTCGTTACAAATTGAACGTGTTTTTGACTTAACTTTAATGTGTTGGTGATCATGTATGATATGTTTTTCAATCTTGTATGATATTTTGGGAGAGTGACAATTGCTCCTTAGTCGTTAGTCGATGCACAAGTTGCAGCGCTTATGTTTTCACACGTCGGCTAATTTTTTTATGGAAGATCTAGAAATCTAGAACTGTTGGAATTATTCAAGTGCCTTTCCCTGCATGAATTCAACTTCAGCTATTTGCGGCTAAATTAAGGAATATCAGATAATGGAAAGTGCACATGCTTTTGTCGTTTCGTCGAATAACTTCTCAATGCATAGGAATATTGATTTGGATAACGTCATATCATAAGCTGCTGTTAATTTGCCTTCTCTGGACAGTGATAGATTCTGTATTTCATGAAATTATTAGAATCTTGAGCATCAACTCTATGCATTGATAAATAGTACGCTGGAGTATGCATATTTTTGTAGTTATTGCAAATGAATTACTTTTCTTTTTGTAAATCCGATGTCGTGTTATTGTTTCATATTATGAATGAGGAGATAAACTCTCTCTCTCTCTCTCTCTCTCTCTCTCTCTCTCTCTCTCTCTCTCTCTCTCTTCTGTAGTTTAGTAAATGAACGACTTAAGTTATGTCTTAATTTATGTTTTAATTTGAATTGTAATAGATAGCTGTCTGGTGTCTTTATTTGTGTTTATCATCTGCGACTGAATCTTCCTGTTATATTGACTATCAAAAAAGGGAAGCTGTGCAGAAATTGATCACTAACAACTTATCGTACAAACTTATAGCAAGAGTATCATTTGATTACATCACAGGAAATATATATTCGGGTCAAGCGCAATAAGACAACTTACTTTCTCCCATGCGTTCCAAGCGAGACAGTTCTACAAATAAAGGAGAAGTTGCAAGAACTCACTGATCAGCCAGTCAATGATCAGCGTCTGATACTGATGCCAAACCAAGAAGTTTTAGATGATTCAAGATCCTTGGCAGATCAAAAGGTTTAGTTTTCATTATTGATGTGATTAATTAGAAGGGAAAAGATGAAAAGATGAAAAGACTGTGATGAACACCTCGTTTTCTCATGGATAAGTTATTTAACGGCTTAGGGCTGGTTGATTTACTCTTGGTGTTGCAAACAACTTGGGTTTTCATTTAGTACCTTGGGATATATCTAATGCAGCTAGTCTTTTTTTTTTCCAGGTTGAAAATGATGCCGTTGTGGCCCTGACCTTGAGAAAAGGTTAACTTTCTTTAACTTTTATGCCAATATAATCTATTCTCTCTAAAATTTTAAATCTATATGTTCCAATAAATACTGTAGAGCTTGATCGACTCACTCTGCCATCGGTAACTGTAGGAGTTACTCTGCGGTGTTATGAGTGAGAATTAAGTGAACCATGTTTTATTTGGAAATGGAGTATTCAAGTGAAAGTCTCGCATATGAGTTGTGTTTGTTCACTAGTAAAGAAGAATCCCTCCAAATCTTAGTTCTAGATCCTTGGTTGTTTAACGGTAGTTACAGTAGAATTCTTCATTTCAACTTAGTCTTGGATAATAGCACGATGTTTTATAATATGATTTGATATCATTTCACTTCTGGCTTTCTTTTCAGACTTTGGTTTCTGCTTCATCAGCTTGATGTCGCTTAAATATGCTTTGCCAGGAATGATGATGAAAATATTTTTCTAGTCAAATATTGTGTGATCCAGTGGAGCAGCAAATCATATGCTAAAGATGACACCTGTAGTTATAGATGACAGGATACTCGGCAATATATTAGTAGTCATGACCCTAAGAAAAAAATAATGATATCAGGGAGTCATTAAAAGAATTAACTTCAGAGCTCTAGCACCCTTCGGTGATAAGAACATGCTCCGATTCCTTACAAAGGACGTCACAAATTATCATAATTGCATTACATCATTTTTTCTATAGTAACATGACAAAATATTTTGTCAACCTAGAGGTAAAAGGATTGAGGGTGACAGATATACTATCCTAATTAATTTCTTCATTTGTTTTCCATGTAGGTCTTTCATTATAACTGTATAAGAATTCAACAAAAATCTGTAACTAATGTTTCTCTTTTTCTTGTGCCTAACCAGTGGCAGCTCTAATCTGTTGTTTACTTCACATTTCAGATGACAGTGTATTTGAAGATACGAATATTGTCATGCCAGATGATTTTTCACCAATCCCATGAGACAATGTTAGTTCTAATTGGTGAAACCAGAACCGGTCCAAAAGCTGCTATGAGGAGGAAGGGCCAGAAATCTTAGATACGCCATCTGTCATCATTACAATTTAACTCATAAGTATGTGGATCTGCATTCATAAGGCTAAAATCAATTTCCATATTACAAATGGATCTTCAGTTTATTTAGCGGCTTGTGGAATGGACTCTTTATCTCCACAATTATGCCCGCTTAACTAACACCATGGTCTTTTTAGTAAAATTGCCAAAATTATCATAGTTCGTAAAATGTAAAAAGAAGTCTACTTGACAATCAGAGGTGGAGATTTTTCCAAATCTGCTGTACTAGTACTCTCCTTTCATTTGGTTTCTGGCTTCTTTAGTTTTATAATTGCTTACTTTGCTAAAAAGGAATCTGAAAATGGAGTTCTGGTGGTTATGTATGGTGAAGATGTTGCTATAAATTTCATGGAAATGGTGCAATGTGTTCTCTGTAACTTCTGGCACCCTTGTATACAGAAACTTCTCGATTAAAAAAGAGCAATGATCCAAAAGTCTTAGGACTGCAATATCAAATCCAAATGTTTCTTATGAATTTATTATTGAACTCAATTTTAAAAGCTAACCAGAGATTCAAATTCAAGTGCTGACGAGTAATATAAATCAGAAGTGTTAGAATCTGATTTTATACGAATCTTACCTCCTATATTTACTTTGCTTACTTTCACATTATTAATTGATAAGAATCTTTTATCAATTGCAGATCTCTGTAGTCAGTCACTCCACTTGTTTTATATAACTTGTAATGGATTCTTTCATCACCTGCAAATTATTATTGAATTATAAATGCACTAGATTTTGATACAATTCCAAATCTGTTGTTTAGGAATCCTAGTTCTGAAATCGTGCTCATCATACTCCCCAGTTCTTTTGCCACACACACTCCTCTAATTGTGACTGAAACCCAAATCCTCATCGAGAGAAAAAAATCAAAGGCGGATCAAAAGTTTACTGGAATTCTCATGACAAGCCAGCTTGATAACTTCACTGCTATTTCCATCTTTTTTAATTTGTTGTAGAAGGAATCTAATCTTGGGAATTGTTGAAGTTTGGGTTTGATGATAGTTTTTATGAAAGTAATGTGGACTTCGGGTGCATCTATGTTAACTTTATATAGGGTATAAATTTGTATGGTCTTTACATATTCAAGTCTTGGTAGAAGTTAATTTAAATGAAAAAAGGTCTTGATAGAAGTTAACTTTTATACAATGCTTCTAATATGCTTAAGTTTCCTTATAGATTTAGAGGCAAAAGTTTGCTGAGCTTGGGATGAATTTCAGATATTAGTGTAGAGAGAAGTTGTACTTTATGTTTTGAAACGAAAATTCACATTAAAATTTTACTGATGTTTGAGTTAAGAATGTGGCATGAGGTGACAGGGTTATACAAAGGTTACTGTGTTTTGTATGTTTATGGAAAAAATATATGGATATAATCAACCAAGGTGCTATTATGGAATCACATATTGGCAGTTAGGGTCTAATTGCCTATAGAGATTAATTTATTTTGCCTCCAAGTTGATCTGCATTCTTGGGAAGCTAGTGAATATAAGACGATGGAGTATGTTTAGAAGTTCCTAATTAGATATATATTGTAACAGGCGAGTTAGATTCATTGCTAATACCAGATAGTTTTTTCATTGTAATCCATATGAGCCCATATAAATGTCATAAGTTGTATTTTCTGATTTTGATGACTTTTGGCTTCTTGAATTATGTTATGAGCTGGAAAGAGTACGTTACAGTTTTGATGTTTTTAGAGAGTGGAATGTTGAATTTTACGATATCCATGACACAGGTTTATGATTCCATGTAAGTTACTTGTGCTTCTGTTTGGTATAAGCATAAAGTTAGTTTGTGGGTGATTGCACATTCAAAGGTATCAAAAGGTTGAACATTATTTGTTTTTCTAATAGCGATCTGTAGTTTTACTTCTGTCAAATACAAATCTCATTACTGAGACGTGATAGCTTACTAAGGCTCTGTTTATGACTTTTAAACACGAGTTTCTTGGCTGCTTAAGTGAAGTTATAATTGGAAAGAAGCATTTATGTGGCAATTGTAGTTCTCTGTACGCATGGCACATCTCATGCATTTGTTGAGTGGATGTACCAGTGCATGAGCTCATTGAGCAACTTATGATCCCTTATTGTCTGCTAGTTCATACATTTTCTAGTCATATGACTGAGTTATGGATCTTTTGTAGCTCGATTGCACATGGCAAAGTCATATTTATCTAGAAATAAAATCTTGCGAGTTAATAGCTGGAAAGAGTCGAGTTCTCTTTGCCTCCAGATCCTTTGAAACACGCTCCTCTATCTCAATCCCGAAGTAGTATTGTAGATCTTCCTATTTAACATACAGACGAGCCTTTTTGTAATTTGATGACAGATTAACATTGGTTTTCAGTCAATGCAACAGAACCTGAGCAACAAGTTTCATGATAAATGAGCATTACTAGTTAGATTTATAATATAAACCCTGATGTTCCTATACTTTGTTCAAACTATACCATTGCTGCAATCCTTTCCAAATTATTACGTGATTTGTGTATGAATCCGATGGGATAGAAGAATCAAATTGGTTCTTTTAGTTGGATATTTGGTTGCTTCTTGTACTCACTTTTAATTCTTCTCAATATAGTTCGCTAGCACAGTGGTTTTAGTTGACAAATTTGTGAACTGTTGGATGCATGAATTAGCTCTCGATGGTCTGAAACCAATCTGGTGAACCATTTGCTCTCGGACAGTGAGTGGACAGAAAAAGTAAGTCAAGTACAATCAAATTCGTTACAGCTATCTACTGAATGATTTAGCATGTCGGAATTATCAGGTAATACCAAATACAAATTTAGGCAAATCGGACTTATTGGACCTATTTGTTCTCCTTCGCTTTTCATTGAAGACCTTGGTCATTTCATTAGTTTATTTTCCATCGGTTAAGGATGCCGCGTTTCTTGTAATATACGAGTTAATATCTGTGTTTTGCATGTGTGCTTATGCATCAAAACCAGACTGTACCAAGAGCATTCACTGTGGCCGTTTAACTGGAGCTTTAAGGGCTGTGTCATCTGACAGAGCCTATGTAACCACTATTGTTGATAATGGGTCAAGAGAAGTTAAAACGGTAATCTGGCAATTTTCTGGAAGAAGTGTCAGCCAGTTTTCTATATCCTTCATTTTCTTTTTCTTCTTGATAACAATGCCTTAGAGCCAGCTTCAGGATACAGTACCGAGACATATACTGAGAAAACTATGGTAGCTTGAGAAACAGGAGTTGGTTGTATTCAAGTTTTATTGTGAAGAAAGAAAGGGTAGAATATAGAGGCGAAATATGAAATCTAGAGAACTTGAGGGAGGTGCTGCAGTTTTTGTGGTTATGGTCCCGACTTGGATTTTGGGGCATGCCGTACTACTTTTTGCTACCTGTTGTGCTTACTTCATCTTTTCAGATATGTCTGTGCGCTTGCGCGAGGGAGGTGTTATTACAAAGTGTAGCGAGATTCTAAAACGCATTGGCAAAGGCCTTCAGTCAGATTTCCATGTATTCTCTTTGGCCCTTCAGTCATATTTCCAGATTAATATGCCTTTCATTGGCTTCATCGACTTAAGGCTTCTGACTAGAGAGTTGAGACAGGTAAGATAATTTGAACTATGTGTCATTATTTCTTATTAACACATTCAAATTTTACAAATATAGAACTGTACAGCCCAATGGTGGACCAGTGGTGCTTTTTGTTGAATTTATCCATTCAGGACATTGACATTGGTGTTTAAATTCTTTTAGACGCGACATAAGATTTGTTTGGTCCTATGTTCTCTTCAACATTGTCAAGCTAGTGAAGCTCAATGGACTGAGTTGTTACATGTATCGTCCAAAAGGTTATTACGTATCTATATCTGATTTTACAGTCTGCGCGCAAGAGAACATAAGGTTAAGGGACGGAAATAGGGAACCCTATAAACATCAGCGTGTGGATTCTTTTTAATGAAACCAGTTTGGATGAGGATTCGAATGATCAAACCATGTCCCCTCGACATAGTAGAATCCAAGAAGTCGAAGCAGACCGACTAGCCATCCTCTAATTTTCTGTTAGTACCTTCACATTCTTGCTTGCACCGTGTATATATATTTTGCATTGGCAGATTTATCCAATTGTATATCCACCAGGTTACGACTCCACATCTTGAATATATCCTATAGAAACTTAATCCTAAACTTTTTAGATGTCATATATTACTAAAAAATTGAACTTAAATAGTTTTTTTTAATATCACTAACAAACAAATAATTAGATTCTTGCATTTGAAATATACCAACTGAAGTTCATTTGCTGTGTACATGGTTTCTCTCTTTGCACAAGTATAAAGTGCATAGGGAACATCATCACCAAAAAAAAGATAGTGCATAGGGAACATCAATCTATTTATAGGATGGTGAAGAATTAGCACATGGAAGCAACATTGTATCCAAGGCAAAAGAACAAAACAATACATTAATTTTCACTTTTCGAACAAATAGTATAATGGAAAGAAGTTGGGCATACGATGTGTGATGTGTGCCGATTCGCCCAAAACTATGTACCTAAAATGATCTTTTTAACCCAAAGTTGTTAAATTTATAAAGATAACATAACCCTGGCTCAGCTTGTGCAAATTAAGGAACCGTTAAATCTATTAGGCTGGTCTGGATTTAAGATAATCATTAGATTTTTTAATTTTGCAATACGTGAATAAGGTTTTTGTTAATTCGTATGTTATATGTTATTAATACGGTTACAACTTAGAAACTTGAGGCCTTTGCATATGTACTTTTATGTGATGCTATAGAGTTGGACTTATTTGTATCGTTTTTACATTTAATTCCGGGATGATATGTTTGATTCTCTTTGAGATTTTAATAATTAGTGGAAGTCAGTTGTATCTTAATTAATTTTTGACTTTCATTTGGACAGTATTCCAAGACTGGACCTTCTATATTTAGAGATTGCAGTAATATTTTAAAGTTATTTTTAGTCTATTATTGCTAGCTATAATTTTTTATAATATATACAGAAGAAAGTAAATGTAAACCTACCCAAGGCCCCAAGCCCACTCTTGACATCTCCTTATCCTCACCTCAATCGCCGGCTTGGTCCAAATTATACGAGGGATGACGATATTAATGTCCTGCAGTCTGAACAAAGGTCGGTGAATGCTGCCTTGGGGTCAAAACTTTGCATGTGCATGTGCATGTGTGCTTGTAATTGTTAATATTATTTCATCAATCTTTGCATAAACTATAACTATAATTTCGTCAAGTAATAATTTAAAATTTACGCGACTTTTGTACAACTTGACAAAAGTTTTCTACTAAAACCGTGTTAATGTCACTATGACAGTAAACTCTGAAAGATATCATGAGCATGTTTATTTCATAATTGCAGGAGACATGGAGCAAATTGCACAAAACGGACCTATGTTATTTCAGTTGAGAAATAATGCTATGTATAATTTTTATTAGCAAATAGCAGCAGAACATTATTTTCTCAGTTGATTATATCGGTAACTTTTATATATCAAAATTTGATTCTAGATATGTGTTATCCAATTGAATATTATAATTATCCGAGAATCTTCTGATGTTTTAAAGATTATCATTAAATAATCAGTAATGTCCTTTTGTTTTCATAAAGATATGTAAAACTTCGATTTAACAATGTTAATCCTCTAGACATCCAATAAGTTTAACAAAAGATCGATTTTTTTTCAATTAATTTTAATCCGATCAATTGAGAGTTATAGAGGATGCAGTCATGCAACACATTAACTAAATTCAATATATGGGCGTTATTGATTAAAATTACAAACATAGTTTCTGCAATTTACTTGAGACAGATTATCCGTTTGTAATTATGTAATATAAATAACCATAGTAGATGAAGGTTGAATATGATCAGGTCATGTCTCATATTTTTTATTACCGCAGAAAAGTTTTGGGCTAACATACAATGTCAAATCTGCTGGATTACCAACCCATTATAGTAATGGGATTCACATCAGTATAAATCTTCTTACCAGAATTATTCAAACCTCGCTTTATGCGTTTTCTCAGCCATATTTGGTCAAGATTAATATGTATATACAATTGCAAAACCCAACAAACGCATACCACTTGCAATTTTATAAACGAACTCCAAAGTCTCTTGAAAGAATAAGAATCCTATAGTGGTCTTTAAAGTCACTTTGATCTATCTAATTGTCGATCATAATTACTAATTATCTTCATTTTATCAATATCTATTATCTAATCTTACTAACTTATGAATTAGTGGATACACGATCATCATCGTCCGGCGGCAAACATAATATATTGCAAAAGATCATTCAACTTATTATACTAGACTCTTCAAAATTATGACCTTTTCGTGCTTAATATCTTAGTCGCGGAGGGCACACTCGGTATCACGTCGTTAGGTGATCATGACATGGATAGCGACGAAAATTCTTTTTGTAACTTTGTACGGGGTATAAGAACAATAATTCCACGAACTCAAAGAGTTTAAGGTAAACATATTAATTAATCCAATTACTTGCTTTGTTTTTTTTTTTTTTTTTTTTTTTTTTTTTTTTTTTCTTTTGGACTTTATCTATCAATTCATCATTAACTACCAAACACGCATCACTAAGAGTTGATAACAATCGACGCCAATAATATATTCGATTTTGTGCAAGTTGGCATATCAATTTGTATTGTCAACTTAGTTCAATTTAATAATTCGAAAGAAATGAAAACACAAGTTATCAACCCCAGCTACCAACCCAAAGTTTCTTCACACCTACCCACTCAAGCCCTTTAGATTTTGCCATACACAAACTTCTCCTTCTCTATATATACTTATTACACTCACACAATTTTCTCCCAACATTCCGTTTGTTTTACGTGTAGTGTGTATTTTTTTCCAAAAAACAAAAAAGATGGTAGCCCTAAAAGCCACTCACATTGTCGTGCCGGCCGAGCCGAGGCCGGACGAAACCATGTACCTAAACGCATGCGATCAAATCAAAGACATAGCCCACACTCCCACAATATACTTCTACGAACACTCAAACAAACTCGAATCTTCGAATGTTATTTCCATATTGAAAGATTCCCTCAGCAAGGCCCTGGTACTGTTCTATCCGTTAGCGGGGCGACTAAACTGGGCCGCCGAGGGCGGGAGCAGGGTCGTGCTACACTGCAACGGCAAGGGCGTTCCTATTTTCGAAGCCGAATCGGATATGAAAATCGAAGATTTCGACGATTTCACCCCAACTCCTTCAATCCAGGCCCTGATTCCATCAGTGGACTACACCACCCCCATTGATGAGATCCCTCTAGTTATAGTGCAACTCACACGTTTCAAATGCGGAGGAGTTAGCGTTGGCCTCGGCATTTCGCACGTAATGGCCGATGGGCCGAGCGCTCTCCATTTCGTTAACGAATGGGCTAAATTTGCGAGAGGCGCGGGGTCCCCTGTCGCTCCATTTCTTGATCGAAGTGTTTGCGAGATCGACAACCATTTGGCCTCTAAATTCGACCCTTCGGTGTTGCGTCGCCCGCCTACTTTGATCGGCGAAGAAGACAGCATGGAACAGAAGAAGAAGCCAATCACCGTGGCGTTTCTTAACATAAGCAAACTGCAAGTTGAGAAGCTGAGGAACAAGGCCAACATGGATTTGGACAAAGAGACTAATGTACGCGGGTACAGCAGATTCGAGGCTCTCGGGGCGCACATATGGCGGTGCACAAGCAAGGCACGTGGACACGTCGACGAGCAGCAGACGAGTCTCCATTTCCCCGCTGATTTTCGCAACAAAATGAAACCGGCGTTGCCACGAAACTACTTCGGGAACGCCCTGATGAGGGTCGAAGCCACCGATAAATCCGGAAGCTTGTTATCGAACTCCATAGGTATTGAACTGACACGTCTTTATGTTACACTTGAACCTGACTCTGATAGCATATTGAATTGTCGTTTTATCTATTTTAAACTCGAGTAGAGATTGTGTATTTATAATTTTATATGTATTTTCCAATAACAGGCACGGCTGCCAAGAAAATACGGGAGGCGGTGGAAAAGGTCACGGATGATACGGTGCGCGGTTACTTGGATTTCCTCAAGGGGTTACCTGATGTGGGCCGGTTCCGATCTTTGGACAACAATGGTAGACCTAAGGGAGATTTCTACGGTAATCCGAATTTGGCGATCATTAGCTGGACGGGTTTGCCGTTGTTTGGTACTGACTTCGGGTGGGGAAACGAAATCCATTTGGGGCCGGGGCCGATGGGATTTGATGGGAAGACGTTCATTATTCCCGACAGGGACGGGAATGGTTCTTTGAACGTAGCGATATGGCTTCAGGAGGAACATATGGGTGCTTTCAAGAAGTGCTTTTACAATGATATTTGATATATAGTTTTATGTTAACTCCTCATCGTGCAAATTGTAAGAAATTATGTTTTTGAATCGCATGTATCATACACTTTTACCCTATAGTTTCGTCCCGAACAAGCTTAAATTTGTAATACGTTGGTTATTGATCACATAAAGATGTTTGTATTTAGTATTTACTATGACTGGGTTTTGTACCTAATTTAATTTGTTGCATATGGGTGAGGCTTTGATAATTTCAAAGTCTACTACAAAAATTGAAATAAATTTATTAATGTAGAAGGTTCTCGTGTCTTATAAAATTTATAAGGTTTGTATTCATACCTTTTCATTTTCATATATTTGATTAATCAAAGATATTATGGACTTGAAACATTATAAGCTATATATAGGCACAATTTTGCCTCGTAGTTTGATTGAATGCATCTCGATCACCATTTCTCTTCGTTAGTTTTCCTCTTCAATATTAATATGATCATTGAGGCCCTGCATTAGTTATTATTCTAAATTATAAACTCCATAAGTATTGTAAGATTATACGATCTTACACGTAGTTTGTCTATAGCCTGTTTTCGCGTATTATACGGTTTTACATGTAGTTTTCCCTCGGGCCGGCGGGGGCTTAATTTGTAACTTACGTTGTTATGTAGTTTTCCCTCGGGCCGGCGGGGGCTTAATTTGCAACTTACGTTGTTTATTGATCAAAATTTTAAGATGTTTGTATCTACTCTATATATATATATATATATATATATATATATATATATATATATATATATATATATACGGTTTTAGCCTCGTACTTTGACGAATGGATCTCGGTTTGATTTCCACTTCAATAAATTAAAATACATGATATCATCATTGAGGAATTTAATAGTTCAGATTAGCTTTTCTCTTCGTTAGGTTTGTCTTCAATATTAAATCTGTACGTGACGTAGCATAAATTGTTTTTCCGAAAGGCCTGCGACTAAGTTTTGTTTCTTCACCAACCCCTTCCGCAACCTTGGTTCAAAATCTTTAATGTAATTTATTTTTAGTTTAATAGTTTGTGAGGAGGAAAAATACTCGATAAAGTATGCCACGTACATTGTTGATGACTTATATTAAACTTACAAATTGCACTATATTGATATGTATTAGTAATTGAACGATTCAAGTCAACCTTCACCAACAAATGAGAATCTTCTGTTTTATTAACGTGTATCTATATAACTCTAAATCATTAACAAAGCCAAAAACAAAGATTGTAGTTCAACTGAGTGGATCTCTACCTGTACATTTTTTAGCTTTACCTTTGTTTTTTTCTTCTTCAAGTGGAGCACTTTACGTAATGTCACATATGGAACATGGGTTTTTTTTTAACTTTGGTCTCTTAACGAGTATTGATTCCATCTTTGGTCTCTCATTGAATTTTTTTGTAACTTTAGTTCCCTAATAGAAAAAGTATTGCCTTAAAACAACAAAAGAGAGGTGCGATTTCAGAATCGCGACTTATTTTCCACATGAAAACAACCCTCATGTGGCCACGTGCACAACACGTGATTTTTTTTTGGCCAAAAAGGCCAATTTCGGTGGAAAAAGGAATCAAGTATGAATTGTGAGACAAATTAGATGACCAAAGTTACAAAAAAAATCAATAGATGACGAAAGATGGAGTCAATACACATTAAGTGACCAAAGTTGAAAAAAATCCATAGAACATGCATATACATAACCATTCACAAAAACTATTGGAACTGATAATGATAATGTTGAGAAATTGACGAATCGAAATTGAACCGATTAAAAAAACATGCACAAAATTGCCTATGTGATTCAGAATTTTACTGAAAATGGATTCGGGAGTTAGTTCGGACCTAATCTCCTGTGACCCACTTTCTCATTTTCATAATAATTTCTTTAAAGGATGATGGTGCCCTACATCGAAAAATTAGAACTTTTATTTAAGTAGCTTGTACCAGGTACGATTACCTTCCTACAAACCTCACAACGTCACACAGAACGCCTTATGACGATACGAAGTGATAATAAATATCGCAAATTAAATATTTAAAGTTATTTATAATACACTTTGTCTGGCTAGACAAGATCCTTTTTTTTCAAACGACATAAAATATTTACACGAGGTGTATATTTCAATTTCATTTTTGTTCATTTTTTCTCAATATCTTATTTTATTTCAACAACGTTAACTATTTAGCTCAGAACTATATTAGTTTTTGAAAAATCAAATTGCTTGTTGCTTCTTCGTACTAAGATCTAAACATTAAGCTCTTATTCTGTCATTAATGATTAGCTAATATTAGACAATATTATGGCGGATGAAATCGGTAGTTTATAAGCTAAGATTTGTTATAAGATTTAACAAAAGCAAAAAGAAAACAAGGAGAAGACAACGAAAACATATTACTCGTATTAATTTCCTTTCAAATGCTATAAGAACTAAGAAGTAATTATCCAACAAAATATTTATTGCATATATACTTTTGTCATGTACACATTTCTATGATATAATTACTTGCCTGAAGAAATAAAATGATTTAGAAACTTTTGGACGACTTTCAACCGCTAATTTGATCGGTAAATCTGTCGGGAATAACAAAAATTGGATAATTATTACATGTACGTTACACAAATAATTAAAGTTTCCTCTCATTAGATGATATTTCTTAAAATTCAGATAGAAACAGATCTAGACATCTATGAAAGTATTAAAAATATGTATGTGAGTCTAGTGTATTTCTTGATTAAAAATTCATGGAGTCTATATATATATGTAATATATGAAATATCATTGGTGTTTTACTAAATACTTAAACAATATTAAAACTTTCCACAGATAGATCAAAACTGATGAGTTTCAATTGTAGTTATTATATTTAGTGTAACGATCAAGTCGTTTTTAGAGCCCGACGTCTTTGCATAAAAGACACGCCCATAACTCATAAACAACTTTGAACAAGTTGAAGAGAATAAATTCTGTTTTATTTGTATTAATAATTTTCTCATCTTCTTTTAATATTGAGCTAGCCTTTAAGGACATTAATTTTAGAAGTCACTCTAAATTTCTACATGATATCCAAACCTACTGAAAACAATGTTAGATCTAGAATCTAATCCGTTTCATGATATGAACCGTGATCTTTAAATTCAAATAATTCACCTAAACATAAATTGAAGATGGGCAGGCTAAAAAAAGACGCGATATACATATCTTTGGTTTTGTACTTCCCTAGGTCACTCGTTGAAGAAAATATGGGAAAGTACTTTAAAGAGAAAAAGGGAATGGCCTAGCCTAGTATTCTGTGATGCATTAAATTGCATGCAGTTCTTTAAGATTCACGGGTTATTTTCCTCTTTTCATAATATAATATAAATATATATACTTCTTGCAAATACTTAAAATACTCTGGCCATTTGTTTGAGATCAATGTATTCTAGCCAGAATATGCGATCAATGTATTCTTGCCAGTTGCCACTTGTATGCGCAGCACTAGATATATATGCAGCCTATCTATCTAATTTGACACTGAGTTTAATTAAAAACAGCTATATTGGAATAAAGATGTATTACGTAGTATTTAAATTGAAAAGTTCAACTCTCATTTTTTTTTTCATTTTAAGTTAATTAATAATAAGTGTCTTTGTAGATTGTAAACTACCCCATGAGTATCAATGAACTACCCTTGAAAAATTCGTAAATTGAATTATTGTTAACACATTTAACCAATAAGTGAACTTGTTTAATTTTAACAAAACTGTTTCTTATAATTATTTTGGGTCAAAAACTTAATTAGCGAAAATCCACATTAGAGTAATATATACTATCTCTTTCTTTTCCTAAATCCTTATTGGTTCCTAATATTTTGTCACCTTTGGGGAAATTAGCTAATGAGATCACGCAACAAGTTCCAAAATGTACGCAGGTGCATGCATGCGTACATGCGAGTTGAATATTTTCTCAGATATTTAAATTAGTGCAATCTGAGTTTTGTTTCCACTACAAATTAAATAACTAAATATGACATATTTGTTAAGAATCGTCCCACATCGCTTAGAAAAAAGTCTGGGCTTATATTTATAAATAGAAATTCCATCTCCACTTAATAAGACATTTTAAAGAGAGAAATAAATGGGCTTCAAATTCTATTAATATTGACAATATCTTACCCCATCACATGCAACCCAAGTTGACAACTTCCAAACTAATTACCTAAGATGCGCTGCTATTATCTCATTGAAGTTCGTGGTTGTGCCAAGCAAGTGGCAATTAGTCGGCTAATAAAAAATACTCCAAGAAGCTCTTAAAAGAACTTTTTTTTTTTTTTTTCACATTCCTTTCAGAAAATTTATTAGAAATTAAAAGTTCAACATTCAGTCATATACATCGATCTGGCACTGCTCCCGTGGGTTAAAATTTTATAGTACACTTTAATTAACTGTGACGGAACTCTAATTAGCTATTAAAAGGACCAAAATGAATTGGATTACTGAGTTAAAAGAAAAGAGGGGCCGGGAAGGAAACAGTTTTTTAGACGGCTTTATCAGGGGACGGGAACAAAAAGAAAATGATTGATTTGTACCCAATACGAAAATAGTAAGTGAAAAGACCACTTTGGATGGATAAATTGTACAATGAAAAAGACTGTTAAATGAGAGATCAAGAATGTACTACTGTCCATCTGCAGCTAACTTCTATTTAACTTGGTAGCTCACCAATTAAGATGGAATAATTAAGGTTTACATGAGTCTTCAAAGTTTTCAACGGACTAATGATCAATTCACAAGCACATCACAACCATAATTTCTGTGTGGGATTGTTTGGTAGTTCACACCGTTTCCCAAATTCCATCTATAAATAGCATAGCATTATAGACATTAATTTTATTCGTCCAAAAATCATCAAGCAATTCAGTAATCAGATTCTTTAATTATATTAAGAGTGATTAGTGAATTGTTAGTGGAAAAATAGCGAGTTAGTGAATTGTTAGTGGAAAATAGTGAGTTAGTGATTTTACTAGGATAAAAAATTTGAGAGTTGTAATTTTTATACTTTACCTCATAGCTAATTCTTCTACCCTGTTACTTTAAAGTAATTTTAGTATTTTTCACGTAAATTTGTGTGTCGTTTATATACTTATTTTAAATTATTAGATGTGCTTTAATTTGCTCAAATTCGAGGTTTATTTTTAACACTTATTACTGTTTTATCAAGTGCAAAAATGTGTATGCCTATCAAGATTTCTTTTAACCTAATCTAGCTGCAGGACTAAACCTAAGGATCATAAATATTGTTCGACATAATGGAATTCTTCCTAGAGTAGGCTCAATCATGCATGTGCGTATCTGACAAATGCATTCACAATTCGTTGTCCCCATGAATTTTGTCTTAGCTACAGCAGGCTGTATTACAGCCTGCTCCCACAAAATGTGTGGGACCCACGTGGGCCCCACCTGTGTGGGTCCCACTTGTTTGTGACTGCAGGCTGTATTACAGCCTGCTGTAGCATAGACTGACTCGTCCCCATGACTAACCAACTCTAAAACAGTTTTCTACTATTTGGCTTTCTCTATTTATAGACTAATATAATATAAGGGTTAAATGCATTAAACCCCAAATCTATCGCTCATATGCAGTTTGCCCCTTAACTGATGAAGAGTTGCGACTTACCCTCCAATCTATTCAAAATGTGTGAATTGCCTTCTGAGACCAAATCTAACGGCTAAAAGTGTAGCAACGTGTCCAAATTGAATGGTTGATCAACTAGTCCGGGGTAGTTCGCACACTTTCTAAAAGGTTGGGGGTATGTTGTGACTATTAATAAGTTGGGGGGCAAACCCAACATAGCCAATAGGTTGAGGGGTTTTATGCATTATACCCGTAATATAATAATCTGGTTCAAGCAGGTCCCACTAGATCCAATAATCTCACTAGGTTCAAGGGATCATGGCTAGGTTAAAAAGTAATTAACTACGAATCATATATTAATTAAAGTTGACTAATGTTGTCAACTAAAGAATCCAATTACAAACTTAAATTGGACAAAAGTTTCAAACCAAATCTAGGACGAATTTTGCAGGCCTAGAAAGCCTAACACAAACAAGAAAAAACAGATTAAAGTCCATTACGCATCTTTTTTCCTCGAAACAGACATAGCCATTGTCCATCGGTATGAGGCCAATAGGCTAACCATTAGTACTCAAGGATCGTCATGCATGCATGCTCGACAATTAAAATATAAATGAGGTCAATGCCGAAACTATCTATGTGCCATTTTTAATTGGCAAGTTATATAACCCGTGTGTTACTTTTTATTAGCGAAAACTGCCCTACAAAATTTAATTATTAACTAGCAAGTGTTAAGTTTTGCTTACGAGAAATGGTTCTATTTTGTGTTATATTAATAAAAATGTTTAGAATCCAGGTTGCTTAGGGATGGATCAATAAATGGTGGTAGGTTAATTTGCAAATTCTTGCTATGTGCTTATACGAGTTACAACTACTAGTCATGTTTCAACAATTTTGGCTTTTGCTCAGGTTATGTCGCACTTCTCTTTGCTTCTGATTTGCTTTAGGAATTTTAAAACACACTTGGAGTCTTTGACAAGTAGTGTTGAAATTGATAGAAGAAAACTGCATGCTTTCAAGTTTGAAGTTTGAACGCTTGGGTTTGTTCATTTTATGGTGTTATTTTACTTAGCTTTTTGTTTGTTTTCGTTTCCGGCGAAAAACGGAAAATAAATTACACTTTTTACTAATTGATGAACTGAATCAAAACGAACGCTCTACTAGTGTTTGTGTTTTTAGACGGTTAGTCAAAGTATCTAACACTGAAATATTATAAACTACAAAAATTAAGTTATTTGATAGAAGTTATGTTATCTCGAGATAACTTTCACTCCCTTATAAAGAGCGAGGTTTTATTTAGTGATTTTTGACTCGCTTAAATAGATCATAGATACAATATAGTCTACCTACTTATGTTCCAACATCGTATTTTTTACCTAGCATTGTAACGTGCAACTTCTTGAAACAAGTAATGACATTAAAACGAAATATCGAATTGCACAAAGGATTTTTAGAAATCTGAAAACAAAATCTTTCTTGCATATCAAAATAATTTGTGGACGTGTAGGATTGTAGGTCAAGTATTATATTTACACCAGATATTGTACTATTTCTCAGTGATATATATGTCACAATATAATACATCAGAAGCTGAACTTAGAAATAGAAATTTATTTGCGTTGTCAACTTAACATGTTTATATATTTCGTGTGGAGACTAGGAGGTCAAAGAAGATCTGAAATGCAATAAACTATATTTGATTGAGGTAGGTGGCAACTAACTATTTTCCAAATTCACGTGCCGATGAACTTACGTCGATGGTGCAGTTTAAACTATTTCTTTTCCAAATATAAAAAATATTTGCAATACGCAAATGGTAGAATATTGTAGGGAAAAAGTGTTCGTAAGTATTGAAAACAAAATTTTAATAACTAATATTAAATTAACGATGAATTGATACTCTGACATATATATATATATACCTTAAAAACATATTGATAATGGTCCATAATATTACGACCGTAAAACCCAGAGTTACGATGACCAACCAGTTCGAACCAGGCACGGATCGAACGCAAGAAGTCATCTTCGAGGGTTAGGGTCGTAGAGTTAAAAGATTACGATCGAACAGCCACGTGAACGACAAGGCATTAATGGGTGACAGAGCTGTCGGCAACTGCTAGACAAGCATTAACGGCGACCCATGATGCAGATAACTCTTAAATGAGACGATGTAAAGGCGGCCCCTACAGTAGATAACTCTTAAATGAGACGACTTAAGGACGGCCCATACAGTAAACGGCTCTTAAATGAGCAACATTAAAGACGACCCATACGGTCGACGACTCTTCAATGAGCACAATTGAATACGACCCATGAGGTGGATAAGTCATTAATGACGCCCCTCGTGAGTGACATTAAGACGAGTCGTGTCCAACGGCCAATAAAAAGACGACACGTGTCGAGCTCGGCAGCCTATATATACTACGGTTGTACGGTTTATTTCACCAAGAAAAACAGATTACATTTCTACATTCTAGAGAGAGGATTTCTACAAACACTTTGCTTAGTTCAATCGAGGTACGCTTCGTACGAACACTCAGTTCAGGAATAGTGCGTTCTTACCCTTCGTTTTATACGATCCAATTCACTGTTCTTTTACACCACACACGTCACTCTTATCTCACCTTTTACTACATCAATTGATATTACCCTTATCACATATCTTATGTAATGATCAAAGTAATACACATACATAAATATAAATTTGAAAATGTCTTCATCAGTTTATTAAAATTTCTTATTTTCAGATTAAACGCAGCACAAATATATTTAGGCTACAAAATAAGTCTTTAGCAAAATTAAATGGCAACAAACAAACAATTTGTAAGAACCTCGGTCTTTTCAAGTTTTAAGAATGTTATTAATTATTTTGTTCATCTCGAGTTTTAAAAGGGAAATAGTCGTCAACCACCCAACTGCTTTCAGATCGGATCTGTATGATCAATGATGTATGTTCTTGGAATTTTAAAACTGTTCTTTGATTCCAAAATTAATGGAAGGTTCAATCAGTCAGAAAATAATCAAATAACAAACCAAGTAAATTTTGTCAATAGGTTCCACTTACTCCCAGTTTTAAATCGTAAGTATATATATATATATATATATATATATATATATATATATATATATATATATATATATATATATATATATATATATATATATATATGGGATAATTACAGCTACACCCCCTGAGGTTTGGTGTAATTACACATACCTCCCCTGTGGTTTGAGAAACTACAATGACCTCCCCTGAGGTTTAAAATCTTACACATACCTCCCCTCCACAACTTATGGCATGTTTGGATAACATTTATGATATTCTTATGCTTATTATGCTTACACCCTTGAAGTTTGGTATAATTTTAAAATACGCGTAGACCAATAGTGGGGAGCAGTAGAGACCTCTTTGATGTTTGGAAAAAAGAAATATACTCCAAATAATTTTAGAAACTACTATATTATTGACTAAAAATATAAAAAGTATTTAAAAAATGTTTAAATTTGAAATTAAATTTCAGTTGTTTTTGTTAATTTTCATTGAGAAGTATAATTTATCCAATTGAGTTTTCTATTTCTTGTCTTATTTCTCGCAGGGAGATGTGATCTTTTACCAAGTTTTTTTTTTCCGTGATAACCAATGTTCTTAAAAATGGACCGGGCATTCAAGTTTGATTGATCGGTTCAACCAATGAACGAATCATTCTCAAAGAATTCAAGTCAAATATACCAAAAGTTGTACATGTTTTAAAAATAATTTTATATTCATTATTTTTCATGTTATTCACCACAATAACTTTAATATTTAAAAATCAAGAATACTACATGTATTCTAACAAACAAATTCCATGTTAAAAAAAGAGTATTTAAATGTATAATTTATACAACTATCAAATAAATAATTATTATAAATTATGGATTTAAATAATGTCTAAATTTGTACTCTAAAAATAACTGTAGATTATAGTTCAATTTTCTTCACTAGTATCAAATAAATCTAGAGAAAATGAAGACACGTAGTAATGCATCATATTCAACGTTAATTAAGATTTTACGTTTCTTCTATTGTCAATGGACAAGGCTGAAGGTATGTTCAGCCTTTATCTTTCTTAGAGTTTTTTTTTTTTTTTTTATCATTTAATTAACTTGACCATCTACTTCTCTAATCTTGAATGTATCAATAATACTTACACATGTCCAAACAAAATATCTGGATTAAATTTAAAATTTTAGTTTAAATATTTTTGTATTTTTATTTAGTAATATTGTAGCTTCAAAAAATATTTAGAGTATTTTTTTCCAAACATCAAAGATTATTTTTATGATTATACCAAACTTCAAGGGTGTAAGTATAATAAGCATAAAAATATCATAAATGATATCCAAACATGCCATAAGTTGTGGAGGGGAGGTATGTGTAAGGTTTCAAACCTCAGGGGAGGTCATTGTAATTTCTCAAACCACAAGGGAGGTATGTGTAATTACACCAAACCTCAGGGGGTGTAGCTGTAATTATCCCTATATATATATATATATATATATATATATATATATTTTAGGACATCATAAAGTATTTTTGGGAAACTATAAAATTGGATGTAAAAAGTGTTGATACAGTAATTTGTAGCTTCTTTTTTTTAACATCTACGTAATATTTTTATAATGTTAGGAATATAAGCACCAATTTAATGAAATGTGTATTCTCTAGCAATTATTGTTTTTGTTGGCTTATCTTTTTGCAGCGGCGGAGCCAAGGAGAGATTATTTTGTGCGACCGTTGCACAATGAGGTGGCATGACAAGTCGATTATTAGTGTAAATGCACTGGTAAGATGAGAATATAGGGTGGTTGTTGCCTATATATTAGGAAATTATTATTATTTTCACCGTTCGTTGCACTACATCAACAATACAACAGTCACATAAAATATTTTTTCGAAGCCGGGGAGGGCCTTATTAATCTAATCTTAATTATTCTGGAATTAAAATTTAATTCATGCTCATATATTTTTGTATTGCATCTTTTAACTTACTCAATTCCTTAATTTTAAGATTTTGTCCATCAGTTGTCATGCAAATTTAAATTTTATCTTAATTCTCGTGTACTCTTTTCATGCAATAAGAAAAAGATAAAGGATGATCATCAGATATAACATTTGAGCTTATATTTATTTTAGAGAATATTCTTTTTACTTTTTCTTAAACATATTTACAACGAATTGTGTATTTTTTACTAAAAGATTTTTGATAACAAAGTTCCAATTTAAATCTAAATATATTTTATTATTATTCTATTATTTGTATTCAATTATTATTTAATAAGTGTACAACATCTCAACTTTTATTAAATATTTTTTTTTATGTTATATAGTTTTATTTTACAAATTTGAGCTAAAATTGTGTCACTTTTAGAGTTACTTTTGTTTTTTTTTTCCTATCAAATATCTTTTTCTTAATGTATTAGTATTTTTATGAGGATTTATTATTTTTGATATAAAATTAATTTATAATATAAATTTTCGTATTTATTAAAAAAACTTACTTTGATTTCGTCCCCTAACTTAAATTCCTATCCCCGCCCCTGTTTTTTGCGGTAACTTAATCTCTATCACAACATTCCAGTACAAATACGATCGACGTGTAATCTTTTATAATTTTAAGTCAATGAACCACGAGCCTCTTTCTCATTGATATCATCATCGATCAAAACATATTATTCTACCTTAAAAATGTTCAACACATCAATAGAGCAGCAACAAAGCCGGTACGTGAAATTCGATCCAGGTTTCTTATTTCTACAAAAAGTATATATTATTCATGGTATATTCGAAAGAAAACAGAAATGACACAGTCTACATCTCACATTACAAAGATCAATATCACAGTCTACATCTCACATGACAACATTCTAATGAAAAGAAATGACACTAATAATTATAACATTGGTTTTCAGTGTTTCAATAACAAAACTTCCTATTAAGGCGATGGATATAGATATCACCTATCAAATATATATATATGACGTTTCCAATATTAGAGTGAACTACCCCGCTCAGAGGTGCAAATTATAACAAAATAGAGAGTATCAAACAACACAAACATACATCTTCTAGTTAAGGAAAATCAGTAGATACTAGTTATCAGGGAGCCAGCTAAATCGCAGGCTTAATCCCACGTAATTACCACATCCATTAAGTGATTTAAGGTCCTCTCATAGACTATAATTATCACCACTTACTAGCCATTGGCTTGTTTCTTTCTTACGATAAGCTTAAAGCACATTTGCATTCACATTTTCTTATGAAAATTTTGCTTAATTTCTTTGTTGATGATAATCCCAATCAAATTGTACTAAATAATAATAATCTAAATAATAAGAAATATTTGTGAAAAGCACATACCGAGAACCATAAAAGAAACACGGTTATTATAACCTAACTAATTGTTAAGTCAGAGTTCCCAAGTTAGTAAGAACCAAATACAGTTTTCCATTTTACACGCTACCAAAGAATCTCTTATAGAACCCATGCATGCATGTTTAGCATATATAAGTTTCAGGAGTACTAAGCGTGTGCACAAAGAGAATATTGTAAAACCTCCCTTTTATTCCTCAATGGAAGTTTGAAATGCATGACCTCTTTTTGTTGTGTAACCATTATGATGGTGTTTGGTTTTGGTTTGCATGTGATAAATTTAGGCGCTAAATCGCATACTATCACAATCCTCGATTTTTCGATGATAGCAAGTGCTATTGATGATTTTACCCATGACGCGTATTCATATGACCATACCAACTTAAGGAGTATTTAAACGTTGTACCTGTGGCTATTTCTATGCACGTTTCATTACCCTTCCAAACCCTAACCCTTCTGCTCACACCCTCGTCCCTCAATTTCAAGGTGAATTTGATGAAAGTTTTTGTTTTTAATTAATTTCTTGTTGTCGATGGTATGCATGCGTGTAGTAATTTCTTGTCGTCGTTTCTCCATTTTAGTTGTTGCTACTCATATTTGTTGAATTGGATTAAAACTAATTAAAGTATGTTCGATGATGCATGTGTTACTTAATATGCTATGGTCGGGTTCTAATTAATTAAATCAATCAAGAAGCGATATCCATGCGAGAAGCCACTTCAAGAGAATGCAGAAATAATTCGTTATAAATTACAATGACCAATATCACAGTCAAAATGTCAGATGACAGCACTCATAAAATAAAAATAAAATGACAATTATAACAAACATTAATTTCAGTGTTTCAACAACAAAACTCCCTATTAAGGCAACGGGTTTAGATATCAACCATTTGCAGACTTCTCTTGCCCCGACCCCCTTTGCTCCCAACCTCTTTCTCAAATTGAGGCCAAAAGCAAGAAGAGAAAAAAAGAAAGAAAAAGAAAAAGACAACTCAATAAGCAAATACCATCACCAAAATTCATATACTGAAGTGTCAAAATAACACCTCAACGGTTCTTTACGCATGGAATGCTTCACACCATTCCCAACAGATCCCTCGTCATATCCTAAAAGGTTGGTTTCCAGAGTCTGATCTGCTCTGCTTCGATCCTTTTCTTTTGGCGTTCTTTCTTGTAGCAATTTCTTGGAATAAATTAGGCCCACCAAATTCAATAGTAGAGCACCTTACCTTCTTCCTCTTTCCTCTGTCATATTCTTCATCCCTGTTGCAGGAAGTATTGAGATAATAAGTTTGAAAGTTCATGTGTATTAAGAACATGGCAGCTCAGATATAAAAATGAAATTAATTGTGATACGTAAAAACTCTCAGATTCCATACATCCACCTACCAAATATGAGGTTCCAATGGAGTTAACTACCCTAGTCATAGGTGCAAATTGTAACAAAATAGAGCATCAAATAAATGCAATGCATGGTTTTATTTTATTTTCAAGTTAATGGAAACCAAGTGAATGCCATCTAATCGCGAGCCATCTAAATGCTAACTCGCTGGGTTAATCCCTCGTGATTAACACATTCATTCATCTGATTTAAGGTCACCATGTACACTATAATTATCATCACTTGCCAGCGCCATTACATCTCCGAAGTGGAAAGCAAACATCTTCTAATCTTCAATCGCACAGTAAATGTAAATATTTCCTAATACACAATTATAAGCTCCATATTTCTGGTTCTATGGAAGGAATTCAGAATTTCCCCAAGGCTAATGAAATTTATTTACACTCAAATTCCTCCTCACTAAACTAATATAGTCATACACAACTTCAGCTCACGTATCTCTGTTCCAAGTGCTTGAATCTAACATCAATCTTGGTTGATGCTAAAATATCAGACCAACAAAAAACGATCGTGTAATTGGCTCTCCTGGTTGAAGTAATTAGATTCCACTACATACTGAAACCTAGAGGATCAATATGTCTGAATATTGCATCAGAATACAACATGTCTAGTCATATTAACTAGAGACTAATAAATTAACTTACACCATCTAAACTCTGAAGTGTATCTTCAAGAAAGTATATCTCACCATTCACCCCCAATGTTACCTATTTGTTACCTCTTAACATCTTCTAATCCCAACCACACAGTAAATATAAATATATCCTAATACACAATTATAAGCTCCATATCTCTGGTTCTATGGAAGGAATTCAGAATTTCCCAAGGCTAATGTATATTATTAACACTCAAAAAATCCTCCTCTCTCAACCAATATAGTCATACACACAACTTCAGCTTGCAACTCTATGTTCCAAGTGCTTTAACCTAACATCAATCTTGATTGATGATAGTTAATGAGAACAACCAACAAAACTATACAGTGTAGGTGCTCTCCTGATTGAAGTAGTTAGATTCCACAACATATCTGGAACCTAGCAGATGACTAAATCTGAATATTGCATCAGAATGTAGCATGTCAATTAGTATTTATTCGAGAATGACAAAAGTAAGTTATACAATCTAAACTCTACTGAATCATCAAGAAAGTATATCTCACCATTCATCCCCAACGTAACCAATTTGGACCTTCTCTACTCCAGATTCAGCTTTAGATGGAAGAGAAACATCAATTCCATCCCAGCGAGCAACTACATTCAAGCAAACAAGCATTAAACATTCAAGAAACAAGCATTAAGGAAGTAATGAAGTTTTTATGGATACAGAAACATATAGATACTAAAAAGATTACTCGGAAGTACTCTTACCTGTAGTCTCTTCTAAGCCTCTAGTGAGGATGTCCATCATACTATTCTCTCTTGTTTCCGTCCTATAATCATCAGAAGTACCAGGTCTTTGCACGAGGGTCTGTGGCTTTTCGCTTGAAAGCATGGTTGTACTTGGTTCAACTCTCTGTCTATGCTCATTAACGACAGAATCACTTGAAGTAACTTCATTTCCACTATTATTGTGCACGCTCGAGTTTTTATCTTTATCAACTGGACTGTATTTTGCTTTCTTTCTCTGAGACTGAGGACAATGGTCAGTAAGTACAGGTATTGAGTTGCAAGATGTAGATGGCCCAAGATGTGATGTTAAGTCATTCCCATCCAACGAGTGTTTCAAACTGGAAATCTTTTTTTGCTTATCGTGCTTTTTTCTTCTCTTTTGCTTCTTTCGCATGCAGAAGGCTGCACCAAATATGATGTTAGAGCTTAGCACCATGCTGGAAACTTGACACTTGAAGAGCTTCCTTTTCAACTTAAGTTGGGGCCTTTTGCTTTTAACTATCGCACTTGAAAAGCGTTTTGTGGTGGCTGGTGGTTCTGATTGGAGGTTCACTTCAACTCTTGAATCAACACCAACCTAGAAAAAGAACACAGTCAGGAAACTGACAAACAACAGCTCATGCATGTGTAGTGATGCATGGAAGGATGACAGCTGGATTGACAGAGAGGATTAAAAATATCAAATACACAAATGCACATGTGAACTTTAAATCAAGAAAGAGATGTAAGTACCTGAGACTCTTCAAGGCTGCTTTTTGATGCTTCCTCAATAGTTCCGACGGGGATGACATTTCCATTACACTGAATGAAAGAGAAGAAGCATGGATCATTTAGATATGCCGAGCATCTAGAGTATACAGAAGGACATGCGGAACTTCATGAAGTCAGGTGGTTAAAGGCCACAAGAGAACAGGATAAAACATACCATTTTTGAGGTGGTGTTATCCCTATTGTGTGCTTCTTGAGATGATGTGCAAAAGCTGCTGCCATCTGATGGCTGGTCAGCTGATCCCATTGATATTTTGCTGGCACTGATGTTAACTTTGCTTGTTTCTTTCTTACAAGTATCCCCATGCACATCTGCATCAAGAGTCTCACCAGGGGCCTCAACAGTTAAACCTGATTCTGCTTGGTGGCCAACAGTATTCTTAGTTGAGTCCCCTAAATTCCTTTTTGTAGGCAAGCTTGATGAAGGCTCTAAACGAGGTTCCTTTTCAAGACCCAAACAATCAGCACCTCTGATGCCATTTACATTTTGAGAAGGACTATTTTCTAGAGGAGTCTTCTCAGGTGCAGTGGTCGCTCGTGCATCTTTCCCAGATACAGCAGAGAAGTTGCCGTTTAATCTTCTCTCCGTGAAACCATTTTGAGAAGTTCCCTTTAATTCAAGGTTGAATTTTGAATACACTGCATTTCCAATGGCATTTGTCACTCTATTTTCTTTATGACCGACGTCAACAGGTTTCTTTGGGAAAATATTACTCCGATCTCGAACATAGAACAACATATAGGCCTTCTGCTCCAGCACCTTCTTCTCACTAACTTGGAAAACCTATCAAACATTAGATAAGCATTCAAGAAAAATGAATGATAGTTAAATAAGTACTAAAAGAACCTCAAATTATCACTTTAAATTAAAATAGTTAAAACAACTCAAATTATTAGAACCCATGCACTTAAGAACCTCTATGATCCGCAAACATTATTTCCTGGTACCTGGTTGTCATCAAGAGAATACCACATGCCGCTTGATGTGCGAACAAAACAATAGTAGTGGCCAGAATGAGTGCTCCAACCAGCATGAACAAGAACACCATATAGAGTGTATTTCAGATCCCCATCCTGCAAATAATTATAAAATAGAATGAAGAGTCCAATGGACAGGAACATAAGAGTTCCACAACATTGGATACCATGAAGAAACAGCTAACAAGTTGTCATGCTTCCAAAGAAAGAAAACAAGCATTGCAAGGAATATATAAGCTTTGTTTAAAAGCTTACAAAGAAACAAAAACAAGCATTCTGAGGAATAAATACGTATTTTTGCATGTTTGAGATACAATGCCATTTTCTTAAGAACTCGTCTGACTCAATGAGATAATAGTATAAAACTTCAAATTAAACACAAATATTCCATTGTTCGATAATTCTTGAAGTGCCTGATTGGAAATCTCTTTGTCAAACTTCAGTTGTAACTGACAAGGTCAAAAAACCAAAACTCCTAGTAACTCAAAACATTGAAGAAGAACAGGCGTGAACTTGGAAAATGAAACGAAGAATCCAGGGACATTCAGATTGACAAAATGTCATGAATAAATCAAAATGATACAACTGAGAATCAACCAAAAACATTGAAATGAAACTTATCAATAAACTTACATAGGGCCCAGTTACAAAAGGTTTCAAGTCCAAGGTGGGGCCAAAAGCAACATTCTTATTGATTTTTTGCCCCTGCAGATGCGAGCCAAAGCGCTTTAAGTGTATGGTAAGTACATGAGGTGCATCGTAAACTGTTAGCTGCTTGAGAGCCTTCACTTTCTGTTTGCACTGCTGACATTGATACTGCTTAGCACCTCCATCTAACTGCTCTTTGGCAGTGAAATGGCCAAGTGCTTTATACAAAGAATCTGCTTTCACAATCTCTAGACTCAAATCCAAAAATGGGTCAAATTTGTCAGAACAAAAGGAACACTGCATGCATTTCACCTAGAAAAGACAAACAAAAACATTACCTCAACAGCAAAACATAAATAACAGAAACCAAAGACACTAAAATTGGGTAAAACTCAGAAAGTCATTAGCCTTGGACCTAAATATGTGTTGATCAATTACCTGACTCCGTAAACGCCCACCAAATATCTTGTGGACTAAGCTTTTCTCGTAAGCACTGGGTGATTCGCTGGGCACTCCTGATGGCAAGCAGCATTTGTGCATGCATTCCAGCAAGTTCACCATATACTCGTGGGCATCCTCCTGTCTGGCATTTCGAAAGCTCCGGGATATACCTAATATCTTTATTAAGGATTCCAAACTCAAAAGTGAAATCAAATGCTAGAAGAAAAAGTGAAAGGGTATAACTCATGAAGGTCGGTGAATTAGAATTAATAATTAATGTATAACTCCTCTGTTTGCAATAGTAACGAGAGAGATAACATTATTTGTTCAAAGAAAACTGTGAAAACTATATGGTGATTGAGTAAAAGTTAACATCTCCAGAGTCACGAACAATAAGAAGCCTACAAGTTAAATGAGATGGAACGAGACATACCAAGAACAAAAACAAATCGACAGTAGTTAAGATGGCATCAAAAAATACCATTATATCCAAGAATTGCAAAAACGGGGGGGGGGGGGGGGGGGGGTCTCTTCCATAGGATACAGCGCAAGTTAGAAACAAGATCTTTAGGCTCTAAAATTCTTCCAGTTGATTGCAGAGCGCGGCTAACGTGTTTCTGAATGGCACATAGAGCACAAAATCCAGCCATACGACCTTCATAAACCATAAGATAATAATCAGATAACATCTCAAACAAATTTTTAACAGAAAATGAGCCAAAAAAAACTGTGCAAGTAGTGAGGACAGAATAACACAACTGAAAAATGAAAAAAAAAAATGAATGAAATGATATACCGCAAATTTTTTCATGATTATAGAAACTATTCGTGAAGAATGGGTAATCACACGAATCATCCCTCGTGCTTGGGATATTGCACAAACCACCCCCATACCAACATTAAAAATCCGTCATGTTTTTGGAGAGGCTACATCTTTAAGCTCAAGGGTGTTTGTGTAAATTTCTCAAAGATGAGGGACGATTTGTGTAGGAAAACCCACACCTCAAGGGTACTTTGTGTAATTGGTCGGTTATGCAGTTGCATTATGTTATATTTACAGTTTTGATCAATTAACTTTATAATTTCTAAACATGCTTGCAGAGAGGTTCACAAGCCATGCTTTTCTCAGCGTGCAGTAACGATGAATTTCTAGATTTAGTACCTTCAATGAGCTCTTAGTAATCTATTTGAAAACATTTGTAATATGACCTTAGCGGGCCCTTGACCTTTTTACTTTTCACAATAAGAGATGGTATTAATGAAATATTCATAGGGCTAGGTCAATATAGACCCTTTTGGCCACAGGCCCACAAGTTTTTCATGTACTGGAACTCATTGCTGCTATTACGCCATGCATTTAACACCACCAACTTCCGAATGAACCGGAACAGTTATAGTCGGAAGGTTTGTAGACCTGATGTAGGTCACAGACACCCTAGGTTAGATATGTCAGACAATTATCAAGAACTTGAAAAGGAATATCATCATCCTTTGATACAAGCCATAGACGAATACGAAGCAAATACTCCTCCCATATTGCTTACGATCAAGATCAAGCTTAGATTTTTCAAATAAATCTAGGCTAGTTCACCCTATAACGGGCTTTCAGAAATTGTGGATTTGGAAGTTAAAAAATTCCACCAAATGAACATAATGAAGTAGGAATGGCAATGGTCATTAAACTACTGATGAAATATGCCGATACAAGAACAGCTCCTGGAGAAGAATTTTAGAGCATTATAATGAGTAATGTGGAACTATTTTCATCGTTAGCTTTAGGGGACATAAATTAGATCTTCGTGTACTCTTCACAGTTTATAAATAATGGTTAGATGAACCTACCCTGGAATTTGTATAATCACAAGAAACATCTGGATTAGGAAATTTAACAATCTTTGAGTTGTGTCCTCATTACCTAATATTCATTATTAGGGAAAACACTAAAAACTTTAAGATGATGGTGAAACGAAGAAAGTACCTTGGATAGATAGGTCCATACACTCAATTCACATTTCTTTTATTAAATAAATAAATCAATAGTCCCAAAATGAACTATCATCATATTATTAGCTTAAAAACAAGGAAATCTCATGGACCACGAAGGATGAATGACAAAGGCAAGAATTCAATTACTTGGGAAAACTTTTAAGTAACAAAATATGCATCATGTTCAGATGTAGTCTTATTTTACATCCAAGTAAAGGGGAGACAAACCGAATATGGTTTATAAATACAGAACTCGTTTAAATTCCTGAAATTGACAATATGAAACTGGTTATATAAGGTAGGAAAAGATAGGAAGTAACTCACAAGAATTTTGATGCTTCCCACTCTGTAGATAAGCGGCTAATGGTTCAGTGTAAGTCAGACACTGCAATACTGAATTAAGGAAACAAGTATTTCCAAGATTACGCAAGCCAGCACCCTGCAATGAATTATTCCCGAAATATGGCTTTAGTATTCATGCTATTCAAATACGACATAGAATATCAAACTTCAACATGCATTGTCAATTGATAAATTAGTTAAACCCAATAAATTATCAAATTAATTGCACAGTAAATCCACCAATCCAAAAAAAAAAATTAACCAAGAAATCTTCAGACATACTGGGTTCTGTTGAAAAAAAAAACATGAATGGACAAAGCATGATAGACCACCAAGTCAAAAAAGTGACAAATTACAATAAGCAGGTCAAGCTGCTGTTGGCTATTTTGCTCAAATATCATCTCATCAGAACTAATATACCTGCAATTTCTTTTCTCTGTTAGAGATCACTGATAGGCGGAGCATCTTAAATAGACTAATCAAGAGAGATCCAACAGAAGGCAATTGATGTAGGTGATATAATGAAAATAAGTCCTAAGCTGGCAGTGACTTAGCAGGGAGACTTTTAACCCCAACTGCACAAGAACCTACCAGCAGGGAATCCTTAAGTAGCTGCCTCCTTCACACGACACTATAGACTTGCAGGCACTAAAACCTCGACTTTCTGAAAATTTCAGGACGCACTCTACCAAGCTTTGGTAACTTTAACTCCTTAATGTTTGTACAAGATTGTTCTCAACTAAGAAATGAAAAACTATAACAAAATAAGGAAAGACAACAAAGAAGACCATCGCATTTCATATCAAAGATAACAAAGATTACATCACGGAACCCTGCTATAAATCACAAAACAGACTAGAAAGATCAAATGCTCAAGAATTCCTGCTCAATCAGATGGAGATGACTTCGAAAACAAACAGCAGTCGGACTCTTTTTACCACCACAGCGTTTGTCCGCGAACTTCAATTAAGGACGAGGAAGGCTAGTACACTTCTAGGATTGATGACACTGTAACTACGATACTCAGCGCAATTCGATATCACACAGAGTACACTTTCCAGCATACAACCACAAAAAAATTCTACATAAATTTACGAAACCAGAACTAAAACCCGGAAAAGATATGATTGATAGAAACTAAAACCTGAAAAAATAGTTAACTTTCTTGTTCAAAATTATAAAACTAGAAAGATTGTATAATTAACAGACACATATATAACTAAAAATGGACAAATCAATCAGAATAATTGAGAAAACTCACAATTCTGCGGAAAGTGATGGTAAAGCTGATTTCTTGATCCAATCCAGTACCCGCAAGGTCCGGCCTTTCGGATTTCTTGCCCGGCCCCTGTTCCTGAACGGGCTCGTGCGGCCCACTAGGGTTCAAAGTCACCAGCTTAAACCCCCCCTTATTACCACTACTACTATTACTATTACTCCCAAAGCCGTTGAAAGATTTGCGCGCCAAATGGAACTCGATTTTCCGATGGAACACCGCCGCCGCCTCGGAGGACTCTTGATCCGGTTCGGATCCGGCCGGCCGCTCCAAATTCATCAGAGCAGCCATGAGAATTCAACCGATTATCTTTTTAGCAATATGTGGGATTTTTTGATTAGCATACAACCGATTGAATTGAATCGGATTGTGAGCGCATCAAATGAAAGAGGGGTTTGTTGATGTCGGCTATGGATGTTTAAACCCTAGAGAGAGTGTGTGTGTGTTTGAGCGCGTGGTTCACACGGATAGAGACGAGCGCGTGGTATTTGTTGAGGGGTCAGGATTTTAGGAAAGTTTGTGGCTATTAGTTTTAGTTTTTTAAATTGAAATATGATTGCTTTATTTCTTTATATTTTTTAATCGATGAGTAGCCTTTTTTAGTTTTTCATTTCATGTGTAGAGATAAAAGCAAATGCTCTCAACGTCATCTTTGTAGATATAATTTGTATTGAATACTTATCATTAAATTTTGGTTTTTTGTTGTGTTAAGTCAAATCGGCATATCATCACCGATAAAAAAAAAATAAGTAGGTAAATTACCCTTCCCTCCCGCGATTTCTTCTACGGTGTATTTGTCATATCTTTCTTCTTAAAATTTCAAATTTGATTGTAGCATTTCTTTAAAAAAGTTATAAGAGAATGTAGAAAAAAATATGAAAACTCATATTTCGATCGTGTAACTTATTTTTTAATTTTAGTTCTTGTTTTTTACTTTTTAACAATTTAAATATTTAACGAAAAAATACATTTTTTTTCTTTAAGAAAATGGATATAAATGTCCTTTTGCCAAAAAAAATCTTCACTCTCAAATTTGAGCTACTGATTTGCATCTCCTATTATGAAAAAATTATTAAGTACAGCCGTTGTAGGGTGACGTGGTACAATCAAAAGCTGAGATTAAATATTATTCCTAAATTATAGGGAAGTAACCTCTTCACACCTCATCTCAACCATGCATTTATATAAATAACCGACTTGCTGCACCACCTCATCGTACAGCCGCTGCAACTAATAATCTCTCCCTATTATGAGATAGTAATTTGCTGCATTTTACATACAGAAAGTAATTTCGCTATTTATTTGTTATAGAGGTGATTTGTCAACTTTGCATAATGGTAAATTGTCGAAATCTCTTAAATGTTAAGCTATTTGCTATTTGACTGTCGATCCCAACTTGTAGTTATCATTTCCTATCAAAAAGAAAAAGAACTTGTGGTTATCATCTCCTTGGAAACAAAAGTTCATATTTGTGGCGTGTAGGGGACTTTGTATATGTTGAGCCCAACAAAATGAAGCCATGAAGCCCATAATTTCGGCCCATTTAGTCAGTGGAACTCCGTCCAATTTGACGAGAGTAAAGGCCGCCTGTGGAGCTGATTGATGTATAATCTGTTTTGGTATGATTAATAATTATTATAGTAGTGAAAAAAACTCTTAAACTGTTAAAACAATTTGTTAAAACTATTAAGAATCAATTTGGGAACTGTGCATAACCTTGTAAATAGATCATTAGATCCTTGGTCATGTCACCTGCATCCATAATTATTGTCGGGGATATTTGTCTCTGTGTTTTGGGATATATTGCCCATCGTAGTAAAAAAACTAACTTACATATATAAAATTTGGATAATTATACTCTTTTTTGTAATTTGGATACTCTTACTTTCAATAATGCCTATATTACAAATCTTATAGTTATATTTTTATTACTTTGTAATTGGGTAATAAAAGTGATTTGGTAAACATCGTAATTGTAAAATGTACAAAGTAGACGGCTAGGTTGAATTGCACCTGAATGTCAATTTTTTGCTAAAGACTACAAAGTGATAAATATAGATCTCGACCATTTTAAATATAGTTTAAGTGAAAACAAAAACACGAAATTTATAACTTGGCACCCAACTTAAAAACATATTTTATGTAAAAGTTGAAGAGTAGTTCATTGAACAACTCATTCATACAATTAATTTATATTCAACACAATAAAATTACATCATGGCACGACTTTTAAAAACAAAACTCTCAATTCTTTATCTAATATATAAATTTCACTAAGGTAAATCGTGAAAAAGAATGAGTGACAATGATCGTGCATCCAAACTATATTATTATTTTTAAGACATTCTAATGTATGTCATAATCAATATTTTTCATTTTATTCTCTACTGGTATTTTTTAAAGCTAGTTAATTTGGATTTGAGAATCGACTAGCAACTTCTTCTTTTTTATTTTGATTTCACATGAGGTCTAGACTCCAATAGTATTTTTATTTGTTTAATTTAACTATATATAAATTTACACTTTTGGTGAATAGTGGATATTTTAAAAGTTATGTTAGATATGTTATATTTAAAAGTTTTTTATTTCTTTATGTAATTATTAGCCCACGGTAAAGGGAATCTGGTTCCGTTAAAATAGATACAAGTTAAGTAAGAATAGAGCTGACGTGGAATTTGCTTTGTGCTTGCAAGTGACTTCATTCGTTGAGAAGTAGTTTACGGTATTCTTGACTTAATTGAAAATTTATTAGTTTTTAACGAGAAAAAGGATCGTTTTATTTTCCTTTCAGATGAATGGAGCAGGTCAGCAATCGCGGAAAAAAGTGCTTTAAAAGGGCCCAATTCACACGAAAAAAAGGGACTGCAAAACCAAATAATGACATGAACTTGGGTTCGAAAACTTGAGCAAGACGATAGTGAGATGATAAAAGCTTCACGGATTCAGCATTTCTCGGTAGGCTATGTAATCATGGACCATAAAGTTAATGGTTTTGATGATTAATCTTGTGGAAATTGCCCTGAGGCTGGTCCATCGATATATAAATATATATATTATATGTGTGTACACAATCGATGTAATACTAAACACTACCCCTTTATTATTACTAATCGTCAAACAACCCCATGAAACTTTACTAGCAAAAAAAAACCTTATGATGTTAAAAAATTTAGCAAAAGCTTATACACACCTAATGCACTTCCTTGATATTATTTTGTTTTTTAAATTTTATTGTCTCTATTTGATGCATAAATGACTAATTTTGTCCAACTTGAATTTTATATATTTTTTATCAATTTTTTTGAAAAGAAACCATTATTTTCTAAAACCGTAGAAACTAATTCTTTTTATTATGGTTTTAAATAATTTAAAAAAATCTTGAATATTTATGAGAAAGCTTATAATGTTTAGTTGAATAGACATATGTTTCATGTAAAAATTCATTGCATAAAGATCATTAATTGTTGATACGGTTAGCTTAAAATATAACAATATTGGTTGTTTTTTTTACTAATGTTTAAGTTTCATAGGGATTATTTGCTAATTAAAAGTATCACATGGATTATTTCTCAATTTAAAAATATCAAAGGGGTAGTTTTTGCAATTATCTCTTTTATAATCACAATTAGAAAATATTTTAAAACTTCAAAAAACAAAATAAAGAATTGAAAGTTTATCTGCAAAGGTTTTCAATATTTCAAGACTATTTTATTATTCAACTAATATGTTAGTATACAATCCAAATGTTATGAAATAGATTTTTTTCTACTTATGTTAGTATATATTATGTTCTCAAATTTCTAAACAGCTCCTTGGGATAATTATATACCCTTTCGATTTTTGACCAAGAATGGTTATATATGTGCAATTGAACTGATTCACGCAATTAATGCAAACCCAGATCTTCAAAGAAAGATTCAGATTTTAATTTTAAATTCAACAGACTATAATCAGAATAACTTCCATAAACATCAAGACTGTATGTCCTTACATTTATGCACTAGTTTCATCCCAAAAAAACTGCATCAACTCTTCAGTTAAATTACCATAAATGGACTAATAAATAGTGTACTTTTGGAATGTATAAGAAAGAAAACTAAATTAGAAGAAAGATGTAAATCAAATTAAGGACAATCTTCCATTTGCCATAGTCAACTTTTACTCCTCATAAAATTTAAAAAAAATAAAAATAAAAATTGAACTCTCTAAAAAAATTTCGCTTTTTCACAGATGAGACAAAGTAACTTGTAGATACACTTTTATCACATTCCTGATTTAACTTTCCTTTTGAGTGTATTGCATAGATCAATTTCTAAAAAAAATAGTCTTTTAATCGTCAAAAAACTTTCATCCTTTCATCTTTTAAACCATTTTAATTAGGACTAATATCATATTTGATATCATTTCACCAAACAGCTCACTTAATTTTACTCACCATTCACCAACCCATTAAAGACACTTCTCACTTTTCTTCATATAATACAATATATATTTGTCATTTATGAACCCAACTGCTGACCACTGTCAAAATCTTTTCTTTTTACCACCACTAACACCAAAACACACAGTATTAAAACTCCCACTCATATTTTTCCTCATTTAAAAGAAAAAAGATCAAAGTTTGAGCTCTCTCTGTGATTTGTTAAAGTCACAGAGACAAAACTGCTCCAGTTGGGTTATTTTCTTTCTTTGGCTTCATTAGAACAGACACGAACACTCTTCACGTTCGTTCATTAGCTCCACAATTCCATGTGCTCTGTTTGGCATTTAGTTATACTACCAATCCTCTGTTTTTGATAAAAAATGAAAGGACCATTCTGCAACTTTTTTTTATTGGAGGATTAGAAAAACTCAGTTTCTTCGGTGATTCGTGGTTGAGTTTGGTGGTGGTTGTGGATTTATTGGAGTTGCAGGGGCCAATAAAAATGGCTGTTGAAGCATTTACGATGATAAAGTTGTAGTCTTTAACATTTGCAGGGGTTTTTGGTGGAGGGGTTTATTAGTTATTAGTTATTACAGTTTGTTTGTTTTGTTTTTGTGTTGAAAAGGTCTTAATCAGAAATGGGTTGTGGAGTATTGGGTTCTTTTTTGGTTCTAACACTGTTCTTGATTAGGCCAATTGTTTGTCAAGAGCCCAATACAGATGAGTTCTTTGTCTCTGACTTCTTGCGAAAAATGGGGTTGAGTCCCTTGCAAGATTATGGCTTTTCAGGCTCATTTTGTTCGTGGAGAGGAGTTTCTTGTGACGACGACAATGGCGTAAATGTCGTTAAGTTGGAAGTGTCTGGTTTGGGTTTATCTGGTGTTATCCCTGATACCACCATTGGGAAATTGATAAAGCTTGAATCTTTGGATCTTAGCAACAATAAAATCACTGCTTTGCCTGCTGATTTTTGGAGTTTGAGCTCACTTAAGAGTATTAACCTCTCTTTTAACCAAATATCTGGCGGTTTGGCTAGTAATATCGGCAATTTTGGACAGCTCCAGAGCTTGGACCTTTCTTTCAACAATTTATCTGGGAGTATCCCTGAAGCAATTAGCTCCTTAAGTAGTTTACGAGTTCTGAATCTCAGTCGCAATGGGTTCGAATCGATGATTCCTTTGGGAATTTCTCAATGCCGGTCGTTAGTTTCGGTTGATCTATCTGCAAACAAGCTCGTTGGTTCACTTCCTAGTGGTTTTGGTGGTGCGTTGAGGGAGTTGAAATTCTTGAACCTTGCTGAAAATGAAATTGAGGGTCGTCATTCGGACTTTTCTGGGATGAAATCTGTCAGCTATCTTAATATTTCGAAGAATTTGTTTAAGGGTTCTGTGGTTGGTATCTTTGAAGGGCCATTGGAGGTGATTGATTTGAGCAGAAACCATTTTCAAGGCCATATTGCTCAGGTAAACTTTAGCTCCACCTTTAATTGGTCGAGTTTGTTGTATTTGGATTTGTCGGAGAATCAGTTGAGTGGGGTGTTTTTTCGCAACTTGAGTCTTGCTCGGAATCTCAAACACCTTAATTTAGCACACAATAGATTCTTCGAGCAACCTTTATTGCAAGTTGATATGCTTCCCAATTTAGAGTATCTGAACTTGTCTGGAACTAATTTGATTGGTCGAATTCCTAATAACATCTCAAATTTACAGAGTTTGAGAACGCTTGATCTTTCTGAAAATCATCTCGGCAACCATATTCCACCAATTAGTACCAAGAGCCTTCAAGTTCTTGACCTTTCTCACAATAATCTAACAGGAGACATTCCATTGATTCTGATAGAAGAACTCCATGAGATGGAGTGGTTCAACTTCTCTTATAACAACTTGAGCTTTTGTGCAACGCGATTCTCCCCCAAAATTCGTGAGACATCTTTTATTGGTTCACTGAACAGTTGTCCGATTGCTGCAAACCCAGCATTCTTTAAGAGAAAAGCTCCAAAGCATAGGGGACTAAAGATTGCATTGGCTCTAACGCTCTCAATGATTTGTTTGCTCGTTGCTTTGCTCTACTTGGCTTTTGGGTGTAGAAGAAAAACTAGAATGTGGACAATGAAACATGATTCGTGTAAAGAAGAACAGATAGTCTCGGGACCATTCTCATTCCAGACGGATTCGACCACTTGGGTAGCAGATGTTAAGCAAGCAACATCTGTACCTGTAGTAATTTTCGAGAAGCCATTGCTGAACTTTACATTTGCAGACTTGTTGTCTGCCACTTCTCATTTTGATCGAGGCACATTATTGGCAGAAGGGAGGTTTGGACCCGTTTATGGTGGGCTTTTGCCTGGAGGAATCCATGTCGCTGTCAAAGTATTGGTCCACGGATCCACCATGACGGACCAAGAAGCTGCAAGGGAACTTGAGTTTTTAGGTCGAATTAAACATCCCAATCTTGTTCCATTAACGGGATATTGTTTGGCTGGAGATCAACGTATTGCTATTTATGATTACATGGAAAATGGGAACTTGCAGAACCTTCTATATGATCTGCCCCTCGGTATACAAACTACAGAAGACTGGAGTGGTGACATGTGGGAACATGAAAATGATGGGATACAAAACGTTGGCTTTGAAAGGTCGTTAACGACTTGGAGATTCAGGCACAAAGTTGCACTTGGCACGGCTCGTGCTCTCGCATTTCTTCACCATGGCTGCTCGCCGCCTATTATTCACAGAGATGTCAAAGCAAGCAGTGTTTATCTCGACTCTGACTTAGAGCCAAGATTGTCAGACTTCGGACTGGCTAAGATTTTTGGAAATGGACTCGAGGAAGAGATTGCTCGTGGATCACCGGGTTACGTGCCACCGGAGTTTCTTCAGCCAGAGAGTAACTCCGAAAAAGTTCCAACACCAAAATCAGATGTATATGGATTTGGAATTATTCTCATTGAGCTTATTTCCGGGAAAAAGCCGGTTGATGATGATTATCCGGAAGCAAATGAATCAAATCTGGTTAGTTGGGTGCGAGAATTAGTAAGGAGAAATCAAGGATCACAAGCTATCGATCCCAAGATTCGTGGAACAGGACCGGATTCACAAATAGTCGAGGCTTTGAAAATTGGATATTTATGCACAACAGAAATTCCCTCAAAGCGGCCAAGCATGCAACAGGTAGTTGGATTACTAAAGGATATTGAACCATCTAGTACACAACAATGATGGCATCAAATTAGAAAGGAAAACATTCAGTTGGTAGCTAATATTTTTTTGCCTCTTTTGGTGTAATGAGCTATATGCAGTTTTGCTTTGTTTCTCAATCACACGAGATAGATTATGTGTCTGAATGTTTAATTTACACACCAAGATTTTTAATCTATAGATTAATTTTTATTAACTTTGTTTGCTGCTGCCATTTGTGGATACTGAAGATGTAGTCAGAGTTTCATTCAAGTAACAAGTAAACCTGAACTTTAGTAAACAGTATTAGTTACATTCCCTTATCTGTAAAATGGACATATGTTTATTTTTTGGTACTGAGTATGGGACTTACATTCTGTGGCAGTGGTTTATTCCCTTTTTATGGGGTGGATCTGTATTGTTAGATTCTGGTGCATATGATCATTTGTCTGTTGTGGCAAACTTACAGTTATTGGGGGGACCAATGGACCTATATTTGAAAGGTGAACAACATTACACTTTAGTGTTAAAAACACCCGTGACATGAAAATTTGTGGGGGAGTGAGTTTTTTCATCGGTGTGGTTACTAATTATTTCATTTGTTTGGTTTTCGAGCATGTTGGATTCCTTTGACTCTGTCAGGGATTAAAAAAAAACTTTTGAGTCCTTCGTGAGGAATCTTATCTTAATAAAATAAGAACTAGTTTGAAATTTATTGGGAAGAACATTGAGTGTGCGTCACAGCACGATTGGACTCGAGTATAAGATAATATGCCACTATCTAAGTTTAAAAAACACTTGATATAAGTACATGAATATATGCGTTTTACAACTATCATTATGTCATCTTTCCCTTCTAAAAAAATAATAAGTACGCGAATTGTTTGTTTCTATAAGGCATATGGATAGACCGGATTAGGCCACAAAAAATCTGGAGGAGAATCTTGAGAAAAGATAAACAAAAAGGCTAACTTTAGATCTTTCTTTAATGGCATAATAACTATTGCACTAATATATACTAATTTTGTCATGAACCAATAGCAATGCCACTTTACCATACCCCCACGCTCCTCATTATGTAAGGCAACAGAAAAGTAAAAAGAAGGTCAAACTTAGGTTACTTATGTCTGAATTTTGAACCATTTAATAACTTTGTTATACATCAGCTAGCAGATGCAGTTATCTACATGAATTATATAAAATTAGGTACAATACCAGTAACATTCCGTAAGAATCAATGACACTGCAGCCATTCTGTTGAAGGCGCCAAAAACGTTTAAACACTCCTTAGTTTGACGAGTTTTTTGGTGGAATCAATGAACACGAGCTCAATCTGTAGAGCGGAACTATCATTTCACGAGAAGCTGAGGTGTTAGTTTCCCACCTGCTAAATAAGAAACACTAGATATCTCCTTCACGCTGTAAACTATACCCTGTTTTGGTTATTCTAGATTAAATGAAAGTTATACTCTTCAACTATAGCAAGCATCAGATACTATTATGAATCAAATCTAGAGAGATAAAGTGTAGAGAAGATTTCATTTCATATCGTGAAGTTACAGAATGAAAACAGAATGTGCAGCTAGCTTATATACAAAAGAAGACAGCTAACTAACTCTAACTAACTAAAGTTGAAGCTAACTAACTTATGAATTACATAACTGAAAAGACAGAAATACCCCTGAACTAATATAACTGTCAATACCCTCCCCTCAAGTTGGAGGCTGGTGAGAATCATGAAGCCCCAACTTGGCTATCCAATGCAAGAATAATGAAACCGCCAAAGGTTTTGTGAAAAAATCTGCAAGCTGAATTGAAGAAGAGATGTGTTGAGGATGTATGAATCCAGCCTTGTAGCAATTTCTAACAACATGGCAATCGATATACAAATGTTTGGTGCGTTCATGGAAGATAGGATTATGTGTAATGTGGATGGCCGCCTTATTGTCACAATGAAGAGGAATTGGCAATGGAATAGAAACATGAAGCTCATGAAGGATATATGAAATCCACTGCAATTCACAAGTAGTAGAGGCAAGACTCCTGTACTCTGCCTCTGTGGAAGATCTGGACACAGTCACTTGTTTCTTGGTCTTCCAGCTGATGAGAGAAGATCCAAGGAACACACAAAAACCTGTCAAAGAACGCCTTGTGTCCAGGTAGGATGCCCAATCAACATCACAAAATGCATTGAGTGTGAGATTTGGTTTGTTTGAGTAAAACAAACCAAGTGAGGGAGTGCCTTTCAAATACAGTAACACAGAAGTAGCTGCATCCCAATGACTTTGTGTAGGGTGTTGCATGAATTGACTGAGTTGATTCACAATGTAACAAACATCTGGCCTTGTCATATTCAAGTACAACAACCTCCCAACTAACCTCCTGTACCTCTCTGGATAAGGATAAGCTACACCCTCTGTGACAAGTTTCAAACCTTTGACACAAGGAGAAGACAAAGGTTTAGCTCCTGTAAGTCCTGCATCAGAAACCATGTCAAGGATATACTTCCTCTGATGGATATACAAACCATCAGGTGTGCGCACTAGCTCTAGTCCAAGAAAGTATTTAGCTGAGCCAAGGTCTTTAATAGTAAAAGCCTGATGAAGGGACTCCTTGACAGAAGAGATCAGCTGAATGTCTGGACCTGTTATGATCACATCATCAACATACACCAACAGAGCTAGGAAGGAAGCATCAGAACCCCTTGTAAACAAGCAATGATCAAACTGAGACTGTGTGAAACCAATAGAGGTAATGTGTTTAGTGAACTCCAAGTTCCACTGGCGAGAAGCCTGTTTCAATCCATAAAGAGACCTCTTGAGTTTGCACACATGTCTAGTAGGAGCCTTTGAGTAACCTTCAGGGGGTTTGAGGTATATGTCTTCATCTAAGAACCCATGAAGGAAGGCATTATTTATGTCTAACTGATGGATGTGCCAGTTGTGCTGAACAGCAACAGCCAAAATGATGCGCACAGTGACAAGCTTAACCACTGGAGAGAAGCTCTCAGTGTAGTCCAAACCAAACACCTGATTGAAGCCCTTTGCCACAAGCCTGGCTTTATATCTATCAACTGATCCATCAGGATGGAGTTTCAACTTAAAAACCCATTTAGAACCAATAGGTTTGACCCCTGGAGGCATAGGAACTATCTCCCAAGTATCATTAGCTTCTAAGGCATTAAGCTCATTCTCCATAGCTTGACACCAGTTCTGATCCTTAGAAGCCTGAGTGTATGTACTTGGTTCAGAGATAGCAGACAGATTTGCTAAGAAAGCAGTGTAGGAAGGTGAAAAATGAGGTAGAGGAATGTATGGAAATGAAGGAGGGGCATAAGGAGTAGTGGACTTATGCCAATGATGTCCAACAAAAGGATCAGTGGAACAATGAAGAATGTAATTCTTGAGATGAGCTGGTAAAACAGAAGTTCTCAAACTTCTTCTGGGAGGTGTGATCATTTGTTCAGAAACTTGAGATGGTGAAGTATGATCTGATGAGGAATCATGTAATTCAGGTATAGGATCAGCCAGTTCTATAGGTGGATCCTGTGTGGAAGATGATGTATGTATGACAATCCAAAGGAGAGTCATAGAACTCAGTAAGAGTGTAGGGGAGTGATGGCAAAGGAGAGGCATCACAGTCAGCTGCAAAGGATTCAAAAGGAAAAGAAGTTTCATGAAATGAAACATCCCTTGAAATAACCACCTTCTTCTGAGTGAAACAATAAATCTTGTAAGCCTTGGTTCCAGGACTAAAACCAAGGAAACACCCCTTAAATCCTCTAGGATCTAGCTTGTCTTTATGCGGTTTTGTGTTAGCATAATAGCATAAGCATCCAAATATGCGCAATGAGGAGAAGTCAGGTTGTCTAAGGTGTAACTTTGCGAAGGGGGAAGACCAATGAAGAACTTTGCAGGGAGTTCTATTAATGAGATAAGTTGCCATAAGTAATGCATGTCCCCAGAATGACAGAGGCATATTTGCCTGAAACAATAATGCCCTGGTAACCTGAAGTAAGTGCCTATGCTTCCTTTCTACTACCCCATTCTGCTGAGGAGTGTAAGGAGTAGTCCTTTGATGTATAATACCCAGGGAGGAAAACAACACCTTGCAATCAGAGTTGACAAACTCTGTACCATTATCACTCCTAATGGTGCACACTTTTGTATTAAATTGAGTATTCACATATGCCAAAAAATGTCTCAGAGTATTCAGAACTTGAGTCTTGTTATTAAGAAGAAATGTCCAAGTTGATCTTGTAAAATCATCAACTATGGTTAGCACATAATGAGCATTATGAACTGTAGCAATCTTATATGGTCCCCAAAGATCCATATGAATGAGCTGAAAAGGTTTCTCTGTAGTAGTATTGCTAGTATAAAAAGGTGATCTAGCTTGTTTAGATTTGTGGCATATGTCACAAGAATGTAAAGCATCAAATGATAGATTCTTGTGAGACAAAAATGTAAGGTGTTTGAGAGCAGTAAAAGAGGCATGACCAAATCTAGAATGCCATAGATTTAACTCTTTATTAGAAAGTACTGCATTGACATGAAGATGAGGAACTGAAACAACAGAGTTTACACATGCATTACTCTGTGAACATGTCAAAGGATTCAAAACATAAAGAGTACCAACCAGTGATCCCATAGCAAGGACAACATCAGTCTGTAGGTCCTGCAAAATACAGTGAGATGGGAAGAATGAACATTTCATTCTCAGAGTTTTGCAAAGTTTGGCAACTGAGATCAAATTGAACTTAAAATCTGGAACATGTAAGGCACTCTGGAGACAGATTTGTGGAGTTAAATGAGCATCACCAATGTTATGAACAGGTATAACAGAACCATCAGGCAAATACACTGGAGTAAACTGTTTAGTAGGCGAGAAGTGTGAAAAAGACTTAATGTCAATCACCATGTGATTAGAAGCCCCTGTATCAATGATCCAATCACCAGGTTTAACAGAATGCATCACAGAAGGAGTGAGATTTGTACCAGCAAAATCTCCAAAGTGAGCAAAGTTAACTGTGCCTGCATCCTGAGAGGTGAGAGCCTTGATGTTCTCTGGAGTAAGCATGGCCTTCATCATGCGAAGAAAATCAGCCTGAACACTGTCATTGGAGTGTGTTTTAGCAGGTTGTGCACCATAAGTCACAGAACCACCCTCAAACTCAGAATCAGCATCAACATTATTTGCAAAAGTCCTGCCAGAAGGACCCTTCTTGTCCTTTAACTCCTTATACCAATCTGGTATTCCCACCAACTTAAAACAAGTATCCTTAGAGTGTCCCTTCATATGACAATAGTCACACACCCTATCTGCATTCCTCTTCTTGTAATCTTTAGGCGCATAGTACTGATTTGAACCAGATGTATGTTTTGCCAGCATGGCAGAGTGTTCAACAGGATCAACAATGGATAAGTGAACCTCCTTCTGTTTCTCAACTCGAAGAATCATGGCATATGCCTTTTCAACCAAAGGCAGGGGTTCAACCCCCAAAATTTGACTTCTCACACTATCATATTCATCATTCAGCCCCATCAAAAATTGCATCAGCTTAGTGAGAGAAGTTGAATCCACAGAGTGTTGAGCTATATTACATGTGCATAAAGATGCAGCTTCACAATGACATGCAATAACAGGTACTAAACAACTAAGTTCATCCCACAATCTTTTCAACTTAGTATAGTACTAAGAAACAGAAGATGTACCCTGAGATATAGATGCTACTTCACGCTGCAATTGGTACAAGAGAGGGCCATTATTCAATCCATAGTGTGTCTCCAACTGAGACCAAAGTGCAGCTGTAGGCATACAAGAACGCATCCACCAGTTCTTTGAAAATGGAATTCAATATCCACGATGTCACCATACAATCCACGCGGATCCAGTCCTCATACTCCGGATCATTAGGAGCCGGTTTCTTCAAAACACCAGTAATGAAACCAAGCTTACGCTTAGCACCAAGAGCAATTTTCACAGATCTGCTCCAAGGCAAATAATTCTGTATTCCAGTGAGTGGAATCGTCGTAAGGTTCATGCCAGGGTGATCAGAACCTTGCAATTGCAGCGCACCATTCACCGATCGACCATGCAACAATGGCGAAGATGAAGCAGAGTGATTCAGATTAAAATCAGGAGTCGACATTACAATCAATCAGTAAAATCAACAAAATTAGGGCAAAACTCAAGCAATTGAGCAAATTCGAACAGAATCGAACAAATTAAACCGATTAATCGGCGCGATTGATCGAAAAACACACGCGATTTACAAAAAAATCACAAATCGTAAACGCGGAAGTGAAAGACCTGTGCGATTGATACCATATTATGAATCAAATCTAGAGAGATAAAGTGTAGAGAAGATTTCATTTCATATCGTGAAGTTACAGAATGAAAACAGAATGTGCAGCTAGCTTATATACAAAAGAAGACAGCTAACTAACTCTAACTAACTAAAGCTGAAGCTAACTAACTTATGAATTACATAACTGAAAAGACAGAAATACCCCTGAACTAATATAACTGTCAATAGATACGTATTATTACTAAAAAAAATTATACGAGTGTTTCATGGGTTATTGTCACCGCATCTAAAAGCTTAAGCTGTTGAGATTTTTACACAACCTGTAAGCCAATTAGCTTCACATTTATCATTCAGGATTTACTACTTCACGAGTCAATATTCACAGTAACAAAATTAATCTTGGCTATATAATTAGGGAATTAATATCTTTTACTCTAGTAGCTACGAATATATATGTCTCATTTTCAGTAATATCAATAGCAAAAACAACTATTTTCTATTGTTATGATCAACAAATTACAAATGTAAGTTTTACAATAAAGTGACGTGGTTGTTATAGGCACAAAATATGCCTTTCTTTTATCGCTGGCATGAACAATGGGTCGACGGATCCTATACTTCTCTCCTACTGCCTTTGTACTATTTTGTTGGTTCATCAGTGCTGTCACCTTTGGTGTTATTGGTGATGAGAAAATTACCACGTCCACTTATGGTTAATAGACCACAGGCATCAAGAACATTAGCCTTTATTGGTGATGGTTCTGTGCCACCCCCCATTCACACTGCTGGACTGAGATTTTAGGTTTCAAGGGCAAGTCTCATATGAAATGAGATCTTGCATGTAGACTTCTGGTTATGTTTACAAACAGTTTACTACAAAGAGAAATATGCAGACAATGCTAAAAGAGAATGTGACTAGTTAATATTATGAGAGACTAGAAGAGGCTGGAAGATAGAGGCACTTAACTTCTTGTGCTAGTAATCTCACTGCTTTGGCTCTTTTGTTCATAACACAACAATGCCTTAAACTTGAGTTGGGTTTAGATCGTCGTAAGATAGGTAAGTTATTGTCGACAAAGGTCAACCTGATATGATAGTACTAGAAGAAATGTTGCAACAAACATAATCTAGGGGAAAGCCATAACAATTTAATCAAAGGAACGTGACCAATAAAATTCAATAAGTACATGCAACAGCAATTGTTGTAATCTCTAAAAATAACACATATATGTATACAGAAAATATAATCACTAATTCCATAGTCAAGATTTCTTGCTGCAAATCTTGACTTGTGAAATAGCAAATATTGAATGATCAATGTTACAAACTCAATTACATGAAGCTGCGTTAGACTTTAGTACGATAGGTTAGTTTGATCTTAATGGAGCCTCATGTGCACGATCCCTTGACAATAGACAACATGACTAGCACTCTTTTGGAATGGATCATCACTAAGCAACAATAAGAATGTAGATTCTCGGGGCCACCGTTACTAAATACTAATCTGTTTAGTTGGTTTTCGTGTCACTCAACGGTACGATATCAGGAGAGGAAAGTCGAATTGAGCTCATGTTTCTGTTGTTGTCTTCATGTGCTGTGCAGAAAAATATGTATAAACCAACAAACAAAATGGTCCATTTCTCGCAACTTTGAATTTTTTGATCGGGTAAGTGAGTGAAGAACACAACACTTGATTGTGATCAATTTTTTCAATCCATTAACATATCCGAAAACACATGCAAAAACTCACTTCAATAACACCCGATAAAGAAACTAATAATGCTGGTAAACAAACAACAACTAGACAAAAAAACAAATGATTTACCAAAGAAAGCTGATCAACTATCTCCCTCGTGAAATTTCTAAAAGTATTCTGCAGACATTGTAGCGCTAGAAAGTACAAACTGGACTAGGTAGTACGGGTTTTTATTTGAGCTTCAATTTATCCAACAGGCCCAACTTGGGTTCACTACATTTGAGTCTGGTCCATTAACACCGACCCACGCCCAATTTCGGAATAAAGTTGTACCGACCATAGAAAATTATTCCAAGAATCGACATCATTGGTGATTGTGGTGGACCCCAGTCACCCAAGACTAAAAGGCATATATAGTTTTCTGTTCGCCACTCCGAAGGAATATTTTGTGATAATGAATTATCCATTTCTTTGCTATTATCTCCCTATTTTCTACTGTTCAATTATCTCGATTGCTCTAACCTATCGCAAGATACTAATAACTAAAATATAATAAAATGATTATATCACTATTTGAAAACTACGTAAATCTTCTTAAAACTTACAAAAGCCTTGTCATCATGAAATTATAATAAAAATTTAACTTTCTCCTTATCTTGAATAAATACTAATTTAAAATTAGTTTTTGGACTAAACTACGCATATGTCATTTTATCTTACAATAATAGTTGTGTTGATTGAAACAGTGTAACGTATCGTTATACCATCGAAACATTAAGTTAATGATTTATATTTAATAAAACCTCATGAAGTGTCTCTAATGTTATAAAACCAAGTCCTAGAAACGAATATTTCAGTCTTATGATCTCATTAGGTTTGAATAAAATAAAATGAAAACACCCAGTGAATGACTCTTACGGAATATCGACTGAAACAAAGGCACAATACACACATGACACATATATGAAATAAAAGGAAAAACAAATTAAATGGAGGAGATAAGATAAAAAAATAAATAACATGTGGATAAAGTTAGATTCTCTTTCCCTTTTGAATTAAAAAAAGAAAACATTACAAAATTGGTCACTTATTATTAGTGATAACCTCTCTCATAAAATTCTCCAAAAAGAACAAAGAACAATATAGAGAGAGAAACAACAAGTGTTGTGCAGATCGAACTCGCGAGATGTCGGACGAGGAGCATCACTTTGAATCGAAGGCGGACGCTGGTGCCTCTAAGACCTACCCGCAGCAAGCTGGTACCATCCGCAAGAATGGCCACATAGTCATCAAAGGCAGGCCTTGCAAGGTCTCTTCAATCTCTCTCTCTCTATATATATATATTTTAAATTAGGGTTTGGTTCAAGATTCGATTTTTATGTGTTTTTGCTATGTTTTACGATCTGGGTTTGCGTTATTTTTGTCAGATCTTTGATTTTTGTTGAATCTTCGATTGGTGGTGTGTGTGTGTTTGATTGTTGACTCTTTTGATTGGTTTAAGGAGTTGGTTTGTGGATTGGTGCGGTGTTTTGGGGTGTAATATTTGTTGTGTTTTGATTTTAATGAGTCGTTGCAACAATTGTTTATTGGTGTCCTTAAACAGGAAGATGATCTTTGTACCTGTTTTTTTCTGTCTTTGAAAGTCTTGGATATTCGAGTTGGTTACGGGTTTTCTTGTTTATGCTGATTGAAATGAATTTCAAGGCTTCCGTACTAGGTTTTGGATCTAATAAGCGTGGTGTTTTGTCCTGAATTTGATGGTCTGTAACATGTATTTTTCTTGTTAAATTGTCGACGCGTCTCTTTGGTCTTAACTCTCATATCTTCACGGTCGTCCAATTCGTTTGTAGCTTAACCGTTGTTTCAGATTCTGATCGCCTACCCCACAACTCAATATTTGGATTAGAGTCTCTAGAAATGAAGCCACTTCATGATGCAGAGTCATGCAATATATGATTTTCGTGAATTGTAGGTCGAAAAATGTTTTGCAGATGTGAAGGTTATAGGTATTATATCGCCTACGTAAATGTTTGTTCCATTGTTACACCTCTCGAGAAAGATGTTAGATTCATAATTCTTACACGTTGGTGGAATAGTGTTACATATTTGCCACCACATCCGTCAAAACTTATAATGTTTCATGGATGAGCTAATATTATAACGTGGTGCTTCTCTAGCGAATTCCGCTTATATTTACTCCTCTCGTTTTTTAATAATTCTGTTAATTCCCATAAATTATTGTCCTAATCCACACAAGTTATCTCTCTCTTGTAAACTCGATACTTATAAACTATTTTGTAATTTTATACTTGAATAGGTTGTTGAAGTCTCCACCTCCAAAACTGGCAAACACGGGCATGCCAAGTGTCACTTTGTGGCAATTGATATCTTCAACGGCAAGAAGCTCGAGGATATTGTTCCATCCTCCCACAATTGTGATGTAATCAGTTGTTATCCTATTATTGTTTTTTTCCTGTTTGTTGGACGTCATCTGAGGCTGAAACCTTTTATCTCCAATTATTGAAAAAAATTTGCTTTGTTGTTTGGATTGTTTCTCAGGTGCCACATGTTAACCGTACTGATTACCAGCTTATTGACATCTCTGAAGATGGTTTTGTAAGTTGCTTTTCACCATGCAATGCTGATTACAACTCTTATCTTATTATATTATCTGTGACAGAATGGTTAAAGTCCTAAATTTATGTTTCACCATGCAATACGTAATTTGTCATTGAGAATCTGGTAGCATGTTTGTTATTAGCGTAGATTTAGAACTCACCCATTATTTTTTATAGACATCTAAGCTGAAGTTCATATTGCTGTTAATCTAATTGACGTCTTATTATAATATCACTCACGCTTCTCTATGTTGGTTTCTTGTTCTCTCCCGTGTGAATTATGCTTTTGATGTTTCCATTGCGTAAGCTCATGTTATGCTGGTTGTCGATTACAGCATTACAAATAGGGACCATTATCAGTTATAATTCATTATCCCTCGTATAATCTTATTTTAAAACTTGAATACCTGTAGCCTAGATTCGACAAAGAATCTTGGAATGTCTAGAGGAGAAATATAAATGACCCGCACTGTTCTTTCTTTATATTTTTCTCTAAATTGATGTCTTTAATGGATTAAAAATCACCCCTCGCCACCCCAACCAACCAAAAAAGAAAAAGAACTTTACAGTCAGAAGCCAAAATTTGAGAAGGGACACTTCAAGAAAATGAACACAAGTTCTACCACTTATTTCAATTGCGCTCTATTTTCTTGTTCGAAATCTTAATCACGTTGGTTTCTGTATGTTGTATAGGTTTCTCTTCTGACTGAAAATGGAAACACCAAAGATGATTTGAGGCTTCCCACCGATGATGCTCTTCTTACCCAGGTGAGCATGCTGTACTTATAACATCGTTTAGTTTTGATGTCCCGAGTTTTTACGAGTAATCAACTTCTGGTTCTCACGGCGTGCAGATTAAAAGTGGGTTCGAGGAAGGAAAGGATCTGGTTGTCTCTGTCATGTCTGCGATGGGAGAGGAGCAGATTTGTGGACTCAAAGATATTGGTCCTAAGAATTAAATACGTTCCTTTGCCAAAACCAAGCCTATTATTCGTATTGAAAATGCTGTAAACTCTTTCTTAAGTTTTTATCCTATGGGTGTGAAACTGAATATAGAACAGTACTGCCGCTGATCCCTCTAGGGAAATAAACTTGATTCACGGCACAATTTATCTGCATCAGACTTGTGGTATTGAGAATTCATTTTGTGTTATCATTTTTGTTGACAATGTCATATTTTCGTACGATGATTGAATAGTAACGAAAGATTATTGGAGATGCATTTTCCTATACTTTAGTTTACCAAAAAATATTACGGAAAAAGTTTCAAATTCTTTCATTCTATTATTCCGTTTTATAAGTGTTATCGTTAAAAATTACAATTTGCTCTTTGACCTTTTTCTAATTGGTGGAAGAGTATCCTTTAATTTCAATAACTTGCATCTTTCCCTTCTGTTACTTATCGATTTTCAAAATTAGAGTTTGAAGACTTGTAATTATAATAATATAAAGAAACGTACAATAAGAAATGGGGGTTATATATTTAGGATAAAGAAACGTACAATAAGAAATGGGAGTTATATTTGGATTTAGGGATAAAAGCATTAAACCTTCTAAACTATACCCCTGTTGCACTTTGCCCCCTGTCCTTTTATTTTTTGTGACTTGTCCCTTATATTATGGATAAATAAGCACTTTGCCCCCTAAATCATTTTTTCACCGTTGGATTTGAATACGTGTCAACATTTTTTGCCGTTGGATTTGGACTCAGGGGGCAAAGTGCTTATTTCTCCATAGTACAGGGGGCAAGTCACAAAAAACAAAAGGACAGGGGACAAAGTGCAACAGGGGTATAGTTTAGGGGGTTTAATGCTTTTATCCCTTGGATTTATCCTAGTATTGATGCTTGAAATTTTGGCAAAAACAAAAATATATTCCATCAAAAAGTTGACTGGATAGGATTTTGCAAATATTTAATAGGATATAGGAGCAGATTGCAATATTTTAAACTATAGGTGCTACTTGTAATGTTGCAAAAATGAGAGAGAATTAGGGGTTTGACGACTTTTAGCGAACAGATTATATCAATTATGAAGATCTCGGTAAATATTGTGATTTACCAGTGAGTTCATAGAAAATATTCTGAAAGTAACGCAGAGCGTAGTTATTTGACATGTAAGAAAAGTGATTCGATAATTAACAAGTGATACTGATAAAGACCTTAAGAAATTATACCAGCTGAAATGAAAGGATACAGCCGGAGATGCCATAATCTCTTGTGCAAAGCGTATTAATATAATTTAGGACAAACAGAATCTGTGTAAATTGAGAACTTAATTTGATGAGCAAATTAGGTACTGCATTGCAAGGAGTGTATATATTTGATCACATGATCATGAATAAGCCCATGATATATAAGGGGGCTGGTTCTTTAATTTTTTCTGCTTATCTCCTATACTTTTTAGATTCTTTTATAAGTTATAACCGGATTTTCTCAATTGTGTATTTATGTTTAATTTCTTATTGTTTTTAATTTTTATAGGTGCTAACAACCTTAGAAATGAACGTTGGTATTTTAAGTTTCTTTTGTGCTTGCATTATACTTTTTAAGGTATATCATTAACGACTTTACCTGTTTTACAAGTGGAAGTCCAAAAAGTTAGATGTATCGTGCTTCTCAAAATATAAATTGTTTTCTTATTCTATTTATGTTAATAAAACTAATTATGGGAAACAGTATATAATGACTAGACACTCTGAGATACTTCAAAAAAGATCTTACTTCTAACTTCTAAGTATCATTAATCGCGAGGTATCACATTGTGGCCGCTAGAAGTGAAAACTGGACGTCATTTCAAAATTATATACGGGTAGTACGGACTACGGATTTCTATTTGTGGTCCAAGTTATCCAACGGGTCAATTTGGGTTCAACCCATTTGAGTCCGATCTATTAACACCGACCCGGCCATTTCATTTTCAGAATAAAGTGTTACGAAAGAGATGCGTGACGTGAACTAGACCAAATATATTAGGCCATCGAGGGCCATTCAACTATATATATCTCCAATTTATCTAACTTAGGCAAGAGGCAAACAACTAAAACATTATGAAATTGGTGCAATGAGAAATAGTGGAAACATTTATGAGAAGTGGATCTTTCTATATGGAAAGAATTTCAAGACATGGAAAAAGGATATCAAGGATTTCCAACATTTACTTGGAAAATATTATGCATATCTTGATTAATGCAAATCTATCGATATAATTTCCATAATTACTTTACAAGTAATTGATTTTATGTATTATTTCCTTTTATATTCTCCCTTTAGTCTATATATAAGGAGTTCATCTCCTCAGGGTTTTATACAACTTAAGCACAGAAAATTTGTAGTATTTTGTGTGGTAGAAGTAACACACAAATTCAAATCGAGTTCATCTGAGGATTTTTTACGTGCTAGTTTATTATTGTAGCTCAGGAGACATACGCTCGTGTTATCTCTAGGCACCGTAGGGAGGGGGAATCTACTTGTAAGTAACTGACTTTGACATTCTTCGTGTTCTTTGCAATACTGCATGATTATTTATTGTAATCTTTATATTTAATCTCATCAATACACCTTAATCCTTTTTGTTTTGTTTATTATTTTTACGATGCTATACTACATTAAATATGAATTTTATCTCGTGAAGTTTGGCGTGATTACATAATAATCGTCTCTTATAACTTGAAAAGTTACATAAATCTTCGTAAAAACTACAAAAAGCTAGCCATGCTGCTATCATGAAATAATAGACACAATATTTTAATTTTGTTCTTAAATTTCAATTTTGAATTAAATGACACATATCTATTATATAACGTTCTTGGGCAGATTGAGTGAGAAGGATGTCGAACGAGGAGCATGAATTTGTAGCGGAGGCGGAAGCTGGTGCAAACACTTATTTACAGCAAGCTAGTACCATTCGCAAAAATGGTTACATAGTTATTAGCGGCAGGCCTTGCAAGGTTTTCATCAATCCTCTCATCTTCCACATTTTATTGTACTAATTGGTTTTAAGATTTAATTCTGCTTGTGGAATTTGCTGTAATATGTTTACCATATGAGTTAGAAATTTATAAAATCTCATAAAATGAAGTATAATGTGGTGCGCTTATGTTACTGTTTTCGTTTTTCTTTTATTGAGTAAATAAACTGGTTAGTTAATTAGTTCCTGTAATTTCGCTATAATTATAAACTTGATACATACACTATTTTATAATGGGGTACCCATGTTATTCCTACTTGACAAATAATTCCCTGTGTTATTTAGTAGCAATACCTCCTCTGGAATTTTAGTATTAGCATATAAAACCCTTAAGCACTTAAGAAACTCTGGTAATAAAATTTGGTTTTTAGTTTTACTTGATAAATAAAGAATAAGTGTGTGTCGTTCAGAGAAAATTTTATTTTATATATACGTTTATCAAAATTTTGACAAGGGCATAATTTGCTAGATCTATAGGAACAAAAGTAAGGTATCAAAATTGTTTTCTTTAACCTTTTTAAGTATTTTCAGAAAATGCTCAAAAAATTATAGAAAGGTTTTACAATACTTAATTGACTAAATATACATTTGATATAAATTTTATAATGCCTCATTTTGTAATTTTATACTTGAATAGGTTGTTGAAGTCTCCACTTTCAAAAATGGCCGACACGGGCAAGCCATGTGTCACTTTGTGGCGATTGATATCTTCAATGGCAGGAAGCTTGAGGAGGATAAAGTTCCATTCTCCCACAACTGTGAAGTAATTCTGCTGTTATATATCTTATTGTTGTCAATTTTCCTGCTATTATATTTTGAGTTCATCTAACGCTAAAACCATTTATATATGTCTAATTATTAAAAAAGTTTTCTTATGTAATAGTTTGGATTGTTTTCTCAGGTACCACATGTTAAGCATACTGACTATACGCTTGTTGATATCTCTGAAGATGGTTTTGTAAGTTGTTTTTCATCTTGCAATGCTTAATTAGATTTATCTGATCTTATTATGTTAGCATTGAACTAAATGCTCATGAAACCGGCCTCTTTAACTTTACATTTCGGTTTATAATTATTGTTTTTCATGTACGCTGGAATATGTACATAGTGTAGGCCTCAAATTGTCTATAGTACGTTGTCCGTGAGTTATTATATATGCGTGCATGTTAGCTTTCGGCTTATATATTATATCATGTAATTTATACACATAAAGTTCTCTCGTTTACAGTTCTACAATATTTACCATTTCAACATGGTACCTTTTGCCAGATCTGTTTCTTTCGTTTTTTTAGGATTATATGATTTTTTGCAATCTTTTCTTCAATTGTTGGATCTTAATTCTAAACAAATCTCCTGTCAATATAGGACCCTTAACTCATTATTAAGGTTTCTCGTAGATGACTAAAACTAAAACTGCTATCTATTCTATTTCTTGGAAATCTTAATCAATTCTGTAAGTTGTGCAGGTTACTCTTCTGGCTGAAAATGGTACCACCAAAAATGATGTGAAGCTTCCAACTGATGAAACTCTTCTTACTCAGGTGAAGATGTTTGTACTTGTTATAACATTATGTTTTGGTTTTGATGTTTTTACGAGTAATTGACTTATGGTTCTTATGTATTTGTGTAGATTAAAAGTGGGTTCGAGGAAGGGAAGGACCTCGTAATCACTATCATGTCTGCAATGGGAGAAGAGCAGATTTGGGGAGCATCTGGGGTGCAGCAGGGGGCTGTGCACCCTGCTGTCACGACGCATGTGGGGCCCACACGCCGTATGGGGTGCCTCATGACGCTCCTGCAGATTTGTGCCTCAGAGACATCGGTTCTTAAGAATTAAAAATACTCCATATCAGAATCACTCCTGGAATTTGGATTAAAATAAAGTGTTGTTAAATGCAACTCTTTTAAAGTTTTTATTTGATGGATGTCAAATTGAACATGGAATAAATATCAAACGGTACTAGTGATGCTAAATCCTCTATGGTATTTCGAGTTCATGTCGTAGAATCATTTTTGTTGTTCATTCACTGATTAGTCATACGTGCATGCCGTTAGAGTACATCCAGTAGATTATTGAAAAGCATTTTTCCTATAGGTAGTTAGAATATGCTGTTAAAGCACTTTTAGAGTGTTTGGTAAAAAGTTAAAATTGCACACACTCTTTTTTAGTTATAAATGCTCCGAGACAAGAAGTTGTTATTCACATGTTTTTAGCTAGTAGTGTTGAAAATTTATTTTTCATATATAGCAATATAATTTAATTAGTTTGTGAGTTTTCAAATATTTTCAACTTATGGTTAACTTGTTGGAAATATTATTCCGGAAAATAAAATAATTAAGGATTAAAATAAGAAATCAGAATTGGGCAGGCATATCGATTAAGATACTTTATGTTTACTTTTTGTGCTTAATTAAGATACTTTATTAAGAACAATAATTTTTCCACTATGCAAGTGTTCACATAGAAATTTAATTATTCTCTAGATACAAGTCCAACTATTCTATTCAAGAGATAACACTCTTAAAAAACAGATACATATATCACCCATCTTGGATTTTAAATAAAATGAAGATCATGAGAACGAGAATTCATCCTCGGTAAATAACAATCGATCACGGGAATTCTCCTCAATTTCTAAATTTAAAGCACTAGTAATCATATAATATCTTATTTTCCCTAGTTAGAATGCATGTATTGAAGATACTTTTGACTTTTGAGTGTTAAGAGTGTCTTGAATTCAGTATTTGGACTTTAAAGTAAAGTAGATTGGCCAAAGGATAGTATAGTCAAGTGAAAGATAAAATTTGTTTTAATATCACTAGTTAATTTGTTATAGTATCTATAAATTCACGAGGTTCTAATGAAGCAAATTGATCACTGTAATTCGGGTCCTTGTGGAAATTTTTTGGTTTTTTTTTTTGTTGAACTTGTGGATTTTGTTGGGGGATTAAATGAAATGCAAATTCCATTGACCTTCCCTGATGTTTTATCTCTGTCCATCCACTTCCTCTCTAGTTTTAATTTTTTTATCCACTTTCCCTAAAAAAGTTAAAGTGCTAGTATATCATTAATTTGAGGGGTAGTTTAGTCAATGTATATGTAAAATGTTATTTTAATGTTCAAATAATGTATATTAGATATATTTAGACAAAGAAATTAAAATAACTTACATTGAATGAGAGTTCATTTCTTGAAAACTTATTAAGTGATTATGATATTTATTATTTGTAAATCTAAAAATTTTGTGAATCTTTTATTAAAATTAAATAATAAACTTTTAGCTTATATCTTTTATTTATTATCTGTTATATTATAATATTTTGAACATCATGATAAGATTATAGTCATAGTAAATGAATTCATTCAAGAATTCCAGCATTTTTAACTTTAAAAGAAAATCTAATCTAACTTAATAGATTTAATCTAAAGTTTTAATTAGGTAGATATTTATTTTTTATGCTTTCATTTCTCGACTTTAAAAAGACGCAGAAAGGTATTAATGTGTAGATTTTTTCATAATGTAATTTAGACAACATGCCTTCTTCAATGCGGTGTCTTAAATATTGTATATGTCTTTAAAGGGTTAATTAGTACAATAAAATCAGTAGATTGTTTCATTTTCTTTCAGTAAAAAATATTCATGTACTAAATGCAAAGAAACAAAATATTTGTAATTAACTGCGGCAGTCGCGATTGTCATGGTTTAATTCCATGAAAAAGAAGTGAATATTTTATCAAACTCGTTGTTTAATTTGTATATTTTATATAAATATACGTACAATTATTAACTATACTTAATTACTAGTGCATATTGAGTCATCGATATAGTTATATTTTGTGCATTCAACCAAAAAACAAAAATTATTTACAAACAACAAAAGAAAATCAAACATGTATTTAAAACTTAATTTTACTACTAAACTTGAATTTATTGATCTTGTACAGATTATATTATTTTTCTATCATCGGCAGTCAACCGGTAGAACACGAGCAAATTATTTAATTCTAATAGTAATTTCTATGATATCTATTTAGGGATGAATTTAAATTATAAACAATTAAATCATTTTTAATATTTATCATATTATTTATGTAATTATTTAATATTTTTCTAAAAATGGATGTATTCAATATAATGCATTTTTTGGTGCACTAATTGGATCTTGTGTGTCTTGTAATAACATTTAGTAAATATATTGACTAAACTACCCTTCAAATTAATGGTGTACTAGCACTTTAACTTTTTGAGGGGAGATGGATAAGAAAATTGAAACTAGAGGGGAGGTGGATGGAGAGAGATAAAACCTCATGGGAGGTCAATCAAATTTGCCAATTAAATGAACGAGTTAATCGTTCATTTAACCTAATCTGAGAGCAATAGGACAAACCGAATCTGTGTAAATTATGAAATCTACTTTCCCAACTTAAATTAGGGGAAAATGCATTAAAAAAAACAGAGGTTCGGAAAACCTGTACGAAGCCCCTTTGTGGTTTGATAATTGTTTAGAACCTCCTTGTAGTTTCATAAACTCTGCACAAAATTCCTTAACTTGCACAAAACTCCCTTATAATTTCAAAAAGTCTGCAAAAAACTCTATTGTGGTTTCATGAAAAAGGAATTTTTGTTGAAATCGAGACGGATACGTGCTTAAATAAATACTACAAACATGTGTAACAAGATCCTTGCAACAGATTATAAAACAAGCATACAGTAAGCATAAGAACATACAAATATAATATTTAAAGAAGCAATAAAATACATAAACATAAAAAAGAAAACTCCGAACTTTGTTTTTCCGATTTGATGAATAATCAGACGAGGCAGTGGTTGGATCACCTTCCCTTAAGCTTGTTATGACCGGCAATTGCTTCACGCCCTCGTGGACACCAAGCTCCAAGGTACAACGTCTCTCTCGTGAACAAACATATGAAGCAGAAGGATTGTTCCTCAGGCGAACACTTGCGATGTTTTGCAAAACTCTAAGAATGCTATGCTATGAAGAATATGCAGAAAGATGATGTTTTTCGGATGATTTTACAACACCTACAGAGCGCTCTAATATTTGAATTTTAAAAAAAAAATTCAAACTCAGATTTAATTTATTTATTTAATTAAATAAATAAACTTTCTCCAAAGAGTTAAGACTGCCTTTCTATGGCGCAAGGAGTCTTTCTTCACCACACCACTACACCTCTCTCACTTCATGTTTCAAGATAAACAAGCTAAAATGTAGTAATTTTTCTATGTGGGACAAGTCCCACATGCTTTCTCACTAAAGCAATGGAATTCACACATATCCATTTGGGCTTTCTCAATAAGGTCCAAATTTTTCTCCAACAATTTTGTGCAGAATTTATGAATTATAGGAGATTTAGGACAGTTAACAAACTAATTAAGGGAGTTTCGTGTAGGTTTTTCAAATCACATGAAATTTTTAGGTTGATACCCTTAAATCATGTATTTAAATTGCCATGCCTTGTATTTTGAGACGCACTTCGTGTTTTAACAAGAGTGCTAAACCTAGCAATAATAATGCCGGGAGTGTAAATATTTGATCACATGATCTCAAATAAACCCATGTTATTACATGTGATTGACTAACTTTCTGAAAATTAAGGATCATATATACTTACTTCTTCATTTGCAATTAGGAGCCTAATGAGTAGAGGGTAAATAATAATAAAAGTGGATAGAGTTCCGGGCCCAAGACTAGACCCACGTTTGATTGAAGGATATAAATAGTGGGGGTTAATTTCATCCACCTCCCCTGAGGTTTCTTCTCTCTCTACTCATCTTCCTCTAATTTTGATTTTTCCCATCCACCTCCCCTCTGGTTTGGACTTTTTCCCATCCACCTCCCTTGGGTTGGTTGACTATTAGTCAACAGGTTTTTTTAGGGGAAAAGTGGCACTTCATAAAAAATAAAAATAAATTATTGAATTGTTATTCACAATACAAACAAATCACTTAGTAAATTAAGAGTTACTAAAATACAATATTGGATGACAAATATTATATGAAAAAATTGTATTTTGGCAATTATATATTTGTAATAACATGCATATTCATTGCAAGCAAAACATAAACATAAATTTATTTGGGGTTACCTCAATATGGAAAAATATAAGAAGAAAATAATTAGGTTCATTTAACTAAATAATTCAATAATTAATATTTCTTGTATTTTCATGAATTACTAGTTAAAATTCATTGAATCATACATTTATTTTAAAAGATTTATATTGTTTACAAGAAATATGAACTATTGAGTCATTATTTATATGAATTTATTTATAGTAAAAAACTTAATAATTTTATAATTACTAGTATATAGTATCCAATTAAAAATATTAAACAAAAAAAATGTTATATTTAAATAATTATATCATGGAAATGATATACATGGGATTTAGTTATGTTTAGCCCTAATTTTATAGAAGTAACTCTACTTGATACTTAGTTGAAAGGTGCTCATGTGTTTCTTTCTTTATTTCTCTTAAATTAATTATTGTTTGAATTCGATTATCGTCTATATAACCATTAATCTATTTATTTTCTTCTTATTTTTATGTTGAGGTAAGCCCAAGATACATTTATACATTTGCTATATTTATGTTTTGGTTGCAATTAATATTTATATTACTACTAAAATTTAGTTATTTAAATACATCTAATATTGCATATTAGTATTTGTTAATTTATTAAGTTATTTGGTTGTGTTGTGAGTAGATATTGAATAATTACATTATTTTTTATTAGTTGACACTTTTACCCCCCATTTTAAACTATTGACTAGTCTAACAATCATTTAAAGGAGGGGAGATGGATGGAAAAATGAAACTAGAGGGGAGGTGGATGGAGAGAGAAGAAACCTCAAGGGAGGTCAATGGAATTTGCCCTAAAAAGTGGCACCTTTGTACACATACTACTACTACTGTACCTAATTACTTAAAGTTCCTTTTAGGCCTGCGTTTTGCTTCTTTTTCAGCGTTTACATCGTTGATCTATGATTTTACTTGTTTTAAAAGTGGAACTCCAAAAAGTTAGATGGATTGCTTCTCAACCTATAAACTGTTTTTTTTCTTTTTTTTTTAATGTTAATTTAAACTAATTATGACACAATAAACAATATTCCCCGGATACTCTAAGATATACTTTAAAAAATCTTTCTTTTAAGCTTTAAGTAGTTTTTTAAGACTCTTTAAGGATTCCATTTCCGCTTAAGCAACTTAAAAAAGTTTTAAGCAATGAAGTCTTTGGAAACACCATTTAGTTTGAAACTCGACAATTATTTAAGATTTGTAATTAGTAAATGGAAACATATATAGTATACATATTTATTTAAGTATGTTTATAGAATGAACATTCAATCTCATTTTTCCTAGAACATAAGGTCTTGCTGGTTCATGCCATATAAGTAAGAGTTATATAAAGCTAATTAAGAATACTATCCAGCTTTTGATGAAAGGAAGAGACAATTAGTACAATCACATGCATGCATGAGTGCCGATAAATGCTTCTTTCGCACTGTCTCCTGCATGAAAAAGTTCGACCCCTTAATTTCAAATGTTTCATATAATATACTTCCTTAGTTGTCAAATGTCAACGCTATGCTTGGTTTCAAATTATTTAAATAGGTCATTATCATATTTGATTCTCTTATTGTCATCATGCATATATATTTCTAATGACAGAAAAAGAACGAAAGTACGTACTGGTGGAGGTGTTACTAAATCTCATTAATTAGTATTATGCAGTTGATTTGTATAAATGATTTTTCTTATTCATATGCCAAATATAGATTACGGGCTCTTGGGCCCCACAATGTGATCACCTTATGGCCCGCATTTGAAGTAATTGCAAAAGCACCCCTGTTTTATTCTTAATTAGGGAATAACCCCTTATGTTATTATTAGCAAAATCCTACGGTAAAAAATTAAAAAATTAGCAAAAATGCCTAATACACTTATATAGTCTAAGTGCTGAAAATGATAACAAAACTTGATTTTTAATGTATACTTGATGCATAAAGAATTATTATCGTTCAAGTTAAATTTTTTATTTATATTTTAATCAAAAATCTTGAGAAGAACTTTACTTTGTAGGTGTGGAAGAAACAAAATTACGGTATTACTTACTCTTTTATGTTTTTAAGCAATTTGAAAAAATTATCCACAAGCTATAAGTAAGCTTAATATCAACCCGAGTAAATATATATATATATATATATATATATATATATATATATATATATATATATATATATATATATATATATATATATATTTATATATTCTAATGCACAATTATTGCGGGTTATCGATACAGTCAACTATAATATATCGGTAGAATCTTTTGCTAATATTTAAATTTAACAGGGGTGCGTTTTGATAATAAAAATAACATAGAAGTTATTTGCCAATTTACAATAGTACAGAGATGGTTTTTGCAATTACCTCCCCGCGTTTTGCTGCATTGCATCGTCGCGAATTTGACCAAAACTCACTCTGTACTTTCTCCATAAATGTGCGAGACTGGCACACATTACAATGGCCGCCACTGTATTACTCTCTTCTTCTTCTTGTTAATAACCACTCAGCTTTAAAGATATTGCAATTTGGCCCAGTTTTGAATATTTTCTTTGCAGTGAGGCTCACACACACAGGGCATGGCTTACAACAGTGCTCGAGCCACTCTTGGCCTCACTCAACCCAACAACATCGACCCACCAAAGGTTTGTCCCATCAACTTAGTAATGTGAATGATGCATGTAGATTAAATGGGATTATGGAGTTATTTTGTGTTCTTTAGCTCATCTATTTGTGTGATCGTTGATGAGGTTTTGGGATTTTTGAATCTTGATTATTTTGTAAAGTTTTAAACTTTGTGTGTATTTGAGTATTGGGTTCTTATTGAAAGTCATCAAGATTGTATTTTTAAGATTTCTGTTGTGAAATAATGAACTTTGTTCTGTCATTTGAGCCTCTTTTCAAATATGTGAACCATATTTTCTGAAGTTTGTTTGCTGGTTTTTTCATGTTTTTGTTAGTTGAAATAATTGGTATCTATCTGTTTTTAGGCAATTCTCACGTGTTACCTGCTAGTAACCTTTGCTCAAGCACAAAGAAATTGTTTTATGTATGTATTATGCAACACTCATAAAACTGTGGTTCTTTGTTTTTGGCCTTTTGGTCCTTTATGGGATACTAGTACTAGCGGCATTTCTAATATGTTGTGTTTCTTGAATGATGTAAGATCTCATTTGCCGCGAAAGATATTGCCGTAGCAGAATGGAAAGGAGACATTCTTGCTGTAGGCGTCACAGAAAAGGACATGGCCAGAGATGATAATTCAAAGTTCAAGAATTCGATTCTGCAAAAGCTAGATTCACAGCTAGGTGGATTGTTATCCGAGGCGTCGTCCGAGGAGGATTTCACCGGAAAGGCTGGTCAGTCAACGGTTCTTAGACTTCCTGGTATCAGTTCGAAAAGGGTTGGTTTGTTTGGACTTGGAACAGTAGCCTCGGCAAATGCGGCTTATCGTAGTCTTGGTGAGGCTGTTGCTGGTTCAGCAAAGTCAGTGCAGGCAAGTAATGTTGCCATAGCAGTTGGTTCTTCAGAAGGAATCACAGCAGAATCGAAGCTAATCATTGGTTCAGCAATAGTTACTGGTACTTTTTTCACTATATCTGGATTAAACCTTTAGCATTTGTTTCTTATTAAACTATGGAATTTTGAAATGTTGCAGGAGTTCTGCTGGGGACTTTTAGTGATAATAGGTTTAGGTCAGAATCAAAGAAACCAGTTCTCAAATCAGTGGATGTTCTTGGTCTTGGTGCTGGACCCGAGATAGAGAAGAAACTCAAATATGCTGGAGATGTATGTTCAGGGATCATCTTTGGGAGAGAGCTTGTAAATGCTCCAGCTAATGTACTCACCCCTGGTTCGTACCAACCTACTCCGATTCTGTTTGCTTTCTGCTCTTACCTTTGCGAATTAGTTTTCTAACTATAAGCATGTCCGTATGTTAATGATTAAATCCTGGAAAATGATGGTCCGGTGTCATGGTTCCTCTTTTACTAGAAACTCTTATCTAATTTTATTTTGGTGTTACAAATTTTCAGGAGTACTAGCAGGAGAAGCAACAAGGATTGCTTCAGAGTATAGTGATGTTTTTACTGCAAAAATATTGGATGTGGAGCAGTGTAAAGAACTGAAAATGGGTTCCTACTTAGGTGTTGCTGCAGCAGCATCAGCAAATCCTCCACATTTCATCCATTTATGCTACAAGCCTCCTAATGGAGAAGTGAAAAAAAAGGTGGCCTTGGTTGGAAAAGGCTTGACTTTCGACAGGTGAATATATTTTGTCGCTATAGAAAAAGTTCACTTTTTGAAGATTGAGGGAGCTTTTTAAATGTATTGAGATTCTTCGTCTGCTCATTTACTCCTCACCGTTCAATTTTCTGAATAAATTTCCTCATGACTCAGTGGCGGCTACAATATCAAGACAGGACCACTCTGTTCGGTGGAACTCATGAAATTTGATATGGGTGGCTCAGCAGCAGTTCTGGGTGCAGCAAAAGCCCTCGGTCAAATCAAGCCGGCTGGTGTAGAGGTGAATCACTGTTCTTCATGGACACTTTTTTCTCTTCCAGGATATGCATTTGCTTGACCTATTTCATTACCAAATTCGTAGTAATAATTAATTCCTCTAGGCTTCCCTGTTTTATGCTAACATATCATTTTTTTTTTCTTTTTTCCCCAACAATTTAGTTATCATTGGAAGATTACTGATAATTGATGTTTTGTATACAGGTTCACTTCATTATTGCAGCTTGCGAGAATATGATTAGTGGAACAGGCATGAGACCTGGCGACATTGTAACTGCATCAAATGGAAAGACGATTGAGGTTATTTCTTCATTTACATGCTATAGGCTAGTTCTATGTGATTTAACGTGAATCATGTACAGTTGATTTTGGCCATGCTTGAGTGTTGAGTGCTTTCACAATATCTATGATTCTTACATTTACCTTTTTTCTCCTTATTTTTTGTGAGGGTACTATTTTCTGAAGTTTTCCATTTGTAAGAACTTTTTTTGTAATTAGTTCCAGATTAAAGCTCAAACTAAATGGAATTGTATTGTCATATGGGCCAATCTCATAGATGTATGGGGGTCACTCTCTGCCTGCTTCGTGCTACTTTATATGCACTTCTCTGTCAAGGGTCTCTGTTCTCTGCTTTTGCTTTCTATATATTTTACGCACTGCTTCTTGTACATGATATCTCTAAATGAATAGAACTATGAAAATGATAAGTCAAAGGATTTCCTTTGTTGGCTTGATGTTTGATTTTCCATTCTGCTGCACTTTTCACCTGGTTAGGGAAGGCTGGTGCACTTATCAAATTCATCTATGCACCTAGAATAATATACCGTGTTCTTACATTTATAGATCCTTAACTTAATCATTTTGCATGTGCTGAAGTTTGAAGTTTAGGTGCATTACCTCATGTGGGATCGAGAATCTTTGTACCATACATGCAGAAGTTTATCAGAAATATTTACCGGCACTAGCTTGTATATCAAGTTTCAGATCTTTGTATTTGGTTATCATTTTCTTGTTCAGTATTTGACTTTATAGGATCTTACAGTCGGGAGACAAACAAGCTAGTATGCAGTTTTTCTGCTGCTTTATATGTGCTTGGTTTTGATTGCATTTGCATTTTTTGTGATTCTCTTTTAATATGATAATGATACAATGTGTCATCTCTATGTAAAGTTAGGGCCACCTAGCTATATTAGTTACAACATGGTTGGCATTTGATTCATAGTTTTTAATGAAAATATGGTTAACTGAGGATTTCTAATGGTTTACATGCTATTGTATTGAATGATATGGACCTAGTATGCTTGGTGCCTTTTTTTAGTGTTTCTCATGTTGAATATTGTAGGTAAACAATACTGATGCTGAAGGCAGACTGACACTTGCTGATGCTCTTGTGTATGCTTGTAATCAAGGTGTAGAGAAGGTAATCAACGAGAACTTCAAAACCTTAGAAAAATAATACGTCTGAACTTTCCAACTGTCGTGTCTTGTGAGGAGCACACATACTTAATTTTGGAATAACTGTCTTTAACATATCTATTTCATAACCCAAGCGTAGTTTCTTCTTAAAACAAGCAATATAATAAAGCATTTGGTCAATTCAGCGTTTGGAAAAGACTTTGTTGTTGTACGTGTGAGTTATGAGAAAGCAGATGCTATTTTGGTAACTCATATGCCAGTCAAAGTAAATACAAACTGCATAGGCAAAAACCTATAAATAGTTCAGATTATCTGTTGATTTTGTTTCAAGAGACCACATTGAAGTAAATATTTAACAAACTCTTACTGAATATGCAGATAGTGGATCTAGCTACACTGACTGGGGCCTGTGCAGTTGCTCTTGGTCCCTACATTGCTGGTTGGTGGTTTATAAGTCTTCTTCTTTACATAGCATTCGTTTGTTGCAACAGAATAATGCTAATAGGGACTAATTCAAGATTTTAACAGTAACAGAAAATCACATTATAACTTATTATTCAGTAGCACATTACAGCAAAAAATGTAAGCAAATGGGTTCAGTTCGTCTTTACTGAATTAGAAATACGCATAGGTGGTGAGTGTAATGGTAAAAATTTTGTTTGATTTCTTCGTTTGCGAACAAACAGGTATTTTTACACCTAGTGATGATCTAGCCAAAGAGGTACTTGGGGCTGCAGAGGTTAGCGGTGAAAAGCTTTGGAGGATGCCTATAGAGGAAAGTCACTGGGAGTTCATGAAATCAGGAGTGGCTGATATGTTGAACACTGGTGGTCGCCGAGGTGGCGCCATTAACGCAGCTCTTTTCTTGAAGCAGGTGATGTCCTTGAGGATTTCTTTCCCTTGATTGATGGACATTTAGTTATCTTTCTCCGATCGTCGCATGTCATGTGCTGCTATCAATTTAACCAGTTTTAGTTTAAAATGGAAAAATGTGAGTCATTGCCTTTCCAGTGATTAGTTTTGGTAGTTTTTCATCGTCAGGCGTACTTCATTAATGGGAGTTGATGGTAATTCATTATGGGAAACATATATATTGTATTTTTAGATACTCATAGTCACTAATTTTAGGTAGGAGTATAGGAGTAAAGTATAGGACCATTTGAAAGATGATAATTGAAGGTTTATTTTGGTGAGCACTTCAACTCGAGTGTCACTTCTGAATATACGCTAATGTACAATAACGTTTCATTATAGTTAAATTAGTGGGGTCACATACAGATAACAAGAACTTTAGGGGGTCTAAAATGGAAGAAGAATGCACAAGTAAAAGAAGCCAAGTCAGCACTTGTAGTTTAGGCAATCGAAAATTGCAATTTTTATGTGAAGTGTCGTCCAAGTAGCATCTTTCACCGATGCCAGGTAAGACTCATGCTTTCACAAAGACTCGTGAAACGTTAATTCAAACTTGTTGATGATGACTAACCGTTAAGCCTTCTCTGGTGAGAACATGTTTTGATCTCTGTATATGAAATGTGATAAGTATTTTCGTTTTGCAGTTTGTCGATGAGAAAGTCCAGTGGTTGCACGTTGACATGGTTGGCCCTGTATGGAGTGACAAGAAGAAGAATGCAACAGGATTTGGTGTCTCTACAATGGTGGAATGGGTGCTAAAGAACTCCTCTTAGTTTTCGCTCATTAACCCGAATTGAAATTGATGGAAAGTTTTGGAATTTTAGATTGGAGATGTCTTTCTATAGGACTAAGGTTAATGAGGTATAAGGCTATGGTTCTGTTAAAAGGGTCTGTCTCTTTTGTCTTTTAAGCTTTATATTGCCTCTTTCAAAAATGGAAGGGTTGATGCTCTTTCTGGTTTTTCTCTATGGAACTTGTTGGATTCCAATCCATTATCATATAAATTATGCAACTAGTTCCCCTCATCTTTATTCATAAAAAAAAAATATAAAAAATCTCCCCCTCTTTTTTCTTTATGAATGTTTTAGCTTAAATCGAGATCTTTTGTTGTACTTAATTTAGTACAGAGTTACATGATCCTAACAATTCAGAAAACATAAAAGATTATAGACAGTGCGGCTAGTAGTTGCATTATTGTGTTGTGATAGCTTAAGATTATATGGAGGTGAATTGTTGGTTAAGTTAAGCCTGACGTCCAGCAAATAATCTGCGCTAAATACAATCCTCTAATTTGGACTCGTTTGGTTTATAAGCTTACGCATCGGGTGTTTTCAGAAAAAAAAAAAAAAAAAAAAAAGGCTTACTTATCGAGTCTTCCTACTATAAATACTTGTGAATTGTGATCCAATATTAGACGCCATTTGTACAACTCCTCCACATTCGGTCCAGATTAGAACTGCTATGACTATTTTGTCCTTGTAACTATCCGACTTTGATGAAATTATTCTTCTAAATATGGCAATGGATCCTCTCATTCACTCTGTGTTACATTCTATGTCTCATTTACCCATCTACCCACTTTTACGAACACTTGTCATCCACTCATCTTTTATGTACTAAAATCAAGAACACGTGTCATGATCCTACACAAGGGACATGAAGTTAAACACAAAAATAGGACACAGGTTCTTCACCGTCTAAATATATACTCTAGCAATTATAAGTTGTATCACATTGTCCTATGTACCAAAAATCTATTTTAGTGTAATGCAATTCTTTACCTTTTGAAGATTGTTTTAAATATGTCAATTATGAAATATGTTAGTTCTGACTTCTGAGTCATTTTAAAACTTTTTTTTGCACACAAACATAAAATACAAGGATGAATTGGCAGAATTTATAGTTCTTTAGGACATTAAACGAGAGGCACAAATTTCACTCAACAAAATGTAATAGATTCAAACAAAGTTAACCAGAAGGAGCGGGTGTTTGTGTAATTTTCCAAACATGAGAAAATGTCCTATAATTAGGTGATACCTTCGAAGCGTTTGTGTTATTCTCCCACTTTATATATAAGTATATATACACTATAGATTAGTGTGACGTGCTCTTCGAGATTGGACCATATAAAATCAACATACATACTTCCAATTTCGCTCGCAAAACATGATTCAAATCTTTCCTTTTTTGCAAATCCGTCCACCAAATTTTCCCATCCCATTTCAACTCACAAAAACAAAAATGACAATACAATAATAGCCTCTTACAAAATCAAAACCTAATTCTTAAATCTCAAAACTATCTTCTTCGATTTCTGGCGAATAACAAACAAACATCATGTAATAATTTCTTCATAAAATTTCGCCAGAATCAAATCAAATCAACCTCGTACACATTCTCATCACCAATTTCAAAAAAATAAAAAATGGCGAGCTTCAGCTACACATTCCACATTATCTTCTTCGTCCTCTTCATCAATTTCATCATCTCATCAATGGCCGACAACACAACCTCAAACCTCGTACTCGACAGCAGAACATTGATCCAATACGGCTCGTTTCAAGGACAAGGTTACATTTCAATTTCTCTCTCCTCTGTAAGACTTACCCCCAATTCTAATTCTACAAACCCTAATTTCAACCTAACACGCATTGGCTTTTTCCTCGCTGAATCACTACCACCTGTTGTAAATAATCGATCTTGCATTATCGAAGATCAAAATGTCGTACCAATCGTCACCTTCAGCGACCTACCCACCCCTGTTAATCCCCAATCTTCCATCAAGCGAACGGTCGAGATCAAAGACCGCAGAAGCTACCGCATTTTGTACAGAAACTGTGTGGAGAACACGCTGGTGAGCTTGACTGCGTTGATCGGTACTTACGACTCCGAAACGAAAGCGTATGGGGACTACATTGGCAAATACTTTGCCGTCCTTCCGAAAGTGATGCTTGTTTCGGCTGTAATGAGCGGCGTTCTTTTAGTCGTTTGGGGATTCTGTTGTTACAGGAACCCGAGGTATCTTCACGACATGCATTACCTGCTCTCCGCGCTTTTGGCGCTTAAGATGTTCAAGTGTCTCTGCGGTATGGCGAAGCAGCGTCCACTGCCCGAGATTATGAACTCCACGGTTGGGGAGGTTTCGCTGTTGATTCACTTTATGTACTATGGTTCCGGGATTGCGCTTCTGTTTATGCCGATGACCTCGTTGCTGAACTCGTGTTTAAGAAAAGGGGAAGAAGAAGCATTGATGGTTTTCTTGGTTTTGCAGATAATCGCGGATCTTTTGCACACGTTTAAGGTCACCAGGACTGTGAAACTTTACATAGAGTATCCGTATGATAGGTTGCTTGATCGGTGGGACTATACTTATATTGCGGTTGGTGTGTTGATTTCTTTTTTCATGGTACTGTCGTTCGTCGCTGTGACGTTGAGGCTGCAAAAGGAAGCGACTACTGGACAGAATGCGGTCAAGAATCTGGAGAAGTGGAAGATACTTATGGTGGTGTACCTTGTGTTCATGTTGCATCAGTTAATCTTGAGAATATGTGTGTTTACTTTTAGGATGAATACTGATTATGATCAGTGGTGGATAACTCTTGTGGTTGAGCAGCTTGTCAGGTTTTTGTTTATGGTGTTTCTTTACTACGTGTTTCGGCCATGCTTGAGAAATGAGCGCTCTTTGTGGGGCAATCAACAAGTGCCGGCCCTCCCTGCTCACGACGCGCAAGTTTATCCACTACAGGACCACGATGACCAATGATATTAGCATTTGTTGTGTACAGAATGAAGCAAACTTTTTTGTAGGCTGCTTCTATATTCTTGTATTGTTAGAGAGATATAGGTAGTGATGAAGACGATTGGTTTTAATACTTCACTATATATTGCACTCTTTTGTATAGGGCTTAAGGAGATGCATATTTTGTGCATGCAAGTCAATCCTTCATTTGTTGGTTGAAATTTTACACTAGTCATTTATATGATGATTCAAAGTTCAAAAGGAGTATTGCAATGTCCGTGGCACTCTCTTGTTAAGAGATGAAGCAGATTTGTGCAGTTTGCTGGTTGAGTTTTCCCGCTGGTCATTTATATACATTTGAAAATTCAAGAGGAGCAGCTTGGATCAAAGTTCCATTTCGAATGGAAGTTCCAAATGTTAAAAACATTTTGTAATATTTCAGGGCATTGGCCACATGTTTCAAAAAAATCATAACTATTATTGTTAAAATGGATATAAAAAATAATTATATGTTTTGTATACATAAAGTTAACAAAGAAAATATTTTTATACTTTTCTAAGACATTTAGAAATCTTGTATTCGGTACTTTTTGTGAAAACAATTAAAAGATTTAGTTCATAAATGCAAACCATTAAAGATGAATATAAGTAAATTGCTGACAAAGAGCTAACAAACTACGAGATAACGACGATCGAATACAATCTTGATTGCTTCTTTTTAAGTAATCCGAAATGTAATAACAATTACCACATAACTAGACTTTCTATGTACTCAAAGAGAAGCCCCAACTCATGTTTACTTAACTAATACATCAGGAATGGAACAGTACAAACAAAGAATTACAAATTTCAATCCAAGTTGAGACTGTACAATATAATGAAAGTGAAGTACATTTAAACTTTCGCTGTCATTTTTTGGCTCCACATGGCAGAAAAATACCACTTGGTCTTCTATAGGGTCAAACGTCAAAAGCTCCAATGCGACTCCTTTTGCCCCCAAAAAGTTGTATCATGATATAGCCAATCAAATCGAGTCATACTATAATCAAGAAAATGACTGAACCCTGAAACCCTAATTCCCTACACTCCTGGCCCAGAAAATCTTTTGGCCAAGAAAATTTAAACCTACTCTACTTACCGCACAATATAATCTCTAAAACAACAATCTTTTTGCTCAGGGAAATTTTTAGAGCTCCACAAAAGTTGTTGACCCTAACTTAAAAAGTCACACAAGTTGCTATCACTGAGCCCTAAAGTCCCACAAATGAATAGTGGCATCAGAAGAACATGCAGCCACATATCTCTCATCTGCAATAAAAGCATTACACTCTCCTATTCTCTCCCTTAAACTGTACAAATATTGTCCAATTTCTATATCCCAAACCCTAATCACTCCACCTACACACATTAGTCCATACCCACCATTTACACATCCCAAAATCCCCCTCTGTTGGGAGGCACCCCTCACATTGAACCTACAAATCTCCACTAAATCGCCCGCTCGTCTCACGCTTGCAGTGCCCCGCCCATCTGTAAAAAGAATAGACTCGTTGTTTATGTCGAATGTGCCAACAATGATACCCCTTCGGATCTCCTCTTCACTCAATATTATCCCTTGATTTCGCAAGTCAAATGTCATAAACCTAGCGCCAGTGCATGCCACCGCAGTTTCGTGGCTTGTTACTCTAATTCGGCCAATAAGGTCTGTTAACTCAGTAAGCAAATGCCACCCCATAACTGCTTCTGGATCAGTTAGGGTGCCTCCAACAAAAACTAGCTCTTCAGTTTCACTATTCCATATGTGAAATGCACGGCCTGGTACACCTGCACAAAACTCAAAAATTGTCAAATATCAAATGAAAAATATACAAGTACAAATCTACATGGTAGGTAAGTTGTTAGAAAATGCATATAAAAATATAAATTCTCTATCTTCTACAATCTTTAATCATTTCAAGAGACTTAAAAGACAACGAACCTGCATAGAGGCCAACCCACCACCGATCGCTACCAGCGAAATCCACTAGAGCACCGTCGTTGACCACGTCCCCCAAATGTGCACGACGCAATTGAGCAACGCCAGCAACTACTGGAGCCACGTGAATGTCACCATCAAGAGTGGCGAAAACAAGGCTAACGTCAGATAAGATGATCCCAGACACCGCACTAGAGAAGCGACCTAGTCTATCACGGTGCTGAGGGTAGAATGTAGAGAGGTGGAGTCTGGTCTCAAGGTGAAATAAGTGAACTGCGCCATCTGAGAAGCCAGCAGCAAGGTGATGATCCGACAATGCCAGGCGACGGCACGACAGGCCATCATTGTTGTTGTTATTGTTGTCAGTTGGGATAAAGTCGAGTGTCGAGTAGATGGATCTGCGTAAGCGAAAATTGTTGGCTGTCCGGTGCCAGTAAATATATTCCTCTCGCCATGAGTCGCGAGAGAGATGTCTGATGTTCCAGATGTCCCGAGTTAAGTTCTGCCATAGGAGTTCGGAACGTGATATGGCTCGCCAGGTTGAACAGACCTGAATCATTCAACGTCAACAAAGTTAAACAATTGATTAATAACTACTACAATTATACCTGAAAATTAAAGCTAGTTTCTTTGAGTGCTGAATAATAGCTGGTCTTTCACCAATAGTTAGGTTCGGATCTACAAGATATCTATCAAAATCCTAGTACTTTTAAGTAATATAATTTTGTCATGCATGTGTTTTTCTTCTTAAGATTCGTTTGGAGTGAATTAAAACTAACATAACTAGAAGACCTAATGATATTTTACCCTTGTGTTATCTGAAATAGGCACATTACCCATGAAAAATAAATAACCACGCTACCTCGTGCATTATCAAAGAGCTCATATGGAGTGTTACATACATTAAGTTCAACACACTATAATGTAATACAAATAGGCAAATTAATCATGAATAACAAAAACTTCAAGTCCCTCTAGAAAACTCGATATGAAGGAGGGGTTATTTCGTAACATATAAAAATATAAGAGGGGTTGATGTGCTTATGTAACATAACACAAATGTGCCTGTTTACTTTTTATAAGAAATAATGTGCCTTTTTTCTAACACACCAACAATGAGTAATTCTCTTTTTCTTTTTTTTAAACCACGACGTCATGTATCTCTTCATATAATACAGGAACTTTGTACCCAAAAACCCTAATTAAATATATATATATATATATATATATATATATATATATATATATCAGCATGTATATGAAGTACAATCTAGTCACTCAGATCAAGTTCAAAAGTCCACATGACTTGTATGTTTAATTTCCATAGAGGTACGAAAGAGTGGGGTGATAACTATAAGCAGGGAAAACCAAAAGAAAAGCAAGTGGACGGTACAACCAGTCAACCCTCCAACCCCACAAAAAAAAACGTGGAAAATACAAAACAACAGCACTTGTCTATGTCAAGCAGATACTGTGAGGGACAACTGAAAATTACAAGCTAACCTTAAGATGCTAAGAGCTCTATGAAAAGTTCCACAGGACCACTTGTTATTAATTTTACCATTTAATTTGGGAGAAAAGTTTTAGCACGTGACATCTAAAGTATATACACATTTATAAATAGATCATCCTCCTTTCATGTTGGACAAAAAATAAATTAAGCACAAATATTTTCTTAAAAACTGTTCTTGTTTAACTAACCTAAGGAACAAAGCCAGCATCCATGTTTTGTGCATCCCAATACAAACATTAAAAAATAAATTGACCCATAAAACCAATTTGGCATTGGTTACAAATCCAAGAGTTCCTTTGCAGGCATGCAATTAAAAGCAATTTTGTGACAGTGGTTGATGGAGGCCATGGTCAATTTGCAAAACTAGGCAAGCATGCTCAAATCTTCGTGAAGTAAAAATTGGCAGACAGCTAAGACTACTCTGCGTGCATCTTACACAAACAATATAAGTAGGCTGGTGTAATATATATATATATATTTATAGAGAGCAAAAAAAAGGTGTCTGAATACTGAATCCAGACCTAGGCCTAGGCCTACCAAATAAAGTAGGAATCAGTTCATAGTTTTATTCGACCTGTCTTTTATGGCCATAGACTTGTACTGCTGTCATAATCCTCGTTCCAATATCCTATGCTACTACAAACAGACTGACAAAACTTCTTTAATGCCATCATTCAGATGAACTACAGACAACTTGAACAGTAAGTCTCGCATACGGACAACATAAAAAGGAAAAAAACTTTAGTTCGTATACATCTGGTCCTGGCAAATGAAACTATTTGATCATATTAGTGACACAAAATAAAATGTATAATTATATGATTTAAATGCTCTAAATATTAAAAACTAAAAAGTCAAAGAAAGTTGTTGTTCTTAATTAATGTTGAGTAGATAATACTTGGTGTGACATTGGAGAGACAAAGAAATTAAGGGTATGTAATTGTAGGATGATAAAAGATATTAAGGTATAATAAGCATGTGATTATACATCATAGTATATTTATATTATATGACATAGTGACGAATTAAAATAAGTAAAAGTTGTTCTACTTGTACAGAAGAATTTCCAAGCTAAAAGGATGTGCCTTCAACGGTCTCCATCAATGTTGTGAAAATTGTTTTATTAATTATTGAAAGCGAAAGTATCCTAGTAGGAAGAAAGGGATTCAGTCCAAAAGCAATCGGATTTTTCTAAAGCTTAAAAAGTATATCGCAATGAAAGGGAAAGAAACTCAGAAATCCAAAATAACCCTTTACGACCTAAATCGAAGAAATTGCAGTCAACTCCATAAAAGGGACACTCCATAACATGATAAAAATAAGGGTTTTCTATACTTTTGCCACTGCTATTAAATTGAGAAAGAACAAAGAAAAAACTTGTGCGTAAGTGTGTTTTAATCGGACTAACTAAAAACATCAAATCATCGAGCTTAATCTAACCTTATTGTCTCTCAAACAAACTAACTATAATATCATAGATTAAAGATTGAAAACGTTTCAACGTCAATAATCAATTACGTAAAAATGAAATAAAAAAGTATCAACCGCCTCTACTGCAACAATTCGTTTAACGATTTTTTGGAAACACTTTGAAAATATTGCAAAACATACAAAAAAATTACTAATATTCATCTAATATAAACCTTACACGGAAACCGGAACTTTGATTCATGCAGTATTATATGAGGGCAAACATAATTTGAAAGAAGATTTTCTCTATATATATTATCAAAATTAGCTTTGTAATCAATGGAGCATGTTTCGGCTAGAATTAATATGACGTGATCTGGTCAAAGATATGCACAAACTTAATTAATACTAGAAAGTATGATATCTTTTTGTGCTATGCCAACCAATTATATACTTTAACAAGCAAAAAAAATATTTCAAAAGAAGCATAACTTTTATCCGAAGCCAAATCCCACAATCATTATAAAAAAATAAAATAAAATAAAAAACTCATGAATTAAAATCCATAAAATTTGATCAAAGTACCTGAAAAATGTTGAAAAGAGCTTGTGAGGCAGCAAGGCGGCCAACAGTGCGAGAAGCATCAGTTGCCACTTGAAATGCGAGAGCTTCAACAAACGGCTCGGGCCAAACTCCATTACCAACGCTATATCTCATTCTTCTGCGAGAAGAAGATGATGATGAGGGTCCCGCTTCAAACTGATCGCCACCACTTGTAACTTCTTGTTGTGATGAAGAAGATGAAGATGATGTTGACATGTTCTTGTTAAGTTAAATGAGATAAAAACACTTCGTTAAGGGGACAAAAGCGAAAAGAGAAAATAATGGGGACCCAGAGATGAGATGAGATGGGAACTAATTATTAATAAATGTGTAATTGAGTGTTTCTAGATTGTGTGTGTATGCGGCATGGGGGACTTGATTTAGTAATAAAACATTATAATATAGCAACTTCTAAATTCCGCATGCAGAGGAAAAATCAGTAGCATTGTGGGATTTTACTTATTCCTAAGGGGTTTATGGGTAAATAACTAAATATATTAGGAAAGGTTTTTGAGATCATGCGATATGGAGTATGGTGGACATATTACATTCTTTTGGCAATGTATCTTTTAATTTATGCAACTACTTCTTTTTGATAATTTCTAAATTTATATTCTTTTCAAAGTATCCATTGCCTTGATGTTCAACTATATATCTTAAATTATCTGAATGTGTCCAAACTCCTAAGTTGTATTTGGAAATCATATAGAAGGGACTTATTTAGTGTTTTCGCTAAAAACTATTTAGAGTTATTTTCGACTAAAAAATGGAATTCTTTGCAAGTTTTAAATAAGTGTCACTTCAGACGTTTATATAATAAACTTATAATCGTTAACATCTTTGTCACGGTTGTAAGAGGTTATTAGGACACACCACACAACGCTACCCTCAACACCAATTGTAGGAAGATGATTTAAGACACTATATACCGTGACTACCGTCAGAACATAGGAACTAAAGATGTCCCTCACTAAGGGTCTTATATTACGGAGACATAAGCGAGAACAATGTATGTGATATCTAAGGTAGAATGCCACGACACATGGCGAACGAGGATACACGTACACAAGGCTCATGGTCGATATAAACACCCTTCACTTAAGTGAGGAGACAGAATTACTTATGCACTATTAAAACTTCTTTATTTTGAGAGAGACACACATCTCTAATTTATGCATACACAACATGTGTTTTCATATACAATACTCGATATGGAAAGAAGATGCTCGAGTTATAATTTTGAACATAGTATCAGATGTGCGACCACACTATCGCTAATGCATTAAATCTTATGACACTTGCAAAAAAGATAAATTCAAAAGCATGATAAATAATGTGCATCACATACCAACGAAACCCCTTGGTAGTTGTGACCAATAGTAACGGTCGGGACACCAACCTAACTTTTTGTTCGTTAGTACCAAAATTAGGTGATTAGGTAGGCGCAACATACTCTCATCCACCTAGATTTAATTCATCGATTTGTTTTCTTTTTTCTTTTCTTTTTTCGAATTGTATGTTTAACTTTGAACACTTGCATCAATAAGTGTCTAATTGATTTAACTACACAATTAACACAATATATACCAAAAAAATTGAGCAACAATGATGATGGTTTTTTTAACAAATATTAGGCTTTACCTATAAAAATAAAAAAATTATACCGGCCAAACCTAAATTGTCGTCCAAAGTTCTATCAATGTTATCAGATTTTGTTGTAGTGATGTGAGCTAACCCTAAAGTCTAGTATTTTTTTTTTTTATAGTAAGACACCCTAATGTCAAGTATAGGAGTGATAACTTATACATATATTTATATATACATAAATATATATATGTTATAAAAGGATTCATATTTAATCATAAAAAAGAAAAGGATTCATATTTCTTTTTTTGGTTAAGAATAAAAGGATTCATTTCATGTTTAAAAAACAAAAGCAGCTAGCCTACACCTCACACTGAAGTTGTGTTTCTGTTTTTTCATTATTTTTTTTTAGGACAAATGGGGAAGGAAGGACTAAGAAATGTCGGACCTCCAAGAAGGAGAATATCCTCTTGTAGGTTTTCCAAGAACAAATCTAGTGTCCCTCAATAATGCTAAGTTTTTATTTCCTCAAATTAAATGAACTCATCTAAATTGAAAAAAAAAAAAAAAAGACAGATTCGGAGAATCAAAATGAATGTTCAACTTCTTGATGGCAAGGAAAATCCCACGTCTATCCTTAAAATAAAAAATATATAATTATGAAAGTAAATGGCCGTACCTTTTTGACTGAGGTCGAAGAAAGTAGGGCCAGAGAAGAGGCATGCTAACGTCTAATCACGACTTGAATCTCTGTCATTTCGAATATTGAAATGTTGAAATTGAATCTTGTCATTTTATTGCAATGGGGTTTTCAGATTCAGACAAAGTACATAAAACTTTCTGACACTGAAGCAGACATGCCCATAAAAAGCAGTTGAGAGAAAGAAAAAAAAAAGAAGAAGATAGAGAGTGTGTCAGGTCAGGTGAGACCTTGACCTAATCTCTCTCACAGACATATACATATAAAATACGTACAAATTAAGAAGGATTTATTATTGTAAAACAAAAGGAAAAAAGAAAAAGAAGAAGAAGAAGGACTTATTAGATTCAGGGGCCCTTAGGCTACCTAGTAAATTTTATAAATGCTAATAAACAGTAGACTCTACACCTACATATGCTGAGGGTGTCGATACCCCTACTAAGGGAAACTTCTGCTTCATTTATTCTGTCACTTTAATTTTCTATTATTAATTGTATTTTGAAAGTACAAACGTTTCTTCTTTTTTTTTTTTTTTTTTAGACATGAGCAATAGTCATTTATTTATTAGCGTAATAAAATTGTTTAGTATTTGATAGAAGATAGATTTGCTAGTTTAATTGTCATATTGGGTTTACGTTAAAGCCGACTTCTAAACAAATTTCAAAAATGATAATAAGAAAATTCCTGCTGAAATCCGAATGTTCTGAGTTTGAGCAATTATTCAAGTAGCTAGGTTAAAGTCATCATTTTTGTATATAGGGTGATTTTTATGTAGTCATCGATCAATTACATTGGTAATACTTGGTTAAAACTTCAGATAGTTTTACCAGATAAAATTTAAAAAAATCGTACAAAGTTTACTAGTAGTATTAATCTAGCAAGAAAGAAAGTCTTTGAGTTTATAAAAGGGATAATATCAGTGACACCCCCTAAGGTTTGGTGTAATATCAGTGACGCCCCCTGAGGTTTGAATAATATCAGTGACACCCCCCCGATGTTTGATTATAGGGGTGTCACTTCTAAAAGGACACTTGTACCCTTTTATTTAATATTACCAAATACCCTTCAATAATTAAAAGACACAAGTAACCTTTATTGTTCAAATAATAAAATCAAATTAGAATATAATAAATTAAAACAATTCATATATATATATAATTATAAAAAGAAAAAAAAGGTCCCACCCACCCAAGGGCGTATGCACGTTGGGGCTTGGGGGGGGGGGGGGGGGGGGCTATAGGCCTATAGCCCTCCCAAGATATTTCTGCCTATTTATTGCTATATATATACCTTCAATATATGTAAAGATATATGTTAAGTACGGACAGAAAGATAGAAACAATTCTAACTAAAACTTTTGAGGCTTGTAAACTAAGATTTTAAATAAAATCCAGCAATAAATCTCAACTGATGAAAAATCTTATTCTCTTCAAAATTCAATACAAAATCCTTTCTCTTAGATAAAAGGTTAAAAAAAAAAAAGCAGTAAGTATTTCACGATCTCTTTAGAAAAGAAAAAAGGTACGTAATCAAAAGTTTTCATGTAATTTATAGTCCAAAAAATATCTTCAATCAAGAGGTATTTAAATTGTATAGCATACAAAAAATTATATTTTTATAAATCCATATAAATCGTTTTAATTTATGCAAGATGACCAACTATATTCTTATTTGATTTTATTATTTCAACAATAAAGGGTACTTGTGTCTTTTATTTTTGAGGAGTTTTAGCTAATATTAAACTAAAGGGTACAAGTGTCATTTTAAAAGTGACACCCCCTTAAAAGCAAACCTCAGGGGGTGTCACTGATATTATTCAAACCTCAGGGGGTGTCACTGATAAGACACCAAACCTCAGGGGGTGTCACTGATATTATCCCTTTATAAAATGGTTCTCATATGTGCAGCTTGTTATTTGAAGGGATAATATCACTCACACCCCCTGAGGTTTGGTGTAATATCAGTAACACCCCCTGAGGTTTCAATAATATCAGTGACACCCCCTGAGGTTTGATTTTCAGGGGGGTGTCACTTATAAAATGACACTTGTACCCTTTAATTTAATATTACAAAATACCCTTCACAAGTACCCTTTATTGTTCAAGTAATAAATTTAAACAATAATATAATTAAAAGACACGAGTACTTTTTTGTTTGTTTTTGTTGTTCTTTACATTTTATTAAATCGTTTGTTTTCTTGTTAAATTAAAAATCTTAGTTATGTTATTAGTAAAAGAAATAAATTATATTTTAATTTGAATACTACGTATCCCAGTCAAAATTAATTTGTTTTAATTCATAACTATGAAACTATTTTTGTAGATATAATAATTGTTTATAATGATGTTAACTTTATATTCTTGACGTATTATATAGAGTCATTCCTGGAGTATCAGTAATATATTTCATACTAAGGAAAGGGCCACATAATCTTAAAATTTTGAAAACAAGTGACTAGGGTTACAAAGGACTTTCGTTTGTCTTCTTATTATTAAATATAGAAATTGTTTTAATTTATGCAAGATGATCAACGATATTCTTAGTTGATTTTATTATTTGACAATAAAGGGTACTTGTGTCTGTATTTTTGAGAAGTTTTAGGTAATATTAAACTAAAGGGTACAAGTGTCATTTTATAAGTGACACCCCCCTGAAAATCAAACCTCAGGGGATGTCACTGATATTATTGAAACCTCAGGGGGTGTTACTGATATTACACCAAACCTCAGGGGGTGTGAGTGATATTATCCCTTATTTGAAAGTGTTTATTGTATTAGAGATTCCCATTAAGTAAATATTGTACACTCATTTTAGTATTCTTTAACTATTAGTCTTTGTATATGATTAGTATTGTTTTAGATTTTATGAGTGTATATATACTCTTTGAGGTCATTAATAATATTTGTCACTTTCATTATTATTCTATATGATATCACGCCAGACCTAAGTCTCCCACGACCAAATTCTTCCACTAATTTTTTGATCGCCGCCCACCATGAGTAATCCCGACGACTCCGCCACCTCTTCCGTCGACGGCCTCACGCCGTCTCCGGTTTCAAACTTCAACTCTCTGTCTTCCGGTGATTCCACTCACGGCGTATCAACATATACCCATCAAGTTGACCGTCGCCAACTACCCTAGTTGGTGTGCTCACCTCACTGCTCTTTTGAACGGTTTTGATCTTGCCCACCACCTTGTTCCAGGGCTGCCCCACAGATGGACAAACCCCTCGAGTATTTGCCCTGGTTCAAGCAGGATCAATTGTTGCTTGCAGCAATCTTCGGCTCTATGTCACCAAAGATCCTTCCCATGATCTCGTCGTCGCCCAAGGTTGCGGGTACCTGGACCACCCTGGTTCGTCTCTTTGTCAGTCGCTCTCGATCTAGGGTTATGCAGTTGAAAGATGATCTCTCTCGCTGCTCCATTGGAAATCGCTCAGCGAGTGAATTTTTGCAGTTCATCAAAAGGCCGGCTGATGAACTAGCCATCATCGATTCCCCACTTTCCGACGATGACCTAACCCTGTATATGCTGAACGGATTGGGTACAAAGTATCTTGATATAGCATCCTCCAAACGTGCTCGCGATAACTCTCTTGAGTTTGTTGAACTTTATGACATCATTGTCTCTCACGAGTTATATCTCAAACGCCAGGAAACTACCTCTTCCTCTTTAGTTGTCAATGCCAACTATTCCCAGCAAAACAATCGCAACTGAGGAAATAATCGTCAAAACAACAACAACAACAACCGCGACAATTCTAACCAAAACCGCGGTCCGGGTGGTCAGCAACGTGGCCGCCGCCAGGGTTCCGGTGGGCGGAACTTAGGCTCGGGCCGCGGGTTTTCTCAGGTGTCAGTGGTTTCCTGCCAGCTTTGCGGTAATTCTGAACACGTTGCACATGGTTGTTATCTCTTCCTGCAGTTTCAACCGTTCGCCAATGTTGTCGTCTCTCCTTCCGGAAATTCCTCGGGTCGGGGTTCCAACAATTGGCTCTTGGATTCTGGTGCCTCTCACAATCTCACTGCTGATATTGGGAATCTTACTATTCACTCTGAGTATGATGGCACTGATGAAGTACATTTAGCCGATGGTTCCGGACTCTATATTACCCACACTAGTACCTCCATTCTTCGGTTTCCTCTTAAAACATTCACTCTGTCTAATGTTTTATGTGTTTCGGATGCCAAGCAGAATCTTCTTTTCGTTCATCAGTTCACGAGAGCTAATGATGTTTCTGTTGAATTCTATCCTACCTATTTTGTTGTTAAGGATCAGGGTTCAGAAAAAGCTCTCACTAAGGGTCGTTGCATCAATGGAGTGTACCATATTTGGGTTCCGGCGTACTACTTGAAGTCTCAGGCTCACTTTGCGACTCTTGGTGTTAGTGCTTCGGCTTCCACGTGGCATGCTTGTTTAGGCCATCCGTCTTTTAACACTAGTAGCTCAGTTATTTCAAAGTTTCATTTACCTTTGTCGCAAACTTCTAAATTAAAAGACAATTTTTGTGATTCTTGTCTTGTTTCAAAAACTCATCGTTTACCGTTAGATGAGAGTTCAGTGGTTTCTTTACATCCTTTGCATCATATTTATAAACGTGTGGGGTCCTACTATTGTTTCTGTAGATGGTTATCGTTTTTACCTGTCGATTGTTGATCACTTTCCGAAGTATCTTTGGTTGTTTCCTATGCAAGCCAAATCGCAGGTTTCTTCACTTTTTCAGCAATTTCGGTTATTTGCTGAAAAACAGTTTGGTCATCTTATTAAGACTATTATGACGGACAATGGTGGTGAGTTTGTTGCTTTACGCTCCTTTTTTGCCTCCACCGACATTGGTTGGTTCACTACGACCCCGCACACACCTCACCAGAATGGGGTCGTTGAACGCCGTCACCTCCATGTTGTTGCTACGGGGCGTTATCTTCTTCATACCGCCGGCGTTCCCCCTGAGTTTTGGTCTCATGCTTTTCTTACTGCCGCTTATCTCATCAATCGCATGCCAACACCAATTCTGCAGGGTTTGAGTCCGTTTCACAAACTGTTTGGCAAAACCCCGAATTATTTGAAGCTCCGGGTTTTTGGTTGTGTTTGCTACCCATGGCTAAAACCTTACTCGCATGGGAAGTTTGAGTTTTCTTCACGACCCTGCTTATTTCTTGGGTATTGCAGTTCTCCAAGTGCCTACAAATGCTTTGACTTGGGTACCAATCACATGTTTATATCTCGTCATGTCCGATTTGTGAGCATATTTTTTCGTTTCGCACGCTAGATGTCTTTTCGGGCTTATCTCTTCGCTCTTCCGCGGCCCGCCGCTCGATTCTGACCTCGGACTCGTTCCGTTGCTCGCGTCGCTTGCGCCCCGCGTGCTGCCTGGCACCCCGCGACCCAGTGCACTCGGGTCGCCCAACTCGTCTAGCCCGCAGGCCTCGGGGCTGCATGTTGTGCCTGCGGGGGCGTCTATTCTGCCGAGCCCCGCGCCCCTGGGCTGGCCCAACCCCTCGCCCATTTGGTCGCCCGTCGCTCCGGCCACGGCCTTGCCACCGCAGGGTGTTGTCACACCAGAATGGTATTTTTCGGCCAAAACGTTTCTTCAGAGCCACTAAGTACCTCTTCTCTGATGATGTTGAACCTACTTGTCTTTCTTAGGCTTTCTCTAGCTATTCCTGCCGTCATGCAATGTCTGAGGAGTTCACATCCCTGATTCAGCATGGTACTTGAAATTTAGTTCCTGCTCCACCTCGAGAAAATATTATTAGGTGCGTGCAAGTGGGTTTATCGAATCAAATGCAAGCCTGATGGCTCTCTGAATCTGTACAAGGCTCATCTTGTTGCTAAGGGGTTTCATCAGCGTCCAGGCGTTGATTATAATGAGACTTTTAGCCTGGTGGTGAAACTGATCACCATTCGTTTTGTGCTTTCCCTTGCTCTTCTGCATTGTTGGAGTCTTCGTCAACTTGACATCAGGAGTGCCTTTTTGCATGGTCAATTGTTGAACCCGTTTATATGTCTCAACCTCCCGGTTTTGTTGATTCTGCTACTCCTTCTCATGTTTGTCGGTTGCGCAAGTCTCTCTATGAGCTCAAGCAGGCTCCTCGTGCTTGGTTCCAAGTGCTCAGCAGTGCCTTAGTGGAGTTTGGTTTTCGACAGTCTCAGGCTGACACGTCCCTTTACCTTCCGCCAAGGCTCGGTCCATCTCCTTGTTCTTGTTTATGTGGATGACTTGATCATCACGGGTTCTGATGATTCTCGGCTTCTTGCTCTCATTCGTCATCTTGGTTCTCGTTTTGCCGTCAAGGATCTTGGTCCGCTTTTCTATTTTCTTGGGGTTGAGGTTGCTCGTTGTCGTGAGGGTTTATTTCTCTCACAACACAAGTATATTATGAACTTGTTGTGTCGTCACAAGATGGATGGGGTCAAGCCTCTTACTACTTTGATGAGTGCCAAACCCCCTCATCTTTTGGTTTCTGCTGCTGTTGACGCTACGGAGTTTCGGAGTGCAATTGGGGGCCTTAAATACATCTCCTTAACTTGTCGGGATATTGCCTTCATTGTTAGTCGCTTGGCTCAACATATGAGTGCTCCTACTGCCACTGATTGGCATGCTGTCAAGCGTGTTTTTCGATATCTCAAAGGTACTCTTCATCATGGTCTTTTACTTCGAAAACTCTGGGATTTAACATTTCGTGCTTTTTTGGATTAGGATTTTGGTGGTAGTCTTCAAGATGGTAAGTCCACTTCTGCTTATGTGTTTTTTCTTACTCCAAATCCGATTTCCTAGCGTTCTCGTAAACAAACTAGAGTTTCTCGGTCCTCAATCGAGGCCGAATATCGGTCTCTCGCCTCTGCTGCCGCGGAGCTTTGTTGGATTCAACATCTCTTTCGTGATCTAGGCATCACTGTGTCATCTACTCCTCGTCTTCTTTGTGGTAACATTGGTGCTACTCGTCTTGCTCTTCACCTTGTCATGTCTTCGGGATTTAACGACAAAGAATATTCTTTCGGTTTCTTATGTTAATACATTGGATCAACTTGGGGATGTTCTCACCAAGTCCTTACCTCATGCTCGATTCGACTTCTTCGTTCCAAAATTTCTGTCGCTGATGGGACGTCAATTTTATGGGGGCGTATTAGAGAGAGTCCCATTAAGTAAATATTGTGTATTTAGTTTAGTATTCTTTTACTATTAGTCTTTGTATAAGATTAGTATTGTTTTAGATTTTATGAATGTATATATACTCTTTGAGGTCATTAATAATATTTGTCACTTTCATTATTATTCTATATATTGTGTTTAATTAATTATTTTTGTTAGAGACATATTTTTAAAGTTTAATTTGCATGTAGTCTTTTGAAAGGTATTTTGTTATATAAATATTCAAGTACATCGTCTGCTACAATAATTTTGATTTTTAAGTAGTTCTATATCACAAAAATTGTTTGATTATGTTTTGGTTATCTTTTCATTTTCAAATCTATATTGGATATTTGGTATTGTATATTTTCTGTTTTGAAAAAAAAATTGGCATCTTGGTATTGTTTTTGTGTTATAGGAATCGTTAGAACGGGCATTGTTTGTTGAGAAATCTTACTCAAGTTTTTAATTTATTTTTAAATATAAAAGTATCTTGTAGCACAACAGTATCATAGATATATTATTGACTTTAATAGAACATGAACAATATAGGGATACATCATGTCTTAAAGTTGTATTAATCTCATAATATTTTTTGTTGTTACATACATTCTTTTCAGACGAACGAGACTTTGAAGACTTCGATGTCGAAGAGTTGACTTTTCAATTTCAAAATTTAATTATTATCTTGGATACATTTTCCCCATTTGTTATGGCACTTTCAGTTATGTTACGTTTCAGCTATTAGATATTTTGTCAAAAAATTATCAATTTTTTTTGTTCTGTATCTTTGATGTAGTCCTTTTCAGGATTGAAGTTTTCAGGCTGTTACAGGTTTTCAGTTTGCTCCATAATCTAATATATTAACGAAATCACATGAACTTGTCAATACGAATTACATTACTACTCAAAATATTTAATTTTACGAAACTATGTAAGTTATTAATTTAAATCACTTTGCTATATCTTCGTTCTGGTCATTATTCTTATATATATATATATATATATTTCACATACATGGTGCGTCTCATTTTTAGGTTAGAAATAATTCATGGATAGAGCTAGGACTTAGTTACGAAATGATGATATATTCTTGTACGTGAATTTGATTAATATAATACTTAGGACATACTTATGCAGTTATGTTTCGAACAAATTATGTAACAGCCCAAGACCGACCCAGTAAGTGGATATTGTCCCCTTTTTGGCCGAAGCCTCAGGGTTTTTTGTTCTTGTGCGACGGATTTTAAACCTGAAACAGGTGCCCGCCCACACAAAACGCGTCCTCAAGGAAAGGTTTCCATCCCCCTTATAAGGAGGACTTCGTTCTCCTTCCCAACCGATGTGGGATATTACAATCCACCCTCCTAAGAGGGACCAGCTTCCTGGCACCGGCTCTGATACCATCTGTAACAGCCCAAGACCGACCCAGTAAGTGGATATTGTCCCCTTTTTGGCCGAAGCCTCAGGGTTTTTGTTCTTGTGCGACGGATTTTAAACCTGAAACAGGTGCCCGCCCTCACAAAACGCGTCCTCAAGGAAAGGTTTCCATCCCCTTATAAGGAGGACTTCGTTCTCCTTCCCAACCGATGTGGGATATTACAAATTACCTTAAATAGATGTTCGCTTTTCGCGAAACCCTAACTCCATTTTATCATCTCCATGGTGTTAAAACTTGTAAATTTATACAAAACTAACTATTTAAAAATATTTAGAATATTTAGTGCTCAACTGATCGAGTTTTTTTTTTTTAAATAAAAAAGAAACTGCTACTTGCCTATGCAAAACACAGAGAAGACAAGTCTCGGGTTACTCATTAAAGCAGAAAATCCTATTAAAAAGAAGGACTTGAGTAAAATTCGATTAGTTCAAGCTCGATGTTCGACATGTGTTCTATCATTCCTCATTGGAACCTAAGCTTTTTGTGTTAATATAACTTTAGAACAGAAGAAACTATTTTGTTTCCTCTTCATTTTTTTGAAAATTATTTAGTTCTCTCTTAGACACAAGTAATTTATGTGACACAATCAAGAAAAATAAGTTTTTATAACGAATCGGTTCCGAGGGTTGAGGGTCACAAATTAGTGAAAACGAAGTACTAATTAGAAAGCTTTTCGAAGACTTATGCTATACTACCACTCGATAAAAGTTGGGCTTCCAATTTTTCTGTATGACTAAGAGAAAAACTAATATCACCCAACAATCCAACATGTATGTAATTAGCAGCGCTATTATAACTTTTTTGAAGTTTGTCTAATATCATTTGGTAATTATTTATTTTGGACAATATCATGCCAAGAATCATCGCGTCTCCTCTTAATAAGGTTGTTTAAACGAAACGAATAAAAGAACTAAGATAATGAATATAGCATGTTATATAAGAACTGTTTGATGCATTGACAAGTGGACTAAGATCATGTGTATCGAAATTGGGCCAACTGGGTCATTTTTTCTGTCCAAGAAATATGCCCCTACAACCATTCATTCAATGATCCCCTTATCATACAAAGCGACTTGGGCTTATGAACCGGACTGATGAACGTTTATGAAACCTCCCACCACTTTCACCAACACAACTTCGCTGATCATCATAAATAAAAAAGAGTTAGAGCACACAAATATATAATTCTTTTTTTGATAATTTCACTAAGATATAATTTTCTATATACTTATATCAAAGTTTCACTATATATATACCAGTTCATGTAAATCGAATTTCCTTTACTTAAAATAAATTTCCTTTTATTAAAATCTAAAAGCTCGTGTATAACTTTCGTACTTTCACAAAATTGTTCATTTAGATGCTGAATTTGCAAAACTATACCAACAAACAGTATCAGGAAAACCGAAAAAGCTTCAATTTTTAAGTGTCAGTTAAAGCCAGTGACATAAAATTGTTGATTTTGTTACTACATACTAATCAATGATTAAATTCATTATTTCATAATAATATAATATTCCATTTTTTTTAATAAAAAATCACTATTAGTCCATTGCATTCTTTTTGTTTCTCACTTTTTTTTTCATTTGTCATTGAATTGATTATTAATTAATCAGGTATCTAGGTCAATTAAATCACAATTAAATAATCCCAAAATCAACACCAACCGTTAGATCCATCCCAATCAACGGTTACAACAAACCATCATCTTTTGCCACACTCGATATCATCTCTCACTTTGCTTGCAGTCTCCTCATACATACTCGTCTTCTTCAAATCCCTAAACGCACAAATGAAAAAAGACACAACACATATACAATCAATCGATGCTTAATCAATCGATTATTATATACATACATACATACATACATAAATTGATTGGTTAATTTGGATCTAGATCTGAATCTACAACCGTCGATCGAGCGATCGATCGATCTCTGTGCAGTGGTGTGTGAGAATCGAATCAGTGTGTTTTAGAATAAAAAAGATGGCGGCAAGAGCGATTCTACCTTTGTTGATCCTCCTGTTCGTCACCACCGCACACTCGTTCTACCTCCCTGGTGTTGCTCCACAGGATTTCGCTAAGGTAATTTTTGAAATTTACGCTTGATTTTTGTTTGTAGATGCGGATCTTATTTGATGTAAAGTGTCGATGTGTGTGTGTGTGTGTTAGGTGTGAATTGTATCTGTGATCAGGATTCAGGAGGTAGGTGCTGGTGAATTTGTGTTTATGAGAAGATTTGTGTTCGGTTGTTTAGGTGATTTGGAGTGAGATTTTGTTGATTTAGGGCTTGGTTTGTCGTATGCTGTTTCGCGGTTTTAAAAGTAGCTTGATCGGCGTGCTAACGTGTGCGTTAGGTAGCTTTTAATTTCAGTAGTTGAGATCTCTGTTCGGGAGGTTTGTTTTTTGTTTTTTTTAATAATGAGAAGCTTTATTTAAGACGAGAGGGAGGTGCATGGAACACCGAAAGGGGGTAAGCGAGTCGCAGAGTTCTGATTCCTCGTATAAGAAATCGTTATTTTTTTTTTTTGGATAGTTAGCATGACAACTAAAGGTTAAGTTGTTTAAGAGAAGTAGTTTAAGTTGTACGGGTTTTTGGATTTTATCGTGTATCATTGGAAAAGTTAGAAACAAAAGAAATTACACGTCGATTATGATCATTCGTGCATAACTACTATATCAACCACTCCAAATCTATTAAAGAAATGGACAACCATCAAAGTTATTTCAATGGAATCTTCGTGTCCAGACAATCAAAGTATTACTTTATATTTCATCTTTAAAAAGATAAAGAAGAAACTCCCGATCATGAGTTAGAAGTTAAAAAACACTCTAATTAATTGTGCAAAGTGTGAAATATAATATTCTCAACCTGCGATTGGATACCAGACAGCAACCTTAACCCATATAATCAATATGTGTATGTGTGCAATGTCATTCGACGTATAATATAATGTAAATTGCGCATTTGGTGTCCTACACTAATCTGTCTATAGTTAGTTGCTGTGAGTGAATAATTTTTTTGCTCCTTTAATGCAGGGTGATCTTCTCAAGGTGAAGGTCAATAAACTGAGTTCTGTCAAAACTCAACTTCCGTATTCGTATTATTCCCTCCCTTATTGTAAGCCAGAGAAAATTGTGGACAGTGCAGAAAATCTAGGGGAAGTTCTTCGTGGTGATCGAATTGAGAACTCTCCCTATGTTGTGAGTCTTCCTGCTAGCCCATTCTTAGTTTTCCTTCTTGCTTTTTTCAGTTAAGCATGCCATGCTTTCATAGTTTGGACATGCACTTCTTTTTTTTCCGACATGAAACCATTTTATGATAGAAGGTATAAGCTTCTCACTACATTTCATCTATGCAGTTCAAAATGCGAGAAGCGCAGATGTGCAATGTTATTTGTCGTACTACGCTTAGTGCCAAAGATGCAAAGGAATTTAAAGAGAAGATTGATGATGAGTATCGAGTCAACATGTAAGCCTCCTTGTTTAGGAATATTATGGCACTGTAATTTCTTACAGCACATGCCTAACCTCGACATCATTGTCTCTTTGCCAGGATCTTGGATAATCTCCCCCTAGTTATGCCTTACAAGAGACCTGAGATGGACTCCTTGCTTTATCAACATGGTTTCCCTGTTGGTTTGAAAGGACAGTATACTGGGGTACGTACTAGATTGCTTTGCTCTAGGAAGATCTTTATTTTAATGCAGAAATAATATCTGACAAGCTGTCTTTCTCTTGAATTATTATTACATAGAGCACCGAGGAGAAATATTTTATCAACAATCACTTGACATTTATCGTAAAGTATCATAAGGACGAGGAATCTGATGCTGCTAGAATTGTTGGATTTGAAGTCAAAGCATTCAGGTATGTGGTACCGACGCTCAATTTTGTGCTTTTTCCTTTCTTTTGACTTGTTAATTCTGATGCTCAATATTGTGCTGTGGCAATATATTTTGACCTGTTACCTTGGATTGCCGTTTGTGTCTCAGTGTTAAGCATGAATATGAGGGTAAATGGGATGATAAGAAAAGGTTGTTAACATGTGATCCCCATGCTAAACGCACGGTTACAAGCTCCTCATCTCCTCAAGAGGTCGACGATAAGAAGGAAATCATCTTCACATATGATGTGGAGTTTCAGGTAATATTTTGTATTCATTTGTGGATGGAATAATTATGCTCAGAAAGTAGAAATTGGTTGTCATTAATGATCTTCATGCCTTGCTCTGTCAATTTCCTTGTAGGAGAGTGAAGTCAAGTGGGCTTCTAGGTGGGATACTTATCTTTACATGGCCGATGATCAAATCCATTGGTTTTCCATTGTCAATTCATTGATGATTGTTCTTTTCCTCTCGGGAATGGTGGCAATGATTATGTTGCGGACTCTCTACCGTGACATTTCCAAGTACAACCAGCTGGAGACACAGGAAGAAGCTCAAGAAGAAACTGGTTGGAAATTAGTTCATGGGGATGTTTTCAGGCCTCCAATGAACTCAGATTTGCTCTGTGTACATGTTGGAACTGGTATTCAGTTTTTTGGAATGATACTAGTTACAATGATCTTTGCGGCACTAGGGTTCCTGTCTCCTTCTAACCGGGGAGGACTCATGACAGCTATGCTTATGCTCTGGGTGTTCATGGGGCTATTTGCTGGATATGCCTCAGCTCGTCTCTACAAGATGTTCAAAGGAACAGAATGGAAGAAAATCACTCTTCAAACTGCTCTTATGTTCCCTGGAATCCTCTTCGCTATTTTCTTTGTTTTGAATGCGCTAATTTGGGGCGAGGAATCCTCTGGAGCTGTGCCCTTTGGGACCATGTTTGCATTAGTCGTATTGTGGTTTGGAATTTCAGTTCCACTTGTATTTGTAGGTAGTTACGTAGGAATGAAGAAGCCTGCTATTGAGGATCCAGTGAAAACCAATAAAATTCCTAGGCAAATACCTGAGCAGGCCTGGTACATGAACCCCGTCTTCTCAATCTTAATTGGAGGCATTCTACCATTTGGTGCTGTGTTTATCGAGTTATTTTTCATCCTGACATCAATCTGGCTGCAGCAATTCTACTACATTTTTGGTTTTCTGTTCCTTGTGTTCGTCATCCTGATTGTGACTTGTGCTGAGATTACAATCGTGCTTTGCTATTTCCAGCTTTGCAGTGAGGACTACTTGTGGTGGTGGAGATCATACCTGACCTCTGGGTCTTCAGCACTGTACCTTTTCCTTTATGCAGTGTTCTACTTCTTCACTAAGCTCAACATCACAAAACCGGTGTCAGGCGTTCTGTATTTTGGGTACATGTTGATTGGTTCATATGGCTTCTTCGTGCTGACTGGTACAATTGGCTTCTATGCCTGTTTCTGGTTCACAAGGCTCATATACTCGTCTGTGAAGGTTGACTGATTAGTTGATGCTACTTGAATATATAAACACAGGTTTTGAAGAAAGCATATGAACATTCAAAATTGCTTCCTAGTTTTATGGTGTAAGTTTACTTTTCATTTATGGTAGTCGGGTTAAGCCTCGAATTCTTGTAAGACAACTTTACTGGCTAGTTATGTTTTATGGTTTCTGTTCATTTTCATTTTATTGCAAGAGATTGAGATTGCACTGTAGTAAAACCCCTTGTCGGTGCCATGCTGCAGCCCTGAAAAAATGTCTAATCTATTCTTCTTACTTAAATGAAAGGAGATATTGTTACTTGTTAGTGCATCTAATGGGTAAATCCTATCATCCAATTTGGAAAAGAGAACGGCAAACGGATTGTACCGTATACCAACGCAACAAGTTGGGAGGCTGGCTTTTTCAGTTAACTACTTTTTAAATCATTTTTATTGATATTGTATTGAGATTTACTATTTTCTCACAGGTTTTTAAATCATTCATGTGTGCCACAATCTGTATTTTGGAAATTTTGATGATGCCGAATTATTAGTTTTGGAATAAAGTATACTACAAAAAAAGCATAAAAGCGTCAAACTCTCTATATTATGCTTCTCTAGATTATGCTCATGACAGTGGACTTCCCCATGATTTCTTGAGAGGCTTGGGGGATAAGTTGCTAAATTTTTAATGAAGGGGGCAGTTCGCGATCAGGGGCTTGGTATAGAAAGTTTGGCGCTTTTATACCTTGAATAAACGAATCTCTTTTAGAAGACTGAACGTTTCTCATATTCTATAAGTTATTCCCCGTTAGCAATTGGCAGCATGTCACATTAAATTTTTTTCTTTTGTATTTGAAGTAGTTATAGAAAAGGTTTTTTAACATTCTAACTTTTGGTAAAAAGTCTCTTCAAGTGGTTCCAAACAGTAGTACAAAAAGAATTGCTTTTATAAGCTTTCATGACTACCTTTATACTTGCAGGGGATCATTCCATGATCACCATTACAATATGCAAACACTTTCATTCTAGAGCTTTCAACTAATATGCATCAAGTAAAATCAGGCTCAGGAGGCTTTTGCAGTTTCACCAACTCACTAGCATTCTTAAGATTCCGATTTCTATCATTAGTGTCCCCGCTCACCTCGACCTCCTCTTCTTCCTTCCTCCTGACCTCCATTGCCTTCCTTTTGCAATGCCGATGCCATGCTGCCTGAATAAAGCAAGCTGCCCAAGTACGCCACTGCTGCGAGTAGAAACGGAATGTATGCTGCACCTGTCGGCTGTGCAGCCGCCTGAACTGGCTCGCAACAAATTTTAACTCATCGGCTGTCAATGCAAAAGCCTCTACCTCAATCAGAGCCTTCACTGTTCGAGTCGAAGATGGCAAGTTGGAGCCAGATTTGGGATCTAATGCCCATGTCAGAAGCTCCTCTCCACAAAAGTCGCCTTCTTTCAGTAAGCTGCGGTTGAAGAAACCACTTCTTCCACCGTCGGTTGTCACACTCTCGAGGCGACCCCGTATGAGGAATATCATCTCATCGACTGGATCTCCTTCTCGAACTATGTAAGAATATCCTGTGTACAAACAAGGCTTCAGCCTCTCACAAATGGCATCAAGCGACCTCTCATCCAGATTCTCAAACAGGGGAACCTACAAAATATTTGATCATGAACAAACTGATAGTAAACTATCAGACAGTTTCCTAAGTGAAAAGTTGTCTAGCCTTACTATAGATATCACTCCTAAAGTTTGAATAATTGCAGAGACACTTCCTAAATCTTGAGGAACACTAAAAAATGAGGTTTACTTTTCTCAAAAGTTTAGCAAGTGCATTTGTAATTATTCAACTCTAATCTACTTTTGCTATACCGTTGAAACTGCATAAAAGTAAGAGAAGTTTCTGTAATTAGACAAAACATTAGTGATTATCCCTTTTACAGAAGTGTCTACTTTGAGGCATAAAAGCAACACATGAATAAAAGTACGTTACCCTTTTGACCAAAGCCAGACAAAGATGCCGCTTTATGTCTCTTCTAAGATCCTTCGGTAGAGACTGCACCAAACTCTCTTCATTCACACCACGTGTTTCCAACCATTTGTACTGATCATAGCGCCTAACTCGCTCCCTGAGATCTGGCGGGAGCAAGCGATGATGCATCCATTGCTCAGAGTCACGCTTTTTAACTCTCATCTCTTCAAGTCGGATAGTAAGGGACTGAAGATATGTCTGTAGCAACAGCAAAACAGCATTCAAGAATGTGGATATAGTAACTTTTTCAATTATGCGGGCAGTCAAAATTATAAAGAAAGTAACGTATACCACCAGGTTACCATGTTCTCCTACTCAAGAAGGTAGTTTATCCTCTATGTTTGATATCAATTTTGTGCGCACCAATTTGATGTGCTAAAGAAGAAAAGCGAACATTTCAAATGGGGATGAAGATTTTCAATAAATTTTGATTTCTTAGAATGCTAATAATTCTGAAAATTTAAGGACAGCTAGGTGGAGTCAAGTGCTATGTGTTACCTGCATGTTTCCAATCAATGATGCAAAGAGAATAAGTCCAAAGATGGCAAGTGCGATGCTGAATATAGACTCTCCAGGGTAAGTGCTCGGTTCAAGTCCCTGTCCAAGCGTACTGCAGAAGGAAAGATGAAAAATAGTGTAAAGTGCAGGCGGTTGCAAGTATTAGAGTGTGTCATCGACATGAGGAAGCATGCAGAAGTATCAGAAGAGCCGCAGAGACTCATAACAGAAGGTTTAATACTGGTATCCTAAGATTTATCACAGCACAAAATTTAAATTACTAGAATCTAAGATCATTTTGGGTTAGATGTACTTAGCAGTCATATATACAGTGATTACCTTAAATTCTGCAGCCCCCACCACAGACAATATAGGTATTTAGACAAGAACTTCTTGGACGAAACTATGTCTGATGACAAGGCCTGACTGAAGATTCCAAAATCAAATGGCGAATTATTGTCGTCGCCCACAGGGCAAGCATTGCTTAAGACTGAATCACTAATGCTGCTCCAGATATCATAATCCTTCATTTCCTGATTGCCACAATACAAGAAATCAGTTGCACACTTTCCACTGTCTTCACAAGCCTTTGCCCAGCATGTATTATTACGTTCCACAGATAACACGTACCAGAGAGCCCCAACTATCTGCAAATCATTCAAGCAGAAACGGAGTGTCTTCAGAAATGTATATCATGAAAAAATCACACTTCTTATATTAAGTATGGTAAAGGAAGTTTATAGCGATACATGCAAGGAAAAACAGCCAATTGGAACATCTATTATTAGTATGGTGATGGGGACAAAATCGGGGTGGACGCACAACAGCTTTTCATCATTTAAAATACGCCAAAATGTGCAGTGACATTAGTAAAATCTGAGTCGTTGAAACGTAACAGAAAATTATACAGGATTAGTTCACCTCAAATGTGGGACTGAAATAATACACTTAACAGCTGAATGTGAAAAAGATCCAAAATGTAACTCCCTCAAACAGGTTACAAGCATTATTCATGTCGAATAAAACATAAGAATTGTATCCACAATGTACTGGAAAACTGGCAAGGGGTAAATAGGGCAATCAGATCTCTTATACAAATATTTAGATTATAGCATACATGACTAGCAAGCATGTACAGCAACAAATAGGATGCTGCACCAGCCCACTCAGTTTCAGCAAAGACACCAGAAGTTCTTTTCAATTCCGAAGACAAAGGTAAAATTCGGCCAAATCTTGGAAAATACTGAAGTAAAATGATGTATAGCATTGCTTGTTTTGTGGCAAGTACATCTGAGCCTTCTGAGCCCAGTAGAAATCTCCAGACGACAATCTGCATAAAATGGTAACACGTACATAATTGATGAAACAACGAAAGGTGTTGATCATATATTAAAAGATTATCTGCTACTAATGAATAGTGAGGTCCAACATATGTTGTGATATAAGATATTGACTGCTTAATCAATAGAGAACCACCCTAAGGAGTATGAATCCATAGATCTATTTTTATGCTTCTGCATGCTCTTACAGGAAAGAACAAATCCAGGTACAGGCTGGCACTTTGTGTCCCGAGTTAGACATTACATTAGAGCTAATGACCACAGAACCCAATGTAGTTATGCCAAGAAAATTATGCGACCGCAAAAGATATGCTGTCTATCAAACAAATCATGCAATAAAATAAAGATCAGAGAAAAAGTTTCGTGTTAGAGATCTCAAACATTCGTGCTGATAATCTGGACAAAGAAGACAATGGTTTCTCGTAGTTTATCTACTTCATCAAGCTCTCATTACGGAGCACAATTAGGATAATACAAAGAAGATCTAAAGCAAGTGAGAACAACATCTACCTGCATCAGTATCCCATTCCACGGGAAAATATAGATCAACAGTACATTGTAAAAGATCTACCGCCTGAAAAGACTACATATGGAATTCAATAAACAGGGAGGTGTCCAGTGTACAACTTTTGAAAATTTCAGCAACACAATTGGGCCAATTTTATTGAAATACTAATATTGACCATCCGATATGCTCCATGTAAAAGCAGAATAAATAAATTTTATGTTTCTTCGCAAATTTGTGAAACGGAAAAGACCTAAAGTGCATGAATATCAGGAAATGTCAAAGAAAGCTAATCCAAAAATCTTAAATAAAGCAACAAGTAATTCATGAGTTGTCAAATTATATGAAAGAAGCTATCTCCAGACCTGGGGTAGGGGAAGCATTGCGAGTAGATCAATGATAAAATAGCACTTCAAGTAGCGTTTAGCAATTTTTACAGGATCTATGACAAGTTCACCTCGTCCAAACACCCGAGATGATGGAGCAATATAAGCTGTTCGGAATTGCAAAGCCATGTGGATTAGGTAGAATGCATCAACTATAGTACGCAGAGTTGTAACCGTGATGGCTAACTTTCGATCTATATCTAGGCAATTTGACGATTTATTAAAAACAGGAAGATAGAAAAACAGTGGATCAACGGATACACCCAGAATACATGCCATGACAAAGAACTTGTTCCAAAGTGTAAGGAATTTGTCTTGGGGGTCAAATATCTTCTTCTCAGACACTTTCAGGTCTTCAGGGAACACCGCATGAGAGACACCTAACCCGAGGGACCGTCCAACGGATTTTATCCCTTCAGACCCTTTTGTCATTCCTATCTTGAAGGACTTGGCTGGAGTTATGGTTTTATGACTACCACCCTCTAAACCATCAATACTGAAACCACATTTGTTAGCCGCAACTGAAGCTGAAGGGGAAGACATTGTGGAATCGAGGTCGTCCAACCTTAACATAAAGTAACAAACAACAATATACTCGTAAATCAAATAAAATCCTGGAAATAACATCTAAAAAGTAGGCACCAAATGCTGCGATGAGAAAATAGTGTTATTTTTAAACTACCATTCCAGCATAATTGGTTGGAGTTCAGAACTCACAAATGGAGTTCACTTTGTTCCACTTACTCGAGCATCCGCACCGCGTTTATGAAATCATAAAACGCAGTACCTTTTATTTGCTTTTCAGATAACCAATACATGTGAAGGAATTAAATTAAACATTTCATTGGCTGCCTCAAGGTCATCAAAAGTTTAGTACATAAAATGATGTCTTTACATTCATTGCCCAGCAATAGATAGTTTTCAATTTAACATGCATGAGATATAATACCTCACAAATCTGTCCCCCTGCCCACTGAGACATGGACTCTTTGAATCAAAACCAAACATGCTGTATGATCAGTACAAATTCATCTGCAGGTAAAAAAAAAAGAGAGAAATTTATAATAATGTGTAGCAAAAGTCTTCTACATATGTTTTGTTAAGAAACATATTGGGTTCCCCAACTGAGTCTACTACATATAAATGGGGATCATAGCATTAACCTTAGGTGTTCTTACAATGCATACAAACTAAAATTGCATCTCTAATGGCCCTTATCTCAGGCCGACACAACAAAAATCGAGAGCCGAGATGGCTCATGTACCACATAATATCTTATCTATCTGCACTAAACTCATGTTTTTTGAAGTGTACTTGAAAAACACAAAGTGAAAACCTGTGTATAGTAAAGAGTTTTCCCCTTCTAGCGAATCATAATACAACTCTCAAAGTGATCAAATAAAAAAAAAAAAGAAAAAGAATGTTCTGTCACAAAATTTAAAACCTTGCGTAGCCACTTCACTATGCAAAATTGAAACAGGACCAAGACTCATATCCTGCAAAACCTGAACCTCATCCTCACAACTATATATATACCAACTAGAATTACAACCTTGCTGGGAGGACAATAACCTGTGACTAAAATGTACAGTGGAAATCGAGGAGACAAAATTCTAAAGTCTGTATCAGTTGCTTCAAGATTAAACTTAACATCTTAAAACACCACGTTTCCAGCATGCATAGACGTAAAGGCTCTATCGTAAGCAACATATTGTGGCTTCAAGGTCCCTCTTCCAAATCAAAATCTCCAAGCTACTGTATACCATAACATTAAAATGGAAAAATCACAGTGCTCCACATAAAATATGGCACAAAATCAAGAGGTCGACGGAACTAAGCTTGATCTTACTAGGTCATAGACTCATAATGCAATTACTCTTAGACATCCCGGCCGTGATTTTACTTTTTTTGTGACGTTGATTAATTAGTAGGCCATTGTACATTGTATTAACATCTTATGAATACTAAGAGAAACAATATTACGTTTCTGCTAATTAATACCTTAACTTCAAGATTACAAGAACAAGCGTGGCATATTTTAGTGGACAGTTCAAAATTATGAATAGATAATTAATTATAATGCAATTTCAAGATGCAGAAAAATAGGAAAAATAGATCAAAGTGAGAGACTTACAGTAGTTTTCTTGAGATTCAGTCAAAGAATATTGTGGACTACAAGTTACAGTTTGCATAAGCTTAAACGTAACGTGACACGTGGAAGCTTAATTTTTTTAATTTTTGGACTTAAGATGATTACAAATGTCTTATGAAACTCGAGATGAAGGCAGTTTTTCCAAGGTTTTCGAGTTGGAAATACATAGCACACCAGGGAAGTTTATGGGACAAATTGGAAAATATTTTCTTATCGAAATCGCCAATATTAATTAATTGATAGAAAAATAAGAGAGTGACGAGACTTAGTTGCACAATTAGGCATTATTATATTTGGGTGAAATTGGAAGGGAGGATAAGTTATAAATTTATGATAAAAATATGGTAACTTAACAAAATTACATTTTCTGTCCCTCCTACTTTCTTAATAGCTAGGTTAATTAAATATTTAATCATTTAAGTAAGCTATCACGGTATCCACATTCCAAACATTTTTAATCGTATTTAATTAATTACGGGTTATTTATGATTATAAAATTCTCACATAATTTTTAAAGAAAACTAGTTAATTTAATTGGTCTCTTGAACCAATCAACCTGAAAATTAAAAATAAGGGAGGATTATCAAATTTATAATCCCCCCTGTTCATCGGCTTAGCAATCTCACATCCGACTTACACCTACCATGCATGATGCATGCACGTCCTTTTTGACGAACAATTTATTCTGCCGTACTTCTTTGAATTAAAGGCCTTGTTATATACTATGTATCGTCATGAATGAATTATTTCTACATCTTTAGGGCTATTTTATTAGCAACTCATGGGTTGGTCTCTTGATTGCAAGGGAAACAAAAGCTTTGGCATAAATACCATTAATGATTTACAATCTCAGAACCAAGGATTTAATTGCAGAATCAAACAGTTAATAGCTATAATGTATAACAAAAGTTACAAAAACAAATAAAATAGATACTAATTCCTAATTCTCAGGCGTGGTAGCGCTCGTTACAACTTTTGCAGCCTCAATGGCTGTAGCCTCCGGCTCCTTCTTCGTGTACAAGTTTACGAATCCAATCGCCACCGCGACAGCAAAGCCACCAATGGCCATTCTTGCGGGGCAATAGCGTAGCTTGCTCCGCTGGTGGAGAACCTCCGTGCTGTGCTGCGTTGATGAAGCCGTACGTGGCGACCCCTGATATGTTTCCTCCAATCCATGATGTCCAAAGGCTGGCGCTGCCACCCCTGCTGCCTTCATTGGATGCTTCCCCTGCCCTGGTGGCGGAGGAGCACGAATGCCCGTTGGGTTCACGTTTCCTGGTGCAACCATTTTTGGTAGCTCTATCTTGTGTGTATTTCTTGTTTTAGAGTACTATTGCTAAATGGTAATGCTGTCTATTATGTTGTTAAGTTAGATTTTTTGGTATGGATCATCTCTGGTACTTTATGAGCCATTCTGTGTGATGATGACACGTGTTCTGAATTTTTATACATAAGAGATGGTGGTTATATATGGAAGATGGATGGTTATACGGCACATAAAAAGTGACTTAGACGATTCGTTCCGTAGAATGGAATAAATGACAAGCTTAATAGAAGCATTAAATGATGCAAGTTTTGACAATTGTCGTATTGTTTGGTCTAACATAGAGAAATCCGTTTATCTGAATCAGTTGAATCGTACAAGTCCTTATTTGTCCTGTTTTGGTCTATTTTTGGATTTGTAGAAAAAGAAAAGAAAATATAAGCTTAGAAGTAGAAATATATATATATATATATATATATTTTTTTTTTCTACGTGTACCGCCATTTGTTAAGTTTGTCACTAATTAAGTCTTGACAAAAATACTCAAGAATAGAATGCTTGATAGTAAGATCGAGTAGTACAAGGAAATAATGTCTTGTTTTTGATTATTTTAGACAACCATGTGTACACCTCATCGCTAAAACAGATAGAACCGCAGACCTACCGCTTTGAACATTTGAAGAAGTTGAACAAACTAGCACTCTTTCTCACCAACCCAAGGCAAAACTTGTGGCGTTTCCCCACGTCCCGAATCTATATAAACCACAACACCCAGAGTCTCATTCATCACTCACTCACAACATAAAAACCATTAGTTCAATCAAAGAAGATTCTCTGTAGTGACTCTCATCATCTGCTCAAGCAATGGCGAATTATAGCCACCCCTTGTTATTGCTTTTGTTGATTGCTTTATCTTCAACACCTAGCAACCAAGCATCGGCGCGCCACCTCCTGGAAACTACCTTACCCGAGCTTCCCAAGCCTCAAATCCCGACGCTTCCTAAACCCGAGCTTCCAACGTTGCCAAAGCTTGAGATACCAACACTTCCAAAACCCGAGCTTCCAACGTTGCCAAAGCTCGAGATACCGACACTTCCAAAACCCGAACTTCCAACATTGCCAAAGCCTGAAGTCCCAGAATTGCCGAAACCAGAGATTCCAGCAGTGCCAAAACAAGAGACGACAACTTTGTCAAAGGCTGAGCAACCACCAGTGGTGAAGCCCGAGATCCCAGAATTGCCGAAACCCAAGGTTCCAGAATTGCCAGCATTGCCAAAACCAGAGTTGCCAAAACCTGAGTTGCCAACTCTACCGAAGCCCGAATTGCCTAAGCTGCCTGAACTCCCCAAGGTCCCTGAATTGCCCAAACCCGAGCTTCCAACACTGCCAAAACCAGAGGTTCCAACTACTTCGTCTAAGGTCGAGCAGCCAAAACCCGAGATACCATCACTGCCAAAACCCGAGCTTCCAGCATTGCCAAAACCCGAAATTCCAGCATTGCCAAAACCTGAATTGCCAACTATCCCCAAGCCCGAATTGCCGAAGCTGCCTGAACTTCCCAAGGTACCTGAATTGCCCAAGCCAACAGTGCCAGAAGTTCCAAAATCCCCCTGATTTATGTCAGTTTGATCAAACAGGATACTTTTCGGTTATTTCAGCATGAGTGATTGATGTAGTTGTCGTGGTTGTTTACCTGTCTTTCTTGATTTCCAGTGTGTTGCAGTTTGTTATTTGTTGTATTGTATTGATTATCAGACAGCTTATATCGAGAGTGTTTTCAGCTTGTACTTCTTGTATTGAATATATGTTTTTTTTTTTCTTTGAGTTCAGGGGGCACTTACATTACCTATATATGTATACACATTACATGTATGTATGAGAAGAAAAACAACTAGTTTTATGAATATTCACAAATTCAATGACAAAGACAAATGCATGACCCAAATAAGAAATAAATTATCTAATTTTGATGTCCAAAACTTAAAACTCACCAAGCACCAACTAAAATTGAGCCTTATAATTTAATATTTTATCCATAAAATAAAATAAAGTTTCTGAAAATGCAAAGTCTCACAAAACAGGTTTTTTCACTTAAAGTTCGAAAAATAATCAAAAGAAGAGAAAAAAAAAAACAACTTTCGGAGCATATTGAAGTCCAAAACCTTAAAAAAAGGTGCATTTACACACACACACACACACACACACACACACACATATATATATATATATATATATATATATATATAGGATAAATGAATATACAGTTAGGTAATATTGGGACAAGAGTGGTGTTTAAAGTTCGAAATAGATAAGTAAAAATGGGATAAATGAATACACAATTAGGTAATATTAGGACAAGAGTGGTATTTAAAACTTCAAACTTACGTGCTCCACTATTTATTTTGTTGCTTTTAATGTGGTTTCTGACTTTTATGTCATCAATTAGTTTTACTCTTGTCTTGTTTGATTTTTTTATGTTAATTCCATAAATATAGTTGGTATAATATAGACTCAGGTTCATCAATCAATGAACTAACTCTATGATCAAGCATCGTTATTTACATTGCATTAAATATAATGTATTTTTGATGTGATTTTAAATTATTTATTTTTGCGTCGAAAAAAATCGTACTTTAATTTAATCACCCGCATATTAAATTTCTGGATGCGCCACCGAATATAACTGATGTTATCTATTGATACTTCTATACGTTGTTTAGCTAAACATATTATATAACAATTTAAAAATCCAGAAACTCAAGAATTCTTTTTATTGCCGGCTCACTTATAAATCAATTCGATTATCGCGATATACATAATATATTCTAGGCAAACGGGGGTGTTCTACCCCCACCTTCACCACCATAATCTCCACCGAGACCACTTTCTCCATCATCAGGTGGTGGATGAGGATGTGTAAATGGATGCGGAGGACCACCTTCTCCTTCCTCTAGTGGCGGATGCGCAAATGGATGCAGAGAACCACCTTGTCCTTCCTCAAGTGGTGGATGTGGATGCGTATGCGGATGTCCTTCTTGGCCGCCACATTTCGTGTAACAGTAGCATTTTCCTAAGCGGCATTGCCCTGTTGTGAATCTTGCTAACCTGCAGACTGACATACAGTTATTGTTGTGGTTTGCCCGAAGGCATCTGCCGTGGTAATGCTTACTCTCTGTGCGGCAAGGTTTCGCCTCGACGCGTAGTACCATTAATTCATCTGCATAGTCATGAGTTAGTTTAATCACATGAAAATATAATTAAGGGTGAGAGTATATTCGGGGAGGACGAGATTACGAGTCAAGAGCAGTAGGAATAGCAGAACAATCCAAGAAAGCTTCCTCTCCATGATTGAACGATTTTGCTGAAGATGATTTACCAACAGCTCTAGACACTCTTTTATAGTTTTGGAATATGTGGAAAGTAGCCTAAAGCTAGGCTTTTCCATTGTTACAAATGACAAAAAGCATTTCTTTTTGAAGTTCCAGTTAACTATATGCCTATATGGGTAAAATACATTAATTTTTTGAGCACGTCGATATACAATGTTATTATCTTCTCCTCTATGCAATCTTGCCTTGTTTTTCAACTGGTTTCTACTCTTTTCTTTTACCACCTGCCTTAATTACTGTTGCGTGCCTAAGATGGATCAATATAAACTCAACACATTCCACAGGAAACAAGGGCTAGCTAGACATAAAGTGGCAGGGTCTTAAGAGATTCCAATGGCAATATTTTGCTTTGGCATCATTTCATTGGTACATTAGTAATAAAACAAGAAAGGAATCTGATTTGAAAAGGCTTTTTTGCGGCCTTCAACTTTATTAGGATGTCGGTTATTGTAAGATTGCAGCTGATCCTGATTGCGATGGTTCGTTCGATTAAGCTTTGCAGTTGACCATACTGTGGGGTCTTGCAGAATAGTGAGCACATTTTTTGTGAAAGGAATGCGTTAGATCGCTTGTTGACGCAACGCCCTATTGTGCTAGTTTTTAGAAGCACATGCAATAATTTATATATTTTATTTTTATTGAGATGATTTGCTAAATTGATACCTTCTCTGCTAGCACTTTTATCAAATGTAAAACAGCTCTGAAGTTGTAAATGCTCGCATTGCTTATTCCATGTTCCTCGGACTTTTCTTTAAATAGATATTACAGACTGCGAAGGCAGGCGTTTGGTGAAAAAAACTTTTTAATAGACAAACCCCACCTTGCTTAAATAATTGTAGAAATTATAATTCCAAACCGCCTACTCACGTGTATGTCAGAATAGTTCATCGCATTAGACTCATTGTTGTATTGAGGGGACTTTGATACCATATAAAAATTAGAGCCTCCTCATATTTTCTTCTAAATCGCCTTATTAGAGAGAGGGAGACTATTCATATACATATGTCCAAGTTCATTACGAAGCAATGTGTGACAAGAATATACTTGCCATTAATTTATTAATCATATTTTGTATTTAAATTGGCTGCAAAGAACCTAATATTCCTTTAGTTTTATTTTTGTTTACCTAAAGTGTATTTATTACAATCACTGATAGTTTCTCTTTATCTTAACTTCCAACACCTCTAGAGTGCAGTTTACGAATAAATGTGTGTTTTTACTTCCTTCTTTAATGGATTATGGGATAAAATAACTTTTTGTCAGTTAAAACAGTGTACAAGCGCTTTACTAACTTAAACATATAATGCGTACGTAACATCAAATCTATAAATTCACTTTTTTTAATACGCACAAATGTTTATCCATTTTATAAGGGATATAATTTAAATGACGATTCTCAAGGTTTGGCATAATAGGAGTAACACCTTTTGAGATTTCATTAATATCAGTAACAACCTTAATGCCCAACACCATGAGTAGATAATGATAGTTTTTGCTCTTCAATTAATATGATTCGAAAAATGAAGCATTATGCTAAAATCAAATGAGAAAATACTCTCAATAGTCATTAAGTGACAGATCGTCCCGATCCCAACATCAGCACTACCAAAACCCCGTAAGCCCACCCAACGTCCCAACACTCATCTAGCTAGTACCTAGTCTGAGCAAGGGGCAACCCTTGTTGTCTCGTTCTCAGGCTAGGCAAAAATTGTCGCCCTTATATTTTCCAGTTCTTTCGTAATCATTTTTATTTTTTAATTTCATTTCCTATATTTTTTTCTTGAAAATATTTTTATTTTATGTTTCGCATTTTAGGAATTCGAAAACAAAACTAATATAAAATAAATTCTAACAAAGTCCTCTTAGATTTTGTTTTTAGTTAACTTGTTGTTTAATTTATTTTCAATAAATAATTAACAAAGTGAAATATTAGTTTTACGAAATATACAATTATATTTTTATGCTTATACTAAATTTTTATCCTTAAAGAAACCCATAATATCAGTCACACCCCTTGTAAACAAAAAGAACAGATTTATGCCTAGAGTTTTGGCCAAAATCACCGAGGGATGAAAATAACTTTCATTTAAAAAGATCACTACAAATCTACTTATGTTATGTTTTTACTCTAGATAAATCTGATACCAAACTTCAGGTGATCGCTTACTATGTTGAAACTTAATTTAAGGGATTTTTGTGATATTAGGCCAATCCAACGGCAAATCAGGATTTTAACTCGCCCTGAGCTAATCTAAAATTAATAAACAATAAATTTTTGTAACAAAATTATTGAAAAGTTGAAATTAAGATTAATTAAAAATAAAGCAAAAGTTTTTGGTGCTCCAAAAGGAAAAAAGAAAAAAAAAAGAAGCATCTGTCAACATTATCACTGTTTCCCTCTTATCTCCTTGAGTTTCCATTAATATTACATTTTCAAATATATTGAAAAATATTAAGTTTGCAGTTTATAACACAAAGGTTAAATGCAGAGCATGATACACTATTATCACTCAAAAAACATAAATACTTCGAGGATGATTTTCTATATAAAACAACAATTATAAACTAATAAGTTTATGTAAGAAGTTTAGAGTTGGTAAAATTATATTATATAATATAATAAGCATCTAACTGCAACAAAGTTTAATTTTTGTGTCACCTAAACAGCCATAATTAATTGCCTTATTTCATAACTTTTCTACTTGTGAGAATATGCTTGATGCAGAGAAGAGCACTATTCAAGTTTTCATAGTAATCTTTGGCCTAAGAGAATTTTTTAGGTTGAGCAATTAAGTTTTGTTTTGACATGAGCTCACAACGTTATTAGAACTTTTCTTGGGATTATTATTTTTGTAAAACTATGGGGCATGTTAGACATACGAATCAGAGTTTTGATTAAAATTAGGACTTGTTCATAAGTGTTGTTCTAAGTTTATTGTAAATTGGATAATTTTATTGTCTTTTATGAACTTAGCATACTAGTACCAACTACACAATGTTAAGCCTATCCGAGCAGTTGTGCGTCCGCCCTTGGCCCAATCCTAGGGAGGGGGAAGGGGTGAGTGCAATCATCCCGATTTTTCTAGGCAACATAGATAGATGACTATAGATGCGAATTTTGGATATAACTGATGTTACTTATGGGGGAAAAAATTATTTTTCATATCATAAATTAGAACGATTTTCATTTTAATACCTTCATTTAATTTGTATGCATACTATAAGTTGAATAATTTCTTCTCAATGGGTACTTCGCCCCAAAAAAAGTACTAGGTGTCATCCAATGAAATCAAATTTGGAGATTCAGACCAATTTAGACCGATTCCAACTTACACCTCATCGTTCCACGTCAACTGCATGTACGTTTTCGGCATCGAAGTTCCCAATGTGACGAAAGTTTTCCACTTATGGTATGCAAATTGATGAGTGCCAAATTAAGATATGAAAATAAAAATAGTGGCAAGTTATAGTATGAAAAATGATTTTATCTTTTATCTATTGATACTTCTTACGTAGTTTAGCTAAACATATCATATAACAGTTCATAAATCCAAAAACTCACGAATTCTTTTTATTGTCGGCTCACTTATAAATCAATTCGATTATCGCGATATACATAATATATTCTAGGAAAATGGGGGTGTTCTACCCCCACTTTCACTACCATAATCTCCACCAAGGCCACCTTCTCCTTCCTCAGGTGGTGGATGTGGATGAGTAAATGGATGCGGAGGACCACCTTCTCCTTCCTCAGGTAGTGGAGGTAGTGGATGTGGATGCGTAAATGGATGCGGAGGACCACCTTCTCCTTCTTCTAGTGGTGGATGCGGATGCGTAAATGGATGCGGAGGACCACCTTCTCCTTCCTCAGATGGTGGATGTGGATGCGCAAATGGATCCGGAGGACCACCTTCTCCTTCCTCTAGTGGTGGATGCGGAAGACCACCTTCTCCTTCCTCAGGTGGTAGATGCGGATGCGTAAATGGATGCGGAGGACCACCTTCTCCTTCCTCAAGTGGTGGATGTGGATGCGTAAATGGATGCGGAGGACCACCTTCTCCTTCCTCAAGTGGTGGATGTGGATGCGTAAATGGATGCGGATGTCCTTCTTGGCCGCCACATTTCGTATAACAGTAGCATTTTCCTAAGTGGCATTGCCCTGTTGTGAATTTGGCTAACCTGCAGACTGCGATACATTTATTGATGTGGTTTTGCAAAAGGCATCTACCGTGGTAATGCTTACTCCTTGCGCTGCAAGGTTTCGCTTCGACGCGTAGTACCATTAGTTCATCTGCATAGTCGTGATTAGTGTAATCACATGCAAATAAAATAAAGGATTGGTGCAAATGAAACAACGGATATTTGGGGAGGACGAACTTACAAGTCAAGAGTAGTAGGAATACTAGAACAATCCCATAAGGCTTCTTCTCCATGATTGAATGATTTTACTGAAGATGATTTACCAACAGCTCTAGACGCGTGGTTTTATAGATTTATCAAGGGTTTTTTGGATATTCAGAGAGCTTACAAATAGCAAAAAACATTTCTTTTTTCAATCTTTAGTTGATCATAGGGGTAAAATAAATTAAATGCCTGAAGCATATCAATATACAATGTTATTAGCCACTTCAAGTCTTCAACCCTCTCGTTTATGTAATTTTTCCTCGTTTTCGAACTGGTTTTTCCTCTTTTCTTTTGCCACATGCCTCAATTATGTGACACGCGTATCAAAATTATTAGTTTTGGACTATGATGCACCGACACTTCGAAAAAAAAATAAATTATGCAGTGTCCGACACCCCGACACTCCTCCGACACGTGTCGGACACGCCACGTGGCGTGTCTTAATAAAAATAAAAGAAAAAGAAAAGGGACACCGTGTCGGACACGTTTTAAGGACGTGTCCGACACGCCTGCACACTTTTTGAGCTGATTTTATAATTTTATAATTTTTATTTATGGTTACAATTTAAATTTCTTAAAATATATAGATAAAGATATTAGAAGAATCAACCATTTAAACTTTAAAAGTTAAATAATTAAGTAGCAAAAATGCATTAATGATAATTTTTCTCCCAATCAAATCTCACGAATAAGCATACTGTATTTTTCTTTTCGCAAATAACAAGGACGGGCAAAAAAAATTAGTTCTTTCCTCGAGTCGTGACACTAATATCCTATTTAAAGACTTTATTTGAGTATTGTATAACACTTTGTTTTGTGGTTTGATTTGTGTATAAGCCTTTGTACTTAATGCTTGGAATTTATGACATAAACTTTAATGACTATTTTATTTGAACTTGTAGTAGTTGGTTACTTGATTTTAAGTGTAAATATGTTTGGTTTGATTCTATATTTGAACGTAATAATGTTATTTGTGTAGATTATTATGATGTCTTCTACATTTCAATATAAAAAATACAGCCGTGTCGCTGTCGTGTCGTGCCTTGTAATTTTAAAAAATCTGTGTCGCTGTGTCCGTATCGTGTCGTGTCCGTGTCCACGTGTCCGTGTCCTTGCATCATAGGTTTTGGATAAATGAATTGGATCATAAGTATATTTATTGCCTTGTAGTACACATTCACAAGTTGAGGGAAGATGGGGTGTTCAATTACTCTTCATAGCCTGCTAAGAAATATCATGGTAACTAAAATTGCTAGAGATTCTCTGTTTCAAAACAAATGGAAGTCCAGAGTCACCTGAGGTCAACTTCCTTATAACAATCTTATGCTTAATTTGATGATTTACTAAAATTCATGGGAACAATTTTATTCTCTTTTTTTAATTACCAAACTTATTAATTCCACAATAATTTGTTTTGATATATAGCCAAAGAACTAGCTAACGTGCCCTTATCTATCTATCTATCCATCTATATATATATATATATATATATATATATATATATATATATATATATATAGACACTTTAAATCTCTTTCATTTTTAATTTCCTTTATTCATTTTAAAAGATAAAAAAATAAGTAATGACCTCTCCTGACATAATTAGGATTACATTTTCTCTTAATAAGATATTTTTTTTAAGGTTCCAAGACAACATCTCAGCAATTGTTCTCAATCTCTATAAAGTGTAAAAACAAGATTACAATCTAACATGTTCCTTACAAATTTGACGTAGGTCAAGAAATCACGGATTTTGAAGATCCACGCAATAAAAAAAGGATGCACAAAAATTACCGTAAAATTTTAACTAGTGTTCCGATAAGTCCCATAATATGTAAAATCGAACTTCATTTCGTAATCTACAGTTGAGTTACAAGTAAACTAGAACACAATTCAGCTTTGAGACCAAAAAAAGTCTTCTAAGATAGTTTTGAAGCAAAACAATTTTATCGTGTAGTTCTAGTTTTATAAGAGTTTTAGTTTTTTAGTAGTTTAATTACATTAAAACTTGTTTAATTAGTATTCTATTTTCTTTTCAAATTTCCATAGAAGAATTTTCGGTTTCTACTTTCATTAGGTTATTAGTGGGGCTATATATAGTTCTTATTCATTATGTTTTAATTAGTTCGCTTTTGATTATTTATTTAATGTGTCGAAAGTTCATTTCAGTTTTTGTAGATTTCAGTTTTCTTCATTGTTAACACGCTTGTATTTCTAATTTCACATCACCCTTCTGCGTCAAAATTACCCATATTATATAATGTAGATGGGGCAAGAGTTTGTGGAGTCAACACTTGGCTTTATTTTGCTGTAGGCGGTTACAACCAACTTTAGCTCAGGCCTTGCACAGTTTGGCTATTAGAGGAGAATATTAATATAAGGGAATTTGCGCTTAAGAATATTGTTAGATCTTATTTTGCAGAATACTCAAAGTGTAACAACCTTATACATAAGAGATATAGCTTCAAGTAGACTGGTTAGCTCAATAATCAGAGTGATCAAACAATTAAAGCTTTCTCCAATTAAAAGACATAGCGGAAACCAATTTATTTATTTACTTTGAAAATACCTTTTGCACATGAGTTATGGTTGTTTGTTGTAGCAGATAAACAAAACAGTAATAAACAAACACACCAGGTTTTTACGTGGCTTGAACAACTGTACTAATCTACGAGGCTTCCCGCCTAATACTTCAGACTTCTTTAGATAAACTAAAGTGAATTACACAACCACGATGTTACTCTAAGCCACCAAAATCCCTTCTATGGTTAAACCCCTAAAGCCATGCCCTTAGTTCTTCTAATCCGTCTGGTGGAAGATATCCTGCCTCGTTCGAACTCCTTTCGACCTTACTGGACTCTTCTTGATAAGTTCGATCTTGACTTTGGAACAGAGACTTACTCTTACTAAGTATGAAACTTTAAATGGAATAAGGATTAAACATTTTCTCTCATGTAACTAACGGTGAACCTTTCTTATAATTTGTATTACAATTCGCTCAAAGGTTAAATGATACACATGAATCAGATATTCTATTTATAGGTTCAACATTTGGTCTTATCCGTTCCAGTTATTTCAACAACTCCAATTTCAACAACTCCAACATTTTATAGCTTTCAGAATCTTCTTGTATTCAGTTTTTATCTCCTTAATGTGTGACCCTTGAAATAAGACCACATACACAGACCTATTCCCCAAGTAAAAAGATCTGCTGAATATATACATGAATAAAAAGACAGGTTTCCAGAGATTAGATAAATTTAGTAAATCTTTCCTTATCTTAATTGAGATAGAATTACTTCCTAAGATAAATTCTATCTCCAAAAGATGAAAACACAATAACCCAACAATCTTTTAATCATATTTAAACGCATAATATGAATCCTAAATCCTGGAGAATAATTAACTCGTAAGCAAACCCTTTTAGGAATTCATAAATCGTGAGTTAGTTAGCACAAAGACTCCCGATTAAATAAACTTTCTAAGTTTGTGAACTGCTTAATTAATTAACACTTTGAATAAATTTTTCGTTAAAACATTTTTAATTAAACGAATTAAGATCATATGAGTTAATTAATAAACTGAATAATATGCAGAGGAGCAAAACACAAGTTGCGTAATATGTAAGTATGAAACCGGAACGTTGATAATACAGTTGCAGCGGCATGAAACGATTTTCATAATTTACAAAATGTCTTAATTACAAAGAATAAGAGTATTGCCATAGCATGAATTTCTTGCACATAATTATCTTCATACGAATATTCAAACAACATGCTTTAGGAAAGATCGTAAAGTGACATAGGAACCAAGTACATATCTCCTTAATTTGATATTCTGATATCATAAGAAGGAAACAGGATCTTTATAAATGATATACACAATTTCAAAGGATTTTCGAACAAGGGACCAGTCTAATCCTACTCAAATAAGGCAGGGATATATTATGCACTCTCCTAAGAAGCCTAGTTAGTATAAACAATCATAAATAATATTTCTAGTATATCTTTTCTTCCTTAAATAGTTCAAGTGATAAACTTCTTAATCATGAAAGATTATCACATGTTTATCTAACTATGTACTAAATTTATCACAACTTATCTAATAGTCTCTTAATTAAATTGTGCTCTATTAGGTCAAAATTCTAAGAGATATATTAAGGTAAGCCGTAAATAAATAAGACAGAGATCAGACACTTAACATTGAATGATTGTTTAAACAATATAAGACAACATGACAGTTCAACCTAACAGTCCAAGCACTAGGACGTGAGATAAAGTAACATATCTTTCTAGTATGATTAATGGATTAGAGAACTCTATTAGCTAAATTGGCGGATGTCTGATGCCCGGGTGCGAGACTTTTGAGTCGATTGTGATTGGAATATCCTAAAGCTGGAGGCTTCAGTTTTGATAGAGTTATTAGCTCTTTGTTGGTTCTTGGATTTCCACGTGGAGGAGGATGACCCATGATGTGAATGCAAGTTCGAATGGTGTGTTGTCCACCAAATATGCTCTAGTGTCGTACATGGATGTGTCCAAGGTTGTGGATGTGGCACAAAAGTTCTGACACTGCTCTTATAATCTCTTATATATCTTTTTTCTAGTAGAAGTTGATTCACGGATGGATCCTTTTGGATCAACGAGTAGATAAAAAGGAGTAGCACATGCATCTCCATGCCAGTGGTGGGTAAATGGACTACTGGGATTAGTTTGGGCCATATTCAAAGGCTAATTAGAGTTCTAATCCTTTGATTTTTGTGGGTTGCCCGGAATAATGCAAAATACAAGGATTTGAAGGTGAATGCTACAAAGATCATTTCTCAGATATACAAATACATTGATATGGATCAACTTGCATGGATCATTGCTGCTTGGCGCATTTGTGGAGCATTAGGTATTGGCATCCAAATGTTTTGGATGTGAAAGTGGTCAAGTAGAAACCGTCTAAGGAGGATATGTATAAGCTTAACCCCAATGAATGCTCCAGACAAAATTAGGACGAGGCGGGTAAGTGGTAGCATCTTAAGAGAATACATTAGAGAGATTATGTTGGAATTCCATAGACAAATTTGGCACTATAACAGTTATAAAAGTTGGACTAAAAGGTCTTCTAGGGTGCTTTCAACTTTTTTCGGATGGGAGTTTTCATAAGAATGGAATGGAGTTCATGTACTACCCTAATTGTGATGGTTATTTCACGTAAACTTTGTACGTAAGTGGACATATTAGGGTCTTGGTCTGATGGTAGCTAGGTTGATGCAACAAATCTATGTGTGATTGAAGTCATTTTTCATTTAAGGAATGCAGTGGTGAATTGAATTCCTTGGCTAGTAGGGCCAGGCTTGGCAATAGGTAGGGTCTTACCTACCATTGACATCAAAGTTCACAAGTTAAACGCCTATACCCTTACCCCGAAGATGGGGTAAGGTCTAGACCCTAATTCATATTTCACAGGGTAAGGGCAGGGTAAGACCTTGCCCCTTGAAAATCATAATAGGTATGTTAAACATGTTAATGAGTAGGGTCTTGTCGTACATTTACCCAGACCCATGTGAATACCCTAACATCATACTTCACATGGTAAGGGACCGAACTCTTACCCTGAAAACAGGGTAGCGGTTTAGACCCCAAGTCATATTTCAGGATAAGTACCCAATATACCCATTGCCATCCTTATCGGTGTGGAGCGTACGATGAGAAGTTGTACTTTTGATCAATTAGTGTTGTAAGCGGGTCTGTGAGAGCGATAATGGACACTAGAGATCCCTTTATTACGTATTCCAAAATCTTATTATAATGTTGACATTTAGTTTTCCACGTGTTAATTTTGGTGCTTGAATTTTTGTTGTTGCATTATCGAGACGTGTAAGTTATCGTTTCATGTTGGGTTGCTCACTTTCGAATCATTTTGAGCCTTGTTCCCTTTCATGATGATCAATAAAGTGCTAGATGTCTTTTTAATTTACAAAATCAAGTTTATAAATATAATTATTCCAAAATATTAATGGGTAAAAGTATACTTGTTAAAATGTTTTGGAGGGAAATCAAGAAATCCCCCAATTTAATAAACAATTTAGCAAAATCTACAAAATCAAAATAGTATAATAGAACTAAAATTATCCATTGGCACTTAAGTTGTATAACTGAACACAATAAGAGACTAAATATGAACAAAAACTTGTGGACTTGGTGTGTTTTTGGAAATTGACACCCTTCGATGATTGTTTTTATCCATATTAAGGTCTCATTGAACCATAGTTTTTCTTTATTTATCTTTGATGATTAAAATTATTCATATTCATCGTCTAATACCTATAGTGTGAAGTCTACAAGCTAACAGTAATTGATGCGGAATGAAATCAAGAAAAAAGGATTTACAGGTCTTCATTTCACCATTCCAGATTAGTCAACTATATAGCTGATTTAATGACTATTAATGTAATAGAATGGTAGTGAGTTTGATATTTTGGAAATTTCTATGAGTCTTCTATCCAACTTCGCAAACAGAAGGTCATTTGGAGTTTTCTAGAGGAAGTTATGGTTATTTTCGTGAAGTCTGCCGATGTAAAAATTATCACACACGGGAGTATGAAGATTTTCATCTATGTGCATGAATTTCCAACTCCAATGATTCCTTAGAATTGGGTCAATCCTATATCAACTCTTTTGTGTTCAAGAATTAGTTAATATGGTCAAGAATATATCTCGTATTCCAAGAGTCTAGAAGATTGTAGGTATCTTTTATTATGTTTTGACTTGATGTAATGACTCCTATAAATAACATATGGTATTATTATTTGTCTCAAGAAAGTTGACAATAACATTGAAAAGCAAATTTTGTTGTTTTTATTTTTTGAGTTTTTCTTTTTATGTTTCTAATTTTTTTTTTTTTGTGTAAATTAAGTTTGTCATATTAAGAAATAAAAAATCAAAACATACATAAATAGATTCAAACATAATCCTCTTGTTTTTGTTTTTGTTACCTTGTTGTTTTTATTTTCATAAACATTTATGAATGTAAAATATTGATTTTGGATATATATGAATATATTTTTAGGCTTATCCTAAATTTTATTCTTATAATCAGTATTTTCTTTTAAAAGGCGTTGGGCGTAACATGGGGGTATTTTATGGACTAGAGGCGAGGCGTAAGTCATGAGGCTTTGTGCGTAAGCCCCATAAATTTGGAAATTTAATTCTTGAAATATATACTTATGATAAAAAGTAAAAGTAAAACAAAAAAAAAAAAAAAAACAAGACAGAATAACAAATAAACTAAGATATTAATGAAATAAACTTTAGGGAAATACTTTTGTAATTATTAAGCTATAAAAAGCTCAAACGATTATGAATATATTCTAGTTGATATATTAGTTGCACAAAGATATTTCTATAGGCCATCTATATATTCTATATGTGATAAAATTAATTGATAAATATAGAAGTTGAAATATAAAGTACAAAATAAATAATAAAAAGGATGCTTACAAAAGAATCATCATAAGTTTAAACTATAGATTAGAATCTATAAAAAAATAAGATGAATTTCAATTTTATTTAATATTTGCTAGGAATGTCAAGTATCTCTCAATATAGTTATAGTTTATGTGGTATATTCTCTATATAAACAAAATAAGAATGAAAATTAGAATTAAATAGACAAAATAATCTTTGTTTTTAGGACGTAAGCTCTGTTGCCTGAGGCGCAAAGGCGATTTTTTTGTCTCTAGGAGTATGCCTTAAGTTAAGGGACGTAAGCCCTGTGAAGGATAAGCCCCAACAAATTGCATGTCTCTGGGCCTTTAGAGATCAAAATGCCCCGAGTAAATCTCGGGCGATTTTTTTTTTTTTTTAAAACAGTGCTTATATATCGGCCAAAATTAATTGGGATGAAAATGAAGTTTCATTTAAAAAAGTTCACTAAACAGATCATCATAAGACAATTTAGAAATCCAAAAACTCAAGAACCTCTTTTATTTATTGTAGACATACGTATAGATTATTGATCCAATTTTCACCACATATATGACCTATTCTAGGCATATGGGGGTGCTCTACCCCCTTCACCTCCTTCACCACCATAATTGCCACCCTCGTCACCACCAAGACTACCAAATCCTTCCTCAAGTGGTGTATATGGACGTGGTTCATGATGTCCTCCTTTGCCGCCACATTTCGTCAAGCAGTAACAGCTTCCTCGGTGGCATCGCCCTCAGGGGCGGAGCCAATGGGGTGGGGTGGGGGGGGGGGGGGGGGGGGGGCATTGGGGGTCACCGTCCCCCAGCCCCAGCCCACCCCCTATAGCCTATATATATATTGTGTATATATTTTTTTAATACTGTGTATACATATATATTTTTAATATAATAGTTATATATTGTTAACATAATTTTACATAATCTGAAATTACGACATAACTATATACTCAAAGTTTTTTTGGTATTTCTAATAACCTATAAAATTGTTTAATTTCTCAATATAATTAATTTGTATTTATTATACTAGCTACTTTCTGAGTTTTATCTAAATTTTATCTTACTCCTTTTATATAGATAACAAGGTACATATAATATAACATTTGAGTGTATATTTTACTTTTAGGATGATTTAATATTTTTCTTAAGTTTTTTAACATGAAACATATGGTTTTGTATTGAAAATTAATTGAAGCAAAGTTAAAGATTAGAGCTAAATTTAATTTCTTTAGTATTGCACTAGCTAGTAATCTGAATTCCTGACTCCGCCCCTGATTGCCCTAATGTGAATCTCGCTAACCTGCAAACTGAAATACAGTTACGTGCGTGGTGTTCCAAAAAGCATCTGCCATGGTAATGCTTACTCCTTGCTTCACAAGTTGACGCTTCAATGCGTGTTACCATTAGTTCATCTGCATAGTAGTATAATAGTTGATCACATACAAATAAACTGAGGATTAGTGCAAATGAAAGAGAGTATATGCAAGAATGAATTTACACACATTTGGTGAAGAACAACTTACGAGTCAAGAGTAGTAGGAGTAGTAGAGCAATCCCGGATAGCTTCTTCTCCATGATTGGACGAGTTTGATGAATTAAGATCGATGATTTACCAACAGCTAAAGACGTGCGGTTTTTATAGATTTATCAAGGTGTTTTTGGGATATTCAGAGAGCCTAAAGTTAGGTTTTTTCATGGTGACAAATGGCATGTGTTTATCTTTTTCAAGTTTCAGTTGATTAACGGGGTAAAACACATTAATTGTCTAAGCCTGTCTATGTGAAATGTTATTATTATCTTCTTCCCTCTCCTTTGTGTAATTTTCCCTTGTTTTCAAGCTAGTCTTTCCTCCCCTTTTTAGCCCCTTGGTTTAGTTAATGACTTAATGTGTCACGTAAATATCAAGATAATTATTTCTGCGTAAATAAATTGGATATAAATTTAATTATTGCCCTTGTAGACTTGTAGTACATATTCACAAACTGGGGAGGAGAGGGATATGTGGAAGCATATATTGTCCTCATACTTGACTCGTGAGGTTATCAATATGATCATCTTTACTTAAGCCCAAATTTATAAAGAATTTATGGTCGAAATCCAACATAAGGTTTGAGTATTATGATACTGCCACCAAGCTTGACCAAGCGACCTCCACATATCACGAAATACGTATATCAAGAACTAGTGATCATAATGTCTTTCGGTATACACAAGTGGTGGATAGAATACAATCAATTTCATTGTGGGAAAGTCATTTTATGGTTCTTAGTAGTGGAAAGATCTTGGAGTTTATTCACCTGTCAAGAAATATGCTATAGCTGGTAGCATTTCTTGCACCATATAGAACCAAAACAAAAAGCCAAATAGTAGAATTTTTTGATTCACATTAGAATAACCATTGGATTTTTACATATTCTGTACACACGCATACCTCATCCACAATTTTTTGCAGATCATTTTAGAACTAAAGTATAGTGTAAAGCCGCCACAAAAGACAAATCATGATACTTGTGGTCCAAAAGTCTTGATTGTGAATAACCTCAAGACTTCAAACGAGTCGAAGTTAAATATCAGCCGCTAACTTCAAGAGTGGTCCTCAATCAGCCTTTTCTGGATATCCCTTGACACGTGTCAAGCCTTTAGTGTTGGAATAAGATTTGGTATAATCCCGATTTGGCATTGTCGGCAGATTGAAATACAATAAGGTCACAATATTGAAGTAACAAATGCTACCGATTTTTAGCATCTCTTGTACTACAAAATGAAGGTCATTTTGGATAGCTTTTGCATAGTCCAGCCATCAGAACCAACATGGAAAGGCCTCATGCCCTTGTCAGAATCCGACCAAATAGGTTTCTTAACTCATGTCCCAACAATCTACTTTTACAAACCTGCTCAAACACCAAGAAAGGACACCAATACTATTTTCACAAATCTGAAAACCTCTTTAAGCAAAGTCTTGGTGTACTTTTACCCCATAGCCGGCCGTTTGACTTGGCTAGACGGGTCCCGCCTCGAGCTCGACTGCAATGGCAAGGGAGTTCAACTCGTCGATGCCTCTTGCGATGCCAAGTTGGATGACCTCGGTGATTTTAGTCCAACTCCTGATTTTGAACACCTTATTCCTCAAATAAACTACGAATCCCACATCGAAGAAATTCCCCTCTTGTTCGTGCAGCTAACTAAATTCAGATGTGGTGGAGTTACTCTATGTTGTAGTCTATCACATGCAGTGGCTGATGGCCAAAGTGCCTACCATTTCATGTCCGAATGGGCCAGGCTTGCTCGTGGGGAGCCATTAGGCGCCGCGCCTTTCCTGGACAGGAAAGTTCTGCGTGCTGGAGATCCTCCTCCTCCTCTGACGCAACCGCATTTTCAGCACGACCTATACGCGCCGCGACCCCAACTGATTGGCCAGACGAATGACGGTAACAATAAGGAAACTTCGATTGCCATGCTGAAGCTCTCCAAGTTACAAGTACAAATGATCAAGAAAGAAGCTAATACGGGTCGAGCCAGTGATCAAACCGGCAGTCGTGCCTACACTCAATATGCATCAATAGCCGGGCACATATGGAGATGCGCATGCAAGGCACGAGGACACGTGCACGAGCAGCCAACCTCAATGGGAATCTGTGTCAGCATACGCAGACGCATGCAGCCACCACTACCTGAAAATTTGTTTTGCAATGCAATTGAATATGTGATTGCATCCGGCCTGTCGGGGGAGCTCGCGACTAGGCCGTTAGGCCATGCGGTTCGTAAAATACAAGAAGTGATAGATAGGGTGACAAGCGAGTACGTGCATTCGTCCATTGATTTCGTGAAAAACCTGAAAGACTTGTCGAGGTTGCAAGACATACATGCGAAGAGGAATGGTGGGTACTGGGCGTTCTACGGGAATCCGAATATCGGGGTGATGAGTTGGGTCGGCCTTCCGATGCAAGGACTGGATTTTGGGTGGGGAAAAGAAATATTCATGGCTCCTGTGATGAGTGACGGCGATGGCGATTCGGTGATCCTGCCGAGTTATGATGGAGATGGCTCTTTGGTTGTTGCATTGTGTCTTCAATCTCAATATATGGAAAATTTCAAGAAGTTTTTCTATCAAAATTTTAACCTTGAAATGACAGCTTAATAAGAAGAGGACTGCCTGATCTGGGTTCTTACAGATTAAGTTTCTAGTTGCCTGCTGAATAATCAAACAACACTTAGATTTTTGGAGAAATTACGTAAGAGTTTCAAATGTGTTAAAGTAATTTCTCAACAGAAGAGCTATTTTGTTTAAGGGCTAGTTCGCATAACCCTGTCTGTCGTGGGTACTTTCTGCAACTTCTTATTTATGTGATATAATTTAATATTTTAAAATCAATTATTTTTTCAATTGACCTTACATTATAAAGATTAGGCATAAAATTTATATTTTAGATTTTTTATTATAAAGTAATAATAAATTAATTATTGAACTGTATAGAATAACATGTTTTATTTTTGAGATTGATATTATAAGCATATACAAAGAGTAATTAGCTAATGATTAGTTAATTATATACAACATCTCGTTTTATTCTTAAGATTGGTATATACAACATCTTATTATGTTAATTGTTATGTGTAATTAAAACTTCAAATTTAAAAACCAATGTTTATTACAAAATTAATACTAAAATTGTTTAGATATCTTAAACGGTTATGAGATTAATTTTTGTTTCGTGAGATTACAAGTACTAATTTGTATCTTGTGAAAGTTAGAAACAATTTATACAAGAAAGTGGCAAATATTTAGCTCATTAAGTTTTTTTAAATTTGGCTACTTTTGAATGACATAAGTATATTTTGATATATTTTTTATTATTCCTATTATGATACTACCAATAAGAATGTTTATTTTTTCTTTTCATATTATTACATTCATGCATGGGAGGCATTATTCTTTTATGACGACGCCTTGGAAATGTGGTTGTGTAATGATTTTCAGTGTTCATAATTAGGAAAAAAAGAAATCAACTTTCATTAGTTTAAACTTTTTACCCAAAGAAAATATTGCCTACTAATAAGTTGTAGTAGAACCTACCAACTTAAGTCCTAATCAGATCCTCCATTATTTAGTATAATCATGCATCCATACACCTCATCTTTAAAACAGATAAATAACCACACCTAACCGACATTGTTTGAGGGAGTTGAACAAACTAAGACCCTTACACACCAACCTAGCCAAAACTTGTGGTTTTTCTCCATCTCCAGAGCCTATATAAACCTTAGCACCAAATTGTCATGCATCACTCATCTAACAGATAAAGAACTCTAAGATAAAAAGAAAATATATTTTGAGTTATTCTCATCTATACTCAAACAATGGCATATCAAAGCCACCCCGCCTTGCTTTTGCTATTGTTGATTGCAATAACTGGCAGCACATTCCAAGTAGGAGCGCGGCACCTTCTCGAAACTACATTGCCTGAGCTTCCTAAACCTGAGATTCCAACTTTACCCAAGCCTGAAATACCGACACTCCCAAAACCCGAGCTTCCAACATTGCCAAAGCCCGAGATACCGACAATTCCAAAACCCGAGCTTCCAGCATTGCCAAAGCCTGTAGTCCCAGAATTGCCAAAGCCGGAGATTCCAGCAATACCAAAGCCCGAGATTCCGTCCCTGCCAAAACAAGAGGTGCCAACTTTGTCCAAGGTTGAGCAACCATCAGCAGCAAAGCCCGGGGTTCCAGAATTGCCAAAACCCAAGGTCCCAGAGTTGCCCAAACCAGAGCTACCAGTGTTGCCAAAGCCTGAGTTGCCAACTCTACCGAAGCCCGAATTGCCTAAGCTGCCTGAACTCCCCAAGATCCCTGAATTGCCCAAACCCGAGCTTCCAACATTGCCAAAACCAGAGGTTCCAGTTACTTCGTCTAAGGTCGAGCAAACAAAACCCGAGATTCCATCACTGCCAAAACCCGAGATTCCATCATTGCCAAAACCAGAATTGCCAACTCTCCCGAAACCCGAATTGCCTAAGTTGCCTGAACTCCCCAAGTTACCTGAATTGCCCAAACCAACAGTGCCGGAAGTACCAAAATCCCCTTGATTTGTACTGTATCAGCAATTGGAGTAACCAGGTTACCTTTTCAGTTTTTTTCACTAGCCCGAGTGATTGATGTACGTAGTTGTCGTGTGATCGTTTATTTATGTTCTTGCTTTTCCAGCTTGTTGCAGCTTTTATTAGTTGCATTACCGGACACCTTATTTATCTGAGTTATTTCGGTTGATACCCCCTCTATTCAGATCATGTTGTGGTTCTTCGAGTTGTAATGATTCGTTTGATATATATATATATATATATATATATATATATATATACTTTGTTTTATCGTATATACAACACTATTTTGCCTTATTCGTTCTTCTCATCAAGTTTCTTAAACTTTGTTGGCCATAATTATATTAGCTATAAACTGATTAAATCAACAACAAGGAAATGGGAGGAAAAGAAAACTAATGTACAGAGCTTCAAACTAAAATGATAATCCTAACATGGAAACAACTACCACACTTGACTCGGGCGATAAACATCTGTTGAGTCCATGCGCAATTTGTCAATTAGAGTGAAGCATAGTTAGATTCAACATTCAAGTGAAATTGATACAACGCTCGGAATTGCACATCATGTGATATAATTATTAAATGCCGTTCTCACTAAAAGTTTAAGCTCATAGAGAGGATTGACATTTATATATTCTTTAATTGTTTACTTTAAATTAAATAATATTAAGGTAACTCATTGATTTGTTCAATAACTTATATTTCTCAATGTCAATTGATTGGTATTTTTTGGTTGGTATGTAGTTACTATTTAGTTGCTAACGGTGACAAATATTTTGCTTTCGGGGAAATGTCGTCATTGTTGCACTTAAACAACAAATCTGAAAGTTATTTCAAACGATATAGCTACATAATTGCGATGGAAAAAAAATACTTTGTTGGACATTCAATTGGTAAATGTATCGAAATCTCAGTTTGTAATTTTTAGTCGGTATTTCGCTGGTAATTTGTTTCTAATAGCACGGATTTTTTTTTCTGTTGGAACAGTTCCGTCGTTGTTGCCTAATTTTCTTGTAGAACGTTCAGAGTCCTTAAATTGCTACAGGCTAAAAGTTAAAGAACTTTTTATTTTTTCCTAAAAGAAATTAGTGAGTTTATGACTCCAATGTCCACAAGCGATTCGCCCCAACACATTTGGTGATTTTTATTTAAACCAAGTATACAGATTTTGTTATTATAATTATACTAGATTCGTAAAAAAAACTAAAAAGGAATGAGCTTAATGTATAATAATTACAGTCTCAAACTTTACACAAAAAGATTGAAACCAGCTAAAAAAGTAATGATATTAATGTATAATAATTATAGTTTGAAACTTTAACACAACAAAATCGAGGCCACATTTACTACGACGACAATTCCCACTTAAGAAATCTACTTATATAAAAAAAACCTAACTAAGAAATTCCTTGTTTTTTTTTTTTGAAGGCCTAATTAAGAAATTCTAATATCAATCAATACTATACTATCTATAAAAGACAAATGTTTACAGCAGACTAGAGCAATGCATACGCGCTCAGACCGCACGCCACAGTTGGTCACCTAGAAGTACCGTAAGAATAATCCTAGTCAAACCCAGTCACACTATATATATATATATATATATATATATCCACTGAGTCTGAAACAAACAAGCACAATTCCCTTTTTCTTTTAATTTTGTTTTCTTTTTTATTTTTCACATCCTCTTCATTTCCTTTTTACAAAAGGGCTTTTTGCGCACCAATTCCTCGAGGAGGAAAAAAAAAAACAAAAATTATTATTCAGGTATTGGTTTATTCTCTCTCTCTCTCTCACGCGATTCTCGTTTTATCCGATTTTTTGATTCTTAGGTCGTTTATCTATTCCATAATTGTTGTAGATCCGTGTTCTCTCATGTTAGGTTTTTTGAATTTTATATCTGCTGATAGATCCGATTTGTTTAATCGAATTAATCTGCTGATTGTTGATTGAAATCTCGATCTGTTGTTCTGATTTTGCCAATTCTGTTATTGATTGAATCGTTGAATTGAAATATTAGCTGTGTTGATTTGCCTTGTTCCCTTTTTGAGGTGTTGATCAAGGAACCCTATCTTTGATCGTGCTTGATCTACTTTTTCAGCTATTAGTGATTTACGTATATGTTTGTGTTTTGGTTTCGTGATGCTAAGGTGTTCTTTGAAATCTTAACCGTCTTAACGCCGTAGCTATTAATGAGCTCAAGCCTTTCGAGCTTTAGGATCGAGTCCTCGCATTTTGTCGTTTTCACGGGATCAGTAGATGGTATGTGTTTCGGAGAAGTTTGTAGTGTAAACGTCGGTACAGTTTGATATCTTACATAGGAAGCCGACACGTTGTAAAAGGCATTTTAATGCGTAAATTAATGGTTTTTGTCATCTTTGTGCTCTGGAGTATTTATTGTGTTTTGGTTGTACGTCACCCACCCGTTGTCTTAAGGTGTAGTTTGCTGTGGTATGGGTAATAGAGCTAAAGGAGGCATGATTGACAGTTGCTCCGTTCTTGTATTGATCTGGTCCTTAATTAAATTAAGTAGCTGTTCATTTATAAAAAAGTTGCTGAAGTCTTTCCAGAACAGGTTGAGAAGATTCACTTTTAACTTATCATAAAAGATGCCATTTTTTTGGTCTTAGCAATATACATTAACGATTTCTGAGTTTTAAATTACTCCATGAACAGGAGGGATTAGGGCACTTTTATGTGAAAAATAATAAGATGGCTGTTTCTGTAAGAGAATTGGTATTTATTTTTACGTTGTTACATGGCTTAGTGGCGTAATACGTATTGTCTTCAGTGAGCACTTTGATCATACTAGAGTATTGGAACTTCTCATAGTAACATTTAGTTTTCTACTTTTTGTGCAGGATAAAAGTTTTTTGAGTTCTAGAGATGTTAGAGCAACTACTCATATTTACAAGAGGAGGTCTCATCCTCTGGACGTGCAAAGAGCTTGGAACTGCTCTTAGAGGATCACCAATTGATACTCTAATCAGGTCCTGCCTTTTGGAGGAAAGATCCGGTGCTTCGTCTTATAATTATGATGGTTCAGGTGCCTCATACACTCTTAAGTGGACCTTCAACAATGATCTTGGGCTCGTATTTGTTGCTGTGTATCAGCGGATTCTCCATCTCTTGTACGTGGATGATTTGCTTTCTATGGTTAGGCAACAGTTCTCAGAGATTTATGATCCAACACGGACTTCATACAGTGACTTTGACGCCATATTTCAGCAGCTTAAGAAGGAAGCCGAGGCTCGTGCAGATGAAATGAAGAAATCAAAACAGGTGGCCAAGCCTGTTAATAGTAATCTTGGTAGGAAACAAGGGCAGACACAAAATGGCCGTGCAGATGGAGGCAATCAAAAAAAGAGTGGAGATGAATCTGGGAACAATGGTGAAGATGGTGACAAGTTTAAAGTTCACCCATTAGAAAATGGAAATATTAGCAATAATCATATAGGAAAAGATGATGTATCCACTAAGGTTAAGGGTAATGGAAAAGAAAATGGGACTGCAAAGTCTGGAGCTTTTGATGTAAATAAGCTACAGAAGCTTAGGTCTAAAGCTGGAAAGAAAACTGAAACTGTTGTTAACAAGGTTCCAAAGGTGGAACCCAAGAAAAAGATAACTAAAAAGAACAGAGTCTGGGATGATTCACCTCGAGAAGAAAAATTGGATTTTACCGATCCTGTGAGTGAGAATGGGGAACAAGTCATATCAGTTGTACCAGCAGTTGAGGGTGAGAGTATGATGGACAAAGAGGAGGTTTTCAGCAGTGATAGTGACACCGAGGACGAGGATGAGGACGAGGACGCAGAGAAGGATAATAAGGTTGATACAAAGAAGAAAGGCTGGTTCTCATCTATGTTCCAGAGGTATGTTCTATATTTAGCTCTCAGATCGGGGTCAAATTGTTTTTCTCCTATTTATTCTAATTTATATCACTCAGTGTATGTACGTGCAACACTTTTTATATTACATCTGGGGATGGATATTGGAACCTCTTTTTATGCCTAATGACATATCAAGTGGAATAGACTAAAGTGAAAAATTGGACGTAAATTGACTTATACTTTCGTGTTTACTCTGTTGCTCGTATCCTGAATCAATCACACTTTTTGTGCTTTATCGTAATATGATATCTTTTTCGAGGATCTCTTAACCTTTGTGGCTTTTTTCTAGTTAAGTAATAAATATGTCAATGAAGATATTGTAGTATTTCGTGTTTGGGCGAAGGGATATAAACATTGAATTTTTTATGATAATTACTGGGGTACCTGTATATATGGTTAGATAAGAATTCTTTGAATTGCACACGTTAAAGTGAAATCTTTGAATATAAGACTCGTAGAAGTCAGGTGGGTGTTTGTAGCATTGCGGATTATGTTTTCGCTGAAAATTATTTTGATTCATCTGATGTTTTTTCCTATTCTCGCATACTTAGATGTTGCATCACAGTGCTTTAATGCTATATTTGATATAGAATCTTCGATTTGGATATTTATTACTTTGTCACTGGAATCGTGTATGTTGTTAATCGTTGCACTTTCTTCGATTCAGCATCGCGGGAAAAGCAAATCTGGAGAAGTCTGACCTTGAACCAGCTCTTAAAGCTCTCAAAGACAGGCTAATGACCAAGAACGTGGTATGTTGATTTTCCTTTTTTTAGTTGTTTTCACATTGTACTTCAAATATCACATCATTATGTGACAGCTGGTTTGCTAGTATGTCATTCCATGAAGTGGTGTCGTCATTGTAGATGTACCTGGTGCTCCCACATCTAGTAATTGTTTGCCCTCTTTATTTTTTGGAACAGGCTGAGGAAATTGCTGAAAAGCTTTGTGAATCGGTTGCTGCAAGTCTTGAGGGAAAAAAGCTAGCCTCTTTTACAAGAATTTCTTCAACAGTGCAGGTACATGAGAATGCATGACCCTCTATGAAATGGCTAAGACAGAAAAAGAAAATGTGCCTCTATGTGGAGAGTGTTCTCCATAAGAGCACTATTTTTGTTTTCATCATATGCAGGTATTTGGTAATTGTGTAGTGATTTAATTATCGATTTGATAATACCAGGCAGCAATGGAAGATGCCCTTGTTCGTATTTTAACTCCTAGACGTTCTATTGACATTTTGAGGGATGTTCATGCTGCCAAGGAGCAAGGGAAACCATATGTTGTTGTTTTTGTTGGAGTTAACGGAGTTGGAAAATCGACCAATCTTGCTAAGGTTAGACTTGGTTAGCATAATTTTTACCTTGGATATTTGGTCTGCTGCAAAGTTATTTCTGATTTTCCCGACATTCCTTTTTCAGGTTGCTTACTGGCTTCAACAGCATAATGTAAATGTCATGATGGCAGCGTGTGACACATTCAGGTCAGGTGCAGTTGAACAGCTGCGCACCCATGCACGCAGGCTCCAGGTAGACTATATTACGACTGGCCTTTTGTTTTGTTTGCGATATTACTCTTGTGAAAGTAACCTAACATGATGAATAAATGGTATACCAGATCCCGATATTTGAGAAGGGTTACGAGAAAGACCCCGCAATTGTGGCAAAAGAAGCAATTCAGGAGGCCAGTCGAAATGGTTCGGATGTTGTTCTGGTCGATACAGCAGGAAGAATGCAGGTGATTGGCTTGCTTCTGTAGTTTCCACTACGCATATTCTTGTCATTTTCTTCTAGATCGGTGATCGGTAATAATTTTGTTGGACTAGTTCAAGATCAAGCATAATTAATGTTATAATCTTTCAGAAATGGGGTTCACATTGAACTTTAAGCAGGCTATTGCAGCTTTAAATTGTCTTGAAATGTTTTGGAATCTAGTTTTATTCCTTGTGTCGTGTGTTTTCCTTGTCAACTGCATGTTTATAGTTTTTCATTTATGTATTGCAGGATAATGAACCACTAATGCGAGCTCTTTCAAAGCTTATCTATGTCAACAATCCCGATCTTGTTTTGTTTGTTGGTGAGGCCCTTGTGGGTAATGACGCTGTGGATCAGTTGTCAAAGTTTAATCAGGTTGGTTGGAAATATTCTATTCTGTTTTGACATTTTTAGCGTATTATTCTTTTTCTTCCTTTTTTGATGTATTTTCTTCAACGCATTGCAGAAATTAGGAGATCTTTCACCCTCACCCAACCCCAGGTTGATTGATGGAATCTTGCTGACTAAATTTGATACCATAGATGATAAGGTAAATAGTCAATGCTTCTCTTTGATGTTTGTTCTCTCGCAGCAATTGGTATGTTGATAAATTTATCATTATTGTGGCAAATGGTGTAGGTGGGAGCTGCGTTGTCTATGGTTTACATATCGGGTGCACCTGTGATGTTTGTTGGATGTGGGCAGTCCTATACCGACCTGAAGAAGCTGAATGTGAAGTCCATTGTCAAGACTCTCCTTAAATGAGACAAATCCTTGTCTAGACCTTTAAGCTAAAACTTGAGAATGCGACTTGTTGACTATGTTATCGTTTGTCATCTTTGCTGCACTTATCCCGTCTGTGATCTCACTGTTTTGCCTGTAAGAGGTGGATGAATCATTTCAATAAATTCAGTTTGTATCACCGCCCTCTATTTTTCTGCCTCTCTTTTTATCTCTCGATGTGTACAATTTCTAAGTGCGCATGAATGTATGTCCACTTTTTGTTCATTTGAATGCTTTAAGGTTTAGTACCTAGGTGGAACATCTTGATTATGTGGGATCTACACACATTGTGTCTAAAGTGTTTCTACCCTTATGAGTAGCCAAGATATTTCCGGGAACATCTTGGCTACCTCAAAGTGATAACTATTATCCAGTGTTTTGAAAGGTTAGACCTTTTCGATTTATTCAAGGTCTTGTTCAAGATCAAGGATAAGACCGAGTAATTTTCTGATGATCTCAAACAAAGTTAGGCTTCCTCCTGTGTCCTGTGTGATACACCAACTCCTCGTGCAGTGTACTTATTTTCTTTGGCTCAACAAAAATATCACCACTTTGCTCGTTAATTTTATTCGCCTGTGTCGACATGGTTGTGGTTCAACAATCTCGCACCTTCACAAAACTATTGCCTCACAAAGGGATTCTTGGCTAAAGTTTGGATATTAGAACAATAGCGAAACGTACAAAAAGTTTTTCCCTCTAGTTTTGAAAACTTAAATGAATTGTTTCAGATTATGTCAAAATTGAATGAATTTCCCGTTTCCTTTTTAAATCTGAATATTCTCTTATTTATTTTATTTTTTCTAGGAAACTAAATTTTATCCGCGTACAAACAACGGCAAGAGGTGAATATATTTTAGATATAGTCATTGTTATTAATTTATATAGGGGTTTCTGTATTTTTTGGAACTTGGATGTGATTATAGGACCGCTTTGTATCTTTCTTTTTTTTTCACTTAAAGAGTATTTTCTCACTTGATAACGGTTCACTAATAACCAATGTGGCAGAAATTTACTTCTAAAAGAGATGATTTTCGTTATTATCCTAACTTTTTTGCCACATCCAAATAAAGAGTGCGATTACACTTCATAGTTCATAGCAAAACAAGGAAGTAACGTGATCAAGCTTATTATCTAGTACTTCGGGACTTCAAGAACCGTCCGGTCTCCATACCATCTACTTGATAAAGTTGAAGTGGTGATACAAATTAAAAGAAGGGATATTTTGGTGCATGTCCCACGACTTGGTTTAACTGTCTAAACTTTCGTTAATAATTGTCCCACGGGCCACGAGTACGCTTTATATACATGAAAGGACGAGGAATTTATTTCTAATAATTTTTAAACTTTGTGGTCTATCATTGTAAATGTAGAGCATTAAGAAAATTTACTTGTAATTCTTTTTTAACCTTTAAGGAACACTTTTGTAATTATCCAAATAATATCAAAATCTTTTCACTGTAGCCAAATTTTAAAGAATTATTGTAAACCTAATTATCAATGAAATTAATGACCACAATCTCTTACTCCCTGAAATTAGGGCAATTGCACTTGTAAGTAATAAGTAAGTTAAAATCAATTTTTGACTTAAATTAAATCGTTTGTGGTGTTTGATAATTTAACTTCTATGGTTTAAAAACTTGTTTTAAGCTGAAAGCCGTCGTAATCTTGAAGTTGGTAAATAGTTGTTTTTAGCTTATGGTAGCATTTTAAAAAAAATATTTATTTATCCAATTATATCATTATCCTCTATTATCAAATAACATGATATATCTAATTAATCTGAACATAAGGATATCGAGTCTTCATACTATAACAAATTTTTTTATCACTCTAGAAATGGATTATGAGTTTTTCTTAAGGGTTCATGTGAGGACCGCGCCCCACGAGTCACAATCCGATCCGAGTTGGTCCGGTGTTGGTCACCTAACAAACTCAACTCAGACCGAACTGTGGCTCATAGGAAGGGGTCTCACTGACCAGGATCAAAACCATAGCACTATAAAATATCTTTACTTTAAATACAGCGGAAGTCTTTGGAATACAAATACATTTTACAATTTTAAAATGATGTAAATACAAAATCAAACACTTAACAATTTTTGCAAAGTTTCCAAGAGCGGACTTGTCGATCATTCGTTCCATCCGTGCTGCTATACCAATCTTACTCTGAGAAAGGGACATATAGAACAAAAGAGGAGTAAGTCTTTAATGACTTACTGAGATTCTTAGAACATGGCAATAATCAAACATTGATCAGAACAAAACGAACAAGAATGACCAGAATAGTTACATCTGCATCATTGAACTGAAATTATCGGTTTTAACGATGATACCGGAGTATTTAGAAGAACGAGAAAATGAACTTGTGCAATTACATATAACAGATCCAACCTTAGCTCCGAAATTCAACCGTATACCTCCCTACGAGGAGCTACCTCGCAACAGACCAGAAGACATGCTCGAGTACATGCCAGTCTAACACGCGGGTCACAGCCAACTCCTGACTGCAAGCGGCGCTTAGACATAATGTGTATTAATCAGAATTACTTAAACCGACAGCCCTTTGCTGCCCAGCAGTAAATCCTTTCAATCCCTGGGCCCAACTTCCCAAAGGCGTCCCAATGGGTGAAACAGAATTATCAGATGAGCTAGTAATCCGGACAATATCCGTTGCTCGTTTTTGAGCTACATAGGCCGAACATAGTTCGTTGCTCGTTGCACAATTCAAGAATTGATTGGGTGATCATGATATTAGGTTAATTATGATTATGAAGAAAATTCCCAATTATGATTTAAATGAGATTTGATTTAACAATAGGCAAGAAAACTGATTATGTAAAGAATTAACAATTTTAAATAAAAGCATTAAAATGGTGATAGAATGTTGCTCGTGATTCGAAATAAAGAATCACAATTGTTATGTCCAAGTTTCTCAGGGCCGGATGCCAAACAGGGTTTGGAACAAATCAGAAATCAAACCTCACCTTTTACCGTACGGGAAATTCTTGAATAACGTCGATAATTGCAGAATCCTTACATAAATCAAAAAGATATAATCAATTGTTTGCTCATAAATTTACAACAATAATATATACTTTCAATATTTATCATATTTAAAGAAGTTCAATTAAATAACTAATTCTTGTTAATTTTGGATAAATCCAACATTTACCTATTTTAATTTTAACCATGACGTAAAATTATAAATAATGAGATTTACCATTTCAAAGTAACAAGTTGAAGACTAAATCAATTTACGAAATTATTATTAGAGTCTCAATTTCTAATTTATTAATAACATATTTCATATTAACAAACATATATATTTTCAATGCATATTTAATCCTTTTTAAAACAATTATTCTTAACAAATTTCATGTAAATTACTTATTACATAATAATATTAAATCACAAGTTTTACCATGATATTAACATTGAACAAATATCTCAGTATGCCCTTGAATAAAATTACATCACATATATAACTTTGGTAAAAACTATTTTTCTTATAATTATTAGTATTAAATAACATAATATTGCATATATCAATATTAACAATTAAAATAAATTGTAAACATGTAGATCTAATTAAAATTAATATTTCCAGAATACTTATTATTCTAATAAACTAGATTAGAAGGTTAGATCACAAGATAAACACAATACTTTACTTAAAGTTAAAGATATTGAAAGATCAACCGCAAAATAAACTACATGTCATTCTAAATGTTGCAAAATCCATGAAAAATATTAAACACGATTCTAAATTAAGATCAACTGATCCAACATCATTATTAGTGTGTAATGAGTCCGTATTAATGATCAACTTCATGGTTTAGATAGCTTTAGCAACATAATTTAGTTAAACAAAAGGTTAATGCAAATCTGAGGTTAAAACTGTAGCAGTCTCGGATTCACCTTTAAACGGACTTTCAAACGACATGGAAATCTGAAATTGGTTGAGGGGTTAAATCTTCAACATCATGGAGAGTATGTAGATTCAAAATCAGATCAATAGGACAAGGTTTGGTATTTTAAATAAATCATGAAAGATGGGAGCTGTTTTCGGATTTTCTGGACAGTGGTACGTATTTCTAATTTTTAGACCCCTCAAACGACTTCTTTTGAAGAATGTTTCTGAACATGAAAGTTATCTTACACAATAATCAGTATGTGGTAAAAATTTCAGAAAAAGAATCAAAGTTTTGATATGGTTTTCGGACTTCTAAAGTTTCTGTACCAAAACTGGCAGTTTTGACCAAACTCGGTTTTGAGGATTTTCAAGGACTATAAGGAAGGCTTAAATGACTGAAACAATTTTTCTAAGAAACTAAACACTAAGAGGAAGAACTTTGCAGAAGAAAAGAAGAGAAGATTCGGAGAAGAGAGGTGTGAGAAAATTGTTGAAGAGAGCCTCCCTTTTATAGGTGAAAATTGGGAGACAATGATTAATTACCATACCCTACTCATTTTTATTTTAATCCAAGCTAGGCCACCCTAATTATGAAGATGTTTCCAGGCCTTATCTGATAGGATTTTATAAGAATAAAATATTAGAAATATCTAGCATAAAAGACAAAGCAAAATTACCTTTTTACAAATGTAAATGTAAATATGTGAAGATTTACCATTGTAAATGAATGCTTGGATATTTTGAAACTACAAGGGACCACTTTGAAAGTTTTATGACTCATTTGGTCTTAAAGAAAATATTTGTGGTCAATCATAATTTTTTTCAAAAGGAGTAGGACTAAATTGTAACTTTTTCAAAACTTTTGTGGTCAAAATCATATTTTCAAAAAGTTCAAGGACTAAAATGAAAATTCGAAAATACTTTTATTTTCTTCCAAATTTCAGGGGCGTTACAGTTCAATTTTTTTTTTTTCGTACTAACAAGTGTAGATTTATTTAACGATTCAACAAATTGAGTTTTATAACAATCTACCAACATAAATAACAGGATGGATATGAAATGTTAATAATTCTTGTTAACATACTCATTATTCCTTTTTGGTTCTTTATAACTTTACAACTAATTTAATATTTTAAATTTTTTGATAGGTTTCTATGGTAATACATTTAGATGTTAATGAGGTATAAGTTATGGCTATTAAAGTCAAATTATAAGAAAAAAAAAAAGTAGAATTATTTTTTTCTTTGCAAACACTTTCAGTTTATGATTTGAAGTAACTTTATGAGCTTTAATAAATTGTGAAATTTTCCCTCTTGAGAAGAGCTTGTAAACACAATATAAGAATGCAGGTCCCGCCATTTATTTCCATCTTACGTTAGAATCTGAAGGCGGTATGGTTATCCACATGATAAGAGTGGTGTTTGCAAACTTAAAAAAAAAAAAATTAAAATCAACTTTTGACTGAAACTAAGCAATTGGAATATGCAAATCTAACTTCTATGGTTTGATAACTGTTTTTAAGGTAAAAATCCTCACAATCTTGGTGATGGTTAATATGTGTTTTTAGCTTATGGTAGCATTTTTCATGTAAAATAAAATTTTCTTATCCAATTACACACTTATCTTTTATTATCAAATAACACAATATATCTAATAAATTCAAACATCAATACAAAGGGTTTGGAGTCCTCATTCTATGACAAAAAATCTTATCTTTGTAGAAATGGTTTATGAGTTTTTCTTAATGATACAAATCCTTTTTTGTCATGTTGACGAGTGTAATCATTTAATGATTCATTAAATTAAGTTTTCAGATGGATACCTATAAAAAGTTATTCTTATGAATTTTTAATATTTTGAAATTTCTAATGTAGTTAAATTATCAAAGTTATTACTGCAAATTTAAATATATCAATCTACAAAAATAAATAACAATATGGGTAGGAATATAGTTCTTGTTATCATATTTGTGTTCTTTCTTATATATAACTTTAATGCTCCTTCAATAGTTTAAAGTTGTAATAGCTCTTTTATGGTTGTACATATAGATGTTGTAATATCTAAGTTATGTGTATTATAGTCAAATTAATGGAAAATTAATAGAATCACATTTTTTTTTTTGCAAACACTATATGGCGAGAAAATCAACTTTAGATTATTTTCCAAACACCTTGAACTTATGATTTGAAGTAACTTTTTTGAATTTAACTTAGATCTTGGACTTTTGCTCACTGAAAACTGAAAAGAGTTTGCAAACATGACGTCATATTTTTTGCTGTAAGGTGACCTAGATCCCTGAAAGTGAATCAACAATCACTTTTTCTTGGTTGTTTTTTCCTTTCTCGATAAAACTCTTTCCTCCTCTTTCCGACCTTTTTTCAGAAAAGGTGTGGTTAGGCAAAATCTCGCATCTCCTTTGGACTGGCTAATCATTAATTATATGTGTTAATCCTCTTAATTAAGATCTTCTTGCCAGTGGATATCTTTTAAAATCTAAGAAAATTAAACAAATAAATGCTTAAGTATATCCAACACCTGCAGCATAAATCAAGTGTATATCAAGTGATAATACACGAAGTGATATGAAAACATGATGCACGCTATTTTAAATCAAGTCTATTTAACTTTATTTTCACCCAAATCAAGTTAAACACATTATCACCATAATTTTTATATTATATAGAAAACATATATATTACATAGGTGATGTATAGTTGCCACAAGTTTCGATATTTTGAAAAATTATTAGCGTAATATAGTATAAATGTAATTACTTATTTCTTAACCATTTCCAAAGAATGACTATCAATTCATAATTTTAGGAGTACGCCTCATATGCCGCCTTTGTCCTCATAAGCCTCTTAATTATTTCTTAACACCTCCTATAATAGCACAATTAAAACGACCAATTAGGATTGTCACCATCATTAATTCCCAACGTCTCCTGGTCAACATTAATAGAAACGACATTAATTCGATTCTTATGCTTTTCAATTTTCGATAATGATAACAACGACATGAAACGGCCCAAATTTGCTAATTTATGAAAAATAATTAAGGATAATTCAGGTTCTCAACGTATCTGTACATCGATCGATAGGTGATATGTAAATCACCTACATTTTATCTCCACGTTCTTCTCGTTTAATGCTTAACAGCCTCGGTAATTCCGAACCAAGTTTCCTACCCGAACCAAACTCTTAACATTTCTATATAAATAGCACACGGGCATCATCTCAAAACCCTACACAACAAACCTCCTAATCATTTTCTCTATTGATCATTTCCACTTCAAATAACTTTCTTTATTTTTATTTGTGCTTTCAAATGGCTTTAACAAAATCCTTTATTCCATGTTTGGCTCTGGTGCTTTTGGTATCCATGACATGTAGTTTCTCTGAAGCAAAAGAGTTTGTGGTTGGTGGTGAGGACAAATCGTGGAATGTACCATCTTCTGTTGACGAGTTCAACAAATGGGCTGAAAAAACTCGATTCGAAATCGGTGATAAGATCGGTAATTCCTTTACGTCTTAATTTTCATTTTTCATGTTTATGTGTTGTTTTTAAATCTTTTTTATATTTTCATTTTTCCTTTAGTATTTACATCTTTGATTTTTCACTTTGCTTGTTTGTTTGTTTGTTTTCATGCATGGCCATACAATTAGATACTAACACTACTAATAATATGGTTTTAGTGACGCTAAAAAGCATGGTAAAAATTCAATGGATATTATGTCCGTTAAATATTATAAAATTTCTAAAATGTTTAGAGATCTTTTGTGCATGTTTCAAAATGTTTTTAAAAATTATTGTTGCAATTGACATGAGAAATATATTTTTGTCAGTTAGTAGAGACCACATTTAGAATTTCTGATTCATGGTTTTCTCCAAGTTATAACATTTGACATTTCAGTGTTTTATTTTCCGCATATTAACATTTTGCATGTGTCTTTCTCTTTTCCTTCAATACATGCCTAATTAGACATATGTTTCTAATTTATTTTTGTTAACATCTATCTTTATGCAGTTATGAAGTATGATTCCAAGACCGACTCAGTATTGCAAGTTAATGAAGAGGATTACAAAAAGTGTGACACATCAAGTCCCCTCAAATCATACAAAAACGGACACACAAAGATTACCCTAAAGAAATCAGGCCCATATTTCTTTATTAGTGGTGCTAAAGGCCACTGCAAGAAGGGTCAAAAATTGGAGATCAAAGTTCTTTCACCCAATCATAATACACCGGCTGCCGATCATTCTCCAGCCAAGCACCAAGCTGCGCCAGCGCCTGCTCCACATAATGGAGGCTCCCTCGTCAGGGGAGGGCTTTTGAGCGGCGCTGTTGTGGTTGGAATATTAGCATTGTTTTAATAAAATTATTAGGGTTTTTTTTTGTGAATTATTATTAGGAAAAATAAGAGTTTTCATGGTGTTGAAAAACTATTATCATTAATTAGAATCATGTGGAGTAGTCATTTCATTTTAACCTAGATTCTATAGTTAGAGTTGTTAGCTAGAAGTACACTTTCTTGGTTTTTTTCTTTGTGTTTTTTTATCATGACCAAGCAATATTTTGGGTAGTATATATGTCATGACTCTTTATCGCTTATTATTGTTTTCAGCTCGTTATATCAAAAACACATCTTCAATCAATTAATAGTTCAGAACTATACAAGCTGAGAATTCATAACAGCTTTCCTTAGCAATATCAATGATGTATTGAAACTTATTTTATTGATTATGCTTTTTGCTTTCTAGTAAAATCACCAGAGGGGAAGATAAGAACAAATTTTGTCGACGTGATCTAAAATTAACTGGAAAATCTTCATTTCGTTTTGTGGGTTTTTCCGTCTAGATTATCAAATAACCAAGTCTTATTTGCTACTTCCACATTTATATTTAAAGTAAAGTTATTCTCTTATGTCTAATTATGGTGATTTGCATACTTTCGGATAATCACGTCATTTAGTTGCTTCATCAGGAAGAGGCTTTGTAACTTTTGTCGATAGAAGAATATTATATTGGTTCATATATGACGCGAGGAAACTAACGGAATAAGTTAGCTCTAGTCGTAGAAATTAATATCTTCGTACTTGATTTTCGGGCTCTACATAAATTTTGGTTCTAGACATATATCAAAATAGGAAACATATATTGAGAGAGAAAGAGTCTTGTTTTGGGAAGAAAAAAAAGTAGGAATTAAGAGAGCAACTTCCTACAAAAGTAGGACAAGTGCATAAATATGATATGTAATAAATAAAGGTGGGTGAATGACCATTCGCCGCTTCATCCATCTAACCAAGAGACAAATTAGGTCTAGTATCTCTTGAGGATGTGATATACATCGACATAGCTCTATAACATATTATGGCCAGGAATGAAAATCCTCATAGTATGAGGATAAATTCGGGAGAACCTGACGAAATCCGAAACGTACCTTTGACCCCAAGATTTCGACCCTCATAGTTCAAAGCATTCGACTTCATTCATCAAGGTCCAAGCACCTAATTCACCAACAATGTTGGCCATTCTCCCAACTTATTGAAGCTCTTGACAAGGATAAGGATTATCTAGGGAAAGGAGAAGCTCGTCAATGAGGATGCCCCGATACTGCCAAAAGCAGAGATTTTTTAGCTCTCTATGCAATGAGATACCGTCACCAAGAAGTTGGAGAATTTTAACGAGACAAACAGTCAGATCATCATCTACATTCACAGGTCATCACTCTTATTATGGAAACCTCATAGGAGGTTTACGATTATACTAAAACTCGAAGGGTATTACCCAACGCTAATATATGTAATATTTAGCTACCAAGAGCTTAATAACCCCTTCAACATTTGTATTAGTTTATATTTTGCCAACCAACATTTACAAAGGTTAAAAAATACTCGAAAATAAATTCACATGTTTTAGAACGCGTGACAGTGAAAAAATTAAAAATCATGATGTCGCCTGATTTTATGAACATTTAGTAAATTTGGCCACCAGAGATTTTCCTATTTATGACCATTAATTGATTCATCTACTAACACCCTTTTTTCACAAACCCTTTTTTCCCTTTTATTTGTTTCTCTTGTAAGCTTCTTTCTTTTTACGTGAAATGGAGACCGGAGATGAATCGACAAGTAACCTCAACTTGGTTGGCACCACTTTAACGCTACCCTCGAAATTCAAATTTATTTAAAATGAAAGTAAAATATATTTCAACAAAATACGATAGTTTGTCATGTTACATAAATCATCAAAAACTAAACTATTAATGAAAGAAGGGTGTGTCTTCCACCAATGATCCTCGCTTTGTTGCGGACTGAAATTAGCAAGTGCATCTGCTACTTTGTTGCCTTCCAGGAATTTATGAGAAACTTGAAAGCTGATGGAATTAATAAACCGCAAGCAACTACGCCAATGACTTCTCATAAACCAAGGAACTGTATTAAATTTTGTCGAGATGAGGTTAACCACAAGGGTAGAATCGCTCTCCAGCCATTTTCGATTCCAGCCATGCTCTTGTGCTTTCTCCAGTGCAATTAAAACAGTCCGTATTTCTGCTTCAACAACAAAAACAAATTGAGAGGTGAGGCAAAAGCATCAAGAGTGAAACCCCGGGCATTTCGAAAAATTCCCCATGCATCATCGGCGCTGTAATTTCCTAAGGAGCAGCCATCGGTATTGCATTTCATCCAACCTTGTATTTGAGGATACCAAGTGACCGGGATAATTTTTGGTGCCCGTTGTGGAATTATGTTCATGTCAAATGTTTTAAGAATGCGGAGGTCCTCTGTAGAACAAGCACAACCATGTTGAAAAAATTCCACCTCTTTTATGCATTTCCAAATATGTCACAAGAGCGAGTGAATATCCAGTTTAACATCCTCAAAGACACACAAGTTTCTAGTCCACCATAACAACCATACGCACGATGTAATAACTGTAACCCAAAGCGCTCTGATTTGTGAGCTACATCTCACCTGTGAAGCCTCTTAGAAAAGCCTGATCAAAGAGAACCCGTGTCAATTCCATGGCAAAAAACCCCCGAGATAGCATTCCATGCCGCTTGTGCAAACGTGCATTATACTAATAAATGATTAATAGATTCGACAAAGTCACCACAAAGCCGGAAAATCAAGGCAAAGTTACAACCTCTTCGCTTAAGAACGTCCTCCTTGGGTAAATATCCAAGAGCTGCCCACCAACATACCACAAATCGTGTCGCAGGTAAGAGTTCCTTTCATATAAATTTATGCCAACTTTTTCCGAGAAGGAGAATAGGGGCAAAATAATATGTATACACTACAAGCCTGGAATTCGCCATTTGATTTAATCGCCAAACGCATACCTCAGAATCCTACTCCGAAAATTTATGATGTTGAACCAAGGAATATCTTCGTTGTTCGTGGATAGTTCCCCATCTATCATAAGACAGTTAATTTTAGCCCTGGATATTTTTTATGGCCACAGAGTGATGAAATTTGAATTTGTCCTGGGAGATCACGTGATTCATCATTTTGTAGAAGTTACTCTGAAACCGAGGAGAAGGTGAGCTGTTAAAAACTTCAAGCTACCCTGATGATTAACAACCTGAGAATGAGAATATGAATCAGAGTATGAAGAAGAATCCTCAATTGCATTAGCATATCCTTTTGCACCATTGACAGACTTCTTCACTTTCAATTATTTGTACCAATAAGAACACTCATACCAACTTAAAACAAGAGTCCTTTGAATGCTCTTTCATTTTCCAGTGATCACAAAACGACCAACAATCTTTTTCTTGTATTCTTTAGGAGAATGAGAAATTCTAGAACCAGTAGAATGAGACCTTACAAACATAGCATTGTTGTCATGAATAACATTAATAGAGAATCATAGCATACACTTTTTCCACTAAAGGTTAGGTCCTATACCCAAAATTTGACTATGGATTGCATCATATCATCGTTTAGACCCATCAAAATTGCATCAATCTAGTTAAAGAAGTAAAATCTGGAGAGTTCGAAGCAATGTTGCAAATACACATAGCAACAGCTTCACATCTACAAGCTATAACATATATCAAACAACTCATCAATTCATCCCACAACTTCTTCAGTTTAGTATGGTACTGCGAGATAGTAGATGAACCTTGAGAAATTGACGCCACTTCTCTTTGTAATTGATACAACAACGGACCATTATTGAGATCCATAATGAGTCTCCAATTGACTCCACAAGTCAGCAGCTGAATATGTCATACAAAAATGCAACAACCAAGACTTTGGAAATTGAATTCAAAATTTAGGCGGTGACCATGCAGTCAACACGCAACCAATTGATATGCTCTAAGGTAGGTAATCTAGAAAGCCGATTAATGGCAAAGAAGTTAATTCTTTACCGGGATGATCAGAATTTTGAAGATGTAGAGGTACATTAATGACGGAATTAGATGAAGAAGAATAATTAAGGTTCGAATTCAGTACAGGAATCGACATTGAAGCAAAACAGGGCATAACTCGTAAAAACGAACCTAAAATCAGAGTTTAAAACCGATGATTACAAAAAATCATCAACAGAAAGTGTGGAAGACGAAGATCGAATCCATGGCGAAAGATACCATGTTGATAAACGTAAAATGCTCAAGATATTATTGATGGTAAAATTGTGTAATATGAGAGAACTGAAAATGAATAAACGTAAAATGCTCAAGATATTATCGGAAGGCGGGAAAATTGCTTATAGCTAACCAGATGGCAACAAATTAAACTTACTAATATGTGACCCTTCTTCAAATTAAATAATGTCAACGGACTAGCCGTAAACGATGGATACTAGGCGTTGTGCATATCGATCCATGCAGTGTTGTAGCTAACGCATTAAGTATCCGCCTAGGGAGTACGTTCGCAAGAATGAAACTCAAAGAAATTGACGGAGGCCCGTACAAGCGATGGAACATGTGGTTTGATTCGATGCAAAGCGAAGAAGCTAATCCTCTTGAAAGAGAGGGGTAGGTGGTGCATGGGTGTCGTCAGCTCGTGCTGTAAAGTGTTGGGTTAAATCCCACAACGAGCGCAACCCTCGTGTTTAGTTGCCATCATTGAGTTTGAAACCCTGATGACTAATAATTTCACATTTAAGCAATTATAGTCTCACTTATCCAAATTTGGTCCACATTTTCAGTTGTAGTGCGCTTTTTAAAGATTTAATTATAGTCTCTATTATACAAACTTGATTCGAATTTCGGTGAAATTAATTGCAATCGCGCTTTTTGAAGGATGAAACCTTTCCCAACACGAACTCTGTATATTAGCCTACAGAGTGATGATTTCGTTTCATGACAAGGGGTTAAAAGATTATAATATAGGATATTATTTAATAGATAGCAGATATATAAACAGATAATAATGCAGATTGCACGTGAGGAGTAATGGTTTTGCACGGTAGAACATAATTTAAGCAGCAAGTGAATGGTGGAAACAGTATCTCGGAAATCTTGGAAAAGATCTTTCCATTTTCAACTTCATAACAAAACAAGGTTAAATTAAATATCACAATTTGATTTCTATTTCTTTACGATTCTGGTTTAATTTTTAAATTATATTTACCGACTATTAAAATAACAAGACTATTATGAATATATAAGACCAACTATCTCTTTAGACGACAAAAATAAACATCTTTGTTAATTAGTTACACTAGGAGAATGCTCGTTCTCCACTTATATTTTGAACAAAATGTCTTCGGTTATTATTTATGACCATTTCTTCTCAAAAGATATATTATGACAATACTAAATGTTAAAATTCATAATTTTCATTGAACAGAAATCATGTCAAGAATCGAATTATATCGACTATTTGAAATATTTTTGTGCGTATATTCATTCGTCATCATGTTGAGAAATAAAGTTGTATTAAATTTGTTAAATAAAGAATTGATTACACAGATAAATGTTAATCTAATCGTTGCAGTTAATAAATTCGTGCACATGTTTATGCGTGCATATACACGTATATCCATCTGTATTGCCTTGTTGATTTGGTGTCTGCCAGCAGTATTACTATTTCCTTCGAGAAAGAAATTTTGGCTCCAACTATATATAATTAATTTCCACTCGCTTACAAAACAGAATTTGGACTTATGACTTTTATGGACAGACCATATAAAATAATACAACAAGATTCAATATCAACCGATCTGTTTTGTTTTCTACTCCAATACGGTATCAACTTCTTTCTTCGAAAATGAAAGCATAATTTATTTATTTTATAAGACAAAGAACAAAGCACAAGGGGTGCTTAATCCTTACAAGAAGAGCCAAAAATAATAATTAATTATAACACCAACATTGTAATTAGAGTTTTTACTAATAGAATTTTTGTCCATAATATGGGTATATATGTGAGTTGCCTAGTCAATTTTCTGGTAGAGTTTCACGATAACTAACATCTAAATAGTAATCCAAATAGCACGAGGCTCGATAATTAGTTATAAGTTATAATCCTTATCCGTGCAGCCCTTAAGAATAGCAATAAATTAAATTAAAGGCAATACTTTCTAATTTGTTTATTGTTCATGTTTTTTACTCACGAACAGAGTGTCATCACTCATCCCACATGACGTTCATTTTTTTGTCATTAATTGACTATCTATCTATATATAAAAATTTCTAATCTAGTCAATATATCTTAACTAAGAACGAAAAGAAAATTAGGAATAATTTTGCACCAAAATTGTTACTATTTTAGTCTCTCTACCTTACGTCCTACTCATGCACTGGACCACATCCATTCACTCCATAGAGGAAAAACAAAAAGAGAGATTATGGATGCATTTATGAGCTCTTAATCACGTTTTCATACAATCATGCACATACACAATCCTTTCTTATATAAATTACCAAAAAAAATCCTATCATAAATATAGAACCATTGCATCTCTCTCTCTCTCTCAATTAAGAATAAGGTCCACAATTTGTGACCAGACTGCAAGAGGGGAATTAATGTTAAAAAGGGAAGAGAGTAATTGCACACACCCTACAACTACAAATTGACCATATCATCATTTTTTACAATCATGGTTCTCTTCCTTATAAGTTCCATGAACTAGCTAGTAGTGTCCTCACATGCACCATTTTTGTGTTTGTATAGAAAGAGTGGTGTATATTCGTATTATCGGAGTAGCAAACACACAATGGCATTATCACAAAGAGTTCTTCGTTTGTGCTTCATTTTTTCTTTAGTTACAAACATACTAGCACGAACCAAAGAACAGGAGTTGGATCGAATATCGGCGCTTCCGGGCCAACCGCCGGTTCAATTCTCGCAATTCTCCGGCTATGTTACCGTCAATGAAGATCAAGGTCGTGCGCTGTTTTATTGGTTAACTGAGGCGACGACCGATGCGGATAGAAAACCACTTGTTCTTTGGCTCAATGGAGGTTAGTCTTTTAATTTTTTTTTTTTAATTAATCCTGCAGTTTTTTTTTTTTGAATTTAGCAATACATATGCATGTCTTATGTGCCTACGTCGTTCCAAATCTCTTTTAAAATTGCCCATTATAGCCGACTATAGGTGCAGCGGTAGAACGACGGAATAGTGTAGTCAATGCGATTATTGATATTTACACATAGTTTAGAACGGATGTTGAAAAGTTATTACCTTCGTAATCTTAAGTTCTAAACCAGGGGCGGAGGCAGGATCTAGAAGGTGGGTGGGCAAAATTATGCTAAAAATTTTTTTTGGGGGCAAAAATTAATTCTAAGAAAGAATTTATATAAATTTTTACAAATTCATACTACTATTTTAACAATTTTTAAGAAGTTGGGGGTGCAATGGCCCCCACATGCACCCCTAGCTCCGCCACTGTTCTTAACCATTAGTAACACACTGTCATTAGTAATTGCCGAGCTATTGTGTGATAATTTTTTCGCTAAGAGGGTCAAACGTTCCCTCGTAGTAGTACACCATTAGTACTAATTTTTTGTTGATGAACTTAACTTCATCCTTAATGAACATAAGTTCCAAGATTCAGATTGGATCTAGGTCAAAATATCTTAAAACAATACACTTGGAAGCCTCATCATGCCATAAAATCATTAATTAGCCGTCAACCCCGCACGATTTTATTTATTATTACTAACTTAGTGTCTCATTTTCATGCATTTCATCATTCAGAAAGAAAAAAAAAAACATAGAAGTCCCATCAAAATAAAAGCCTTCATCAATTAATGCAAGTATGCAACTGTTCCATTGAACGTGTCAACCCCCTCAACAAGTCGTTGTCCGTGTGTGACCTACATTTTTTGGCCACGAGACCAATATTAACCCCATCTACCAACTGTGCACGTTATCAAAGCTCTAGCAAGTTTTCATAAAAATGCACCAACTGTCAATTTCAGATACAAAAAGGTGTTGTGTTCTTTAGTTCAAGAAAAGAATACAAGACCTCGTGAATGCTGTGTGTCTTTTGCGTACATTCTGCCTTCTAAAACTTATTTTTTACCCTTATCTGCTCAAAAAGCTGGAAAAAAGGGCCTGTACACACCTTTTCGTTCTATAATATTTGTTCAAACAAAACTACGGAATGGAATGTGTTTCTGTATTTATCTGCTTTGTACAAAGTCAAGTAACTTTCTGGTTTTGTCCATTTCATGGTTAAAGTATATCCCGTATTCATCATACCCCCACCACCTCACGCTTAAAATAGATAACAATATATGGACTTGGACCTATGCAGATTTTGCTATGTGTTGATAAGTTTTTAATAATTATGTGGGACAAAATTAATTTGCTAGGGGGAAATGCATAATAGTCCCTTGTGTTTAAAAAATTCCGCAACCAAACCAAAACTACCTCGTGTTTTTTTTTTTTTTTTTTTCCATACGTTCTCTTGAGTTTTTGTCGTGTTATTTATTTTAACTGACTTCTTGCGTTAAACCGGCCTCCTCCTTGTTTTACCCCGTATTTTATGAAACCCGCATCAAATCTCATTTCGGTTATTAAAAAATAGGACGAGATCCCTTCGTGTTATCAAAACTATACATCATAACTCTCATGTTATTAGTAATCTGCATCAAACCCTTCTTATTGAGAGGAATAATATTTGACAATTCATATTTAGTTGAAGTGTTTATGTTTAAGAGAGGTTTGGTGCTGGATTTCTTAATAATAATGGAATTTCGTACAAAAAAAGAATAACACGAATGAATTTGATGCACATTGTATATATGTATAACACATGGGGTTCAATGCATTTTCCCCATTGGATACCTTATAAGTTAGGAATAATTATGTCCATTGTGCATATGTTATGTACGATAAGCAAGTCGTTTTTTTGGCCTTGAAATTATTGGAAAATGAAGTTTTTGTATGTGCAAAAGTACCACTTACGCACCTAATATAGGTACCATGTGAAGGACCAGGACCATAACTCCTTGTATTTTTAGTTTCTAAAGTGTCTCAAACGTCACAACAATGTTAAAAAAACAAACCTACAATGGTACACTAATGTAACCCCATCGTCCCACTATTCAAGAGTATCACGCTTTTGAAAGTGAAATGATATGAAAAGGAAAATAAACAATATACTAGTATATAGTTGAATGTGAAGTTGGTTGTATTGTATCTAGCTAAAAGGTTAAAAACAGTTAAAGTTGGGTGCGTTATATTTGAAGCACGCGTGATCTGAAACAAAGAGGGGGACATTATATTATGGTTGTGGAGATGATCAATGCGACACGGCTGAGCCCCTACTGAGCAAACATTTCAAGTGAATTCAATTATTACACTATAGTTTTCAGTAATACTTTTTTTTTTGAAATAAACGATGTTGGTGTTGTGTTGTGTTGTTTATTAATGATTGAACATGACTACTCTGTAGAGTTGTAAAATCCGTAAAAAGATAAGACGAAATCGGGCTCTCATTACTAATTGGTGACATAGATAGGTAGGTGAGAGCCACCCCAGGATCTTAATTTAGACTAACTTCTTGAATGTGCTTTGTCGAAGTATGTGCATAAATACTAATAAAATTATCCATCTGTATTGCTTCACATCCTGCGAGAAAATCAAGTAGCTGTGTTTTAATTTTTTTTGTAATAAGTTGTATATTTCACTTTCTTGTTATATAATTTCTTTTTTCCATGCTTGTATTTTACCTAGCATAAAGTGATTCATACCTCTTCTCGCGTTACCGGCCTCCAAATCTTGTGTGTCATATGATGTGTCAATAAGAGGGTTACTGGTAGATTTACGACATGTGTAATAAAAAGTGACGGTATGAATTGACAGAAAAATATATTTAACAGTCTCTACCATACAGTGATCATACATGCCTTAAGTCTAAGTATAAGGACCTAAAATGACACACCATCAAAGTCGAGATAACGCATTTGACCATCTCGTTTATGTCCCCCTATGCTTGCACTTAAGTTATTTAGGACACACATATGGGCGTTACTCTTACTAAGATGACAAAAGGGTACAGCCTTTGATCAATTAAACATCAATAGATTAAGTACTATAAGCACAAATAACTGATTCAATACAATGCTCAGCAATCAGTATTGAAAATTCTACTTCATAATGTGGATGTTAAGTCATTGCATCCTTAGTTTTGTTAACTCTCTCATCATACATAATCTGGATTGTGCAGGACCTGGATGTTCATCAGTTGCATACGGCGCATCTGAAGAAATCGGACCATTCAGAATTAACAAAACTGGTTCATCTCTGTATTTGAACAAATACTCCTGGAATAAAGGTACCAACATAATGTCACATTAATCAAACCAACATATCCCACATTTCCTCTTACATGTTATCTAACCAACAACTAAGATGTTCTAACCAAAGTTCCTTCAACATTTTTTTATATGTACAAAATGTATGATCAGCTTTTCTCATCGAAACTTTCTAATGTTACAGTGGCGAATATTCTTTTTCTCGAATCACCGGCTGGCGTTGGTTACTCTTATACCAATACGAGCTCTAACCTCAAGGATTCTGGGGACAAAAGAACAGGTATACTTGACGAAGAAACACCAATCTTAAACTAGTTTCTATTTTCATTTACGAAGATTGTAACGGAAGACCTTATCGAAGTTTCCTTTTCGACGACACAGCTCAAGATGCCCTGATTTTCCTGATTAGATGGATGTCAAGGTTTCCGCAGTATAAACACAGAGACTTCTACTTGACTGGAGAAAGCTATGCAGGTATGTAGTACTTAAAAACTGGCAACAATACTTACACGTATCTTCTATACTATTCCGTAAACCAGATTTTTTTATTATACATGTGTAAAATACACTAGTGTCCTTCACACAGTACAAAAAAGTGGCATACAAGATCCTTCGCAGCAACCATATTCTTTCATTTTTCGTCCATTCTTTAATTGTCATCTTACACGAGTTACCCTTCTTTCGCAGGGCATTATGTTCCACAATTAGCAGAGAAAATATATGATTACAACAAGAAACATTCAAATCCAATCCTCAATCTGAAAGGATTCATTGTAAGCTCACTGTTATTTGTTCCATTTCCTTATTCTTCTAGTCACACAAATACGGATATTTTGAATCTAATTCATATGCAGGTTGGAAATGCTGTTACGGACAACTACTACGACAGCGTTGGAACTGTCACATATTGGTGGAGTCACTCTATGATTTCAGATAAAACATATAAATCAATCCTGAAATCATGCGATTTCAAATCAGAGAAAAGTTCACAGAAATGCGACGATATTGTGAATTATGCCATGAACCATGAATTCGGTGATATTGATCAGTATAGTATTTACACACCAATGTGCAAGTCATCAGAAACAAAAACTAAGCCTTTCCTAAGGCTTAAGAACACTCTTCTCCGTCCAAGATCAGGGTACGATCCATGTACTGAGAGCTACGCCGAGAAATATTACAATAGGCCAGATGTACAGAAAGCCCTGCACGCAAATACTACCGGTATTCCATACAAATGGACGGCATGCAGGTAATTTCAGTAGAGACTTCCATTTCAAGATCTTTTTTTTTTTTTTTTTTTTGTGACGCTCAATGAATTAAAGTTGTTTCGCCATTTGCAGCGATGTACTTATAAGAAACTGGAATGATTCGGATACTTCAGTGCTACCGATATACAAGAAACTGATTGCTGCTGGGCTAAGAATATGGGTTTTCAGGTATATAACAATATGAACACTGAATAAAAATTTGTTAGAAGTTCAAATGGATCAATAAACTTCATTCTTAGACTCTTTCAAATTATGAACGATGTTGAAATTTTGGTGTTTTTTCTCGTTGTTTGATTCAGCGGAGACACGGATTCAGTCGTGCCGGTGACTGCTACTAGATTTTCCTTGAGCCATCTTAATCTCAAAACGAAAACGCCGTGGTATCCTTGGTACACTGGTGGGCAGGTAAAGAACATATATGTTTGTTATGAGTTAAATTTTTAAAAACATTGGCATGATTGATTATGTTTTATTAATGAAATATTCAAATTCTTATACTTTAACTTTAACTTTTGTAGGTTGGTGGATGGACTGAGGTGTATAATGGACTAACATTTGCGACAGTTAGAGGATCTGGACATGAGGTTCCTCTATTTCAGCCCAGGAGAGCTTTCACTCTTTTCCAGTCATTTTTGTCGGGGAAAAACTTGCCAAAATCATGAAAAAGTTTGTCATAGAAACATATAGAATTAAGAAATGCTCTTGGGACAAATTCAAAGTAATAATTATCACCATATGTTCTCATTAAAAAGCAAATAGCGGAGGGGTTAATTAATAGAATAGGATCATTCAATTGCAAGTGTATCTAAGTTATTGGCTTATGCTTCATTGCCTCCATTTTAATTAAGTCTTTCTCTTATTTCTAGTGATATTAGAAGCATTATAGAACATTATCCTACATGCAGTTTCCAATAAGATTTGATTCTTCAATTGTATTGTTTATTTGGTTATTTCTGTGCAATTGTTTATATATTTCATCTCTAGTCAATTCCATACTGCAACATTTCCATGTTTATACAATGAATTACCAAAAATAGAATAAGATAGAAAGTTGGTGCAAGATAAAAGCAAAGGGCCAACTTAGTGCTGGCCAATTTTCTTATCTCACGCCAGCAAACATCTGATTGATAAGCCCTCCTACCAGCTTCTCTATATGCCACAGGCATCGAATATATATTGCACTATAGTTATGTCTCGATGATAAAAAGGTTAGGTTAAGTTGGGTTACCGACAAATTTGTCACACAAGAAACTCGAGATTTTTCCTATTTTGGATTTTATTTTTCCTTCTCTTGAATAGTTTTTGCTCCATATGTTCATTGCCAACCTCTAAACAGTTTCTGCAATATTTCTCTCAATTTTATTTTTTGTTCTAGTATCAAAGCATGGTGTATGATAAAATATTTTGGGACAACTTGTTGCAAATACGTGACACTTCTTCTAGCAGTTGGTGATGGATATTTGTGACTTTTTGGAGCGAGTACCATGAATTGCGTATTGTTAAGAAAGAATCAATACAAATGAAATAAGAGTGGAGAGAGAGATTAATATTGGGGGTGAAATCACCAATATACCCTTTGCTAAGAGCAACAAGAATTAAAAGCCTGGAAAAGTTAGGATCTTGATAATGGCTTTCCTGTTTCAGGCTAAATCTCAAGTTGTTGGATCTTGACTCGTTCAAGAAAGATTCTTTTGCAGCAGCAAGAATGAAAAGAATTGGAATAGGCCAAGAAGGGTAAAATTGTAACTAAATCATCTTGGGTCCCAATGGTCACAAATTAATAAAAAAAATGGAGAGGGACATCACCATCAGGCAGCCATCAAAGACCAAAGCCTAGAAACAAGCTAGTACCAACCAAGTGCAGAAAACAGCATCCCCCATTTATCTCTCTCTTTCTTTACTTAGCTTTTTCAGCACCATCTCATCATCAATCTCATGGGAAAAATTCCACCTATTGTCTCTCTCTCTCTCTCTCTAGAAATAAAAATTTGATTGAAAACTGCCATTCTCTCTCCTCCAACAAAGTCTATACATTATGTCCATACTCCATAATACTATATTCTATTTTTTCCTATACTGAGCAAGAATTGAAAGGAAGACATAGAAAAAGCTTCCCACAATCAAAAAAACCAAAGAAAGAGTCCACACCACTCTCTCTCTCTCTCTACAATGGCCCAGCTGGACCAAGATTTATGTTAGGAAAAACAAACAAACAAACAAAAGAATAAAGAATGGGAAAGACTGAGAAACAAAGCAAAGGTGATGTCTTCAAATGTCCTCCAAAATTAAACCACACCACACCCACTTTCAGACACACAATAAAGCAGTTTGTGTTTTCCACAAATGCCCCTCTGCAACCCCCCAAAAAATCCCCATCTTCATCATCCTCCTCACTGCCTCTCTATAGTTATTATTATTAATTGTGCGAGAATCATGTGGGCTTTTTCGGCCTTTGCCTTTCTTGGTCAGAGTTTTTTTCACAGAAGAAAAAAAACAATCAATCAAAACAAAGAAAGAACCTTCTCCCTATTTTCTCTCTTTTTATGCCCTTATCTCTCTCTTTCTCTCTCTATCTCTACTATTATCATTTTCTTTCTCTACATTCAAACCGCCTTTTTATTGCTTCTCCACCTCTTTTTCATATCTGTCACCCATTTATTCATTTCATTCATTTATCCTCTGTTCTTCTCTGTTTTTTCTCTGTTCTCAAAAAAAAAAACTAATCTTTGTTTTCATCGTCAAGATCTCAACTTTATTCAAAAGGGGTTTGTTGGTCCTTTGATCTGATGTCTAAGAAGAGTAAAGGGTTGATTTTGGAATCAACGGCGGTTCGTGGGTCGTTTGTGGGTCAGGATGATGCTAAGGCCCTGATGAGGCACCACACACTTATGCAGGACTATCAAGAGTTGCTAAAGGTCCTTTTTTTCGTTGTGATTTTTGTTTATCTTTTGTTAATTGAGAGATCTGTTGTGTTTCTCAAGTGGGTTTTTTCGTGGATTTCTGATTCGTGTACAATTTTTTGTGTTTTTTGAGTTTTCATCGCCTGATGATGTTTTTTTTTTTGTGCGTTTCTGTTTTGTTGACATGTTACTCTGTTTCCTTAGGTTATTGAATTCAGTCCCTGATGTTCCAATTATATGAAATTTTCTGTGAGATCTGTTGTTTCTCAGGAAGGTTTATGTGGTTTTGTAATTGTTACTTTGTGTGGAATATTAGGTTTTGGTTTTTATATACTTGGGGTTTTAATTTGTATTTTGCTGCTATTGATTATAAATTCCAGTTAATTAACAAGTTTTCTTCAGTTTATCTGGGGAGTTTCTTTCGTATAGAGTAAATCGATCCCCCGTTGAATCGTCTTTGTTTATTTAGTACTTTCGTCTACTAGAAGTGGTACTCATTGGAGCTTGTTGGATGATTTTGTATGCAGAAGTTGTTATTCAGATGTGCCTCCCTGTGTTTATGTTTTCCTTGTTGGGCTAGAATTTATTCTTGAAAGGATCCATTATCTGTTTTTGTTGAACTTGTAAAACTCTGATTCTTATCTCATGTTAAAGTTTCAAAAATCTGATTCTTGTGTTGCTTTCTGGGTTAGCCCGTAAAAGGTAGTGTTCTGCAATTGGCTGGAGAATAACTGACAGTTGTATCGTCTTACAGGAAACAGATGATACACGAAGCAAACTGGATGAAGCGAAGCAGAGGAAGCTGATGCTTGCTGCTGAAGTTCGGTATGCAAATTTTCGCATTAATTTTGTTAGTTGACGATATGTTCTATAAGATTTTCTAACAGTATGTCGGGAACGTAATTAATGTCATTAATTGCTATACATGTACAAAATATTGGTTCATTTGCTCCGACAAGTTCAGCATGTTGTGCTTCCAAGATAGATTGTCGTTTTTGTTTCCTTCTGGAGCAACGTTATTGCAGGTTACAATGTATGCATGTGGCATTAGAAATGAAAAATTGTTCAGAGTTGTAGCTCTTCATTTGTTGATTGCAAGTTAAAAACATTCCCATCTCACTATTGTGTACCTTGTAAGAATGGTAAAGGTGGTTAATATTTGTTGGAGTAGCTCGTTATTTCATATGGTCTGCTAGTCTATAGATTCTTGTAAAACTAAGTGCCATCTTGATGTAAATGGACAGGTTTCTCCGAAGAAGATATCAGTACTTAGTAAAAACAAAGTCTATGGATTTGTCAGCTGAACAAAAAGTTGTGCAGCCACCATATTCACTTAAACAATCTAAAAACAATAGTGGGAAGCTGTTGGGCCACAAAGAAGCCCATCACCGTAGCTTACCTCCAGTTCCAGAACCAAAGTCCAAGAAGAGACGTTATGTTGGTAAAGAAGTTTCTCCACCAAGCGCATTCCCTGTACTCAATCAACATCATAAGAAAATAGTACATGGTAGAAAAGAAACTACTGCTCACAGTTTAACTCCCATTTCTGTGTTGAAACAAAAAGGAGGAATAAGTATCAGCAAAGAAAATTTTGCCTGGAATGCCCAACTTCTCGACTTAAACCAACAAGAAAGATTGCACGTCGGAAATGATATTACTCTGAGGAAATCAGTTGCGCCATTTGACTTGAATGAGGATAATAGTCCTAGTGTGAGAGAAGCTTTCTTGCCAGTAAGAACTCCAGTCTTTGACCTAAATGAAATATCGGTATGTAATCGGTTTCAACATGAATGTTTTCACTTAGTGAATTCCATCGTTAATTTTAACTCTCGGAATTCTAAAAGCTCCATCTTTTGTTATGTTTAGTAGACAGGGGATGAGGATTTCCAAAGCAATGTTGAACCGGTAAATTTTGAAGAGGCCACGAAAAGCTTAATAAGAGGTCTCAGTGACGAGCAGCAAAATGATTTGAAGTTGCCCGTATGTCGAAATGCTGGGGAGAGTTCATCACGTGCGGGGAAAAGGAAGATTTCGTGGCAGGATCCGGTTGCATTGAGAGTTTGAAGCGCTGTTTGCCAAGTCGAGGATCAGCTGTTAGTGTTCGGAGAATTAAAGAAATTTGTGAAGTCTGCAGTTTTCTGCATTTCCTTAACTATAGATAATTAATTAGTTTTATATAGCATTAAGAATTATCTAAATAGAAACTAGGAAAACATGTGATGCAGATTCTGTAGTTTATTACCGGAGATAATTTCGGGGTTTAGCTGACTATTGTACATGTTCTTGATGTGGTACTGCACTATGGATATATGGCAGTGGGTTTTATGTGATCTTGCTATTGTCTCTATTCTTTTATGGATGCAGATTTTTGTGTTTTTCTCGTTTGATTGATAACATTGAAAAAAGGAAAAAAGATGAAATTATTTACTTTATGTGAAAAGAGATGAATGGGAGAAAAATGGAAGAAGATTTAAGTGGGATCAAGTGATAATCGTCTATAAACTGGATCAATAATTACAAGGCTTCATTTTGCATTTACACCTATTTAAGAAGATTAGGGAATATGTTATTGCTAACACGTTTCTACTGTGGCGTAAAACTGAAAATCATTTTTGACACTTTACTCTTGGTCTCTAGCATAACTCTACACGGCGAGTTAGTTTTGTGAGTAGGAGAAATGAACCAAGAGTATTGTTGTCTAATGTCTTTATATGAGTCAGGGCTTTAACAGTATGTTGTGTAAGGGGTTTATCATGTTTTGCTCGAGACGAGTAATTAAAAGTTTAATTTTATATTAGTTTTGCTTGAATCTTATATTAATTTTGCTTGATATTTGTGAATAATCATTAATTTCGAGCTCATTTGTCATTTTTGAGGATTACATCATAACATGCAAAGCAGTTTAATATGTTGAACTATTGTAGCAATAACCCTCTTATTAAATGCCTGACACGCGTGAGAGGTTGTTCAGATACGACCGTGCCCTTGCGAACCAAAGGTTATATGATATGCATTATCATTTATATCTCTCTCATATTATAAAGCAAATAATAATTAATACATGAGTTGTAAATTTCACTACTATTTCGCACACAATTAATAATTTAAATTTTGAATGTATAGATTAGAAACCCACAAACCATTGTCAACGACACTTATACAAAGATCCTACTATATAGCTAGATCAATTATGACACTTGGCCCGAAGTGAAGACTAGCCATTCAAAGACCACAAAATAAACATAAAAGCTCGATCGGTCTCAAATACTTTCTTATCTTCAATCATCAGTATTATTCTCGAAAACTTAAAATGCCATCTACATGCGAAACAGTCTGTGAAATAATTCTTGCAATCCTTCTGCCACCTTTGGGAGTCTGCTTAAGACATGGATGTTGCACTGTATGTTCCTTTTTTTATTTTAATTTTTCTTAATCTCCACTATTTCATAATTGCTCATTCTTATTTGTTTGTTTCATTTGTTTTTTTTTTCTTTTTTGCAGTGTGAGGTGTTGATTTGTATTCTACTGACGCTGTTAGGTTATATTCCTGGGATCATCTATGCTATCTACGCCATTGTGGTGCGTGTCGAACCTGATCGTGAACGATGGGAACCTCTTGATCCTTAATTAGTGTGCACTTGGATTTTGTTCCCATTCATAACAAATAAGCATTGTTTACTTAACTTTGATTTAATAGAATGTTGGACTCATTGTGATGGAAACTTGTCACAAATTGTTCTAAGACATACATAAAACTTTGCTTCTCGTGATTCTTGCTTCTTGATTAATTATATCTCTATTCTTTTCACATGTAATTCGTTGGACCAAGTTGAATAAAGCGATCAGAAACAATATCCTTTTTTTTTTTTATCTATAAATATAAGGTATGTTTAATTGACTAAAAAGAATGAAATTGAGTCATAAACATGGATCAAAGTTTTTTTCTTTCTTGAAAAGTACTGAAACTTTTGCATTTTTGACTATATGAAGACGAAATATTCAGTATTTTCTATGTTTATCGTAATAACAATTCTTACAATTTTTCTCAGTATATCGAAAAGATTCTGAATTTTTTTAAAACATATAATCTAAAACAGAACTTTGATCATGGTTATACCCGAAAGGAGAGCCTATATTAATCGCTAACTAACTAATTTACAGATATCAGATTTGAGCTCTTTTTAAAATCTATAACACTCTCAATTAAAGAAATGAATAATATTATATTAAGTGAGTGAAAATGAAATAGTAGAGTGATGATTAATTAGAGTAAAGTCAATAATAATAATAATAATAATATATGTCTGTCTGTCTGTCTGTCTATCTGTGTGTTAGAAAACGAGAAAGGCAGGTGAAGAGTGAGAAAGAAAAATGGCGACAAGATGTGAGATTCTGTGCGAGATACTGTTGGCGATCTTAATTCCTCCACTAGGCGTGTGCTTCCGCCATGGATGCTGCTCCGTGGAGTTCTTCATCTGCTTGCTGTTGACTATTTTAGGGTACATTCCTGGCATTATTTACGCTCTCTACGCTATTCTCTTCGTCGATCGCGATCATCAATACCGTCGCGATTATTATCAGCTTGCTTAGCTAGTCTTCTCTGTTTTCTCTATATATTGTGCTTGATCAATGTGTAATTTTGATTTGTTCAAACATTTTTGTGAATGAATGGTGTGATTTGTGAATTGTGACGATTAAGATCGATTTTGAGCTGTTAATCTTGTGTTGTTTTTATATATTCTTATTCTATTGATGCCAAACTTATTTTAGATCTTAGAATGGAACAAAATATTGTTGATAGATATGATTTGGTGAACATTGTCGTTGAATCAATTTTAACAACTTGATAGCATTGAGAAGTTAGATCATGAATGCCCTAATTGTGTTGGTTATGACGAGATCGTCTTACCTTCTTCTCGGCGTAACCAATTCTGACCGGTTTGCTTACGCGCTTGAGATATTATAGCCTGAAGACTTGGCGCAAGATCGGATCATTTTTGCGACCTTTACTCATTCATCGGTAAAACTCTAAATGTCTGGCTCGCTGAACCATTTGTTCCTTTTTTACCTCTGATATTTAGAATTTCGGCATAAAACTTGAGGGGAGTAATGGGATGTGTGAAGCTAAAACGATGCCTAAACTACTCATAAGTGTTACTTTGTTCTGCTATCACCTTTCTTGAGCTCTTCAAGAGTCCAATTGTTAAGTGCAGAATTGATTCTCCATCTCTTCTATAAGGGTATTTATTGTTTAGAAGGCGATTATGGCATTTGCTCTAGCTGGAGAACTCTCAACGAGCTTGTGAATTATTGGTTTCCAAACTCTGACATAGTAAGAGTTTTGTCTATCAATATATGGGCTAATCAATAGTAACTCTTTTTCATTCATCTTCATCTATTCACAGTTCACCCTTGTCAGTTATAACTTGCCCAGCTTAGTGATCATGGGTCGAATAGTACACCGTATTAGATATGGCACCCAACCTCTAGTCTGGAATTAGTGGTTGGATATCATTATCACTGAATTCCTCCAGGCCGATTCTAAAGGCGATTTTATTGCTCATTAGAGTCTTGTAGTTTTTGGATTCCTACAATAGGCTATTGAAAGGCTATTTACTATTTATCCTTAAAAATGTTGCGATAGCTACAGAAGTATACTCTTTTATCTATACTAATTTCTCATATTCTTTACTACATTATTTATCTCATATAGCAAACCGTCCATGTTCTCACCTGGGTGGTGAGGGCACGACTGTATCATTCTTTTTCTGTTTGGTGAAATAGTGGCCATGGCTGCCACTACACCGTTCAAGACTATACCTCTTCGGTGTTCGATTTCAGATCTAGCTGCAATTGTGGCATTTGAGGCTACGTCTGATTTTTGTGGCCAGATTTGTCATTCAATACCAGATTTGGTCGTGACTGCAGCGTTTAAGATAAATCTGGCCACATTATTGGTTTGTGCTTGTTGAGATGAAACAGCAGGTTGTTAGTCAGGCTCTCACTACAGCTAATCTCGTATTGTTTAGCAGGATGGCATAGTGGTAGTTGGCTTAGGCATTGGTTTGAAATGGTAATGGAATATTAAATCTATACTCACCATTCTATATGTTTGTTGATTTGCTGCTCTGTTTCCTGAAGTGTTTGGTGCCGGTAGTTGTTGCCGTATGCCGACGGATATGGCTGCGACTGCAGAGGTCATGAGCTTTCACGGGCTCCGTAATCACTAAGTTCAAGGTCAAATGCTTCGTTAACCTCAGTTGCTTTCCTCAGACCTCACTACTTACTGATAGAATAAGATAACAATGAACAGAAGAAATTGAAAGAAATGAAAGTGAAAAATATTGACATTACAAATGGCAAAAATATCAACACGTTAATTGTTTAAATTTGTCCCACAAAATTAATAGTTTTACCAGATACCACATTGCATATTACAATTTACTCTTAATTTTTATTTCATTTCAATTCTATTCTATTACCTTCTTTTCAACAACTCTCCCGTATTCTATTTGTTTAAAGATGTGAACTGCATAACTAATGTAACCATTGGATTATTTCCATAATGCATTTTATACATTAATTCTGTTGAAAGGGAAAGTGAGATGAACAAGTATTACTTGATAAATGATAAGGCTCCTGAACGAAAGGATATAAGCGTTAATTGAAGCTGTTGATCTTGAATTTATATTTGAATTTAATGGAATGTTGGAAATCCACTCTAACATATAATATTCACATTTAATGGGACTTGCAAGGACATAATTTGCATAAATAACAACCCACCATCTCGTATTTCCTCTCCATCTCCGACTACAATCCCCACTAGAGATGGCAATCAACTTTGCCAATCCCTTGTCCCATCATCCACCATGATAAGGCTCCACCCACACCACTAAGTTTAGTCCATATTTTTCATGTGTAATTTTAGTTTTACGGACAAAATCTAGTCAAGTACAAATCATATAAAGTGAAGCATAATTATGAGCCATGAATGTGTATTGTGTTTCTTTTAAAACAAAATATACAGTCTGTAACTTATACGTTGTGTATGTTGTAAGAACCTACTGTCACAATATTATAGAGTAATAGAAAACAAATAACTTGAAATAATCAAAATGAAAATGGTTATTAACACGTCACAATCCTCAACATCATTCGAATGCAGATCGAACAATTTCAAAGTAATTGATAGCAAAGTTCTAGGAGTCGAGAGTCGAACTAGAATATCACGTATATTTATTATTCGATAACCCTCTTCCAACCTCAAACTCCACGCTACAAAATGTATCTTGCAGGTAGATGAGACGAGTCTCCAAGAACGCGATGGAATGTAGAAAACGTAATATGTAGCCTTGCCTCATTTGGAACTGCAAAGTATATTGATATAGACTAAAGGCCAATAATACATGCAAGGAAATACCTGTCAAGCATATTCAAAGACAAGTAGTTAAAAACTTAGCTCCACATTAGTCCTGGTGGCTACTTATGCAAAATGATCATTAATTTTTTATAATTTACGAGGGACCTTGCTACCCAGAAGAACCCTTATTGTATCCGTTTGTGAAGCACTAAATCTCCTTAAATAATGTTTGAGACGAGGGGTTGTTCAGTAGGACAGTCGTGAGGGTTTATGATTTACATCATCGATAATATATTGTTCCCTTCTAAAATAGAGAACTCTTACTTATATTACATCTACCACATGATTTTTAATATATTATTTACCTTTTTTTTTTTTTTTTTTTTTTTAATAGTTAATATTATTTACGTTTGAATGGATATGAAAGTAAAGTAATATTCAGTCACCTATGAAATTAAAGTAATATTTAGCTCCCCAGTGAATATTACATACTCAAAATAAGCAAACTCCCCAATTTAACTAGTCATAATTTCAATTTTACGGATTGTAGTTGAATTATTTACAGCGGGCTAGGCTACTTAAAATCGGGACTCTGCGAGAGGAGATTATCAGGAGAAGATCTCACATTCCGTCATCTTTATCGGCGACTGTTAATAGACTACCGGTGGCGGCGGAGAGAATCGGAGAAATGTCGGTGGAGGAGAGGATGGTATCCCGCTTCTTGAAACGCCCGTCGACCTCGTTTTTAAAATATATATATATGATTAAAAAGAAAATATATTCATGTCATGTCATGTCATGTCATGTTTGTATTTTGTAATCGAGTTTCCTTTATTTGCCAAAATCCGATATCAGAAAATAAAATGAGTAATTATTTTGTACCAGGAACAATATTATGTACTTAAGTTGTGTATTAGTAATACAAGTTGTGCTTAAGATTAAATATCTAATCTCACTGTTATTGTCATTTGCATTATTTTTTATTAATGTTATTTTCAGTGTAATTATTCTAGGAAATTAGATTTTAAACAAATACTAATAAATATTAGTTTTTCAGATTCAACAAGTTACGTCACGTATTTCATAATTTAAACAGATTAAGATAAAATTAAACACAGAGTACAACAATAACCGTAAAACTGTCAACTTACAAGAATTTGCCCATATAAAAAGTCTTTAATCTCTTTCTATAGGCTAAATATCCGTGAGCGAATTTGGGAGAAAGTTCCCTTTCTAGCCTAGAAAGAGAATTGTCACCTAAGTCACATAATGCTGATGCGCGAGCGAGTGCGGAAGCGGAAGCGTGTGCGCTTGCGTCAAAGTTAAAATATTATGAATATGAGTGCGCCTTAGTGCGTTTATTAAGTTTAATTAAATATATATTTATAATAATACAATTATACAAATGATAAAAGTCGTTAATTAAAGGAGAATGGAATTTAATTTACTTCAATCCTCGATTGTTCGCAATTATTTCTTTTACTATATTTATTTAGCCCAATTATTCTTCTAACCTAATCAAGGAGAAGACACATGGAATAGGTGAGAGATGGAGCAAATATAGATTTGAATACGTGTAAAGTAAAAATTCTTGGTACGAATTCTTAGTGCGAGAGCGCGACTAATACGCAGTGCAGTGACTATGAAGGATTATGTGACTTAGATTGTCATTCTCTGGTAGAAATGAACTAAGTATACTTTCTTTGGACAACAACCACTGCATCCCTTGCTATGCACTCACACATTGTCAGGTGAAATAAATGGACAGGATTGAATTTAAAAAAGTTGAGAAAGGAAGCAATCCGTTTCTTTCATAAGTATACGGAAGCATCAAAGAAGATTTACAGAACAGCATCGAATAAAATTTGCAGATTTCTTGATTAAATCTATACGATGCAGAAGTTTGACATGTTGGTTTCAAACTCAATTTGCTAGGCTATTAGTTTTAAGACCATTTTAACAACGAGTATCTAAGATTCAAATTTTGCCACTGAAAGCAGACGAAAGCCCATACTTCTGCTTTGAACTTAGTGATATTTGCATAACACTTAAGAATATAGTATGTATGCAAATGAAAAGATGGTTTTGGATAATTCCAAAGGAGTGAAAATGTGTGCAATTAACTTAGTGAAACTATATTTTTAAATTGTAAGAAGTTAGTCTGCGATTTTAAATTTAGATATTCAAAAAATTATTTAAATACACCTGAAAGATATGATTGATTTTCACTGGGCCGCGCCGCCAAGCTAGCTGATTTGGATGGATGACGACGACTAAACGAAGAGTTTTTCTTCATTGATTTAACTCTCTTTCTGTTTCTTTCGATTGCAATTCACACATTTCGCGTTTGGACTTTCGCTAGAAAAGCCCAAACTTTAAATTAAACTCCCCTCCAATATTTTTTCGGCTCTTTGTATCGCTACCAAAACTAAATATCTCCAACCATTTTAGATTTGAATATCATTTCATACTCTTGTAAACGTGATTATGAAACCTATTTTCTTCCTATGATTTTAAGCCAAACTCCTCTTTAGATTTTCAAAACTTGCAAAAACAAAACATTCTAAAGTATATAAAACAACAATTCAAAAAAACTTACTACACGTCTCAAAAGAATCTTCAAATCATTCAATCAACAGAAAAACAAATCAAATTAAATTACATAGTAAATAAATCATCCCGCATCAGCTATTGGCAGCTTCTAACGAGCAGAAGGGGAAATTTTGGTGACCATATAAACATATGCATGTCTAGAGCCAGAAGAAAGCAAAGAAAATTGACAAACAAAGAAAAGAATCAACTTGAAGCATAGAGATCCTCTTCTCACTAGCTGCTGACGAATTATTGTTACTCGGCCTTACGCGAACCGTCCTCTTAATTTGGAAAACTAATTCCCCTGAGTTCGAATAACTCGGCTTCTTTGTGGCTAAGTTCTGTTGCAATATTGAGGTGCCTTGAGTTTCAGTTTGAGATGTGGAGATAACTTGTTGAGTAGAAGTTGGCAAATATTGTGACAGCAATAAGATTAATGCAAGAGCTAGAGATAGCACTTGGTTCATTTTCATTGCTGCCATTTTTTATTTTTGATCAGTTCAAAGGAGAAAGGATGAATACAAGAAGATTGAAAGTTGTAGTGAGAAACAAAAGAATGAGATGCTCAAATATATATAATAGATCATGAGCAAGTGGGGATGTATAGAACACATGCATGGCAAAATGTGTTAAATTATGTATAAATTAACCATTGACATGGCAACCTTATATATTTTAAAGGGCTGGACTTTATGGAAGAATTAATGGAATAATTGTCAATGATTACATATAATAATAAACAATGAGGCAGCCGAATTTGAGCAATTAGGAGAAATGAGCCCAAAAGATGTATGATTATGTTTACAATTATATAACAGTGTAATTGTTCTTTATTCCGTTAGACTGACTTTCAATATTTTATTGACTAATAAATTGATGTAGTTAGTCCGAGTTAAGTAGATACAACAATATTTAGTGTGTTAAAAATGCGCTTTTCATGTTCTAGACTATATATATGCTTTAATAGCATTGCGGAATTAATATTATCCTGGGTTGACTTCTTCCATTTATTTGATAATTGTTACTTATGTTTTGGTCAATGATGGGCCGGAGTCCTGAATGAGAAAAACCCCACATGTAAATTGACTTGTTAATCTTGACTTTATATTTGACTTTGACAAATCTGCCGTTCATATTATTTGAGACTTTCGAAAAAGTACCGGATTTGCAAAAATAATAACCCGCCACTAAGGATGGCAATCAACGTGTCAAATATGATGAGACGCCCCTCACCAACCACTAAATTCGTTCCATTTTTTATTTATTTGTTATTTCTTGAGTTTGGATTAGACTTTTGTTGCACGAAAGTCAATATAAAATGAAAATAAAATAAAATCATATATATATATATATATATATATATATATATATATGACACAAAAACAAAAAGATACTAATTTACACGGTCGCGTACCTGAAGTTGAGATGTTTGTGGATATGGCGGCAGCCGCCCCCTAATTTTTTTTTGTGTATATATTATTAAGATTAATTTGTTTCGTGACAAAAACTTTAGTCTAATGTTTCATGTTATGATAATCAATTTATAACTTGTCATTTTCTAAATCATTGTATCTTTGGTATGATTAAAAGTTATGGAATATGATTAACTCCAACTTATTAAACCCTTGTCTATCTATAATGCCTATTATATGATTTCACTCTAAATTACGTAAGGGAGGTGATATATCCCGAGCAAAATCTCTAAATTCAGAGAGATATTTGTATTATTTACTATTTTAAACTTTTTAATTCTACAAACTAACTCATTTTCCTTTTTTTATTCCTTAATATCGCATACTTTAAAATAAAAATCTTCTCATATATTAATAATGATTGAAATTTCCTTCTTAGGTATGAACACAAAAAAAGAAACTAGAGAATCTTCCAAATTGAATAGAAAAAAAGGTTAAAGTAATTTTGAACATGAACTAGTGGGATAAATATTTTAGTAATGGTCTGGATGGAGAGAAAATAAATTGAAAGCAAATGCTTTCATCCACGTTAAAAATTCTGCAACTCTAGTTTTACTTTCTAAAAAAAAATATATATATATATATATATATATATATATATATATATATATATATATATATATATATATATATATAATATAATATAATATAATATTCATGACAAAGAAGTTTGTTTTCTAATAAGAGAATTTGACTTGCTTTAAAGCTTTAGAATGTTTTCTGCGCTCATCTTCAAATGAAGTTTATGAAGAAGCAATTGTGGACTAAAACAAAAGAATTCCTTACGACTAACATTATTGCCATACATTTAAAGTAACTACTAGAATTTTTAGTATTAACTTTAATTTTTACAACATGTGAAAATTTAAAACGTACATATAAGTAAGAAATAATCGATATTCCGTTTCGAGGGAGCATATATTTTGTATTACTGAGTTTGTTTTGATGATGTTAATTGATCAGAAAGTTCGAATTGATTGATAATTGGGATTGACTAGATGAATTTGAACTAGACTAATGCCAATTTATTAAATAGTGAGAAAAACAAATTAAAATTGGCTGATATAATTAAGTTTAACCATATTATTCATCAAAAACTTTGTTAATATGTTAAATAAACAAAATTACTAAGACAGTGATATGTTTCCTATCAGGCTATCATCAATCCAGTTATGACGTATTTAAATATGGTTTCAATTTTCAAACATCTGCAGCTAGCAGATATTTTTTTTAAATTTATCAAGAAAAAATTCTTCCTACAATATATGTCGATATTCAAATCATGAACGGGACTCTGTTTATTATTCCTAACATCCACTTATGTAATTATTTGACATTATTGAACATTTGAGGTAAAATTAAATACGTCCAAACAATTTCAATATACATTACATTTCTGAAAAGAATCTTCAAACCATTCATTCATTGAACACAAAAACAAACTGAAAGAGAGGACATATGTGTGAACCCTTCCGCATGCATCAGCCAGCGCGATGGTACGTAGTTTTTCACGAACGGAGGTTGAATATTGGCGGTGGTGATGCGAAGTGCAAACGTCAAGTCTAGAGCCAGAACAAAGCAGAGAAAATGGAGACACCTATAAAAGAATAGAGATTTTGTTCTCCGAAGCTGCTGACCAATTATTGTTAACTGGCGGCCTTACGCGAACTGTCCTCTTAATTTGGAAAACTAATTTGCCCGAATTCGTAAAACTTGGCTGCTTCACTTGTGAGCATGCTGCAATGAGGAGCTTTAAAGACAGAGCAACAAGAGTGCTACGAGTGTTAGAGATAGTACAAGACTCACTTTTGCCATTTTCGATTTAATGTATAGTGGATGAGATATATATAGCCTAAAACTTATAACAGGAGAATGAATGAAATAGAGTTGAGTAGATTTAGTGTTGGAGTGGATCAGATATGGAATGAGATGACCTTATATATAGTGGATGAGATAGAGCCCATGCATGGCAAATTGAGTAATATATGTATTAAAAAAATCGTTAACACACACATATATATATATATATATATATATATATATATCTTTTCTTTTTGGGTCAAAAGAAGTCGATCGACACGGCATTTTGTATTGAAAAGCTGAACAATTGAAGAATTACTTGGGTGAATGAGTTTTGTACTGTGTACTACTAGTGTCGCTACAAAAAAAGTGAGAGACACCCACGCTTTATCGTCCACGCCTTTAAAAGTGTGGGCGCAAAAATATAATAAACCACGCTTCATAGTCAGCGTGGTCGTTTTAGGAGTTTAGCCATGCCCCTCCAAAATCGTGCTTATTCTTAACATATGCCCATACTTTTTAGAAAAGCGTTGTTTTGTGCTTCTTCTATCTCACGACTTTGGTAAGTTGTGTGGGCGCATACATGCGTTTTTATTATTTTTTTGGAGAGAAAAAAAATTTGATTTCTTTTTCTTTCTTGTTATCGATTTCTTTCTAATCCAACACTTCCCCATTACTAAACCCTAGCTAGAAAACTTCATCAAATCTTCTCAAAAAATTCGATCTGCTGCTGAATCTCCGGCGAATCTTCTCAAAGACTCCGATCTACGACGAATCTTCGGTGAATCTTCACAATAGACTTCGATCTGCGGCGAATTTCGGTGAATTACAGAAGATTTTTAGCTCCGAGTTCGAATCGACGCGATGAAGGATCTTCTTGCGGAAGAAACGAGATTAAAGAGTTCGTCGGAGAAAAATCGTTTCCGATAACCTCCGATTACTGGCAGAAGCTTCTAGAGCTTCCTCTCGATCTTCGCTGGCCTTCTCATCGCGTTACTCAAGCTTGCCTCCTCTTCGATCAGTGCATTTAAGGATTTCGCTTTTGTTCTGTCAATTTTAAAATGTGAATTTGTGTGAACATTTAGGTTTAGGCAATGATTGTGTTGACGAGATGCTCTGTTTTGTTTTCTCCTCACTGAGACTTTAGGTTTTTTGGGGTTTATTGGAGGTGATCGGTGAGGTTGTGTAATTTGTGATAGTTCTATTGTGATATCATCTTTTGGTGTTGAGTGTTTGGAGTTTCGTTCTGTCAATGAGTTATCTGTGATGTTTATAATCATAAATTGTCAAGTTATGCTATTGGAATTATGATATTATTCAGATTATGTTAGTCTTGCGTAATTCGTGTTTTCTGTGTTTTTGTTTGATACAAACTGAATTGAATGCAGTATGTAAGACTAGTTATCTGTCAAGCTAAAGATTTTTTTTACTCTTTAATTTTGTCTCATTCTCAAGTTTTTGTTTGAAAACCTAGATTAGGTTTTGAGTAATGTCGAACATTTAAGTTTCTACTGGATTTCTGCTGGATTTCGAACTATTGTTGTTACTCATCTTGATCAGTAGTATTGAAGCTTGTCTTCCTGTTAGTGTGTTTAGTAGAAGGAGAATTCATTTGACTTGATTTGCAAAGTTACCACCTCGTTTCTATAGTACTCCTCTTCTACTTGAAATATATGTAGAACTGGATCACTGTAGTGTGAATATAAGTTGCTTGGACTTATTTATATTACTTACATCCTTGTGTAGCATGGGAGTTTTAAAAGAACTTGAATTCTTAGATGATTGTGTTTGGCTACCCATGTCCATTTCGAGGATCAGATATAGGGGATGGTATGGCTGTGTTACCTGAGTAGATTTTAACGTACTTGAAAGATATTCCACCTGACGTGGTGGAAATCATCAGTTTGAGCCTGATTAACCCAATGTGAATTTTTTATTTGGATTTGCTCCCCTCCGAGTGCATGAGAATGGATGAGAGGCTTGTGGGCTTGACATGAGGGGGCAGCGATGGCTATATTTCTGGGAGTGAATTCCAGGACAATATGAAACACATTTTCGATATTAGATTTTGAATTAAAAACTGTGTTGTTTGGGTAGTTTCCCTGACATAATTTTATAGTTTGGGAGAAAATATGTTCAGACAACTTCAATTCTTCTAACTGAAACCATATGAATACAAGGATTCAATTATAAGTTATCATTTTATCTTATACCTAGCACTGTGTTAAGGATACCACAATTGATTAGGTTATGTGAGCAATGATTTACCAGAGATGCTGACGAGAGTTACATTCTCACTTATGGGGGTTCACATAGTTTATGATTGAAGTTGAATGGGATTTGTACTTAATGGCTCTCTACATTGTCCTATTACAAGTTACAGGTTGGAGCTAACAGTTACAAGTCAACGAAGCACGGTGGTTCGGTGTTTTCTTCTTTGTTGGCTATTCAATCATTTGGAAGTCACATGTTAGAAGTTAAATTACAATATCAGTCCATATGTTCCTCTTAGATATTTTGAAACATGGTTAGCAACATCTCTTGTGAAGTGAATTGCTCTATTCTGCAGTTCACCAACTCTGAATATGTTCGTTGCTGAACTTTTAGAAATAATGTTGGAAATGATGTCCTTTTTCCCTCGACTTGGTTATTGTTCCGTTTTGGCTCTGATGTTACGTTCATTGTAATTATTTACCCCATTCATATTATATGCAATTATGCATTGGGTGCTCGACTAGAAAACTAAAAATCCCTTGTGAAGTAATATTTATTTATGTTGGATAAATATTATTTGCGGATTGAGCATTTAATAGCTGTTTTTTTATGCCCTGTTTCTCCATGGAATAATTTCTGCAGGAAAACAGGACAGTGTAAGAGAGAGAGCTCTCACAGAAAAACATGCTAGGGACAGTTTTGAGAATCTTCTGTTTAGTGTTTGTCGGTTCCAGGAGCTTACTGGCACATATCCACACAATATAACTGTAAGTTCAATTACTTTTTTAGTTTTCTACATAAACTGAAGTTGTGGTATAGACTTACCAGTCGTACGTTTCAAAAATTACAAAATCACCCAAGTCATGAACTGAAAATGGCTGAATGTTGATGGCAATGACAAAATTTAATAATTTATATTTGATTCTTGATTCTGTGAGTGACAGAAGTTTAATGATACTAAGATATTTGAAAGTATATGAAAAGTATTTAAAATACTCATGTTGAGTTCTTTTTGTAGCCTCAATGTTTTATCTTCGTTCATTCTCTTACATTATGTTCATAGCATTATCCTCATTCCACTATTCACAACTTCTATTTTCAGATAGTGTTTTATTTTCCAGTAGTCACAACTTATATTTTACAGATAGTGTTTTATTTTCTCAAAAATGAGTAGGGGTGTTGTTTTTTCTTGAAGTTGGCAAAATCACTAAGAGCAATTATTTTACAGATACAAGAAATGAAAGCTTAAGTTCTGTGCATTCAGACTTTCTCCAGTAAGCAATTATCTTCACTTTAAAGATATTTTTCCTTATTCAGACATATATTATGTTGTTAGTCATTTTCCTCATGTTTCATCTTAAGCTTATGTGTCCTGATGTCTCTCTAATGATAGTCTGGTCAAGTCCTTGTGAAAAATATGAGGCCCATATTTCAGGAAATTTACATATTGTCAGTGTGAAGATCTACCCTATATGCCACAGCTTTTTCTTTTAGAGGCTTGCTGCATATTCTCGTAAAAATCTGCATTAGGTGCTGAAAAATCTGCATTAGGTGCTAAGCACTATTTAACCTGGATTAAACTTAACTTACTCTATTCATGACATTATCTGGTTATCTGCTAATATGACTTTATTTGTTCTTGAAGTCACTCGTTGCTTTGAAGAAGGGAACTCAAGTACAGCAGGAAAAGAAAGCTTAAGTTCTGTGCATTCAGACTTTCTCCAGTAAGCAATTATCTCCACTTTAAAGATATTTTTCCTTATTCAGACATATATTCTGTTGTAAGTCATGTAACTGTTCAATTTAAAATGACAAACATAGGTTCTAAAGAAATGTAAAATCAGAAATACAGTCTAAAACAATTTATATATTACTTGGACAGCTGACTATACTACTTATAAATTTATAATTTAGAGTGATGCACGGGCATATATGATTTAGTGGTTGTCAAGTCTTCTTGTGTTCTATATCTTATGTAGAATCCCGAGTATCAAGATGGATAGAAGTTGGTTATCTAGGCCAACAATAAGTCCCGAGTATGAAGATAGCATAAAATACTTTTTAGAGTTGGCAAAGAAGAATTTTCCCTTGGTGCAGTGCTCTTCTGTTGACAGGTCTGCCAAGAAGCTGTGAAGTGTTCTATAGTTGGTTTCTATGTTTCGTGCCTTTCTTTTGTTGTTGTAACGAATGTTCTTTGATGTTGTTCTTTGTCTCTGTTTTTGTACTAAACTTTAGCTTTTGAGGCTTGTCTCAATGAAATGTTACTTTAAAAAAAAAATAGATTGCTTGTTATCACTAACGAGTTTAATTTCTTTTTTATATATAGGATCATCGACGATCGCATTCTTCTCGGTCCAGTTATGGTTCTTATCCGGATGCAAGTCGTTGATTATTGAAGTTGGTGTATTCTGTTGAAACATTAAAATTTTAACTTTGGTGATCTCTATTATTGAATTTTGAGGATTTGATGGTAATTGTTGTTGATTGTTAGATGGATCATTTTGTTGAATGTTAAAGTTTGGATAATAACTGGTGTAGATGTTGATGATGATTGATGATGATGATGATGTTGAATTTTTTACATGGTGAATGATGTTGAGTGTTGAAGTTTACATGGTGAATGATGTAGAATGTAGAAGTTTATATGGTGAATGCTCATGAATGTTGAAGATTAGTTGATTCTTTAATCAATTTGTTGTTCCAGTGCATATGTTTTTTGGGGAACTTTGTGTGGATTGCTGATGTTTCTTGAGATGTTTGTGGGCTTGATGTTTTATGTTGTTTAGTTTCTGCCCAGTTTGCGCGGACTGCTCGGGAGTGGCCAAGTACTGTTGTTGGTTTAAGGCTAAAATAGTTTCTGTTTTGCTGTTTTTTTAGCATTTGCTTTGCTGTTTTTCTGCTATTGTTTTGCTGGTTTTAGCAGGAAAATCATATAAAAATAGGTGATTTTTTTTTTTTATTCTAATGTGACATTTACCCACGCTTTTGCTAAAATCGTCCTGAAAAGGCATGAGAGCAATGCTAGAGTTCTCCACGCTTATTAGGAATTGCCCATGCTTTGGTGAAGGGCGTGGGTGTTAAGAACGTTTTCAGCGACGCTTTTTATCAATATCTCCATACTTCTAAGTCGTTGACAATGAGAATATTGTTACCAACACCTACTTGAAAGCGTGGGTAAGTTTTACCCACGCAAAAATAGACAACACTACCACCAAGTGTAGACAGGATTTTTGCCTACGCCAAAAAGCGTGGGCATAGACACAAAAAAGCGTGGGGAAAGCCATTGTTTCTTGTAGTGTTGTTTAAATATTCCGGCAGCCAAGTTTGAGGTAGGAGAATGAAGGCACCCACAAATATAAGCTAATTAATTATTAAATATATAAATATTCTACTTGCAGTGCTTTCAGCATTGAATAATTAAGACGCGCTATTTATCTGCCCGATGGATCTTAATTTCTTTAATCAGCTGCATGAGCAACTTCGATGCAGATAATTGGCCTATAATGTAAAATTAAGAATGGGAATAAGGGTGTTGGATTATTCAGATTTTGATAAAACGCTTTAGCATTTTTTAAAACGTTTTTCTGTTTTTTTTTTTTCTTTAAAATACCAACCAAATCGCTGAGCGCCATTAAAAATTTTATTATCTTAGATTTTTTTATTTTATTTTATGAAAGTGTTGTTTGTGTTGTGCGACGGAAATAATTCCGGCGGGCACTTTTGTGGCACGTGGTCGTTTACTGGCCAATTTTAGGATTAAGCCAAAAAAGTGAACATTTTAGGAATTATTACACATTAATAGATCATCAAATTAGGGAAAGTCTAAAGTCGGAGAATATACACATTAAAGAACCAAAGTTGCGAAATTCCCTGCGTTTCCGCTCATTGAAATTCATTTCAAACTAAGAAATGAGTATTAGTCTGTACAATTTTTTAATTAAGACCCACAATATTACACCCAGAAAAAAAGTAAAAAACATTCATTAACCTATCAGTACATATTGTATATTGCTATTCAAATTTAAGCTGATACCAATAAACCTTTCAACTCGGATAAAAAGAACCTTAAAATTAAGAAACCTTTCATATGTACGTCTAAGTAAACATCCAAATTTAAGAAATTAACACTATTCTGGTTTCATTCCTAATATACAAAATTAGAGAACGATGTACTACAGGCAATTCTAATATTTTCCCTTACATGCATGGATATATCCAAGTTTCTTTTCTGTTATCCGAAGAATACAGAAACGTTTCTATTTTTGTCTTTATGAAGACGAAACTTGCAAGTATTTTTTACGTATATTGCATCAACAATATTTACGAATTTTCTGAAACATATAGAAAAAATCTCAAAACATAGCGAAAAGTTTCTAATATTTAGCACAACAAAACATACAATCGAAACGAAACTTCAATCCATGCTTACATGCATGATCTTTCAGATTCAATTTTATTTTAAGCTTTCAATTGCGCCGATCTTCTTATCCAGCAAATTAGTTTTCAAAAATTATAGCCAGTACTACATTTCTATAACGACTGCATTTTGTGCAACTCCCTTCAATTATATTAATTTGATTTTACCCTTAATCTTCCATCCAATTCTTGGAGTATATATTTTTGAAAACACTGTTCGGAAACAGCTAAACTTTAATTTAAGAAGATATGTCAAACTAAATCTCTTTAATACAGGAAAATTCTAAAAATTGTGCAGAGTAGTTTCATACAAACACGGGATGAAGTTTAAAGTATCACAGTGTTTAACTAAAATATACCAGAACACGAGTGCATGTTGGCCGCATGAAATTTTCTTTTATTGTAAAGAATTATTGAGTTTTAACGTCCTTTGTTGATTAATACGATATTTTTAGTTTGGACTAAGACATAGTTTTATGAGTGTTTGGATACAATAAAAGTACTTATAATACTGGCATATTGAGAGTTATCAGAAGTCTAGGTTTTAAAGTGACAATTTACTGCCATTATTACAAATAATAATAAATAAATAAAAAATGGACCATGGGACCGAAAATCGCTTCCCCTATATTTATAGAGATATCAGCATAAAACTGTCACATAAACATTGAACGATTCTTCGACAAGGGCATATAGAGAAAATAAAATTACAAAAACTCAATTTAAATATGGTTTCAAATCCAACATTGGCAACAAACTTTAACACTTATCAAAAAGGAGAAAAAAAAAAAAAAAACTTCTTATAATGTCGATATTCAAATCATAAAACAAACTCTATTTATTAGTCCCAATTACATCCACTTGAGCAATTAGTTGACATTATTGTACATTTCAAAAAGAATTGTAGAACTATGTCCCAACAATTTCAATATATATTTTACATTTCTCAAAAGAATCTTCAAACCATTCATTGAACACAAAAAACAAATGAATACAGAATAACAAACTAAAAGAAAAGACATATGTATGAACCCTTTCGCATGCATCGATCAGCTAGCGCGATGGTAGTTTTTCACGAGCAGAGGTTGAATATTGGCGGTGGTGATGCGAAGTGCATGCGAACTTCTGTACGTACGTCAAGTCTAGAGCCAGAACAAAGCAGAGAAAATGGAGACACCTATGAAAGAATAATAAAGTTGAAGCAGAGAGATTTTGTTCTGAGAAGCTGCTGACCATTGAGTACTGTTAGTATTGCGAACCGGCCTCACGCGAACCGCCCTCTTCATTTGGACAACTAATTCCTCCGTGTTCAAGAATGATGGCTGCTGCTTCACTTTTGAGGTATGTTGCGGTGCTGAGGAGCTTTGAACTTCATGATCAGTTGGAGATATTGTTGAGATTATAACTTTGTGAGAAGAAGTTGGAAAAGATTGAGAGAGCAGTAACAGTGCTACGAGGGACATAGATATTAGCAGAAGTTTCATTTCTGCTGTTTGTGATGATCAGTTAAATTTAAATTGATGAAATAGATAGTTTGAGTAGGTTGATATTGGAGTGGAAAATATGGATTATGGAATGTCCAAAATTCAAATATATATAGAGGATTAGATAGAGCCCATGCAGTAAAATATATATAAATAATCAAACATGGTCAACATCTCTTCTTTTCTTTTTGGGTCAAGAAAAGTCGACACGGTGTTTTATATTGGAAGTCTGAAGACTCTGAACAAGAAACAATGGAAGGATTATTTGGGTGAATGAGTGTTATGCTGTACTATTTAAATAGGAGAATGAATGCAACCCCAAAATATAAGCTAATTAATTATTAACTATATAAATCCACTTGCAGTGCAATTCAGCATTGAATAATTAAGACGCGCTATTTGTCTGCCTGTTGAATTTTTCTTTAATTAATCACCTGCATGAGCAACTTGTTGCGGAAGAATGCAGGACATACATCTACTTTTCACCCAAATCTAGTGCTTATCTGTAGAAGTTACTGTGACAGAATATGGTTGAGATTATATATATATATATATATATATATATATATATATATATATTATATTAATGTGTGTGTGTGTGTGATTTACTTTACATTCATCAATATGACGTAGTATATCCACTGATATTACCAAGTTAAATACAACACTAATAATTTCTAACTAATTATTACTTAATATACAGATTTAGTACAATTGAAAATTTTAATTCAGGGACGATCGATGACCATCATGCTTGGATTGGTGGGTCTGAACTTTTGATCACAATAATGATTCAACTAAACCACGTTGTGAACATAATTATTATTTGTTATTTTTTTTTTTCAGTTTTTCGAAATAAGAATCACTAACAACCAAAACAACAGATAGTATTAACATGTCACCTCTATTCTCGCCTGTCCATTACTCTCTTTAGTCCCTACTCCCTAATTCTTATCCTCCATAAGCTTTTCTCTTTTGTTCTCTTCCACTAATCCATATAAAACGTTCATTTTCTCTCTGCCACAACTATGGGGGCTACAACGTTAAATCATATAATTGTACTATAAAATAACATTCGGCCTAGTATGTTTGTCATTTGCATTATTTGGCGTTTAATAGGAATACTGGCCTCCAAAAGTTCGGTACTACAGAAATTCCACTTGAAATTCCTACTCACTTAGGGATTACTAAGGTCCAAATTAATTAACTGATATATTGAGAAATGAATAAGATTAATTTAAGAAAAAACTAAGAATGGGAACTCAATTAAAATTTAAACTTTCATTTCATATGCTAATTATTATTATAAAATCAATTAACGTATCAGATAAACATGGAGTCAAAATATAATGACCCAATGATAACACGTGATTAAATCCAAAATCACACGTACACGCATGAGATTATTTATAATATGAAATATGTATTGTACACAATCACACGATACAAACCAGTGTTTTTAAAACCGGACCGGACCGGCCGGTCGAACCGGACGGACCGGGACCCGGTCCCCTGTTCGTCCACTGGTTTTGACCGGTTGAACCGGTTCAGACACCGGTTGAACCGGTTTAACCGGTAAAACCAGTGAACCGGTGCCTTGCCGGTTCAAAGCACCGATTCGGTTTTAAAAACACTGATACAAACAAGTGCACGGGGACACACATATACGTGTGTGCGAGTGTATAAACTATATATTCATATGTCAATTTCCCCTTATATATATATCCTTCCATATGCTACAAGTATTTCATTAATTATATTTATCGCTATGTTCAATGTTACTATCAATCAGAACTATTATTACCAATTCCAGCAAATAAGATTTGACAAGTCCACTTATTTTTCTTCGTGCAAATTCAACATTCAAACTATATCGGAACACCATTTCAAACTTTCAAAATCAACCAAACCATTATGAGACAATATTTTGCATTTTACATCTACGTCCTAGCCGTAGTTTCACTTTATTCCCATTTTCAAAAAAAAAAAAAAAAAATCTTCAATCCAACCAATAGTGAAATGAATCAAATCAAACTAAAATACATGAGGTCTAATCTATAACCATCCTGTTCGTCAACCCTCCATCTCACAGGCAGAGGGCAAAGTGAAGTTTTGGTGATGATGCAAACTTCTGCAAGTCTAGAGGCAGAAGAATGCAAAGAAAACGGAGAAACCGATAAAAGAATAAACTTGAACCAAAGTAATCTTTTCACAAGCTGCTGATGTTCGAGTAGAATTGCCAGGGGATCTTGGGCGAATCCTCCTCTTAATTTGGACAACTAGTTCACCTTGGTTCAAGAAACTTGGCTGCTTCACATCTGAGATCTGTTGCAATGAGGTGCTTTCAATATAACTAGGAGATGTCGAGATGCTTTCATGAGTACGAGTTGGGAAAGACTGGGAGAGCAACAAGAGTACAACGAGAGTCAAAGATAGCACACGGTTCGTTTCTGCCATTTTTTGATCAGTTAAACAGAATTGGATGAAATAGAAAGCAAATTCAGAGTTGTGGGGAAGATATGGAATGAGATGTCCAATATATAATAGAAGGGCGAGCTAGTGGTGGTAGTGGATGATATAGACCACAAGTAATTGTGGAAGTAGTTGGTCTAAAACGACTGCATATTTGATAATTGTACTCCAGTGTGAAGGGATGAAACGAGTAGAGCATATAAAAAACATTGCTTTCCTTTTTTGGGTCAGCAAACGTTGGCACGGAATCCTTATTTTAAAGGCTGAATCAGACATTTAAGTATAACTATTCAATAGAATCTTATGTCATGCATATGATCAAAACAAAGCAATAAATTCTTGCTCAATAAACATATGAAGCAAAAAAGAGTAGCATAATCATGTAAAGCTAGGCCAGTTGTTATATTCTATTTCATAACCATTCATTTATCAATGGAGGGGATAAACACGTAAAACGTCCATAATCAAGAACATGTACAGCAGTCGCACCTTAAGGTATGACTTGTGAGATAGCAATTGGAGCCATCATCAGCCAAACAATTTAGTAAGGGTGCCTGGACGTAGCTTCTTAAGAAAAGAAACTTGCCCCATTTGCCTAGTCAAATCCCCAACTACGCGATCCATGTATAGTATGTACAGTGCGTTTCTGCTCTCCAAAAGCTCCAAAGCCTTTCGAGCATGAAAGACAGATGTCACCCACTCTTCCAAAAGATCTGCACAAGAGTGATACAAAGTTAGCCTGGTGTGTAAAAGTGTCGTGCAACCTGGTTCTTCTTAGCATGTCTACGGTTTGGAACACGTGAAAAGGAGAAACACGTACTGGCATCAAAGTCTTGACTAAGCGACCAAGACTGTAAGTAGTCTGAAACCAGAAACTCAATTAGCTGGATCCTGCCATAAACAGCAATACTCTGTCAACAAGCCCAGAGGAATGGCAAATGACAAATACGTAGTTAACTAGCATAGATTTGAGTTCCAAATGTACACACATTCAACCAACGGATCTGGTAAATGATGAATCGCAGATAACTTCCAAAATATAGCAAACAGGGAAAGTAATGAAACAACTGTCGATACAGGACATTTGCGGAGTGATAAAAAGGAAATTTTTGTGAAGTAACAAAAATGAAAAAATAAATCTGGAAAACAAAGAATTGGGGGTAACCTTGTGTTATATAAAAGAATCCGGAAGTGCTGAACATAAAACTGGAAGCGAACCTTATGTTTTATAAAAAAGAATTGGGGATAACCTTGTTACTTTAGACAAAGGACGAGCAAGAAAAATTTCTAACAAAAAGCTTTCCACAGCCAAAAGACATTTAAGTTAGAAAGTATGACACTCAAGCCAACATGAAACTGAAGCATCAATTTAACTTTCTAAATTTTTCATTTTGTAGGTAATTATATTTAGGAGTCTGGAGATTTTGAGCAAAATATGATTCCTCAAAAACTATTATAACAATTAAAGCACAACTAAAGTTAAATACACTCATCTGCAATCTTGAAGAATTTGACCAACGAAAATGTTGATTATAATCTTATTGCGTATCTGTATACTTACATTATGTACATAATATTATGCATTTTCGGGAAGACACCATCAAAAGGATCCATATAAAGTAAACCTTCAGCAACTACAGAGATTCTCTGGGACACCGAAAGGATGACACGCTGGCCAACATAAGGTTCACTTCCAAGCTTACGCAACAAATGCTGAACATAAAACTTGAACTTTTGAGGCGACGGATGTAACTCTGGAAATTAAAAGAGCACAATTGAATATAACTGACCAATAGTTTAAGTTGGCAGTGAAACTAAAAGCAAAAGCTGTATAAACAGACATTAAAGTATGTTCCTACACCATCAGAAATATTTGTATATCTTGATATAGATATAAGTGGCCACGTAAAACATTTAAATAAGAAAATGGATAACTTGAAATACTTATACGTACTTTGAATACCAATAACTTACTAAATGTGTTTATATACATTAACTCCAAGCTTGTAACTTCACTTTTGATACCTTTTTAAAAACTTTGCAGTCAGAAATAGCACTTAAACATTTAACCGCTAAATTGCATTTTGAGGATTCAGCAGGCCTATCAATCATTTTCTATAATTATGCAATTATTTTCAACTTTGAAACTCGTAAGAAGCTAAATCTTGTTTGTTCTTTGTCTTTCTTATGTAGCTGGAATCTGTTCACTGCAGAACATCACCCAATACGAGAGCTACATCTCGAAAGTTAACCTTTAGATTGTCAGCTGGAAAAATGTTCTGAATTACAACCCTTGACATCGTATTTGCAGGAATAATATGCAGGCTGTCCTCAACAAGCTTGTTGAACAAAGAAATTTGAAGACAGCATACAAGTGTTCGATAGATCTCATGTTTCAGATAGCTCAATTCTTCAGATTCTTAGAAGTAAGGCATGATATCAACTTAATGCCCAATCAAAGGAAATGTGCTATAAACAGTTATCAAGGAAAAGGAAAAAGGTCAGTTGGCAGTTGCCCAAGTTATTAACCATCAAAAGCGCCAGAACTCTGTTTCATCCTTTAAAAGAGCCCTCATGCAGGGACTGGACTGTGGATTATGCAAGGATCAAATTAGGGTTCTAAAACTAAGACAAATCACCAGCTAGCTAAGTCCCAATTTAACTTCCTGCGCTAACTCTTAGTTAATAAGTAACATTTAAAGAACAAAAGTAAGAAAAAGTAAAGAAAGCATATTTGGATACAAAAATACAGGAATGACTAAATTTCCAGAATCATACTCTAACCACTTACCATCTCCTTGTGAGACACTACACATCCTTCGTGTCAACCGCACGATTAAGCTACTCAAGATGCTTTCAACAGTTTCATCAACCTTTCCCATTGAGGATAAAGCCTTGAATGTAGCTTCACAAAACCGAGTATAATGTAAAACAAACAACACAGGTCAGAAATGTAAGAAAGACAATATGGTGAGACCTGGACATCGTGTCGTGACGTTAGTAAGAAAAGTCTTTGATGCTCAAGTTGTTTTTTCTACACATATTGCTTCTGAAGAAAATAGAAAAAGTAACATGAAGATGAATCAAATATATGTCAAAGAAACATTGTCATATTATCATTCATTCTGGCCATATTCTTTTCACGTTTTTCCATGAACTTGGAAAAAGCTATGATAAAATAGGGTGTTACTCCTCGTTACTCAAATAAATTTTTGAGAATCAGACTGCCAATTTTACTGGCTTTTGTATTACAAGAAAAAGATTCAACCAGATAAACTTATAACCGTAATTATCTATGCAAAAATTACATACTATACAAGCAACTTCACTATTGATGCACAAATCTAGCAACACAATGCTGCCACCATACATCTACTAATTACCTCAGTTACACAAATGAACTGAGAGTGATTTACCAGTCAGAAAATGCAGTATTCTAATCTATATCCAAATGGAGGATTGAAGCATTATGCTATGGATATTCAGTTAAACTCATGCTTCAAGGGAGCAAAAAGAGCCACATGAAAAATGCAAATGTTTTACCAAGAATGAAATCAACAGCTTGGTGCGACCAGTTCTTGAAATTACCATCCTCTACCTGCAAAATCAACAAAAGTGCAAACACTATTATCAGTGCACCAAAATATGACCGAGCAGACAATAAATTCTCGTCAAAGCAACATTATCTAGGCCTTGAAGGAGGAAAGTCCCGAGAAATTTACTCTATGAGGAGAATATGTCTCACAAAGGTCCACAAGAAAATCTACTGAATCTCTAAGCTCCTCCAATTTGTTTTCACTTGCATAGTCTACGCATCAAAAGCAAGAATATCAGCAGCAATAGCAACGGCAGCAGCTAATAATAATAATAATAATAATAATAGTAATAATAATAATAATGATAATAATAATAATAATAATAATAATTATTAAAAAAAATAAAAATAAAAACACTGGGAAACCAGTTATCAATGGGAAATCAGAAGTACAGAAAACTCAAACACATAGTTCTTTAACAGCCATTCTAGGAGTAAAGTGTTAGGCGAAACGAAAAGGAGTGTGCTTTCCAGAACTAGTGCATCATTTATGTTTCAGCGCCTGATAAAATTAAAGTAACAAGGCTTAGCAATTTAATAGCTGGTATCAAGCTACACACCATAATCAAATAAAGCACTTGATAATGTATTCAGTCATCAGAAATAATAAAATTCAGCATGTTTAAGTGAAATTTAGCGAAAGATAACTAGAATTCAACCATAAATTTAAAGACGGACAGACAAGAAGGGGGTATAACTTCATAAGGGGTAAATGAAGCGGAGAAGCAGAGTATACAAGAAGAATTTCAAAAAAAAAAAGAAAAAGGAAATGAACGAAAAAGTTCTATAAGATAGCAACTGTGTGGAAAGCGACCTTAGAAGAGATGGAAAGAAATAAATAAAAATCTAAAAGCATGGTACCGCCGGAATCCATGTTAATGATTTCTCTCCATACAATTGATGAAAAAGATCCTAAGACAGCTTCTGACAAATAAAGTGCACTCAAATGTGCTCCTTTGCCTTCAACAAAAACAGCACAAGGTGCAATTAAGCGCATGATTCATTCAAACCCATCATTGGGGCAAGGCAAGGCCTACGCTTTGTGCACTTTGGGCTGTAACAAGGGCTAAAGAGTGATTATTGCAACAAAGCTCAAACAGAAGTGACCAACTTTTCTGATTTACTTGTTAGTTCTGCTTTGCTCATAAGTCTCAAAGGCAACAAAAATACCTATAATTTTGTTCACATTAATATTAACTACATTCAGATCATTTTCTTAAACCTTTTCCTCAAGTCTAGCATGAGAGATTTAGCCAGTATCCTGATGTTGATGGTAACATTTCCCATTTGGGGGGTTTCTCAAAGTACAATTCAGGGAGCAAGAAGTTAACTTTCATGTTTTTCCTAAAGAATAAAGGGGAAATCCCATTACATCCCCTTTCTTTTAACCCTCTCTTTTACAGTTACACAAGATCATTATATATGAAAGTTGCAACTTTATGCCACAGTTTCAGCTACATCTTTTCAATGTTCCACATTGTTGAGTTTCTCGAGTTAAATCATATCGATTCTTTTTTTTTTTCCTTTTTGGTCTTATCACCTCCATGTGACTACATCACAAAAATGAAAAACGATAAACATATTTTACGTTGATATAATACAATAAATGCAATTTGACGCAACTTTCTTCGACAGTCAGAAAAAGGAAAATTGCATTGAGGTGAAGAATTTTTCCTACCACAGTTTTAGCAAACACATAACATAAATAGTTGTTTTGAATTTTGTTACCTGAAATACATGGTTGCTTTAATGTGCCTTCGAGTCTTCTCCTCTTTCTCTCGCTTAATCTCACTGAGAATCAAAAGCATAATTAACAGATTCAGGTATTCGCAAGGTAAGAAAAAAAAAAAAAAAAAAGATACTAATGAAACAAAAACAAGAATAAGAAATATAAAAACTAGTAGAAGCTCCAAGCAAATGATTAACTTCATGATATGTAAATTATCGAAGATGAGAGAAAACCTTGTCTTAGAAATCTACGGTGAAGTACATCACTGTATCTATTCTGATCGGGTCCAGAGCCATCGACGCAATGCTTGGGGCTTATTTCCCCCAAATTATCAAAGAAATAGCATTTGCACGACGCATTCTGCGGATACACATCTTGTTGCATCCCATCTGGTGTAAGAAGTCAATATACTATAATCACGCATCAGCATATGCAATAATCTCAAAGTACACATTCATGCAAATGTCTAAATACAAAGATCCTATATTAAGCCTTCAGCTATTCGCAATTAGAGTCACTAACATAGCAAGCCTTCAAGTTGGAAAAATCTCACACATATACAGACAAAGCAGTTTATTATACTTGTGCAGCCACACCTGGATGCATAGTCTGCTATCACACTCTTCAATCTGCTGCCTAACTTATTGCATAGAATTGTTTACAATTCGTACGTTACGACAAGTTGCTCAACAATATCATAACAAATTTACGTAAATTTAACAATAATACCCAAAATTCACTTATACTAATAGCAGTCAAACAGAATCGCCAAAATGAGAGAAGTACAGCGGTTTTATCGACCGATAAATAAGTAACAAAATATCAAAGCCTAGTACTCAAAACTGAACGTATAACACACAAACTTATACAGAGAGCGATAGAGAGGCCTCGCCTTCAGCGAGTTTGAGATCTTCCTTGAGCCTAATAATTTGTTCTTTCCTCTGCTTTGCCTACAAAAATCTCCAAAACCTAGAATCAAAACTCATTCACATCACCAACAAACAACACGATTTTGCAGAAATATAAAAAAACAGAGGCTGCATTTGCACACCTAGCGAATAATAATAAATAAACGGAATAGAAAATAGACCTTGTGCTTCCATTTGATAGCGTCTGATTCGGAGGCATTATTGCGAAAAGCTTGAGTACCTTCGCCATTAGAAGCAGCAGCAGCAGCAGTTTCAGAAGAAGAAGAATGAAGCTTCTGTCGGCGTTTGGATCCGAGAACGGCGATTGCTAGCGCGATTTTTAGCGCCGGATTCAAATCGTCCTTCGATTGTGTAACTGGATTCTCCATTTTCTCGCGTGATTTGATGAACTAGAGCGGGAATTTTTTCAATTTTATAGTGAGTATATATATATATATATATATATATATATACTAGCAAACCTAAGCAGCGCGTGCAAATCGTGATTTATTGTTAAGAATATTTCATTATAACGTTTTATTCATATAATTTATGCTATTATAAAATTAAAAATTGTTTAACAAACTTGAAAATGCACATGGGTTATCAAAGTGAGTTTGTTGAACCAAAATTCGTGCAATATCGTTTTTGAGAACTCTTAGTCTTTTTTATTAAAGCATTGAACACAAAGTAACATTGATCAGTAAATTCTTTGTTTTATTAGAGTTCTTAGCCTTTTTTTTTAGAGCATTAGACTCAAAGAAACATTAGTGTGATAGAGAAATTGACAAATTATTAAGCACCTAGTTTGATAGAGTATATCAAAAATAAATACAACAGTTCATATAATAGATACTATAAATAAAAATTAGAATCTGCTTAAAAACCCTTGAAATTCATATGAGTTATTGGAATATCGAGTCAGCTAAACCAAATTTACTAATAAAATTGTAACGCAATCTCCTAGAACAGTAATTTTATCAATGCTTTGAAATAAGAAAAACATTTCCCTCATAGAAAATTTGACAAATTATTATGCAGTCATTTTGAGAGACAACAGTGTAAGATTGTTAAATAAAGTAGCTAGCTAACATATTAATAAAATTTATTTTTATCACTTTAGATAATGTTTATCAATACTACATAAAATCTAAGTCTCCTAATAGACTTTGACAAACTAAAGATTTTTGCAAATTACTAAGCAAATAAATGAACTAAAACATATTCATTTACATTAATTTGTTCCCATAGGCAATCTTCTTGAAGCATTCATCCCAAATTACAAAATTAGAGAAAAGAAACTAAAAATAATAAAGAGACAATAATAAATTAAATATCTGTCTCTACATATACAATTAGCAGTATTTAGAATAAACCAAATGAATTTACTTAATAAATTCATCCACACTATGTTTAATACTTCTCCAGGCGTATTGTTTCGGTTGTTGAACAATTGAGTCTGCAAGGAGAGCTCATAGCACCATGATTTCTGTTCACCAATTTGTGAACACTAAGGCAAATCAAAGAAAAAATTGTTAAATATATATAGTTAAACTGAATTCTAACACATGAAAAATATTAATAATTAATGCTTGATAATTTATTAATGTAGTCATCAGAAAACAACAAAAAAAAATCTAGATAATCAACATAGCAAAACAACTGCAAACTTTTAACCTTTGAGATATAATTCCAGAAATTACAACTTTTAGCAGAGTTCTTCCAAGGAAGCAACCCATTTTCTTGGTAAATCCTTGTCAAAAAAAATAAGCCTAAATAATTAAGCACATGGAAGGAGAAGAAGCAAAAAATAAAATAAAAATGAAGCAAAAAATAAAATAATTAAGCACATGGAAGGACAAACATGGTGTGGCGATAGATGATGCAAGAAAAATTCAGAGAAAGTGCAAGCTGATGCATTCAAAATTCAGATAGATGTGCAGTATAAAATGATCTTGAAATAAGAAAAAGAAAACTTACTTGGGAGTTAAAGCTGATGCATTCAAAAGCTCTGTTCCATGCCCAGATTTACGCAAGATGTGCAGTATGCCATGCTTGTTTTTGTATTTGACCTTATTCAAACTAAGGCAGAAACTATGATCTTCAAGAACACGTTCAAACAAAATTATAGAATAGCCCCTGCTTTGATGTGTCATTAAGTATGCATTTGATAGATAAATTTGGAACCTGGACACAGATTTTAATTTGATCAAATAAAATCAAAGGGAAACTACATTAAGGAGGACAAAAGTAGGTGCCCCTGCAAACAAATTCCAATCTGAAGATAGAAAATCGCAACGCATGCTTCAATAAATAAATTGCTATCAACCAAGGAAACATTTCACACCTTTTTCAAACACATAATATACAGAGAATTTGAAAATCCAAGTTAAAACATAATTCGTCTGTATTTATTGACATGACACTAACAAATTATATAAACATCACCTCGTTTGCTTCTTAGTGGATCCTCTGCTTCCGTTTGTTGGTTGAAATGTAAATAACTTCAACTGGCAAAATAAAGTAAAATCTGGATAGAGCCTTTGAGGAGAGATGAGAGGAAGAAAGAGGTACGTAGTTCAAGGATTTGAGAGATACATGGAAGTTGAGGAAGAAGTGGTCAACAGTTATCTTTTGAAATTTCCAATTTAATCCCACAAATAAAGCTGGCCGAGAAAATCAAACGAAGGGTATAATAGGAAACCACTTTATTGGTACAACAACTACCAAAATATTTCATCTTTTTCCAAAATTGTCCCTCATTTCTCAATTCCAATTGGTTGAGTATAAAACTGAAGGGATAATTTTGTAATTCCACCTAAAGTAACTTCTATTTTGTCTCACAAAACATGTTTGTTTATATTATTAATATATATATATATATATATATATATATATATATATATATATATATATATATATATATATATATATATTACTATATTAAAAGCAAACCCTCCACCCTCACATATTTTGCAGTTGTTGTACCAAATTAATTGTTTTCCTAAAGTACCCATATTTTCATCCATCACCAAAATAATCAAAAAGATAAATTTGACTTTTCAAGGGATATCCACTTTTCTCTCTGTTCACAAAACTTCCAAGTAAAAAATATAGAAATTCATATCCCCTAAAATCTCTCAATTTGTAACTACTAATCTTCTCTCACTACATTTAAAATTAATTTAATCAAAAATTACAAATTGTTCTTGCTAAAATAAACAATGCATTAATTTAACATGCAACAAAATTTACACGCGAGGAAAAATAAACAATGCATTAATTTAACATGCAATAAAATTTACACGTGGTCTCCGCGTGTGTAGGCTTTTCTAGTATATATATATATATAACGTATGAGAAAGACTGGAGTCTCAGCTAAGTGAGCAGCTCTAATGAGCTTTTCAAATTTGGGGATTTGCTTAATCGTTATTTTGGGACCTTTGTACATAATTATCCAATTGTAATGATGCTAGCAAATTTTGATGTTTAATAATTTGCGAATTTTTCATCTCTTTTTCCTTTTATAAGTGTAGGTCAATTTTATTTGGGAGTACGGAGTTTTTAAAAATATTAGTCTTATAAGTTATAACTTGTTTAAGTATTAATTTGGGTTTTAGTTTGCACTTGGTCCGTTAATGTAAAGATATTCAATTTTCAATCCTCCAAAATGTCATCGATTCACTTTACATCCTCATGAATTGCAGAAGACCCTTGTAGTTTGCAAATTCTTTGATTTTACTTCAAAAAGGTTTAAACAATAACATTTGTACCCCTTAAGCTTTGAAATTATTATGTACACTGAATTTAGACCAATTGCACTTCAAATTGAGTTTAAGAAACAAAAAAAAATTCAAAAGATTCAGGGTGTGCAATATTTTCAAAAGATTGGAACGTCTCAAATTTTAACTCAAAGGAAAAAAAAACTCACAATATTTTCTACCTCAATTGCAATTACAATTTCTACAAATTCTTCTAAACTTATCGAAAAGATCTTAAAATATTGCCAAAAATTTCTAATATTTAGTGGACCGATGTAGACTAACAAAGAAAGTTTTTTCATTAAAATAACCAATATTATTACTTCAACAAATACAAGACCAATTTGGATATAATCCCTGAAAAACAACATGAACTCGGGAAGTTTCCCTATTAATACTGCCATTCCATAAATTCTGACAGATGAACCAATAAGAGAAATATGTAAAACAAAAGAAGTAAAAAAAAACTGTGATTACACATAAATGTAGCTTCTCTTTTAGAATTTGGCAAAGTCGCTTTATGACTCACAAGTTTCACAAAATTTAATAAGTCTAACAATATAAAAACTAATCAAATACAAAACAACTGGGCTCCTGTAGAAACCCTTCACTCTCGAGCAAACCACAGCTTCTGAAAAGTCGCACCCGAGAGAACCAAAATCTTAACAAAAATATACTGTAATGAACACACTATGACCACCTCAAGAAAAATACACAACCCACTACCGTTCACAAGTTCATAGCTTCACCTCCATCTTATCACCATGGATGCGTCCTTAGAAGTACGAGACGAAGGTGAGAAATATATTATCTATGAGGTCACCAGTGATGTTTGCGCGAGCTCTAAAATAGGCTCTCGCATGCTGCAACTTCAGATGCCTGCGACTCCAAAATCTCCTTCCCATTAGGGCCAGAGTTGACGATCTTCGTTGCGGCAGTAAATATAGCCTTCTGGTAATAATCATCACCCACGATTGCCAGAATTTCTCTTACAACCTTGAAGTCCAGCCCTCCAGCCAAAACTAGTTTCCCAATAATCTCACCAAAATTTTCCGGTGCCTTGGGTAAATCAATGGCAAGATCACTCAGTAACTCACCATATGCAATACACCCGGCACCAATATCCTTTGCATTAAGAACTTTCTTCACAAACAAGTACTCCAGGAGATTTGCAACGGGCTCCACTCGGGGAGGACTTTTATCCAGACCAAGAGATATTGCCTCCTTGACAACTTCAGAATGATAAGTAGGGGACTTCAATTCTTCAACGCATTGTAACGCTTCATCCAACAGTCTGACACTGAAGTACTCCTCAAGAAGCGAAATTGTCTTTCTCTTGAGCTCATCCTGGTTCAATTTTGCAGCAGGCGCCTTTGGTTTTTCAATAACTGGTGGTATGGACACTGCTGGAGTCTGTCTAATTTGAGGAGGAACTTCAGGTGCAGAAGGCCCACCACTACCCTGCATGAGGGCACTAGTTCTGCCGCCCATACCACTACCTTGAGATAGATATCGCTGGTTAATCGACGATGACTTCCCCATTTGTGGTGACTGACGCCCAGCACTTGGATTGGTTGAATTATCACCTCTTGGCATAGATCGAGATCTAGGAACTTCCCAGTTGTCGTTATCCATTCCAGGCATTCCAGGCATCTTTCTTGCTCCTGGCATACCAGGCATCATACCACCTGCCCCAGGCCGGTTCACTGGATATCCACCAGGACTAATATTCCCTTGAGCACCAGAAGCAATGGCTCGACTATTTCTAATACTAGCAGTAGCACCAGGACGCAGTCCTAGATTTTTCTCAGCTTCTGTGTGTATCTCACTGATTGTTTTAGCTTTCACCTGGGAATTCAGAAGGTTATCATATTAGAGAAAATTCGGAAAAAAATAGCCAAAAATAAAAATTGTTGTAGGCTAAGATGATTACTTCTTCCCGTCTTGGAACCCAGTTATTGGCCCGCATATCAATAACATCACGAACCATAAACCGCAATCGTGCAGCAAGCTGAGGGTTTGTGGTCAAATCTTTTAAGCGACTAAAATACATATCGTTGATACGCTTTGATTTTTGGTTCTCATCGAGCTGTTTTCCAATGGTGTTAAAGAACTGGCATATGGCCTCAACATTTTCCTCTGCGGGGCAAATCTTGTTATCTTGTCCCAAGAGTTCCTGCTCACAAAACCCATTCTATCAGACCATGTTTTTAAGTAGAAATGGAATTATTAGAAATACTCGGAAAAAGACATCTCAATGGAAGGATGAGAGAGGAGAATTAGGACCTGAACAATGTGATGCACAATCTTCTCCGGAACCATCTTCTGTTTCAAAAGTTCACCAATCAGACGGATGTTCCCCAGTGTCCGAATTTTAATTAGCCTTTCTTTATCTTTTCGTTCTTGTTCTTGCTCAGGAGCAGACATCTGCCTGACCTCTTGTCTCAGTTGATCAGCACCTTCAAATGCCTCCTGGCAGTTATTCAAGAGGACTCGCTTAAAGGTAATTTCTTTTCCACCTGGCTCATCAGATGGGAATGGAGGGAGCTTTTCATTTAGATCTGAGCACAGCAATGCATACATGGGGCAAAAGGTTGGCTCCAACACGGCCTTGTCAAATATCAAGGAGATAACTCCCTATGGAGAATAGAGAGACGGTATAAGATCCAAGAAAATGAACAAAACATAAAATGTAGTTCGGAGATTAATCCAAACAAATAATAGTAGGGGGAAAAAAAAACCTTTGTGTGCATTATATCTCAAACAGCCATCCTTACCTTCAAAATGTCAGCCGTCGTGATTCCAGAGTCAATCAATTGACCCTTGAGAAGATCGAATTTCTCAGGAGTAAGCTTGTTCAGTATGCTACAAAAACCATAAAATAATCAGCATTAACTTTTTTTTTCAAAACCACCTAATTTAGAAGGTTCAAAAATCTACTTGCAATCTCGAGACATCTAAAGTCATCAATATATCAAAATTATTTTATCCTTTTTCTCTTCTTGTCCGTAAAGAAAATTTTACAAAAACTCAACTACAATAATGTCAAAATAAAGTGTTACCAGTAAAACCGGACAGGCTACATATGCTGTAATGTAGCATATGGAAGATAACTATCAAAAACAAATGTAGCAACCGTAAGATATATTACCCCTTCACTGATTTCAAAACTCGATCCTTCTCGGAAAGATTCCCTCTTCGAACAGACCATGGTACATCGGCCTTGATCAGAGCAGGTGCTGTCTGTTCATAACCAACAAAAGAAACTCTCAGGATAGTCTAAGTCAAAAATTAAATGAGTTTACCACTACACCAACAAACAACTTTGTTAATTAAAGAACAAAACCATGGAGTTACTGTACTTTGTACCATCAAGGCATGTCAATATATAGCTAAAATTACATCAATTCTATTACAAATTTCTCTATTAAGCTGATATAATAGTCACATGGATACAGAGAAGTTACAGTAACCTTCTATATTTATCAACGTTACTGCCAACCAGTAAAGGAAAAAAACGGCGAACAGAAAATCAAACTGATGACACAAAGAAAGAGATGATGCAGCCAACACGTCAGCCAACCAAAGAGCAATGGAATAAAGTTCAAGTCAGTACCCTCATCTCATGATGCTTAACTTTAAGCATGGGCACAAATTATTCTTATTCAACTTTCTTCCAGTGATGCTTTCTCATGAGAAGCTAACAGAAAGGCATAACAAACAGTAATAGAACTGCAAGAAAGTGCCACTTAAGTTTATTTAGCAGAAAAAAAGGTACCCCTTGATTATTAGAAGAAATTGGTGCTCTAGCATACTGCGAGCTGAACTGCTCCTGCCTAGGGTCAAACCGGCCACCAAAGTCTCTGTCTCTTGCTGCATCCCAGGATCTCTCCTCTGCCTGAGCAGGATGTTGCACAGAGCGATTGCGCCAATCGCGATTGTCTGGCTCAGAATAACGATTCTGACCCTGATTCAAAGTCTAAAAAGAAGAAACCCATCAAACATATTGAAGAAACCCATCAAACATATCAATAAAGAAAAATAAATAAATGCAGATGTAATACAAAAGAAAAATGAGTAACACTATTTTTCCTCAACTCCTGCAAACTCCAAAAAGGTATCAAGTGCTACGCTGGGCTAGATTCAGGGGCTCAAATGAAAAAAGAAATTACAGAACTGTCATCAAACAGCTCAACAAGGTAAGTAAATAAATAAAGATACGCAAAATCTAAATATATCAAACTATTCTTCATTAACTTTTACAAACGCTAAGAAGACATCAACTGGAAGGGGGCGAAACATGATGTATCAAATAGAAGCACCAAGCTACCATCTAGATTACTTCTGAAAACACAAACATGAAAACAGTATTATGATCGAATGGAAGATGAGAACTTACATTGTTGTTTTCCACACGACTCCAGCTTGGATCTACACCAAAGAACTCAGCTTCAACTTCTTGTTTGACTTTTAGAACATCCTCTGGGATATCGACCACCTAAAAAAGATATATGAACCCCATCAAAGACATGTAACAGCAGCAAGACATCAGATTAAGTGCAATATGATCAAGAAAAATTGCACTAAAAAGCACAATGCACAATTCAAGTAACTTATTTAAGGATTTGTTTAGCTTGAAATGACAAATAAATGAGGAAACGGTGTTAAATTGCGGCTTTCACCTTAAAAGTGAAAAACACAATAAACAAGCAAGACGACTTAATGTGTTGAGTAAATTGAATTATGAACCATCCAGACGACAGAAGGGATAGGAAGAACAGTCAACTTAGTTACGGGCATAAAGAATGATGATGCAATTTCCAGAATCGACTCTAAATATAAATATGAAAACACACACACAAACAGTCCTTGAATGTATCATAAATGTGCTTTACCTCCCTTAGCTGCAGCAGCTGGTCTCTGGCATAGCGGATCCGCTCATGGCCATCAAATCGAGACTCCCCAGTCTGTTAATAACAAAAATAGGGAGTCAACATACACCGACAAATATGTATTTAATGACGGATCACTCGTCATAAAGATTTTAATTTTTAGGAAATTAAAGAAATAATAAAGCATAAAACATCTTACTAAACTTGTTCCACTGTAACTGAGCTCCACTAAACGATAGATCCTAAGAATGAACTACTATTCATAGCTTAAACAACCCCCCCCCCCCAAATACCTAAGACAGTTACTATTATTACTAAGAGACCAAGACCAGGATAAGCCATCAATGTTTCTATACAAAGTATCTACAAGACCATAACAGATCATAATGAACATACAAAAGTTTTCATAGATAGAAACAACCACAAGACTTAATAACGCCTACGTTTTTTTGTCATGATAGTTACCGATTAAGATCATAAAGCAGTACATGTTATTTAAATCTTCGAAAACTCAGCATCGGAGATCAAAAGCGCCTCCAACACATTAATTTCACGCTAGATTGCTAAAAGTTTCAGTGTCCGTAGGTTCTTTATGGACATGCTGGTACTCCTTGCATGCCCACCTAAAGCCTATATATTTGCTTTACGTCCACATTTACAGCGACTACACATCTTAAGTGCAGTGCCAAGAATTAGGACGATAGTACCAACCAAAGCTCGTTCACGACCTAATAAAAGTTTGTAAAAGAGTGTCATTACTAGACTATCACAAAGTTCTGGACTTTTACACATAAAAAAAAAATATATACATACATATATATATATATATATATATATATATATAATACTATTGTTCGACTGTTAAAGGGTGCAAGAACTCACATCATTAATACACAACGATCATAATCTTTCAAGAAACTCGTTTCGAAACAAAGGTACCGCAATAATTACCCCTCAATTTGCAACTTGAACAGAGAACAGGTTTAATTCAACAGAAACAGAGTAAAATTGAAACAAAACAAGTGAATATACTCCCAAAAAGACACAATAACCAAACAAAAACCCTAGATCTGAACAAAAGATTGTTAAATAAAACAAAAAGATTCGACCTTGAAGGACGCTGCAGCAGTGGCGCCGCCAAGTGGTCGCAGATCAGAATTGGCCGCCGATGAGTCGAAACGCGGGCCGAAAACTCTGTTACCGCCGCGAGTTCCACCACCTGGTCGTAAGCTCAACACCGTCTGATCAGCCTGCATAACTCGATTAATCGTCAAATCTGAGCCGTTTAATCAACCACAAACTTAATGAATTTGGGGGTAACAAATTAAAAAGTAGAGATTTTTTTTTAATTCTTTTTTTCCTGTATATAAAAAAGATGGATTGATTCGATAAAAGGATAGAGGAGTTTTATTGAGATTGTCCTCTCTCTGAAGGGAGAAGGAGAGGAGGTTGTGAAGGAAGGAGGTGTGAAGTGGATTTGTAGTGTGTGTTATATCATATGAGGCGAACCCTAGTAGGGTGGGTGGGTGGGTGGGAGAACGGTACGGGCAAGAAAGTTTTGGGGTGTTTTATGGAAATATTCAAACTTTTTGCCAAACCATGTCTATTGTATGATAGTAATATAAAATGTTTTGCCTATTTATCTTATGTTTTTCCCAAAAAAAGAAGAAAAGAATCATTAGATATTTATTTAAATAGACATATAACTCTCCTCTCAAATATGGATCAAAGTCTCGTTTCTATTGTATGCATCGGTGTGTTAAATATTTATTGTTTGTAATGTTTCGAAATCTTTTCGATATGTTTCGGTAATTTTATAAAATTGTTGAAATAGACATAGAAAAAAATGTGCAATCGAGTTAAAAAGAGAATCGTTTCGGTACTTTTTGAGCAAAAAGAAAGAAACTTTGATCAATGCTTCGATAATTCCCCTCCTAATATGAAGATGCTTTGGCTATTTATTTATTATGAGTTTTTTTAATCTTGTGCAAAAGATAAGAGAATATTATTTGCCTATTGTTATTTCATGTTAATAAAAAACATACACTACACCTACAATACCTAAAACAACAAAATACATCTGATCACTTAAAAAGCAAACATTACATACAAATCCCTAAAAAGCGCACAAGCAAATACATATTGCGTTTAAAACATATAACTACACTCGATAAACATAACTAGACAAAAAATTCGCCTAATCACTTAAAACAATATACATTGCACCTAAATACACATGATACGCATTACATCTAAAAACATATACTCCACCCACCTCTATCCCGATACCACCCCTTCCCATAACTTATCTTTGGTTACTTAAAAAGTAAGTAATTCTTCAATTTAATTATTCTTCAATTCAATTCACTTTACAATATTTATTTAATTGTTAGTAGTATTTTTTGAGTTTTTTATTGTTATCAAGTGTTAAGAGTAGTCAAGTAATTGTAATAGAAACTCATATATATATGGAAGTGTGGTTGGTCATTTGAGCTAACGCACATATTTTCCTATTCAATCTTATCTATATTATTACTCCTAAATACCTTAACATGATATCCAGAGTCACCTATTTTTATATTATTGTAGATTATATATTTAAAATATTATTAATTTTACATTTATTTTAAAAAAAATTACGAAATATCAGGCAGCGGCTTTCCAAACCCTAGCCGCCGCGTTGAAGCTGTCACTCCATCCAAACCGCCACTTGCCTTCGGCGACCACTAAACTGTCGGCGCCGCCCTATTCCTCCGGCGACAAACCACCGCCTGCCGCCATCTCAACCCTAATTTCCCGCAATTTTATTTTTTTTGGATGAAAATTGCAGCTGTTTTTTAGCAGCCTTGTCCTGGTCTCTTTCCCGACCTTCTCTGCCGCCTCTGGCCTCCTTTCCATCGTCATCACAGCCGCACCACGCCTCCAGCTGTTGCTTTGGTGCAGAGTTCGTTTAATTTAGGTTTCTTCAGGTTATTTTGATAAGAAACTATGGTGTTTTAGCAAATATTGCTTGTTTGTTAGTTTGTTGTTGATTTGATGGATGATTGAGCAGCAATGGAGTTTGGGTAATTGATTTCGGTGGATTTTTGGTTATTTTTTTCACATGGATTCGAAGGATTCATCTACCCGGCCTCATCCTGTTTCTTGTTTTGCTCATTTTGTATCTTCGGGGTTTAGTGAGATTACTAGCACTGTTAATGCATCATCATCATCCAAAGTGGTGACAATTTCAAAAGCTGAGTATTCTAAGTTCCTTCAGTATCAGGCTGCTCAACAAGTATCTCCTTCCATGGCTTCTCTTGCTCAATTAGGTGACCCTACTGCTTGTTTTTCACATAGCGTTAATTCTACACCGTGGGTGCTCGATTCAGGGGCATCTGACCACATAACAGGTAATCCACATATGTTTTCCTCTCTTAATCCTCTGATTCCTTACCTTCTGTCACTTTAGCTGATGGTTCTCAAGGGCATTGGTCAAGTGCAAGTACCACCTACAAATTCCCTTCTCTTATCCTCTGTTTTATACATTCCTCGTTTTCCTATAAATTTAATGTGACCAAAGAATTGAATTGTTCAGTGACTGTTTCCCCCCACTCTGTTGTTATTCAGGAATTGAAGACGAGGAACACGATTGGAGAAGGGCATGAGACACGAGGAATTTAACATTTTTCGCCGAAGCCATCACCTATTGCTTGCCATGCCTCTGTTACCCCACTTCAAATTCACTGTCGCCTTGGTCACCCATCATTGGATAGTCTAAAGCAAGTTGTACCCCATTGGAGTCATTTGAAGTCGTTAGAGTGTGACCCATGTCAGTTGAGAAAACACCATCGAGCTTCTTATAAGTCTAGAGTTGAGAAACGCAATTCAAGTCCTTTTTTCTCTAGTACATTCCAATGTTTGGGGCCCTACTCGTACTGCATCTAAGATAGGCTATCGCTATTTTGTTACTTTTGTCGATGATTTTTCGAGAAACACTTGGCTATATTTAATGAAAGATCGGTCAGAGTTATATTCTATTTTTGTTGTTTTTTACGCCGAGATCAAAACACAATTTGGTGTACATGTTCGAGTTCTTCATAGTGACAATGCACTTGAATACTTCTCTCACTCCTTTTGCACTTTTATGGTTAACTCTGGCATGATTCACCAATCTTCTTGTCCATCTACACGTTAACAAAATGGGATAGCAGAGAAAGAACAGACACTTATTGGATGTTGCACGTATTTTAATGTTCCATGCCCATGTGCCTAAACATTTGTGGGGTGATGTTGTCCTCACGGCATGTTACTTGATTAATCGATTGCCTTCTTCCGTTTTGAGGGGTAAATCGCCTCATTCTACTTTTTTTTCCAAACAAGCCTTATTTCACCTCCCTCATCGTATCTTTGGGTCGGTTTGTTTTGTTCATCAGATGGCCCCAGATGTTGACAAGTTAAGTCATCGTGCTATCAAATGTGGCTTCTTAGGTTATTCTCGCACTCAGAAAGGTTATAGATGTTATGATCCTACGACTCACACGTTTTACACAAGTTCTGATGTAACCTTTTTGAGTCTACACCATACTTTTCTACTTCTTATCCCTATGTAGATCTCCAAGACAGCCTTCCGCTTTCGCTACCAATCCTTTCACCCTCATCCCACCCCATACATCATTCTATGCCTACACACCGTTTATCTCATCCCGACTTGCAGGTGTACGTTCATCGACAAGTACCAGTGGTTCCTCGTGCTTCAAAGCCTCTCCCCACGGGTTCTTTGTCTCTATGTCTTGACCCGTCCACCTCCGAGTTGGACCTTCTCATTGCTCTCCGTAAAGGTAAACGAGCTTGTACCTCACATCCCATTTCTAATTTTGTTTGTTATGATCAT